>OW964837.1:27359097-28665972 GCA_943142095.1 Ophonus ardosiacus | reverse complement strand
AAATTTATTTGTATGACCAAATCAATACTAACCCTTTTAATAGTACTGAATTTGAATTATTTAATGTCACAATTCATAATAATTGTAACGACAGTGACACGCCCTAATAAAGCTGAAATAATAAACTCATTACGTACCGAACATATGAACTCGGAAGAGAAACAGTGTATTGAAAAACTTGTAAAAAAGTTTAACGATATATTTTACCGCGACGGTACACCATTAACTTTCACGAATAAAATAAAACACAGAATTATTACAACTGACGAAATTCCTGTACACACAAAATCTTACAGATATCCATTCATACACAAACCCGAAGTTGAACGACAAATAAATAATATGTTACAACAAGGAATTATTAGACCAAGCGATTCTCCATGGTCATCGCCTATTTGGATTGTTCCAAAAAAGGCTGATGCCTCAGGTCGGCAAAAATGGCGCATAGTTGTCGATTATCGAAAGATAAACGAAAAAACTATAGACGACCGTTACCCAATTCCCAATATATCTGACATTTTAGACAGACTCGGACGATCACAATACTTTTCCACAATAGATCTCGCGAGTGGATTTCACCAAATTGAAATGCACCCAGATGACGTGCAGAAAACTGCATTTAATGTAGAACACGGACACTACGAGTTCTTGCGAACTCCATTTGGCTTGAAAAATGCTCCATCAACTTTTCAGAGAGTTATGGACAATGTTTTGAGAGAATATCTTAACAAAATCTGTTTTGTTTTTATGGACGACATAATAGTATTTTCCACATCTCTTTAAGATCACATTGTAAATTTAAAACAAATATTTCAAAAATTACGCGAAAGTAATCTTAAAGTTCAACTTGACAAATCTGAATTTCTAAAAAAGGAAGTTGCTTTTCTTGGACATTTAGTTACATCAGAAGGAATCAAACCCAATCCAGAAAAAATTAAAGTCATTCAAAATTACCCAATGCCAAAAACAAATAAAGAAATAAAAGCATTTTTAGGACTACTTGGTTATTACCGGAAATTCATTAAAAATTTTGCAAAATTAACAAAGCCAATGACCTCATGCTTAAAGAAAAACGCTACTATCGACATACATAATCCTGACTATATCAACTGCTTCAACACTTGCAAAAATCTACTATCAAACGAACCAATTTTACAACATCCTGATTTTGAAAAACCATTTATTTTGACAACCGATGCCAGCAATTACGCGATAGGTGCGGTGTTATCTCAGGGTAAAGTCGGATCAGACTTACCGTTGTCTTATGCAAGTCGTACACTGAGTGAAACTGAAACTAAATATTCTACAGTAGAGAAAGAACTATTAGCAATCATTTGGGCCGTAAAACATTTTAGACCATATTTATTTGGACGTAAATTTTTCATTTACACTGACCATCGCCCTCTGCAATTATTTTCATTAAAAGAGCCGAACTCTAAGCTTGTGAGATGGAGACTCAAGTTAGAGGAATACGACTACAAAATTATTTACAAAAAAGGTTCACTCAATAAAAACGCAGATGCGTTGTCCCGCATTCAAATTAACACCAACGAAACAATCGAAATTTCAGGAGGAATATTCGATTACATGAAAGAATTTAATAATAGCTTTAGTAACACGAACGAAGCGGAAAACAATAAAACTTCAGACAACATGTCATTAATAGTCGAACCAGACAATGATAAAATTGACAATGACATATCAGATGACGAAACTGTTCACACAAACAGAGAAAACCCAATTGTAGGAATCCCAATTTCTGATAAACCCGTTAATTTCGGAAAAAATCAGATAATAATATCACAAGTTAATTATGACCCTAAGAAACCAAAAATTGTAAAACTTTTCGAAGATACACAACGTTTTATTGTTCAGATTTCAAAAAATAATTTTGCTAAGGAAATAGCCAATTTCATTAAAGAATATATTATCCCAAAAATTAAATACTGTCTATACTTCGAAGACCCCATTTACGAAGAATTCAGTTCAGTCATCCAAAAATATTTTAAAAATTCTGAAATAAATCTAGTAAGATACACTCAAAAATTGTTAGATATTGAAGACCCGTCAGAAATTAAACAAACAATTCAGAACTATCACGAAAGTAAAACCAATCATCGAGGTGTCGATGAAACCGAAAATCAAATAAAGAAAAAATATTACTGGCCAAATTTACGAAAATCAGTACAAACTTACATTAATGAATGTGAAATATGTTTAAAAACTAAATATGATAGAGTCCCATTAAAGCCAAAATTTAATATAACTCCTACCCCAACAAAACCATTCGAAACTTTACATATCGATTCAATCACTTTAGAAAAACAAAAATTCTTATCAATCATTGATGCATTTTCAAGATATGCTCAAGTTTATAAATTAGACTCAGGCCAAGGAATAGAAGTCGTCAATAACCTTATTAAGTATTTCACACACCACGGAATACCCGATCAGATCATTTCCGATAATGGTCTGGAATTTAAAAATTCCTTAATTAAAGAATTATTAGAAGTTCATAAAGTGAAACTTCATTTTATTAGTACACAACACCCGGAATCGAACGGATTGATTGAAAGATTTCATTCGACCTTAGTAGAACATATCAGATTACTCAATAATCAAGAGCAGTATAAAAAAGAGCCAATTGAAATAAAAGTTAATTATGCACTCTTAGCATATAATAATTCTATTCACTCTTCCACAAAATTAAGACCTTGTGAAATCATATCAGGACATTTAGATGTAAATTCACCCCTAGATATTGACTTAGAAAAACAATTAGTTAACAACTACATAACAAATCACAAAGAAAAAATTAGATTACTATATGACAAAGTTAAAGAAACAAATGAACAGTATAAACAAAAAACTATTGAATACGCGAATAAAAATAGAGAAGATTTACCTGAAATACCTAATACTGTTTTTGTGAAAAATAAACAAAAACAAAGTAAAACTAATAATAAATTCAAACCCGAGAAAATTGTAAAAATCAACCCCACTTTGAAAACAGCAGAAATAAAACCAGATCATGGTAACACATCAAAAGACATTCACTTGTCCAACATAAAAAGACCTAGACGAAAGAATTACAATTTTAAAACCAAGCAAAAAGCAAAAGAAAAATAAATTCAAAATTCTAGAAAACAAAATATTGAAAAAATCTCCCTTGTTGCAGACTTGTGACTCTCCACCTGACAACAACACAAGAAGTTCAGATACAGAACTTAGTGAATAATCCCGGAGTTCTCCCATTTAAATTAGGACATGCAAAAATTAAAACCGCTTCCCATACATTCCTACATTACATTGACCTCAAAACCATTAAAGACAGAGTCGATTTAATAAACGAAAATTTTTCGGAATTAAAAACAATAGTAGATTCTGCTACTCCCGAATTTTATCACATATTAAATAACTGCTATGGTCATTTAAAATACCAATTGAACATTGTAAATAGAAAATTAAACACTTTCTACCCCGAAAAACGCCAAAAACGAGGACTAATTAACCCTTTAGGATCACTTGTCAAATTTATGAGTGGTAATATGGACAACGACGATGCTCAAGAAATTCATAACAGTATTTTAAAATTAGAAACAGATCAAAATAAAATTGTTACAAAATTAAACAATCACATTTCACTTTCCAAAAATATAATGTCAAATATTAACTCTACACTGACACTAATTGTTAAAAATCAAATCAATGTCGAAAATAAAACGAATGAGCTAATTCAATTAATAAACAAAGGAAATTTCGATTTTTCTCATTTTTACGACGCACAAGAAATATTAGAACAAATAAAATACAATCTTGATTCACTGTTAAATTATTTGGAAGAAATCGAAAATGCTGTGACATTTGCAAATCTAGAGGTTGTACACCCTAGTATTATTTCTTATCAAGATCTAAAAGATATTATTAATGAATTATATACAATTTACAATCATAAACAATTACTATTTTCAAATATTAATGATATATCGAAGTACTATAATGTTATCAAAATTAAAGTTCATATCATAAATGAAAAAATTATGTTTTCACTAGTTTTTCCTTTAATACACCCAGAAACCTTCGATCATTATCATCTATATTCAATTCCTAACTCTAATCAATCAACAATTATCCCACCTGCTACTTACCTATCAGTAAGCGACAACGTATACCAATATAGTAACGAAGAATGCATCGATTTGCAATCAGAATTCCTGTGCAAAAGTACAAATCTTCTACCACTACAGAGGGATGAAGAATGTTTAACATCAATTTTGTCAACCGACACTACAGCAACCAACTGTCAACAAATACCAGTCAAGATAACTCAACAAGTTATATTGGAAATCAACGAAGCCCATTACATTGGAATATTTCCAAAACAACAAAAAATACAAACTTCGTGCAAACAGAATACCATTGCGTCCCTACAAGGAACCTATTTAATCGTCGTACCACCAAACTGTTCAATAAAGATTTCATCTTATGTCTACGCGAATAAATTGAAGATAATCCCAGGGCATGCCATGACCTTAGAAAAGATCAACATGCGAAACTCCACCGTAACACAAGTAGAAAAACTGCGACTGGACAAGGTATCACTTGATAAACTTCACCAACTTCAACTTCAAGAATTAGAAGAACTTCCCATCGAATCAATCAATCTTCATGAAAAATATTCAAAGGGCTCAATCATCGGTGTCATCATACTTTCATTAATAATTTTATTCTATTTTGCAATAAAAATTATAAACAAACTTTTACAGAAAAAGCAAGTTCAGCGAAGTTCAAATGCGAGTCCGAGGGCATTCGACGAAACTCAAGTCGTTCCACCCTAGAGTTTCTTCTTAAGGAGGGAGGTGTTACCTAACCATATTCTGCGGACCTCAGCAGTTCCCAGTGTCCGCCACGTTCCCGCGAGCGGCAGGAAGATCACATTTCATCTTATCTTTGTACAATGTATATTCCATGATTTTGTAAACTTTTATTCAGTCTGTATGTAGAATTCAAACAATAAACTTAGAAAATACTTTATTGTAGAAAGCAATAGTTTTTAAAAACCAATATCCAGAAATCTATCAATTAATTTATATATATATATATATATATATATATATATATATATATATATATCTACTGTTTTAGAATTCTGTATCGTCGATTATATTACCAATTGACAAGACTATATTCATACGCTGTAGTTCTAATGACGAACAAGATAAAGCCCGTGAGGAAAACAATATAAAAGACTGGGATATAAGTAACACATTTGAAAATTGTTTGCCTACTGAAACTTCTGACGTAACTTCAAATAAAAAGAAACGAATTTGTGAAAGAGATTATTGCTTTTATTGTGAAACAAAAGTTCTAAATTTTGCTAGACATGTGATAAGAAATCATGAATTTGAGATTGAAGTACAAAAAATATTGTCATTACCATTAAGAAGTAAAAAAAGAAAGCAACTTTACGAAAAAAGGGAAATTTTATTGACGCTGTTGCTGGAGTGAAACCTGTAAAGAAAGCTTTTTGCCAACTACACCATTAGTACCATGCCCATATTGTTTAGGATTTTATGCTCGTCCTCAGTTATGGTGGCACAAGAAAACATGTCCTGAAAACACAAAAGGTACTGCGGGATCTCTTAGTGTCAGTCAGGATTTACTTATGCGTAATTTTAATCTTGATGAACGTTTAAAAACCACAGTATTTCCTATTATGAGAGCCGATGACATATCGCTTGTAGCGAAAAGAGATTCTCTGATATGCGAATTTGGAGCCCGCTACTTGAAAACACACCGATTAGACCATTTTAAAACAGTTACATCTAGGAAAATGAGAGAATTAGCTCGATTGATGATTGAAATAAAGAAACTTAATCCTGCCATAACCAATTTATTTACAGCGTTACGACCACAACATTTTGATACTATAGTAAAAGCGGCAAAGATTGTTGCAAAATATGATAAGGATAAAGATGAATACTTATCTCCTACTTATGCAATGAATGTAGGGACATCGTTAACCCTTTGTTGCCGGAATTATTTATTTTTAGAAACTTAAATGTTTTTCTTATTAAGTTCGTTAATTACTACCTACTTTCCTTAAAAAAGTAAATAAAAAAAATTTCAGACCAATATTTCAGCTTTCAGACCGTGGTTTAGGTATGAAACCACAAGGCAATAATGTAGATGAAGTCGTAAATAAATGTAAACGTACAACATAATTTTATGTGAAAATAAATAATGTAAAACTATTTATTGTGAAACATATAAAGAATGAAATACATAAAATAATAATTAGTTTGCATAATAAGCCGCAAAACAATTTTTTTTATCAGATAAACACAATCCAACCTTGCATGTAGAACATCCCCATCTGGTACGATGTGGTTCACTTCGCGAGCTGCAGAAAGCACATCTTCTTGAATTTCCATGCATTGGCATGTGAGCACATTTGTCAAATCTTACTTCATATGGCACATTAGATTTGAAATGGTTCGATGGTTTGTAAGATGATAAAAAAGACGCTGATAATTTTCGAAGCATATGCCGCAATTTATATAATGCGACGCCGTCCCCGCAGCCGGTGGCTCGGTGGTGGGCATGGCGTTGCTCTTAGACTTCTCGGCGGTCGACACACGGTGCTTCTCGGCTGGTCGAAGGAGCCTTTCTCAGGACTCTCTTCTCACTAGAGGCACTTAGGAGGACCTATTCAGAATCCTAGCCGTCACGACTCTGAGCTTACAGAGCTGTGTTCGCGTCTTTTAAACCCAAACTAACGGGACTTCTAATTAAAATTGCGGCGGGGATGATTTTACTTAGTACAGGGGGTCGCTACTGTCTCAAGTGATAAATGATATTTTTATAAAATTTACACAAATTCTCTGGTCACATTTCATTACCCTAATTACATTTTCCAACATGAAATAATTTACAAACAGTGTTACAAATAATCATAATTTCGTTCACGCAGGTGGCGCGCCAATTGCGGGCACATCGTGAACTATATCCCGTCAACGTTCGCACGGCGACACATGGCAGAAAATTCTAGAAGTAAACAAATGCAAAAAAAAACAATCAGGTACACAAACGAGAGGTATATTGTTAAATAACTCTATGGTAAGTTAAATTACACAATATATAAAATGCTATTTTTACATAGAATACTTTTATTGTAGCTGAAACAATAATAATGCGGTTAGGTTATTTGTGCACATGTGTTCGTCGTTATCACACATCATGACGGTCGGATATTGTCTGTTACAGGTACGTATTTTATTAAATGTTTTACAAATATTATAAATACATCTTATATTTCAGCCTAAACAGTACAGTGGATAAACAAAGTACATAAACCATGTGTGAGTGCCAGAGCGCATGAAGTAGCAGACGCGGAGTTCACTTCATCTCTGCGTTGACATTTGGTTTGGATTCGGAATTTGGGACCGGAACGTCACAACCTCTCCCCACGTCGGAGAGAAAAACATATGGCAAGTGCCTAGTTACCATATTTTTTTTTCTAAACAAACTTGCACGTTAAAGTACAACAAGTTTTACGGTCATGAATACTGGAATATTGACTTGCAAGAAGTTTTATGACAATAGATTACTTGAACGCTACTTCGCACGCAGTTTTATGACAACAAACTATTTTAATATTACTTCACTACAGGTTTTAGGATAAAACGTTGCTTCAACGTTACTTTGCAAGAAGTTTTGACAACAAACTACTTCAGCGTACTCACACAAAGTTTTATAGTAACAATTCGCTTCTAACTTTTGTTTGCAATATTTTTAAGACAACAGTTAACTTGAATGTCAATTACCCAGAA
Source organism: Ophonus ardosiacus (assembly GCA_943142095.1). NCBI lineage: Eukaryota > Metazoa > Arthropoda > Insecta > Coleoptera > Carabidae > Ophonus > Ophonus ardosiacus. The sequence goes on along the minus strand of OW964837.1, from coordinate 28,658,140 downwards.
GTTTTACGGCAGTAACTAACTTTAATTCTCATTCACAGAATGCTTTAAGACAACAATTAACTTGCAAGTTACTTCACAAACGTTTTACGGCAATACTGACTTTACCTTTTATTCATAAAGTGTTTTAAAGCAACAATTAACTTTCAAGTTAATTCACAAGCGTTTTACGGCAATAACTGGCTTTAACTTTTATTCATAAAACGTTTTAAAACAACAATTAACTTTCAAGTTAATTCACAAGCGTTTTACGGCAATAACTAACTTTAACTTTTATTCATAAAACGTTTTAAAACAACAATTAACTTTCAAGTTAATTCACAAGCGTTTTACGGCAATAACTGACTTTAACTTTTATTCATAAAACGTTTTAAAGCAACAATTAACTTTCAAGTGAATTCACAAGCGTTTTACGGCAATAATTGACTTTAACTTCTCATTCACAGAATGTTTTAAGACAATACTGTGTTTTTCAAAAACAAAACAAACACTATTATCCCAATGTTAATAGTCGAAAATACTACATTCGCTGCCTGATTTACAGGGAATGCGATCTCGGAACCCTCACCCAGCGGTCTCTGAGCGACTGCGGAGACTGAGTCGACGGTGGTTTTGGCAGCGGAACGATGCCGGCAGTCACATCCGCGGCAACGGGCGCTTGGGTGCGACTTGGTGGGCAACCTTCGGCGCGTCGTGGCGGCGTCGTCTTCGCCCCCAAGGCCCTACGACCGGGTGCCAGGAACGGAGTCGGCGGTTGCACCCGCGCCGTCTGCGCAGCCTTGGGGCTGGGACTCGACGCCCCTCCGGCGATACTCGGCGATGGACCGGCTGGGTGTCCAGCAAGTCCTGGCGGGCCCACTTCGGGGTGCGCGGTGTGACGGGCCGCTCGGGGGTGGTGGGTAGCGGCGACGTGTCTAATAGCAGCCAGTCTGCCATGGAGCGGGGTGACACCGGTGAGAGGGGAGGCGTCGCAGGTGGTGCAGGGGTCGGCGACCTGTAAAAAGAGGGACTTGCCTCTGGCGGATTGGAGCCGTATCGCTGCAGGAGGACTTCCTGAAGCTCGGCGGCGTCGGCGGGTTGCAGGATCGTCGGCCCCTCTGCTTGGCTCTGTCGGCTGTTGACGGTATAGGGGGGCACCTCTGGCTTCGACAGAGTGGGGAGAGACGTCTGGCGGGGCGGCAGCTTTGCTGGTGGCAGCTGCGGACGAATCTTCTGTCGGCGGGCTCGTATCAGAGGTGACCCCACTGCCCGGATACGCGGGTGGTGGCGGCGGGTTGGCGGCCTAGGCACCCTGGATACTGCTAGCCGGAGTGGAAACCCTTGCGGGGGCTTCCATGGGCGGAAATGCTTGTCCATCGTCCTTAGACTTCTCGGCGGTCGACACATGGCAGAAAATTCTTTTATGTGAATTTTTCGTAATCTATTATTATTTGTGTCTCGTAGGTTGTATACAAGAGGAGAGATACGTCGGGTCACAGTCCACGGGCCTGAATAGCGGGGGCAGAGTTTTGCGGCAACCCCCTTTGAGGCAGAAGACAGGGGGTGCTCCCGGCGCATAACTTGGTCCCCTGGAAAGAACTGGATATTCCGGCGGCGCAAGTTGTGGTGATGCCTTTGTTTGGTGGCGGAATGGACGATATTGATTCTGGCCAGTTCTTGGGCCGCTTTCAGCGCCTGTAACCGTTCCAGGTGTTCAGCCGAGACGGAGGTATCCGCGGAAGTCGTGGGAGTCGCATCGCTACTGGTAGGTAACCTGGGTTCTCGCCCAAAGTTGAGATATGCCGCTGAGTAGCCCGTCGAGCTGTGTCGGCTGATGTTTATGGCCAGCATGAACTCTGGCAGCAGCGCGTACCAGTTTTTCTGATTTGCCTGGCAGAACTGGGCCACCATGGGTTTCAGTGTTCGGTTGACGCGTTCCACGGGGTTTGCTTGCGGTGTATACGGCGGTGTGAGTTGGTGCTGTACGTGATGCTCACGGAGGAACTTTCTCACTGTTCTGTTGTCGAACTCGGTCCCGTTGTCAGTGATGAGAGTTTTGGGACAACCGAAACGGCAGAGAACAAGCTCTCGCATCGCTGCCACCACGGCGGAACCCGTCGCCTGTCGGAGTGGGCGGCACTCAATCCACTTGGTCATCCTGTCTTGGAACACAATTATATATTCGTACCCTTTTGCAGGATGCGGCAGCGGCCCCATGATGTCCACAGCCACCGTGTCCCATGGTTGGCCTATGTTTGGAGGTCCCATATGCCCGGCTGGGCCGCGCTGGTCGGCCTTGAATTGCTGGCAGCTGATACAGCGTCGAACGTACATGGCGGCTTTTTGGGACATCCCCGGCCAGTAATATCGTAATGCCAGGCGTGCCAAGGTTTTAGCCATGCCCAGGTGGCCGGCGGTGGGTTGGTCATGGTTCTGGGCCAAGATGTCCGCCCGTTGCTCGGTGGGGATGCATAGCTTTCACTCGCGGTGCGGCTCGGTGTCCGACAGGTCGGCGGGATCCCAAAATCGACACCACTGGAAGGCATTCTTTTTCCAACGTCGAGTAGTTCTTCTCAGGTGGTTGGAGTGTCCTACTGACATAGGCGATGGCTCGGGGCTCCTCCAGGCTGCCTTGGATCAGGGCTGCTCCAATGCCCACGTCCGACGCGTCGGTTTGGAGTATGAACGGTTGGTTGAAGTCTGGGCATGTCAGCGCCGGCGCCGTCGTGAGTGTTTCACGCAGCTGAGTGTACGCCGCTTGCTGTTCAGGTCCCCAGTTCCATGGCTGCCGTTTTCTCAGCAGTGACATGAGCGGCGATACGGTAGTAGAGAATTGTGGCACAAAACGTCGGTACCACGACGCCGTGCCTAGGAATTGTCGGAGCTCCCGGACGTTTGCTGGTGGCGGCATCTGTACGATCGCCTCGCCCTTCTCAGGGTCCGTTTGGATGCCGGCTTCGGTGACGACGTGCCCCAGGTATTTTATTGATCGGAGACCAAACTGGCACTTCTCAGGGTTGATCCGGAGATTGGCCGCCCTCAACCGTCGAAACACCTCTCGCAGGTGTTGGATGTGGTCTTCGGCTGTGGCGCTGGCCACCACGATGTCGTCCAAGTATGCGAACGCGTGCGGCTCCAACTCCGGACTAATGACGGTGTCCAACAGTCTCTGGAACGTGGCGGGCGCAGCGTGGAGGCCGAACGGCATGACTTTGAACTGAAACAGACCTTTCCCGGGCACTGTGAAGGCGGTTAGTGGCTTACTCTCCTCGGTAAGTGCGACCTGCCAATAGCCGTTCTTGAGGTCGATGGTGGAGAAGTACTTGGCCGGCCGCAATTTGTCCAGTATAGCGGAGATATATGGCAGTGGGTAGGCGTCTTTTTCAGTGACTTCATTCAGCCGTCGGAAGTCGATGCAAAATCGCGGCCGTCCATCTTTCTTGCGCACGATTACGGTTGGAGAGCTCTTCGGGCTTTGGCATCTCTCAATGACGCCATCTTTCAGCATCTTCTCTACTTCTTCATTGATTATCTGCTGGGTTTTTGGATTACGGGATAAGTATCGTTGCTTGAGCGGCGTAGCGTCTTTTAAACGGATGTGATGTTTGATGTTCGGTGTTACTCCTTGTAGGTGCTGAAACTTCGGTAGTTCCTCCGCTACGAATTGGGCCATCCTGTCTTCCTCTGTTCGTGGTTGCAGCAGGCTCACCGAGGCAGAGTTTCTAAATGATGCGCGAAAAGTGATGGCACGTGACGCTGTGCAAATCGTTGCTCCAAAGGCCGTCAAAGCATCCATGCCGAGGATGAGCGGATTGGCCAAGTTGGGCAGACACTGGAACGTCACCCGTCTCCCGATACCATCTATGAGGCAACCCAGCGTCAGCGCGCCTTGTGTATGCGTCGTGGTACCGTCCGCCAGCTGTACGTGTTTGTGGTGGGCCGTTTGGAAATGTGTGTGTCGGCCGGTCAGCCCCGCGGCGGTGTGTGTGTTGATGTAGGAATAAATTGCGCCAGTATCCACCAGCGCTTGGAATTTCTGCCCTTTTATTTCCGCTTGGAGGAACAGACGGTTGTCGTTGATTGTCTTATTTTGTAGACCAGGGAGGGGAGCAGGGTTCCTCGCTGGTGGTTTTGGTCCTCGGGGCTGTTTAGTGGTGAGTTGTTTCGGCCCCTTGACGATACAACTCATTTGGCGTTTCCCGGCGGCGGCGTTTGTTGGCAGCCACAATCACGCGTGGTCGTGCCTTGCCTGTCACAACGCCAGCAGAACAGTTTTGGCTCGTTTTCACACGTACGTCGAAAATGACCACGTTGGCCACATCTCCAGCACATCACGGATGCGTTTGCTTTCGGCGGCGGCGGTGGTGTTCGTTTGGCGGCGGGGGATGGGGCGGCTACAGCGTGCAGCCGTGTAGTCGGCGGTGTCGGTTTTAGTTCCTTCTGGAGACGCTCGTACTCCTCTATTTGCCGTACGAGATCTCGGATACTTTTGACGTCTCGGCGGCGAATATACTGCCGGTATTCTGGAAGGAGGTTGCTGTATATCCGGAAGAGTTCTTCTTCAGCGGTTAACCGACCATACCGGCGGATGAGTGTCCTAATGTTTGTGAGGTAATCCCGTCCTTTTTCATTCGGCTTTTGTTTGCACCGACTGATTTCCTCTTCGATTCGTAGGGCGTAGTCGGTTCCAATTTAGTGGGACTGGAAATCCGCCAGGAAGTCTGTCCATGTCTGCCAGTCGTTTCGGTTATTACGCAGCCATTGTAGTGGGCCACCCCGTAGTAGTTCTGGTAGCGTGGTAAGGAGTTGATCGTCAGTAAGTCGGTAACTAGTTTTTAATTCGGTGATTCTTTCTAGGAAAGAAACGGGATCCGACTTCCCATCAAAGAACGTGTTCCATTTCCGGACCGTTTCGCAGATAGGTGCGACCGCTGTCGTCGGCGGAGGAGCTGGAGCTGGAGTTGGAAGAACTGGAGGTGGAAGAGCTGGAGCTGGAGTCTCCTCCGGGCCGTCTTCTTCATTTTGCTGTATGGGGGCCATTTTCAGGAAGGCCACTATTCTCTTGCGGAGGTCGTCCACGGTGCCTTCGTTATCCTGCCCCATCCCCTGAAGCAGCTGTTGTAGCTCCGCTTTTCTGAGTGTGTAGATCCATCCACTTCGTACAGTCGTGAGAGGTCTTCTTCTTCCTTGTCTGTGTTTGCGGGTCCCTGCTCGGGCGCCATTTGCGACGCCGCCCCCGCAGCCGGTGGCTCGGTGGTGGGCATGGCGTTGCTCTTCAGTCCGGGGATGAAGGTGTAGGTGCGGGGTTGGTTAACACAACACAAGAAAAAAAGAGAATGATGAAGTTTTAAATAAATATATTATTATATAAGCAAAAAAATGTACAAAAGAAACAAACAGTTCATAAATAAAGAAATACCCTTCCTCGTGAACTGTGACCAGAGTGTTATGGTGAGTATTGAAATTTACTCGAGATTTTTCTAAGTCCAACAAAAATGATAACTATTTTTCAGCGGACAAAACAAGGCGGATATCTCACCCTTAGACTTCTCGGCGGTCGACACACGGTGCTTACTTCTCGGCTGATCGAAGGAGCCTTTCTCAGGACTCTCTTCTCACTAGAGGCGCTTAGGAGGACCTTTTTCAGAATCCTAGCCGTCACGACTCTGAGCTTACAGAGCTGTGTTCGCGTCTTTTAAACCCAAACTAACGGGACTTCTAATTAAAATTGCGGCGGGAATGACTTTACTTAGTACAGGGGGTCGCTACTGTCTCAAGTGATAAATGATATTTTTATAAAATTTACACAAATTCTCTGGTCACATTTCATTACCCTAATTACATTTTCCAACATGAAATAATTTACAAACAGTGTTACAAATAATCATAATTTCGTTCACGCATGTGGCGCGCCAATGGCGGGCACATCGTGAACTATATCCCGTCAACGTTCACACGGCGACACATGGCAGAAAATTCTGGGTACGCAAACGAGAGGTATATTGTTAAATAACTCTATGGTAAGTTAAATTACACAATATATAAAATGCTATTTTTACATGGAATACTTTTATTGTAGCTGAAACAATAATAATGCGGTTAGGTTATTTGTGCACATGTGTTTCGTCGTTATCACACATCATGACGGTCGGATATTGTCTGTTACAGGTACGTATTTTATTAAATGTTTTACAAATATTATAAATTCATCATATATTTCAGCCTAAACAGTACAGTGGATAAACAAAGTACATAAACTATGTGTGAGTGCCAGAGCGCATGAAGTAGCAGACGTGGAGTTCACTTCATCTCTGCGTTGACATTTGGTTTGGATTCGGAATTTGGGACCGGAACGTCACAATAATTTGTCGAAATTCACAGAATTTCTATTAGGTTGTACTGAATTGTCATATAGGTGTACATTACCCAGCAACCATACAAATCGATCTCTGGACATAGATGAGCTTATGTAGGAATCTCTAAGGTCTACGCGTGAGGACCAGTAATCTCGATAGCTTGGCAGCCTTTTGACACCCATCAACAAATTTATAGCAATAAAAACCTTCATTTCATCGCAGTTTGTTGCAGTGAAACTTTGAGGGTTGCCCCCATTATTTTGGAGAGCATATAAATTTGTTTGAAAAACCATATGACTGATAAAATCATTTGTAAAAAGATTTAGAAATATATCAGTAGGGCTCTCTAAATCTTGAGGAATATTTGGTCCTTTATCTTCAGTAAAAGTCTTCTTTACCTGAAGACAATTTTGAGAAGATTTCGTCCATGTTGTTATTTTTGCTAAATCATTTGCTCTCAATATTGAAAGTGGTGTTTCATCCTCAATGTCCCAATCACTTTCTTCATTGTCGTCAGCAAATATTATATCCATTGCATTTATATCGAACAAATCATCGACTGGGTTTTTATCGACAATTTGTGCTTCATCCTCTACATCTTCATCAATTTCCGAACCTATATCAGACGGTACTTCCTCTACTAAAGTGTAAAATTCATCCGGACTCATATCTGCGAGATGTGTGAACGAGTACATTTTGTTCATTGTAATGCACCTAAAAATAAAAATAATTTTATGTGTCTTGTGGTTTCACATTGAAACCGTACAATTCAAATATTCATATAACAAACATTTCCATGTATTTTTGGCTCTAAAAGTAAAACTTAAATTTCTTATTATTGCTACTATATAGTAAAAAACAAAACTTACCAAATATAACAGAAAACCTAATAATTTTATATAATATTACGCTGAGGGAAACACGTGTTATCACTTGCATTGGTAGCTTACAAATTTTGTTAAACACGTGCACAAACGCTTGTGCGCACCGGATTTTGCAGAAGAGAGACATCCCCACTTCTTATTTCTATATGTGGTTTCTCCATAAAACCATACGGCAAATAGGAAATAAATTCTAAAATTGTGGTATCGTACTGGAACCACTAGGCTACAAAGGGTTAAAACAATGTTGTGATGCTGCGATTCTTCAAGCTCTGAAGAAAAAGAACGTTTACTCTTCTGTTCACGCTGCAGAAGTTGAAGCTGATCTTAGAAGTTTGATTCAGTTGATAGAATCAAATTGGAAGTATGAAGTGTCAACACATGCCGCTGATGACTTACATATAAAAAGATGGAACAAAATAACCATGGTACCACTAGCATCCGATTTAAAATTGTTAAAAGAACATCTGAATACAGTAGCAGCAAAAGCTAGTAATTTACTTGCAACCGATCATAACAACAAAACAGCATATATTGAACTGCTTGAAACTACAACATGCACTCGAGGTGACACATGCCCCGTTGCCAAATGTACGGACGCCAAGTTGTCTGCGATTTTTGATTTTTAATATGCGGCAGCGTACATTAAGATGCGACGACAACGCCACAAACAGAATTTCGATTAACTAAATATACGGCTTTTAACAAGAAAACAGTCATTTGACGATTTGACGTCAAAAACTAAAATTTTCAGGTAGACCCCCCACATTACGTAGATGCTAGAACTGTGAGAAAAACTGATTTATAATTTGACGTCCATATTCGGACGTCAATTTACAAAAGACGTCAGATTGTTGGGGATCCGGCAATGCACGGACGTTCGATTGTTAGACTGATGTATATATATACACTGGCGAGCAAAAAATTGAGGTCAATTATTAATTATTATGTATTTTTCTAATTTTCTGTTTCAGGCTTATTTTTGTAAATTGAAAACCATTATACTGTATTTTATAGGCTAAATTAATAATTCAGTATTGAAATGCAAAGCATATTTTTTGGTTTTATAATTTATTATGAAAAAACAATAAATTTACATTTCAACGTAGTTTGACTTTTTGTTGTTAGGAGTTATGTGGAACGAAAAATTTTTTAAAATCTTAGTACTAATGTTGCGTATTCCCTCCTCTTGCGTTAATTACTGCTTGAACTCGATGAGGCTTACTTTGAATTAACTTAAGGGTCATATTCTGGTCAATATTATCCCACTCCTGCAATAGCAACGCTCTAAGCTCTTGGGCAGTTCTTGGAGCTGGTGTATGCTTTCGGATACGCTGTCCCAACTCATCCCAGACATGTTCGATGGGATTCATGTCCGGACTGAGGGCTGGCCAATCAAACCGTCTAATTCCCACTTCATCCAGATATTCTCTGACACCTCTTGCTGCGTGAGGTCTAGCATTATCTTGCATGAAAATGCTACGCTCGCCCATAGTGATCAAGAAAGGCATAGTATGGTCTTCTAGAACCTCCGTAATGTACCTGTAAGCTGTCATGGAGCCATTCTGTATGAAGACCAACTCTGTGCGTGCTTGTGAAGAGATTCCCGCCCAAACCATAACCGACTCACCGCCAAATGAAAGTCGCTCGTCAATACAATCTTGAGCGTATCTTTCTCCGGGTCTTCTCCATACTCGTCGACGTCCGTCTGATCTATTAAGGCAAAAACGCGACTCATTGGAAAAAAGTACCCTGCCCCTGTCCTCACCATTCCATGCCGCGTGATTTCGGGCAAAAACCAATCTTGCAATTCGATACCGACGTTGCGATGGTGAACATGTAGCCATCCTTCTACAAGAAAATCCAGCAGCATGAAGCCTTCTTCTAACGGTCAAATCACTAACATTTACATCTCTAACTTGTTGGAGTTGATTTCTTAGCAAAACCGCAGAAGCTGTTCTATTCCGCAAACTTGCGGACACAAAAAATCTGTCATGTCTTCGGCTAGTAACTCTTTAGTGCCCGGATCCTGGTGTTCTGGTTATCAGGCCAGTCTCCTCATAGAGCTGATACACCTTTTGTACAGCACAAAGGCACTTACTAACAATTCTTGCAGTTTCACGTTGTTATCGGCCATCTTGTATCAATGCTAGATTTCTTGTCGCAACAATGGAATTACAGACCTGCTAAATAAACAATACGAGTACTACACCGAGTAACTGATAGATTTTGCAAAGAGAAATCAACGCTATACCAAAAAGAGACACCGAAATGCGAATTTTCAATTACAGCGAATGCACATTTTTTCATAAAAATTGTAAAAAGAGTGATATTACACTACAGATAACAAAAAAAAAAACAGATGATATTTCTCAAAAAATTAATTATTAAGAGCCTTTTATGATTTACAATTTACAAACATAAGCTTAAAACAAAACATTCCAAAAATATATCATAATTAATAATTGACCTTAATTTTTTGCTCGCCAGTATATATATATATATATATATATATATATATATATATATATATATATATATATATATATATTCGTATTTTAGAAGGAATTTTCTCAGCTTGATTCACCGCATGTTCTGGTTCTTAAGCAGAAATAGATGGTGCAGGATTTTCAGCAGATATTTGGTCTATTGCTCTATTAAGCCACTTATCCATATTGATTAGTACACTAAACTAAACCAATACCGTTATTTTTCGTTAATTATTATAAATATGAAACACGTATTCCGAGAAATGACACGGCTGCATCAATAAAGCGTCTTTGTATTGTACCAGTGGTGGAATCCCATGACACAGATAGCTATCTTTTAATGTAGCGTAGTTTTAGCGTAGCGTTTTGGTGCTACGACTATTTGGTACTCTTATTCAAAATTGCTATCGCTTTGCTAAACAATCGGCTAATTTCGTAGACATACTACGCATCCTAATAACATTTGTTATTTACATTTACGTTTATGAAGTTTCATATTGAGAAGAATAAAAGGTTATAAAATTTTACATTATTATTTTGAAGGTAAATATTTAATAAATATGTATATAATTTAATATTTTTTAGATGCTACCAATTCATTTTGCTATAAATATAATGCTATAAGGCTTGATTAAAATTTTTTTGCTGCTTTAACTTCTTACGCATCTGCTACTTATCAAAGATATGTAGGTCAATCCTATTTAGTAAATATGAGGCAGCAATCAATTAGTAGGGCTATTGATGAAGTTACTAATAGTATACATGTTCATCTCCGGAGAGAGTGGATCAAATTTTCTCAAAATATACGTGAAAAACAACAATTAGCCGAATTATTTATGGAGAAGTCACAATTTCCAGCAACAATTGCGGCACTGGACTGTACGCATGTGGACATACTTTGCGCCAGAATAGAACACAATTATGTAGACCGAAGAGGCAAACATTCCAATAACGTACAAATTGTAATTCTACAATAACTTTTCAATGATTTTTTTCTTATTCTTATTTCAGGTGTGTGATTATAATATGAAGATATTATCAATTAATGCGAGGCATGCAGGGAGTACACATGACTCCTTTATTTGGAGACATTCTAGAGTTTGCGAAGAAATGGAACGAAATTACAGACGAGGAGAACACTACTGGATAGTTCGTGATTCCGGATATCTCTTGCAACCGTGGTTAATGACACCACTACTTGATCCAGCACCAGGATCACCAGAAGAATAATGTTATATTCGAGCCAGAAATTGTATTGAAAGGTGTAACGGAACTTTAAAAACAAGGTTTCGTTGCTTACTAGGAGAACGGAAACTACGATATTCACCAGAAAGAGTTGGACGAATTACAACAGCTTGTGCCATATTACACAATATATGTGTATCTACACGTTTAGACATTCCTCAAGATTTGCTTGAAAATATTCCTAATAATAATAATAATAATGTACAAAATCCAATAAGAGAGAATGATGATTTATTACAAGAAGGTCGCCTAGTTCGTAACAATTTAAAGACGTTTATTTTTTAGAGGATTTTTTAGGATTCATGGAATATTATTTATTAAAGAACAGTTTTAAGTACATTACATTTTTCTATCAATATAATAATTTTATAATTATTTATTTTTAATTAGAATCAACATAGGGACATAAGAATATATAAATGAATTGCAATTTTGCACAAAAACATGTTTATAAGTTTATAAGTTAATATACACAAAAAGGCCTATAATAGGGAGGCATACATTTAAAAGGGTCTAACTCCAAATGAAATATTTTGATGAATACCTACTAAATTATTTTAATTTAACAGGTTTTTGTAAAAATTCTTATGATTTTCATTGGCCATAAAATCAATCCTAGATTTTAAATTTTTCTTCTCCTCTGGGCTTATATTACTCTTGCATTCTAACTGTGGAACTACAAGTTGAGCAAAATCTTTCTTTCCTTTCTTCAAAATATTAATTTCGGTCCACTGTTCCATATCATTAAAAGAGCGCCGTATATTTACTGTGGTTGGATTTTCTGCTCTTATTTTAATCCAACAAGCTTTGCTTATATTTAATTTCGTTGTATTTAAAAATAATTCGGCTGCAGATTTAAAATCAAGGAAATCTTCATTATTCATTTTAATTACTTTGAACGGATTATTATGCCTTGTTTTTATCATCTCCTCTAGATCATCCGGTACAAATGTTTTAGTTTCCGTTTTCTTGTCTCGATTAAATCCCTGTCGCAAGGGAGGTAAGTATGACCCTTTACTAAAAATTTGTGGTTTATTTCTTCAAAAATTCCTTCTTTAACCAGTAGTATTAAAGTCAACAACATCATTTTGTTCTTGTTTTGTCCAATGCAGTTGTCACTCCAAATATTTAATATTTTTTTATATGTTATATTGGACTTTACTTTCATTAAACATGAACTTATTTCATTTCCACCTCGTCCTGTAATTCCCTCATGCCACGAGCACATAAATGCTTCATTTGTGTCGCTGATATGAATACCGAGATTATAGCAAGAAAGTTGACGAAGATAAAACATGTCGCCGTGAGTCAAAATAGGAACAAAAAGTACTTTCTGCAAATCTATTGTAATAGTACATTGTGTACTTGTTCTGATTCTATGTCACGTGGAAGACGTGCGGCTTTGATTTGTATATTCAGATAATCACATGTGCTGCATGTGTCCGATATTGGATGACCAAATTTAAGTTTAGGAAAGTTTTGATGGAAAACTGTAGAATAATATCGGTAATTTAATTTTGTATCAGGATACTTTAACTTGAAACAACGATATAATCTGCTAATATTTAAATCTGGTGATAAATATTCTTTTGACGTTTTATGTCTACTGTAGTGACTTTCCTCTTTGGGGAAACTGTTAATATGTTCAACAACTAAGTTCTTATTTTCTTCAGTATATTTTAAAGCAGGTTTGCTTTTACCACGCGCGTCGGTATAGGTAGTATCACCTCGTTTTTTTCTTTTCACAAAATTTATATTCTTTTATGTGTCAAATTAAATATACTCGTATCAGCGAAAGTATTTCTACATACTTGTTTATGATCGCCTTCTCCATCTGGGATGGTATAACAAACTGTAGATTGCCTATTACTTTCTGCAGGATCTTCGTAAGCACCATGGCTTCGTCGTTTAATTGGTACAGTATGTATTAAACCTAGAAGGTACGTCCCTTGTGTTAACCTGTCCGTTTTGTAGAATTCTTGAAAAAGATGTTTTTTGTGATCATGAGTCAAATTTCTGCAGTAATATTGACATTTACAGCGAACCTATAACATAAATAATACACTTGTAAAGAATATACATCGTAAAACAGTACTAGCAGTAAACTAACCTCAACATCTGGCGTTTTTTTTTTTTCGCTCACAGTAATGTTTTTGTAGTTATTGTATTGTTTGCCACTAGTTCGTTTCCGTTTTCTTTCATTTCGAACATTTTCTGTGCCTTTAGCACGTCGTTTGGGTACATTATTTTCCATCATTTAAATAATGTGATAGTAATATAACTAAACAGTATAAGAACTAAAATATAAACTTCAGGCACATGGAACCTCTTTCATGGTATTAGGCAAGGCACTTCGAACCATTTTAGCGAGAATAAATAAAAGCTTAAATTTTGGCACTTAGACCCTTTCGATTTTATAGACTTTATTTGAACAAAAATAACAGAAATTCTTATACATTTATGTATTTCAGTCTCATTTCTTATACAAAAAGTAATATTAAATATTACTGCTTATAACTACTTACGTATTTGACAAATGCTGCTGTTAATATGATTTAAATTTGAATTAATTAATGATAAATTATCATGAATTTTTTTCAAAACTTCTAAAGTTTCTTTATACATACTTTCAAATTCTCTTTTTCTTCCAGTGGGTGTTGTGACATTAGAATAAATGGTACTTGTATTTGATCATTTCCTTGATCTGTAAGCGTTGGAGGTATTGTAGAAGCCATCAAAGGTGTGGACGTCAACACTGGTGTTGTTGATTTCAACATACGAGTAGATACTGTCGATGTTATTGTAGGTACTGTGGTCGTTAAAGGAGGTGATGAAACTGTCAACAGGAATGTTGATGCAGAATTTTGTTCAATCTCAAACTATAATAAAACTCGAATAGAGATAAGAATAATACTTTACATGATACACTTACCGTATATACATTTGATGTTAAGGGAAAACTGTATGATTTACTTTCTATCTGTGAACAAATTTTATAAATTTAAAATAAAATCTTCAAAAAATGGCTTTATAGTACCGTTGAATCTTCGTCAAAACCAGCTTCTAATGTAGTGTTATCTCCTAACACGGTGCTCCGCCCTTTCATTTTTATTAATCTTATTTCTAAGTCGTTTAACTCAGAAATATCGGATGCAGGACCTCCACCAGTAGTAAATTTATACGTTTTTAATTTTCCAATTTTGTGTTTGGTCTTAGTAATCCAATCACTTACAACCTGTTATATAAATTTAAAGACACTGATTTCAATTAATTATTTTTCTCTACAACACAAGTACTTACTCTTTGCCATTGGCTAACATTTTTCCTTCCTAAACCCATTGCATACAAAGAATTTGTTAAAGATTCCGATAGCATATTGTATTTTGTCTCGCTTGTACATTGGAAAATTTTAGAGTCAACATCGAAAGATTTTCTTCAATATAATTAATTATAACTTTTTGGTGCTTAGATGTCCGTTTTGCTCATTTTTTAGCTGGTTCGTCAACCACTATAAATTAATAATAAACATAGGAATTAAGTTGTTTGACAGATTGAGGCAGTGGCGTAGCGTGGACTAATATAGACGTGGGCGAAGTCGCATCAGCGAGGCCCCTTTTCTTTCGTTCCCAAGATCTACCCAATAAATCTATCTTACCAAACATGCTTTGACACGACATACCTACTCATGATAGTGAAAAAATATAAATGCGTGGTGGGAGAATATTGAAAAGCATATATATTTGAAAAAAGGTTTTATTTTGTAACTTGAGTGATTTAGTTTTTTACAAAAGTAATGTTCTTCGGCTTTTTGCTTTACTGAAGTCCTCTTATAAGGATTTGTAATCAATTTGCAGCTAAATCTGCTTCGACTGAGAGTATTGCTAAACCAGACAGTCGGTCCTGCTTCATATTGTTTCTTAAATAGTTTTTAATAATTTTTAACTTAGAAAAACTTCTTCCTGCGGAAGCTGTACTTACAGGCATAGTCAACATAATTCTAATAACAATGTAAACATTAGGATAGATGTCTTCCAGTTCATTTGTAATTATGTATTGAATCATCTCATTGGCTTCTCTAATGGAGTTTGGTAGATTAGGCACTAAAAGTTGTAGTCTTCGTAAAGCTCATAATATTCTATGTCTTTGCTTTCTCCATCTTATAAGCGACTCACTCACTCGAGTCACTCGCGCCAAATTTAAATAAGCGAAAGGCTACCGTGTCTTTATAAAGCGTAAAACTGGGAGTTATGTTTTGTACTATCTATTTCAGGTTCTGGAAAAACTGTATTTTCATTTTTGTTTTGCTATTATTTGTAAAATAATAATTACAGGCCACAAACAAACACTGTTTTAAAGGAGACAAATTTTTATGATATGTTAATAATAAAAAAAAATAATCCAAGTTTCATTGATATACCATTTGAAACGGACGAATAAACTATCTTATTGTGAACTACTTCTATAATTTTTGAAATCCTCCCTTTTTTCCAAAATGTTTACCACCTTCATTGTTTTGTATGAAGTATGCGTGTAAAGAAACGTTTTGCAAAGCTAAGCTGTGTAGCCAGTCTGTGACGAGTGTGGCCAATGTTTTTTAGGTTTTTATTTAATTGAAAAATAAACGGGGATTTTAAGTCCGATGGCATCGCATTTAAAGAGTCCTCGCGGGGTCCTTTTAAGTGCGAGGGCCCACTTCGCCCACGCCTAGCTACGCCACTGGATTGAGATTATATTTTCGTATATACCTACTCTAAATTCCTCTAAATATAGCTAATACAAATTATTATACTACTAATAGTTACAAATGATTCATTATTTGTACTTACTGTTTTATAATATATTATTTTTTAACTATAAAACTATATCACAACGGTTAGCGATACCTTTCGAAATAGTTCTACGTTCTGTGACGGTAGCAAATGCTCCGAGTAGCGAGTAAGCGGTGTCGCTACGAATCATGGGTCATGAGGATCGCCTTCCACTCAGCCCATGAGCGCCCGTAATTATTCAGCCGGTTACACCATTCGCGAGCAGTGCCTTTCAGGTTCGCCTGGATAAAGTACGCTCGCTCGTAGTCCATCCACCCATATATCTCGCAGAGTTGATCGAATTTCGCCAACCATTGATCAACATTTGCGTGCTTCTCAGTTGGATCAAATGTATCCAAATGATCGCCAGTTGCTCGCACTTCACCCCTCGCACGACTTTCGCTTTCAATTCGCCGCCGATTCACCGGTTCTTCCTCTTGTTCCCGTGCGCCGCCTGCTTGGAAAATGTCACTCGTACTCGCCTAACTTCCGCTTTGCACACCGCCTGTGTGTCGTTTAAATCTCTCGTCGATCACCTGTTCGATCTTCTTGATCAAGCCACTCTCCAACAATCTTTCGACGAGGTTACTTCTCGCCCTAATGCCAGAGTCATCGCTACTGACTCTCTTAGACTCCGTAGACCCGCCTCTCGCTTTTGAACGGGTTTGTTGTCGCCGTGCCGCCATTTTGGCCACCTCTCCAGTTTTCTCATTGCGCAACACTTCTACCGACCACCTGTTGTACAATATTCGCCACAACCCAGATTTTCACTGAAATACGCCGCACGCGGTCAATCCCACTTCTGAATTATTACGGTTTAAAATAATAACAACATACAATTCGCCTATTTCACTTTTCATTCACCTATTTAAAAAATAACACAAAGAACAAAGAAAATTAAGCTTTTTTTCGTTACGATATACTGTATCAAACTTTCGTAAACATAAATAACACTTAAAGTTAGTAGTCATTATGAATAATTACTTAGAAGTACTTAGTTTATTTTACTAATGAATAATCTGCATTCAATCTGACTCTCAATTCTCGTATTTTTGTGTTATGGTCGACGATAGGGTCAATGGGTCATATTTGACATTGAACACAAAATAGGTTCAAAATAATGTGAAAAATTCGTAAACCGGCCGACTGAACTGGTATAAAAGAATTATGTAGTCTGATAAAATAAGTCGCAATGGAATTTTTATTTAATCCCACAGCTACTGTATGTGGTTGGTATATTTGGTTACGTTTTGTAACGAGTCGCCATTCTAAAAAAAATGAAAAAAAGTGTTATAAAGAGAATTTCATAGTACATTGTAAATACCTTGTGAAAACCTTTAAGTCGATTTACGCTAATTTGGACACTATAATTTTCTTTCTACGTTTAGATGGTAACATATATAAAAGTGAATATCATTTGGCCAAGCTATAAGTTGTAAGATTAGTTTAATTAAAATTTATTATGAAGTAATTAACAAATTTATCTAAATCTGCAGCAGATTTTTTTTTTTTTTTTTTTTATTTAAAATCTGTTTTACGTAGGACAATAAGTAAATGGTGTAAATTATAGATATACAACTTGTAGTAAAAATATCCATTGTTATTTTTACTTTATGTTAACTTATACATTCTTAATTACACTGTTGTTACACATTACATACATATTTTATTTAAACCTATATGGCAGGTCTAAAGGATCAGCTTTTTTTTAGTCTGTAAGTGTTTGTACTGTTGTCAAGTAAATTTACTGCATAAGCGTTTGGATGCTTTTCAAGTTTGGATAGGTATTTTTCGCTGGCATTCGTAATTTCCTCTTTAACTGTTTTCATATGTAGGTCTTGATGTATTACTGTGTTTGTCACGTACCACAGTGCATTCACTATAGTTCTTAAGTTTTTACTTTGGAACCTTTGAATTATTTCTATATTGGAAACACTTGCTGTGCCCCATAGTTCGATTCCGTAGGCCCATATTGGTTTTAGGACCACTTTATACAGTAGCAGTTTGTTTTCTAGCGAGAGTTTCGACTTGGGACCTAACATCCAATATATTTTTCTTAGTTTTAGGCCAAGCTGCTTCCTTTTGGTTTGGATATGTTTACGCCAGGTCAGTCCTCTATCTAGGTGTAGACCAAGGTATTTAGTGCTGCTCGCTTGAGGGAGAGCGTTGTTATTTAAGAATACTGGTGGGCAGGTTTTTCTACGGGTTGTGAACGTTATGTGTGTGGACTTTTCCTCGTTTACCCTTATTCTCCACGTGTCTAGCCAGTTTTGTATGTCTATTAGGTGACCTTGGAGTACGTCTGACGCTACAGTGGGTTCTTCGAGTGACGCTAAAATCGCAGTGTCATCCGCATATGGGGCTACCGTTACTTCTGGTTGAGTTGGGAGGTCTGATGTGAACAGTAAATAAAGGATCGGACCTAACACGCTTCCTTGCGGAACACCTGCACCAATGGGCTTTAGTTCAGAGAATTCATTCTGATATTTTATTTGAAAAAATCTGCCAGTTAGGTATGATTTAATTACCTGATAATGGTTATTAGGGAATTGTTTTTTAATTTTGTATAATAGTCCTTCGTGCCACACCTTATCGAAGGCCTGAGATACATCTAAAAAGGCTGCCGAACAGTATTTCTTTTCTTCAAGGTTGTTTTTTATTTCTTTTACTATTCTGTGCGTTTGCGCGATGGTAGAATGCTTCTCTCTGAAACCAAATTGGTGATCCGGTATAAGATTTTCTTCCTCTATTATTGGTCGCAATCTTCTAAGAAGTAGCTTTTCGAAAACTTTTGAAAGCGCAGGTAAAAGACTAATAGGCCTGTATGACGTAACTTCTTGTGGGGGCTTTCCAGGTTTAAGGATTAGTATTATCTGCGCTATCTTCCATTGTGGGGGGTAATGGCTGATGATGGCGTTGAAGATGAAGGTTATGAGTTTGAGTGCCTTTTCAGGTAGTTCTTTGAGGACCTTTCCTGTAATGAGGTCATATCCAGGAGCCTTTTTGGACGGTGTTTCATTTTGAATAATTTGTCTAACCTCGTTTACACTAATATTTTTCATATGTAGAGAAAATTGATCCGGGGTATTTAGAAATTCGATTATACGTTGTTCTTCTTCGTCATTTTTGCCTGGGAAAGGTTGAAATACAGTGCTATAATGCTCTGCGAATGTGTCGCATTTTTCTTTATTACTTCTAGCCCAACTATTGTTTGCTTTTCTTATAGGCGGAATTGTTTGTATTGGAGTTTTAAGATATTTCGTCGTTTTCCATAAGGAATAGTCTGCGGTTTTGGTAGGTGTAAGATTTTTTAAATGTTCCTGTACTTGTTCGTTTTTCCAGTCTTGGAGAGTTTTTTTTGAGGTTTTTCTGTGCTTGGTTAAGTTTAGTTTTAGTGTTTGGATTGCGACTAGTCTGCCAGCTTTTTCGTATACGTCGTTTTTCTGCTATTAGATTTTTTATTGAGTTTGGGTATTCTAGTGTAACTTATTTTTCTGTTATTGTTGGCGTTGATTTCCAAGCTGATTTTTGTATAATTTGTGTTAAATTTTCGGTAGCGTTATCGATGTCTTCACTGCTTTTTAGAGGTATTTTTATATTAATTTCTTCATTTAGTATGACCCTGAAATAGTCCCAGTCGGTGTGCTTATTATGTAAACATGGGGGCCTTATTATTTTATTTATTTTTGTGTTTATTGTTAATATTATTGGCGTATGATCTGAAGATAGCTCAAGACTAGATTTAATCTGGACGTAATTTGATGTGATATTCCGAGTTATACAGAAGTCTAAAAGATCGGGAATTTTATTCTGATCAGTAGGCCAGTACGTTGGTTGACCAGTTGAGATATGTGAGCAGTGTTTGCTTTTCATAGCTTTTAGTAGCTCTCGGCCTCTCGTGGTAATAAGTCGAGAGCCCCATTCTGTATGCTTCGCATTGTAGTCTCCTGCTGCGATAAATTTGTTTCCAAGAGTATCAAGAAATGTTTCAAAATCGTCTTTTTTGATGTTGTGCTTAGGTGGGCAGTACACAGATGATACTGTAATTGGTCCAGTTCTATCCTCAATAAGTACTGAGTTAGCTTGTAGGTGATTCATAGTGTACTCTGGAAGCATATAATGTTTGATTGAGTTTTTAATAATAATAGCTGTCCCCCCATGTGCAGTGCCATCTGGATGTTTGGTATCATATATTGCATATTTTGGTATTTTAAGGTATGATCGGTCAGTGAAATGGGTTTCAGCTATTAGCATGATGTCTATTTGATGGCTGTTGATAAAGGTTTGTAACACTTGGCTATGTTGAGCCAAGCCATTAGCATTCTAGAATGCAATTTTTAAGATCGATGTCATTGCGGAATTTTGGAGACGAGAGTAGTCAGAAGATTCAGGATTGTGTCCATTCTCTCCATTAGTTTAATCATCATATTTTCTAATCTTTTGTTTTGTGAGGGTAGTTCTGGAGTATATTGTGTTACATTTGAATTTTCTTCTGCAGCTTGAGCATAAGTTTTATTGTGGTTGAGATAATTTACGTTCTCTGAGTGGGGGGAATTTCCTTTTTCGGATTTCTTTAAAAACTATACATCCCTTGTAATTTGCTGGGTGGTTTCCTTGGCACAGGGCACATTTTACAGGGGTTTTATCGTCTTTTTTACAATCCTTTTTTAGGTGGTTCTCACCACATTTGACGCAACGTGGACGACGCAAGCAGTAGGTTTTGGTATGTCCTAGTAGTTGACATCGACTGCACTGGGGTACTTCTCTTTGCTGCCTGGGTGGCTCTATTACAACTTTAGTATATTGCAAGTGATTAATTTCATATATTGCTTTGTTATTAGAATTTGGTTTTAATTCAACGAAAAATATTGGTAGGGGGTTTTTATTTATTCTATGTTTTATATTGTATACGTTGGCAACAGTATGGCATTTTTCTTCTATTTCTTTTTTTAGATCATTTATGTCTGTAGAGTGGTGCAGGTTTTTTATAACAACGCGATAGGTGCGATCTTCTTTTAACTGGTATGTATGAAACAGTACTTGTTTTTCTTTTAAGGTTGCGATTACATTTCTATACTTTTCTGTGTTATTTATTTGTACTTTAACTTGATTATTTCCTATTGACTTTAGAAGATAGTTGTCTTCTATAACTGAGTTTAATATTGTTATGAGAGGTTTGACATCACTTACATCAGGTATAAATATAGGTGGTGGTTTTGGCACTTTTGGAGTATTTTCTTGATTTGCGTTTTCCACTGATTTGTCGGGAGTAATAGTTAGAGGCTGGAATCGGTTATATGTTTTAGTCACTTCATCTTGGGTAATTTTTTGCCTTTTTATAGTTATGCTGTCATCAGATCGTTTGGTTTTTCTGGAGTTTACTTGTTGCCAAGTATTTGTAATTGTAACATCGTCTTCAGTACCACTTGATTGTGATTGGTGAGAGTTATCCATTGTGATTGTTTCCGAGGCCCTGGGGACCGCTTTTTCACTTATTTTTCACTGTTTGTTGTTTAAGGTTTGGAATTTTATATTAGTATTATTATTAGCACACACACATACACATACACATGTATATACATATATATGTATATAGCTTGTATAGAACACTTCACTGTTATGGCACTATCACTACCATTGTAACAAAGGCGGTTACGTTAGCACTGCGAGTAATAGGCACGTCCGTTCACCACAATGGCTGGCGGAGGAATGTGCAGCAGAAATGGAGTCATTGATTTGTTTCAGATAAAGCTAGAACACGTAATATTCGATCCCCTTTGGTTCAATATATTATTTAATTGTACTTTTTATTTCGAGGATCATTACATGAAAGTCAATTTTAATCAACAAATATAAACAAAAACATTAACATCTAAAACTACTGATTTTATTTATGTGCAACAATGTACAGTAAATTATGCTAATAATTACCAGCCCATGTGTATCCAAATATCTGGGAAAAAATTCCAGAATAGGTTTTCCTTCTGTACAGGTAAGTAGGTCATTTTTTTTGTGATCCTAGATATGCAGTTTTTTTAAAAATCATGTCATTTTCAATCAGCTTTAAATCATTTTCCGAAAATACACATTGTGAATTATTTTCTGCTTCTAGTGAAGTATACTCTTCAACAATATGAGGCTCTATTTTTTTTTTTTTAGTTAATATTATACAGCTCCCGATGAAGGCATAAGTAATGCCGAAACCAGTCGAGGACAAAATAGACTACATGTTCATGATATTTTTTCTACTCTAAAAGTAACTATTTTTTTTCCTGTGTTTTACGCCAAGTGTATGGAATGGACAATATGCATGCATTGTGTAAATGGCCATAAAACAAATTTCTTGAACATTTAGTATTTTTAAATTTTGTAATGGATTAAATTTATATTAATATGAAAATGTTTAAAAATTAATAACAAAATGTCAAACATATATTTTATCTTAAATAAGTATGCCTATTAATTTAAACTTTCATATTCTTCATCAATAGGCGACGTGCAGACTTGTAGTCAGCGCCGCCACGCGGACGAAACTTACAAACTTGATATGAAAACAAACGATCAGCTGTTGCGTTATAGTAGATAATTAGTTGCTTTTTTCTGCGTTGTTTGTGTTTTAAAATAATATAAAAACATGCAGGCTGGTGTAAGAAGATCGAATATTATGTGTTGCGTTGTGGGATGTCACAATACTTACAGTAACACTGACTCATCAGTTAAATTTTATTGTTTCCCAGGAAAATGGTATGAGAAAGAAAGGAGGAAAGTGTGGATTCAGAAAGTACGACGAATTACGTAAGCATACATTTAATAATTGCCCTTTTTAATAATAATGATCATACTGAAATATTAAATATTGTTGCTAGAGTTGGTAAAAAGCCCTGGGAACCGAAGAAACACAACAGAGTGTGCAGTGTACATTTCGTAGGAAATGAAAAATCTGACGATTCTAGGAGTCCTTCGTACTATCCTACAATTTTCCCAAAAGTATGTTTGTTTAAAAACAACAAAGTATTAAACTTACGTAGGTACTTTTTTATTTTAGCAATACCGTACAGCGGATTCAAGCAATCTTAGCTTAAAATCACAGAGGTTCTTACGAAATACGAACAGATCCATCAAAAAAGCTGCTGCATCTTCAAGAAACATAAATGAGATATCTTCAAAAAAAGAAGAGGCAAATTTACAAATAATAGAACAGGAATTACCAGAAATGTTATCTGTTGATTTTAGTCAGCAGGTAAACTTTGATAATAATTGTGAAGATTTTATTTTTGAATTTCATTTTAACAAAGACAATAATGAAATATCAACACAAGCCAATATCCCTACATTTTCGACATTGAAATCTACTAATGATAAATGTGTTGGAAATAGTGAAGAAATACATTGTGAAGGATTTCATGGTTATGAATCATTAAAAGGCGATCAGATTAATAGCATTTGTGGTGTAACAATGGCAACTTTTGCTTTACTTTTATCTAATACAGAGTTCCCACACAAAAACTGCAAACTTTCGATACAAAATCAATTGCTTTTATTTTTAATGAAATTGAAATTAGGTCTGTCATATAGTGCCATAGGTATATTATTTAGTATACATAGATCATCAGCCTCCAGAATTTTTTTGAATTTATTAAATCAGCTCACAGAAAAATTTAAAACTGCAGTGTTTTGGCCAGAACGCAAAGCTATTGGCGCACTTTTGCCTTCTTCATTCAAAATTCATTACCCAAAATGCAGAGTTATTATAGACTGCACCGAAATTAGAATTCAGTGTCCTAATAAAATAGACGATAGAATTTTTACATATTCTAATTACAAGGGAACTTTTACTGCTAAATTTTTAATTGGTGTTGCACCTCATGGATTCATTTCATTTATTTCAAAGTCATATGGAGGCAGAACAACTGATTCATTTATAACAAATGACTGTGGAATTTTAGACTTGTTACAGCCTGGAGACATAGTTCTTGCGGACAAGGGATTTCCAGGTATTAAATGTGAAGAAAATATAGTTGTTGTTATGCCTCCATTTGTTCACAAAGGTATTCTAACGGTTGAAGAAGTCGAAGATACTTATAATGTGGCAAGTGTACGCATTCATGTCGAAAGGTCGATACAAAGAATAAAAATTTACAAAATTCTTGATAAAATACCTAAAGAATTATTTCCCTACATTGACAAAGTAATTTTAATGTGTTGTATCTTAACTAATTTTCAACCAAAAATAATAAATGAATGTGAAGATGATTAAATAAGTATTTGTGTTAAAAAATAAGTTATTGAAAAAATAAACTAGAATCTAGTGTTTATATAAAAAATATGAATAAAAATAAATAAAGTAAACAAAGTGGTTTTGTTTAATGTAAATCACTTTTTTATAATTCAAAGGGATAAAATAATTATAAATTTCATTAATTTATTGCGATCTTACACCGCAAGAATTTTATTAAAAATAAGTAGTCAAAATTTACAAAATATTGTTGTAATCATATTTTTAACACAAGTATTTAGAAACTAGATGTAATGAAGTTCTGAAAATTTATCATAATTTAGAGATTAAGTTTTGTTCGTTATAATGTTTAATTAATAAAAAATGAATGATCTCTTTAATTTTTGTTTTTTTCCTTTATTTCTAACATAATTTAAATAAATATAAATTTCTTTACAACAGTACCTAACAAAAATATGTCAAATTATTTTTTTTTACATAGAAAATGTAACATGTTTTTTATATAAATCCTTTTTAATTTAAATAATAATTCTTTCGTCCATTCAAAATCATAAGGGACTTGTACTGTTACGAATGTACTATCTTTCGATGAGAATATTATCAAGTCGCATGTATTCAGATTTAACATAGCCATGCCAACTTGAACTTGAGCATAATACATATGCTTTTTTTTCAATTTTATTTCTCCATCTTCTTTGTAGAGATAGTGGCAATGTTGAATTATCTCTTCAGCTGTTTTCATTTTGCCTAAAAGTATTATTTGCTAATGTCAAAATCAGAAAACTTAAAATTTAGATAGAACTTACCAACAAATGGACATTTAATTTCTAAAAGTTTCACAGGTTTGCCTTCTTTTAAAATTACACCGTCAGGAGATACCGCGAGCCAAGTATCGCCTTGGCAAACTACTAATCCTACCTCCTCAACCGTGCAATTATTTTTTCTAAAATTATTACCAGACATTAAAAATTTAATTTCTTTTTTATTTGCAAATACCTTGAGTATGTTAATCTCGCCTGTTTCTCCCACTTTATACCATGTTCTGTGTATTTGCTGGTAAATTCTCTCGCAAAAAAGTATTTTTCACATTTTTTTTCCCAGTCACCTTTAAATGTGAAAAGAGAATAACAGCGAGATGCTGTTATTCTGTACTTTCTCTCTTTTTTCCATACTTTTCTGCAATTAAAAGTTTTTGAACATATTTCGAACGAGTTACAAAAAATGATTTTATTGTAAGTTTCGGCACAACAATTTCTTTCTAAAATTATTGGTTCTGCATGTAATTCATCCAATACAGGTGAAGATTCTTGCGCAGAAATAATATTCCGAAAAAAGTTTTCTATAAATATTCGTTTTTCTTCTGATCTGCAAATAATAAAAAGAGGCAGAAAAACTGGAAATTCTAAAATACCACTGACACAACAAATATTTTGGCCCTAAGAAAAAACTCAGGACCCTTTTTTTCAAACAGTTGTAAGCAAGGAATTATGTGCTCACTCATTTTATACGGGTACTTAATGCAGTTATAAAATGAATGAACACACTAGTTTATTTAATATACTTTTATTACATCACCTCTCACTTTTACAAGGACCAATTCCTGCATTTATTGTATCCCTAAGCATACAATTAATGCCAGCAAGATTCTCTTTTGAAAATTGGAAACTTTCATAAAATTTATTTCGTTTAGAAGGAAACATCTCTTGAAACTTTTTCCCTTTGGAATATTTTCCTTTCACTGCTTCCTTTACTGCCGGTTGTTTCCACTGGCAAGTTTCATCAGTCTTTGATGATGAATCTTCTTCATTAATTGCAAAAACAACTGCCGATATGTGCTTGCATCGTCCGGAAATACCGGCAATGCAGTTACAAACTGCTTGCACGACACGTCTCGATTCATCTAGCTAAAATTACAATATATAATTTAAGAACAATTTTACGAAAGTGTTTATGAAATGCTTACCAATAATGTGACATCATACGGCTTTTTATTTACTGAAGTCTGTCTCATCACTTTGGACAGAACTTTGCCGGCTTTTTCAATTAAATCAATTACATGTCCCGCTTTTTGTAATCCTTTTCCTTTTTCTATATTCCCACTTGTATAGTGTTCGTAAATAATTGGCAAAAAACCAAAATGAATCTCTTTTTCCATTTTAAAAACACATCAATTCGCGATTCACCATATACAACTTAAGTTTGTTTTCATACCAACTATTACGGTGTTGCCGCCAGAGGCGCTGATGCTAAAAATACGCACGCCGCCTATAGGATCTTTCAAATTAGGAAAAAATGGATAGGTTAGCTTTCGCATATGAAACTTCAGTTTCGGATTTCGGACTTCTCCCGTGCTTGTAAATCATGATAGCAGTAATAAAATTCGCACGCGGTTTTCTTATACGATTTGAAAGCATTTTTCTTCTTATTCTTCAGAGATTGCAGGTCCATTTGAATCTTGCATTAGTTTGTTTCTAAATCCTGTTACAATAAATAAATATAATATAGACATGGGTAATTAAGATAGATTTGTATTCACCTCTGGTGTCATAAGTAAATCTGCGGGTTTTTAATACTTTCTACAGGGTGCGGCAAAATGATAGGTTCTATTTGGGATATCAATAAAAACCAAACCACATAAAACAATACTTTTTTTATTACTATTGAAATCTACATTTCATGCCATTTACGAACGTTATTTTTTAAAAATGATATCTTTTAAATGACGGCCATTATTGTCGATGCACTCTTGTAGGTTTCCACGGAAGCGCGTCATTACCCGATGGATCATTTCTTGGGGAATTGTGGCAATTTCTTGTCTTATGGCTGCCTTCAATTCTTCTAAAGTCCGCGGACGATGTGTAAAAACTCTCGATTTGAGGTAACCCCAAAGAAAAAAGTCGCAAGGCGACAAATCAGGCGAACGCGGCGGCCAGCCGACATCACCTCGTAAAGACACCACTTTGTTTGGGAACATTTCTTGAAGAAGATTAAGTGAACGACGTGAGGTGTGCGATGTAGCACCACCCTGCTGGAACCAAAGGTTTTCTCGTTGATTATCGTTCAACTCGTTAAGTTTCGGACGTAGAAAATTGTTAAGCATATCTAAATATCGGTCTCCGTTGACTGTTACCGTTATTCCATCTTATTCGAAAAAGTAAGGACCGCACACGCCCAACTCAGATATTGCACACCAGACGGTAACCTTTGGACTGTGAAGTGGTCGCTCATGAAGTTCCTGTGGATTATTTGCCGACCAATAACGAAAATTTTGCTTATTTACGGTACCCGATAGGTGAAAGTGAGCTTCATCGCTAGACATGAATACAGCGCCTCGGGGAATGTTTTGAAGAATATCTCGGCATGAATTTGTACGGGTTTCAAAATCTCTTTCACTTAATTCCTGCACTACCATCATTTTGTACGGATGCATTTGGAGTGACTTGTGTAAAATTCGTCGAACACTTCTATCGGAAATTCCCAAAGCAGCTGCATGCTTACGAGCTGAACGCCTTGGAGACTGTTGTACGGAAACTCTTACTGCATTCACATTTTCCGGTGTTCTTACTGTCCTTGGTCGGCCAGTAGATTTTCGTTTAAGCGCAGAACCTGTTTCCCTGAAGTGTAAAACCCACCGACGAATTGTTCTTCCATCCGGAACCGCGCCATGCCGACCAACATCAAACTGATTACGGAAGGCACGCTGCGTCGCTATTACAGATTCCCCATTTCTAATAAACTCCTCGACAACGAACGCACGATGCACTCCGCTCCAAGCCATGTCGATAACTGAAAACTGCATACTTTTGTCTACCTAATGCGACCGCGTGCACAGTGTTGCCGGATTTACAAACCGAGCAACCACTATTTGAAATCCTGCCTATCTTTTTGCCGCACCCTGTATTACCGCGGGAAAAGTTCGGTTTGAAAATTCTTTTGTATTTTCTGATGATAGACAGTTTACAAACCCAAAGCGGTATACACTCCCGAAACAATAACCAATGGACTGTATATAAAGATAATATTTTATTTTTATCAAAAAACATTGTTATTACATATTAAACATCGACAATGTACAATGTGCTTCTCTATTTGATCATGACAACTTTACATCTACTACTCTATCGTCTCTATGAGCATGAACTGCCAACACAAAATAAAATAAAAAAATAGAATATCCCCAACATTTCTCCGCCTTGCAAGGCCTTGGCCTTCAACTAGCAAATGCAGAAGGTATTGGTGGAGGGCAAATCTTCGCATAGGATCTTGTGATGTGGCCATCTTGTGTGCGAATAACACCTACCCTGTTGATGTCGACTTTCCCAGGGTGGACGGACACAATTAGACCTAGTCGCCATATTATTGGTGGCATGGTGTCTTCTTTGACTAGCACCAAAGTGTTCTCGGTTGTCATTTTGTTGCTACTGTCACCTTTTCCTAGCTTAAAGCTCTGAAACATATTCCTTGCTCCAGCGTTCCCAGACACGTTGGCCTAAAGCCTGGATATATTGATAGCTGGTACCACGTCGATATTCAGGAACTTCTTTGTAGTCTTTATCTGGGATGTCTGTTAAAAGTTTTCCAATTAAGAAGTTAGCAGGAGTGAGGGATGTAAGCACTTGAGGATCGGTAGTGAATGGCAACAGTGGACTTGAATTAAAAACTGATTCTATTTGCAATAAAAAATATATTCTAAAATACCATTTATCTGCGCAGACAGATAAACGAACATAACACTTATGCACTGTGCCGTAGAGGTTAATATTTGAGATCAGTATTCATAGTACATTATACATAAGACTGATGGCGACATAATATTCAATAAAAAAAAAATTGTTGCTCTATAGTGCCCCTTCTTTAAAACTTCTCCCTACTCTTCGATATTTTATTTAAAAAAATATAATAGTTATATCTAGTTTACAAATACATATAAAAAAAAATAAACAGTAATTCTATTTGACAACGAATATACAAAGAAGGATAATCTTTATCAATTAAATCTATCACAGATATGTTCTCTGGTGTCACAGTAAATGAATAATTTGCAGAAACGACGATTTTATGTCTTCTATTTTTACAAATCAATTGTTGTTAAACTGTACTAGTATTAGCATACTTATCTACTTATATATTAATATGTTTGAGCTAGTAAAGTGAAATTGTAGAAGAAATTACTATTTTCAAAATTAGTGACATAACTCTGTTTTCCATAAAAAGAAAATTAAATTATAAAATGACGTATCTCCTTTAACCTCTGTCTAAAATATATTTAAATGTTACTGAATTTTGAATGATACTATTAATTTAAATATATACTAGTAATAAAATGAATTTGGTTTATATCATTAAAAACAGTCTTATTTTTAGTCATAAATCACACAATTAACTAAGAACTACAAATTGAAATAATTATTTGTATACATTTTTTAATTATTCTACTTCATTAATTTCCTGCAAATCTGGATCAATATCCCTTAAGTTACCAACAGATAGACTTCTGTAAAATTGAGACAATCCGGGTAAATCAAATCTAATAAAGGTAATAAATCCTTTTTCTTTTCTTTACTAATGGGAACCATTTTCTGGTAACACTTTCCCGGATCTAGGGCAGTATTTGACACACCCCTCCTTGGGAAACATAGCTTTTTGATATTTTAATTTCATTCAATGATTTTTATAATGCAGAATAGGTACCAAATTCGTCATTATAAATAAAACACTTGGCATCATAACAAAGAAACTTTCACCGTTTTCATCAGTTTTTTTAATAGGAAGCGGTCCTTTGGAAAGTGAAGAAAAATCAAGAAACATCTTAATTTTCACGATAACATTAAATTTAGTTTTTTTTTCGCAGTTCTTATATTATTGTTTGCCGCGATCATTTCTATTATGCTAATAAAAAGATCAACGATTGTTTTGATGTCAAACGTGGTGTTTGTTTTTGAGGCTAAATTCGGTTTAGTTGACATCGTAGATGTTTTTTTTTCTTTACCGTTACTCGAATTTTTCATGGCCTTATTGGCCGGTATTGTTGTAGTAGTTGAATATTTTATCGGAGCTCGCGGGGCTTGGAGCGCCAGCGGATGTAGAACAATGTGCAGTTTCAGAAAATGTTTCGGTTGCTGTTGGCGGTATTGAAGTTTGGCTCTTGGTTACAGCTCGAGCATCAAATGTAGGATTTCTGACAATGTCTGAGAATGTGCGGCCGTTCGTAGATTTAAATTTGTCATTTTGCTTCACGTGTACGGCTGTTTTAAAGACGGAGCAGCTCTTGTAATTCGCATTGTGCTCCTCACCACAGTTTGAGCATTTAGTTTTATCACTGTTTTGTCTATTTTTCTACACTCTTTTGTTGAGTGAGCTTTTCCGCATCGTACACACTTCCATGCGAGATTGCATCCTGCGGAGGAGTGGCCGTAGGGCTGACAACGTTGTATTGTCCTAGGGTAGATGCTTTCTTTTTTGCTTTCAACCGTTACCGTAAAATAAAACAGGCTGTCTAGCTTGTGGAACGCTTTTCCTTCGTCGGATTTGTTTAAGTGGCCAGCAACCAAATTCGTGTGAATTCCAATTCTACAAACTTTCTCCACCGGGAAGTTTTTGTGTTTAAACTCTTAGTAGATTTCTTTATTCGTGACAGATGAAGGTAGTCCACGTAGCACTACCTGCAGTGGTTTCTCATCTTTCACCGTTATGTATAGTATTCCAATTAGACGTTCTTGAACAGCGTGATTAGGCTTCGATAGTCTGAGATGGTTTCCGGTTGTAGCTTCATAGCGTTAACGGTACTTCTCGATGATTTAATTTTAATGTTTGCGCTACGAATCGCGTGCGCGGTTGCTTTCCATGAACCAACATTCTTCGAAAATACTGGCGGCGATGTATTTTTTCTTAATTTTGGGGTTCGGACAAGCGGATGTTGCATCTGTTTCTTCATTGGCAAGAACAGCATGTTTATTTGCACAAGTTACTGTTGTGGGATCGTTATCCGTCTTCTTGCTCTTGTTCATCCCCGTCTTCGAGGTAAATCCATGCTCGGGCTCAGCTTTGTTGCATTCGGTGTGCAGTCCGGT
This sequence comes from Ophonus ardosiacus, assembly GCA_943142095.1. Taxonomy (NCBI): domain Eukaryota; kingdom Metazoa; phylum Arthropoda; class Insecta; order Coleoptera; family Carabidae; genus Ophonus; species Ophonus ardosiacus. The sequence goes on along the minus strand of OW964837.1, from coordinate 28,627,079 downwards.
GATGACGCTATACAGGGTGTTAAAAAATAAGTGTCACAAATTATGAAGACATATATTACTGGCCAAAATGAGTGAAAAAAGCTTAATCAACAAGGGTCCGATCTTCAATAGTTTCCGAGATATAAGGCAATGAAAAATGAGTTTTTTCGGTGTTTAGAAAACTGTTTAGATATATTTTAACAGTGAGTTTCTGTAACTAAGTTACTATGGACTTGTGTTAAGAGTTCAAATTAATGTTATTTATAATTTATATTTAATTTTGATGCTTTAGTACGTCGTGATTAATAAATTTTCTTAAATTGTCTGACTCTCGCCTTCTCGAGGCGAGGTGAATAAAAACAATTAGTTTTAAAAAGTCGCTGTATTGGGACATTTCAGAAACATTATCATATTTCTATCATAAGCCATTCAAATATAACATAAAAATTGGAAAGATCTACAATAGAGTTTAGTTGTTACAAAAATATAAAAATAAATACATCAGGAATGATTTACCAAGGAATTTAAAGAAATTTAACAATGAATTAAATATTTACCATATTTTAAAAAGGTCGCCAGGACGGTTTTTGTAGGTAAAACTGCCATAGTTTTCTGTCTTCACATGGTGTAGCAGGTCCTCACCTCCAAACTGAGTAGAAACGAAATGAAAAGATAGGTTCAAATGTGAAAAATAAATGTAATAATTAAATAGTTACTTCGGTCATGAGGAAATCACGGCTGTACCAAATTAGTAGAAAAATAGGTTTAATAACTTTAAAAGATGAAGAATTTAAATATTTAATTATAAAGTGAAGAAACGTATACAACCGCCATCTTTGCCAAACAACTGTTCGTTTTCTGCCTAAGAAGCAGAGGAACAACATAAATGCGAAAAAATAAAAATTGACCACTGACAAAAACCCTATTCCTCCAACTCATTAAGAAGAGGTGCCTCGCATTTCAAACAGCCGTTTTAACCGGTGTGGTTCTTAGTGCAAGTAGTTTTATTAAAATTAATTAATAAACATTCTTTTATTAGGCGTATGTGTTTATTTTGCTCAGTTATAAGAATTTTAAACTTGATGAAATCAAAAGAGCGACCTGTATCTCAACAATGTTGGACCAAAGCACTATGATTGTAATTCTTGAATTTACTATGATATTCGTGTTGTTACATACTGTTTTTTTCGACGGCTGGATAGTTTGAGCAATATATTTTTTTACGTAATTTTTACAAATGGTTTGATTCTTTATTGTCAATTTTATTTGTTAATGCGCTGGGGATTTTTTTATAAGTAGAATCATCGTCTAGAATTTGCATAGTTTTACTTAGATAATCAGCCTTATCCATGATAACCGTCTTGGCTCCTTTGTCGACTTTCACTACAATTATAACATTGTGTAATTTTAAAAATTCTTTTGTCTTTTTGATCCAAATACTAAGTTCAATTTCCCAACATTGTAATTTGTAATTGTTAAATTTCCTTGTTTGGTTTGTCAAAAATTTGGATACTAATTTTATTATAATATTAACAGTTTATGCCGTTAATACCTTCACAGACATCAGTATTCTCTCCTTTAGTGAACTGTTAACTGTCAGCTGTCACCGGCAACCTGTCAGTGAAGCACCCAAGCAAATGAAATGCAAGTAGATAAGTGGAACATGGGATATTAGACCAATATTTAGTTTTACTAATGGTGTATCCTCTTTATAATATACAATCTGTGATTTTTTTACAAAACTTTCATCAGTTATTAATTTAGAATTAATTTCTTGAAATGTTACTCTTCTGCTGTCATAATTTCCTTCTTGGGTAAATTTCTTGGTTTGCAGTATTTTGTATATGTACTTTAACAGTTATACACTCATTAAGAACACACAATTATATTTTGACACATTATTATATTGATTGACATATTATACAATTATTATTTTATTAATTAACAAAACAAACACATATGCATCTTTGATTAAATATAAAATATCACTGCTTACGCTGCGGAAGGTCCTCATCGGGCTTATCAATGTGAGATCTCTGTGCATAACACAATTTGGCCTCACACAATAACAAGACTCCTTTCTTGTAAATTTCTTTGTTTACGATTGTATTAAACTGTTGGAATGGTCTTGTGCCAACGGCTTCCATCGTGTCCCAGACACGATCAATAAAAATTGGAACCTTACGGTAAGTTTGTGGAACAATGACGGGGTGTATCTCCCTCGCTATCGGAATGGACGTTACACGAGTAGGGTCCGAAAGCTTCAGTCGTCTGAAAAGCCCAGTCGTCTCAGCGCTATCTTTAGCGGTGTTCTGCTTATCCAAAAAGAAGGATGACTTCCTTGACTGTAGGCCTTTCCCAGGCTGTTTCTTTCTTCCCTTACCGGTAGGTAAGATTTTACCTTTCTCAGTAACGGTGTCTAATGGATCCATAAGTGGTTTCTCCATGTTAACTGATTTCAGTGACGGGCCACTGGCGCGTACTTCTAAAATAGTAACAACATTTATGACAACCAAAATAAACGTTGTGATTTTTTACTCCTAATGCAAACGACTTCGCTGGCGCGTAATGCTATGCATTTTTATTTTTACTTGAAAATCTAATAGTTACACCAACAGTAGTCAAATTAAAATAATCGTTTACAAATGATTTCAAAAATCATTAATACTGTTGAATTTATTGTGCCTTGATAAAGACCAATTATGAAAGGTTTATTTGAGACTGTTTCATCGGTAACATATGCTAATATTGGCCAGAATTGACTTTTAGATGTTTTTGTATGGGGAAGTCCATCAATATTTATATTATTGTAATAAGTTCCTCTAAGCTTATCATTTGAATCCAAATAATTTTCTATAGTATATTTGAATCCGTTTTCTATACCCAGATAACAATATCCGGAAGAAAAAGGTACAATATTGTTTAAATTAGTACACAACAATGATCTCTAATCTTCTTGTTCCGGTTTTAAGATATTCAATAAATCCGTTAATGTATTTTGTATAATATGATGAATTGCCCAATTTTCTAATTTCTTGTTTAATGTTAAATTAAGTGTAGTGTGCACACACATCTTGGAAATTGAGACAGAGTTCACGAAATTTGAGCTTTCGTTACTTACAGCCTAAAATGAATAATTTACTTGTGTATAGAAGGAATCGTTTTCGCTTGCAACTTTCCTTGAGCATGTTAGTAAATGAACACCGGAAATGATTATGCAGCATTCTATGATGATTAATATTGTTGTGATCAAATAGTACTTAATGGCTCCTTAATTAATTAGAGTCTAATTGTGATGTGAGGGCTGTATAAAAACCAGACGTGTTACCGGCTCAGTGTTTGTAGTGATCGGGTTACCGTTAGTATCTGTGTATGGAGGTTGCTTTCTGATACAATAAAGTTATTGTTATGAATGAAAGTATTTCTTTTTGTGTGGAATTACTGCTGTTTCTAACATCAGAAGTGGGATTCGTTCGCGATCCACAATATTGTTTGCGAGTTTGTGTTTACCCACAATGCAATACGTTGAATTAGTGAGACACTACATACCAGGTGCATATGATTTTGCATTCTCAATTCTTCAACAGTTTCAGTGGGTTTTGGTTATCATAGACCAAAGACTTTAAATGACCCCACAGATAAAATTCTAAGGGATTGAAGTCAGGTGATCTTGGTGGCCATGCCACAGGACCTCCACGGCCAATCCACCTGTTCTCATAGGTATTATTTAAATGCTGCCGCACATTTCTTGAAAAATGAGGTGGAGCATCATCATGCTGAAACCATGTATATCGACGAACATGTAAGGGAATATCTTCTAATAATTCTAGCAGAATATTTTGCAAAAAATCCAAATATTGGTCACCTTTTAATCTATTGGGGAGTATGTATGGTCCAAATAAATTGCCATTTAAGATCCCAGCCCAAACATTTAATGAAAATCTGTGTTGTAAACTACTTCTTACTACAACATGTTGATTTTCTTCCCAATAATGTGAATTGTGAAAATTATAGACTCCGTCACGTGTGTAAATTGCTTCGTCACTAAATATTATGAGCGAAGTAAAATTAAAATTTGCACCATGTTGTTGCAGAATCCACTTGCAATATATCATTCTAGCTTGGTGATGAGCAGGCATTAATCCTTGAACAAGCTGAAAATGGAATGGATGATAATCATTCCTATGTAAAATGTTCAGAACAGTCGAGTGAGATATTCCTCCTACAACACGAGATATTCCTCTGCTACTAATTGTCGGGTCAGCATGTACCAAGTCTAGACTTCATCTTCAATGTCCATCTCGTCCATTGTTTCTTATTAAATTCTCTGTATCGCGAAGACGTGTCACTGTGACAAACATCCTGCGATCAGGCTGGCGTCTTTCAGGATACAGTTCGGCATACAGACCTGTTGCTAGAACCGCGTTTTGTCCCACTTCACCATAAATTAGCAACATCCACTAACTCAGAATTAGAATACATTTTTTTTTTTTAAGATCAATAGCACTGCAAAAATCACTTGTCACTAACAAGAAAACTAATGAAATATTTTATCTATTACACAATTATTTTCGTTAAAAATGCTATTTAATTTAAATATTAAGAATAATATCTTTCACAACTAATTTTTAATCTATCTTTGATAACCAAATTTTAATGAAATGTTAATTAAAGTAGGAAAAAGTCATTAAGAAAAGTCGAATTTTCTTTTTCGAATTTTTAAAAAAATCTTTCTGTTTCGTAATCTATACATATCATACTACTTATCCTTAAATTTATGACGTTAAGTTCAAAACCACCCTGTATGTTGGATTTGACTTGTTTGTCCCTCAGATTCATGTGTAATTGTTCGTAAAAATCCGGTGGAATTTTTAGACTCATTCCTGTTGTATTTTTTTTTTTTATGTAATATTTATATTGGGTGTTTGTGACAAATTTAAAAACTTTTAGAGTAACTTTTCACCAGTACTTGATTTTGGTCCTGTATTAATAAAACCTGCTTCTTCTATTTCATTTGTGTTCATGTTCCAAATAGCAAATTTTACTGTAGGTGTCTCATTAAACAACTTTAAATGCGTTTCGGAACCACGCAAATCTAACATATAATTTCGTCGGTTTTCCTTGTCTTCTCCAAATAATGTCACTTTCAACAATACCTAATTTTTACATAAGTTATTATTAATAATTTTACATCTTTTTTCTTACTTTAATCTCTTACCTTCATTCGTTTCAGGTGGTGTTTCATTACTAATTCTAACTATTTGTACAGTTTCGGCATCATTCGGAAATAATACTAAAACTATTAATTTACCGCATGCAACAAATTTTTTAAAATAAGATTTACAGCATACTCATTATCTGAAATAATTGAACAATATCGATAAATAGTTCGAACTTCTTTTCGACTTAATAATTATGTATAATACCTGTTTTTAATGAACCAGCTTATGATTTAGTTGGACGTATCACTAAATACTTATTATTTACTTCAAATATCAACTATTTAAATATTTTTATCCACTTTAATTAAAATTTGTCATAATTGATGGCATATTTGTAGGTTAAATCTCGCATCTGACAGCTGATTCATAGTAGTCAGTACAGGAATTTCTAGCTAACCATGCTACAAACCGTGGTAAGCTGAGTCTCGTTACTACAACATACTATGGTTAGGTGTGACGTCATTGGTCTTATCTGAATAAAATGTAGTCACATGGTTTAGGGGGCATCAGAGCCAACTAATCTACTAATGTAAAAAGACTTGACAAATCCGTTATAATTTCTTGTTATAGAAGTTCAGAGACACCTGGCAACATATCCAAGTACTAAACTCAATTCAAATGAAATGGCGGGCCGTTTTATACTTATAACTACTATAAAATTTCAAAAAGAAAATTAAGCAGACCTACATATAATATAAAAATATATTTTAAACAAAACGAAGATCAACAATAACAAATTATAATAAAAAATAAATAAATAAATAAATAACAAAATTAACAACTAATAAAAGTTAAGTTTTCCATACATTTTAATGTAATTGTCAATGACGTTATTGACCCTGAGATCTTTTTTCAGCATTTTTTTTTATTTTTATTTATTTATTTATTCATTTCTCTGATCATATACATGATATAGGACAGTCAAAAAACAAAATATATATGCATAGAAAAAATCTATAACAATGCAAAAAAATAATAACTTACATACACTATTTTATGCAGACATATATTCATTAATTGTGTAGAAACATTTATTAATTAAATACCTTTTAAGTATAGTTTTGTATTTGCTGTTATTGTTGATTGATTTAATCTCATCCGGTAATTTATTATACAAAAGTGCTCCAATATAATAAATGTTTCTTTCATACATAGTTGTCCTATGATGCTGCATAATTAAATCATTTTTGTTGCGAGTATTATAAGTGTGATAGTCGCAATGTTTCTGAAAATCTTTATAATGTCTTTTTGTAAAGACCAAGATGTTATAAATATAAAGAGAGGCACATGTTAATATTTGAAGTTGTATAAAAGTAGTTCTGCACGACTCACACTATGATAGGCCAGCCATGTATCTTAGGACTCGTTTTTGAATCGTAAAAACTCTAGAAATATCCGTAGCAGAACCCCAAATAATAATACCGTAATTAAGTACGGAATGAAATTTAGCATAATAATATGATTTTACAACGTAATAGTTAACAACTTCCTTAAGGCGTCTTATGACATAACATACCTGATTTAATTTGCTACATATATAATTAAGTATATAAATGAAATGTTTTATCATACTATGAATAATTGATAAAACAATTTTCTTTTAATTCCTTCCCATGTGCTTCACAACTGCAAGTTATATTGCACATGGGAAGTACTTCTTTAAATAACATGTCAACAATTTTTGATTTATTTATTTTCGTGCTTACAGAATTAAATACACACTTTTGTAGTTTTCCATCTTCTTCTACGATGCCTTCCTTCGGGTAAACCAGGCGTAATTTTCCGTCGGTACCGTAGTCCTTCAAACGTATTATTAGTACATTTTTCAGTTGTATAAAACTCAACACATGTCTGACAGTCCCATTGTAATACTTTTCGACCGATAAATCCAGATATATAAGCCGTCGTGTTTAGGCGTACCTTCTGTGTCAGTTAAAAAATATTCTTACTCATGGATTGTATTGGACGGGAAGGTGGTGCAAAGAAATGTGGATCGTACGAATCAGATGTAATAGGATGAGGGACTGGTTTAGAGGGTAGAGTCAGAAGTTGTTTCAAGGCTAGGAGGTACGTTGCTCCGTCATCTTCATAGTTCGAACCTTTGTGTTCTTTAAAGTACTATTAATAATACTTGTCTTGAAGTCAGAGACGAACTGTGAAGGTGATAGGTTGTCGTTTCCGCAGCACAATCCACGAATAACGCCAAAGAAGTTCTCTAAGGGATCTTGATTAACAGATTTCGTGAGTAAATATCTGAAACCAAGACCTCTTACAGTACTCTAAAGTGCTTGAATATTTCGAATTGTCACTTTCAGGTAGCTTACACACGACAGCTCAGGTACTGCCTTCTCGTCTACAACAAAAGACAAGCCGTCCTACATAATTTTGGCTCTAGCCCAAAATTTATGATAGTCGGACTTGTCTGTGACTCGACAAGACAAAGACGGAGAAGCTATCATGGTGCAGTTCAAGCTATCAAACGTATTATTCATGACCAAGCTGAACTCTGCAGTTCCGTGGGCACTTAGCGTTCCTGAATTTGATAGTAAAGTCAGTACGGCGTAAACAGAACGACTGAAAACCTAAGCAGCAAGATAAACCCTCATTTTCTTTTTGTCGTCCGGATTAATATGATCCTTAGATAGTTTGGTTATCTTGCTGTCTACTGTCTTGCCATCAAGATCATACAAAGCTTTCAGATCGTCGCATTTAGTAACTTTGCCGTCATATACAATGTTTTTAGTCATAAAATTATTCCTTGTGCATTTAATTAGATGAGGAACATCAAAGATGTGAATAATTTCATCACCCATCAACATTGTATACATACTCGCTGGGCCGACTATACTCCTCACTCAATAGAAGCACTGCAAACCAATTGCTGCTGCCCATGTAACTAACTGACGCGAGAACAACAAATTCTGTTTGTTCGTGAACAGCACAAACAACTTGCTGAGTACATGACTTTAGTACATGCGTCTTAGCCGCGAATTGCAGAAAAAAGAAAGCAACTGGCTGCGTCCATGATTTGGGCAAACCGCGGAGCATAAATACTAAAGCATGTTATAAGTTTTTCCGGTATTATTGATCTTTGCTGCCTGCGAAGATTTTTTATTGGGAGTTAAATTGTATACTAACGTGGCCATTTCCAGCAGGTAGGAATTAGCTGAGGCGATATCCTTACCAATGGCAGTAGAATTAAGTACAGCATCGCAGTCAGTATCACTCAGGGATTCGATAGAATTTAAAGTTGGTAAAGTGTCATGTGAGTATAGTTTTCCATTAATTCGAAGTTTGAGATTTTGTTGTCTCACATTGTATCCTATTTTTTTGCATCTTTCTTGTAAGTTTTGTTAATTTGCTTTTACTTCTTTTTCCAGTGTTCAATTTAGTCTTAAGTATTTTATTTTCATCTTTAAAATAAAAACTTCCTCCCTCATTATTATTAGAAATAATACTATTTAAGACACGATAAACGAATTTAACAAATAGTCCAACTCATATGGATTAGAGCTGGTACTTACATGCAATTTTAATAACGAAATAAAACAGGTAGGTGTTATAATATATTTTGTACCTATACAGTTATAAAAAGAAAAAACATATACAGGGTGACACTGAAAAACGGGCCGACACTGAAAACAGGCCAATCGAAATAACTTTTTTGTTTATAATTATTTTTAAATTTTTCTTGAATATTTGTATACAAGGCATAGGGGCTCACAAATCGTGGTATTTGGCATGATGGTAGAGCTTCCAGATTAACTGGATGTTACATTAACTTTCATATTTCAAATGGGACATCCTACATTTACATATTTGGAATCTACGTAAAATTGCGAATTCAACGATATCCTTAAAGTGAATTTTTACTGAAGAAATGAATTAGAAAAACGTAAATGAAAATGATGATCAATTAACCTGGTGAGCCATGATCTCAGGTAGGTGTAAACAAATTGATAATTAATCTATCAAAAATAGCTTACTATTTAATTTTTTTTTATTATTTAACAAGAATGTACACGAAAGAAAAACGTTAGAAATTAGTTTATACATAATATTAAAAATCTAAATGTTCAAACTGACGCCCGGTAACATGAATACATATTCTGCATCTTTTAATAATTTCATTCACAACGTTCAGCAACATGTTTTCATTTATACTTTCTACAGCATCTATTAGCCTTTCTTCGAAGATTTTGTAAAGTAGTCGCACTTGTATATACTTTATTTTTTAAAAACGGAAAATGAAAAAAATCTGGCAATCGAGCGAGCCAGCGTGCAGGTCCATTTGTTCGTATCCATTTATCCCTGAATTTATAATTTAAATAATTAGTAACAATTTGAGCATTATGTGCTGGTGCTTCGTCTTATTGATAGTACATTTTGTTTATAATGTTGAGTGGAAGATTATCCAAAACGTCAACCACATTATTTTGCATTAGATGTAAACATCTTGCACTTGTGAGCGTTTCATTGTAAAAAAATTAGTCTTAAAATTCTTGTCCCTAAAATACCCACCCAACAATTAATTTCAAACTGTTCTTGAAAATTACCCTCAGGAAGCAGTCTTGGATATCCTGTTGTCCAACATCTTAAATTATTTCTATTAAACATACCGTTGTTAGTAAATTTGGATTCATCAGAAAATAAAATAATGAAAATCATTATCTAAATTATACTGGTTTAATAACCAATTACAAAACATTAATCGACGTTGAAAATCTTCTTTAAATACTTGTGTAAGTGGTACATGTAGGCCTTGTACTTTTTTTTTAATTCTTGCAGTTTCTCTAGGAACTCATGATTCTGCACTTATTTGTCTAACTAATGATGTTGGATGAGTTATAGCAATAATATTAATTTCAGTTTCTTCATCATAAATGAACCGTACTTGACGCCACTTATATTCTAATTTTTTAAAATTAGTTTTTGATGGGTGATGTCTATCCGGAAGCCTTTCATTATGAAGTCTGGAGAGCATTAATATATTTTATAGTAATGTTTTCTTCGCCACAATTTAGTCTTGTGCTAGGTTCATTTTTAATTTTTTAAAGATACTCAATTTGCATCGGTGTATTGTCTGAGTTTATTTTATAGAACTATTGGACATATTGTTCTTGGATTTTAGTATGCTTAAGGCCTGATACCTATTTTTGCAAATCACTTTTATTGGATGTGTTTTATTAACTGACCGCTTACAAACACGGAAGGTACGAAGATCATTCGTTGCCAGATTTGGAACAGCTTCAACTAAAACTTTATTCACCTCAGTACGATCATGCAGTTTGTTGACGTCAGTATTAGAGTCGGAACTTTCGGGTATGTTAAAAATAATTTTGTTGTTTTCACGAATTTCCGAAATTATATGCTCAGTTTCAATATTGTTGTGGGATGACTTAGTAATTGAAACCCGATTAAGTAATCTCTTCTTGTAGTAAACGGAAAGATTGTTGAAGTTGTTGTATTACAATGAGTGGATCAGTTAACTTATATGTGGTGCAAGTAAAATTTATGGCACGCTTGCTTGCGCAGTGATTTCAGATCTGTTGAGAGAGCTACACGTTAGATGCACTAAAAATTTGCACGTATCACATTGTATTGGAGACTTATCGTTCACTTCTAATTTACAAACAGAGCAGTTGACAAGAACACCTGATGTTTAACTACTAGGAAACTACACGTTTAATTAAGCGAGAATACACAAAACTGATGTTAAAATTCAAGGTAAAGTGAATTTAAACAAAAAAGATCACTTTTTGAAATAAGATCACTGTACAAATTTGATTCATGGAATCTCCTCATAAAGTTACAGCGGCATGTAGAAAATGACGATTAACTGATTTAAATTTAACACATTAAAACCATTAAAATGAAGAGATATTAAAAAAACGTGTACTCTGTACGAAATCCCACTCAACTCACAATTGATTGTAGGCCAGTAAATGTGACAGAATCTTGTGTATGTCAATAAGTTGGTACATCGAAAATGGTCCATTTAACAGAATCTGAATGCATAGAAATTTTAATTATGTTCGGTTATGGGGATCGCAAACAAACCCAAGTAGAAGTATGTGAAATTTTTAATGAGGATCATCCAAATCGAGAACCAATCACCCAGTCAGTAGTTACTAAGACTTTGAAACGGTTTAGGGACACTGGACATGTTAAAGATCTGCCGAAGACTGGTCAGTTATGTTCAAATCATGCCGTAAGTAAAGGTTCAATACACAAAATATTACATTCAGAAAAATTATATCCGTATAAATCGATTTTATTGAAACAATTATCTGAAGATGACTTTGATCGACGTGTTGAATTTTGAGATATGATGGAGCGAATCAACAACAATCCAAATTTTCTCAATATTATTTTTTCTGACGAGGCTACATTCACTTTGAATGGAAATATAAATAGACATAATTGTCGGTATTGGGCCGCTACAAATCCCCATTGGATGATCCAAAATCATACCCAAACACATTTTGACTATATATGATAAATCGGATGTAGTACTTTATTTGGAGCTCTAACTGATTTTTGAGGAAAAACAATAAAACATAATCCAATATTTCGTATTACAAACTTTTCTATTTATTGGTCAACAAATTAGATTTTATTTACAAACGATCAACCGGAAGTGATACTTTACTTACAGCTCACTGCTATTTTAAACATGGAATTGGCGGGAGGTCATTTTTCATGTTTGTTGTCTGCCAGTGAGATTAAATCGAAAAATACTCCTAAAATTCCACCAAATACCTGAAATGCCTTTTTTCTACTGACGATCCCCTTGATACACCTGTCCATGAATATTGCATTAAAACTTCGGATTCGAACATAAAATTCTATCTTCGATCCATCTTCTACCCCTGTGCGTCCTCCAATTTGCGATAAAAAAAAAACTCAAATTAAAAGAGTATGCGTTTACAGTAAATACAAAAAAAAATAAATTATGTAATGTTCACCGACTGCGCTCGAAATTCAATATTATTTAATTTTTTTTTTTTTTTCGTCTAATACGTCCTCACTTGATGTTAAAGGAAATTTTATAGTTTTAAGCAAATTGCTTTATTTGTTTTGTCTTCTGTTTCTTCTTGGCTCGAAAGAATTTTGAAAATTTTATCCAAGTTTAAATTGATTTTCGCGTAATCTTCTTTCATTTGCTGTTTTTTAACTTCGGTTTTAAAAGTGGAAATTTCATTTTTAAGATTATTTATTTCTGTTTTTATTACATTAATTTCTCATTACTATTTATTTTATTCACCTTCATTTAATATATTATTTATATCTAGAGTACCATCATCTCCGACAACTATTGTTGCGTATTCTTGGCTATTAATCCATCTACGGGATTTAAATTTTTTCGTACACGTTTCTTCTTGTGCATTTCCATAAATAATCTAAAAGTATATAATTTTTACTTAGTAAATATATGTTAACTTTAATACTGCAATTATAAATAAAATATTTACAATTCTTCCGCATTGTGGTTTTTCAAGCTCCAAAGCTTCTTGGAAGACTGTAATTCCAGACAATTTCACAATACGAGGGTATTCGGTCCACCCTTCTTCCGGAATACTTTTCTTATTGGAATTTAACTTTTCTCGTACCGTATGTTGCAATTGCTCCGGCGAAAAGAAGATCCCATTTTTCCTATTGGTGGGGAAAAAATACTCTATGTTTTCCTTGCGTGGAAACAATTTTAAATAAATAAATAAATATATCATCACGGCATATTACCCATTTCTGGGTGTGCCAGTATCTACAACACATGTAGACATCGGTAAATGAATTTAAATGAATCCATAATTTAACACAATGACGTAAGATGACTAAATAACTGTCATATTGTCGGGTTACTGCAAAAACCAGATGTCACAATTTAGCATTCTTGAGAAAAATGTAATTGAAAATTCAGACTTTCAAACAAAAAACTGAATAATATTTTAAAATATACTTTATAATATAACTTAAAGTAGGAACAATACGGTTTTTGTAATTTTTATATGGACTTAACTTCTTTTTGCTGAAATAAATATAGTGAAAAACGAATACTAAATTCTAAACTAATACTAAAATTGCAAGGTCTGGCCCATTCATATTGTTTGTTATTTATTCAAACTGAGAAGAGTCTTCGCTAGAATATTCAGATAAGGAGTCGTCTGCTGCTGGTGCAGGAACAGAGTCTTTAGAGCTTGTAGAAGCCGGAAACGACTTGTATCAGGCTGAAATTCTTCAGGAATAGTGTTAGATTTGCATAGTTTTAAAGGTCTTTTTTTTCTTTATGCTGATAGGCCGTAATTTAGTGTACTTATGTTTGAGTTCTAGTTTCATATTTTTTTTTTTTGTTATCTTTTACCAAAAATTCGAATTTCTTTGTAATCAGACGTGCGATAATAGCGATACTTTAATATACCTGGCTTATCTTTTTGATACGTGAAAAATTTAATTTCAACCAGTTCACCTTTTCACCATCAACATTCTGTATCCTATTTTTCACAAGCAATTTTGAGAGGTCATTTAAATCTACAAAATCTGAAAATTTTAGTTAATGGACGTTATAGGGTGAACTTGTTTTATTTTTGCCCCTCTTTGATCTGGCTAAACGAAAAATTGAAATCCAATCTTGTAATGTATACACTGGTACGTATTTCTGTTATTCGATTGCATTGTGCATATTATCAACTTCCATGTAGCTATGTCCACTTTCTAGGAATTTTTGTACAATAACATTAATGTTCATTTTTTGAACTAAAAATAAGAACAAAGTACATACATTTCGATTGCGATTCTGCCCTGAGCATGTGTCTGGGTAAAATGTTATTGCAGTAATAGTTGGACTTCACTGGCGATTAAAATCGCACTGCCAAAAGTTTTTACAAATGTTGGTTCTGATTTCTTCAGATAAACTTTCAGTACATTTAAAACGACACTTAGGTGCTGCTTAGGTTTTTTATTTTCAATTTTCCGCTTTTTAGTTCTATTTTTCTTCCATTGAGACGGATTACTCTTTCTCCAACGTGTTGGCTGTTTTGTGTATTGGTATATGTTGATATTTTGGATATACTATCCTCTTCTACTGTTTCAGCTTCTTCTTGTACCATTTCAGTTGGCTGTTCTGAGAATAATTGCAAATTTTAATATATATATATATATATATATATATATATATATATATATATATATATATATATATTTGTGTACAGAATAAGAATAAAAATAAAAATGAAGCTATAAACATAATAAAGACAACAATGTATTACAAATAAACAATAAAAAATTACTTAAATAAATACAAGATTTTTCTCCGCCAAAATTGTGAAAAACTTTAAACACGAATAATTAGAAAACGGCTGGGTTTTATTGAAATTTCAGGACAAGGATAAGTATATTTATATTTATTTGTAAAATGAAAGATTAAGAATAAAATTAAATACAAATTAAGCTATGAAATAATAAAGACAAACAAACAATACAAATTACTTAGTACAAGATTTTTCTTCGTCAAAATTGTGAAAGACTTGAAAAGCGGATAATTAGAAAAAGGCTGTGTTTTATTGAAATTTACTCCCTCTTACTAACAACTTCAACCCTTGTTGTTTTTTTTTTGCAAATTCTTGTGCGTGGCATTCTACACAATATTACTATTTAAACATCCCTATTTCTAATTTTTCAGGACAAGGATAAGTATATTTATATTTATTTGTAAAATACAAAGAATAAAAACCAACAGAAATTATGCTACGTACATAATAAAGACAACAGTGTATTACAAATTTACTTTATAAGATTACCTAAACTAGTACAAGATTTTTCTCTGCCAAAATTGCGAAAAACTTTAAACACGGATAATTCGAAAACGGTTGGGTTTTATTGAAATTTACCCCTCTCTTACTAACAACTTCAACCCTCGTTGTTTTTTGTAAATTCTCGTGCGTAACATTCTACAAACTATTACTATTTAAACATCCCTATTTCTAATTTTTCATGACAAGGATAAGTATGTTTGTATTTATTTAAGTATCGCCAACACCAAGGTGGGGGAGTCGCTACTTCCTTGCTTCCACCAGGTAGCTCTTAGCAAAAGACGAAGCTAATCCGTCCAGCACCACCCGGCTTCCACACTCTTGGCCCGATCAGTATATTAGTACCCATCACTGCAGCATAGTCGCATCCTGCACACACTACATTCACACACACACACACACACACACACACATATATATATATATATATATATATATATATATATATATATATATATCATGCATCTTTCACGCCGTCGCTCCACTTAGTGTCAATCGCACACGCAGTCATTTAATTCCACACTCCCAAAGCGCTAGAACCGCTAACCTCCTCCGGCGTTACCTCCCTCTACCGTCCTGTACCGATCCTCGTTTTCTAATACACCCGACATGTCGAAGACCCCCCTACGTACGACCACCGCCGTCAACATCAGGTCCCTAACGTCGTCGAGTAAGGGGCAGCCACAGAGAGCATGTAGCCAGTCTTCGTTCACACTACTACAGTCACACCCACTTTCATCCTCAAGATCCCTAGCATGCAAGAATCCCCTCATGCTCCCATGAAAGTTCAGCTTCAGTTTGGGATCGAACCACCGACACCGGTGAGCGGTGATGCCTTTTCTAGGAGAGCAGGGCTATGTATCAAATTATTAAAGATTTATTTTGAATTCTTTCAATTCTAAGTTTATATAAATTATAGTAACATACTGAAGCGAATTCAAGTTAGGAACCAACAAGACAAGTATAAAGATACACAAATGTTTTCATATGGACGAAGGTTTTACATATTCTCAAAATAAAACCCAACATTCTACCTGCTTTTTTTAGGACAAAATGTCTAAAATAACCCCAAAATCCTTAATGGTGTGAACTCTATTTAAATTATTACTATCTATAGAGTAGGGGAATTCAATATAATTTGTGTTTCGAGTAAATATAATGATGGAGCATTTATTAAAATTTAAACACAAAGCATTACGTTTTACGCAAATGCTCAATGCATCCAAGTCATCTGCATACATAATAAATTTAGAAATTTGAAAACATTCCTTAATATCATTAATGAAGATGATAAAAAGGAAAGGACCCAGATGAGATCCCTGTGGAACACCGGAAGTGACTGGAAAATATTCAGACTTGTATCCATTAATTGGCACGCATTGCTACCGGTCATTTAAATACGATACAGACCATTGAAGCAAGTTACTATGCACACCATTCATTTCAAGCTTGGAAAGTAGAATTGAATGATTAATTTTATCAAACGCCTTTCTGAAGTCAGTATACACAGTATCATCCTGTCATCCATAGCTTGAAGTATGAAGTCTGTGTACTTAACGAGATTTGAATCAACTGACCGGTCGCTATAAAAACCATGTTCAAAGTTAATTATATTTTTCAAAGAAGAAAACAAATATTTATATATATATACAGGGTGTCTCTTAAATACGAGGACATGGCTTAACCACAGATTCCTGAGGCTAAAATAAGACGATTTAACCAAACTT
Organism: Ophonus ardosiacus; assembly: GCA_943142095.1. NCBI lineage: Eukaryota > Metazoa > Arthropoda > Insecta > Coleoptera > Carabidae > Ophonus > Ophonus ardosiacus. The sequence goes on along the minus strand of OW964837.1, from coordinate 28,610,342 downwards.
GCTTCTACCGGAAAGTGTACCATTTAGCCAGAATTCTGCTTCAAAGTTCTTCGAAAAAAAATTAATTTTCCTTATAATAATCGGACGCTTTATTCGATTTGGATGAAATTTGGTATGACAGTTTATATGGTTATAAGTCATCTTTTAAGGTGATACTTGTTATTATTAGTAAACCACTAGTGTATGAAACTTAGGTCTCCCAACATTAATTATACCGTAACTTTTTAACGGCAATGCCGAAAACGTGAAATTATTTTTCTTCAGAAAGATACATTCAATAGTAAACTTTTCTCTCTCTGTGTAATTTGTGATATCTGTTACGGTTCACACAGAAAAAAATAAAATCTGAGTGTCTGCACTGCTAAATTTTTAAAATAAATTTAATCTAGCAGTCTATCCAAATGTCAAACAAGTAATTTTTAATGACAGTAACAATTGTTTTACGGGTTGTCAAAAATTTTCTTCGCAATATTCTAAAATTAGTAACATCCGTGTGTTCGGCCTAATAGTATTTTACTACCATTATTATAAATAAGACGATTACATATCTTAGCTTACTCCTAAACAAGTTGTAAAAATTGACAACTCGTTACTGTCATTAAAAATTACTTGTTTGACATTTGGATAGACTGCTAGATTAAATTTATTTTAAAAATTTAGCAGTGCAGACACTCAGATTTTATTTTTTTCTGTGTGAACCGTAGCAGATATCACAAATTACACAGAGAGAGAAAAGTTTACTATTGAATGTATCTTTCTGAAGAAAAATAATTTCACGTTTTCGGCATTGCCATTAAAAAGTTACGGTATAATTATATATATATTATAATGTTGGGAGACCTAAGTTTCATACACTAGTGGTTTACTAATAATAACAAGTATCACCTTAAAAGATGACTTATAACCATATAAACTGTCATACCAAATTTCATTCAAATCGAATAAAGCGTCCGAATATTATAAGCAAAATTAATTTTTATTCGTAGAACTTTGAAGCAGATTTCTGGCTAAATGGTACACTTTCCGGTAGAAGCAAGTTTGGTTAAATCGTCTTATTTTAGCCTCAGGAATCTGTGGTTAAGCCATGTCCTCCTATTTAAGAGACACCCTGTATATATATACAGGGTGTCCCAGAAGTCGACGATCAAACTAAATGGGGTGATAGGGGAGATCATTTCCAATCAAAATAACTATATATATTGTAATGCAATTGTTGATGGTTCAAAAGTTATTGCAACTTTTGTAGTTTCTCCTAAAAACGGCAAGGCGTCCAATAGAATTATTATTATTTTTACTACGAGACGTTTGTTTCTCTTTTTCTTTTTTATTGTATGCACCTGAAGGGTTCTACTTTCTAATAAAATCATTCTCATGAACATGAGTACCTTCTATTAATAATAAAAATATTGTTTTGTGAAAAAAATTTCTACCGAAAAAAAAGCTACTTCATTTTAAAGTGACGCTGACAGAAAAAAATGTACTAAAAAAAAATTGATCAACTATCTGAAGAAGTTGTGTATTTAATGTAGATTTTAACGCGGTATAACACATGGGGATATTCAGAGCAGATTTTCTTAAATAATTTTTTTTCTGCAAGAAAGTCATTTTACTTGAAAAATACATTTGAAAAAAATTCTTGAATCATAGTTGCTGTGTCAGAAATAAAACAAAATAATAGTTGTAATAGTTTTTATACAACATTAAAACAAAATAGGGTTTATGAAGCTTTTCATGATGTTTTCAAATTTTACAAAAAGTGTTCAAAATTTCTACCATGTTTTCTAATGCACATTACGCATCGCCGAATAAAATTTCTTTTTATTGTTCGGAACGCCCGTTGATTATTTTTAATAATGTTGGTAGCCTCTCTTATTTTTCGTCGCAACTCTTGTTCATTCTGACTTTCTGTCATGTAGACTATTTCTTTAAAATAACCCCATAGAAAAAAATCTAAGGGGTTAAGATCAGGTGATCGCGGTGGCCAAGTGATAAACCCTCCTCTACCAATCCACCGATTCCGAAATTCTGTGTCAAGGTATCGTCTCACATCTACAGAATAGTGAGGAGGAGCTCCATCTTGTTGCAGCCACATATCTCGGCGTGTCTCCAATGTCACGTCTTCAAGTAGATAAGGTAACTCATTTTGCAAAAAATGCAGATAATTTTCGCTGTTAAGCCTTCCTGGGAGCTCAAATGGACCAATCAATTTTCCTTCAATTATTCCCGCCCATATGTTGACCCCAAACTTGTGTTGAAAGTTGTCATTTCTAACAACTCTAGGGTTCACATAGTCCCAAAAATGTAAATTGTGAATATTAAATATCCCGGTTCTACAAAAGTTTGATTCGTCGCTCCACAAAATCTTGTTAAAAAATTCGGAGTCTTCTCTATGACGACGCAGCATTTCCCGACAAAATTGCACTCTTTTGTCATAGTCCGCAGGTAAAAGTGCTTGCACGCGCTGCACATGGTATGGATACAACTGGCCCTTTTGCAAAACACGATGAACCGTAGATTTTGGAATTTCCAAATGTCTAGATATACGACGAACACTTGTTGACGGGTTCTCTGTCACCATTTAAATTATATCGTCTTCATTGCACTGAAGCGCATGTCTTCCTTCTCTTCGCGGATTGCCAGGGATTTCGCCTTCTAAGTAAGACCGATGAACATTTTGAAATACCCTATAATCAGGATAGCGTTCTCGATTAGGGTATCGTATCCGATACTCTCTTGCAGCAGCTCGAGCGTTCCCGTCACAAAACCCGTACACGTAATGCATTTCTGCATATTCTCGAGGGGTATAAGACATATTTTTGAGACCAAGAAGAACAAAGTTCAAATTAAAGGAGTATCAAAAACCAAAAAATACGCAAAATCACAAAAATTAAAACAAAGTTTAAGAAACGAAGAACTGATAAATCAAAAACACACAAACAGTTAAGTTATTATCGATATGTCACTTCATATACCTTCTTTTGTTTTATTTCTGACACAGCAACTATGATTCAAGAATTTTTTTCAAATGTATTTTTCAAGTAAAATGACTTTCTTGCAGAAAAAAAATTATTTAAGAAAATCTGCTCTGAATATCCCCATGTGTTATACCGCGTTAAAATCTACATTAAATACACAACTTCTTCAGATAGTTGATCAATTTTTTTTTAGTACATTTTTTTCTGTCAGCGTCACTTTAAAATCAAGTAGCTTTTTTTTCGGTAGAAATTTTTTTCACAAAACAATATTTTTATTATTAATAGAAGGTACTCATGTTCATGAGAATGATTTTATTAGAAAGTAGAACCCTTCAGGTGCATACAATAAAAAAGAAAAAGAGAAACAAACGTCTCGTAGTAAAAATAATAATAATTCTATTGGACGCCTTGCCGTTTTTAGGAGAAACTACAAAAGTTGCAATAACTTTTGAACCATCAACAATTGCATTACAATATATATAGTTATTTTGATTGGAAATGATCTCCCCTATCACCCCATTTAGTTTGATCGTCGACTTCTGGGACACCCTGTATATATATATATATATATATATATATATATATATATATATATATATATATTATTCAAAATTTTTTTCATAAATACACAATTTAGAAATAGGACGATAGCTTTCCACAGAACTTCTATTGCCAGATTTATATGCAGGAACAATAAATGCTTGTTTCTATACCCTGGGACAGTGACCTTCAGTCAGAGATTTGTTATATATTATTGTTAAAAGAGGTGGCGCAAAGTTTTATAAATAAACTGGGGATCCCATCTGAACATGCTCCTTTATTGACATCAAGCGTGTACATTAACTCTTATACCTCATTCTCATTCACATAAACTGTACCAAGATCAATGTTATAATCACATAATTTCTTAGACTGCAAAGTATTTTTATTCTTGTTTATCAATGGAATGACTTTGATTATGAGTCATGCTAGAAGGAACACCTTTTTTTTAACAGAAGAAACATAGGACCAATACTTTTTAATATTATTTGGAATTTCTTGTTCTAAATTATTAGCGTAATGCTCGTAGCATGATTTAGTCAAAAGCTTAACCTGTTTTCTGATTGTCGAAAATTCCAAATAAACAGCATGATTTTTAAAACGTTTGAATTCGTTGTGTGCCCTATATTTCCTCTTTATTAATTTAATTAGGTCACTTGTATACCAGTAAGGGTAAGAACTATTGCAAATGCGCTTTTTAGGAACGAAATTATTTATAACCGAAAATATGGTCTTGTATATTACATTTACCGACTGTTCGGTATCCATATTAGAAAAATGCTGCGACCAGTCAATAGCGGATAGGTGATTATTTATTAAAGTGTAGTCAACTTCCTTAAACAAAAATACATCCTTTAAATCTACATCAAGATCATAATGAACCTGACACTTATAATTAATAAGTAAAGATGGGTTATGTAAATCGGTTTTAGTTATTGGGTCGTGACCACTGAAATATATACTAACTGGAACTCGCATACTCTACCTATCGGCGTACGCTGAACTGAAGCCTCATTGAACAATAATGGCTGGTCCTGTTCGCGCACGTTCGTGCCGAACCGAATCTAGCCGAATAACTCGTATCATAGCTGATCGCTTTGTTTTCATATTATGCTTCATTTATTTAAACATGCGCCACACGAAATAATTTTCGTCTACTCACGAACTGTCTCGAACCTAGCCGAATAACTCGTATCATGCTGATCGCTTTGTTTTCATATTATGCTTCATTTATTTAAACATGCGCCACACGAAATAATTTTCGTCTACTCACGAACTGTCTCGATGTTTGCCGACTACTCCAGCAGCAGGCTTTCAATATGCTTCACAGTCACGGTTCGTACGCGCATTCATCATCAGCAAGTACTAAATCTACAGAGCGGTTATTATGATTCATACATTAGAGAATCAAATTTCTTTAAATTGCAGTAAGAAATTGAATCCATAAAATCAAACGACATGGTGTTGTAAATATTATCTGCGGTACAATAATTACAATTTTCTACTTGCCACCATTGCAATAAAGATTGTTTAAAATCCCCACAAGTTAAAAATTTTTCATTTGGGGCAGAGTCCATGATTTCTGATAAATTGTTCATAATTACACTAAGGGCTTCGTTGCACTTGGGAGGAATATATACACAACAGATATGTAATTTTACAGGTTTTAAATATACAGTAATACAAACATCTTCAGCAGTGGTTGACCACTCTGGCTTGTGTACGTAGTTAATGTTATTATTCACGCCTATGACTACACCATCACCATCACACCTCGAAGATGAAACAGATTCTCTATCCCGCCTAACTACAGAATAATTCCCGCTAAATACTTCATAGTCATAAACAGACACGTTTAGAAAGGACTCAGTCAAACTCAAAACATTGTACCCACATGAAGATATATTTACTTTCACATCATGAGTTTTTGTTCTTAAACCACGAACGTTTTGCTAGTAAACATTAAACTCCATGAACGTAAACAGAAGGTGATGTCAATAGTAGTTTAAAATTAATAAACTAGTTTAGTCTTTTAATGTCTTCTTCAGATGTAATGGTGATGATTTCAGAGGACTCAGTTTTACGCGATAATATTTTATTAGTTTATACGAAACATATTTATAATTTTTAATTCTAAGTTCTTCTTGGGCCAATTTAAATACGAGTAGAGTAGTGTTAATTTGTGACATTATTGGACTTTATTGCAGTCATAAGTGAATCTTTTAAGCCCCGTGAAACAAATTTCACAACGATGTTTTTAGGGCGCGTAATGTTTTTGTTGAAATGTGGAACTCTGTGAGCTGCATCAATATCGGTAGTATTAATATTAATGTTAACACATTTACCGATATTACAAATAATATTATTAACAATTTCATTAAATTTTTCGGGCATATTCTGTTATTTATCCGAGCGTATTGCTCTAAATCGTTTACTCTGTTATGAAGGTCTTTAACTGTGGATTTTAATTGCAAGTTATCATAATCTTTCATTTTATCATTTAAAGTTTTTAGATTTTTCTCAAAATCAGAAATCTTATCGCAGCAGAAATTAATGGATTTAAGCAGAGAATCTAACCGTGAATCAATGGTAGACAGAAGTTCAGATTATTGCGTGAATAGAATTATTTAATTCGCGCATGGATGAGGGACTGGCATCAGCATCGGTATCATCATCATCGACTCGGGTAGCTGGCACTTTGACATCCTTCGCTGGCCGGCAAGAGAAACAACGCCAAGCAAGACCATTTGTGTCGAAGAGCAGACAGACCTCAAGTGAGACATCGAAGCACGCACTATGGTAGTTGCGCGCACACTTGACACATCGAATTAACTGGTATTTATTATTTATATTGCGCGAACACTTACTGCACACTAACACTGGCATCTTGTGAACAGGTTGCAACGAAGTAAACAAAATTGCACAAAGAAACTAAAAGATAACCACGAGATAGTTTAAAAATTATTGAATTAAAGCAATAATACAGATTTTTTTTAAATACCGTGACACAAAAACACAAATTTGCGATACTTGAAAATCTACACTAATGTTTTGAAAATTATAAAAACACTTTTTCTCCAAAATATTAGATAAAAATCACAGAGCAGAAAATACACATCCGTACAATTCGAGAACTATACAACTGAGAAACAGTTAACAATATTGTAAAATCAGGTTTGAAGGCATAGTCAAAAACTTTATCTAAAGATTTATAGTGGCACGAGGTTGTCCGCAGTCGTACACCTGGTAGAGGACGGAGAAAATTTATAATTGCATGCAACTATTTGTATTTACCTTTAACATTTATTTTATAAGTAATACAATTTATTAGATTTACAATTACAATTAATAATGAGAGTGAATGACAGGTTCGCAGAAAAATTATGTGTTGATATATCTAACAACAACTAATATTCTAAAAACAAAATACGCTTTATATGAAATATGAAACATAGTGAGCATGTGTGTATACAATCATAGAAAGCATAGTAAATATTTTTATTTTACAACACTTCCACTATTTACAAGCTTAAGTACCCATTCCAAATTTATTTCTCAAAATTAGGAATTTTTCTTTGGACAGTGATTGTCTATATATAGGGAAGTAGGTAAAGCATCTAAACATTCGATATCACTTAAATGTCTACGAAGGCAGATTATCTTTTTAGTTGCTTCACATGCAGCAACGTACTCGGCTTCTGTTGTACATAAAGATACCATTATTTGCCTTTTTGAAGACCACGTCACGGATGCATTCGATAAACAGCAAAGATATCCCGTTGTTGATTTTCTAGTATCGAGATCGCCCGCAAAATCAGAATCTGAATTATTTATCTAGAGATAAATTGACATTGTTGCTTTTATAAGACATCTTCATTGATATACTTCCTTCCAAGTATTTGAAAACTCTTTTAACTGCTGGAAAGGGTAATTTATTACATTTTGTTATAAATCTATTAAATATCCGACAGAAAAGGTCTTCAGATTGTCACGAGATACATCAGACAACTTATTGCTTCTCTCAGCGAACTGATTAGAACTTGCTGTCTCACATTCATTTAAAACAAGATTAATATGAGGATCTGCTGCATTACCAACTGAGTTATAGGTATCGTTAATGATCAATATCCAAATATTTTTAAATTAATATATTATGTATTTTTAAAATATAACTCCAGAAACAAATAAAAATTATATTCATAAATCATAATTATCAATTTGACACTTATTTTTAATATGTATGACACTAATAAAACGCAATTTCCATATGTCAACAACGTTACTAAAGCAGTTATCACTCGAGAAGTAAAATCAGCAGCTAATTTGACAGGCGCACACTATGCGCTTCAGAAATCGATTGCAAGCCGTCACGAACAGCGTCTACCATATTATTTAAAGCAGTAGCTATTTCTCGTTGTCCATTCGAGACTTTTTCTGCCAATCTAGTCCGTGCTCTGTTACTGTCTTCTTCCGCCTGTACAAATCTATTCATCAGATCTTCAACCACCGGAGTTGCTTCTGTGCGGCGTCTTTTTCTTCTTCTGGATATTAAAAATTTTCTATATTAATATAAGAGACAAAAATTTAAAAAATACTAATTACGTTCTGATTCAGGAGTCGATGTTTCTGACGGGAACAGTGGTGTATTTTGGCGATTAAAAATCTGCAACATTATTTTTGTAAGAAAGAAAATAAAATCTGGAATTGACATTGTAATGATACCATTGGATCATCTTCTAAAATAAGAACCTGCTCTTCAGAGCTAGGTCCTGCCTCTAATAAATCTCTTTCGGATATAAAATCAAGAGATGATGGTCGCACGGAACTACGTGGTGTACTCGCGGGTACAATGCAAGGCTCCGGTATTACAGTTGGTGATGGTGTTGTTTCTGGAACACCTGCTTCCAGAATATTATGTCACAGTATTAATTCTGGGGACAACAGACTAACAATGCTTTCCTCCCACCGCGTTAGTGGAACAATATCTGTAGGTGGACCACCACCAGTCCCCCTTTGATATCTGGCAATTGCAGCTGCCTTTGCCTTAGCTTTACTTTTGTGGTCATTCGAATTCTGTTGAAAACTTTGTTAGAATATCTGTTTAGAAATTAAATAACAATTTGAGCTGTCCGCACTTCATCGTTTACACAGTTATTTAACTGCTACGCTAACTGTTTCTTTAAATCTGTTTTTTTTTTGCCTACCTTGAGTACACTGCACCAAAATTACAGACAAATCCCCGTGGGTTTCCATGAAGTTAATCAAAATCCCCGTGGGTTTCCATGAAGTTAATCATTATGTCCTTTTGTTCCTCTGTCATCTGCTCCAAACTTTTGCTGCGTCTCTGTACATAAAAATGAAAGACAATAATGGAATGATCGGATAAATTAATAAATGCCTTACAATGTACCATTTAATGTTACAATTATTAGGACCGTAATTGTAGAATTGTAATTTGTCTTGCACTAACTAATAAACCATTAAAAATATATAAAATATTTTGATTACAAGAGCTGCAATGAAATCTTTTATTACAGTAACATCTTACCAACTTGTATCAAACATAGTTTTTATTTTAATGCCAATAGGAGAAGACATTACAATAAAAAGTACAGAATTTCAAAATTTCAAAAATTGCGTTACGATCGTACTAATTCGAAGTGTGAAAATATATTTTAACACGTACATATCATATCTAAACATTGTGCAAAAAATGGAACATTAGAATTATTTTCATAATTCAAGGTATATAAGAATTATACTTACTTCATCCATCGAATTCCATTTTAAAAATGCACTTGAACAATCACTTTTAATGCACTAACATACACTTATTCATACGCACATGCAAAAGCAAGAAAAACAAAATGAAATACAAAGAATCAAACACTAAAACTAAATAATTAAATGGAAAGAGTTATAAACTACACATAAACTATTGCGTAAAATTACAAAAACTACAAAGAAACAAACACTAAAACTAAATTATTAAATAGAAAAAAGTTACAAACAAAAAAAATAATTATTTTATTTTATCAAAAAATGTAAACTTTTTATTAATTCTATTTTATCAAAGAGTAACGCACGTCATATAAAGTGATACATAATAATTAACAATTCCTGATCAGGCCAAATCTAGGATCGCATTTGCGCACTCTCGTTTATCTTGAACTAGCGGTAGGTTGTAAACTTTGCAAAACACTCAGACTTTCCTGTCCATCCAGCTGACTTTTTAATCACAGAAATATCTACACCTTTTCTTTGGGCTGCCGATGTTGAGGCATATCGAGTAGAGTATCCTGAGAATAGCTCTGTATTTATACCGAATTTAAGAAACATGTTCTTGATCCAACGACCACGGGTCTGAGAACCTACTGGCTTATGTGGACGGTTCTGTGAAATAAACAGGGTCTTATTAATAAATAATAAATAAAATGGTACAATCAAATTTGGTTGATTCTTGATTCTCAAACATGTCGGTGTATTCTTTAATATTATAAGAGCAAACGTCTCTAACCTGTGCCCTGTAATTAGTGCTAATAACATAATCAACTTTTTGGATAAATCCTTTAATGGAAGGTCATCGTTTTTAGGGAGGTTACATATGAAATCCAAAACGATCTTCGGATCCCACGTCTGATCATATTTTGGTTTACTCGTTCACTCTAGGATTACACCTTTAAAAAACCTCTTTATTCTATAATCTTGGCCAACAACAACACCGATCTATAGGTGTTAAGAACGCTATAAGAACCTCCACTATTAAAGGCTTCTATTAAAAAACGTAGGATATTTGGAATAGATATTTTAAACAGTTCAATCTTAGCCGCCATGCAAAAGTACCACCATTTCTTAAGCGCAGTATTGTACTGCTTCCACGAAGTTTTAGTTATAGATCCCAACATAACTTCCAACGACTCTTCAGGTACATTTCTTCTTAACATGGCTTCCATGACAAGACTGCTACCATTAGAGAAGTTCTTTTCCATAGCTTTGCTGCAATTCCTACTGAGCCTTCATCTACATTTTGCATTTAACCTGCTCGCAAAAAGATCAATTTGTTTGGCTAAAATGTTGTACTTTTTATGCTGTACACCTCCCATTCTGTTAATATATGATATGGCGGTGGTGTTATCAATTCTAAGAAGGATTTGACAGTTTCTTCGTTCCCTAGCAAAGCACCTTAACTCGAAATAAGCGGCCGTTAATTCTAAATAATTAATACTATGCTTCTTTTCCTCGCCTGCCCAGAATTCGTATGAGCGCTTGTTATCACAAACTAGACCCCATCCTGACAAGGATGCGTCAGGAAAAATTTCATTTCATATACTGCGTTACGAATTGGATTTTTTACTTTGATCCAATATCACTCCACCATTTTAATTATGATATTACATCGTCAGTGATGCGAAGATAAGCGTCGTAACACCGATTGTTCTTTTCTAGAGCTAAATATTTTAGACGCTCACAAGCTTTCGTATATGCCAAGCTGTAATTGACCTCTGAATTTTACTGGGTATTTTGACACTTTTTTCATCATTGATAATGGAACAAATGGAGCTGTACAGAGACCGAAAGGGAGGCAAGTAAACTCGTAGATCTATCCCTTAAACCCAAATCTGTGGAATTCCCTATGGCTGCTATGGATTGGAATTAAATAATACGCATCTTTAATATCCAACGTAGCCATAAAACAGTTTTTTGACAACAGTCTACAAACTGTCCTGCCATCCTCTTATATGAAATGTTGATTCTGAATAAACTTGTTTAATTTTTTTAAATTTATAATTAATCGACAAGAACCATCTGGTTTCGGGACCGTGAAGATTCCAGATAGGAATTGATCTTCACAAGATGAACAACTCTGTACAGCTCCTTTTGTTAGTAACTGTTATACTAGTTCTGTTATTGTTGAATTTTCTTTTGGTGACCTCTCTGGTTCTCTAGGTAGTTCATTTTGAACAACCCTGGTTACGAAAGGTATTTTGTACCCTTTAATCCAGGAAAGGACTACTTCATCAGAAGTTATTTCTTTCCATTCATTTTCGAACCCTCGAAGTCGGCCCGCCATACTTACGCCTAGTATCTTCTGTTGCTCCCTCGTCGTTGATGGTGGCTCTGTTTCTGCTTCTACTGCTGACGGTAGTGTGACGTTGATGAACGATGTTGAGACAGGAACCGTATTTTCTCTCCACCTGTCCCTGTCTCCTTGTACGTCTTGAATCGAGGTGGAAACTTCCCGTTTTTTGAAGGCTGCCTTTTGCCCGAAGAAGGTTGAAATTTTTTCAAGTCCTTGCCCGTTGCCTGTATTGATTTTGCAGCTTTCAAAACCTCGTCCAGGTCCTTACCAAAAAGAAAACTGTCGATACCCGTTGCTGAGAGCGTTTGCTTCATGGAGCCATTAACATTTGAAATCACTAAATTTCTTCTTATTACGGACTCATCATGTTGAAGGTCCGCAATCACCTTACTTAGGTTGCTCAAACTATCCATTGTGAACTTCCATTCCGGCATACTTTTCTCGGGTGCTATCATCACGATTACGTTCGATATTACTGTCAGCGCCGTTGATAACTTTTGCTGCCTTATCTTAATTCTGTCATCTCTAGAAATGACAACTTCCGGCATAACCATCTTTACTACCTGGTTTAATACGGGCGCGTCAAATAAGGTGCAATTGCTCGGGGTTTGGTATTTCTTAATGATTTGTTTCAAGGTGTCTTCCGGAAGCTTTTTTTGACAACATCTTCCACCTTATTGCTAGCTCCTGACTAACTTCGGATCCGAGTTTTTTTATCAGCATGTACTCTGTCGCCAAATACTTCATTGATATTCACAACTGCGAGGGCACCATCTTTCGCGTCTTTATCCTTGAGCTTAGGCTAGATGACGACATCGAAGTAACACTATCGGAACTTCTCGTCGAGGAAGATGTTGATCTCCCACTTGAACGAAACCTGGAGACCATCTTCGAACGAGATCTGGTGCTCTTCTTCGAGCGCGATTTGTAATATTTCTTCGAGTGAGACCCGGAGTTCCTATTTGAACGAGATCTCCTCTTGGAGCCAGATCTGGAACGTCTATTCGAGAGTCCGCGATTTTCCCTTGATTTAAGCGATCTATCACGTGGGTGAGCTTCATCACCTAAAATATCCAAATCATCATGTTAAAAAGAGTAATAACTCATAGCGCAGTGAAAACCGCGATAAATTCCAGTAATAACCGGATAATTACTTACGGTCCTTCCTCGAACGAGACATCTTTCCTCTCTTGTGTTTATTGCCGGAGGTCATAACCTCTTTGATCTTCGTAATAACGAAGTGCATCTTTGAGCTCGGCAATTTTGTCGTCATAACGACCAACACATTTATCGTCATCGTTGTTGCTTCTTTCCTCTTCCTAGAACTCATATCTACATTTTCCAAGTGATTCTTGCAAGAAAAACGTCTAACACTTCGAACCGTTGGTGAACCATTCGACACAAAAATAATGAATGATTGGCGGGAATGACACGTTCACCGACGACGGACACGCTATGACTACAGCTACTTTGAACTTTGTGAATATTTCCATGAAAATAGGGGACTACATGTTGATCATGAGGAAGAGGAGCGTAATATAATTAATACATAGTATAAAAAGAAAAAAAAAATTTAAACTTATGTATAAAACCAAAAAATATAGGAAAAGCTACCAAAGCAAGTGTTCACGCTGATGCCATAAACATAAAATACATCTGGAATTTCATTTCTACCTAACCAATCACCCTGACACCGTGGAAAATCTTATCCCAACCAGACCTTACGGTACATTATGATCATGGATAGTTTTCCCAGAAGTCAAGTACCTATCCCTCAAAAAATGTTGCATATGAAATAAATATTGTATAACTCATGAAAAAATATCAAAAATATTATACAAACTACGAACCATATTTAATTCATCAATACAAAATAGAATTAATATAAAAATGGTTTATTTCATCATCCATTTGCGTATTACATACCTCACAAAATTTAAATAATAATAATATTAATAAAAATAATATATTGACACCTACAGTTACTAGGATCGTAAGTTTAAAATTGTAATTTATTTTGTCCTAAAAGAAATTTTTTAGTAACAACTACAATGAACGTACATATTACAACAAAATGTGAACTATTTGTCCGGATGCGGTTATTCGCTACCGAAAATCGGTCACTTTAATATGTTATTATGTATGAATACGTTTATGAATGTGGCTGTGGTGAAAGAAGAATGCATGGATAGGAATGTGTTGCGAAGGATGATTGTTTCGTAATTATTGTGGTGTAAAGATAAATGGTTAGTAAGAATGTTTTGTGAGAATGGAGAGACAGCTGAACTTTTATGTGGACGAGAAGAATGAAGTATGTTTGTACAGGAGTGTGTAGCGAAAGATGATTTTTGTGTAACTATTATTGTGGTCCGGATGCGGTTATTCGCTACCGAAAATCGGTCACTTTAATATGTTATTATGTATGAATACGTTTATGAATGTGGCTGTGGTGAAAGAAGTATGCATGGATAGGAATTTGTAGCGAAAGATGATTGTTGCGTAACTATTATTGTGGTCCGGATGCGGTTATTCGCTACCGAAAATCGGTCACAATAATATGTTCTTGAATGAATGTTATGATGATTTTGGGCAAGGCGGAAGAAGAATGTTTTTAAAGAGTTAAGTGATTCTGTGGAGCTCTTGCTTTCATCCCTTTTCTTATTATTTTCGGGTTTTTGCTAACCCACTAAGTGGGAAACGCGTGATTTTATGTATGTATAGTTTCATTATCATTTAAAAAGAAAAGAGCAGGATATGTAAATATTGCAAATACAATTTTTTATTTATATTTAAAATAACAAAAAATAGAAAAAGGGAAAATTATAATTATTTAAAATTTAATTAAAATAATCTTCAATGTATTGTTGCCTAGCCCTGTGCCCTGCAGCTCGCTATTGCTCACAGCCTGCTGTTGTAGTAAAAATGGTAGAAATACGAGTATACTCACCTTAAACAGTCTATATTAGCATTGTAATGCAATGCAATATTATGTAGCATGCCACAGGCTAACATTATTTTTACAGCCCTTGGTGGTTCATAATGCAAGGTTCGATGTTTCAATAAACATCTGAACCTGCCTTTTAGCATGCCGATGCAGCGTTCCACGGTACATCGGGCTTGCATGTGTGCCGCATTATATCTTTCCTCCGGGGAATTTGGCACAGGGTTTGTTACAGGTGTTAAAAGCCATGGCAGCTGTGGGTACCCATAATCGCCAATAATTTTGTATAGAAATTAATTAAAATATATGAAATAAGACCTTACAATAGTCATATATAATAAAGCTTTATCCCCATTCTCATTGTTCGCCCTCATTACATGAGTTACTTGGCTGTTAGCCCACACATAGGAATCATGGCTCCTCCTCGGAAACGAAGCATTGAGACTTAGAATTCTCATCCTCGATTCACATATCTACATAAAACAATACTAATATAACTTGATGAAGATGCCCCTGTATTATAGAACTTACGATTTGGCAGTTCATACTGTGATACCCTTTCCTGTTGATGTAATCTTCCTCTCTATAGGGTGAATGCACCAGTTGTCCGCCAGTTTACACTTAATCACAGGTTGATGATAAAATAAAAACTATTTCTTCTGAGCAAATTTACTTGAGACTGTAGTATTTAGTTGTTTCATTCTTCTTTATTATTTTACATTAAAAGGTTTATATCTTTACAATTTTACAAAATTTTAAATAATGTTTGAAAAATTATTGAGCTAAATTTTCAGTACTCGGAATTTACAAATCTAAATTCAGCCATTACGAACCCAGTACTCAGCATATCAGAATTAGCTTAATTATCAACAGCATTATTTTATAAAAATACTCATTTAAATTTTTTTAAAAGTTTATTTTTATAAAAACGTATACAATAATAATTATATTACTTTATCTATTGTTGTTTTAGATGCACGTTAGTTTATTTGCTCTGGCAAAGTTAGAATTTAATCGTTTACTAGTGCGAAATAATAGTATCGCGATAGCTAATTTACCTAAATAAGAGTATTTACTTACGTTTTTATATTTTTTTCGAGTCAGTGCCTCCGCTGTTTATAATAAAAAAACTATCACAAAATTTAAACAAAGTGTCGATAAGGTTCATTTTCGCTCATCTGTCACCTGTCTCATCTTCCCACTGAGTAAGCTAATCGTCAAAGCGAATAATCAACATGTCGCGTTGTGCCAAATGTATGAAGACTGTCGACCGCTACGGTGACTTACTCTTCTGCTCAGGCGTGTGCAAAGGTGTATTCCATCTGAACTGTGCTCAAGTCACTTTAGATACATACATGGCTATGAAAGTTGACAAAACAATAAATAATTGGCGCTGTCTCAGCTGCTCATGCTCGGACAATAGCAGTGTCGCCAACGATAGTAAAAATAAAAACGAAGACATTCATACAAAACTAGATCTTATACTTAAATCTCAAAGTACATTGCAGCAAAGTCTAGATGCAGTTCATACGCAACTAGCGGCTTTAACAAAAGAAAATGAAGCAAATAAAATTAAATTGAAAAATTTAGAAACACGTTGCTCTGAAATCGAGAGTAAATTACTTCTTCATGACAGTAACAAAACAGAAACAATTGCTGAATTAACAATTAATGAAATTGCCGAAAGGAAAATCCGACAAAACAATATCATAATATATAACATACCAGAATCCACTCACAACAACAATAATGAACGAGAAAACCATGATCGCACCGTAATTAATAATCTAATAAAAGATGTATACCAAATGGATATAAATAATTGTAAATTTTACCGTTTAGGCAAATTATCTGTCAGTGAATCTTCCCGTCCTAGACCTATAAAAGTTATTCTATCCAATCCTGCAGATGTCATCACCATCTTAAAAAATAAGGCAAAAAATTCCACCTCAGACGTCAAAATCACGGCCGATTTAACAAAATTGCAGCAAGAATACTTAAAAAACTTACGACTTGAACTTGCTGATAGAAAAACTAAGGGAGAAAACAACATAACAATTCGATATATTAAAGGAATTCCAAAAATTACTTCAATAAAACAATAGCAGTCAATTAAAACTCATGATTCTGATATTGTTATATACTACCAAAACATGCAATGCCTTAGGAATAAATTACTCGATCTAGAAATAATGTTACATGAACTTAATCGTAAACCTGACATAATATGTATGTGCGAACACTGGCTTTCAGTGGATGAAATTATTCACACACAAATCCCTGGCTACACACTTGTAAATAAATTTTGTAGAACTCAAATGATTCACGGAGGTACTTGTGTTTATGCTACTGAAAACATAAAATTTGAAAACATTCATACGTATGATAACGAATTGGAAGAAAAACATTTTGAATTCACAATTACGCGTATAGAAAAATTTAACAATGCTTACACACTCATTGTACTATACAGAACTCCCGACGGCAACACTGATCTGTTTTTCAGCAAACTTGAATTCTTACTCAGTAAGTTGTGCAAGAACAACACACAGATAATAATAGCAACTGATCACAACATAGACCTTTTTGTTAATACAACGGATAAACGTCGCTTACTCTCACTACTGGAATATTTTAATCTTATATATCATGTATCTCAACCAACTAGGATAACAGACCACTCCTCAACTTGTATAGATAACATAATAACATCACATAAAACAGTAATAAATGTCCAAGTGCTAAATTCCGGTTTTTCTGATCACGATGCCATATTATCATCAATTAAATCAAGCATTTCAGTAAAACAAGAAAAATTCTATGTGATCAAAAGATCTTTTAATGATAAGAACACTTCACATTTTCTATCGTTACTTGAACGAGAAGACTGGGCAGACTTACATCAAGGTACATCTATAAATGATAAATTTAATATATTTTACCACCGAATGACTCGTTACATTAATGCCGCATTCCCTTTAAAGAAGTTTTCCACAAGAATTACTGCACAGAAATCTTGGATTACTAAAGGAATACGTACTTCAGCTAAACAGAAAAGAGTTCTTTTACAAACACTAAAACACTCACGAGATGAAATCCTCGCTATTTATGTAAAACGGTATTGTTCAGTTCTGAAGAAAGTTGTACTATTAGCTAAAAAACTTCACATTAACAATGAGATAACCTATTCCAATAATACCACCAAAACTGTGTGGAATATTATTAAGAAAGAAAATAACAAATCACAACCCGCTAGTCTGTACAGATGTATAGAAATAAGACGCAGTCTCGATGACCCATTAAATTCAGAGCCAAAAATAGTAGCTAACATATTTAATGAACATTTCTTAAAAAGTGCAACACCCCCAATATCTAATGAAAGCACCTTCTGTGTCCTGAGCACACCGAATCAATCACTGTCCATTTTCCTGCACCCAACATCAATAGAAGAAATAGCAACCTGCATTCAATCACTAAAAAACAGCTACTCCTCCGGTTATGACAATATATCCTCCAACTTACTAAAGAAAAGTGCTCCCTATCTAAATGAAGTGTTGTGTTATTTATTTAACCTAAGTCTAGAGCATGGCATATTTCCGGAAGTATTTAAAAAATCTTTAATATTACCGTTACATAAATCTAAAGATCCTAAATGCGTGGACAATTATAGGCCAATATCCCTTTTACCAACAATATCTAAAATCCTTGAAAAAATAGTGTGCAGCAGATTAACTTCTTTTTTAAATAAACACCACGTTCTCACAGACAGGCAACATGGATTCAGAAAATCTAAATCAACAATTACGGCCACATATGATCTTTTAGACAGTATTTATAATAACCTAGACAGTAAAAAGTATGTGTGTGGTGTTTCGTGCGATCTATCAAAAGCATTTGATACTGTGAATCACAAAACTCTCTTGGATAAACTTGAACATTACGGGGTACGAGGTGTCGCGCTAAAGTGGTTTCGTTCGTATTTAATGGACAGAGTACAGTCTGTACAAATAAATTCAAAAGTCATCGACACATATAAACACTGTTTTTCAGAGTGGTCACCAGTGACATCAGGAGTTCCTCAAGGATCAATTCTCGGGCCTATATTCTTTTTAATCTACATAAATGACCTACCACCAGCAATATATACTTGTTATGATAATTGTGTTATGTACGCCGACGATACTTGCTTCATTTTATCTGATGTATGTAGTAATAATCTACTAACAAAATTAGAAAAACTTATAGACGAAATTCAAACTTGGTGCAACTGCAATTCACTTAAACTTAACTTAGACAAAACTAACATTATTCAGTTTTCTTTTGGCTCTGCCAAGCCTGACCTTGTAATAAATTATATTAAGGAAGTAAAATCGTTCAAATGTTTAGGAATTAATATAGACTTCAATCTTAAATGGTTTGTCCATATAGACTCAATAATACCAAAATTAAATAGAGCTGCGTATTGTATTAAAAATATTGCTAACTTTGTAAATTTTAATATCTCAAGAATAGTATACTACGCATATTTTAACTCTATAGTCACTTATGGTATTTTGTTCTGGGGAACTTCTTCCCGTATACAAGAAATCTTCTGTATTCAGAAAAGAGTCATTAGGACATTAAATAATTTAGACTGCAGAGAATCCTGTAAAGGTAGTTTTTCTAAATCAGGCATTTTAACTATTCCATCATTATACATTTTTGAAGTAATTAAATATTTATTCAATAATTTAAACAGGTTTCATAAATTAGGAAATACTTACTGTGTCACAAGACAATCAGAATATGTTTTAACATTTCCAAAACATATCCATACAGGATACGAAAAAGGAATAAAGTACATGTGTATAAAATGTTATAACGCACTACCATTACATATTAGAACCATGCAAGCTCCTAAATCCATAAAACAATGTTATAAAATCCTGATGCAAAAGGAATATTACAGCATAAACGAGTTTTTCTCGGACTGTCAATATAATAAATTCTCTTAATTATTCATTTATAAATTTCATTGTAATAATTTCATGTTTATTTTGACTTATGAATCTTTTTGTTATATTATTTGTAGATTATATATGTATGTTATTTTATAGGTATACATGTATATATGTATTGCTTAATGTATTTTTCTCAATTTTTCTCAATTAGAATCTAGTTGTAATTTGTGATTAATGTGCATTTTTATATACAATGTACTTTTTTTTGTATACTTTCCATACACCCTTGGGAAGGGTTTTTAAGGAAATAAAGGATTATTATTATTATTATTATTATTATTATTATTATTATTATTATGTATGATTGGAAAAAAAAATATATTTAATATAATTACGTTCAATTCACAAAAATAAAATTCTTATCTATTATATCTACATAATTTGAGCCCAAAATTTCAGTGCACATTAAATGGTACCATATGGGACAGTTATCGCATCCAATATTTTTTAAATTATCTTCTTCTGTGTCGCTGTTTAATTCTTTGCAACAAGAAGCACAAGTTTGCTTAGTTTTTGTATTTTGATCTCTACTTTTTTCTATTTCTTCATCACCACCTACGTCGTTTTCTTCTTTTTGGCTAGTTTTCTTGCGTCTTTTATTAGTTTTCTTCTCTTTTGAATTGGCAGATCGTTTAGTTCTTTCTTCTTTTTTCTTTAGTTTTTCTTTTGCGTCTTTTTTCTTCTTTTCCATTTTCTAAGACATAATTTTTCTCCATTCAAGTGAAGAAATTGCACTCGGCATTCGATCGCTTCGTTTTTTACCTTTTTTGGCAAGGGAGTTGGCCAAAACAAATAAGATTTAAGTGAACTGTATGGGTTTGAGGATTCTATATCGTTTGTGTGTATCACACATGTATCACAGTCGTTTTCTTTATTTAAGTTTTCAGGAACACCTTTTTTTGGAATTTATATTTTCCATGAACTTTGTATCACAGATGGTTACATTTTTGGCTTTAGATACTATATTCTTTTCATTGAGATATGTATCATCTATGTGTATCAATGTATCATTATTGAAATGTTTATCATTTTATACAATCTTCAAAGTATTGCTATTTGATACGTTTTTGTTATATTCGGAAAGAATAATATTTTCTTGTATGCTCGTATCTAATTCGTTTATGTGTTTTGCAAACGTGTTTTCTTTCATGGACTTTAATATATAACTGTTTGATTCGTTTTAATCTTCAGATACTGTAGTATCATCTTTCGAATGTGTTTCAGGTACTGTAGTATCATCTTTGGAATGTGTCTCTTTATTTGGTTTATTAATAAATCTAGTGCGCTTTTGTCATCTTATCTTGTTTGTTTACATCGTCTTTGGATACTTTATTCCCATCTTTCGAATTAGTGTCTTCTCTTTGCGCAAAAGAAGATATATTAATTTGTTTATCAATTTCAATTACCATCGATGTTTCAATATTAGCATGTTGCTCTAAATTAACATTATTATTCTCCATGGGTTCAATATGTGACTGAACATCAAAATTATTTTTTTCATTTAAAGTTTCTGTAAATTCTTCAGAATTGCTTTGAAAGGTAAAATTTTGTTGAATAATTTGTAATTCACCGTTTTTCCCCCATTTCATAAAATTCAATAATATTTAAATTTTGCGGTTCTGAGATATCTAATTCAGATTTATTTATTGTTCTAATTACTTGTTTAACGTCAATACCGATTTCTCTTAACTCAGTTTCGTGCCTTAATAATACTTTCTCTGTTATTCTATATTCTTCATCTGTTATTTCTGAGGAAGATGCTGTTTGAATATTTTCTAGTCTATTTTGTACACATTTTGTGTAATCTACATTGTCTGGGTTGAAAGGGTACAGGCAACATTTTCGAAAATCATTTATTATAGCCATTTGTAATGAAGCTTCTTTTAAAACACTTTCTAATAATATACAGATTGTAACTTTGGTAGTGCATTATTGAAATTATCTTGATCATACTCCATTCCCTCACATTGTGTTTTGATAGGTTTAAATATACTCACATCAGCCGGCTGCATTAAAGGTGTACTATTTGGGGGCAGTGCATATAATATACCGTTTTCATGACAATATTGACTTAATTTTAACGTTAAATGCGACTTGTGACCATCTACTAGTAACAAAACGGGTCTCTTTATATTATTAGTATTTAGCCAGTTATGTACCCCATTCGCAATATATTCGAAAAATATTTCTCTTCTCATACAACCCGTTTCTGATTTTCCTAAATACCACTCAGGAGGCATACTATCGATAACAGATTTTGGTGGACTAATATAAGGGAATAATACCATTGGGAACAATGTTTTACCACTTGCTGTAAACATCAATAAAACTGTGATAGTTTCCTTTTCTGAACCTTTTTTTTATTTCGTACAAATTCTTCCAACCTTTTGGAACTAATACTTTTCCCGTTTTAGGACACATAGAGAAACTAATTTCATCTCCGTATAAATTCTATTTGGATCATTTAAGTCATCTTCGGCATTATTACTGTTCAAAAATTCTTTGAACTCTATGAACCATTTTCTTATATTTTCCTCAGTGATAGTGGCTCTAGCTTTTGTTACCCCTTCTGCATTCCGTATTGAAATTGTAGGATTTCTTTTTAAAAATGCATTGTATCATTTCATGCCAGGTCTGTCATTTTTAAATGGAGTTTTTCTTTTATCGTTTTGAATAATGTTTTGAACAGTATTCTAAAGATCATCGTTTTTCATAGGAAAACCGCATTTGGCTAGTTCAATTAGCCAATTGGCTAATTTTTTCTCTTCTTCTGAGGTTAATATGGTATTAGGTCCCATTTTTCTGGGTCCTTCTTTCATGAGACCATGAATCCTGTCTTGAATGGTTCCCCGAGGAACTCCAAACTGTCTACTTGCTTCGCGAATTCCAATTCTATTTTCTCGTATAGCTTTTAAAGCAGAATGTAAAGCATCCTCCGAATACTGATGAATTAGACGTTTCTTCGACATTTTCTGTTGAAAATATAAGTAATTTCCTTACTTGCTTATTATAAAAAAAAAATTTGAAGTGAATTATTAATATAGATAAGTATTTTAGAGTGCAATATTTAAAGGGCTGAGCTCTGGACCAGAAGTCGGCCGAGAAAAATTAAATTCACCTGGACCTCGTGAATTACCTTTTTTCAACACAGAAACACCGGAACTTATTGTTGGTGATGATGCTTTCGCGGTGAACACTTACCTTTTGAAGCTATACGCTGGGCGCTCATTAGGTAAAGAAGAGACAGTATTCAATTATATATTATCACGAGCCCGACGAGTAGCTGAAAATGCTTTTGGAATTTTAAGCAATAAATTCCCGGTTTACAATAAACCGATATTCACTTTCACCGAAAAAGTACAGAACATAGTAATGGCAACATGTGTTCTACACAATTATTTAAGAACAAAAAATTTTAAAAAAATATATGTCATGGATTTCTTGATTTTGAAGATCATAAACAGAAAACATTTGTAAATGGTAATTGGCGTGCGAATTGCACAGCCCTCACTAAATTGCAGAAAGTATCAAGAAAACTGAACAATAGTGTTAAAGAAATAAGAGACATTTTTAAAGACTATTTCAATACCGTCGGACAAGTGCAATGGCAGGAAGAAATTTGTAATTATCATTAATATAAGAATTTGTTAAGTTGGTTTTATCGTTTATGTTTGTAAATACATTTATAAAAAGTAAATATAATTTATCGCAAACCATAACAAAACAAAAATAGAATTCTAGAAAAAAAAAATATTACATGGAACAAAAATAAATTATTTATTATTCTCTACTTCGAAAGCATTGAAGAACAGTTGAATTTTAATCTGAGTCTTTCTCTTTGGAGTAATGGTAACTGACACATCTGTTTTGCGATATGTTTGCCATATGATTTCTTCTCATTACAATTATTTATAGTATTTAATGCGTTAGTGATATTCACTAACTCATTACTCTCACTAATTTTTCTTTTCCTTGGTGCTTTACTCGTAATATTGGTATACACTTTTGGAGTGTTTATATTATCTAATAGCGTTTAATTTTCATTACTTTCTAAATCGCTGCTGGCCAATTCTTTTTTCAAACTTTGACCTTCATTATTTTTTGATTTTTAAATAAAGCTGGGCTATCGCTGACAGCCATATCATTCTCTAATTCATTATTTAAAAATCGCTTCGGTAGGGACGAAGAAGGCTTCATTTTAGAGGCATTACGAATATTTAATAATGATTGAGATTGACTCTTCTTCAAATGAAATATTACTGGTATTGACATGTTCAATAGATGGAGACGATTCTTGTAAATACTACAAAGTAATAACAAAATATTATAATATATAATAATAATAATAATAATAATAATAATAATAAAAGTTTCATAATCATAACATATTTGAAAAATGTAATTTTATCTCTCATACTTCAATAATTGGGTTATCGCAATACGAATGCTCAAGTTCAAAATTACTTCTGCTTTCATTGGTTGCAAAGTGTCTTTTAAAAATTGCTTGGATTCATAATGTTCCCATTTGCTTTCATACACATAGTCAGAAGACATGCCACTGTATTTACTTTGTGATTTCTAGATTTGCCGTTCAAAGTAGGTTCCTAAGTTTTTCCATTTCGATTGAACAAAATCTGAAACATATTAAAATATAAATAATATCTTATTTATCTTGTTATCCAAAGAGGATATTTACCACAATCAAATTTATAATCGGGGAAATACTTTTTTGATTCCTGTGTTACTTCGTTAAATCGATTTTTTTTTTTTCAATTTGAAACATGGATCTGTCACGACCCACAGAACTTTATGTTTTTTAATTATTTCGATCAAGTACTGATCAAATTCATTTTCCTTTTGGGATGCAATTTTGTGTTTTTCTTTCTTCTCACCACTACCTGTACCCACTGTCTCTAATGTTTTATAGGTTATTCTTTTTACACTAAGATTTAAATCTAGGGACTTTTAATTATTGCACATGCGCATTACATGTGGTCACTTCAAAATCGGCAACAAAAGTTTTCGATCATTACCGAAAACTAGTTGCTCATAGTGAAGTTTGTTATCACACGTGCAAAATTGCTCGAAATGCTTGAAGTTGCTGCAAATCGGCAACTAGTTGTCGATTTTAGCATTCGTGTGATAACGTCTTAGCGTGTAAAAATTTTACAAGTTAGCTGTCAGTTTTACAGGTTAGTAACTAGTAAAGATTAATTTTCAAAAGTAGTAGGCGGTATCAATAAATGAAGTTTACAAAAGAGTAACAAATAAACAATTTTTCTATGTAAGATTTTTTGACACAGAAAAATAGTTCGAATTTCTCTATCACGTTCAGTTTCTATTCCAACATAATAATTACCATTATCAGTTGAAATTTCAAACTTTTTCTTTAAATTATACAAAATTAAGTTTATAGTTTCTTTAGAATCTGCTATTATAAGACCATCGACTACATATTAAACCCAAAACCCAACTTTATCATTAAATTTACTAAAATATAGGTGCACAAGAGTCGTTAGTACTTTGTTTAAAATTAAATTGTTTTAAAAGGTAAACTTTAAATTCCAACAACGTGGAGCTTGCTTTAAGTCGAATTAATTTTTGTAGCTTACACACTTTTCCTTCTTCGTTGTTGATACCCTCTGGAACATCCATGTAGATATCTTCTACTAGATCGCCGTGCAGGAAGGCTGTTTTGACGTCGAATTGAGCAATCTCGTAGTTCTTGAATGCAGTTACAGCCAGCAGGGTACGGACTGAGTCAAATCTGACTACTGAAGACATCTCACCGTAATCCATGCCAGGTTGTTGCATAAAGCCTCGAGCAACTAGGCGTGCCTTGTATAGATGTCTCACAGCAGAAGGTGAGTGTTTAATTTTAAACACCCATCGGCAAGTTATGGTCATCTTGTCTTCTGGTAGAGTAGTGTAGATCCAAGTTCTGTTCTTCATATGAGCGTCCAATTCTTCTTGAATTGCAGCTCTCCATTTTCCGCTTGTTGTGATGTCCCAGCTTCTTTGTAGGATGTGGGTTGTAGCAATCCTGCAAAGTTTAAATCATAAGAATGAAATCTTGTGGGTCTTTTCAAGTTTTCACTAAGTCTAGAGTGGGTTGATCAATTATTTCCCTTTGTTGATCGTTGACTTGAAAAATGCCATCTTCATAGACTTCATGTGGACTGTTTTGTTTTTCTGGTAGTTCATCTTTTTTAAGTGACACAGGATATCAAAATTCATCCCAAGAATGTGAGGTTGAATTTGAAGCAGTTGAATTTTCTTCCTTGCAGATGACGTCTTTTGATATAATGACTTTCCTGGTTTCTGGATCGTAAAGTCTGTAGTTTCTATATTCTTGGTTTATATCCTACAAGATGCATTTTCTTGGATTTTGCATCAAGCTTTTGTCGATGAACTTTAGGAATATGCGTGTAGCAGTTGATCCAAATATTCTCATATGCGACACATTAGGAATTCTTCCCATTCAAATTTCATATGAAGTAGAGTCCTTATCGAGTAATTCACTTAATGATATTATTCATAATATGGCCAAGTGAAGAAGTGAAACATGGAATCTCCAGATCTGGAATTGGAAACATTGTTGGCGCAGAGGATGAGTATCACGTGCAGATGCCGAAAAATTATCATGCACTACAGGCAATTTGTGACCATAAAGTGAAATTCACTGATTGCTTCGTTGGATTTCCTAGCTCAGTAAATGATTACAGGATATTTAAAAATTCTGACATATATAAAAATATTATTCGTAACCCAAATAACTATTTTCCAAATAATGAATTCATTATTGCTGGTAAAGCTTATCCGGTTCGATAGTGTTGTTTAACTACATACTTCAATAGTGAAAACTTGACAGAGAGACAAAGACATTTTAATACAATGTTATCTGTTGAAAGACAAAAAATCGAGAGGTGCTTTGCACTTTTAAAAGGGCGATATAGACGTCTGAAATACTTAGATACCTATGAATCTGATTGACCTAATTTCTCCAACTATATTATCATATTGTGTATTGCACAATATATGCATAAACAATGAAGACGTTGGTAATGATTACATTGAAGAGTACCTACACAACGACGAAAATATTGCACAGGAAAATACGGAAAATAGTTTAATGTACTTTGATGAAGTCGAAGCGGTTGTAATAAGACGCGACAGATTTGCGATGAATCTTAAATTATGAGGAAAGATTTTCTTAAATATGTAAAAATGAATATTCTTAAGTAATACAAACAGTCTCAAAATCTTACATTAAGTTAAATAAAATATTTTCTCTAATTGTACGAACAGTCTAATATATACAGGGTGTATCAAGATAATGGAACAGTGCCGTTTATTCGTGTATGTGAAAAGATACAGAAAAAAGTGATTAGGATATTTTGTAAGGGATAGAGGGGGACACATTTTAGCATAAACTTTATTATCTTAAATACAGTGGTACTCAAACTATAGGGCAATATTATATTTTTTTAAATGGCATTATATATATTTTATTAACTCATTAAATAGAGAATTTTGTTCTGAATTCAACGATATAATAATATTATACCCTTACATTGCGAAAAATTTGAGAAAAATTAATTCAAAGTTAGTATTTCATTTCTACTGTATCTAAGTAATCTGAGCAAACATTCAATCAATAAAACAAAATAATTATTTTAAAAGTTGAATTTATTGCCAAAATCGTAGCTTACTTGCATGTAATAAAACTAAAATAAATTTTATTTTGTTTTATCGATTGAATGTTTGCTCAGATTACTTAGATAAAGTAGAAATGAAATATTAACTTTGAATGCAGAACAAAATTTTTTATTTAATGAGTTAATAAAAAATATATAGTGCCATTTAAAAAAATATAATATTGCCCTATAGTTTGAGTACCACTGGATTTATGATAATAAAGTTTGTGCTAAAATGTGTCCCCCTCTATGCCTTACAAAATATCTTAATCACTTTTTTCTGTATCTTTTCACATACACGAATAAAATGCACTGTTCCATTATCTTGATACACCCTGTATATAGATATATATATATATATATATATATATATATATATATATATATATATATATATATATAAACTCATTCATAAACTTATGAAATTGTAGTTTCAAATATTACTACTATTATTTTTTATGTATGCGTGAGTAAAATAAAATACTTTTTATTTTACACTATGTAAAAAACGCGTACTTTCAACTAATAATATTAGTTGTAAAACAATAATTTTATAAGAGGATGGTGCAACAATAAAATATAATCACGTTTAAAATTTATCTAAAAAATTCGTCATAATAGTCTTAAAGTCATTTATGGCTTTTTCGCAATTGCATGTTGTCTTCATGTCGCTTAATTCGATCCTTTTCACGCTGTTCAAACCATAAAATCACTAGATTATTGATCTTCGGTTTTTTGGGTGAGGGCACTAAAATATTTTCATCGACATGTAAATGTATCTTCTCCGATACATTTATTACCCATGTTATCCCTTTGCCACATATATAATTTTTTAAGGTATTTCCATTTTATAATTTGGCTAATTGCATAATTTATTATTTATTTATTTAGAACGCTTTAACAACTCAGGTCATAGCGTTGGTACAATGAGTGGGTACATCTTAAAGGGTATTCATTATAATAAGTACATGTTGTTATATATGTTTGTATAGGTTGATGTCTTTAATAAAGTCTATGGTTCTTCTCAGTTGCTGGTGGTCTTCTCTCAGGGCTTCTTTGATGTCGTTTGGAATGTTGTTTGTCGTTCGCTGTTGTGTGTATTTGGTACAGTCTATGATGATATGTTTTACTGTTAGGGTTGTGTTGCAGACGTCGCAAACTGGAGGTGGTGTTTTTTCGAATCTGTATTTATGTGTGATTTTTGTATGTCCGATTCTTAGTCTCGTGTAAATAATTTGGTGTTTTCTTGGTTCTTTCGTTTTCCAACTTTGTATATTTTCTTTTACTTCTCTTAATTTGTTGTTTCTGTTTTCCGTCCATTTCTGTTGTCTGATTTCTTCCAGTTTTTGTTTTATTATTTCTTTTATGTCATTTTTTGTGGAACGACTAGGGTAAATTTCATCCAATTTTATTGCTTCTTTAGCTTGTTGGTCTGCCTTTTCGTTACCTTCTAGGTCGATGTGGGAGGGGATCCATATGAACTTAATAGGTGTATTCTGGGTTTGGAGTTTATGTAGATATTCTTTAATATGGACAGTTATAGGACATTTGGGGTAGGGATCCAGGGTATCTTTTATGGATTTGGCGGAGTCTGTTAGGAGAGTATACGTTTTGTCGTTGTAGGGAATATTACAGATTTCTTTAAGTGCTGCGAGTATGGCGTATTTTTCAGCTGATTCTGTACTGATTGTGCTTGGTAGTCGGAGTTTTATGGTTTTCCCTCTAATAGATATTGCTATCCCTACACCATCTTTTGATTTGGATGCGTCTGTATAGATGTGGTTTTCTGGGTCGTCGTCAAGTATTTCTTTTAGTTTGGTTTTGTATGTTTCTTTTGTTGTTGTTTTCTTGGGATAGTCAAGGAGACATATGTTGTGATTTGGTTGGGAGATTATCCATGGTGGGGTTGAGGAGATATCTTTAGGGGTGACTTCAATTGAGTATTGTGTCATTTGTTCAAATATTGGTAGAATTTGGGTTAGGAGGGGGATATGTTGTTTCAGTTCTAGGGTTGTGGTGTTTTCTAGGATTTGACTATGGTTTGGGTGCTTTGGTTGGCTGGCAATTTGTGTTACATAGTTTGCTAGTAAATGTTTTCTTCTGTCTTCTAAGCTCGGTTCTCCAGCTTCAGTTAGTATGCTTAGTACTGGGCTTGTACGAAAAGCTCCAATAATAAGTCTGATAGCACTATTATGGATTGGTTCTAAAAGCTTTAAAATAATTGCATAATTAAAACCCTTCTTTTTTTAATATCTCAGATTTTTTTTTCCAAACATTTTCATTCTTCGTTGTATTGCCCCGAAATAGATTTTCATATACCTTATAATTATGAATTAAAATTCTAGTAGCTTTATCACTCCACGATTTATTTGTATTTAAAGATGTTGGTAATATCGATTGCGAAGCCGGTTTCTCACTTTCATTTTCATTATTTGCTCTATTAAGCTCAAAATAAATTACACGACTAGAAATTTAAAAAATAGCACACTAACCTTTATTTTCCAATAATACCGTTTTTCAATCATCAATTAATCCTATAAACGTAAAATCTTCAATATTTATTTCCATATCAAATTCTGTTTCTCTGTCTCGTTCTGATCATTCTTAAGTTCTCAAATAGCGCGCAAAATGTGGCGGAAGTATTTCCTGCCCTACTAGCGTAGCAGAGTACGAAGAGTAAACTCTAGAGTGCGTACTCCGAATTTTGGAACGTTTGTATCGTAAACTTTCGGAGTAAGCACAATAGTTTTGGGACGCAATTTACCTTACACCTTACTCCATACTCCAGAGTAAGGTTTCAGAACGCAGCCTAGGAGACAGTAGGTGATATGATTAAAATGAGTATATTTTATACTACAAAAATGCAAGTAGATACTTCGTTTCTTAAGAATAAAAATGTAGAAATAGATACCCTTTTGAGTATCTACTCTTATGTACAAACCGGTTAAGTATGCACTCAAGTTTGGTATGAATAAAAAATAGTTCCTACTACATTGATAAGGTATATACTTGGAAAAATTGGAGTAAGGGTTTTAAATCCACCATTTCAAAAGGCTTCTGCGGACCCACTGAGTTGATGGGTTAACAACTGCCAAATTTTAATTTTTAATATTTTTAGTGAATTCAAGTTCTACATGGAGTTAGGATGTTATTCAGGACACTTTTATTAAACAAAAAAAAATGTTATAACATTTTTTATTGATACTCAAATGGGGTTCAAACATTTATGTACCTGGAGGCTGTAATTCTGAATTTTCTCTCATAAAACAATTGGTCTCTGTTTTCTAATGTTTCTTTACAAATATTTTTCCCATCACGTCTTAGTAATTTATGATATGTAAATTCACAACAACCAAACTGGAATGGTTTTGTAAATTTTGTGTCAGCCTTTTGTATTTGATTTTCAAAAATACGTTCCATTACGGCTTCTAATAATTCATTTGACCTGAAACAAAAGAAATCAGAAAAGAAAAAAAATACAAATTGATGGTTTAAAAATACCTGTTAACAAAATCGTCCTGTAGATGCAAAGCATCACTTGTATATTCCCCATATCATCGTGTGACTGTACTGTTCGTAAATCTGATGGCGGTAAGACTTCAGTTTCCAAAGAGTTTAGTGGAATTGGCTCAAATTTTGGCCTTTTAGGAGGTACATAAAGTGCTTGAAAGGGTTTTCTTTTACTGTACTTTTCATGACCTGCTTTTTTGTTTGAATTATTGCTGCTTTCCATTCATTTCATCTACTAGTTTTTGATGTGGAATATTTATGATTAATAAACACAACTACGGTACTTACGTGTTTACAAAGCCCTGTAACATCTGCTACGCATTTGCAGATAGCTCCTACAAAATTACGCTCTTTATTCAACTAACACAAAAAGAATAAAGTCAGAGAGGTTATAATAATAAATTAAGAGATGACATTACTTTTAATTCGACTAAATAAGGTTCTAAATTCACCGTAGCCTATCTAACAACCCAGGCTGATATATGGGAAGTACCTTCTCCCAATTTTTTTTTTTTTACCACTCTGGTGACATGTTCAGCTTCGGCTAGAGACTTTCCTTTTGTTTTGGCCGCTTCTGTTCGATAATGAAAACAACACGTTGGAAACCGTAATGGATTTCAATAATCATTTCGAATGAAATTCATCCCGTACACTGCAAGCTACATTTCACCATAACCAAACTTTCTAGCTTCCTCTTATGTCAGTATTTCCAAATATATCGCTAGAGGGTGCAGATTTAAATTTATGCACGGACTCTATACACATATTTATTTCCCCAAAAATCATTTCATAAGTCTAAATATACAAATTTTACTGTTTTTTTTTTTTTCTATATAATTTCTAAGGGCTCGTTTTACACTCTAGTTAAAATTTTATTACATCGGATTATTGACAGCAATGATAAATTTGTCATGTGACAGTTCATTTCGTTTCAGTTTTGTTTATTTAACTAGCAGTTCAAATTTTAGCCAGGTTTCCAATGATTTACAGGCTGTTCATTTTATTTTGTCAAGTATTGCTATCTGAAGAACTGTTAGAGCTACGAGGCGGGTTACATAGTAAACAGTTTCTATTTTACTAAACTATTTCAGTGAGCGTAAAACTATTTTTTTTTTTACCAGTAGTTGTTAAACTGTGAGGCCCAACTTTTCTTATTTTAAATAGGAACATGCATTTTCTTATTTGCTCGTTAGAAAATTTATTCTAAATTCAATGATATAATATTTACAGAGTGGTGGCGGTTAAGGGTGAACAAAGGGATTTAACACAGGATTTTAGTTTTATGAAATTTCCTGATCTCCTGTTCATTTTATGGCAAACGCTGTAGAGTAGAGAATGTTTTCTTTTTTTCTTGTTTTCTTAAATTATTTATAAACGTCAGTTTGACATATGGAAAAGATATTAATTAAATAATGAATGTTTATTCGAATGAGAATCATGTTTGTATCGCAAATGAATAAAAATACGGAATTTATTTTCAAATTGACCTTTGACGTTTATAAATAATTTGTGAAAACTAGAAAAAAAGAAAACAAGTTCCATGGCTTAAGCTACTAATAAACCGAAATTTTGAAATTTCTTTTTAAAATTGCGAAGAAACCAAAAACTTAAAAATGTAAAAATAGATTTATAATGCAACTTTTAATTCTGCATGACTGCACTTTACAGTTTTGCCGTAAAATCAACAGAAGAGCAAGAAATTTATTATTGGAAGGTGAATGTTGATATTATTGTGTTTATTTGATGTACTATCCGAGTTACTGCTCTGACCATTTACACTGCCAACTGGATTTGATTGCGATAATTTAGTTTCTATGGCCGCTACCAATTTAAAATATTCATTTTCTATTTCTTCGCGATATGCTACGTATTGTGTGTTTTTGTCTGGATCTACAATTTCAATTTTATCTTGTATTTGTTCGAATTCGGTTAGAATATTTTGAAAAAGATTATAACGAATATTTAATTCACCGATGTCTCTATCGTTTTGTGTTGTTCAAAGTAATTTTTGAGTCTTGTGTTTTGGCTTTTATTAAGCCGCGAAGACGCACCCGTGGGAGATGATGGTTGATTGCTTTCGGATTTACCGTTGGAACAAATCCGGTTCGAAGGACCAAAAATGTTGTTGCCCTCACACACTCACAAGGAGGACGACATGAGGGAGAAACAATGAAACCCACTGCTTCTTTTCGAGCCTTTGGAACTCGTGATTTATTGATAATTATATTATTGATTAATACAGTTTTGTACATAAAACTTGCTGATGATTTTAGTAATGTGTGTACATTGGTACAACCATAGATCTTTTATAATCAGATTCGCCGTTTATATGAGTTTCATTGGCAGATAAAATATAGTTCCCATACTGCCGAAAGATGTCTCTAAATCCACGAAATGGATATTTATCGGCACGTTGTTGGAGATGGACTTTGACCGTACTTCATTCTAACTCACTTGGCCTTGACATGATTAGGTTTTATTTTCTGCATGCCGCGAGCACATGCACTCGGTGAGTTTTGTTTTACTCAAGCGGCTTGCGAGCCGACTTTGAAAAATGTGTGAATTTCACGTGATATTTTATATTCAGTTTTATTTGCAATAAATTTTATTTATTTATGTATGAATAGGTTTCAACCACCGGTAGCGGATTAATTTTAAAAATATCTTACATATATAAAATAAATATTTGAAGATGTGAGAGATCAACCGGTGGTATGCTTGATTGCAATAAAGAAAATTAGATTGCAATAATGAAAATGACTAATTACACAATAAATTTATTTTAATAATTGTTGCTATGCCTATCAAGGCTGCATATAATTTAAAGAATTATGCCTCTGTTTACAATATGGCTTCGAAATCATCGATCAGCGACTGATACGCGAACCAAAATCGCGAACCCGCAAAAAATTCAAGAAGATCCTGTTTGAAAATTCCTAAATGTTTCGTATTTACCTATTTCAATGGACTGTAATAATTTAATTAATATTTAATGAAACGTTAATAATTATATATACGCAAATGTTTTTCACAACAGGAGGGATTCATGCCGGATGATGTGAGCCGGCTGCCGGTACCTAAATTTTTACCAATGCACCACTGATCGTGCATACCTGTAAATCAAGGCACTTGCCATATAGGTATTCCCTTGGGTATTCCTAATTTTAACGGAGAAATATTATAAATAAATTTCATTATAAAATGTATTATTTGGAAATGAGAAATTATTTATTGTTCCAAAAAATAAATTTTCAATAAAACACATAAATCATACATACATCACATAATAGATACATAAACTTTTATCTTTTGAAGTACATATTTTCCAAATTTTTGTTTATATACGATACCATAATTTTTTTATTGGCATTTAATGACTAGAAAATGTTTTATTTTAATTCGCAGGAAAAGTATTTTTACATAAATTATGGATACAAAGTTTGAGAAGAATTAAATATTCGTTTTTTATACTTTTACTATTTCTTTACAAAATAATTATATAACTGATTTGTTAGTATTAATAGTTTACATTATTTGCATTTAATATATTCCTATTTCTATATGCAATATGTATTCATATGTTTGAATGAAGTGAAATATTTAGGCGAATAAAAAGTACGTCCGTTGAACAAGTACAATATGGTTGTTTTAAACCGGGACACAGACCGGGAATTTCCCTAGGATCGTAAAATCTTTGTCTGCATTTCCGTAAAATTCTAAGAATCGCAATAGATTCTTTAAAAATGAAAAATACTGTATATTTGAAGGGAACGTTACTTTTGTTATAATAAATTAATTTAATAAATAAAACTGAAGTATACTGCTAACGTGGAGAATGAACCACAAATGTAACATTTTTGCTATTTGAAAACTGGAAATATTTTCCAAGATATAGTCAGTTGTACCAATATTTTAATTGAGAATGAATCAAAAAATAAATTAAAACCAACATATTTATAAATATAAAGCATGTATATTATAAAATAAAATTTACATAATGTTTTTGGAACACAACTATGAAAGTAGAGAAATTACAAAATTTGAAAAATTAATATCTCTCTTATTTATACGAATTTTCGAACAGTATTTACAGCAATATTGTCAATTTTTGAAGCACTTTTAGAATATATGTTTTAAAAAAATACCTTTGAACTGAAGTCGAGAGTCTTGTCGATACTCAAGACTTTCTCGACAAGACTTGATACTGGTCTCGTCTCGTCTCCACTTTTCTAGTCGAGACCAAATGATGGTCTCGTCTCGACAAGATCAAGACGAGACGAGACCAAGACCAAGACTGGTCTTGGTCTTGTGGCAACACTAAAAAAGAATTTGCTCTCGTACATCCAGTATCTAGTGTTGCTATGAAAGCGGAGAACAATAGTTTATTGTTTGTTTATGTCATGTCATTTGAGTTTTATTTTGTGTATCTCCGTACTTTCCATATAAATATCATAAAATTAATTTTCATTTTTCATTAAAGATTTCATTTCGATTTGTAATAAAAACTTTTCATGTTGCCTGTTTAAATTGTTTATATTGTAGGTTACAATTTGGTTTGACATTTCATTATAGCCCGGCGGGGTATAAAATGACGTTTATGTCAAAGAAATTCGTGTATAATTGTCAAATTATGATACGTCCGTGCATAAAAGTATTTTCTCGTATTTTGTACAGTATTTTAATATAGATACTTAAAATCGTACAGTAACGGCTTACTTTACAACATAGCAACCGTTTACTGCATAGCAACGGTTTTGTCATTATGTCAATAACTGTCAAGTTACTTTGTTACTACCGTTTTTTTAGATGTTTGTAATTTAGAATATTATGCCGCAAAAAAATGTGAATTTTAATACTAATATAAAATACGAAAAAATGGTATACCGCGTCAGAAAAATGACTTTACAGTACTTAAACTTGCCATACTCGTCTGGTAAACTTTCACTTTTCTCAACTTGGAACGTAATATATTATTATTGTGAGTTCTTCACAAAACCCATGAGTTAATTCTGTAATTCAGTGGTTAATTTTTAACAACTGCTTAAAAAACTTAACCAATCAAGTATGTTGATATATAATAAAAATTCGGATTTTTAGTTGTCAAATCAATACCTACTGGATAAAAATTTTAACCAGTCGTTAAAAATTAAACACTTTATTACAGAATAAGCCTGATTATCAGGTATTTCCACTTTTACCACGGAAGTTTCCCATTTCTCTACCCGACTCTTTGGTGTGAATTTGCAGTAAAGAAAATGATACTATAAACAAAACATATAATTGTCTATTAAACAAAAATGATGGATTTACAAAAACAAGCAAAATATTAAAAATTAAATGGCTATATTGATTGGATTTAATCGAACTGAAGTCAAGAAATTAAGAAATATTCCTTTATATTACACAAGTGAGAGATCAAAATGTAAAGATTAAAGCAGAATGTATAAGTAGCTTATCGAAATTCTAGGAAATATTTATTGCTTTGTCCCTTCATTTTATGGTCACTATTGTCATTATGTAGGTAGGTGCCGATAACTTAGAACATCACTCAAGGCTCAAGCTACTGAAATAAACCATATTGAATGAAAATTGAAAATATATAATATGAAACTGAAAGTGTAATTTGCAATTATGCGGTTATATTTTCTAAAAAAAAAAAAATGCATATGGTATAATATTATTTACACATTGTTATATGCAATTAAATTACATAAAAATTTAATATCGTTCAATAATATTTCTCAAATAAAACAGGAAATCTATTTCTCAAAAATGGCGAGGCTAATTTAAAATTATAATTGAATATCATTGATTCCATAACCCGAATCTGGAGTTCTATTCTAGAGAACCGGTTCTACTACCCGGAACCGGAACCGAAGATCGGTTCTATTACTCGGAACCGGAACCGATGACCGGTTTCATTACTCGGAACCGTAGATCGGCTCCACTACCCGGGTACCCGGATAGTTTTGGAACCGGGTACCCGGTCCCAAATTTTTCCGGTTCTTGACAGCACTAGTTTTTATCCCTCGGCTTACGCCCCGGGCTCAAAATCCCGCCGCAGGCCATAAAAGCCTCCTTACGCTCTTAATACATAAATAACTATTATATACGAAGCAAACTGGCAGTTGTTATATTATTTTTTAGATATATATTTTCTAATATATATTTCAATAAAAATAATATACAGTAACAATTTTATTATTAAGTATACATGCATAACAATATGCAAAATGCATACCTGAATTTAATATCCATTTTTCAAGTTTTTCGTTATCGTTCGCTGGAAATCGGTACATTTTTAAGCCACTCTTTTGGTTTGTTTTGCAGTTCAGATATTGACATATGTTTCCAGGCATTGTATTTAACAAATGACTAAAATATTTTAAATCTTATAATAAATATATCAATAAACTTCAATAAATAATAAGTTACCTATCTTCTAAATCCTTATACTAAATAAACTTTACTTGTACTTGCGACTGATTAGAATTTAAACACTCACTAAGTTGTGCATATCAAAGAATACATAAACTAGTTAGAATGAAATACGCAAGTTCTGCCATCTATTGACGGCCGGCGGTCCTGTGCTGCCATCTCTTAGAGGCACGGCCAACGGCGGTTGCCATCATTTATATAGGCTTTGAGCAATCTGATTACGTTAGTATATATAATCAATGGTACAACTCAAGACATGAACCTATTCTTCGACAGGGTGCAAGGAGTTTTATACCTGCCCCTTCTCTGAACCAGTGGATCCCAACAGTGGGAGAAACCAGAGGTTCCACAACTTTTTCAAAAAAATGTCATATGCGACGCTCAAAATACTTGGCAATTTGTAAAAACTCCAATAACGGTGTATTATTCATTGCATTTGGATGTAACTGCAAAAAAGCAAACGCTGTATCATGCTTTGGAGAAAACCAATCACTTATCGATGGTATAATTGAATCTAAATATGGAATAAATATGTATATACAGTATGTCCCATTTTGAACTGCCATCATTGGGATCTCGAGAACTATAAGAGATACGATGTCGGTTAACTGGAACTTTTTGTGCGCTTTTGGGAGGCCATCTCAGATGTGCTTTTGTTTTTACAAAAGTTCTCATAGGGCACTAGATAATGACGAAAAACTGAATATTGTTGATTTTTTCTTTTTCAAATAACTTCTAAACTATTAGTAATTGAGAAAACAGTTTCAAATATAAAAGATATATATTTTTATTAGCTAACCAGTGGCGTACGAAATCAATTTTTATATCCGTAAATTTTCGAGATATAACACAAACTTATATTTTTTTAAATGGAATCCATATCTGATTTTAGTTTAAAAAAAAATAATTATTTCATTGATATAAGGTTTATTATGTTTTATATTTGTTTTTCTCCTAATATTTAATTTTTCTCTTTATTTTCCTGAATTTTCGTATTATTTCCCAAAGAAAAACAATATTTTTATTAATTATATTGTATTTGATCGATATAATTTATTTTATGCCTTTATTACTTAATATTTTCATTCTAGACTCATAATTACAAATTACACTATAATGTGCCAGTGGCGACCTGATACAAAATATTATAAATATTAATTTGATACGAGTTTTGAGTAAAATTTTCTGACGAAATAAATTATTTAAATACAAGTATGGGGTCTCGTGGCCGCGTGCCTAAGTGTCTGGTCGCGAACCTGGGGGAACCGGGTTCGATCCCGACAGACGCCAAATATTTCCAATTTTAAATGGCACAAAAGTGACCCCTGTTGTGCACTCTCCACGCCAGCTATGAGTGCCCGTGAGGTGACGCCTGGTAAGCGCCCACACGGTAAAATATATCGTCATCATTACCGATGTCTATACGTGTTGTAGATAATGGCACACCCAGAAATGGGTATACCAATATTTTCAAAAAAAATTGTAAATTTAATACAAAATAAAGAAAAATAATAATTTTGAAGGCAAAACAAATATAAAACATAATAACCCTTACATAATTGAAAATAGAAAAAATAATAATTTTTTGAGACTAAAATCAGGTATGGGTTCCATTAAAAAAAATATAAGTGTGTTATATCTCGAAAATTTAAGGATATAAAATTATTTCGTACGCCACTGGTTAGTTAATAAAAATATCTGTCTTTTATATTTGAAACGATTTTCCTAATTACTAATAGATTAGAAGTTATTTGAAAGAGAAAAAATCAACAATCAAAGGTCATCTTAGATGTGTTTAATTTTCAAATAACTTTGAAACTATTACAATGTCAAAAAAATGTTTCGTATAAAATTTTGTTGTTTTTTATGGACTATTTACTGACATAGACAAAATTTTGTTCAGCCACTATCTTTGTCTGTTTTTTTTTTCGATTCTAATACAAAATAATATGCAAAGCTATTATGAAAGTCGTGATAGTTGATGCCATAAACAACTGGTGTGCTTTCGGCCTTGTCTGGCCATTTTCAGATTCAGATAACTTTTGTAATTAAGGTATATTATCAATAAAATGTTTAGTAAATATACGTATACTTGCATGTTTTGCCGACCAACGAGTTTCACAAAAAAGCCGAATGTTTGTAATTGATTTTCAGCGTAGCACGATACCTCTAAAAAATTATATAGTTTCTTTAACAGTACCAATCATATTTCTTATATCGGAAATGTCATTTAAATCATTGATCACAAGATTTAAAAATAGCTATAGGATATTTATCATTGATTAATTTTTGTACACCTCCAACACAGCGAGCTTCAGTAGAGCATCCGTCATATCCTTGACCAACAAGACAACTTAAATCCAAATCAAAACCAGTTAATGTGTTAATTATAAGGTTTTTAATAGAAATTGCATCTAACATCTTTAGTTGGCTGAACTAAATTCTTCAAGAATGGTGTATTTATCATCATGGCATTCCAAATAACGCAATCCGATCGAAATTTGCTCAGTGCCTGATATGTCCGCCGCTTCATCTACTAACACAGAAAATGCGTTGCTTTCTTAATTTCTTTTATTATCATATTTTGCAAAAGGTCTTGTCAAACTGCTATAATTTTGAACTCTATGCGAAATATACAAAGCATATAAAATGACGTTTATGTGGAAGAAATACGTGTATAATTGTCAAATTATGATACGTCCGTGCATAAATGTTATTATTTATCTACCGGCTCATTCGTACATCGCAAGCTAACATGGCGTACGGCGTACAACGCACAAGAACAAGTTCTAAAAGATTCGGGTACTCTCGGCAAAGTTCGGTTTACACTCTTATCCACGCAATCATATACCTATTAACTTAACTAATATATTGCTAATGCTCGTATCTTTCCCATAAGAGTAGGTGAAGGAAACACTGTGAAATGGAAATATCATTTCTGCATAAGTCTATCTCACACAAACACCCAACCGGCAATGGATGCATTGCACAGTAATTGCCCTCTGACGTCATATTAAATCTGTCATCTAGCGATATTTTTGTAAAGCTTTGTAGAGATGATGCTGTGTTGCCACATAATTCATATATAATTAAATCAGATTGTATTAATTAAAAATTATTCTAATAATGCCAAATCAAATAAATTATTGCAATTTTGAATTTAAATATGATATATCCAATAAAGAAAAATGAATTTTGTGTCAAAATTAAGTATTAAACAATAGTAAAATTTAATAACAAACGCAACTGGCAACAATGGATTATCTGTCATGTAATGAATGTGCTTGTGCTTAGTTTGTGAAGCGTTGTTGATATGTTATAAGTTCAAAAAATATCTCATAACTATGGAACAAATAGAAGTAAAATGTGTTAAGAAACACAAATTATTTCGAAAATATTGTTCCGTAGCTTCTTGTAATGCGTCATCCCAATTATTATCGTATCATAGATTTCCGAAGAACCCAGAAATGAGAAAAAAGTTGTTAATTTCATTAAAAATTAATACAGAAGTAAAGTATCGCATTTGTCTGTTGTAAACATTTAAGGAATCTGATTTCATACCAAGCTTTTTGAATTTAAAACTGACAACTATTTCATTTTATCATCTCTATGCGCAGAAAAACAACTGCGCTTTGAAAACGTCTCATTTTTTACTATCTATCTCACTTTGTGCAATGCATCCATTATGCGAGTTATGAGTACGGTCCTGTCTACTCTGCACGAAGAAGACACTTATGCATATCAGCATAAATTTCATATATAAACTTGTAACTGTATGTTTTGAATGCTTTTATTGTCTTTATGTCTTTTCAAGAAGTGTGTAATGTACAATAAATTCCAATTGAAATCTTTTTAAAAAACTCTCTTTTCGTTGTCACCCACATAATTGGCGCAGTCTTGGTAGGATACCCGAAGTTAGGCGTATCGCACGAATAACTTTTGTTTTAACAATTTATCGGGTATAACAATTTTCGGTTCGCGAGTTCGCGAGTGCAATCGAAGGTATATCGGTTCGCCGTGAAACGTCCAACACCGAGACAGCGAGAAGTTGAAGATTTCAGCACACCCTGGTCGAGGACAAGCATCGCCAACACCAGCCCAACACACCCTGGTCGAGGACAAACATCGCCAACACCAGCCCACACACCCTGGTCGAGGACAAGCATCGCCAACACCAGACACACACGCTAGCTGAGGACAAGCATCGCCGACGCCAGCACTAGGTTACGAAGTCCTGGGTGAAGATCACATCTCCGAACCTACAGGCACTAGCTGTAAGAAAAGAAATGAAACGAATTCTACTACTGTAAGTGACGGTCATCTGTGGTGGTGCGGTTATAGTGCTCGCCTGGCAACGCAAGGCTGGTCGTGTGGGACAGCGTTCGAGTCCCGCACGAGTCAGATTTTAATAAAAAATAACCTGCACACCCAGATGAGTCCGAGTGACAGCAGAGGTCACTATAAGCTACTCTGCATATGTAACGAGGTTGCCAGCAGAGGGCAATAGAAATGTCTCTGCAAAATAAATTGTACATATATATATATATATATATATATATATATATATATATATATATATATATATATATATATATATATAGGCAAAATTGATATCTAGTATGTAAGGAAATTTGTATAAGTCAATGACTTCATAACAAATAAATACATTATTAT
This sequence comes from Ophonus ardosiacus, assembly GCA_943142095.1. Classification (NCBI taxonomy): domain Eukaryota; kingdom Metazoa; phylum Arthropoda; class Insecta; order Coleoptera; family Carabidae; genus Ophonus; species Ophonus ardosiacus. Next base: position 28,568,487 of record OW964837.1, on the reverse strand, counting down.
TATTATTACTACTGTAAGTGCTCAAACATCAATTATTTTTCCCATCCTTAAAAAACATTCAAATTCATAACATATTTCAAGCAGAAACTTTCAAAATTAATTAAAAAAAAAAAACTAGTATATAAGCGTATGTCTTTACACGACGTAGAAGCTCTAGCTGATAATCTAAACAATTTCACACTCGATAACGACGTAGAAATGACACCACCCTTACAACAAACGCCGCAAGTGGCTCAACAAACGGCAAGCTTAAAACTGCTCAGATTACATTTAGATGTTATTCCAAATTATGATGGTAACCCCCATACCATGAACATATTCTTAGACGCATGTCAAAATTTAGTAGATACATTTGGCAGTACCGACGTCGTTCTTAACAACTTTCTAGTCAGAGCAATTCTCGGAAAATTAACAGGCCGAGCGATGATCCTTATCGGTTCTCGCACTGAGTTAAAAAGATGGGAGGACATAAAAAATAGCATAAAAGAAAGTTTTGGAGACCAACGAAATTTAGATTGCTTAGTACAAGACCTTATTGCATTAAGACCGCAAAAAAATGAAACCCCTTATAATTTTGGTATGAGATGCCAAGATGCAAGAAGTTTAATAACCTCTAAATTAAATTGTTCCACTTATACAGAAGACGAAAGAAAAATTAGACTATCAAATTACGACGACCTCGCATTAAAAACCTTCATAAGAGGTCTACCTCCATTTATTCAAAATAATGTTAGACTAAGAGACCCTGACAAACTCGAGAAAGCCATGAGTCTAGTAATAGAGGAAGAAAACTTTCTTTACATCAACCAGAGACAAAACACACTGAATATGCACTCCAGTTTTAAACCTACACAAAGAATTGTCCCTACAAGAAATCCGAATGTAAACCACATTCCTCAACAATCCAGCTATAACAACATCCCTAGCACGTCAAATAACACCCCATTCCAACAACGACCATTATTACGTCCACCTCAAATAATGCAAACGAGGCAAAACCCATTTTATAAAACAAATAACAATCCAAATTTCAGACCGCCTCAATTCGCACAGCGACTACCGCAACCTCAGTCGCGCCCCAACCAATTCGTCCACTCCAAAGACCTGCAAATTTCCCACAATACCTTCCAAGGCAAAATCCACCTCATCAACAACCAAAATACCAACCTGAACCTATGGATACCTCATCCGGACATACACGAAATACTCGTATGCCCCAAAGAAATTTTACTGCTACACAATTATTTAATCAAAATATAAATGATTCATTTGAAAATCAAAATGAATACACATCTCAAAATCCTTACGAATATGACTCGTATGGAAACCCTGAATATGCATCAAACATGTATGAGAACAACGAACTATACTCTACAGAACCACACGTAGACTATGAATGCTCAGGTTACAATACTGATAACACCGAGCCAGACCAACTTTATGGAAACGACGAGATAAATTTTTCTCAGGCTTCCAATTCCAAGAACCCGACCTAATACAACTAAATGTTTTAAAATCAAACCTACCCTATATCCACATCCCAGAAATCAACGCTAATTTTCTAATAGACACCGGCAGCACAAAAAGTTTAATCAACCCAGATTTAGCTTACAAATTTTATCCAAACTTTATTTATAATGAAAATTTTAACATCCAAACTGCTCACAATATTACATTCCATAATGAAGTTGCAGAAATCCCCGTTTTCAAAAATTTTAACGTTAGTGATAAACATAAATTTTATCTTTTCCGATTCAGCGAAAAATATGATGGACTGATAGGCGTAGACTTATTAGAACAACTACAAGCAAATATAAACGTGACGACAAAACAATTAACAACACCATACGCAAAAATTCCAATTATTTACGAATCTGAAATAAATAACAAAATATGTCAAAATCCAAAATTTCAAAATTACTCTATAATAATACCACCAAGAGTAAACATTGTTGTTAAACTACCAGTAAATCAAAACCACGGTACTGGAATATTAAAGCATGTAAATTTCGGAGACGGCGTAGAAATGCCAAAAGCTTTAGTAAATATAAATAACAATTTTGCCATAACAACCCTCACAAACATTAATGAAAATCCAGTAAAAATTGACATTTCGGAACCATTTGATATAGAATTAATTAACCCTATCGAGATAAACTTTTGCGAGAAAATGGAAGTTGATAACGATTTAGACAAAACACAAGACAATCTTTTAAAACAAAATCTCAAAAATCTCAGACTCGAACATTGCAATAAAGAAGAAAAAGATGCCATACGTAAATTATGTTTTGATTACCGCGACATTTTCTACTGTGAAGATATCCCTTTGAGTTTCACAAATGAAATTACACACAAAATTAATTTGAAAAATGATTCACCTATACATGTAAAACCCTATCGTTTTCCCGAAATTCACAAACAAGAGGTTAACTCACAAATTTCAAAAATGTTAGATCAAGGTATTATACAACACAGTAATTCACCATGGTCCAGTCCTATATGGATTGTCCCCAAGAAAATGGACGCCTCTGGTAGAAAGAAATGGCGTTTAGTCATAGATTACCGCAAACTTAACGAGCGCACTATAGATGACAAATATCCGCTTCCAAACATCACAGACATCCTAGATAAACTAGGTAAAGCTAATTATTTTACTACCCTCGATTTGGCTAGTGGATTTCATCAGATCGAAATCGACCCCCAAGATATACAGAAAACCGCGTTTTCCACTGAAGGAGGACACTACGAATTCAAACGTATGCCATTCGGTTTAAAGAACGTCCCTTCGACTTTCCAAAGGGTAATGGACAACGTTTTACGCGGATTGCAACATGAAACCTGTTTAGTTTACATGGATGATATTATAATTTTTAGTTCATCCTTGCAAGAACACATTGAGAGACTAAAATCAATTTTCGAAAGATTAAGAAAAAGTAATTTCAAAATTCAATTGGACAAGTCAGAATTTTTACATGATACAGTTCAATATTTAGGCCATATTGTCACACCGGAAGGAGTAAAACCAACCCGGACAAAATTTATGTTATTAAAAATTTCCCAATTCCAAAAACACAAACTGAAATTAAAAGTTTTCTCGGACTTTTAGGCTACTACAGACGCTTTATAAAAGATTTTGCGAAAATTACAAAACCCATGACTCGATGTCTAAAGAAAAACGCTAAAGTAATTCACGACAAAGATTTCATTGAGAGCTTTAACATGTGTAAAGATCTACTAATGAATGACCCGATACTTCAGTATCCAGATTTTGACAAACCTTTCATTCTCACTACTGATGCCAGTAAATTTTCGATCGGTGCAGTGCTTTCGCAAGGCGAAATCCCACACGATAGACCAATAGCCTATGCATCACGTACACTAAACGAAACAGAAATAAATTATTCCACCATTGAAAGAGAATTACTTGCAATAAATTGGGCTTGCAAACAATTTAGAAAATATTTATACGGCAGAAAGTTTAAAATAGTAACCGACCAACGACCTTTAGTTTGGCTACATAATTTGAAAGAACCAAATTCTAAATTAGTTCGATGGAAATTTAAACTCGAAGAATACGACTACACGGTTGAATATAAAAAAGGTTCATGTAACACAAACGCTGATTGTTTATCACGTATTCGTATAAATGCAATTGACGATAACGAATCAATCATAAATAACCCCGGTAATATTGATAACGATGTATTAGAATATTTTAAAAAATTAGCCGAAGGTTTTGTTCCTGATGATTCCGAACCACAATCACCTACTCTTATCAGAAAACAACCCCTTAATAATAAACCTTCCCAACCTAGACAAAAACCCAAAATTAATATTATTTCCGATATACAAATAAGACCACCCGATAAGCCTGCTCCAGTTCCTAACACTGACCTGGACAACATTGATAATGAAAACACTGACTCAACAACTCAACACTCGTGTGTAAATGACACAACGAATGAAGGAATCACCATCTTAGATGAGATAATAAATAATAAATTAAACCAAATTCACGTATTTCCAAACTTATATCCCAAAACAGACACTAGTATAAAGAAATATGAAAATCAAACTATAGTTAAAGTCAAAATTCCAGAAATTAACAATGAAATATTAATATTTGAATTTTTAAGAAATTATACAAACACGAAAAATACGTATCACACGTATTTTCAAACCGAAAAATTATATCAAGACTTTTGCAGAGTTTATTTAAATAAATTTTCTGAAAATGGACCAAAGTTAATTAAGTGCACAAAAATTATAAATACAGTTACAGATAAAGAAGAACAAATAATGCTTATAAAAATGCATCACGAAGGAAAATCCAATCATCGTGGTATAAATGAAACATTCCAATATTTAAAACGTAATTACTATTGGAAACATATGAAAGCTACTATTACCAATTTTATCAACTCATGCGACATTTGTCAAAGATCTAAATATGCAAGAAAGAAACCGTATGTACCACTCATGTTAACCGATACAGCGACACGACCTTTTCAAATAGTTCATATAGATGTATTCATATATGACAATCGAAATTATTTAACACTAGTTGACGCATTTACAAAATTTGCACAAGCCATTTATATCGAAGGCAAAACAGCTATTCATATAGCAAACGCATTAATTAAATATTTCACATCTTTTGGCGTACCCGAAAATTTAACCCTTGATAATGGAAAAGAATTTAATAATAATACCGTAAAAGAACTACTAAGACTTCATAAAATAAATATTCATTTTACAACCCCGCTTCATCATGAATCTAATTCTATTGTTGAGAGATTTCACTCAACTATTATTGAACATCTGCGAATATTACAAGAAATGTACCCAGACGAACACGGTGACTTAATGAATTACGCTATTATTGGGTATAGCAACTCTATACACAGCGCAACGAATTATACACCTTTCGAATTAGCATTTGGACATACAAACTCTAGAAATCCCCAAGAAATATTTATTCCAAATTCCTTTTACAACGATTACGTTGAAAACCACAATGAAAAATTAAAACATTTTTATAACAAAGTATCTGAAACATTAGAATCAAACAAAGAAAAAGTAATAAATAAACATAATACAAAAGGAGAAACAAATCCAATTTTCAAAATAGGTAAGAAAAATGAAGTTATTTTGGATTGCTTGCGCTTTTTGTTCAAACTCAAACATTTTAGCACTTCATTTTTCTCTTTTAAACTCAAACATTTTCGTTTTTGTGACATCTTGATCGAAAAAATTGGAAAATAAAAATTAACGTCTCTCTGTGTCGAAATTTACCACTGAAATATGAATGTAATACTACGTAACTTACCGATGATGTGAATGTACAATCGGCAATATGAAAACCAGATATTTAGGGGCATCCCTGGACAAATATGAAACGGAAATACCAGTTTACTGTATCGGGGTTTACTGCTGTTAACAATATCGCGACGCAATAATAAAATTTGAGTGTTCACTCTATCGGGTAGTTCACTCAATAGAGTATTCACTAAATCGCGACTCTACTGTAATTCGACCTACATTAAAAATGTAGAAGCAAACAATTGCTTATTTTTACAAACTATTATCTCTCAATACACTGCAAGTTTGTAGATTATTTACGATCTATTAGAGAAAATTGAAATAGCTATAACTTTTGCAAAACTTAACACACTTCATAATTCAATACTTGAACCAACAGATTTATTAAAAGAGATAATATTCATTAATAAACATTTAAATAAAAATAGTTTCCCTTTTGAACCAACTTTGGAAAATATTATTTTATTCGAAAAAGTAATAGAAATAAAAAGTTATTGCAAAGGCAACCAAATTGTATTTCTGCTTGAGATACCTGTTGTGGAGACTGAAAGTTTCCATTATTACCATTTATATTCCTTACCAATCAGGAATAAAAATTCCTTTCAAACCATTATACCAAATTCCAAATTTTTAATTAAAAACGAGCATTCTTACGCCCTGTTTGACACTACCTGCAAAGAAATCATAGCAGAGGAGTTCATATGCCAAGATGTCCACAAATCCAACATAAACGAGAACGCACCCTGCGAAATACAACTTCTCAAGTACAATTCAAACCCAAACTGTGAGCTAGTATCCACCGAAGTGCCAGATGTGAAAATCCAGAAAATCGAAGAAAACCAATGGATCGTCGTAGCGCCCAACGGTGTCGTCGCCATCCAAAAGTGTATGAAAAGCGTAGACAATATTCCCCTAAATGGAACTTATTTAATCGAACTAAACAATAAGTGTGAAATAAAAATCAAAGACACTACCATAAAAACTTATCAAAATTATAAACCAAATTTTAAAAACATTGAACTTCCTAAATTACATTTTCCAGAAAATGGAGATAAGAACAATTTTATGCAATTTAATCCTTTAAAAATAGACAACATAAACTTAGATGAATTAAAAAACATTCTACCTATTACTATACAAAATGAAAAATTAAATTAAATAAACAATGTGACTATCCCAACCAATATAAACATCCACAATATTGTAATATATTGTTGCATTTTACTAATTATCATATGTTGTTGTCTGTATTTTATGTTCATGAGAAGAAATGATCAACACAAAGACAAAGGCCCGCAGGAAGAAGATATCCAGATGACTTCATTGTCGCACCGTGTGGCCAAAGCCCCCACAGTCCTCACTTAAGGCGGGAGGAGTTATGAGTACGGTCCTGTCTACTCTGCACGAAGAAGACACTTATGCATATCAGCATAAATTTCATATATAAACTATATGTTTTGAATGCTTTTATTGTCTTTATGTCTTTTCAAGAAGTCTGTAATGTACAATAAATTCCAATTGAAATCTTTTTAAAAACTCTCTTTTCGTTGTCACCCACATAATTTGCGTATGCTCGGAAATCTTCATTACTATTGGCTAACGCTGAGAGCGTCGCTGGCTGGGCTGCGTTCCAAAATCCACAATATTTTCAAATGTAGTTGCTCACGATTCTCAACATTTGAAAGTAATTTGTCTTCTTGAGGAAGAAAACATGCTTTTGGTTGAAAATAAACATAAGTAAATACGTTGGCGTGTATTACGAGCATACTTTTATAATAAAAGCGCTTTTATGGAGCGTATTTTCACATTATATTGAGGAGAGTGCTCCATAAAAGCGCTTTTATTACGCGCTTGACATTAATGTTGTACTTATAAGTAGTTTTGTTAGTTATATAAAATTATTTTTAATTTAGTTTCAATTTTTTACTTCAACAAAACTCTCATTCGTTCCAAAACACAACACTTCATACTCTACGCCAAAACTCGGTATTCCTGGTTTTGGAACGCTGCCCTGGTGATGCAGTGAGCACATGGTTGGGTGTTTGTGTGAGATAGACTTATGCAGAAATGATATTTCCATTTCACAATGTTTCCTTCAAGAAAAGCAAAGGATCCGCAATATATTAGTTAATAGGTATATGCACGCAATACATATATAAAATTATGTTGTGTTGACGACACTGACACATAAAACATACAACAGCGACACCTAGTGAAATGTGTCGATAACATCACTTCGCCCGTCTGTAAATTACTTAAATTACAATCGATTAATTACCAAACAGTTCGGGTTGGGAAGTGATTTATTGTTTCACTTCCCAGCTAGTTAAAAAAAAAAAAATACAGATGGCTAAATGTTACGTTATACAAGGGTGACCGTGAGTCCCGTTTTTTTTTTACGATGTACTGGTCGTTCCGTCGTATTAATTAAACATTTATCTTCTTTTCAAAATAAAACAACACTTGCTTTACAAAATTCGTTACAAAATAAATTATATAAATATCATATACACAAATTTTATTCTGTTTGTTCTATAATAAATTGTTTACAATTGATTTTCGCAGTTTCAATAAAACTTACATTTATAAAATCCAAATAATTTGAATGGTATGACAGCGTACGTAGGTTGCAGCTCACCCAAGCAAACACTACATCCTGGTGCCTGTAAATCGAAACAAGTAGTAGTGTTAATTTGTAACATCTAATTAATATATGTCTTACACGTTATACATCAGGCTCAGCCATTAAAAGTGCTGGGGCGGGTGCAGACAAAGCAGCAGGTACTGGTACAGCTACAGGTACTGGTATAGCAGCAGGTACTGGCACAGCAGCAGGTACAGGCACAGCAACAGGTACTAGTACATCAGCAGGTACTGGCACAGCAGCAGATACTGGCACAACAGCAGCACGCAATGGCACATGTACTGGATTAAGTTCAGGTGGCACGTTAGCTGAACCAGCTGCAGCTCCTAGTTGTGGCTCAATAACCACTATAATATCCTCATTGTCTAGGATCTAAAACTATTTATTATTATTATTTATCGTATGACATACATTCATCACAAAATTGAATTATAATTATCAAATAAAATAAGTTGTTAGGCGAGGTGGCACTCCTGCAGTAAGGGTTGGTGCTAAGTACATTTGAAGAAGCTGCGTTAATCGAAGTGGTAGAAGACTGCTTTGAATATGATGAAGTACTGTCTTGTTTGCCCCACTGGGTCGCCGGAAGATTCTGATGAATGTAATGACCAGGAGATCCTCAAGATTGTCTCGAAGATTGTCTGGTCGCCGTTTTTTGCTAGTTCATTTAGCGTTACCCAGGGTGCACCACGAGGAGGCGAACTAGCTTTGCACCCCGGATCTAAAATAATTTAACTTTAATAAGTTTCATTAATTGTATACACCTTCTTTAATACATAGTAAAACAAATTCACTAATCTGCCCACATGTTTAACTTTAAATCTTAGTAAAATATTGTAAATGAAACAATAATAATGTTAAACAGAAGTTAAATTAAAATAGTTCTTTAACTGACGTGTAAAATAGTTAATTATGTTTACAGGTACTAAAAGCGCATGTTTTCAGTACAAGCGCTGCTTTGATCTACAACTACGAAAGAACTGGAAACGCACTTCCTGTACGAGATGCAAACATTTTTTTTATTATTATTGTGAGATTGTACTTCTTTAGAAAAATTACATGAATTCAGTATAATAAAGGATCAGTATTTTCATCTCCAAATACAGTTATTTATTTCCAGAATTTCTCATGTCAATTTCCAGGATTTTATTTAACACCTTCACTGCACATGACATTCATAACAACTATAGTGCGGGACACTAATCTTGACCTGTGGGGTAAGGGAAAGACATTCTCATATCGTGATATTCCATAGACGCCGTCAAATAATAATTATTACAGTAACTTTGTGCTTCTAACTCATTTGTGTACGCTTATGTTTCGAGCGTAAACAAGACAGGAACTGAAACGAACAGCAATTGCAGAGATCAACTGCCAATATAAGAAAGGCTTCGTAGCTTTAAAACTTATTTGGGCAACTGTTCTATGTTATATTAGATATGCGCAAAGTAAACTAATTGTATTTTATATGAATTTAAACGGAGCGCATATATTAGACAGTGATTTGTGCTAATATATTTTCCATAGTTCATTTTTCGTGTTCCGCACTATTTGTCGGTGCACAAAAAAAATGCTTCTGATATACTATAAAAATCATTCAGCTTAACAACACTTAAATGAAATTTTTGTTTTAGATACTTTCTATAAGAACTGGAGCGTCTTAAAACTGACATAAATAAAAATCATTGGCTGGTAGCACTAGCCCTGTTGTAACTAAAACGCTGTTTTCGATAATGTCAAAATTCATTATTTAATGATAATAAGTAATTTCAAATTTATTACATTATGATTTTAAAGCAGAACATAGTTTGAATTGAAACAAATATTATTTTAAAAACTCGTTCCTCAAACATGAGGGTGAAGTTAAATATTAAAATTTGAATTTGACCTTTTTTAAAACAGCATTTTAGTTAAAACAAGGCTTGTGCTACCAGCCGATATGTTTCCTGGAAAAAGTATTGATTGTCAAAACTGGAGTTAAACGTTTTGTACATAGGCGTACAATCTATATTCTGTTTATTTATTTATGTAAACATAAACATTTTTCATTGGTAAAGTCTCAAGTACCGATTATTTTTTTTTTTTTTTTTAGAGAACACATTTGACTGGTATTCGAGCTCGCGACTAAGCCCACCTAAGCAAGCGACTAACTAGTCACCCGACTAAAGTATATATTGTAACATTATGATAGCCGAATAGCTAGTGGCTTAGGCACTTAGAATAACAGCAATTCTTTTTAATTAGAGAAATCATAGAAATTTTAACTATTGTTGGTCCCTGAGATTGGGTGCGTGTAGTGAAGGGTTAGGGAGTGATTTACAAAGGTCCACTTAACTTGACTTACAAAGTAAATTTAATTAACTGAACAAATTCTTACCAGTTTCATTCCAACAGTAAACTTGTTATGAACACAACAAAAATATAGATTTATTTTTCTTGAAATCGTTATAAAAATGTCGTTCTTGATGTTCGCACTCTCGTTTGCTTTTACACGATGTCATGACTGCGCGACACGTCTATGAGGAAGTCACTTTCTAACTCAAAGTGGTACCCTTACTGCCATCTAGTGGCTAAAATCCTAACAATAGCCATTTTTTTAATAACTTTGGTATAAAACTTTATACGTACTTTTATCAAAAAAATTGTTATATAAGTGTATAAAAATATTATAAAAAAGTTAAGTCCCTTAATTTTGCGAACCACTGCTCTAATTTTTTTTTTCTTTTCTTAAATACGTCTCGTGAAATAGAAATTGTTCGCCCAATTAGCCGTCATTGTAGCAATTATAGTTTTCGAGATAGCATTTAAAAAAAGGGTAAAAGATTTTGAGAGCATATAGTAGGCACTGACCGAAATTATTAAAAAAAGTTTAATTAACATAGTGTTAAGATACTTCAATATATTCACTTATTCAATAATGCACAAATACTTTAATTAATCCTTTTTATTTATTATATATTTAAACAGAACTACTTTGACACATTTTGAAAAACAACTTACTTACAATACACAGTCAACTTGTAACATAAAAATATGGTTTTAAATCAAGTGTGCAGACAGATGACATTCAAGTTATCTTTACTATTCCAACACATAGGTCCTATCTTTAATAGTTTCTGAGATATAAGGCAGTGAAAAATGAGTTTTATGGGGTTTACCTCTGCTATCACGAAAAGTATAAGAGCTATAATGACGGCTAATTGGGCAAACAATTTCATTTCATAAAAAAGTTATTTTGAGTGGCCCGTTTTTTAGTGTCACCTGTAAAAGAAACAATACCTCGTGCAAATCTCTCTCCACGTTCTCCAAAGCATGAGCCACTATTTCCAAAAAATGGAGAATAATGTGGACATTCTCCGCCAAATGACGTTGAGCATCTCGAATCCTTATATCATTTGCTAAATATCTTATAGCAGTTGGCCGCGAAATTCTGCGCCCTTACTGCAAGGCCTTTAAATTATTATAGGCTACCGTGTTAAGCTGAATTAGCTTTTCGGACAAGAAAACTGTAATACATTCATGGTGTTATACCGAGAGTTTATTTTATCAGTATAGGGTGAATGTTTCAGAGCAATGTATTGAAGCGTTTATTTTTTGATTAAACATAGGCGTATAACATGGGAAGCAGTTTTTTGTAAATACAAAATGCCAGGCAAAAATCAAGCCGTTTTAATACTTTAATAATTTCAGCCATCGTGACAGAGTCCGTCATAGCCCAGTTGGTAGAGCGTTGCCCCGGCAAGGCAGTGGTCCTGGGTTCAAATCCCGGTGGCTGACATGATCTTTTCGCAATTTATTTCTAACATATAGACTGTTAGCTCTCCTTTGATATATTATTCCTTTTCAACTTATTTCTCGTTGTACTACTTGTACATGCTGTTCAAGTTTATGGCCCTTCTTTTGTACAAACTATATAACCGTACATTTTTATTTACATAAAAGAATAATACTACAATTCAGTAATTAGCCTGGAAAATAAATTTTATGTAATAATAATTTTTAAATAATAATAATATAAAAGATTTTAGTTTTAATTACCCACAAACACGAATACATTTGGGTGTTTCCCATCTTCAATAACAGAATCTTATTGAAGGCTTCTACATGGTTGTTAATGCGTCGAGGTAACCCATAGACGCAGAACCCTTCTGGAGAAATAATCTGTATCCAAAATCTGTCGAATTAAAATTAATTTTAAATATCGAACTGAAACTGGGGTGGGATCCCAAGACTACGCTATGATAGCGTAGCGAAAAATACTCCTTACGTTTCACCTTCCTTTCCCTGCCAACTTCAACGGTTGTTAAGGTAGCGAAGTGTTATTTGTCGCCACGCTATCATAGCGTAGTCTTATAATGCCACCCCTAGGTAAGGATCCCTAGACTACGCTATGATAGCGAAGCGACGAATAATACTTCTTACACAACCGTGGAAATTGATAGGGAAATGAAGGTGAAACGTTATCATAACGTACTCTTAGGATCCCGTTCCTGAAATGCTATTTTTTGTGGTTCAAGTCCCTGATTTATATACAATAACTGTATATAAGACAATTGTGCCTGATGATTTGATTCACAATTAAAATATTTACCTTTCCATATCCTCAAACATGTTGGCAAAATCCAACTGCCGATCCTGGCACCAAACTCGAATAAGGCCCATGCCTTCTCGAATATTATCGACGGGGCAAAAGAGGTAATCCCATCAACATCTTTAAGGCCTTACGCACCTCTTCGTTATTATGGATTTCGGGCATCAATCCAAACCTCGCCGCCTTCTTCCAAACCGCCTAAAATACAAAAATATACAATTTTCGAAGAGAATGAGAAAAAAGAAATTTATTTTTTTAGCGAACCTACTCATAAAACAACTGCGATAAGTAAAAAAATAATACCATTAACTTCGCTTATATTATATGCGCCAAAATTGTTTTATTTGTACTAAACCTTAACCTAATCCTACAAAACTTACGGGCGTGAGTTTTGTGCATTATGTTAGGTTATATTTAGATATTTAGAAAATCGCAAGCGAAAATGTTCATATATTCATAAAAAAATAAGTAGGCGTTCATAAAATATATTTTACCATCTGGCTACGACATTAAAAACAAGAGCACAATTAAAAATAATTTTGGCGCATATAAGCGCTATTATTGGCAAGATGTTTTTGGTATAATTTACTTAAATAATTGTATTGATGTTTTCAGGAAAATAACGGGCAACAGTTATGCATTTCATGTGCTTTTTATAAATTTTTTATAAACATTGTAAACTAACATGTAATTGGAATAATACTACCTTTTTTAATGTAATGTATTTATTTATAAACTAAACTAAAAAAGGTAGTATTATTCCAATTATTAATATGAGTTCTGAAAGATATTTTAATAATTTAACATGTAATTCTTTTTAATATTATATTATGGATGAGAAGCATTATTGACCTAGCGCAAGATTGTACAAGGCGCTGGTTAATAATGGTCTCAACCAAGGTATGTACAGGCTAATCATGTGAGAATGAACCACCAACACCAACCATCTCTGTTATTAAGCAAGATAGCGATTATTTATTTATTTTTTATTTATTGTTACCACTCAACAGGATAAAAATCCCAATTATTGAGGGTTGAAAAATACAAAAATACATTAGGCTATAAACATATACAGAGCGAAAACAGGCGAAAAATAAATATAAATATTATGTATGTCCATACATAAAATTATAATAATAATACTGAATTTGCATATAAAGAATTTTTAAAGGTGTTGAAAAGTCATGAAAAATGTCAAGTTCTATTTTACATTCACATAAATTGTATATGCTACAAAGCATTCTAAGTGGTGCACGAAGTTCATAATTTTTTTTGCAAATGTCAGATTAAAAGTATAATTTTGTTTGCTACTTCTCATTGGTAGTCGTAGAATATTAAAATTTATAAGACCCAAACTTGAAGCATCATCAATTATATTATTCACAAGCTTATAGAGATATATACATGACAAAATACATCGTCTTGTAGATAAAGAGATAAGGTTAAGTTTATCAAGTGATAATGTGCCAATCAATTAAACGGATGACAAAATTTCATTGAACAATATTTAACAAATCTTTTTTGTACTCGTTTAATGTCATTAGCATATTTACGGTATAGTGGGTTCCACACTGCGAAACAATATTCAAGTTTGTTTCTAACAAACGAAAAATATAAGTAATTGAGAGGGTATGCGTAGTCGGTTCTTGGTGGAACATGATATTAAATAATTAAGAATAAGATGAACACTTTTCTTGATTAACCACTAATTTATTTAAATGTTTAAATGTTACAATTGTTTCGACTTTTCAGTCATCATCAAACTTGTGTACAGAGAAAATTTATGTACACAAGTCTGATGATTCGGCTAAATGTTTAGCCGAAAAAGGATGTAGAATGAATCTTCTCGAAATCTTAAGACATTAGGAAAGCCATTAACACGGGGAAAGACATCTGTAACGACCAAGTAGAAGTAAGCTATTCACCCTTACTCAATATATAGTTTGTATTTGCCGCCACAAATTGACCGTTACACTCACGTGGTCTATAACTGTACATAAATTTTCTCAGTACACACGTCTGATGATGACTGAAAAGTCGAAACAATGGGGGATTCCATCTCAATCGAATTAAAGGAAAATAGTAAAAAAATACGAATGTATATGCTGAATAACGAATATTAATAAAAAAAAATAAATGGTATAATTGAGATATTTTTGAAATAAAGGGTTTTTTGTTATAGCGCTTCGACACTAATATGAAAATATTTTGATTGGCGACCGAAAGACCGCCTATACATGCATTACAAATAGCGTGTTAGGAGGTGGGGATTACTGCCAATTGAAGTTAAGAAATTCAAATTCGAAAGGAGGGGCTAACATTCCTATACTGCAGTTTCCAAACAGTTTTTATTTTAACATAAATTTCTTGCATTAAACTTAATAATTTAAATACACCTGTAATTATAAAGTATGTAGACTTATACAGTATTATAATATTCATTTATTTTTATGTAAATATAACTTAAAATAGGATATATTTCAAGAACATTTAGGTCCATGATGAAAACAGTTTGATATAAAACAAATAAATGTGACGTCACGTCAATCTTTTCAAAATTCGGGAGTCCATAACTCGCTTATTAATAGGAATTTTTTCACCGGATTTTCATCAATAGTCTTAGTTTTCCTAATATTTTCAAATGAAATTATAAAAAAAACATTTAAACATTTAAATAAATTAGTGTTTAATCAAGAAAAGTGTTCATCTTATTCTTAATTATTTGAAAAATATAAAGACTTGAGGGTACTAAAATTACTAAAATGTCTTGAATTTCGTAAAATAAATCCTAAATTCCGAAAACTTGTATTATTAATATATAAAACATGTAGAATAAATTGTAATTTAGGATCAAAAATGACACCCATGTCCTTAAATTCCACAATCTTTTGTAAGGAGCTATTATTCATGTGGTATGTGTAATTCGAAAAATTATTTTTCATTGAAAATGTCATTTGTTTACATTTTCTAAGATTAAACAATAAATGTGAGAATAAAGACCAATCTAGTGACCTGTCAATATCATGTTGTAATTCAATGTGGTCAGATACCAAGTTTACAATTTTGAATATTTTTAAGTCATCAGCATATAGCAGTAATTCAGAGTGTTTGAGGTATCTAATAATGTCGTTTATAAACACGATAAAAAATAAAGGACCTAGGCTTGAACCTTGCGGAACACCAGAGGAAGGAACAAAATAAATTGACTTGAAGTTATATGATACATAATGTTGACGATTACTAATATATGATCTAATGAATAAATTATGTTCAAATAAACAAATTTACTACACCACAGACCATCTACACCATATGGGCAATACGATGTCATTTCAAGAAGCATTCTGTTACTTCCGGATCCGGAATATGTGATACCAAGTTTAAAATTTCAAATAAAACATACTATATTTTATTATACTTTGAAAAGTACACAGAATTTGCTTTACAATGGTAGTAAACAGATAGTATGTTGTATGCTTAAGAAATAAAAAGGTGGATGTTTGAAATATGAATATATTTAATGAAAAAAATCAAGTAGGTACGTTTGAATTTTTATTGTTTTTTTTTTTGTTCAAGGTGATGGTACTTTTTCAGATAAATTCAATTATATAGTGTAACCTGGGCAACAGAACCAATAAAACAAAATTTTACACTTTCTTGATTTATTTTACATGATATTTCAAGCGTCCGCCATTTTTTTTTTTTTAATAATATAACGTACTACTTATTTACTACCATTGTAAAGCAAATTTTATATACTTTTCAAAAATATAGCATGTTCTATTTGAAATATTAAAGTTGGCACCACATAATCCGAAACCGGAAGTAACAGAACGCTACTTGATACACCTTATTGTCCTTATTACCTATAGTAAATTTACTTATTTGAAGATCGCTATTTACCTTAGAAATGAATATTATTTTTTTTTACTACTCGCAAATCCTATTTCAAGATTTTTATACAGGATGTTATTTAAGTAAGCGCACAACGTTTAATCGAGAGTGGAATTAACTACATAAATAGTTAATCTGGCAATAATTTTTGTTTATCATGTTTTCTATAAGAACTAGAGCCGCCTTTCTTTATAATTTTTGTCAATGATTTATGAAGCAATATGCTAATATATGGTCTCTATGATTTGCTGATGATACCTACAACCTTTTTTAAAGATTATATTGCTGTAAATGATGCTATTCAATTTGATCAAGCAATAAATTTTACATAAAGATGGTTCTCAGCAAATAATCTTAAACTCAATTTAGATAAAACCCAGAAGACGATGATTACAAATAATAAAAATCTGACGTGGCTAACACAAAACCTCCCGCTATTTAATTTTTATTAATTTAAATGCATACCTACCTACGTATTTACTAACGCTGCAAACTGTTCCATTACAGAAAACTATTGCTTTATTTACTATTTTCTTTTTAAAATGTCACTATTATTAATTTGAAGTGATAAGTTTTCTGACAGTGACATTTACTGTCAGTTACATTCATTTGAAAAATGAACTGTGTAACAAAGGAATAGTTTTTATCTTAGGCTTCGCGACTGATAAAAAAAAATATTTTTAAATTTATCTGTAAAATGTATAGAAAAAGTATTAGCGTATTCCTGTACAAAATTCAATAATCTTTAATTTTCATAAGACATAAAATTCGAAAAAATCGCATTTAATGGTATTTTTTGAAGAAAAACCATTATGAGCTTCAAGTAAAGTACCATTTCCGTTTATCCGATTTACACGAAAATCTAATGGCTTCTATTCCTATTAGAATAGGGTAGAAATACAAGGTTTCAGAATTTTCTGAATAATAGTATTTGAGTTAGAGTGCAAACAAAATTCGTACACATACATACACACACACACACACATACACATTTTTTAAGATTAATTGTAAGTGCAAATATGAATTAAATATGCCAAATTGATAAATTATGTAACAAGTTAGCCTCTTATATTTTCGCTTCGCGAAAACTAACTCAAGTATCCTCTACAGATGCTCTACTAACTTATGTCTCATAATATTTAACCAAAGATTTTTGGAATAAATAATTTTATTTAAACTTTTATTATTTCCTATAATTAACTACTTAGATACTAACTAAATTAATAACTTAAACTAAATGAAGCGACCCGTGCTGCTCAACGAGGCGCAATTTTCGACGAACATCTCTCATCAGATTCTGGGCGACATGGATATCCATTTCTGTTATCTTTCTGAGAATATAATTCATTAGTCACGTGACATGTTTTCCGCCAATCAACATTCAGAATTTCCCTAGTTACATGTCTATCACAGTGATGATAAAAAACAAAGAAATTACCACCATATAAGCTCGTGATATGATTAATAATCGAAGATATTGCTCGTGAAACCGAAGTAGCACATTTCACTCGTCCTTCGGACTCGTAAAATCTGCAACTCGGTTTCACTCGAAAATATCATCGATGATAATCATATCACTTGTTATATTACGTATGAAAATTCTAAGCTTTAGTTCTTCTTCGTATTTAGCTTGCCACCCTCCATTATACACCTTACGAGATAAAAGTGCCCAAAAATCTTGGGCGAGCTTGAGGTAAATTAGGTGGAGTAAAAAGTAAAATATTTTTCATCCATAATAATAATTTTCTCATCCGCAAAATGTATCCGCCTTAGTTGACGATATCACCGTGGTATCCGTGCTCATTGATTTGAGGTATATTTGGGACACTTTCGTCTTTTTCGGTATTTTAAACCACTTTTTTCTATTTCCCGCGGTTCTGTATCCTTTGAAGTATGGTACTCCCTCGCTAATTACTTTATGGATACCTATCCCAACTCTGTCTTTTGCTCTTCTTATCAATCTTTCCGCTCTATCTGGTGTAAAAATCTTTGGTCATATATATATATATATATATATATATATATATATATATATATATATATATATATATATATATATATATATATATATTATTCACGTTCGGCTATTATACGATAAATTGTTCTGCGCGAGATATTATTTTCAAAACTCCGAATGATATCATGCGTAGGGATCCGCCCAACCAAATTATAAATACATTTTCGAATATTTAATTTATAAGGCATTTTAAAGCAACTGATTTAAAAAAAATGAGCTGTTAAATTAAAAATAAGAATATAAACATTTTTTTTTGTCCAAAAGTCAACCTGGTATTTGATCATGTTTGCTTTATTTGCAGCCATTGAAATTTGTGCCAAAACTTATTAGACATACGTTAACAATATATTTTGCAATCTTTCATTCTTATCTCACATAATATGGAATTTTAAAGACTTTTGTACTCAAACCATAATATAAATATCTTCAGGTTGCAAAAAAAAAAACTGCGAATTATTGCAATAACAAACCTGCGATCACATTGTAATCCATTATTTAGTTTTTTTAAACTAATATCTCTACCATGTATTTTCATCCATAAATGCTGACTTTATGTTAAAACGAATATTAGTTTGTACTCTAAACATACTGATGTACACCTTGGTATCCATCATGTTATGTTTTTATCCAAAGAAAAAGGTTATTATTATAACTTACGCTCGCGAAATGAAAATGACATCCAACAATATTCGCGTTAGGGAACACCACGTTAATAGCTCTTCTTAGAGCTCTTTCGTAATCGCTCATTACAATGAGCGGCTCTAACTTGGGAGCGAGCTCACGAAGGCGGCGAAATACGACGATGTATGTTGCCATTCTTCTATTTTCCATCAATACGTACGCTATTGGTATAGCTTGAAACAAAACCGAACATTTATAAAATATCATGTACCTAAGTTTTTTTTTTTTTAATAATTCTATTAATTAATTTTTTCACTGTATTTGTCCTAAATTTTATTTCCCAAAAAAACTTAATTATTTTTATTAATTACATCCTATTTGACTGACATAATGAATTTCGTGCTCAATAATTATATTCTAAACTCTTACTTACAAATTGCACTCATAACATCAGAGCAACATGATATACAATATTTTTTTATCACAAAAATTTAATGATAGATTTTTATGTAAAATTTCTAATAAAATAAATTATTTAAATAAAAAGCCATTCATTTTTAAAAATGATAATTATTTAATTCTTTGTTAAGTTTTTTATATGCCATGGTAAGTCTTTTTCATGTATTAATCGTGAAAGTAATTCGACATCCAAACACTATGGTAGATCGTCCCAATTTTATGTAATTTGTGTATGGCTGATGATGGGAATATTATAATATCCCGAAACGTCCCAATATAGACTTTTTAAAAAACTATTTGTTTTTTATTCACCTCACTTCAAGAAGGAGGAAGTCGGAAAAATTACCGAAATACTTAAATTAAAGGAGTATTTCTAAATATAAATTTTACCAATATTTTTGAAATAACTGTAAATTTAATACAAAATAAGGGAAAAATAAATTGTATGTCATTGTTATTGCCCTCGCTCGACTGACTAACTACTGTCAAGAAAGTCTCTAAACTGACACCATATTATTTCTTAGTTGTCTTATTTAGCTGCGTTATTTCAAAATTTATTTATGAATTAGTGAATAATTAACAATAGAGTCCTACTCCATTAATTAATTTTTTTTTCTGTAAGAACAGGATAAAATAAGAATTTCAGTGCAAACGCGACTTAAAAATTTTACGTAATAAGCGAGATATGAATTTTTAAAGTTTAAGAATTTGGTGCGTGACGTAGCAGGTACTGACCAGTGATCGACAAACAATGGACAAACTGTTAGTTACAGAGGGAACAATTATTTTCATGTTTGCATAGTTGAAATATTTTTTATAAAAACTTATACGATATATTCACGAAGAAATTATTATTAATTATAAATAAGATAAGCAATAAGCATTTTTTCCTAAATTATAGAACATTGAAACAGTTTGACAATATTATAACACAAAGTATGATGTTTGCATCTGATATTCAAAAACATATTTGTGATTTTTTTTAATCAATCGAATTTCATGCAAATCTTCCCCGATATCGTTTTCAGTAGGGTGTGAGGGTTGAAAAATATTTAATTTATTTGAAAAGTAATGGACATTATTATTTATTAT
The DNA here is from genome assembly GCA_943142095.1 of Ophonus ardosiacus. Lineage (NCBI taxonomy): Eukaryota > Metazoa > Arthropoda > Insecta > Coleoptera > Carabidae > Ophonus > Ophonus ardosiacus. The sequence continues at coordinate 28,547,847 of OW964837.1, read as the reverse complement.
TATTTTTATATAATGTTATGAAAACTTTCAGTTTTGACATTAAACATTTTTTCAGCATTTTGTATAATTTGAAATACTACGTTTTGAGGTACCATTAATCCTCCTCTATTAACAAAATTAACGAACGGATATTCCTGTAATCTATAATAAGTGTGGTCGAAATCTGTTTTTAGAATATTTTTTTTTTTTTTTTGTAATTTAAACAATTTATACGTTTACATAACTGAAACACAACATATCCTGTAGTATAGCACAAAATATGATCTAGCTAATTTCAATATATTTCCGTCAATTTCTTGTTTGGTATTAGTAGTATATCTGTCGCATCTGTTACACTTCTGTCAGCGGATCTAAATCCAAAAATTGTCCATATTAACAACATTGGCATTAGCACTAGGATTTATTTTTCCACTAAACAACATTTGACGAAGGGTCCATTTAAATTGCTGAGTTGTTAGGTTATTGTTCCAACCACAACTCACCCCCCAGCCCCACCTTTGCCTAATAGCTGAAAAATATAACTCTATATGATCTTGACTGATTTTGTACGGCAAAAGAGACTGTAAAATATTATTTAAAAAAAAAAAAAATTCAGCTAAGTTCACAACACCATACATCCCACTTAAAAACCCCATAGCAAACGTTTTCCTTGCATGCAAAAATAAAGGTGTACCGTCCACAGTCATTCTTTTTAAATAATTTTCCATTTCTTGAAAATGATTTTTAACACCTTCGCTGCCAAGCGGTCATTTCAAAATTGTCCCTGAAGACCAGAACTGGTACCTTATAACAGGGTTAATTCTATGTAGTTTGGTAGTTTTATTTTTATTTTATCTTTATTCAGTAATTAGTTATTAATAAAAATACGAGCGGACACCGGTGTCTGCCGTTGGCGCAGTATTATTACATACTGGCTTTTAGATCTCTAGGCGCCATAGCGGACACATTTTTTCTTTTTTCCTGTGCCACAGCAGACACCTTCAGCGGACACAATGGAATCGGCAGACACGAATAAACTTGTATGGACAATATGCGCAATAATGTTGAATTGTTGTATTCTATAAGCTTATTTTCGCCAGAGTAGTATAATCTGTCATTAGGGTTATATCTAAATCATATCAGAACGTGCGAAAAAAAATTTAAATATGGCTATGGAGATGCCTTCTCTTCTTTTAATATAACTTATTTTGTATAATATTGTAACGTTATTAATAAAGAATTTATATTTATTTTTCACAAACTGCTTTTTATAATACTGATTTACTTATATGTGTATACCTGATTTTTTTACCGTGTCCGCTTGGCCTCTTAAAATAAAAATATTAATTTATCTTCTGTACGCCAGAGCGTACACAAATAGCGGACACATCTTTAAAACTGTTACTATAAGACATATCGAAAAACCAAGATAGTCAAAGTATCCTAGGGCGCCACAGCAGACACATATTCGCCATGGCAGCGAAGGTGTTAATTAAATTCAAATTACCAGGACGTAATGGAGATTGGTAACCGGATCCAACAACATTACGTGCATTTAATTGATAAAATTAAAGTGCCGTTATGTTCATCATAGTACAAAGCGCTTCTAATGTGCATGGTATCAACAACTAAACCTACATTTTTTAAATAAGCATTACTTCTATCCGCCACCATATTTTTTAAATACGAGAAAACCTCGCTCAAAAACGCGGGATTACAGTTAACCCTCGAAAGCCAATTCCTTATTGGGCGAGATGTGGGCAGATAAATATTCTCTTACAAATTCATAACCCTTCGGAGAAAAATAATGAAGAGTTAAAGCGAACTGTTTAATTTTTTCCCCGAACCTTATATCCTTTGATTTTCCTTTTGACTTCCCTTCGTGTGCAATCAGTGCCGTCATAAATTCGGAGAAATGTCTTTCTAATATCGTGCTTCAGCTTAATTTTCCTCGGAGTATCGGGAAACTTTGCCGGCGATGTCTACGTCTATTGAAGATACGAACTGAAACAAAGTACAAAATTATTAATAAAAAAATACGAGCAAATTAAAAATTTAATCCCGGTATTCCGAATGAAAACACACTGTTAACAAAATAATTAATTTTGTTTTTGGAAAATAAATAACAATAAACAATATTTATTATTAAAATAACAATTTCACACATTGCTTTAAAATATTTTAAATAACTTTTGTATTTGTTTTATTTAAAACAAATGTACATGTTATACATCATTAGAAAGCAAAAATTTTCCTCTTTCTAGTAATTTTAATTTGTAATTATAAATCTATCACCGTTAAAAAAGTTATAAGGTGATGAAAAAAATAAAATAAAGCTCACCTCATCTGTATCTGCCGTTTCACTTTCTTCGGTCGATTCTTTATCTGTCGCGGGCGTTTCCAAATTTGCTAATTCTCCAACATATTGAAAATGCAATTTTTCTAAACATAAATGAAATATAATATATTATAAACGTTACGTAGACGACTGCTTAGTTATAGCACCATCTAGTTGTGCTGATGATATATTGAATGTGTTCAATGATTTTCATCCTAGAATAAAATTTACAAAAGAAATAGAAAATAATATCATAATAAATTTCCTGGATACTACTTTAACACGTAATGATAACATATACACAAACTGGCACATAAAAGCAACGTCTTCAGGCATCAATTCTTATACAAACGTAAAATATAAAATAAGTGTAATATACGCCCTGGTTGACAGAGCAATTTTCTTGGTTCATCCAATGTATCATCAACACAACATAGATTACATATATAATACTCTTCAAAGGAACGGTTATCCGCAAACATTTCTTAATCTCCATATTAATTCTCGTATCAATAAATTAACTGCTCCACCCTCACTGCCCCCCGATGGAGAAGATAGAGGGATTTTACCGCAAGAAAAAACAATATATGCCACAATAACCTTCGATCATTCCTTAAACATAGTAATACAGAATACTATAAAAAACACAAACATTAAAATGGCAATAGCCAATACTAACAATTGTACTAGCTCACTCTATACATCTTTAAAAGACCCTATAGATCCTAAATTTAAAAAAGACGTTGTTTACCAGGTCAATTTAAATTTATGCAATAAATATTACATTGCTGAAACAACGCAACCGTTACATAAAAGAATTTATCATCAGTACCATAGTCACAAAAATAACCCTGATCACAGCGCTTTGACAAGACATATAATCAAAACGGGTCACATATGAGTACATGTCATATAACTTTGAATAAAAGCGATACTTTAAATTACCAAACTCAGAATTTATTCAAAATTTAAATTTATAATCTTAATTGTTAAATATCCCCTCCCTTGCATTTTGTATATTCTTCATATTCTCCGCGCATTATATTTTTTCTTTACATTGAGTCAGTGCTCAACTTGTCGCCCTCCCTAGGGGCAACATGTCTTTTACTTCCATCAAAGACTTTTTGTTATAATTCTGGACAAGATTTGGGCATTCACAAAAATGTGTAACTAATATAAAAGTAATTTATACACAGTTTAAACTAATTTTATGTAACTGGTAAGACGAAATTTATTATTTTATAATGTTTTAGAATTGTTTTTTGAGAAACACTGTTACTACAAATAACATGTAATAATATATTGCTTACTCTTATGTGTAATATATTTTTCTACTCCCACTGTATAGGATCCTATATTTGCACGCTGAACAGTGTGAAAATGATAGTCATATCCACTCTACGGTGGATATGAAAACAATTGAATTAATTTCAATGCTACGAAATCAGTAGATTTTATAGTGCATTGAATTTTAAATAAAATATCTGATGTGGACACCGCATGACTTCCTTGTACGCTTGTTACACTACCTATGCATATTTTGTTAATAATTAAAATATGTATTATAACAGACCCAATCATAAAATTGCACGTATTTGACATAATTTGACATTGACATTAAATTCTTTATTTTTTATTTTTTTGTCCTATTTCATAGCAAACTTAATTACAAAAACCAAAAAGTACATCATATTTCAATTTACATATCTCGCTTATACAAGGAGCTAATTTAATCATACTTGATCTTTTCGACGCAGAATTCAATTCTCTAAAACTTTTATTTGGCGCATTTATTATTAAAATCAAAATAACACCATCTTTTTCAAGAAAAACTGATAACAGCTTCAAGTAAAGTATCACTTCCGGTTATACTATTGCAACCAAAATCTATTGTTATTCCCATTGATATAAAAGTATTATATACCAAATTTGAATAGTTTTGGATTATATTTCAATATAGTTTTTCTTTAAAATCTATTATAGGCTTCAAGTAAAGTTCCACTTTCGAAAGTTATGTAATGACCAAAAAGGGAGGTGCACAACTAGATGTCATAGCAATCCTAAATACAAAATTTTAACTTTCTACGGCTTCCCGTTTTTCAGTTACGTACAGACGTCACGACGAAATTAGTCAAAATGGATTCAGGGATGGTCAAAATGGATATTTCCGTTCAAATCTGGAAACCGAAATTTTTCGCGATTACAATGCTTCCTTTACTTCGTACAAGGAAGTAAAAAGAATTAAAGTAAATAAACCTATTCGCTGGGACATACAATTTTTACATTTATGAATTTTAAATATGTACTGTATCTCAAAATAAAGGTTTTTGGCTTGGTTGTAGAAAAAGTATACTGTACAATTCAAGTGCAATGCTCGTATTCCATTCGGATGATTGAGGCAAACTTATTCTTCAAGGGATATGACCATCATATTTACTCTTGTACATTATACTATATTTATCTCATTGTATGTTACAGTCGATTATTACTATTCTTCTGTTTACACTTAAGTTTTGTTTAATTTAGGTTACCTATTATAATACCAATGATTACTTATTATTGATGCCTTACAATGCCACTTAATTCGTTTTAGAAACTTCAAAATGTGCCTCCCTCGTGTAAAGAGTGTCCACAGAAAGTGGAGTGTCCCTATTAACTTCTTTATTTATAAAGATATCTGAAAAATTACATGAGTAAACATACAGGGTGTCTCTTAAATAGGGTGACATGGCTTAACCACAGATTCCTGAGGCTAAAATAAGAAGATTTAACCAAACTTGCTTCTACCGGAAAGTGTACCATTTAGCCAGAATCCTGCTTCAAAGTTCTTCGAAAATTACTTGTTTGACATTTGGATAGTTGCTAGATTAAATTTATTTTAAAAATTTAGCAGTGCAGACACTCAGATTTTATTTTTTTCTGTGTGAACCGTAAGAGATATCACAAATTACACAGACAGAGAAAAGTTTACTATTGAATGTATCTTTCTGAAGAAAAATAATTTCACGTTTTCGGCATGGCCATTAAAAAGTTACGGACTAATTAAAGTTGGGACACCTAAGTTTCATACACTAGTGGTTCACAAATAATAACAAATATCACCTTAAAAGATGACTTATAACCATATGAACTGTCATACCAAATTTCATTCAAATCGAATAAAGCATAAGATTATTATAAGCAAAATTAATTTTTTTTACGAAGAACTTTGAAGCAGGATTCTGGCTAAATGGTACACTTTCCGGTAGAAGCAAGTTTGGTTAAATCGTCTTATTTTAGCCTCAGGAATCTGTGGTTAAGCCATGTCCCCCTATTTAAGAGACACCCTGTATATCTAGCATAATTTTGATAATTAACCTGTATTTCTTGTGTGATTCTTCTTTGCCTACATTCGTTTTTATAACTTCCGAGAATGACTTTTGCTTGCGAGTCTCACTAACAGAGGGCCATACTCAGTGTTGAATCCAGGGAGATTTTCAATATAACCGGGTACCAAGCTGCATTGAAAGCTTCTTTTACATCCAAGCTAACAAGTACATACCACTAATTTATTTTCCATGAAACTGTTTTCGACAAAATGTTTCATCTTCATTAAAGCGTCTGTTGTGCTACTACCTTGAATGAAACCAAATTGATTTTTTTAATAAGTTATTTGAATCAATAAATTTTATTATTCTATTAAGAAGTAATTTTTCCAAAACTTTTGCTCCAGTCTCACTCTTTTGGGATGTACTCTCTTTGTAAGCATTCATTGTAAATTTACATACATACATACATACATACATACATAAAATCACGCGTTTCCCACTTAGTGGGTTAGCAAAAACCCGAAAATAATAAGAAAAGGGATGAAAGCAAGAGCTCCACAGAATCACTTAACTCTTTCAAAACATTCTTCTTCCGCCTTGCCCAAAATCATCATAACATTCATTCAAGAACATATTATTGTGACCGATTTTCGGTAGCGAATAACCGCATCCGGACCACAATAATAGTTACGCAACAATCATCTTTCGCTACACATTCCTGTACATACATACTTCATTCTTCTCGTCCATATAAAAGTTCAGCTGTCTCTCCATTCTCACAAAACATTCTTACTAACCATTCATCTTTACACCACAATAATTACGAAACAATCATCCTACGCCACACATTCCTATCCTGGAAAACTTCTTTCGCCTCAGCCACATTCATAATCGTATTCATACATGCTCTTCTTCTCTTTCCACTCGGAAACTTACGCTCCTTCAAAACACTACCAATCACATCCATCCACTTACACACTGGACGGCCACGCAATCGAACACCCTCAACTTTACCAACATATATGCGTTTTACAAGTCGTTCACTTATCATTCTCTCCACATGACCAAACCATCTCAACTGACTCACTCCAACTCTCTTAACTACATTCTTCCTAACCATACATTCTTCATACACCAAATTATTCCTCACGCGATCCCGTCTTGTATACCCACAAACACGACGTAAATACCTCATTTCCACAGCAGTCACTTTCCTTTTATGCTTTCTCGTCCATGCCCAACATTCACTTCCATACATCAAAGCAGGCACCAGCACTCCATTATATACACTTAACCGAGCTTCTCTAGATACGTTTACGTTACGAGCAAACGTGCCCAGAGCACCCATTACCTTACATCCCGCACTCACCCTCCTATCAATTTCACGGTCAATTCGTCCATCCCTCGACATCATGCTACCCAAATATACAAACTCATTCACCTGCTCCAGTTTTTAGTTTTTTTTTTTTTTATCATCATTGTATCGGATATAATTACATTTAATTAATTTGAATAATGAAGGTCGCCCTTGACATTGTAAATTAAAATGAATAGTATAGCATCAAATGTTTAGAGGTTGGCTGAAGTGCAAAACAAATTGTAAATTTCAGTAAAGAAATCCGATCAGACTCACTGTCTTTAAGAATAAACTCCTGCAACATTCTATTAATGGTACTAGCCGTATCAGTTGTATACTCACCGCCATCTTTTTTAATAGTAGAGAGACATAATATCAGATTCCAGGGATTACTTTTACTTGAAACATTACAGTATGTTTTCCATGATTTAATTTTCTCAGCTTGAATTTTGTTTGTATATTTAATTTTTTCTTCAACATAAATTCTTCTTCGTTCTTCCCTAAGATTAACATTATTTCTTGTTCGTTGGCCTATCTAGCAAAATTTTGAATGATGTGGAACAAGCTAATTGTAAAGCGTTAAAATATTTATTCATGAAAAAATCGAAGGTTATTTCTCTTTTTACTTTATCTGTTAAAATTTGATGTATATGTTACATCGTGGGAAATATTTGCCGTTTATGAATTCTTGTGTTAAATTTGTACTAAAATATTCTAAATTTTCTGGTTTCACAACAAATTTAAATCGTTTTCGATGAATACGTACCCAATTTAGTTTTTTTATTTTTAATTCAAAAGAAATAAAGTTGATCGGAATAGCTTTCTTCTTAAACAATTTTCCAATTACTTAACTCATTAAGTAAATGGTGGCTCGTTATTGTTAAGTCTATATTGCTAATTCCCCTACCATTATCAAAAGTGAACAGATTACTGTCTTCATTCATAATGTAAATTTCTTGTGTTGCAAAAAATTCATTTAAAACTCGTCCTCTTGCATTTGTCGTCAATCTGTCGTACCAAATAGTTGATCTTGAGTTTCTGTCTTATTCATAGTAATAGTGGTTTGTTAGAAAAATCTTTAGCTTTTCATAAATGTCAAAGGTCAATTTTAATGTCTTGGTCGTAGTCGAAATATGCTGAAATAATGTAAATTTGAAAAGATTTATATGTGCCATCTATAACTACCATATCCTCATGGGAGATTTGATTAATAATTATAACATCCATAAATTTGTTCCTAACTAAAATAGCCGCTCTTTTCTGTCCATTGCCATGCGCATACTATCTTACATATCTCGATATTCCTCTAATTTCGTTTCCTGTTTCGTATGGCTCTTGTATTATGGCTATGTTTAAATTTAATTCCATTGCAATAAATTTTGAGTTGCTATCCAAAAATGTTACAAGTTATTATTATTATTTTTTTTTAATAATAAATTACATTAAATTTATATAAGAATTAAAACTAGTTAGATGACTAACCATTAATTTTTTACTAATTTAAAACTAAGAGCAATATGCCTATTGATCATCCAGTGATGACCAGTAGTTTACACTGTTGGCTACGTGCACTAATCACTTTGCCACTTCGCTTGCACCTCACTGCACTAGTTCGAATGGTTTTTTTTTTTCTTTTTAATCTTCTTAATAGTCCTTCGTTGTCCACTAGTTGGCTGGCTTCGGGATTGGTATGGCTGAGCAGCCGAATTTTATGCTTTTCAACAAATCTTTTTATTTCACTTTGCACGTCCCTTACACCTAGATCACGATGGATATCTTTATTACGTAGGTACCACGGGGCATTCACTATGTTACGTAGCACTTTGTTTTGGAATGTTTGTATTCTGTTTATATGTTGTATGTCGTATAACCATACTGGCTTTAAGATCTGGTTATAGATTACAGTTTTATTACGTATGGACAGCTGTGAGTTTTGTCCTATCAGCCAGTATAGTTTCCTGTATTTTATGCTTAGTGTTGTAAGTTAATTTGTATAAATTTAATTGTTTCGTTACGTAAATCATTTCTTGTAAAATTGTATGTCAAATTATAACTATATTGTATTCAAGTTTGGAATCCAATTTATAACAAATATGTTGATTTAATTGAATCTATCCAACGTAAATTTGCAAGATTTTTATATTTGAAACTTAATAAACAGTATCCTACTTTTGATTTTGATCACAACGTCTTACTTCGTGAACATCATCTTTTACCTTTAGTTACTCGTAGAAAAATTCATTCCTGTATTTATCTGTACAAACTACTGCACAACAGCATCAATGACCCAGTCACTCTCGCTTCAATTTCTATATTTGTACCTAGAATAACTTCTAGGAACACCCGTACATTTTACTGTAGTACATCACGTACAAATTATGAACAAAAATCTCCTATAAAAACTATGTGTTCTACTTTTAATACTGTCTCTAGTACTCTTGACATATTTGGTGACTGCATGGATAAATTTAAAAGTGGCTTAATTCAGCAATTATTATTAATGCTATAAATGGTGTCTTCTGTTTAAATACTGTTTCATTTAAGCAATTATTATGTATTTGTAATTTGAAACAACATACTTCTTTATTATTTGTATTATTTGTATGTTTACATTAAGTGTTCTTTCGTGCTTGTGACAAATTTTGTTATAATTGTATTTAAAACCGACCTGCAATTGGGATTTTAGTATCCTGTTGATCTTGGTTAATTAAATAAATAAATTAATTAAATTGAGACATTTTTAATAATTTGTATTTTTAATTACTTTTTTCTGAACGTTAATATAACATGGGCAATTTTTGTCTAGGGCCGAATGATTTACGTTAATTTTTTCTTTGCAGAATTTATTTCAATTTATGCAATTAACACATTTGTAATTTTCTCTTTCGGTCTTGCACTTTTTAAATTTGCGCTCACCAGAGCCATTAGGACATAGCTTACCTACACAATTTTCAGCTTTGTGGTTGTACTTACTGCAATTATAGCATCTATTAACAGTTATATAATCTACAATAATATTACATATGCACCAAATAATTTTGAATTTAGTTTCTTTTAACTTCTTCCGAATTTCTAGCTTAACTTCAATAACCAAATTTGTTAGTTTTTTTTTTTAATAAACAAAAATTTTGCTATAATATCTCCAACATTTAAATTCAAATCAGAATTTTGCATAATTATTATTTCCTCAGCATTATTAATATTTATATCATCTGGAATATTATAAATTATTAATCTTGGATCTCGCAAAGACTTAATAGTAACATCTAAGTCACAGCAAAATTAATTGATTTCATTTTTTATTATTTCAATTTCATGCGTGTGTGTGTCTTTTTAAGAACATTTTTATTCAGCATGCTCCATTAATACATTACATGCTTTAACAATAACTATGTACAGATTTTAAGCAACTAAATAAACTAATAACTTACATATTAATATTAATTTTAAAGCTTTGTAACATCATATATTATTAAATCAAAGTCTATATCTTTTACAAAATTTGAAAAATGAATTAAATGTCTTTCTAGAAGTTCCTTTTCTTCCACAGGCCAGCATACATTGTTTTTTTAAAATATTGTTCTTTAACTTTCGTCTTTGTTCATTCAACAATACACAATCATGTATTAAATGATTCACAGTTTGATTATCTGCACCACACTTACACTTAGAATCATTCACTATTTTATATTTAAATAAATAAATTTTAAGTTTGTCATGGCCACTTAGAAGTATTGTTAAATTTGGGCATAAAGGTAACTTTAATTTAAGTCTATTGTAAACACAAGGACGGAATGTTTTAGTTGTATTTCCTTTTTCACTACTTTGCCACTGATTCTGCCACTTTTCAACACTCCTATCTTCTTCTCGACGCACTATAATCTTTCTTACTACAGCTTCTACCACATCATTCATTCTTCCAATTTAAGAATTATCGGAGTATTCCCGGATAATACACAGGACACTTCAAAACAGATTGTACGGTAACTTTTTAAAAATTTTATGTTAATTAACCTTTGTACTCTATTAACCTTCCTTTGATTTGCTTTCCTTTGAAATGCTGGTTTCCATGCTAATACTCCATATGACAGTATAGGTAGTACTGCATCTTTATAAATTATTTCTAACACCTCTTGTCTAATTCCCCATTTAATTTTTGCAGATTTTGATAGTGTATTTATTAAATTGCAGCATTTTTCCGAAATGTAATAAATATGTTCATTAAACAAAAATTTATTATCTATCATAATACCCAAATATTTTATTATCCGAACTGTATTAATTTGTTATTTAAAAATATATTGATTTCTTTATTACTACATGATGTGGCTCTTGTTACTAGCATTACTTGAGATTTATTTTCATTAAATGTAATTTTATTATTATTTGCCCAAGATGTAACTTTCAGTAATTCTACATTTGCATAATTTTCTGCTTCCAACGGTGTTTTTCCACATACCAAAATAACAACATCTGCAAACGCTATTGCTCTAAAATTTTCTTTATAATTTATGTTAAGAACAGAATTATATTGTATATTCCAAAAACCTGGGCTACTGCAAGATCCTTGTGGACATCCTCGATTTACAACTCTTTGAATTTTGACTCCATTAGCTTCAAGTACTGCAGTTCTGTTTTCAAAATTTTTTTTGCTAATTCGTAAAGGTTTCTGGGACAATTCATATCTTTCAATATTTTAATTATTATAGCCAGCCACCATGCTGCATTGAATGGGCAGTGCAGTAGATAATTATGTACCAGCAACTTATCGACATACGTTCCTATAATTTTTAGTGTTTTAGAGAGAAATATGAACATTGAATGTATGTGTTATATAGCATGAATCACATGGACATACGTCAAATAATCTTAACTCTTTCTTATACATAATGTTGCTATACTACCGCTATACAAAATGTTGTTAAATCTTGTAATTATGTAAGATAGCCTTCTGTCTCTCTCATCGCTCGGCGATAAGAAAGTGTACCGCTTTCCGTTACAACTCTTCTTTTTGTAGTTATACTCCGTGGTGTCAAATGACAGTTGTTGTTGTTAATGTCACTATCATGTCTTTTTATTGTGGGACAAGTTCTTTTATGTGTTTAATTTACGGCTTGGAATACAAATTGCGGATTGCATATATATATATATATATATATATATATATATATATATATATATATATGTATATGTACATTTGTTGATATATACATTTTCCTAAAATATGTTTCTTGAAGTTATATTGCCATGTACAGGGTGTAAATCGAAAAACGAAACATTTAACACGGGAATTCGGTTTTTCTTTGAGCAAACGTTACCTAATTATTACCTGAATTATTTCTGCAGCTGTTTTCATTTTGCCTAAAAGTTTATTATTTGCTAATGTCAAAATCAGAAAATTTAAAATTTAGATCGAACTTACCAACAAATGGACATTTAATTTCTAATAGTTTCACAGGTTTGCCTTCTTTCAAAATTACAACCCTCAGGAGATACCGCGAGCCAAGTATCGCATTGGCAAACTACTAGTCCTACCTTCTCAACTGTGCAATTATTTTTTCTCTAAAATTATTATCACTACATTAAAAATTTGATTTTTTTTATTTGCAAATACCTTGATTATGTTAATCTCGCCTGTTTCTCCCACTTTATATCATGTTCCGTATATTTGCTGGTAAATTCTCTCGCAAAAAAAGTATTTTTCACATTTGTTTTGCCAGTCACCTTTAAATGTGAAAAGAGAATAACAGCGAGATGCTGTTATTCTGTACTTTCTTTTTTCCACACTTTTCTGCAATTAAAAGTTTTCAAACATATTTCGAAGGAGTTGCAAAAAATTATGTTTTGCACATCCGGGCGTAAAAGTTGGACAAATAACATTGTTTTAAGGACGAAATGACACTCTTTTTCGTGCCCAATTAAAATAATGAATTTTTGACGTGGCACCGCTTTTTTGCTACTTTGTTTACTACTTGCTTGTTTTCATTGTTATCCGTGACAATTAACGTACATATGTTAAATAGACTACTATGATCTGAATTTGATTTGAACATCGTTTTACTTTGATCACTGTGATGAAGTAACACTACTCCGGATGAGCAAAAAATATTGTATGTATTACGGGGGAAATATATTTTGGCCCTAGGTGCATTGTAACCCGTCGCTACGCATCGGGCTTCAATCTTGCACCGCGGGCCAAAATCTATATCATTTTACATAAATAGCTATTTTTGTAAGTTTCGGCACAACAATTTCTTTCTAAAATTATTGGTTCTGCATGTAATTCATCGAATACAGGTGAAGGTTCTTGCGCAGAAATAATATTCCGAAAAATTTCTTCTATAAATATTCGTTTTTATTCCGAGCTGCAAATAATAAAGAGAGGCAGAAAAACTGGAAATTCTCAATTCCACCGTCACAACAAATATTTTGGCCCTAAGCAAAAACTCAGGACCCTTTTCTTCAAACAGTTACAAGCAAGTAATTATGTGCTCACTCATTTTATACGGGTACTTAATGCAGTTATAAAATAAATGAACACACTAGTTTATTTAATATACTTTTATTACATGACCTCACACTCTTACAAGGACAAATTCCTGCATTTATTGTATTCCTAAACATACAATTAATGCCAACAAGATTCTCTTTTGAAAATTGGAAACTTTGATAATATTTTTTTCGTTTAGAAGGAAACATCTCTTGAAACTTTTTCCCTATGGAATACTTTCCTTTCACTGCTTCCTTTACTGTCGGTTGTTTCCACTGGCAAGTTTCATTAGTCTTTGATGATGAATCTTTTTCATTAATTGCAAAAACAACGGCCGAAATACCGGCAATGCAGATGCAGTTACAAACTGCTTGCACTAGACGTCTCGATTCATCTAGCTAAAATTGCAACATGTAATTTAAGAACAATTTTAGGAAAGTGTTTATGAAATGCTTACCAATAATGTGACATCATACGGCTTTTTATTTACTGAAGTCTGTCTCTTCACTTTGGACATAACTTTGCCGGCTTTTTCAATTAAATCAATTACATGTCCCGATTTTTGTAATCTTTTTCCTTTTTCTATATTCCCACTTGTATAATGTTCATATATAATTGGTAAAAAACCAAAATGAATGTCTTTTTTAATTTTGAAAACAATAAAAACATCACTTCGCGATTCACTAGCGTTAAACCTACATACAACTTAAGTTTGTTATCATACCAACTCTTACGGTATTTCCGCGCCTATACCACGTGGTGAACATAGGGATTTATTACCTATTTATTTTCTACTCTCTTGTAACAACTGTAGAGTATAGAATTAAAAGTTGCATACAAAACTGTTTTTATACTTTAATTATGGTTTTGGTTTCTTCACAATTCTAAAAAGAAATTTCAAAAGTTCCGTCAATGGTGCCTAAAGAAATAATGGAGAATTATAGTTTTAGTTCATTTTCTACTTTGCAATTAATATTCTTGAGTTATAATCAAAAAATCATTTGTTATAATCAATAATTTTACAGTTAATGTTTACAATATACCAATACCACAAAAATATCTACAGCTATCAAATTATAAATACAGTATATATGTATATTCCATTTGCTGAGACGAAAGAATGTGAAACTATACCCGCTGTCAAATAAGTATGAACTGGAGATTTCTACACTGTTGCCATTACACGGGTAATGTTGAAAATCATGTTATGAAGAAGCAACACCTCAGGGCAATGGACAGGGTGCGGAGAAGGGAAACACTTGAACTTCAGTCTATACTCATTTGACGGCGAGTATATCACGGGCATACACGTGATCCTTTTAAGTCTGTAGCCAAGCAGGGCTTGGGGTGAGACTGTCATTTTTGAACTCATTTAATATTTATTGTGTTTATATTGTATTATAGTGTTTGTGGTTCATTAGATTGACTTTTTAAGTAAACCATGTCCCGTGTAGTTAAGAATTTGTTGTATTGTGAGATGTGTAGCCTCAAAGAAGGAGAAATTGTTACTTTACATATGGTAGAAAGTGTAAATGTCTATTAATAGTATAAACTAAGGTTTTTTTTTTTAACCTATGTTGTATAGATTATGTTAATCAAGAATAAACTCAAAATTGTTTTATTTAATATGATTTTCTAGTTATTTAATTTTACCGCGGAAAAGATTACACGTGATGTATAACGTCCATTCGTTCTATGAATATACCTACCAAACTATATACCGCTGAACCCCTATCTCTCGTATAAGCGGAAAGTGTTCGGGAGATAAATATCTCCATCCTTTTCTAGCGTTTGGATACACGTCTACAAGCGCATGCGCATACAAGCGGTAGGCGTGATGGTAGGCGTCTTCGCGCTTCTTGAAAATCTTACATTATGATTCATATGACATTTCAGAAATATTTGTTATAATTATAAATTTTTATATTAGCTTATTTATTTAATAATGAAATAAATTAATACGGGACATTCTGATTTTTCTCAAAAGAGAACACCTGCAGAAGATTAAAAAAATGAATTTCAGTATAAAAGGATAAAAGGTTAAAATTACATTTGCAGAATTTAGAGAAAGATAATAGGGAACAGCTGTTAAAGATTAGGAAGATATTTTATTTGAATATCTGTAGAGTTCAAATTTTATAATTGGAGAAATAGATTAGGGGATACTTGCATAAGATTAGAACAATGAATTTCTGTATAAAAGTAAAAGATTAAAATTCCATTTGGTGAAAGACAATAGGGTACACCAATAAAAGATTAGGAAAATCCGTTATTTGAATATCTGTATGGTTAAAGTTCTGTTTTTGGGGAAGAAAACGGAATGCCGTAATTGAAATTTTTCATACCTAGTCGCGCGTAAAAAAATATTTATTCATAATATTTAACAATTTATTTGAAATATTTAATATTATAGCTTTATTCCTGTATAATATTATGCATATATGCCTTAATATTAATATTCAAGTGATTACAATGAGATATAATATAGAAATGATAAGATAAACATACACAAAATTCATAAACACCTAATCATGTGGAAGAAGCATTCCCTCCAACTCATTTCCCTTTCTTTGAAACTTTAAACTTCTTGACCAATAGAATCATTGAATCAAATGCAGTTGGCGCCTGCGCACAAGGGATGGTGTCCAAACCAGAAGAGTGCAGATATACATAATGTTCCGGACATTTCCTGTGTGCTTTTTAGCAGTATATAGTTTAAGGGCCGGTCTTTCCACCTTCGGATAAAGTTATCTGGTGGATAAATCAAAAATATGTCTTTCCACCTTCAGATAAGGTTATCCGCCGGATAAATATATCTTACAGAAACATATGAATCGATGCAATAAATCGGAGAAAATGTCAAATACATAATATTTTGAAAGAATACAAACATGTAATTTCACAAATCTAATTATTATTTATTATATATGGCGCCAGAAAATTTTCCAATGGGGCAAAAATAATATTCATTCTTACAAACCGTACATATTTTTTGTCATACCAAAATTTTAAATAAATACACACCCGATTATGGGTATCAGTGATATGGAGAAAAAGAAATAAATATAAACAAATAAAACATTACACATCTAAACTTTGAGAGAGAAGAGGTCTTGCTTCTCAGACCTTGTTCCATCATCATTTCACTGTAGTTTGTCTATCCCTGGTTATTCATTCTCACTGTTAACGTAGTACGTTAACAGTGAGAATGAATAATTCATATTGTTGTAATAAAATTTTATCATTGTTATAATCAAGTATTATCATTATAGTCATCAAGTTTAATCATTACCATGATGAAATTTGTCTTCAATTATACTATTTTAAAATTAATTTTAGAAGCAAACATTTTTTTTTTGTCGGTCCAAGGGAGGTCATTCTTGATCACTCGCCGCTGTGTATGTCTTTTTATTTTCTATGACATACTTATATTTGCACCTTAGTACAAGTACAAATATAGAAATATTCCGTTTTTCAATAATTTCAAAATTATTTGAGCTTTCACGTTTCTTTCAATTTTTATTATCCAAATATGAACAGAAAGCAGAATACCCTGCACACATGTTATTTATCCAAATTACTTTTAAATTATAACTTTTTGGTCACAGTAAATATTTGTAATTACGTCAAAAAGATCATAACCACAAATGTCAATACATAAATATTAAGCAACTTGATCGAAACAAAACTTATATGGCATTTTCTTGCTCTGCCTTATTACATTTGCAATGCTGTTGTCTCTTTTTAATTTTATCAGAGATTTTGGAACTGCATATACTGCACTTATTTGTCGGATAGTTATCCGTCAGATAAATTTGAAATGGAAGACAGAAAAAAGTTATCCGTCGGATAAAGTCTCAGATAAGTTTATCTGGCGGATAGCTATCCGGAACTTTATCTGAAGATGGAAAGACCGGCCCTAATAGGTATATTGTTCTATGACGTATGTAACGACTTGCTTATTTAGTTGTGGAAAAAGAAGCAGTGCGCCCGCCATTGATGTTTTCTCAACAGGCATTTGTGTTTCTTGCTAGTTTTGATATGTTTGTTAGAATTTAACTTAATTATATAGACAATTTATTAATAATAACGTTCGTACTTAGTGAAAATAATATATCTGATACTGTAAACGAACCAATTCCCTTACTTTTCTGCGCCAAGCGATTAACAGCTGTCATAGTGTTTTCATATACCACCGTTTAAGCACCGCTGATTTTATTTTCTAAGTCATGAAACGAATGGACGTCATGTCATCTTATAATTCCAATTTTTTGCATACTTTAAAAATTCATGTTTCATGTAAATGACCCTTACACTTTGGATCGATAGAGTTGTGACAGAGAGCGTCAATGTTACTGTTTCCGGGGTGTTACTTGTAAATTTCTATTTACAACACTAGTGCTTATATTGCCTCCGGTATTAGACAAGCAATTTTCAATGCAATTCCTTAATTCTGGACTTCTTAGAACTTAATTTACTAAATTATTTATATTGTCCCCCATTATATTTGGTAAAGAACGATATAAGCCACAGAGGTAAGAACCTACGAATAGAGAGGAAGCACTGTGCTGTGAAGCAGCATGAAGTTATATTTAAGATCAAGGGAAGGAAGCCTAGTTGGGACGGACGAAAACAAACAAACAAAATTGCAGTTTTCATATACATTTTTTCAACAAATAACAACAGTGTGTCTTCTCACAATATAAGCTGCTTTCCTTTCACATGCACAAAAAGGGTGAGTAGCACTGAAATGAATTGATCCACAACTTCCCCTGAACGAAATAAAAGGAACACGAGATGCTTGACGTCTGTCACTGAATGATTTTGATAAGTTATTTTTATTTTACATCGTATTTTAGGTTCGAGATGAACGATTCTTTTTTATTGTTTTGTCAATGTCATATTTAACATTTTTAATTAATTTTTTATTTGCAAATATTTATTAAAGCCATCTTATTTATTATATTTTATACAGTTCAGTGAAATTTGGATTATTTAATGCTTAGTATTTAATTATTAGTTATACGGCGGGGTTAAAAAAAGAGTCTCCAATAGTGTTTCCAATCAATGCATTAAGATGACCCCTGAGCAACGGAATATCGTGTTCAAGAATGAATAATTGTTTGACAATCATATCTCTAACTATCGAGGACATCTCTACTGCAAAACAAGACCTTATCTTCAATGTATGCAAAATTAACTTCTGTGACGTCATATGCCTCCAGAAGACTCACAAAGGGATTCTCCAACATCGCCCTAACATTCCGGGTATGTTTTTAGCGATGGAATGTCCACACGACCAATATGGAAGTTCACTATATGTAAGATCAGAAATTGAAATATCTAATGTACAATCATCCGTAGTTAATAACATAGAATTAATCAAGATTAAAATTGGAAGCATTATGATTACATCGATTTACAAACCGCCGATTGAAACATTTTCTTTTAACCAGCAATTAAACCATCCGTATGTAGTAATAGGAGACTTCAACAGTCACAGCAAAACTTGGGGTTATCAAGAGACTAACGCAAATGGAGATCTTTTAGAAAGTTGGGCCGAAAGAAATGAAATCTCTCTTATCCATGACCAAAAACAACCTTCCTAATTCAACAGCGCAAGATGGAAGAAAGGATATAATCCGGATCTCATTTTTACATCTGTCCTTAGCAGGATTATGTAACAAAACAGTTCTCAACCCATTTCCACACTCTCAACATAGACCAATAATGCTCAAATTTAAACCAGTAATTCTGCCCCAGAAAGTACCTTTTAAAAGAAGATTTAATTTCAAAGAAACCAGTTGGAACAAATTTACTAAAACTCTTGATGAAGAAATTAAAGATCTTCCACCTACCTTAGATAACTATGAAAAATTTATATCCGCCGTTAAGAAAATAGCGAGACAATGTGTCCCCCGTGGTTGTAGACCTTACTATATTCCTGGTTTTTCTGACAACATTAAAAACACCTTTGACGAGTATTTGGAACAATTTAGCAAGGATCCTTTTACCCAAAAAACATTACAGTTAGGCTATAAGTTTATAAAATCCCTAAGTAAAGAGAGACAAGGAATATGGAAGGACACAATCGAGAGTCTAGATATGAGACACAGCAGTAGAAAAGCTTGGAGCCTTATCAGAAAACTTTCAGACGATCCAATAGCCCCAAAAGATCAAGTTAATGTCTCAGCTAATGAAATAGCTCATCAGCTACTCTTAAATGGTAAACCAGGCAAAAAAAAAAAAAAAATCCTCGGCTTACAAACGCAATCAAGGTCATAATATAATAGAGGATCCATATTTTACTTTGGATGAACTAACATCAGTAATAAAATTTTTTTTTTAGGGAAGACCCAAGACCTGACGAAATATTTAACGAATTTTTAAAAAACTTAGGACCTCTAGCTCTGAACTGGTTTCTTGAATTGTATAACCGTTGTTGGATCAATAAATCCCAAAATTATGGTTGAAAGCTAAAGTAGTAGCTGTCTGCAAACCAGGGAAACCTCGTGATGATGGCAAAACTTATCGACCAATCTCTTTGTTATGCTCTCCTTTCAAACTTTATGAGCGGCTCATATTGAACAAAATTGGTTTTGAAATAGATGAGCACTCGATTCCTGAACAAGCAGGTTTTAGATCAGGTAAATCTTGCACTGGTATTAAGTATTAAACTTAACGCAGCATATAGAGAATGGTTTTGAAAGAAAGGTGAAATCTGGAGTGGTTTTCGTAGATCTGTCTGCAGCATATGACAGCATAAACCATAAGATCCTTTTAGAAAAAATACACAATATGACAACTTTCACTTAACAGAAGTATTGAGATCCATTTTGTCTAATAGATTTTATGTGGAGTTTTAAGGTAAAAGAAGCCGATGAATGAATCAAAAGAATGGACTTCCTCAAGGTAGTGTATTGTCACCAATACTTTTTAATATACAGGTGTTCATTTTAAATGTGCCACCATTGCTATCTCGAGAACTATAAGAGCTACAAAAACGGTTAAATGGGCAAACAATTTCTATTATACAAGACAAATTTAGAGAACAGAAAAAAATTTTTTTTCGACCAGTGGTTCTCAAAATATGGGACTCAACTTTTTTTATTTTAAATGTGAATATATTTTTTTTATTTGCTTATTCGATAGAGAATTTAATTCTGAATTCAATGATATAATATTATCATATCCTCACATAACGATTTTTTTGAGTAAAATTGATATAAAATTTTAAATTAATTTGATTAAAATATGATATTACTAAGAGTGCCATGAATGGAAAAACTGAATACAAGTAATTTTTAACCTGAAATTAGAGTGCTCTGAATGAACTAAGTGAATATTTTGTTTTGTTAAGTGATCATAACTGTCAAGTGAAGTTCAAAATCATTTAATTTAATTTTAAAAATGCATAATTTTACTCACATTGAAAAAGTTGAGATGTTTGAAACATACATTTTATCAAGAAAAAATTCGCGAGCTGCAGTTAATATGTATAGGGAACGATATCCTGAAAGAGTAGTACCGTCGCGGAAATATTTCCGAAAACTTGACCTAATATTACGTGGTAATACTACTGCA
Organism: Ophonus ardosiacus; assembly: GCA_943142095.1. Lineage (NCBI taxonomy): Eukaryota > Metazoa > Arthropoda > Insecta > Coleoptera > Carabidae > Ophonus > Ophonus ardosiacus. Next base: position 28,526,791 of record OW964837.1, on the reverse strand, counting down.
TTTATACATAAACCCAGAAGACCGGTGGATGAAAACAATGAAATAAATGTTTTGGCATATTTTGAAGCCAATCCAAGAGCTTCTGTACGAATGGCCTCTGATGAATGCAGATTAAGTGTAGGGACGGTGCATAAAATTTTAAAACGACACAAGTATAAGCCATACAAATTCCATAAAGTTCAACACTTGCAACCTGGTGATTATGACCGCAGACTTGAATTTTGCCATTTAATCATTAATGAAGGAATTGATATTTTAAAATGTGTTATTTGGACGGATGAAGCAAATTTTTCCAATAATGGAATGTTTAATGTAAAAAATAAACATTATTAGAGTTCCGAGAATCCTATTATGGTACGTGAAAGAAGTTTTCAAAGAAAATTTAATATAAATGTATGGTGTGCAATTTTGCACGATACAGTGTTTTTTCACATGTATGAAGGTACTCTAACTGGAGATCGTTATTTAGAATTTTTAAGAAACAGACTTGATGATATATTGGATGATCTGCCATTAAATGTCGTTAGAAATCTACACTTTCAACAGGATGGAGCACCAGCCCATAATTCTCGTCAAGTAACCGCGTACCTGAATGAAACATTTCCAAATCAATGGATTGGTACCAAAGGACCCATTGCATGGCCTGCAAGATCACCCGATTTAAACCCTTTAGACTTTTTCTTATGGGGTATTTAAAAGATAAAGTCTACGATACTGTGCATCAGAATATACAACAATTAAAAAACAGCATTGAAAATATTTTGAACAATATTGACGGAAGAAAATTAAGATTAGTTAGAAATAGTTTATTTCATAGAGTACAGTTATGTATAAATGAAAATGGAGGCAATTTTGAACAGTACTTATAAATTTATATGAGTTTATTTTATTTTTGTAAATATTTCTTCATTATAATTAAATATTAAAATAAAAATTATAACAGTTTTTTTCATTCATTATACTTTTATTCACTTCTTTCTATCATGGCACTCTAATTATGCGTAAAAAACACATGTACATATTCAGTTTTTCCATTCATTGCACTCTTAGTAATATTATATTTTAATCAAATTAATTTAAAACTTTATATCTATTTTACTCAAAAAAATCGTTATGTAAGGATATGATAATATTATATCATTGAATTCAGAATTAAATTCTCTATCGAATAAGCAAATAAAAAAATATATTCACATTTAAAATAAAAAAGTTGAGTCCCGTATTTTGAGAACCACTGGTCGAAAAAAATTTGTTTTCTGTTCCCTAAATTTGTCTTGTATAATAGAAATTGTTTGCCCATTCATCAATGATCAACCAATTGGTCCTTTTACAAGAAGCTTTATTTATGCTGATGATGTTGCAATCTTACGCCAATCTCACAATATTGAGGAGATAGAAAAACAATTGTCTGATTCATTATAAAAATTATCAGTATACTACAAGGCTAACCAGCTACGTCCAAATCCAGCAAAAACCCAAACAACACCTTATTAACTCAGAAGCAAATAGTGAATTACATTTAATATGGAACTCAGTCAGCCTTCACCACAACCCTAACCCAATCTGAAAAACGTGACATAGGCGTTTAACATGGGAAAACAGTTTTTTTCAAATATTATCTATCCCGCAAGAGTATAGTGGGAGTTTTTGATATGGTTAGAAAGATTATTTAATTTGGCATCGAAGAGTATCTAAATACTCCCAATTTAATTCTTTATTATTGAAATATTTACGAAAGTATAATGCTACTTGACAGTTATTACTTATAGCTTACTAAAAACAGTAATCATGGAAACGTATTCGGTAGCTGATTTGGTTAAATCAAGTCTCCATACCCCCTAGTGTGCTGTGATTTCAGCTGAAAGTGCATCAAATCGCTCCTCACAGAATTAAAAAAAAAATCAAGAAATTTTTTGATTTAAATATTATCGTTGTTCGAAACATAAAGTTAAGTGTTAGAAGATCTGTTAGAAACATAACGAGTGAAGATTTCAAGCGAACCAGGCGTTTCTCAACCGAAAAAGCGGCGTCCGTTAGATGTGACAGGTGATGCTCACTTGCCATCATTTGAAAGCGACGTCATGGCTTGCTCCACCGAAGACGATAGCTTCACAGTAATAAAGGAAAGTCAAGCGGCCTGAGTGAACCAATTTAAAAATAAATATACGGCAAGTACACTAGTTTTAATATATAATAAATTCGACAAATTAGAAGTAGAAGAAATAAATGAACCAAATATCAAACAATCAAAACCTACACCGCTTATAATCAGAAAAACGTTCGGCGACCATTCTAAATTAATAAGTACCTTGTCTAAAAATGCCCCAAGTGGCTTTTATTTAAAGTTTACGAACAGCACAACGAACATATTTTTTAATAATTTGGAAGACAAATTCAAAATTTACTTATTAACGACAACATAGATTTTTTTACATTTACTGAAAAAAATTATGACACATGGATTTGTAATTAGAGGACTAGACAGCGAACCTACAATAGACGAAATTAAAGAAGATCTAGAAAAAAACCACAACATAGACGTGAAGAACTTATTTGTAATGAAAAATACCAAAAGGCCGCTCTACTTACTAATTACCAATAACAAGGTAATGCTTAATTACCTAGGAAAAACTGTGAAACATTTATGCTATACAAAAATAATATGGGAACGTCATTTAAACAAGAGAAACTTTATTCAGTGCCATCGCTGACAAACTTGGAGGCACCCGACAGCTAATTTCTTTGCGGCTCCGCGCTGCTTGAAGTGTGCAATGGGGCACTTCACACGTACATGCCCGAAGAAGGAAGAAGAACCACCCAAATATGCGAACTGTGACGGGGCTCACCCCGCAAATTTTATCTAGTGTCCCGTCTATTTAAAGAAAATAGAAGATATGCAGCGAGGAGCCGCACAGCAACAGCCGAAGCAGAGGTTCATACCAGCCCCTCTCCCTACCTCCAACGCCTGGCAGCCGCAGCCCCAAGGAATGAGCGCCTCGCAACCTGTTCCCCTGCCGTCTGCCAGGAACGAAGATTTCCCCGCCCTTCCGCCGGTAAAAGAAAACTACTACAGAACACCCTCACCTCCTACACCCTCACCACCCCCCAAATCATCAGTAAATAATTTCAACAGTCTATGTACTGAATAGGCTATTCCACAGTAATCAAAAATAGTAAAAATTTATTGAAAATATGAACGATAATAGTTAAAGGATAAGGAAAACCATATTTCTTTTATTATAAATTATTTCTTGTAGAAGACACGGGGAGTTTTGCTTTTGATGATGCAGGACATGTGTACGAGTGTTTGAACAAATAGGATCCAAGTATGACCTCCGGTTTTGAGAAGCCCCGCCCTAACTAAGAATATACTTCTTCGGGTGTGTCGGATCTGTTCGGTTGCTGTTCGGGTGACGTTCTAATTTCTTTGTTTTTATAAAATGAGAAAAAAAGTGAAATAAATTAAGTATAATAATTTATTTGATGTCTCTAATAATGAATTATAATATTACAATTTAAATATACATTATTTTGTAGTTTGTTTAACATTTTTTCGTGGCTTGTGAACCACTGTTTGTTTACTTCTGGTATATCCACATTACCTACGTCACAAAGGTAATTTAAAATTCGGACCTTAATATAAAATTATTTAAAAATAAAAGGCTACGATATCTATAGAAAAGACAGACCACGCTTACACCATACCGCTGGCGGTGTTGCAGCTCTTATTAAAACAAATATACCACATCATCACTTAGACACACCAGACACCACCCTAGAAACCCTATGCATACGCTTACTTGACAACACACACATCATAGCCATCTACAATCGACCATTAAACATATTCACACAGCAAGAACTTGACACACTTCTTAACATATCACACAAAATCATCCTCATAGGTGACTTGAACGCGGTGCATCAGACGTGGAACAAAAATAGAAATAATGCAAATGGTAGAACACTATACACATACCGGGAGTTTATTTTATCAGTAAACATAGGGTTATATCATTGCCATAGTTACGGTATGAATGTTTGACAGCAATGTATTGAAGCGTTTATTTTATGAGTAAACATAGGCGTATAACATGGGAACCAGTTTTTGATAAATACAAAGGTCTGGCAATAAATCAAGCTATGCTATTGAACATGATAATAGTACATTACACCTTGTACATTATTTAATATTAATTACTTTAATAATATTGCAAAAATTACAATAAATTACAGAAACTGTCAAATAATTGTTTCAATTTTTATTATGTAATATGAAAAGATTTACAAATGTCTCCGGTGGCGCAGTGGTTATAACATTGGCGTCTGAAATTTTTGGTTGGGGTTCGATTCCCCGTTGGGATAATTTTTTTTTTACATAAAAATTGTTGAACTTTTAAAAATCAGTTCATATTTTCATATTACAATCATTTAAAAATAATAATAACATTTTAATAAATAAAGAGAAAATAGTTGACAATAATTGATTACAATAATCAAAATATTGATACAATAACAATGCATTGTATTTTCTTTTGATAAATACAGTAAAATCATAATAAGTACTCAAATTTATTATATTTCAGTTATTTTTATTAATATCAAAAGAAAATACAATGCATTGTTATTGTATCAATATTTTGATTATTGTAATCAATTATTCTCAATTATTTTCTCTTTATTTATTACAATGTAATTATTATTTTTAAATGATTGTAATATGGAAATTGATTTTTAAAAGTTCAACAATTTTTATGTAAAAAAAAAAATTAAAATAATTAGCCCAACGGGGAATCGAACCCCAACCAAAAAACTCAGACGCCACTGTTATAACCACTGCGCCACCGCAGACATTTGTAGAGCTTTTCATATTACATAGTAAAAAAGTGAAACAATTATTTATTTGACAATTTCTGTACTTTACTGTAATATTATTAAAGCAGTTCATATTAAATAATGTACAAAATGTAATGTACTATTATCATGTTCAATAACATGGTTTGATTATTAGGCGGACACTTTGTATTTACAAAATACAACTTCCCATGTTAAACGCCTATGTTTACTCATAAAATAAACGCTTCAATACATTGCTGTCAAACATTCATGTGGTAACTATGGCAATGATATACCCTATGTTTACTGATAAAATAAACTCCCGGTATATATGAATACACAATGCACAACTACTACACACACCATTTTTTATTTATTTATTTTTTTTTTATAGTATTCAAATACATTTGTATACCTTCGTTTTATTAATGAAACAAACGGCGCCTCATATAAATGTCTCCTGTATATCTTATCTCTGTTACACAGTACAACTCTTAACCGATGCTAGAACTAACTCTCAAGGTAGTAAATCTGGCAATAATTTTTGTTCTGCATACTTTTTGTTTTCTATAAGAACTGGAGGCTCTTATAACTGAACAATTACGTCGTGGTTCAAATTTTGTAAAAACATAAAAATCAATGTGTTCTCTGGAAAAAAAAATGTTGATTAGTATATCATTTTGTAGTTTCCGAAATTCCAGTGGTGCTATTAAAAATCGGCAAAACCTGTATATTCCATTTTCTAATTATATGTGTCCTTCTGAACTTGTCACTTGTAATGTTGATATTTCATATCTCAACTTCCTATGCTGATTGATTACACATTATCTGTTTAGCTAAACACACTTTAATCCAGTTTCAATTTTACAATAATGCAAACACACGTATCTTACAGCCACAAATAAAATTTATATCTTTAAAGAAATTGAAGAAACAAAGTTAACGTTTCCTGAACTATTCAATTCACAAAGAAAAGTTGTCGTAGGTATTTAATTATTTGTGTGTAAATTGATAAGTGAGTCATATAAATTTATAGCAGGCAAATAGGATATTCTCCAGTGTGCAGTATCAAAAAATTCATTATAATAATTGTTATACTTAATAACTAGAATACACAAAGGATTATTAAATAATAGTGGATAAGCTCTGAAACAAATTGAACAAGGATTTGACGATTTTCCCATTACTGCACGGCTACGAAATCAGTACTGATGTAAGTATACAGAGTGATTATAAACTTTAGACACATATTGCAATGACATTCAATACTCAGCCAAGAAAATTAAAATTCCTTCTTAAAAAATTTGTAAGAATTTGGTTAGAATGCTCTCAGGATTTAGACATCTCATAAAAATATATGAATGTGAGCCCAGCACGTTTAAATATTTAAGTTTATAAAACTTCCGAGTGCAGTCAAGAGATGGCATTGCTGTACGATCAAAATGTCAACCATTTTTAAGCACACACAATTTTTTTTTTTTAGCTTAATTTCGATTTTTTTTTAATCAAGGACGCCTTGGCAGTTCAGCAAAAACTATTTTCGTTTCAGGTAAACTACGTTTTTCGTGCACAGAATGTTAAAATGGTACGAAGAAAAGTTGTTTCGAATGAAGAGTTATGGCGTTATGCAAATTTTTTTGTATAATCGGTTTACTTTGTTAAAATCCATTATTTGTTAATTTCGTTTCAGGTAGTGTTTTTCCGTTCATGAGACATCAAAGTTTTACTACGTAAATTTGTTCAGAATAACAAATTATGGCCCTGTACAACAATATCTAATTTAATTAATATTTTGTAACATCAATTGTGGGACACGTTGTATATACGTATATGTTTTTTAATAGTAACTTATATAATATTTTATTCAATTTTGACGTTTTAAACTGTCATTATTAACTCCATAGCAACAACTATAAGTAACATTTTATTCACAAGTGAATTAAAAATTTTTAAATCACTTTCACAATTTTTTTTAACTCACTCTGCAACAAATAATGCACTTAAAATAACATCAGGTACGAAAATAACACTCACCACAGTATTTATTAGATATTATTAGCCATTTTCATTATTTTTCACGATACAAATAACAGACAATAAAGCTTTTTAAATAGATGACTTGACTTCTATCATCGACGATTGTCATGCACAGCCTACTAACTGATTAGTTTTGTCAAAATTAAATATTATAATGGTTTTTATTATTATTTCGTGAAAATTGAATAAAATATTGTATAAACCACGTGAGCTAAGAATGTTTCTTCACTCGAAGAATTTAACTCACTCGCCCTTACAGGCTCGTGAGCTAAATTTTCTTCTCGTGAATAAACATTATCTTAGCTCACTTGGTGTATAAATATCTATTAGTCTAGTTGGATATTGATTTTATTCTGATTTCGACGATATCAATATTGTATAAATTGATAATAATTAATTTTTATCCTAACTGCATTTTATAAACATAGAAATGGCCTTAAAGGATTAAGGAGAAATTAAATAAACGAGAGAAAAAATATGAATGAATATCATAGCTATATGTAAGGAGGTCCGGGGTTCAAATCTCTGCAGTGTCATTGAATTTATCATAATTTGTTTCTCGTTTATTTAAATTTTCCTTAATCCTATAAGACCAATTTTATGTTTATAAATATTGTATATGGTTGTATAACAATTATTTCGAGAAAAATTATATTAAAAATGAGAAATAATGTTAAAATATTGAATAACGCTATGCAACAACAGATATTTGTTGACAGTTAAAAATTGCTTTCAATAATTATTGTAATTTAGTTTATTGCTAAAGAACCTCAAGAAATTGCTAAATGCTACCGGTGCGGCAGTTATGATCAGGGCATCGAATCCGAACCTGAATTTTTAAATTATTTCTGTATAAAGATTGTCATTCAAAAAACACTAATTCAATTTTAATTTGGCCGAACCGAATCTGAAGGCGGAACAAAATCGCGAAATTTATTAATTCTTGAATCAGAACCACATTTGAACTAAACCGGAATCTGCAACGAGCCCCGTTTTTTGCAGGTTCGATGCCCTGGTTATAATATTGTTACCCACGATATTCAAAAAAATAAATGCCATTACTTGTTAAAATAATAAAATCTGGCCTAGGGAAATAATGTCCACATTTCATATATAGAGGTAAATTGGTGAACATTTCTTTCAATTTTGATACACCCACCATAGAAATTGACTTTTATTCTTGGTCAAGGAAAAGCCTTTTACTGATTTTAATTTACATAATAATAAATCTGAAATTAACAAAATATTTGTTTTCCAGAAATGCAACCATGCGGCGTTGGAGTGTACCAGTTTTAATATTTTTAAGTATTGTAACAAAAGTTTTTTCATGCACATTCATGGGATATTATGATGGTGGTAACGAATACCTATGTAGCAATATGACTCGCAACGAGTACATCAACCAAATTAATTCAATACTAAATTTTTTAAATAGAATAAAAAAACTAAGTATCGTTCAAATATATGTCCCAATAATAGATCAAGATATGTTTATCAATAATTCTTATTATATGTACGTATATTATTTAACAATAAAACAATGTGCAGTCACAACAATTGGAAATGATAGTTTTAACAAATTTAAAGTTTTGAAATATTTAGATATTTTGGAGAATAATATAAAACATTTTGACGGAAATTTTATAACATCTCTTCAACATTTACGTACGTTAAACATATCTAGTAACAATATCCAACAATTTAATATTAATTGTAATAGCATAAGTTTCTTTACTAAATTAATAATAAGTAATAATTCAATAACATCTTTAAGAGAAAATACGTTCAAAGAATGTGCACATTTGCAATTTTTGAGTATAAATAACAATGGAATAAATAGTATAGAAAAGAATGAATTTAGTGGAATAGAAAACCTAGATATTTTAGATTTATCAAATTGTAATATTTCAAAAATACAGCAACACTCATTTATTGGATTATATAAATTGTCTGTTTTACATTTAGAAAATAACAATTTTGGTAAACTTTATAATAACACATTTGCAGGATTAGTAAATTTAGACACTTTAGATTTATCAAATTCAAATTTATCAGAAATAGATGTAGGAGTATTTAAAGAATTAAATTCTTTGAAAAGATTGTCACTAGCAAATAATTCCATACAGATAAAACCATATTCGTTTCAAGGTTTGCGATCACTGGAATTTTATAATTTTAAAGAAATTTTTTACAGCATTAAAGTTCTGAAAGGTTACACTTTCGACGGATTAATAAATTTACGGGCTTTGGATTTATCGAATTTAACTATAATAGACATAGATCCACAAGCATTTTTCGGGTTGAAATCAATACATTCATTAAGTTTAAGCTCAAATAAATTACGTAATTTTTCTTGTGACATCTTCAAAGAAAACATTAACATACAAAATTTAAATTTAAGTAATAATGAAATAGAAACCATAAGTATTTGTGTGTTCCAGTATTTGACTAACTTGAAATATTTAGACTTACAAAATAACCGAATCAAGGAATTACAATTAGACAGTTTGTCCGCATTTAATCAACTGCAGGTCCTTATTTTGTCACATAATGAGTTAAACACCCTCTCCGAGACAGTGTTGCATTCTCTGGACAACCTGCAGGAGTTAGACATCAGCGCCAACCGCTTTACCATACTCGACCCTCGCACTCTTTTTTCACATCTCACTACCTTAAAACAAATTGATTTATCGGGGAATTTGTGGTCGTGTCATAACCTCACTTCCATTCGGAAATATTTACGAACAAAGAACATATCTTTCAAAAGTAAAATACTTAACTTTACAGGGGCTAATATTGGCGGTGTACAGTGTGTCGATGAACAAAACAATGAATTTGAGGGAGGTGGTGTTGAACATAACGACGAAAATAATATGCAATATACAAAAAGTGAAATAACTTTAAAAGAATTTTCTCAAAACGTAAATAATAATTTTGAAAAACTAATAAATGCGATTCAATTTTTAAATAATACACACACAGAAAATTCCAATTCAAACAATAGGAATATCTACAATTTATTGTTAATTATTTGTTTAATATATGTTTGTTACAAAGCAACATGTTTTTCTTACAAATTTTATAAACAAAACAAAACTAAAGAGAAAAGGGCAAGTACCTCAACTGAATTAATGACACTAAATACAGATGCAGAATCAGTATAAACGTTGGATATTGTTATTACAATATGTAAAGTATTAGATATATGTGTACATGTGTATAGCTAGAATAATAGGAGATACATATATTATACAGACAATGAGAGAAATGTATGATTAACGCAAAGACATTGTATTGTAATATTAAGTATTTTGTTAACTTAAAATAGTGCACTAGTTTAATAATATGGCATAAAAAGAATAATTGATATATTAGTTTTTATAGAACAATGTATGTCTTTTCTATATGAATATAAATTTAGAAAAAAAATCCTACCCTTTTAATTGTTCCGTGTATATAATACTCGTATATGTAACTATAATTTTATATATTTAATTAATAATAAAATTAAGAATATTAAATATACTTCCAAAAAGAACATTCAGATATAATATGTATCTGGATTTTCGACACTGATATTTTTCTGTCAATTGCAAACATTTTTATATGTCAACTGATTTCCGTGGAGTTTTTTGGGCTCTTAAATTCATTAGAACGGATTATTTTACATATTTATAATTCGTTATCTCGGATACCCGATTTTATAAACGGCAGATAAATTTATTTCCAAAGTAAATAAAATTTATTCATTCAAATGACAGTAATGTTATAATGTGATAAAATGTGTAAAATGATTCTAATTTGTTGTGTGAATAAATTTACTATAAAAGTAAATTTATAAAACCGGGGGTAAATCTATAGAAGATAATAAATGTATCGGGTAGGGAATTATATTCTATAATATTTGTAATAACATAAATTTCCAAATAACTATATTTAAAAGATTTTTTTAAGAAACTACTAATTCCGGTTGTCCACTTGTTACCAAAACCTTTTCAGCTCTTCCCATTAATTTCAAAGTCAGATTAAGGAATACGTTGTTAAATTGGTCTCTAGTCTTACAGATTTTGAGAAACCGTCCTTCCAAAACACACACACATATCTACACACACACACACACACACACACACACACAACATCTACACACACACACAACATCTACACACACACACACAACATCTACACACACACATCTACACACACACACACACACACACAGACGTCATTGTTAAAATGTTAAAATCTGATTCTAGTGATCTTAAAACGTGCGTATTCACTAAAATCTGGATGTGCGATTTTAGCGTGAATCCAATACCTCTCTTAACGAGAGGTAAAAACGCAAAAAATTCTAAATACAGAAGATATTTATAATTATTATAAAAACAATGAAATAAAAGTAATAAAATTTGATTATAAAACGTTGTAGAAAAAGTACCTATACTACGATACTTGAGTCATAAGTAGCAAATAATGCGCTCATATGATTACAATTTTCTACTTACAACTCTTATCACTTAATATATTTTCGTCTAAGGCCTGAAATGTCCCTTGATGAGACTTTGTCATATATGTTATACAGTACAACTCTTAACCAATGGTAGAAGTAACTCCCAAGGTAGTAAATCTAGCAATAATTTTTGCTTTACATACTTTTTGTTTTCTATAAGAAATGAAGGCTCTTAAAACTGAAAAATTACGTCGTGGTTCAAAATTTTGTAATAACATAAAAATCATTGTGTTCTCTGGAAAAAAATGTAGATTAGTATAACATTTTGCAGTTTCCGAAATTCCAGTGGTGCTCTTAAAAATAGGCAAAACCTGTATATTCCAATTTCTAATGGGCTACTTGCGTGGTACTGAAAATCCGATTTCTGTCACTATATACGTAATGTTATATTGAAAACATATATAAAAATATAAATTTTATTTTAAAATAATTATTTGTTTTTTGCTAAATTAAGAAAGAAAATTTTCTGTGACGTTTTTATATTTAACTGGGGAGGGGAAGCATGTTTAAGAATGTTATCAATAGATGGCATGGCGTGCGAGAAAGTTTTAATTTGAATTTGACATTAGTTCATTTTTCTCTTTCTCTGGTCACTCAAATACATTAATTACTTTATAAATAAACACATAGGTAGTTATTTGTAATTTAAAATATCGATACCAAAAAGATAAACTAAAATACTAACCTCCAAACTATTATTAAAACGTCAAACAGGTGACCTACATTACCCGCACAAACATACCATTACTATGGGACGGCACCACGCTGTGGCTTTACGACTATTCATTGGTGCGGTGTAATTCTACGTCATACATGGCGGGAATTCAAATAATAAATTTCATTTTTTTTTTCTGGCTAATTAATAAAAATTTTGTCAAAAGAAAAAATACGGGTAGCAAGTTTTTACCTTCTCTTCAAAAATATTAAATAAAAAAAGGTACGCAAGTAGCCCATTATATTTGTCCTTTTGAACTTGTCACTTGTAATGTTGATATTTTATATCTCAACTTCCTATGCTGATTACACAGTATCTGTTTAGCTGAGCTTTAGTCCTGTTCAAGTATAGAACTGTGTAAACACATGTATCTTGCAGCCACAAATAAAATTTATATCTTTGAAGAAGTTCAAGAAATAAAGTTAATGTTTCCAAAACTATTCAATTCACAAAGAAAAGTTGTCTTAGGTATTTAATTATTTGTGTATAAATTGATAAGTGAGTGATATAAATTTATAGGAGACAAATAGAGTATTCCCCAGTGTGCAGTACCATATAATTCATTATAATAATCAGTTATACTTGAATAACTCTAAAGTACACAAAGGATTATTAAATAACAACAAATTGAACAAGGATTTGACGATTTTCCCATTACTACACGGCTAAGAAATCAGGACCAATGTAAGTATACAGGGTAATTATCAACTTTAAACACATATTGCAATGACATGCAATATTCAGCCAAGAAAATTAAAATTCTTCCTTGAAAATTTTGTTGGAATTTGGTTAGAATGCTCTCAGGATTTTAGACATCTTATAAAACAATATGAATGTGAGCCCAGCACGTTTAAATATTTAAATTTATAAAACTTCCGGATGCATTCAAGAGATGGAATGTATATATTTTTGAATAGTAACTTATATAATATTTTATTCTATTTGGATATATATAGATTTTGTTCTGATTCCGACGATATCAATATTGTATAAGTTGATAATAATTAATTGTGATCCTAACTGCAGTTTATAAACATAGAAATTGCCTTAAAGGATCAAGTAGAATTTAAATAAACGAAGAAAGATATTATGAAAAATTCAATGACACCGCAGGGATTTGAACCCCGTACCTCCTCATATCTAGTTATCTGCGTGCCATTGAATGTTTCATAATTTGTTTCTTCGTTTATTTAATTTGTCCTTGAGCCTTTAAAGCCATTTCTATGTTTATAAATACTGTATAACAATTATTTCGAGAAAAATTGTATTAAAAATTGGAAATAATGTTAAAAACTATGCAACAACAGAAATTTGTTGACCATTGATAATTGCTTCCAACAATTATTGTAATTTAGTTCATTGCCAAAGAACCGCAAGAAATAGCTAATTGCTGCCGGTGCGGCAGTTATGATCAGGGCATCGAACACGAACCACAATCGAACTAAAACCGGAATCAAATCGTAACATTTTACCGAACCTAAACCCAGAACCAAATTTCTGAGATTTTTTTCAATCGGATTCGAGTCGAAACCGAAACGGGTATTAAAATGGGGGTTTAGGGTTCAGCTCCGGTTCACGTTCATTTTCCGTTCGAAATGCGTAATCGTAATACAGCCGATGATCGTGAAAATTATACCCATGTTCTTATCTTGCCTTGCATTATAAATTCTCGCATTTTAAATTACATATTTCTATATAAACAATATTATCATTCAAAAAATACTAATTCAATTCAAGCCGGAACAAAACTGCAAATTTTGTTAACACTTGAATCAAAACCACATCTGAACTAATCTTTCAAAAAACCTGGACCTGAACCAAGCCCAGTTTTTGGTAGGTTCGATGTCTTGGTTATAATATTGGTACCCACGAAATCCAAAAAAATAAATGTCATTACTTGTCAAAATAATAAAAGGTGCTCTATGGAAATAGTGTCCACATTTCATATATAGAGGTAAATTGAGGTACATTTCTTTCAATTTTGATATACCCATCATAGAAATTGACTTTTATTCTTGGCCAAGGAAACGCCTTTTACTGATTTTAATTTAGATAGATAATAATAAATCTGAAATTAACAAAATATTTATTTTCCAGAAATGCAACTATGCGGTTTTGGAGTGTACCAGTTTTAATATTTTTAAGTATTGTAACAAAAGTTCTTTCTTGCGCTGACACGGGATATTATAAAGATGGTAACGAATACCTATGCAGCAATATGACCCGCAATGAGTACATCAACCAAATTGACACATTACTAAATTTTTATCGAAAAATAATAAGAAAACTTCGTATCTTTCAAATAAATGTCCCAGTAATAGATCAAGATATATTTACTAATTATTTTTATAAGAACGTATTTTATTTAACAATAAAACAGTGTGCAGTCACAACAATTGAAAATCATAGTTTCAATAAATTTAAAAATTTACTGTATTTGGATATTTTGGAGAATAATATTAAATATTTTGATGGAAATTTTATAACATCTCTTACACATTTACGTACGATAGACATATCTAGTAACAATATCCAACAATTTAATATTACTTGTAATAGCATAGAATACTTTACTAAATTAATAATACGTAATAATTCGATGACATCTTTAAGAGAAAATATGTTTCAAGGATGTGCATATTTGCAATTTTTGGATAAAAGTAACAATAGAATAAATAGTGTAAAAAATAATGAATTCATTGGAATTAAAAACATAAATACTTTAGATTTATCAAATTCAACTATAACGGAAATAGAACCACGAGCATTTTTCGGGTTGAAATCAATACATACATTAAGTTTAAGCTCAAATAAATTACGTAATTTTTCTTGCGACATCTTCAAAGAGAATAGTAACATGCAAAATTTAAATATAAGTAATAATGAAATAGAAAACATAAGTATTTGCGTGTTTCAACATTTGACTAACTTAATATCTTTAGATGTACAAAACAACCGAATCAAGGAATTACAATTAGGCAGCCTGTCCGCATTTAATCAATTGCAGGTCCTGAATTTGTCACATAATGAGTTAAACACCCTCTCCGATACAGTGCTTCACCCTCTGGACAGCCTACAGGAGTTGGACATCAGCGCCAACCGCTTTACCGTACTTGACCCTCGCACTCTTTTTTCACATCTCACTACCTTAAAACAAGTTGATTTATCGGGGAATTTGTGGTCGTGTCATAACCTCACTTCCATTCGGAAATATTTGCGAACAAAGAGCATCTCTTTCAAAAGTAAAATACTTAACTTTACAAGGGCTAATATTGGCGGTGTCCAATGTGTCGATGGACAAAACAATGAATTTGAGGGAGGTACTGTTGAATATAACAACGAAAATAATATGTCAAATACGAAAAGTGAAATAACTTTAAAAGATTTTTCTCAAAACGTAAATAACAATTTTGAAAAATTAGTAAATGGAATTAATAATTCTAATAATATAATGATGCAAATTTTAAATAATTCCAATTCAACCAATAGTAATAACTACAATTTATTGCTAATTATATGTATAATATATTTTTGTTACAAAGCAATATGTTTCTCTTACAAATTTTATAAACAAAACAAAAATAAAAAGAAAAGGGAAAGTATCCCAACTGAATTAATAACATTAAATGTAGATGCAGAATCCGTATAAATGTCAGATATTGTTATTATAATATGTACAGTATTATATGTTTACATGTGTATAGCTAGAATTATAATAATAGATACAATATAGATTTTTCCAAAGGTATAATTTGTAACCAGGTGGCGAAGAAAAATCAACAGAAAGCACTGTAAACAATTTATGTCAAACCTCAAAACTGACATGTAAAATATTTAAATCTTACAACCCGATTATCGAAAAAGTTTAAGCTAATCTTCATTTTTTGACTAGCATATTCTACTCTAATTTTGATAGTTTATATCTTAAAATGTAGTCTAATCTATCCGTAGTATCTCCTTTTTATGATAATATTTTGAAGATTAAATTTTAAATACCGCAATAGAATAGAATGCACTTATCCAAAAATCTGATACCTACATATTTACTAATTCTGCAAACTATATTAAGTTCCTTTGCACATATCTATTGCTTTACATGATCCATTTCGTTAATGTGTAGTTACAAACTAATATTTGACACTTTGTTAACATTGCTTATTCACAGATGTTTGATTTTTAGTGCAGCAAACATATCAAATTTGTATCGGATCATTCTGTACCTACATCTAATATTTATGTATGATGGAAAATATATTATTTTTACTAACCTTACTTTCATTAAGCGAGGTTTACATTGGTAGAGTAATTGGGTTTTGCTTGTACCAGTAACTTGCAAGACAGTTACTAACCTAATGAAATCTTATAGAACAGTACCTGTACCAGTACTTGCACAAGTAATCAGGACAGGTAAGTGGATAGCCTCCCAGGCTATCTACTTACCATTTGCAAAGCCACTTTTCTTCCCCCACCATCATATTACACTAGGCTCTACTAGCTTGTATGTCTACTATACCTATGTAAACATTTGCTTGCTAGTGTATTTGTAAGCTAGTGCCAGTAAATATCTGTTTTGTACAGAGTTGAAATGTGTATAGTTGCCGGGGTTTTTGATTAAGAGATTTAAAAAAAAAAAAAAATAGAATGAAAGATGATCTGAAGGGGAAATCACAATTTGTGTAATTCGCACAAATATTTCTTTTAACATTTTGTTTCTAGTACGACGAGATATTGTATACATACTCTCGATGTGATAGTCTTACTAGTACAAATGGACATTAATACTTTTTAAGTGTAGACATCCACTGTCTTGTGTCCGAGACAGTAGGCTAGCCAGGTTAGCTACTAGTAACTAAGCTTAGTTACTACACCAATGTAAACCGCCTTTAGACTCAATAGAATCTTCTTAACACGTTTCATTATTAATTTTAATGTAATTGCTTCCTGACAGTGATGTTTGTTTAAATATGTGAAAATTGTTTTTAAAATATTATATTTTTGTTTGATGCATAGGCAAAATGATATATGAAAATAAATTATTTTATAATTTAATATTTAAAGTTATTTGAAGTTATTTACTAAATTATTATCATAGAATTGAAAATTGTACCATTATATCCAATTTTTATTAGTATAAGTTGCTAAAAATATATATTCAATGAATTATTATAATATATTATAAATGATACTTCCAGTTATACGATATACATTAAAAACTAATGAGCTATTCCCACATTAGTATAGAATGGGTATACACGATTCACACACACACACACACACACATACACACACACACACACACACACACACATACATACATACATACATACATATATACATACATACATAGACATCATTGTAAAAATGTTAAAATCGAATTCTGGGGACATCAAAACGTGCTTATTCACTAAAATTACCTAGAGTAGCGGGAGGTAAAAATAAGGATTAGTTTAAACATTTTTGAGAATTGGGCTGTAAATTTTTTGTTATGTATTAAAATTAGATAAATGTACACACATACTTGATATCGTCCAATAACTATATTATTTATGTAATATTAAGCATTTTGTTAACCTAAAATAGTGGACTTGTTGAATGTGTGCTAAGTTAAACATTATTTATATTAAGTTTGTTTGATATTATGGTAAATTCAATGCTTTACATGTTATTTGTTATTACATGATATTATGTATGTTCATCATTCTTTGGTCATAATTAGGTTTATCGCCTGTCGAGCATTGTATGTTTAAAATAAAATACTAAGGCTAAAAAGAATAATTGATATATATTAGATTTTATAAAACAATGTATGTCTTTTCTATATGAATATAAATTTAGATAAAAATACTCAACTTTCTACTCATATGTTTATTCAAAACATGACAGATAATACAATACAATAGTAGTAAATAATATTTACCAGTCGAGGACGAGTTTGGTATCCGTCCGAGTTAATCAACGTAATTTACCTCTAGAATTGCATATAATTTTTTTCTTCAAACGTCAGAAAAATGACATCTTTTATGACTTGATTCACAAGATAGAAGTTTCATTTCTACGCCGTAGGAATAGACAAGTTAATATTATTTTTCAGCGACACCTCGACATGTCATAATCCTTCAGCCATATTGTTGAACTTCCATCCGATTGAACAACTTCAATTGCCATACAGGACCATACTTCAAATTCTGATATAATTGCAAATAAAGAGAATATAAAATTGCATAATTTTTATTTAAACACACATTTTTCAATGTATGAGGAAGTTCCTGAATGTCAGATATTCTTGCAATACATTAACAAGATTGGCGGTATTACTTATAGATACATGCATTTGACCTATAATTTTAAATATTTAATTAATAAAACAACAAGAAAGATTAAATGTACTTCCCAGAAAAAGTTTTCAGAATGTAACTAAAGACGTTGATTTTTGACACAAACATATGAATTTGTCAACTGGTTTCCTTGGTGTAACTTAGCCCGCGCGATTTGTAACATCCAATTATTTTATATATTATACACAATAATGTCTTTATCTCTACATTTATAGAATATATATAATAAATTTTTTAAATGTATCAGATGTAGAATTTTATGTTCTTCAATATTAGTAATTACACAAATTTTCAAAAAAATAATATTTAGAAGATTTTTTTAAGAAAAGACTACTTCCGGTTGTCCAATTGTTATCAGCTCTTCCCATGAATGTCGGATTGATAAACTCATACTTAAACTGGTCTTAAGTCTTACAGT
Source organism: Ophonus ardosiacus (assembly GCA_943142095.1). Taxonomy (NCBI): domain Eukaryota; kingdom Metazoa; phylum Arthropoda; class Insecta; order Coleoptera; family Carabidae; genus Ophonus; species Ophonus ardosiacus. The sequence continues at coordinate 28,507,943 of OW964837.1, read as the reverse complement.
TTTTGAGTAATCGTCCCTCCAACATACACACACATACATATATATATATATATATATATATATATATATATATATATATATATATATATATATATATATACACACACACATCATCGTAAAAATGTTAAAATCTGTTTGTAGGGATCTTAAATCGTGCTTATTCACTAAAATCTGGATATGTGAGCGAGAGGTAATAAAAACTTACTTTCACACGAGTACAGTGAACAATATACGTTTTAGACATTAAAATGTGCGCCCGCTATCTATTGTCAATTACCAAAACTAAAAATGTGTTGTGGCCAGCACAAGACCTCTCGCCATTTCCATATTAGGCTATAAATATTGTATTTAACATTTCTGGTACACACAAAATATTCTAATTACATCTGTTCTTTATTTTTCAATTCATTCTATGAACAAGTTTCCTCCTATTCTTTTAAATGTTCGAGATTCTTCCAATTAATTGACGAGATTGGCGGTACCTCTTTCTGAAAAGTATATAATGAAATATATGTATAACAAGCGCGTGTTTAGTTGTCCTGTTACTGTACATACTTTGGGTTAAAAATGAATCCCGTTTCTGTTTATACCAATTTTAGATGTTGACGGAGTCTTTTCCTTGTTATAAAAATAGCATATTATAATTACTATTACATCTTGACTTGTCCAAGTACGAATTTTAGGTTTTCCGCATTCAAGAACAGTGTTAATTAAACGTGCGGCAGCTGTATCTATAATTTTAAATATTTAATTAATGATAAAATAAGAAATATTAAATGTACTAAATTTATGTCAATTTTTCAACTGGTTTCCAGGGAATATTTGACGGATACAATGAATTATTTTAATAATAAATAATATATCATCACGGCATATTACCCATTTCTGGGTGTGCCAAGCTGTTTTCACAGATCTCGGTAATGATGATGACATATTTGCACAATGCGGGCGCTTACCAGGCGTCACCTCACGGGCACTCATTGCTGGCGTGGAGAGGGCACCACAGGGGTCACTTTTGTGCCATTTAAAATTCGAAATATTTGGCGTCGGTCGGGATCGAACCCGGTTTCCCAGGTTCGCGACCAGACACTCAGGCACGCTGCCACGGGAGCCCATTATAATTATTTTATATATTTATAACTCTCTACCTCTAAATCTATAGAAGATATAACAAAAATGTTTAATAAACTAGAAAGAGAATTTTATATTCATTAATATTTGTTGCAACATAATTTTTCAAAAAATAATATTTAGAAGATTTTGTTAAAGAAACTACTACTTCCGGTTGTCCAATTATTACCAAAATCTTTTCAGCTCTTCCCATGAATGTGAGAGTGAGGAATTAATAGATAAACTGGTCTTATGTCTTATAGTTTTTGAGTAATCGTCCCTCCAACATCCACACAAACACACATACACGCATTCATACATACACACATCCACACACACACATCTCCCCACACACACACACACATCTCCCCACACACACACACACACACACACACACACACACACACACACACACACACACACACACATCATCGTAAAAAAATGTTAAAATAGGTTTATACGGACCTTAAATCGCGCTTATTCGCTAAAATCTGGATATGTGATTTTTAGCATGAATCCAATACCTCTCTTAGCGAGAGGTAAAATACCATTTTCGTCTAAGGTCTAAGGCCTGAAATGTCTCATGTATGACACTTACTCAATTATAGGTTCCGAAATTCTAGTGGCAAAACCTGTATATTCCAATTTCTAATATATGTATCCTTTTGAACTTGTCACTTGCAATGTTCATATTTTATATCTCAACTTCCCATGATGATTACACATTATCTATTCAGCTGAGCTCACATTCAATTTAAATTACACATTATCTCTGTTGAGATGAGCACAAACTTTACACCAGTTTCAATATTAGAACAATGCAAACACACGAATCTTGCAGCCATAAATAAAATTCATATTTTTAAAGAAGTTCCAGAAACAATGTTAACGTTCATAAACTATTCAATTCACAAAATAAAAATTGTCATAGGTATTTACGTAATTATTTGTGTATAAATTGATAGGTGAGTGATATAAATTTATAGGAAGGCAGGGTATCCCTGAATAATTTAAAGTAGATTTTGTTTAAATATTCAAGGTAGGAGTTTAAATTCTTATGTAATTATTGACAAGAGTGCTAAATATTCCTCAAAACATTTGACATTCCCTATAATGTTTCTGTGCAGACGTACCACTACCATATTTTGTATGGACGTTAGTAGAACACACCTGAGTAATTTCGTGTACAGTTAGTTTAAATATTCAGGGGATAAGACATACATTTTTAAGAGATTATTAATAAAGAGTGTTAAAAATTCTCATTGGGCTATATAACAGCCTCTATAGTTTTTTTTTTTTTTTTGTGTAGCCGTACCACTTCCATATTTTGTATAGACGTTACTGCAACACCCCTAAGTAATGTCATGTAGATTTAGTTTAAATATTCAGGGGATGAGATATACATTTTCAAGTGAGTATTAATAAATAGTGTTGTAGTAACCTCTATACAAAATATGGAAGTGGTACGGGTACACAAAAAAAGGATGTCATATGCATCGATGAGAATTTTTTTCACTCTTTATTATCTATATATATAAAAAAATAAGGTTTTTCTTTGGGGCCTTAGTTATGGACTTCTACCGAACCGATTTTGATTATTCTTTTTTTAAATGAAAGCTATTAGCATGTAGATGTGCACAAAAATCTAAAATGTTACAGTTTTGATTCCGTCTATTTTTTATAAGGCCTTAAAGATTTTTTATTAAGTACCGCTGTCAAGCGATAGATGGCAGCACTGAACATAAAGATGAGAATGATGAAAAATACATACAATTTGTGAAAATTGCTACAAGCTACAGGAATAATATTTTGTGTTATTTAAGGTTGGTTTATCAATGCAAGGTTAAATAATGTAACAGGTAAATAACGTGCAAAGCTGTTATCATACAAAAGTCAAAAGTTAACATTAAATGACAGATAAATATGTCAACTTGTCAACTTATAGTGAAACCTTAATAAGGAATTTTTACCCTCAAAAATTAATAAATATAATAGTTAATTCATTAATTCAAATATGGTATTTAATAATATTGAGTAAAATTAATAAAGATATATATTTTGTATTATAATAATTTTTTAACCTAATTTAAAAATGAACAAGAGACAGGTGTACATTTACAGGTTTTTAAATAATGAAATCATTAAATACAAAAGAGTATATTACAATCAACCACTTGGATGCACCTATTTTCCCGCTCTTAAACGCTACCCCTTAATGCTACCTTTTGCAATATGTTTTCAAACTTTTGAAACATGATTTTACATTAACCAAACATGAATTCACATTAACGGAAACTGATTTCACATAAATTAGAAGTAAATTCTCAGTAACGAAATACGATTTCACATTAGCGAAAACTGATTTCATGTAAAAGAAAACTGAATTCACACCAATGAAAACTAATTTCAACTAAACGAAAACAGATTTCAACCCCTGGGGTTACTTATTCTCACTTCTAGCGTAGCTAACATTGTTGTAGTCAACTTTTATCATTGTTGTAATCAAGTTTCATCATTGTTTTAATCAAGCTTTCTTATTGTCGTAATCAAATTTAATCTTTAGTTAAGTTTCTTAAAAATGCTATTCGCTATTTATTTAATATTTTATAAGTTCAGAAAAATATTTTAATATATTTTAGGGACAATACATTTGCCTTATTTTTTACCTCTCCAAAGGTGACTATTGCCCCTTCTGCCCTTCCTTGGCGGCGCCTATTTAAGATTCCTATGAAAAATCTGTTTTCATTTAGTTGAAACTGGTGTTTAAAATTGTGTATTCTGTTTTCATTGTTACAAAATCGGTATTCAGGAGTGATAAATTAGTTTTCGTTACTGTGAATTCAAGTTTCCTTTGTGTGAAATCAAGGTTCGTTAATGTGAAATCATATTTTGTTAAAGTGAAATAGAATTTCAAAAGTGTGAAATCATACTGTAAAAGGTATAGACAGGCAATGATTATGCATATTGTTTTAAACCGAATAAAGATGTTAATTTGCATAATAGAAACACGTTAATCCCTCATAGATTACAATAATGCATAAAATTTTTGTGGACAATAAAACAGCCATTATTACTACAATAATTGAACTTGAAATCATAAATGAAACACGTTGATTACAACAATAACACTATTTGTTGGTGACTATAAATTATTTACATTATACAATGAAATGAATGAATAACGTTACCCCATATTTTTGTTGCAAATATTTGCAACGGGTACAGCTAGTTAATCACATAAAAAAATATGTGTCATCCCCTGATTAAATAAACTATTTGTACATATTACTCAGGGATGTTCTGTTGACCATTCTACAAACATAGAAGTGGTGCGGCTACTCACAAAAATGATAGGGGATGATAACATATACAGCGATGAGAATTTTTAGCAATCTTTATTATTAATCACTTACAAATTTATTTCTCATTCCCTTAATATTTAAACTATTTGTACATGAAATTACTCAGGGGTATTCTAGTAACGTCCGTACGAAATATGGAAGTGGTATGGCTACACAAAAAAATGATAGGGGAAGTTATATGCACAAATGAGAAATTTTAGCACTCTTTATTAATAATCACTTAAAAATTTATGTCTCATCCCCTGAATATTTAAAATAAATCTATATGAAATTACTCAAGGGTGTTGTAGTAACGTCCATACAAAATATGGAATTGGTACGGGTACACAAAAAAAGGATGTTATGTGCATCAATGAAAATTTTTAGCACTCTTTATTAATAATCTCTTAAAAAATTATATCTCATCCCCTGAATATTTAAACTATTTGTACATGAAATTACTTAGGGTTGTAGCAGTAACGTCCATACAAAATATGGAAGTGGTACGGCTATATAAAAAAAAATGATAGGAGCTGTTATATGCATCCATGAGAATTTTTAGCACCCTTTATTAATAAACTCTTAAAAAATTATGTCTCATCCCCTGAATATTTAAACTATTTGTACATGAAATTACTTACAGGCCTATTCTACTAAAAAAATGTATAATGATGTCGTTACTGAACGACTGTCGCTAAGCATTTGGTTAAACAACTTTAATAACGACAAATGCCAAAAACCTATTCTACTAATCATATCGTTATAAATTATCGTTATCAGGATTATAACGATAATATCTAACTTCATGTATATTTTGAAACAATAAATTTTTATATGTTTTTCAATTTAAATTTGACATATCGATTCATTGTTTGTTTATTTAATTGAATTTGACAATGGATATAAAGAAAAGGACTTCGAGGACAACTCAAAGACAGTATGAAATATATGTTGAAGAACTGGAAAATAACAGTTCATTAAGAATTAATAAATTGTCCACTGAAGAATTGGAAGAAATATGGAGAAGACTTACAAGTCATTTAAATTCTGTGGGACCGGGTAAAAGGAACTGATGTATCACGCAGTGTACGATTATATGCTCTGTCATCCCTGTACAAATATATAATTTTTAAATACATAGATAGTGCATCTATATTCTATATTATATTATATATCAATATATTAAATAATATTATCTAAGGGTGGAAAAAAGAAAAAGTTTTTTCGTTGCAGAATTTTTTATTTATTATTTACATTCTGCAACGAAAAAACCTTGGATTTTTCTTTTTTCTACCTTTATCAACATGCAAAACAGCCTGGAGTCCTTCGTCCACTAAATATTATCTAAATCTAACTTTTTAAATACATTTCTGAAATATAAATAAAATGTCTAATACTAAAAAGTATAATATATATAATTAGTGTACAGAAGTGAATAAATACTCATCTTTGCAGAATCTCTTTTTCAGCTACAATTAACAAAATATCTTCTTGAGCCATTTTTACTTTTGTTCTCAAAATATGTCTAACTTTACGACTTCAACGATGCATGTGAACTTGTCGTTATTAAACGATGTGAAATAACGATATGTAACGATTCGTAACGATAAATAAATTAACAGAATAGGGTTTGGGCAAAAATCGTTATCATAACGACTTATCGCCTAGTAACGAGTCATAATGATACATATTTTTTTTAGTAGAATAGGCCTGTTAGGGTTGTTGTAGTAACGTCCATACAAAATATGGAAGTGGTACGGCTACACTAAAATATCTGATGTGGACACCACATGACTTCCTTGTACGCCTGTTACACTATACAAATTTTGTTAATAATTAAAATATGTATAATAACAGACCTAATCATAAAATTGCACGTATTTGACATAATTTGACATTGACATTAAATTCTTTATTTTTTTGTTATTTGTCACGATCCATTTTATATTTTTATATTTATTTCACATCTTACTCATCGCCCTAGTCTTAAGCAATAGATAGTCCCCTACTGCATTGCTGGTCATAGGATATTATGGGTGAATAGATTTGCCATTTCTTGATAATTATTTTGCAAGTTTGAGCATATACGAAAAAGTTGAATCGTAGATTCGAGAACAGATAAAATTCAGATGGTGATTCGATTGCTTCTTAGCTGTGTGTAACTGTGTTCAGTATTGAGTCATATTTATCATTATTTCTTGTGAATATTGTGACTTTGGGATAAATCCTGACTCGCCAATAATTGGGATTATAACTGAAACTATAGCAATTGGGAAATTAATTCCCGCGGATTTTTCCGGATAAATAAGCACATGGTTATTGAAAATACATTCAGCCGCCCACTAACTCAGGTACATAATAAGTATATTTATTTATACAATAATTTAGTAATTATTTAGAATTTGCATAATATTTCATTGATAATACTGTAATTATTGTAATTTTCATTATGTGTACCATAGACCAGCAATGTAATAGATTCCCTTTCAGGCTTGTTATTCTGGAGGTACTTGTTGTCGTTATTGTTGCTATTGTCTCTTCTTCGCCCTTGGATATTATTCTATTCGAATCTGGATTGTGGAACTTCTTGAGTTTGGTGACCGCATGTTCTGGAAGTCGGAGGCCATCGCCATTTTTCCACGTATACTACGTCACGCGAGACGTCACACCACGTCACGAGATACGTCATACCACGTCATCACTCTCACTGAGTGGCCAGATAAGCTCCATTTTATATTATTCATTTTATTAATTATTATTAACAACAACTCTGTCTCACATTATCAATATTTTCACTGGTGTAATCATAGATATAATTTTGAGCAGATATTTTAAACATTATTCAAACATTTAGTACTTAGTTACGTTGATGTAAATTTGATCCTCAATATCTTGTATACTGTTAGGGGGGTCGTTTATTCGTTTGTATACATAAATGTGCTAACTCACGCGAGTTTTGTAGTTATTCGGTATAGTTTCAAGATAAACTAAGGTGTGAGGCCTAGTTAGGGTTTGTAACGGTTCGGGAAGGGGCTAGGACTAGATATAATCATCGTTTTAGGTATCTTGCGCTCGCATTGCTACCCTGTTTGGTCGACCAACCTCGGACTGTTCTTATTTGCGCCTTTATTTTATTTTACGGGATATTATTGCGTGTTTTATTTGAAGTCCTCACCCGTTCACACGCCACACATCCCCTATTACCTGCTGTTGATGTATGCACCTTTCTTAGTTATATATGTAATCTCGCTTGGGTTATTTAAACTATTATTTTGGGAATTTACGATCCTCGTACGTAATTTTGGTCAACGATATTTATGTTTTAATCGGCCGGATGCTAGTCGGTCCATTTAATGAATAAATGATTATTTTATTGTAAATTTATTTGTTGTGAATATAATATAACATGCTCAAATATTTAATATAACTAGCACTTAAACTTTACGGAGCTTTATTTAATCGCCTGCACCATTGCGCTGTTCCATTTGACCTCCAGTTGTGGCACTTTCTTGGTTGTGTGCTACATTAAGAAGGGACAACCTTTTATTGATAAAATACAACCCAGTGGCGCCCTTACTTTTATTTTAGTTATTATCATTCCTACGACTCCTAAACGACCCACTCCCTCCCACTGTATAAAAGCTAGCAGCCGTATCCTCGCCCGTCTGAGGCTACGTTATCCTGCCGACATTATTCGACGTTTGGTCGTTTTAGCACGTGGCAGATCTGGCACCCAACGTGTGGGGCCCAACATATTAGATGTGACGCCAAACATTATAGATTTAACTATTATTAGAATATATGTTTTTTTTGATAATTATTTTTTTGAGAATATTATTAACGCGACTTAGGAATTTTAGGGGTTAGATATTAATTATAGGTATCAATCAGTTAGTTATAATTTGATTTAGTTTAATATACAGTTGTCTTCATTATGGATATTCGTATTGATGTAAATAGGTTATTATCGGATGAGTTATCATATGAACTTTTATTAAGAGGCATTGTGGAAGGAGGTAATGTTGCGGACAAGCGAGCTAAATTACGCGAACAATTCAGATTTGAGAAACCCGGTGACTCCACGACATTTCCAAACTTATGTTTAGACCCTAAATCCGAAATTGAAGTATGTGAAAGTAAATTAGGACAATTAAGTATAGCGATTAATAATTTTGATTCGGAAAAATATCATCACGAATTGTCTCGAATTGGCTCTCGTTTAAAACACGTACATCAGAGGTTAGGTAGAATAACGGACAAGGAATATGATACAAAGAAACTAGAGCTCACGAAACTTTGTGAGGAATATTTTTCTAAATTGCGCTCCAAATTTTCCGCGAAAGCTTCTGCTCTTCTTTTGGCTGAGCATGAAACATCCTTACTTGAAGGGGAACTTCCTGACGATGTTGAACTATTAGAGTCAAACTTGGTGGGTTCATCTCCTAAACCAAGTGATACGAAAAAGGTTCAGATGACAATAGATAAACCAATTGAATTATCTGACGAAACAAGTGAGACAAAATTTGCACGAGCTTTAGAAAGGTTATCACTTAGTCTAGCTACTCCTTCACGATCATCTGCTAAGAGTATTTCAACGCCAATATATAAATGGAATGTCACTTATGACGGAGGTCCAGGATTGTCAAATTTTCTGGAACGCATTCATGAACTTAGCACTGCACGAGGTGTAACAGATGATGAACTTTTTGCATCTGGAATAGATTTATTTAGAGGAGACGCCTTAACGTGGTTTCGCGCGAAGAGAGGACTTTTACATTCGTGGGACGAATTAGTTAATTCATTGCGAAAAACATTCTTGCCTCATGATTACGATTTAAATTTATGGGAGGAAATACGATGTCGAACGCAAGGAGATGATGAAAAAGTTGCAGTATTTATCGCTTGCCTAGAAGGATTGTTCAATCGTCTTAGCACTCCGCCTACAGAATCAGAACGCGTGAAACAGATTCGACGCAACCTGTCACCTTATTTGCAACAAGGGTTAGGACTAATTCAGTATGCCACTGTAACCGAACTTGATAGTGTATGTTGTCAACTAGAAGATATTCGACTACGCACGCAGCGATTTAAAGCACCGCCATTAGCCAGTCATTGTATTGAGCCGGATCTTGCTTATCACCGCAGTCAGAGAAGCCAATCTAGAATATCTGCAGCTAATGCAGATTCATTTGAAAATGTTGACACAGTGAATACGTCTCCAGGTAGAAACATAACATGTTGGAACTGCAATCGAATAGGTCATCATTCGTTTAATTGCCGAGAACCCCGTCGTCGTCATTGTTATCACTGTGGCAAACCAAACGTTACAGTACGTGATTGTCCATCATGTTCGGGAAACGCCGACAAGAGGCACTAAAAGGTCGTGTCGTGTCCTCTACAATTTCAACTTCGACCGAAAAATCATTACACTTGCAGCGCAATCTTGCAGTCGTGAATTACGTCCTATCTCACCTAGAAGAAGACCAAAGACCATATCTAGAGATTTCTATCTTTAATCAAAAATTTCTGGGCTTACTTGACTCGGGTGCTTCACGTTCCATAATTGGTCAACATGCTTGGGAACAGCTTCGCCATCTAAATTTATACATTGATAAATCGGACGCTCCAGAATGTAAAGTTGCAAACGGTAATATATGCCCTAGTCTTGGCTCTATCATGCTACCAATTCTACTAATGAATAAGAGTAGATTAGTTAAATTCCTCGTCGTACCCACAGTGCCCAATGGCTTAATCCTAGGTATGGATTTCTGGTGTCTTTTGGACATTGTGCCGGACTTAAAGCGTGACGAATGGAAATTTTCTGATGCCTCTGTTAATGCCGTAGCACCACTTACGCATCCTTGTTCCAATCTAAATAATTTGCAGCAACAACAGCTTCAGCAACTTCTACAAAAAACTTGGCAACGTATGGGTACCTCTCTTGGTTGTACCAATCTGGTTGCGCATAATATTACTACCACTTCGGAACCTATTAAGCAGAAATACTACCCGGTATCACCTGCCATCCAGAAACATATCGACAAGGAACTAGATGAAATGCTCAATAATGATATAATTGAACCATCTCGTAGCCCATGGTCCTCACCGATACTTATGGTAAAGAAGAAGGACGGTAACTTCCGATTTTGTGTAGACTTTCGACGTCTTAATCGAGTTACAAAAAAGGACGCGTATCCTATTCCCAACGTATCCAGAATCCTAGAACGTTTGAGAGGCGCTAAGTATCTTAGCTCCTTAGATATTAAATCCGCCTATTGGCAAATCCCTATGAAGGAAACGAGTCGTGAATATACCGCGTTCACAATACCTGGTCGCGGATTATTTCACTTTAAGAGAATGCCGTTCGGATTAACTAATGCTCCAGCCACCTGGCAACGCTTAATAGATACCGTACTTGGCCACGATCTTGAACCATACGTCTTCGTCTACTTAGATGATATTGTAGTAGTTTCTAGCAGTTTTGAACAACACTTAGATATATTGAGTAAGATTTTTGATCGGTTAACTGCCGCTGGTTTGACATTAAGTAAAGAGAAATGTCAGTTTTGCAGATCTGAATTACGCTATCTTGGTTATGTTATAGACAGACAAGGCTTACGCGTGGACCCCGAAAAGGTAAATGCAATCTTGAATATCCCAACACCCACTCGCGTTTCCGATGTTCGTAGCTTCCTTGGCATGGCTTCTTGGTATCGTCGATTCGTACCAGATTTTTCCACCACAACCACTCCTTTATCCAACACTTTGCGTAAAAACGTTCCCTTTAAATGGACACTTGAATGTCAACAATCATTCGAGCGCATTAAAGAATGCTTAGTCACCGCCCCCATTCTTACGTGTCCTGATTTTAGTCGACAGTTCACGGTTCAAACCGACGCGAGCGCATTTGGACTTGGTGCCGTCCTGACACAAACATTTGATGATGGCGAGCGCGTGATTTGTTATCTGAGTCGATCACTCAGCAGAGCTGAACGCAATTATTCTACAACCGAAAGAGAATGCTTAGCCGTAGTGTGGGCCCTTGAGAAACTTAGGTCATACCTCGAAGGATTTCATTTTACTGTGGTCACAGACCACCATTCTTTAATATGGTTGATGAACTATAAAGACCCTGCTGGAAAACTTTGTCGTTGGGCAGTGAAATTACAACAACATGACTTCAATATCGTGCACCGCAAGGGTAAGGATCATGTTGTACCCGATTGCTTATCGCGGTCAGTTCCTATTCTTGATGCCGTTGAGACACCTGAAAATGCTACAAGTAATGCCATTGCTGACAACTGGTATTCCACTATGATAGAAAAGGTTATGGCTTACCCACGTAAATACAGTACTTGGCGTGTTGAGAACAACAAACTTTATAAGTATGTTAATGCCAAAATTCGTGAATTAAGTGATGGACACGAATCCTGGAAAAAAGTAATTCCGAAATCAGAGAGAAAAGGAATGTTGAAATTAGCTCATGATATTGAGACAAGTGGACACCCTGGTGTCACCAAGACTTACCGTAAACTTATGCAATGTTGTTATTGGCCGAAAATGAAGGCTGATGTTGCTAATTATGTTGGCAATTGTGTCACCTGTACTGAACATAAAGTTCTGCAGTTAGCTCCCCCAGGTTTAATGGGAACACGTCCACGTGTTTATCGCCCTTTTCAATTACTTAGTACCGACATTATTGGACCTATTCCCCGTACCGTTAGAGGTTATCGTTTTATATTAGTCGTCTGCGATTATTTTAGTAAATTTGTTTTGACGTTTCCTTTACGTTCAGCTACCGCTCGTGCTCTTCGCCGACATATTGAAGAAGACGTTTTTCTACTCTTTGGCGTCCCGCAATATATTATCTGTGATAACGGGGTGCAATTTAAAAGTCACGAATTTAGGGACCTTTGTGAAAAATATAAAGTTCAAATAATGTTTAATGCCCTCTACCATCCTCAGAACAATCCCACGGAACGCGTTAATCGTGTGATTAAAACTATGCTAGCGTCATATGTGAAAGAGCATCACAAAACATGGGATCAGTATCTTCCACAAGTTACTTGTGCCACGCGCACGCTAGTTCATGACGTCACTGGCTATACCCCATTTTTCGTTAATTTTGGTCACGAACAAATCCTCTCTGGCGATGAATATCCTACGGGAACAATCATTCCTGAAGGGATTGTCGATTACGATCGCAGCAAAATTCTGCAGCCACGTGCGATCGGTTTTGCTAAGTTATATGCCGATATACGAAACAGGCTAGATAAAGCTTATGGAGTTAATAAGAGTCATTATGATTTGCGAAGGAGAGCCGTGACGTATACCGCAGGTCAGAAGGTGTGGAGACGCAATTTTGTACTGTCGAAGGCAAGAGATAATTTCGCGAGTAAATTGGCACCGAAGTATGTAGGACCCTTTACTATTCGACGAAAAATATCTAGCACGACTTACGAGTTGGGCGACCATAACGGTAAAGAAAGAGGTATTTGGCATGTTAAAGATTTACGTCTCGGCCCAGATATTGATGAAGACAATTGTAATTAGTATGTATTTGGTTCACGTTCGTTGTTTGTATTATCTTTTTTTTTGGAATTCACCACGAAGTGAGGAAAAATAGAGGAATTTTTCCTCATGAGAGTGAGGGGGGAGTTGTCACGATCCATTTTATATTTTTATATTTATTTCACATCTTACTCATCGCCCTAGTCTTAAGCAATAGATAGTCCCCTACTGCATTGCTGGTCATAGGATATTATGGGTGAATAGATTTGCCATTTCTTGATAATTATTTTGCAAGTTTGAGCATATACGAAAAAGTTGAATCGTAGATTCGAGAACAGATAAAATTCAGATGGTGATTCGATTGCTTCTTAGCTGTGTGTAACTGTGTTCAGTATTGAGTCATATTTATCATTATTTCTTGTGAATATTGTGACTTTGGGATAAATCCTGACTCGCCAATAATTGGGATTATAACTGAAACTATAGCAATTGGGAAATTAATTCCCGCGGATTTTTCCGGATAAATAAGCACATGGTTATTGAAAATACATTCAGCCGCCCACTAACTCAGGTACATAATAAGTATATTTATTTATACAATAATTTAGTAATTATTTAGAATTTGCATAATATTTCATTGATAATACTGTAATTATTGTAATTTTCATTATGTGTACCATAGACCAGCAATGTAATAGATTCCCTTTCAGGCTTGTTATTCTGGAGGTACTTGTTGTCGTTATTGTTGCTATTGTCTCTTCTTCGCCCTTGGATATTATTCTATTCGAATCTGGATTGTGGAACTTCTTGAGTTTGGTGACCGCATGTTCTGGAAGTCGGAGGCCATCGCCATTTTTCCACGTATACTACGTCACGCGAGACGTCACACCACGTCACGAGATACGTCATACCACGTCATCACTCTCACTGAGTGGCCAGATAAGCTCCATTTTATATTATTCATTTTATTAATTATTATTAACAACAACTCTGTCTCACATTATCAATATTTTCACTGGTGTAATCATAGATATAATTTTGAGCAGATATTTTAAACATTATTCAAACATTTAGTACTTAGTTACGTTGATGTAAATTTGATCCTCAATATCTTGTATACTGTTAGGGGGGTCGTTTATTCGTTTGTATACATAAATGTGCTAACTCACGCGAGTTTTGTAGTTATTCGGTATAGTTTCAAGATAAACTAAGGTGTGAAGCCTAGTTAGGGTTTGTAACGGTTCGGGAAGGGGCTAGGACTAGATATAATCATCGTTTTAGGTATCTTGCGCTCGCATTGCTACCCTGTTTGGTCGACCAACCTCGGACTGTTCTTATTTGCGCCTTTATTTTATTTTACGGGATATTATTGCGTGTTTTATTTGAAGTCCTCACCCGTTCACACGCCACACATCCCCTATTACCTGCTGTTGATGTATGCACCTTTCTTAGTTATATATGTAATCTCGCTTGGGTTATTTAAACTATTATTTTGGGAATTTACGATCCTCGTACGTAATTTTGGTCAACGATATTTATGTTTTAATCGGCCGGATGCTAGTCGGTCCATTTAATGAATAAATGATTATTTTATTGTAAATTTATTTGTTGTGAATATAATATAACATGCTCAAATATTTAATATAACTAGCACTTAAACTTTACGGAGCTTTATTTAATCGCCTGCACCATTGCGCTGTTCCATTTGACCTCCAGTTGTGGCACTTTCTTGGTTGTGTGCTACATTAAGAAGGGACAACCTTTTATTGATAAAATACAACCCAGTGGCGCCCTTACTTTTATTTTAGTTATTATCATTCCTACGACTCCTAAACGACCCACTCCCTCCCACTGTATAAAAGCTAGCAGCCGTATCCTCGCCCGTCTGAGGCTACGTTATCCTGCCGACATTATTCGACGTTTGGTCGTTTTAGCACGTGGCATATTTCTTGTCCTAATTCATAGCAAACTTAATTACAGAAACCCAAAAGAACATAATGTTTAAATTTAAATATCTCGCTTATACAAAGAACTAATTTAATCATTTCGACGCAAAATTCAATTCTCTAAAACTTTTACTTGAAGCATTTATTGTTAAATTCAAAATAACACCATTTTTTTTCAAGAAAAACTGATAATAGCTTCAAGTAAAGTATCACTTCCGGTTAGACTATTTTAACCAAAGTCTTATATGTTATTTCCATTGATATAAAATTATTATATACCAAATTTGAAAAGTTTTTTATTATATTTTAATATAGTTTTCCATTAAAATCTATTATAGGTTTCAAGTAAAGTACCACTTCCGGGTATACCATTTTAACTAAAATATATTATGTTATTCCCATTGATATAAAAGTATTATATACCAAATTTGAAAAGTTTTGGATTATATTTTAATATAGTTTTTCATTAAAATCTACTATAGGCTTCAAGTAAAGTACCACTTCCGGGTTGACCATTTTTACTAAAATCTATTATGTTATTCCCATTGATATAAAAGTTTTCTATACCAAATTTGAAAAGTTTTGGATTATATTTTAATATAGTTTTCCATTAAAATCGATTATGGGCTTCAAGTAAAGTACCACTTCTTAAAGTTATGCAATGACCAAAAAGGGAGGTGCACAACTAGATGTTATAGCAGTCCTAAATACAAAATTTGAACTTTCTACGGCTTCCCGTTTTTCAGTTATGCGAGATACGTACGTACGTACAGACGTCACGACGAAATTAGTCAAAATGGATTCAGGGATGGTCAAAATGGATATTTCCGTTGAAATCTGGAAACCGAATTTTTTCGCGATTACAATACTTCCTTTACTTCGTACAAGGAAGTAAAAATGATAGGGACTGTTATATAGCCCAATGACAATTTTTAGCACTCTTTATTAATAATCTCTTAAAAATATATGTCTTATTCCCTGAATATTTAAACTAAGTGTACATCAAATTACTCAGGGGTGTTCTACTAACGTCCATACAAAATAGGGTAGTGGTACGTCTGCACAGAAACATTATAGAGGATTTTAAATGTTTTGAGGAATATTTAGCACTCTTGTCAATAATTACATAAGGATTTAAACTCCTATCGCGAATATTTAAACAAAACCTACTTTAAATTACTCAGGGTCCCGTGGTAAACATCCTGATAAATTATTATTTTTTTTTTATTATCATGTTTTCATAAGATGACAACACTTTTGATGGATGTAGTACATACACTTTCAAGGCTACGCAACACTCTTGTCTAGAATCGAATCGGCCGCTAGCGTCACTCTGATAAAGGATTGGTAAATACGTAAATACCAATGGATTTCAATTAATAAAGTCCTAAAACAAATTGAACAAGAATTTGACGATTTTGCCATTATTACACGGCTACATCAGGATCAATGTAAGTACCAGGGTGATTCTCAAATTTAGGCACATATTGCAATGACATAGATTACTCGGAGTAGTGATCACGAAACAAATACGGTAAGGGAGATAAATGTATCATCTTTTTAGATGTGTAATTTGTAGCCTGAAGGCAAAGGCCGTGGGCTACAAAGCGCCGAATAAAAAATTATCTCCTGAGATACAAGGTATTTCCTTTAAAACAACCAATTATATTTTTGCAAACTAATAACTTTAGAGGATAATGTTATACAGAATGTCTCAGATATAGGGGACATGGCTTAATCACAGGTTCCTGGACTACGATACTTGTGTAATAAGTAGCAAATAATGCGCTCGTATAATTACAACACTCGCCACTACGTAGCTCGTTAGTAACTTTCATACTCACATTTGCTACTTACAACTCTCGTCACGTAATATACTATTTTCGTCTGCCTGAAATGTCTCCTTTATGAAATTGACTCATTTCTATTATAGTTTTCGAAATTCCAGTGGTGGAATGAAAGATCGGCAAAACCCGTATATTCCAATTTCTAATTATTTGTGTCCTTGAACTTGTCACTTGTAATGTTGATATTTTATATCTCAACTTTCTATACTGATTACACATTATCTCTGTTGAGATGAGCACAAATTTTAGTCCAGTTTCAATATTAGAACAATGCAAACATATGTATCTTGCAGCTATAAATAAAAGTTATATCTTTGAAGAAGTTCAAGAAACAAACTTATTGTTTCATAAACTATTCTATTCACAAAATAAAAGTTATCGTAGGTATTTTTGTAATTATTTGTGTATAAATTGATAAGTGAGTGATATAAATTTATAGGAAGGAAACAGGGTATTCCCCGGTGTACAGTACTGTTCCTAGACAAAGGGTTGTTAAATACCAGTGGATTTTAATTGATAAAGCTCTGAAACAAATTAAACAAGAATTTGATCATTTTTACATTACTACACTGCTACGAATTCAGGATCATTGTAAGTATACATAGGGAAATACTCTACTTCAGATACATATTGTAATGACATACAATAGGCGTGTTTCTTCGGACTGTGATTCGTGATAAAATTGAACAAAGTGAACATGATCAAAAAGAAAATTGTTTTTTCGTTTGTTATTCGTTATCCCCACTCTTTCATTTTATGATCACAATATGCCATTTCCATTTTCCTTCTGAATCAGTCTTTTCGCATGATCACTGTGATTGAAATAACAAAAGATTTGAAATGGCGGAAAAAGCAAGCAATGAAATATTGGAATGTGCAAATTTATGTCGACATCAGAATCATCCGAACTTCTAGAACTTGAGTCTGTAGATTCAACATTCATTATTGGTTCCGATTTTTCTAATATTAGATCCTTGTTACATCCTACTTTGTTATTTCATATTTTGTTAGTATTTAGCAATGTTTTTATGGTATCGTAGAGACATCTTTTGTTTATCGGGGCAGATGAGGTTTTATTTGCACAATTGTAAAAATCGGCATTCGTTTGTCAGAACTGGCAGAGTGAGTTTTGTTTTGTGATCTTGCGGCTAGAAGTAAATCTTCACCCACGAGTTGGTACATTTTTTGGCTTCGAATTGGGAGAATTCGCATATTTGCGGAATATTTCTGGTCGCTGGCACATAGAAAGTTTCATTGTTGGCGAAATCTTTCCTCGGTTTATCCGGATTGGTGCATTATCACATGGGAAGACACATTCTTCGTAAGTAGACATGCAGTTCATTTATTTCATGTTGCATAAACATATTCTTTAGTGCCTATTTGTATTTTTGTAGCCTCTTTGGTTCAGGCAAAATTGCTGAAATCTGAGCAATTTTATACACGCACGTAAATGCACGTGGTGTGCATATATCCATTCATTGCACTATATCTTGCCTATATAGTATAAATTGGAGTTTAATTGGAGTCCTGAACGTCTTAATATCCTTTTGGAGAACTTTTGGAGCAAATATTTGGCGGAAATCGAGCACTTCCACTCCGTGACGTCATTCAGCAGTCATCATCGCTTACGTCACGTCGTACGTCATCATCGGCCATTGGAATCTGGTGAGGAGTTTCCATTTTGTATTCTACGCCCGCCATTACGTCAGGATTATCCGATTTTTGTATATATATAGTATTTTTGATCATCCAATTCGCTATTCAGTTGCCGGTCTGTCTAATTGTGTGTTAATGTCTATCGGTTGTCGTCGTTCACTTACTGAGTACATAGTTAAACAATTAGATTATTTAAGTGACATTATTGTGTATATTTCAACGAATTATACAGTATACGTTATTAATTTACAAACTATAAGCGATTCATGTATTATTATATCGGTACATTGTGACAGTGGCTCAATCCGTTTAAATAGTAAATTTATTTACGAACTTTATTTAGTTGTCGGAGTCATTAACAGTGCACTGATAATCGCTCGCCTTTATTTGAATATAATACAGTATTTTTGGTATATTTCGGGTTGCGAAACTGAATTTATTTATTTGTTATAAAATCATTTTCACTGGTTTATTCATTAAATTCATTTTATCTTACTCAGTTGAGTGTAAAATTTTTATTGAAAAATCTCCTAAGCCTAATAGCGTGCTATATTTTCCTTTACGGTTCGGCATACAAATACAGTGGCGCCTAGTAGATTTGCTTGTTCGAATTCTAGGTTCGACCGTTTAGAATCGACCCCCCCTGGTCTCAGAGCAAGTCTCCCCGAGTTAGTGGCTATGTCGAATTGTATTCAACTATCTTACGTAGTTTTCTGTATTATCGAAGTAAGATCATTTAAAGTTCACTATTAGATTATTTTTTTACATTTTGTGTGACCGGAGATTGCAATAAGCCGATTTACTATTTTATTAAAATTTACATCTCGCCTAACATAAATAATTACGTTATATCCTGCAAGTACAAAAAAATGTTAAAGAAACGTGTTTTCATATTTTACTTCATATTCCATACTAAAAATATTATTTCTGCTTCAGCACAATCCATCTTTAAACTATTTTTGATTTGGGTATTACTTCAAACAAAATAGCTGATTTATCATTTGACGTTTGCCGCTAGTTCATTCGACGTTGTATAGGTTTCGCTTCGATCGAGTTAATTTTGTTGTTTCTTTGGAATTAAATTTAATCATGATTCGAAGGATTCATTATTGAACAAATCATTATTTAGAAAATCATAATCGCTGTCCGAAGAAACACGCCTAATACTGAGTGTAGTGATTACGAAACGCAAAAGGAAAAGAAATGCATCATCTTTTTAGAGGTGTAATACAAAGCGCCGAATAAAACATAGAATTATATCCTGAGATACAAGGTATTTCCTTAAAAACAACCAGTGCTTTTTTTAGCAAACTAATAACTTTAGAGGATAAAATTATACAGAATGTCTCAGAAATAGGAGACATTGCTTAATCACAGATTCCTGGACCTAAAATAAAACGATTTAACTAAACTTGTTTCTAGCGAAAAGTGTACTATTTAGCCAGTATTCTGCTTCAAAGCTCTTCTACAAATAAATAATTTTGCTTATAATAAGTGAACGTTTTGTTCAACTTGAATGAAATTTGGTATGCCAATCCGTATGTATATAGTTTAACTTTAAAGTAGATATTTGTTATTAATAATGATCCACTAATATATAAACTTTGGTGTCACGGCCATGATAAGTCTATAACTTTTTAATGACAAAGTCAATAACATAAAATTATTGTTTTTCAGAAAGATACATTCAATAATAAACTTTTACGCCTCTGCGTAAATTGTGATATCTGCAACGATTTGGACAAAAAAATAATATGTAAGTGACTGCGCCGTTTAATTTTTAAAATAAATTTTATCTATACTCTGGTATAAGAATGCAGTGTAGCATGGTATAGGGATAGCATTTCCTGACTTCTGATTGGTGCAAACGTGAGTCAATTTCAAACAGTGGCGTAGCAAGCATAACTGGCGCCCGGGGCACGAAATCTTTTGCCCCCCTCACCCCCGTAACAAATAATAATAAAATACAGTACCTACCTTAAAATACTCTAAATATATTACGAATAGTCTCTATCTAATTACGCTTCTACAAAACACTAAACTGTTTTTCGGAATAAATAGGAACACCGACTCAAGTTAGGCTTAAAAAATCTAGATTCGGAAATGTGTTTGTGTCAGAGGAAAAATCGGACATACGGTTAATTATATTTTTTTTTATTATTAGTAGTAGTTTAATATTATTTAAAGCTCCAGCCTGGCGCCCCTCTGCGAGTGGCGCCCGGGGCATGATAGACCCCATTATACCCCCCTCGCTACGCCACTGATTTCAAACTGTCCCAATATTATGTTATTGCAAGTTTTCTTCTGCATTTGTATAAAACAAATTTGGCTAGCTAAATTTATTGAATGTAAGTGAAATAATTAATTTTAATATAAATATAATTGTGAAAGACTGTTATTATAACGTAAAAAGGTTAATATAAATAAAAAACATCTGTCAACCTGTCAATAAATGCCAAAAATATTTTTTTATTCATGCAATTTCGCCAATGCTCGTTTTCTAAATTTTGACGCTTGCAAAAAAAATATCTTATATAACTTGTTTTTTTAATATACTATTATCGAAATAAAACATAGATTCGTATTTAAACTTAAAATTTTGCTGCGTAAACCGCTACTGCAATCTTAAACCATACGTACTATACCCAAATCATTCAAGCAGCCAATGCACGTCATTAATAAAAATTGAATAAAAGTAACTAGATGTGTGACGTCATGTACTGGTACGTATGCAGAGGTTTTAGAATCTTTATGAAAAGAGTTATACAGATTGCAATCTGTATTATCGACATGGTCATGAACTGTCACATCTACAAAATAAATACTATATTTTCGTCACTGTCCATTTCTATTTAAATTATTTTATAATACTAACCTTATTTATACTTATGTATGCCATATAAAGGCAATAAATAAGTGAGCAGAATTTCAAAGATATATACCGAATTTTTCTGATTGATTAGAAGTGATATCTTAGGCAGATTCACAGATTTTGTATTTGCGTTAACGGTCACGTTGCGTCATTGCGTTGCGTTTAACATTACTTTATAATAAATAGGCCTTTACAACGCACAAAAATGTTTCCAACACGATACAAATATTTTTCAAATAATAACTTTGACAGTATGAACATACAAATTATCAATGTTGCCATCTATAGCAACAATTAAACGAATGATATGACGTTGATGTACATTATTTATATATTATTCATGTCATATACGATAAGTAATGAACACTACTATTCACCTTAACAATAATTATATATGGCTATACACTTTTTGACGATTAAAAATGATTTTATTTCATTTTTCACTATTAGTGATTTTAATGCATTAAGGTTTTTACACTAAGTGATGACGTGCATTGGCTGCTTGAATGATTTGGGTATATAGTTGTCTATCCAAATGTCATACAACTAATTTACTTATACTAGCGTTTTATAAAAAAACTTTTTGATTGTCATTTTCGTTACGAAATGAAATATTTTTAAGAACTAGCGTTTAAAAATTACATTTTAATGCAAAGAAGTGACAGTTTAATGTGTTACTTTTAAGCACTAGTGATTAGCAACGAATAGGTGAATCTGACGTCCGCCTACTTTTTAATTTTAAAAAATTAAAAATATTGATATTTGAGAATAAATGATCTGTTTTATAACGCTATGTATTATAAAATATCTTGTATGTAATACATTGCGAATTTCACGTCGCGTGCCGAAAACACTATCATTTCGCAACTTATTACATAAATAGCTATTTAATGACAGTAACTTATATAATATTTTAGTCAATTTGACACAATTTTTTTTCTGATTTCTACGATATCAATATTCTATAAGGTTATATAAATGTGTTATTTCGAGAAAAATTGTATTAAAAATTAGAAATAATGTTACAAATAATAAATTGCATTACTTGTCAAAATAATAAAATAATAATAAAATATTGGTAGAGAATACCTATGCAGCAATATGACCCGCAATAAGTACATCAACCAAATTAAATCAATACCACGTTTTTACATGATAAGAAAACTAAGTAGGTATCGTTCAAATATATGTTCCAATAATAGATCAAGATATGTTTACCTATTATCATTATTTTTACGTACACTATTTAACAATAAAACAATGTGCAGTCACAACAATTGAAAATCATAGTTTCAATAAATTTGGATATTTATTGTATTTAAATATTTTGGAGAATAATATAAAACATTTTGATGGAAATTTTATAACATCTCTTTAAAATTTAAATACGTCAGACATATCTAGTAACAATATCCAACAATTTAATATTAATTGTATTGGCACAGAGCACTTTACTAAATTAATAATAAGTAATAATTCAATAACACCTTTAAGAGAAAATACGTTTCAAACATATGCATATTTGCAATTTTTGAATACAAGTAAAAACAGAATAAATAGTAATTACTAAGAACTAAGGCTTGCCTACCTTTGAGAATAAATAGTATAAAAAATAATGAATTCAGTGGAATAGAAGACCTAGATATTTTAGATGTATCAAATTGTACTATTTCAAAAATACATCAACAATCATTTAGTGGAATAAATAAATGGTCTGTTTTATATTTAGAAAATAACAATTTTAGTAAACTTTATAATAACACATTTGCAGAATTAGTAAATTTAGAAACTTTAAATTTAGCAAATTCATATATATCAGAAATAGAAGTAGGAATATTTGAAGGATTAAATTCTTTTAGAAAACTGTCACTGGCAAATAATTCGATACAGGTGGAACCATTTTCATTTCATGTATAGCTAGAATAATAGTAGATACATATATTATATAAACAATGAGAAAAATGTATTTTTGAAACTTACTTAGTGTTAATGTTTTATTATTTATTAAAATGTTTCAACGAGAACCGGCTGAAAAATCTATTGAATTTTTTAATTGTTTGTTGTCTTCTGAACTTGTCACTTGTGATGATATTTTATATCTCAACTTCCTATGCTGATTATCTATTAGTATCTATTTTGCTGAGTTCACACGCTAGTTCAGTTTCAAGTATAGAACTGTGCAAACACGCATCTTGCAGCCACAAATAAAAGTTATATCTCTGAGAAGTTCAAGAAACAAAGTTAACGTTTCTTAAAATATTCAATTCACAAAAGAAATTTTGTCATAGGTATTTAATTATTTGTGTATAAATTGATAAGTGATTGATATAAATTTATAGGAGGGAAACAGGGTATTCCCCGGTACACAGCACTGTTCCTACACAAAGGATTATTAAATATCAGTGAATTTTAATTAATAAAGCTCTGAAACAAATTGATCAAAGATTTGTCGATTTTCCCATAACTACACGGCTACGAATTCAGGATTAATGTAAGTATACAGGGCGCTTCTCAACTTTAGTCACATATTGCAATGAAATACAATACTCAGTGTAGTGATCACGAAACAAATGGTAGTAGGGGAGAGAAATGCATCACATTTTATACATGTAATTTGTAGCCCTCGGTCTTTGCCCTGTGGCTACAAAGCGCCAAATAAAAAATAGCATTCTCTCCTGAGGTACAGGATATTTCCTTTAAAACAACCAATGCATATTTGGGCCAACTAATAACATTAGAAAATTAGAAAAATGTTATGTAAAAAAATTATCAAGATTAAAAAAAAATCTGTTGTGGCTAGCTCAATACCTCTCGCCATTTCCATTTTATGTTATATAAGTATTGTATTGCACTTCGCTATCGAACCGTCGTTTTATAACAAAATAATTACAGAACTTTACCCAAATATTGTTTTTTATTGTATTTAACATATACAATTCTAATTATATATATTTCATTGTATGAGGAAGTTCCTCTGGAAATATGTCACACCTGTCACAAATGACATATAAGATCGTTGGCATCGCGGCATATTTCAGATTTTCATAATGAAAAACTACATGTTTATGAGCAATGATTATAAGTAGACTAACAAATAAATAAAATAGATGAGTACAAATAATTCAAAATGATTTTTTGTTGAAATGTTTAGAAAACATATACGCATACATAACGTTTAACGTCAGTTTTGACAATCAATATTTTTTTCCAGAGAACACATTGATTTTTACTTTTTTACAAAATTTTGAATTATGACGAGATTGATCAGTTTTAAAGGCCTCCAATTCTTGTACAAAGTATGTTAAACAAAATTATTACCAGATTTACTATTTATGGGGTCAGTTCTACCATGGGTTAAGCGTTGTACACTTACTTACATAACACCCAAAATATCAATTATACAGGGTGTCTCAATAAGCTTGCTCACTATTGGTAACTTTTTTATTTGAAGAGATACGAGGTTGGTTAAATGAGCAAAATTGTGCTATTTTATATTAGAAAATTGGTCTTGTAGACAAAATAAAAATTGTGTCAGCGGTTCTCAAAATTTGGGACAAAATATATATTTTTTAAATAGAACCATATATTTTTTATTATCTTATTGGAAAGAGTATTTTTTTTTCTCTTTCCATTAGGGTAATGTTGTTTATGTACAATTTTTTCAAATAAACGAGTTATTTACGGTTAAAAATAAAAATTTTGTAAACTGTTTTATCAGTTTATTTAGCCATGTAAGCCATGGAAACAATTGATTTTTTGTTTGTTTGACGTCTAATAATTTCTCCCGTAAAGTTCTCTGTGGTCAATAACTTTACAAATGAAGAAAAGTTAGATATGATCTTGCTATACGGAAAGTTATATCTAGACACCAGTTACGTAGAACGGTCGGCTCTCCAAAAGAGCTGAAATGTGCTAAAGAAATAATGGCTTTCAAATTGAATATTTTCTTTAATTGTTTTGTTATTACTGTAAAATAAGTTAATAAGACAAATGTTTCCATGGTTTACTTGACTAAATAAACTAATAAAAGATAATTTTTATCTTTAAACGTAAATAACTCGTTTATTTCAAAAAAATTTACATAAACAATATTACCTTATTGGAAAGAGAAAAAAAAAATACTCTTTCCAATAAGATAATAAAAAATATATAGTTTCATTTAAAAAATATATTCTCTCCAAATTTTGGGAGAGAGCCGATCGTTCTACGTAACTGGTGTCTAGATATAACTTTCCATACAGCATCATATCTAACTTTTCTTCATTTGTAAAGTTATTGACCATAGAGAACTTTACGGGAGAAATTATTAAACGTCAAACAAACAAAGAATCAATTGTTTCCATGGCTTACTTGGCTAAATAAACTGATAAAACAGTTTACAAAATTTTTATTTTTAACAGTAAATAACTCGTTTATTTGAAAAAGTTGTACATAAATAACATTACCTTATTGGAAAGAGAAAAAAATACTCTTTCCAATAAGATAATAAAAAATATATGGTTCCATTTAAAAATATATATAAATAAAAATAAAATAAATATATCTTCACGGCATATTACCCATTTCTGGGTGTGCCAATCTGCTTTATCGCAGATATCGGTAATGATGATGACATATTTCTACCGTGCGGGCGCTTACCAGGCGTCACCTCACGGGCACTCATCGCTGGCGTGGAGAGTGCACCACAGGGGTCACTTTTGTGCCATTTTTAAAATTCGAAATATTTGGCGTCGGTCGGGATCGAACCCAGTACTCCCAGGTTCGCGACCAGACACTCAGGCACGAAGCCACGGGAAAAAAAATATATATTTTGTCCAAAATTTTGAGAACCGCTGACACAATTTTTATTTTGTCTGCATGACCAATTTTCTAATAGAAAATGGCACAATTTTTCGATTAGTTAAACTAAATACACGAAAGCTTGACAGATTTTAAAAGAATCAACTTTAATTAAAGCCCACAATCCACTGACATACCCACGATATTTTCCTCCTTATATATACAGGGTGTATCAAGATAATGGAACAGTGCATTTTATTCGTGCATGTGAAAAGATACAGAAAAAAGTGATTAGGATATTTTGTAAGGGATAGAGGGGGACACATTTTAGCATAAACTTTATTATCTTAAATCCAGTGGTACTCAAACTATACGCCAATATTACATTTTTTTAAATGGCATTATATATATTTTAATAACTCATTAAATAGAGAATTTTGTTCTGAATTCAACGATATAATAATATCATACCCTTACATTGCGAAAAATTTGATAAAAATTAATTCAAAGTTAGTATTTCATTTCTACTGTATCTAAGTAATCTGAGCAAACATTCAATCAATAAAACAAAAAAATTATTTTAAAAGTTGAATTTATTGCCAAAATCGTAGCTTACTTGAAAGTAATAAAACTAAAATAAATTTTATTTTGTTTTATTGATTGAATGTTTGCTCAGATTACTTAGATAAAGTAGAAATTAAATATTAACTTTGAATTAATTTTTATCAAATTTTTCGCAATGTAAAAAAATATAATATTGCCCTGTAGTTTGAGTACCACTGGATTTAAGATAATAAAGTTTATGCTAAAATGTGTCCCCCTCTATGCCTTACAAAATATCTTAATCACTTTTTTCTGTATCTTTTCACATACCCTTACATTGCGAAAAATTTCATAAAAATTAATTCAAAATTAATATTTCATTTCTACTTTATCTAAGTAATCTGAGCAAACATTCAATCAATAAAACAAAATCAAATTTTTAGTTTTATTACATTCAAGTAAGCTACGATTTTGGCAATAAATTCAACTTTTAAAATATTTTTTTTGTTTTATTGATTGAATGTTTGCTCTGATTACTTAGATAAAGTAGAAATAAAATACTAATTTTAAATTAATTTTTATAAATTTTTTCGCAATGTAAGGGTATGATATTATTATATCGTTGAATTCAGAACAAAATTCTCTATTTAATGAGTTATTAAAATATATATAATGCCATTTAAAAAAATGTAATATTGCCGTATAGTTTGAGTACCACTGGATTTAAGATAATAAAGTTTATGCTAAAATGTGTCCCCCTCTATCCCTTACAAAATATCCTAATCACTTTTTTCTGTATCTTTTCACATACACGAATAAAATGCACTGTTCCATTATCTTTGTACACCCTGTATATATATATATATATATATATATATATATATATATATATATATATATATATATATATATATATATATATATATATATATATATAAAACTTTGCTAAGATAATTATATTAAAAGTGTAATCATTTGAATTTGTATCTACATAAAAAGCAGTTTTAAACATAATTATTTTACTCTTCATGCCAACCCTGATTGTAAATGATTTTATAATACATGTAAATGATAGTGATGATACTGATAGTGATGCAAGTAATGGTGGTAATAGTAACGAAAGCATACTTGTGGATTAATAATTTTTGTATATATGAAATATTTATATTTTTTTTGTTAGTATTACTACATGCAGTTGAATGGGCTACTTGCGTGGTAATGAAAATCCGATTTCTATCACTATATACGTAATGTTATGTTGAAAACATATTAAAAATATAAATTTTATTTTATAAAAATTATTTGTTTTTTAGTAAATTAAGAAAGAAAATTTTCTGTGACATTATATTGAACCGGAGAAGGAAACCATATTTTAAAATGTAATGTATAGATGGCATGGCGTGCGAGAAAGTTTTAATTTGAATTTGACATTAGTTCATTTTTTTCTCTGTCTGGTCTCTCAAATACATTAATTACTTCACAAATAAACACATAGGTAATTACATGTAATTTAAAATATCGATACCAAAATGACAAACTAACCCGCACAAACATGCCGTTGGTGTGGGGCGGTACCACGCTATGGCTTTACTGCCACTCATTGGTGCGGCGTAATTCTACGTCATGCATGGCGGTAATCCAAATAATCAAATTTCATTATTTTTACCTCTCGCTAAGAGAGGTATTGGAATCATGCTAAAAATCACATATCCAGATTTTAATGAATAAGCTCGTTTCAGGGTCACTACAATCCGATTTTAACATTTTTACAATGATTTTTGTGTGTGTGTGTGTGTGTGTGTGTGGATGTGTGTATGTGTGGGTGTGTGTGTATGGCTGGATGTTGGACGGACGATTCCTTAAAAACTATAAGACATAGGACCTGTTTAACTATGAATTCCTCAATCTGACATTCCTGGGAAGAGCTGAAAAGGTTTTGGTAACAATTGAACAACCGGAAGTAGTAGGTTTTAAAAGAAATTCATCCAAATATTAATTTTTGAACATTTTTGATTTTACTAATTTTGAAGAACAAAATTCTACACCTGATGCATTTAAATTTTTTATTATATCTTCTATAAATTTAGAGATAAAGACGCTATAATATATAGAATATCGGGATATAACAAGTCGAGTAGGCGAAACTACACTAAGAAAACCAGTTGACAAATTCAAATGTTTATAACATAATTTGTAAATGACAGATTTCAGTGTCAAAAATCAACAGTTTTAGTGACATTTTGATAGCTTTTTATGGGAAGTACATTTAATCTTTCTTATTGTTTTATTAATGAAATATTTGAAATTATAGGTAATATGCAAATATCCATCAGAAATATCGCCAATCTGGTTAATGAATTGGAAGAATTTGTGACATTTAGAAACTTCCTTAATGAAAAATAGATATAATTGGAATTACATGTGTGCAGAAGACATGTTAAATACAATAACAAACAATATTTGGGTAAAGTTCTGTAATATTTTGTTATAAAACGACGGTTCGATAGCAAAGTGCAATACAATACTTATACAGTGTGTCCCGTTTAGAGGTGCCACCATTGGGATCTCGAGAACTATAAGAGATGCGATGTCGGTTAAATGGAACTTTTTGTGCGCCTTTGGGAGGCCATCTCAGATGTGCTTTTATTTTTCCAAAAATACTCATAGGGCACTAGTTAATGACGAAAAACTGAATATTGTTGATTCTTTCTTTTTCAAATAACTTCTAATATATTAATAATTGAGAAAAAAGTTTCAAATATAAAAGATAGATATTTTTATTAACTAATCAGTGGCGTGCGAAATAAATTTTTATATCCCTAAATTTTTGAGATATAACACAAACTTATATTTTTTTAAATGGAACCCATATCTGATTTTAGTCTCAAAAAAATAAATATTTTTTTCTCTTTTCAACGATGTAAGGGTTATTATGTTTTATATTATAATATATATATATATATATATATATATATATATATATATATATATATATATATTTCCTACTTACAAATATTTCAAAAACAACAAATTTTACATATATGTCTGTATCTAGTGACCCATGCATTTCTTCTGAATAAACAATACATTGCTAAAATGGCATATTAGGATATAGGATAACTTTCGTCTAATTAACCCACTTCATACCTCTTATAGTTCTCCAGATAATAACAAAAATACACATTTAAGAAACCAAGTGTCCGATTTTTTTTTGTCCTGCACTGTATTATTTTAATTTAAATAACAATAAATCTGAAAATAATACAATTTTTTTTTCTCAGAACTGCAATCATGCGGATTTGGAGTGTACTGCTTCTAATATTTTTAAGTATTATAACAAACGTTCTTTCATGCACATATATAGGAAATTACCTTGGTGGTTACGAATACCTATGCAGCAATATGCCTCGCGATCAGTTCTTCAATAATATTAATCCATTAATAAATGCGTACACAATAAAAAAACTAAGCATCGTTCAAATATTTCTCCCAATAATAGATCAAGATGTGTTTACCAATTTTTATTATAAGAACATATTTTCTTTAACAATAAAACAATGTGGAGTCACAACAATTGAAAATTATAGTTTTGATAAATTTGTATACATGGAATATTTGTACATTTTGAAGAATAATATAAAACATTTTGATGGAAATTTTATAACATCTCTTAAATATTTAAATACGTTAGACATATCTAGTAACAATATCCAACAATTTAATATTAATTGTAATGGCACAGAACACTTTACTAAATTAATAATAAGTAATAATTCAATAACATCTTTAAGAGAAAATACGTTTCAAGAATGTGCATATTTGCAATTTTTGGATATAAGTAATAATAGAATAAATAGTATAAAAAATAAATTACATAATTTTTCTTGTGACGTCTTCAAAGAAAACAATAACATACAAAATTTGAATTTAAGTAATAATGAAATAGAAAACATAAGTAGCTGCGTGACCCAACATTTGACTAACTTAAAATTTTTAGACTTGCAAAACAACCGAATCAAGGAATTACGGGTGGGTAGCCTGTCCGCATTTAATCAATTGCAGGTCTTAAATTTGTCACATAACGAATTAAACACCCTCTCCGAGACAGTGCTGCACCCTTTGGACAGCCTACAGGAGTTGGACATCAGCGCCAACCGCTTTACCCTACTCGACCCTCGTACTCTTTTTGCATATCACACTACCTTAAAACAAATTGATTTATCGGGGAACTTGTGGTCGTGTCATAACCTCACTTCAATTCGGAAATATTTGCGTACAAAGAACATATTTTTCAGAAGCAAGATACATAACTTTACAGGAACTAATATTGCTGGTGTCCAATGTGTCGATGAACAAAACAATGAATTTGAGGGTGGTACTATTGAATATAACAACGAAAATAATATGTCATGTACGAAAAGTGAAATAACTTTAAAAGAATTTTCCCAAAACGTAAATAACAATTTTGAAAAATTAATAAATTCAAATTCAAACAGTAATATCTACAATTTATTGCTAATTATATGTATAATATATGTTTGTTATAAAGCAATATATTTTTGTTATAAATTTTACAAACAAAACAAAAATAAAAAGGAAATGCCAAGTATCCCAACTGAATTAGTAACATTGAATGCAGATACAGAATCCGTATAAATGTTGGATATTGTTATTATAATATGTACTGTATATGTGTATAGCTAAAATATTAGTAGATAAATATATTATACAGTGTAGTATTAGTATAGTATTAGTACAATGAGAGATATGCATAATTTTTTCAGAGGTAGAAATATACAAGCTAAATAAATAAATCATCACGGCATATTACCCATTACTGGGTGTGCCAGTATCTACAACACATGTACACAAGCTGTTCCATTTAAAATAAAATTAAACAGGAAGTGATACATACGATACATACATTATGATACAACGTATGTTAAGTTTACATTAACAAATTTTCGTTTTGCATTCTCATTGAAAAAACAACAAAAAGTACTGAAAACAATTTATGTCAAACTTCAAAACTGACGTGTAAAATTTTAAAATTTAAAATTTTTGATATGCATCAAAATTAGAAATACGTAGAATACGTCGCGATCGACGGAAAAATATTGTATTGTATTAATCGGCGATTAATATCAACAATTATTAATCACCATTTTAAATATACTTGATAGTCAAATAACTATTTCATTTGTGTAATATTAAGTTTTTTGTTATATTAAAATAGTTTCACTTGTTGAATTGTAATAAAGCATAAAAGGAATAATAATTAATATATTAGTTTATGTAACTACTATGTATGTCTTTTCTATATGAATATAAATTTAGAAAAAAATACTCAATGTTCTATTCCTATGTACCTATATATATTCCGTCGTTATAGAAACCGTTATCCGGACGGTAATAGTATATTACATCCAAGGTGGGAGATGTTTCATTACAGCCGAGGACTTATGTATATTACCGAGAGGCGAAGCCTCGAGGTGAGTTAATGCGCGAGGCTGTTATGAAACTCCCACCGAGGTTATGTATACTATTTTATTCACAATCATCCTCATTTTAAATCAATAAGTTTCAAAATAAATCAATGAATTATAACCTTTAATTTTATTAATATTTTGACAGCTCTCTTGAAATTTGTTTAGCCTACTTAATTATGGGGATCTACGGCAATGTTGCTAGGCAACCCCATACATAAACATTTCCAACCCAAGAGATGGAAGTGAAATCTGTTATTTCCAACCCAAGAGGTTGTTATTAAAGTTAGGAATGACGTATTCTCCAACCTCCAAAAGGTTAGAAATCTGTATATTACTATAATGATTGTGAATAATAGTATATTACATCCGAGATGGGAGATGTTTCATTACAGCCGAGGGTTTATGTATATTACCGAGAGGCGAAACCTCGCGGTGAGATAAAGCGCGAGGCTGTGATGAAACTCCCACCGAGGTTATGTATACTATTTTATTCACTATCATTCTCATTTTAAATTTAAATCAATAATTTTTAAAATAAATCAATAAGTTAAAACCTTAAATTATATTAATATTTTTGACAGCTTTATTTTAGCCTATTTTATTATAAGGATCTATGACAATGTTGCTAGGCAACTTCATCATAAACATTTCCAATCCAAGAGATGAAAGTGAAATCTGTTATTTTCAACCCAAGAGATTGTCATTAAAGTTAGGAATGACGTATTTCCCAACCTCCAAAAGGTTAGAAATCGGTATATTACTATAATGGTTATGAATAAAATAAACATACATCCCTACAAAGAACGTCCTAACAGCGTATTTACGGTATCGGTTTCTCCACAGCAACTTGAGTTACTACTTAATTGTAAGTAGGCCTTATATGCCAGTTGCGTTGCACTGTTGCACAAGCAAATATAAATCCGAACTTAACTTATGTCACAAATTACACGGGCAACAGCGTAATGCTGCTCTATGACTGGTCAGTTTGAAATTTAGCGATTCAAAATAAAATACCGGCTGTCAACCGACAAAGCTGTATTTGTGTTCATCAGTGTTTATGATTATATTCGTTTCAACAATATTCGATATGGATTTACTTGATTTCCTTAATTTTGACGACATTAACGTCGTGAATAATATGAACGAAATTGATTGTGTCCATCTTGTCAAAAATGTTAGAATTCCGCGACAAATATATAAAAATAATTGATTTGTTCCAATTAAATGTCAATAAAATTTTTTTTTGTTGGTTCAGAATAACCAGAAATATTACCATAGTTATTATTGTATTAGTATAATTTCCAGGTTTATCTTTTCGAATATTATATACCGCATTGGTTTTTTTTACCTTCCGTCACCTTTAGGTAAGGAAGGTATTGTCTTTGGTCAAAAAATTCGTTGGTGAGTTTTTAATGAATAAGCACGTTTGATGGGCTCTAGAATACGAATTTTTGAATTATTGCCCCAAAAGTTAATAAACCCCACATTTAGCTAAAAACTCAATGCACTGATTCCAAATTTTGAAACCGCAGGTCGATATTTCGTTTCGTTCTCGAGATATTTAGATTTTAAGTTTTGCTCAAAGCTGCCCACGGATTCCACGGACAAAAATACATAAGTATAACAATTTTCATAAATTTTGTCCAACCGGTTCATTTTTTATGAATAAAAGATTGAAAACCCCTGAAAATGGCCAAAATCTGAATAAATCGTAAGGGGTACACCTTAGATTTTTGCGATTTTTGGCCATTTTCAGTTATTTTGCTTTAGAGATTGTATGCGGTGTTCAAAAATTATGAAAATCGATGTACTTATGTAATTTTGCCCGTGGAATCGAATGGTGTTGTCGCCAAATTCATATCTCGACCCATTTTTGGGTTATTACCCAAAAATAGGCAGTTTTGAGCAAAACTTTGATACTAAATATCTCCAGACTTTTGGGGCAATAATTCAAAAATGGTAGTAATATTATTTGATTCTAAAGAGAATGTTACGTAAGTGTACGCATTTTTAGAGTATTTATACAAGAGTATACATAAAGTCCGAATAAAAAAAAAAATTATGTGTGCTTCAAGACCGCACGCCCGAAGTGAAAACTTAAATGGTTGACATTTGGATTGTACAGAAATGCCATCTCTTGACTACTCCCGGAAGCATTATAAACTTAAATGTTTAAGTGGGCTGAGCTTATATTAATTTTTTTTTATAAGATGTCAAAATTCTATGGAGACAACTGGGAAATAAAATTTATTTTTAAATATGGCCGAAAACCTCAAAATCTCTAGTTTTAAAACCGGTATTGAATGCACGATCTATTCCCGTTGTTGTAAATACCATTTTAAAAC
Organism: Ophonus ardosiacus; assembly: GCA_943142095.1. Lineage (NCBI taxonomy): Eukaryota > Metazoa > Arthropoda > Insecta > Coleoptera > Carabidae > Ophonus > Ophonus ardosiacus. The sequence goes on along the minus strand of OW964837.1, from coordinate 28,473,504 downwards.
TTTCAAAATATCAATTTAGCGGTTGTAACCACGGTGTAACGCTGTTAGTACGGTTTTTTAAAATTATAAACAAAGAAAACCTACAACAAATACAAATGTAAGCAATACTATATAATGTGTGCTAATCTGAGTGTACCAATCTGCTTTGTCCACAGATATCGGTAATGGCAAGAGTGACACCAGGAATAAGCCACGCCAAAACGGCGAGTTTGGAACTACAGTTTCATTTTGACAGATATTACTGTGATGTTTCCCAGTTTCCCGGCCTTATATTAATAACGTACCGTAGGCTGTGACCTGAATTAACGTGACCCCACGTTCGACTATCTTCGAGTTTACCCGAATGTACGTGACACGGCACGCATGACGGATCAGCTTTGTTCACAGTCCAGGAACAAGTGTGTAGTGTAATCATAGACAAGGAAAGATATATATTAGACCGAGTTTACATTGTTAGGTGTTTGTGCCAAATAGAATCGATGGGCGCAATAACGAGACGCTAATAGAAAGGCGGGAAATTTAAAAATAGAAAAAATATGTTTTCTGAAACTAACAAAATATAGACATATGTATACCGTAAAGGCTAAAAACAATCAAATTCAATAATAAAATATATTTGTACATAAAAAAAAATAACGAAACAAGCTTTGTAAATAAATACTAACCAAAGAAATAAACTTGAAATACTCTCACTAACAGAAATGACAGATTGCTGGGCTGCCAACATAAATAAATAAAATTCACTAGAACTGAAGAAAATATTTATTATAATTATTGTAAAAATAATGTAAATTAAATATTGTTCGTATTTTTTATTAAGCGACTGAGCTTTATTATTTTGAAATGAAAAAATGATATAAAATATGTATTTTAAGTTACTGCGTAGTTACTTTTTTTTCATTATGTTGTAGAATTTACACTAGAATTAGCGTCTCAATATTATTCAATTCGGCACAAAGCTGGACATTGCCGCCATGATGGAAGCTCGGTCTATACAGTGTCCCACACGCTATCTTCAGTGTAGCAGAGATAGCCAATGTTATTCTTACGGAGGTTTTCTGTACCATGTTGCCAATTTTTCAATGTAATGTAATATTGAAACATTCATAAATTTTCATTGCTATATTAAAATTAGTTAACACTGTACAATTTAAGTTTTATGAGGGTCTCTTATTTACCCAAGGGCTTATTGGAATCACCCGAAATTTATCTGCAGTTCTAAATAGTTTTATTTACATGGGCGCGAAAAGATGCATTGGAACCGGGGTGTAAAAAACATGCTGAAGCTATTTGTACCTGTAATAAGTAATATTTCAATGCAATATTTTAAAACCACCCGGCATACTAATCTTGATCAAATGCATTAGAGATTAAAATATTATAAATTCAAATTAAAGATTATAAAAAAAGAATAAAGACTTATGAACTATGTAAAATATATGCAGTATTTCTATCAAGCCTAAATATTAGAAAATTATCAAATAAGAAGATATAAATTAAATAAAAAAATAATACTTAATAATTTTAACTCTATGAGTTCATCATATAATATGTCGACATAAATAGCATAAAACATAAAAAAATATTCATCAATATGACTTTGGGATAATCTATCGTTGGAGGAACACAAAAAGTTAGGGATTTCAATTCATCATATCTATCTACTCCAATCGGCAAGTACAGTGTTTGTTAATTATTTCATGTAGCTCTATATCTTTTCGTAGAATGGAAATATGTAACATAGGGAATTTATATTGTTGACGAAGATTTTAAAATGTCCAATTAAGTACAAAAATGTTTTATATTATTTGTTTTAAATTGACTAGAGTTTATATGTTAATTATTTTCATTTATTATTTTATATTTTTTGTAAATTGTTAAACTGACCAGTTTATTATTTATTTATTTTTCTTTGCACCCACCAGTTTAGATACACTGAAAGTACACCAGTCATAAATACATTCAATGAAGTACCTAGAATATTTCATCTCTTTTTGGGCATATATTTTGCTCTTTCTATCTTGTAGACTAACAGCAGGCAAATTTGACAACATGGTATTCCATAAGACCCTATACTGAACATAGAGTGTGGGACACTGTTTAGTATATATCTTTCTTTGTCTATGTAATTTAGGGCCGTGATATCCACCTCCAATTAAAGTTCCTAATAAATTTATTCTAGTATTAAATATTTTTATGTATTTCCACCTACAAATAAAATTTATCTTGCTACTAAATTTAGTTATTAGCAGAATAAACTAATAGTAACTTTGAGGTGCTGGTAACTATTTTGAAAAGAAAATAAATGTGTGTAAAAATGGATTTACAAGAATTAGATAATCTCATAGAAGCACAGGAGGCGGAAGATACTTATACAGTACGAGTTAGAATGGACAATTTTGAAAAGTGGGACGACACAGAATTTATTAACAGATTTCGGTTGCCTCGTGAAACTGTGTTATATACTCTAAATTTAATACGCCGAAATCGAACATAAAAGTGTCAGGTAGGTATGTTTTTATTTTATTCAGGGCCGTGTTTATGAGCTAAAAATTCCAAATTCTAAGTTACAGCAATGATAAATTTTGATTACAATGAGTAAACTTGAGTATAACAGTGATTATAGGTACTTGATTACAACAATATCTACCTATACTTGGTAACAATTGATTATAGATACTTGATTACAACAATAACTAATCTTGGTAACAATTGATTATAGGTACTTGATTACAACAATAAGTGAATTCGATTAGAAGAAAGATTAAATTTATTAGAACAATTATTCAGTTTTTTTATTCTCTATTATATTTGCATATTTTATACAAATATCAACTAATAATCTGGTTTCATTTTGCGATAAATTAGCTGTTGGTATTGGTACTTCTTTCGAATCCATATTGACACTACAATTATATAATTCATAATCCGCACTTAAAATAAATCTTGAAATAAACAAACATAACCAAATATGAGTAAACATACGTCAACTCAGGTTGTGAAAACGAAAGTAACTAGTTTTCGTGCTACCAACTTTAAAACATTTTCTTTATTATTCTAGTATAGTTCATCTAGGGATCATTTTCCGAAGACTCGTTATAGTTTTATTATGGGTGCACAATAACTAAAACCGCAATGCCAAAATATTTCGGTCCGTACAGTCGACCAGTTCAGGATTTGCAATGCTGGTATATATTTTACGCCCAGTATTCAACTGTAGACCAAGACTGCACTTTCCAGATTTTCTAAACCGATTACCAGGGCTGTATTTGCTAATATTTAAAATTTTAATGCGTTAATCTTTTGAACTTAGAATTTCCCTAATTTTCTTATAGCTTATTATAAGGTCTGTGAACTTGTCTCCAAAGGATTATAAAACCGTTATTTGTAGGTATATAAATAGGTGGTGAGTTTAATTATTTTCACTTGTCATTTGTACCTCGTAACTAGTGTTCCAAGGCTGAAAGTGTTTTTTGTTTGGTTAAATTAAATTCAACAGTCAACAACGTTAACAATGTTTCGCCCGTGGGAAGAAAATGAAGAATTAGAAAGTGTTAGTAAAAGTGTATTCGCCTAATATATTTAAACCTTTTTTGCACGAACATGGACAACAAATCGTGTTGAATGTTTACAATGGAGAGCAACAAGAAAGGCTGAAATAATAGATTTTTTAGTAAAGAAAAATATGCCAATACCAGAAAGGGCAACAAAATATGATTTACCTAAAATTATAAAACAGCAGAATTTTGATGTCTTACGTTATAGACAATGTGGCACAACGGGCAGGGCATAAAATATTACGTTTACCACCTTATTATTGCATATTCTATCCAATTGAGTTAATTTGGAGCCAACTAAAAAACAATGTTAGATCAAAAAATGTATCACCACAATTAAATTCTAGTGTAGTTCAATTAACGTCGCGGGATAGGAGTGTTATTTTGTTTCTAAGCCGACTGATGGCAGCACAGTAGAAAATTTGTGCGTCTGGTTGATGTCTAGGCTGTATAAGTGCAGCTGTACTGTAGCTACAGCCAATCAGAACAGTGTACCTTACGAGCTTCGTGCTTACGAGTTATAAATTACTTGAAAAGAAATCCGGGATGGCCAGGGTGCGTGTTTCGATCGAGGAAAACAAATTGTATAATATGAATGAAATACGTATCAAGTGACAAGGAAAAATAAAACAATTGTTATAATTCAAACATTTATTTGTGATTAAAAATGGAATTATCCTTGTTTATATTTTGAAATTAATATTTAAAAATAAAGTAATTGTCCATTATTTTGAACAATTGAGAGGAATAAATTCTATTGAGGTTCTCTGCATTTAAAGCCCTTCTGAATTCTTCGCAAAACAATTTCTGGTAGCAGTGGCGGATCTAGGCCCTTTTTACAGTGGCTCGAGCCACTGTGAAAATTCTCTGAGCCACTGTAACTTTTTTTAAATTGTTATAAATATAAATGAAATATTTCAAAAATCATTTTATTTGCATATTATTTTTTACTTATTTTTGATTGAATTAAAAGAAATATATCAGATTACTAACTCGAAATGATCTGTATTACATGATGATTTTCTTGTTGTTCAGTATTGCGTTTGGCGCTCTGGCGCATCGCATGCGAGCACCCAGTATTCTAGGAATCGACATGTCTATATTATATATAACTTAATATGTAGTATTAATATTAGTAATAATTTTTACTTATGCTTAATTTCACATTAATTTCATCTGTTGTTTATTGCAGATAAACTTTAATTAAATAATTCAAAACAATAGATTCATTAACTTTAATGTCCAAATACAGTGAGAATAAAGTACCTAAAAATTGTAGCTTTTCATCTGAGAAAAAAAATGTTGGTAACTTTAAAAAAAAATTACCTACGCGTCAGTGGCGGTCTTAGGGGGTGGCAAGCAGGGCAATTGCCCGTGGCCTCACGCAACAACCCGAGTAAAAAAAGGAGATATTTAAAACTTATTTCTGTACATGAAACATGCTTTTGCACATCCTTGAAAAAATGTAACTTTTAATTTTAAGGCATTTGACCTTGAACGAAAAAAAATTTCACCTGCGGCGCATTTTTTTTATGTATACCTTACCTCACCAAAGGGCCTCGCAAAGATTTGCCTCCCGCTACCCTCAGGGAAGAAGTTGAAAATATTGGCCAGCAACAATGGAATAACTGTATTCAACATATTATAAAAGAAGAAAATAAATTTGTATCACTTTACAAAGACGTGAATCCATTAATTATAACTTTAACGGATTCAGATATGTCCGATAACAATTCTGAAGACGAGGACGAGTGCACTATGTCCGAATAAATATTCATATATTTTTTTAAATGACATGTGGTTATAGGCCTGTTGGGGAAATTGCCACTATGAACAAAGATTAACGGTCCGCAATCAGTACCTCCTGCGTGGTCACGGAAATCTGATTATACAATATATTTTTTAAAACAGTTAAATATTAAACAATTTTTTTTTTTTACTATTTTGGAAAGTAAAATGTGTGAAATGAAATATTTCAAACCCCTACTCAAATTTTTCATCACAGCCCTGACACATGCCAGGCTATTGGGACCCTCTATTGTACTGCCGTAATAAAACGATAACGAGTCTTCGGAAAATGATCCCTAGATGAACTATAACTACCTAATAGCTATCTGGCAAATTATGCTTGATATACATAATAAATTTATTTAGCTACTAATATATTTATCCTTCAGATAGCTATCAAGAACTTTAATAGGAGGTGGAGTAGACACTCCCTTTATTTTATTATTTCCCCGAGAATTGTATATCGGGTGTTTTTTTAAAGGTGTACATAGAAGATTAAAATGGGAAATCAGTTTTTTTGCAAACTGTTGGGCCCCGTTTTGACTGACAACAGTAGTTGTATGAGTAGAAAGATAAAAATTGTATCAAATGACAACAAATAAATGTAAATTATGTAATATTTTAGTCCCATAAATTAATTATTAAATTTGTCATTTGATGCAGAAATTTTTATCTATCTTTTGATACCACAACCATGGTTATCAGTCAAAACAAGGATAACAGTCTGCAAAAAACTGCTCATGTTAATCTCCTTGCAAAATAGTATAATTATATAACCAGAACCCCCTCCGAAATGAAATCCTGGATACGGGCCTGATTCACAGTAACGAAAACTAATTTATCACTCCTGAATACCGATTTTGCAATAATGAGAACTTGATTAACAGAATGATGAAACTTGATTACAACAATCATAAAAGTTGATTACAACAATGTTGATCACGCTAGAAGCGAGAATAAGTAACCGGTGATTTGAAATGTTTTCGATTTGTTGAAATTAGTTTTCGTTAGTGTGAATTTAGTTTTCTTTTACGTAAAATCAGTTTTCGTTAATGTGAAATCATGTTTTGTTAAATGTGTGATATCAGTTTTCGATAATGTGAATGTGAAATCATATTTCAAAAGCATGAAAACATACTGTAGAAGCTAGCGTTTAAGAGCGAGAAAATAGGAACATCCACCTGGTTGGTTATAAACAGGGCATCGAACCCGCCAAAAACTGGGTTCGGTTTAGGTTCAGGTTAATTTGTTTTATGAAAGATGGGTTCGAGTGCGGTTCTGGTAAGCATTAATAAAATTTGCGGTTTTGTTCGCGGTTCAGGTTCGAAATAATGTAAAATGAGATCCGGAATTTACGCAAAACGCAACAAGAAACGAACACAATTTTCACGTAAAGTCAGCCCAGACAGCAACGCAGACGGCTGTATTTACTTTTCGAACTAAAAATTAACCTGAACCGGAGTTGAACCCCGAACCTGAATTTTAATACTCGGTTCGGTTTCGATTCAGGTTCAATTAAAAATATATCTGAGGTTCGGTTCTCGGTTTGGGTTCTCTAAAATGTTACGGTTTGGTTCCGGTTTTGGTTCGGTTCAGGTTCGGGTTCGATGCCCTGGTTATAAATAATATACTCTTTTGTATTTAATGATTTCGTTATTTGAAAACCAGTAAATTTACACCTGTCACTTTCCATTTTTAAATATGTAATAATGCTGTATTTTAGATAAGGAATACAAATTTCAATAAATTCTAGTAAATATCATAAAAATATGTATTCCTCGATGTATTCCTTATCTCTTTCATAATTTTGCTTAATAATATTAAATTACTAACCATATTTGAATTGTCACCAACAAATATTATTATTGTTGTAATCAATATGTTCGATTAGTTTTTTCAAATTTAATTATTTTATTTATTATTCATTATTGTATTCTAAGAAGGAACATTGTGTTTTCATTTTTCAAATTAACATTATTATTCGTTTTACGGTTAACCAACAAATTGATTATAATAACTTTTTGGTATTTAAAGCTTCTTTAAAAAAAACTAAATCTACAGCTATTTTTTGTGTGACGTACATTTTTAAATCTGCAATAATATATTGTATTTTAGATAAGGAATATAAAATCGTGTTAATTTTTTTAGATTAACATATTATAATGTATGTAATTATTACAACATAATGTATATAATTAATTTTGCTTCATAACAAAAATTACTTACCATATTTGAATTAATGATTCACCTAATTAATATATTTATTAGTTTATAAGGGCCAAATTTATTTTGTAACTGTAAGTTTGACATATATACTTCATAGGCCCGAATCCTACCGAAGAGGAACGAAGGTCGTGTACATACTTCTTACAAACTTTCCGCTTTATATATATATATATACAGGGTGTCTCTTAAATAGGGGGACATGGCTTAACCACAGATTCCTGAGGCTAAAATAAGACGATTTAACCAAACTTGCTTCTACCGGAAAGTGTACCATTTAGCCAGAATTCTGCTTCAAAGTTCTTCGAATAAAAATTAATTTTGCTTATAATATTCGGACGCTTTATTCGATTTGGATGAAATTTGGTATGACAGTTTATATGGTTATAAGTCATCTTTTAAGGTGATACTTGTTATTATTAGTAAACCACTAGTGCATGAAACTTAGGTCTGCCAACATTAAATAGACCGTAACTTTTTAATGGCAATGCCGAAAACGTGAAATTATTTTTCTTCAGAAAGATACATTCAATAGTAAACTTTTCTCTCTCTGTATAATTTGTGATATCTGTTACGGTTCACACAGAAAAAAATAAAATCTGAGTGTCTGCACTGCTAAATTTTTAAAATAAATTTAATCTAGCAGTCTATCCAAATGTCAAACAAGTAATTTGTAATGACAGTAACGAGTTGTCAATCTTTACAACTTGTTTAGGAGTAAGCTAAGATATGTAATCGTCTTATTTATAATAATGGTAGTAAAATACTATTAGGCCGAACACACGGATGTTACTAATTTTAGAATATTGCGAAGAAAATTTTTGACAACCCGTAAAACAATTGTTACTGTCATTAAAAATTACTTGTTTGACATTTGGATTGACTGCTAGATTAAATTTATTTTAAAAATTTAGCAGTGCAGACACTAAGATTTTATTTTTTTCTGTGTGAACCGTAACAGATATCACAAATTACACAGAAAGACAAAAGTTTACTATTGAATGTATCTTTCTGAAGAAAAATAATTTCAATTTTTCGGCATTGCCATTAAAAAGTTACGGTCTAATTAATGTTGGGAGACCTAAGTTTCATACACTAGTGGTTCACTAATAATAACAAGTATCACCTTAAAAGATGACCTATAACCGTATAAACTGTCATATCAAATTTCATCCAAATCGAATAAAGCGTCCGATTATTATAAGCAAAATAATTTTGTTTTCGAAGAACTTTGAAGCAGATTTCTGGCTAAACGGTACACTTTCCGGTAGAAGCAAGTTTGGTTAAATCGTCTTATTTTAGCCTCAGGAATCTGTGGTTAAGCCATGTCCCCCTATTTAAGAGACACCCTGTATATATATATATATATATATAATACGTTTGGAATGTAAAATACCTGTTAGAGTATCTGTATTCAGTCTATTTCTAGTTTTTGTTTTATTTGCATTTATCTTGTTAAATAATCTTTCTACTGTAGCACTACTGTGGGGAAGGGTGTAAATGAATGTTATTAATTTTATTAGGCACGGAAATGCCGGACTGTCATCACGGTTTTTCATACACTTAACCTCATTCCAGAAATCACAACTATTTATGTCTGATATTTGTTTCGAAGAACGATAAAGACTACGTAAGGTTCTCCATTCCTGATCTAACATATTAACATCATCAATAGCATATTTAAACATATTTGTGTTAATCAGCGGGCCAAGTGAATTAATATCAGTAATGTTTTCCGGCTCCATAAAATTTAGTAATTTTACTCCCTTTGCAAAATCTGATTCCAGTGGAAATATTAAAAATACCTGAGATAATAATTCTAAATAGAAATTCAGACATCTTTTTCTAAAATCATTTTTTGGGCTCTCGTTTAAATCTGTGGATATGAATTTAGCTTGTACTTTGGGCCCCAAATAAATTTTTTCTAGTTTTAAAAATAATTTCGGATTTTTGTATTCATATAGATTGGCAATGCTATAGTCAAACCGCGTAACACATTTTTATTCTGTAAGAAAGAGAGCCATTTGTGTGGCGGTTGTCTACTATGCATGTCGTGTTTAATTCGCTACAAGATAGCAAGCGTGATAGTTCTTGTCGGCGGGCGGAGCCACAGGCGTGGCCAATTAATTTTATAACTAGAATTTGTTAAATTTATTTCGTCATTTCTTCAGAGAAATTTAATTTAATTATACATTTATTTTTAATACATACACATTTCATAACGCTTTTAATATTTCTAATAAAAATTTATTTATCATTGAATCGAGAAACAATTTAATATGAATTTACAGCGGTTGTATCCATATATGCATTTCAAGGTTTGGATCTCACTGCTTCACCAAATTAAAATATCACTATTAACATAAATATATCCAGGGCTTTTTTGTAATGTAACGCACCGGAACGGCGTTCCGGCACCTTTTTTCGACGGGTTTTCGTTTTTTTTTTTTTTGAAAGTTATTTACTATTTTATTTATTTTGATAATTTTATTAAGTTGTGGATATAAAAGTTACGCCAATGAAATATTCACATATCTGAAGCACAGTATAAATATAAACAGTATTGCACTTCTCAGCGGTGTTTTTAGTCTAGTATTTCGACAGCACATCGCCTAAGCTTTTTGACTCCTGGTTTATACATATGCGCATAATAATAAATGACAAAAATATACGCTCTGTTAAATGTTTACACACAAGCTGTGCAAGTGGAATTTTTTTATTAGTATCATAAATTAATGTCAGCATATATTTTTTTTTAATAAAAAACACAAATTTATTTTTTTCTTTATTTTTGTACATGAAAAAGTAAAAACATGCTGCTTCACATCCCGTAAGAAAATTTAACTATCAATAATAAGGCATTTGATCTTGAATAAAAAAAAATTTCATGATACCCTGCCCCACCAAAATTTTGGCCACTGATAAAATGTACGTTCCGGCACCTTTTTTTCTACAAAAAAAGCACTGAATATATCATAAATATAGCTATAGCTACTCTTTTTTAAATAAAGTGCTTACCAAGCGTCGTTGAAACAGATTGAATTAGAATGAAACCCAGGTGGTTAAAATCGCACCCGATCCCTTAACACACATAAAGTTACTAATGTTTAAATTTTGGGTTTATAAGTTTATGATAATAACAATAATAATAATAATAATAATAATAATAATAATAATAATAATAATAATAAATGATTATAAATCTAATCTAAGCAATCTTTTCAATATCTTCTTTGAGCACCAATAAATAATTAAAGAAAAACTAACAATCAGAAAAAGATTTATTACACTTTTCAATAATTCAGTAATTATTATTTGTTCTGCAAAATATATATTTTTCTTTTACAAAATTTTCTTGTAATATCTGCAGATTTCTATTTTTAAGTTTTTAAAATTTTTATTTTAATGAATGTTTTTATAATAAACATTTTATGCTTATAGCAACCATCACTTTTATTTAACCAGTTACTGGAATGTGAATTTATGCACTGTACACTATTTTTTAATAATTTCCTGGTTATATTGTTTGAATGTAAATGTTGTTTTGTAAATTCACTAAAAAAAATTCAATAATTCTGTCACAATTTGTACTATCTCTTCATTCGGTCTGTAAAAATATTGTATTTCATTCACTTTGCCATAATCTTTTAAAACTAAATAAATTTCTTTTTCATCAAGAAGAACGTCATTTTTCTTTAAAAATTTGTTACAATTTTCGCAATTATATTGTTTAATACAACGAAAAACCAAATATCCAGTGAAGTATACCACAGCACATTCCTCATATAAAGAATTTGGCGATTGAATTTGATTTTCATTGCCATTGTTACCTTTATCTTCAACATTTTCTGTTCGTACAATTTCACTATTGCCGGTTATATCACATAAATTTTCTTGAGGCGGTGTAATGGATTCTGATATTTCTGTATCAATAATTTCATCTTCATCTATTTCACAGTTGCCGCTTCCAACTGGTTTTAAAATTCTTATGTGAATAGTTCTTCGCAATGTTTGCCTAAATTGTTTTGAGTTGGATTTGGGTTGTATTCCCCTCTATTTCTAATGATTGAAAAATGGTTTTCAAGACAATCTTGCTGCAACCGATTTGTTAATAAAAGTAAATAGTTCTCTTCTTTCATGTCCGCGAATAATTTTAAAATACCATTAATGGTTTGAATGAAACCTTGAATACAATATATATTTCTTCTTTCTTTGCCATCTTAATTATATATTTTGCAATTTTCAAAAAATAATTTCGCTTCCTCCAGAGTTGACATTACTAATTTATTTTTCTCTGACAATGCAGACCGATAAGGATTCTTGTCATTTAAAACACAACTATTTAATGCATCAAATTTATTATTCATTTTTTCAATGAAAATAGCCGTGTTTTTGCAGAATTAGATTTAAGTAATCCTGTTTGGATGCCAGTTTGTATAGCTGCAGCTACAGAATGGCTGAAAATTTGAACTGCTAGTTTGACTGACATTCGTTCAAATGTGTTGGGAGAAATATGTCGCGATGTTATTTTATGAAGTAGTCTAACACCTTCAATTTGTATATCTATATCATAAAGATCACGAATATCATTCCAAGATACTCGCTGATTATTCATAAATATATCTGTTGACAATAAAGTGTTCCTTATAGATTTTATTAAATGAGGGGTATCATAAATTGTATAAATCTTTTGAGAATTATACAAGAAAAATGGCTGCTCCGTTGTGACTCCTATGCTTGAATAGCATAACCGATTATTTGCATGTTGCAACATCAGGTGATTTTTCATTTATCAATTTCTCTATGCGATTGTGCTGTGTCAATTTTCTCTAATGGAGATTTAAATTCACTACGCGCTTTCTTGGCTGGAGTAATATAACAAATTTCATCGATGTCACCTGGAAGTTTATTTCTTTCGTCATTTGTTATTTTTTGCTTATTTTCATACACAACTTTCACGGGTATTACATGTAATTCCGGCGAATTAGGCTCTTCTTGTATTATAGGATAGGGAATAGCGTGCTTCACTAATCTTTTACTCGTTTGATTTGAACTGGACAGAATATATTCTGGTTTAAAATGAATTTCACAAATCACTTTATTTTTTAATTGTTCACTATTCAAAGTATACAGTCCGTCATTACTACAGTTATTAATCCATTTATTCACGCGTTCTGTATCTCACACTGGAAATTTAAAAAATGACAATTTTTTTGAATCACGTCTATTATTATTATTTCAGTTTAAATAAACACAATAACCTGTCAACAATGCCATCTTGACAGTGCAAAAGATACACAAAAACTAAATTATACTTCATCAAAAAGCAAATGTTTAGAATCCTTCTTCATCTTGCACTCAGAATTTAATTTGTCGGGCGCAAACTGTTTTTGCGATCAGTACCGTCACCAGAATATGGCATATGGGGCAACTGTTCCTGGTGTTAAATGTCCAAGTGCAATTTTGATAAATATTAAATTCGTTAACACGGCTAGGTACCGTACTCGTTCCACTTTGCAAATTTGTTTTTTTCTATGTACCTATATAATGTTATTTCTTTCTAATATTTTTGGTCAATGGTAAAACATAATTTGTAAATGAAATATACAAAGTGCATAGTATATGATGGAATTGGATTCGTGTCACTATTAATTTTATATATTTTTTTCTATTTCGGTGTTCTTTAAACCAATAAAAGCACTGTTAATACGTCGTTAATATATCTATAAACGCACTGATTGATACAATGTATGTATTAACGTATACAACCAGGTAAAATTCACAACACACAATACACAAACTGTCAAAATATGAAATTTTAATTTTTAGCGTGAAGTCCTACCAATATAAATGACAAAAAACACCGTCATATTTTTGATGTATTTTTTTAAAACCGTACTCTAAAATTACCTCTATAGAAAATATATTATAAGAAAAATGTTCAAGCTTGGAAAACGGGCCGTTAAGCGAGTTTGACAAAGGACGACATTGCTTTATGGTACTTTTTTAATGTACTAATATATAAATATACTAATATTCTAATTTAAAAGCATTATTTTAAAAGCCTACAATTTATTATTTATTTCTTTTTTACTTGAAGGCATAAAATTGTAAGAATTATAAAATTTTATATACGTACATATGTATGTATGGGCCATCCAGCGAATCAAGCGGTTTACGTCATAAATACAATATCACTAGAAACAATGACGTCATATGTTAAAAAGTTTACATTAATTAACTATTTATTTTTACTATTAGTTTTGATCAACAAGAACAACCGAAGAATATATACGATCAGAATAATAAATTGCTGGCCCAAGGGGAAGAACTGAATAAAAATATAGCGACCATCGCCTCACATTTGGGTGATATTAAAAGCTATTTGCACCAAATTGTAGAAAATTTAAATAATAAAAAATAAATATAATATATTTGTTTCATATTCACATCACATTGTTTTCACCAACTAACATATTTGCTGTATTCTATTTGACTGAACGCTAATACTGAGCAAAATTGAAGTGAGCAAGGATATGTGAGCGCTCTATTACTGCTCACTTCACAAATAGAACGGCAGATTCTACATGACATCCGTGCGCATGAGCGACAACTGTCAACATTGTTCACCACGTGTTTACGTTCTCTTCAGTGGATGTTTTGTGGATAAAATGTCTTCAGAAAGCGATTTTGATATGGATATATTTGTAAGTATCACATGTATAGGAATTTTATTTTGAAATATAACAAGGGTTAATTAGGTTTGTTGGGTTTCCTCACATATTTATTTCACTTTTAATTCATTTTTTCTTTCTACTTTCAGTTTAGTGACACGGATAGTATTATGGAATCCGAATCTACCTCTTCCACGGATGAACAGAACTTCGAGCCAAGGCGAAAAATAGTAAAAATTCAATTATTCGCGGAAATCATTGTTCAGCAGTACGATGACGAAAAATTTCAAAAACATTTTCGTTTAACGCGGATAACATTTAATTTACTTCAAAAGTTCTCTGCTGCAAATGTAGTAGCATCTTACGTTTCTGGCCGCAAAAATATTGCAGCAGAAAAGTATTTACAAATGACTTTATGGTACTTAAGTAACCAAGAAACGTACAGGCAAATTTCGGACAGATTTGATGTCACTCAGAGTGCAGCACATCGCTGCATAAACGTCGTAATTCAGTTTTTAGTGAATTATAGCAATGAATTTATTATTTGGCCAGATGAAAATTCACTTAGTAAAATAGAAGAAAATTTTGGGCATATAAAAGGTATACGAGGAGTAGTAGGAGCAATAGACGGTTGCCATATCAATATTAAAAAGCCAAGCCAAGATATCCAACACAATTTTTGCAACAGATATAAAACACAGCATACTATTGCAAGCTGTTTGCGATGATAAAAAAAGATTTATCGATGTTTTTGCTGGGGAGCCAGGATCATTACACGATGCTAGAATGCTGAGAAAATCAAGTCTGTACGACCGATGCAATTCAGGTGAATTGCTCGGCCAATACTTTATCTTAGGAGACTCAGCATACCCCAGTCTGCCTTGGTTGGTACCACCATTTAAAGATAATGGTAATATTAGTCCACAACAGAGAGAATTTAATTACCAACATTCCGCGACTCGTGTCGTAATTGAAAATGCCTATGGGTTACTAAAAGGGCGTTTTCGACGTCTTAAAATATTTGAAAACAATAACATAAGTTTTATTACAAAGTGCGTTGTAGCAGCTTGTGCATTGCACAACATATGTATTAATTTAAATGATATCATAGACTTTGAAGAGAAGAATATCGCAAGCGAAGATAGTGAACTGCAACAGAATGACAATTTATTATTTCACACATCGAGTGACGATAGGAGGCAAGAAGTGTTTAACAATATGTTTAGCAGTTAATGTGTTCACTAGATTTATTATTTTATTAATCTTTTTAAATAAAAATATATAAATAAAGCATGTTTTTATTTAAAGTAGTATCCTTTTATTTCTATTGAAACCGTACACAAATATTATAATATGGAAATATATTTAAAAACATAAACAGCATTATAAAATTAAATACACTTAGGAACATATACATTTTGCCTAGAAATATGAAGTAAATATTAACAAACATAAAGGACATTATATGACAAAAAAATATATTTTCAAAAACAGTTGTTTTATGTAGAAATAAAGTACCTAGCAAACATAAAGATCATTATAAAAGAAAACAAAATTAATATTTATTAGCAACATTGTATTCAGTCAACTATTCTCTCATTGTGTGTTTTTTTAGTTTAACTAATTCCTCCAACGCAGCCACTTTTTTCTTCCAGTTTAATTTTAGTGTCCATATATTCAGATAACTTCACTGCTCTATTTTTCGCCTCTTCTTTTTTCACATTTAAGTACTCTATTTTCGTTTTTAGATATTCCAAGTTGGTATTTTTTTTCCTTTTCATACTTGTCGGTGTTAATTCTAATTCTGTGTTTGGTGTAGAAAGTTCTTGAGCTTGTGATGACAAAATGCCACCATTTTCTTCGAGTGTATTTGTACCTTCATGTTCTTTGAGTGATTCTGTTGATTCTGCTTCAATAGCTTTTGCTTTATTTGTTATAGTGGCAACATCTATAGAAGTTGTATTAGCAATGGAAGGTTGTGTACCAAGAAAAGAATCCATTTGCTCAAAAAAATTAAATTTTGCCGGTGCTCTTCCACTTTTACTATTAATGTCTTTACATGATTTATATGTTCGTAATAAATTACGCCACTTTCTATTGCACATATCAGGAGTAACCTAATAAATAAATAAATATATATATATAGACTATTTCTTTTTTACTTACTTCTATTTTTTGACTAATCAACTCATTGCATATATTCTGCCAAACACGTTTCCTTTTTGTTGGGTGATTTAAGTCATAGTAATGCTGTTCTACGGCATAAATTAATGCTAATGTACTTTGGTAACCCCATGAAAATTTTTCTGTAGTTTCTTCAGAATTTTGTGAGCATACAGGGTTATCAAACGAATGTATTGGATTTTCTTCCTCCAATTCTCCAGTCGCATTTTCTATTGGTATTGGTTCTGAATGAATTTTGGCATGTGCCAAGAACATATTATAAATTTGCACATCTAAAAAAGAAACATTTCTGTATTAATATTTTATTCTCAAATTAAACTTTCAGAAAAAATACCTGCTTCAGCCTTCATTGCGTCCTCCTTGGATACTACCAAATTATATTGGTAGTTCTTCTCTCTCAATAGAAGATTGACATATTCATTTAAAGTTTTATCACACATATTTATTGACAGATTTTTGCAAATATGTACACAACAACAAACCACGACAGTTTGCTCACTTGCTCAAATGAAGTGATCACCCCGATTTTTTGCTCGATAGGGGAAGGAGGGAAGCAAGATGCTCAGTTCAGCTGGAACTGAGCAGCGCAAATAGAACAGCAATAAATTTTCAAGGTTTCAATTCTGCTCACTTGTAACTGAGCGCTCACATCTGCTCAGTCAAAAAGAATACAACAATTGTTGTAATCAACGGTTGTGTAGTTTGCTCCCAGCGAATAACAATTTAGTCTATGTAAATGTAAATCAATGCTTACATCAATCATTTGCAGTTAAATTGTTGAATAAAAATAAATGAATTAAAAACAGAGTGGTTAATGTAACCACATCTACAAAAGGGACTATTCCAAGTGTGTTTTATTCTGCGTGTGTGTGTCACTTTTAGATAAAATCCGGACAGTTAAAATATTGAACAGAGGAGATGATTAGTAAAATTTCATGTCAATGTTATCTTTGGGCCAAATAAAACTATTATTATTATTATTATTATTATTATTATTATTATTATTATTATTATTATTATGCATCTGCACGCTTACACCCTCTGAGTTTTTATTACCCCCCATCCAACATCCCTGGAAGAAAAGAGAAAAATAGAGGTAAGTAGAAAATTTATTCATTAAAACATCTATTTACTAAAATTTCACGTACTTGAGCACCGGATTTATCATTTAAATCATCGGGAGCCATATTTTCCACCTCATTTAATAAATTTATTTCTTATCAGGTAAAGGAAGTTTTCTTAATCTACTAATGTTATGTAACACACAAGATGTTACCATTATATTTTTAACGCGAGTTGCGTCATACAATAGTGTGCCACCAGAATTGTCTAGGCATCTAAACCGGCTTAAGCACACCAAATGTTCTTTCAATGGTGTTTCTTGTTTTAATATGAGCCGTTTGATACCTCTCTTCAGCCGCATTGGATGGTTCTCTAAAGGGAGTTAATATTCCTTGACCGCAAGAATAGCCACTATCTCCTAAATTTGTAGTATTTTTAGTTTTTTTTTTTATCAATTTATTTTAAAATATATGTACCTAGAAGCCAACCTTCACCATTCCAGTTTGCAATATATTCTTTTAGTTCACAATTTGTCCATATGAAGGAATCATGAGTACTACCGGGCCATTGCACAACCAAATTAGTAATAATCAAATTACTGTCGCACACAGCCTGTACGTTCAGACTATGATATCCCTTTCGGTTGACATAATTTTGAGGATCTGTCTATATATGTATATTGGTAATGTTTATAATAAAAGGTACTGTTAAATTTTACAAAAACTTACTCGAGGCGGCTTTATTCTTACATGAACACAATCGATGCAACCAATTACGTCCGGAAACTTTGCAATTCTGTAAAACCCTGCAATAATAAAATAATATTAAATTTAAATTGAGCGCTATTTTGTTCGTCATGGGGGAAGGCTATCTGCGCGGTGCGCATGCTCGCTCGAAGAGCAAAACAATGAACATGGACAGCTGTCTGCCGTCAGATCATTTGAGCCATAGAAAACATATACTAACGTACTGATTTGAGCAATGCCAATATTAAAAGTTAAAGGTAATGTGCTGTACATTGTTAGTGTTAAAATTTATACCGATTTTTGTTGCAGAAACATCATCTTCGTATATCATTGTCATAGTTACGGTATGAATGTTTGACAGCAATGAATTGAAGCGTTTATTTTATGAGTAAACATGGGCGTTTAACATGGGAAGCAGTTTTTAGTAATTACAAAGTTCTGGCAATAAATCAAGCCATGCTATTGAACATGATAATAGCACATTACATTTTGCACATTATTTAATATTAATTACTTTAATAATATTGCAAAAATTACAATAAATTGTAAAAATTGTCAAATAAATAATTGTTTCACTTTTTTATTATGCAATATCAAAAGATTTGTAAATGTCTCGCTTGTGCAGTGGTTATAATAGTTGCGTCTTAAATTTTTGGTTGGGGTTCGATTCCCCGTTGAGATAATTATTTTTTTTTTTTTTCATAAAAATTGTTGAACTTAAATATCAGTTTATATTTCCATATTACAATCATTTAAAAATAATAATAACATTGTAATAAATAAAGAGAAAATAATTGAGAATAATTGATTACAATAATCAAAATATTGATGTAATAATGCATTGAATTTTTTATTTTGATAAATACAGTAAAAACATAATATCTACACAAATTTATTATATTTCAGTTACTTTTATTAATATCAAAGGAAATACAATGCATTGTTATTGTATCAATATTTTCATTATTGTAACCAATTATTTTCTCTTTATTTATTAAAATGTTATTATTATTTTTAAATGATTGTAATATGAAAATATAAACTGATTTTTAAAAGTTCAACAATTTTTATGTAAAAAAAATAAAATAATTATCCCAACGGGGAATCGAACCCCAACCAAAAATTTAAGACGCAACTGTTATAACCACTGCACTTCCGAGATATTTACAAATCTTTTGATATTGCATAATAAAAAAGTGAAACAATTATTTATTTGACAATTTTTACAATTTATTGTAATTATTGCAATATTGTTAAAGTAATTAATATTAAATAATGTACAAGATGTAATGTACTATTATCATGTTCAATAGCATGGCTTGATTTATTGCCAGACCTTCGTATTTACCAAAAACTTTTTCCCATGTTAAACGCCTATGTTTACTCATAAAATAAACGCTTCAATACATTGCTGTCAAACATTCATACCGTAATTATGACAATGATATACCCTATGTTTACTGATAAAATAAACTCCCTGCTATATATATCCGGGAGTTTATTTTATCAGTAAACATAGGGTATATCATTACCATAGTTACGGTATGAATGTTTGACAGCAATGTATTGAAGCGTTTATTTTATGAGTAAACATAGGCGTTTAACATGGGAAGCAGTTTTTTGTAAATACAAAGTATCCCGCAAAAAATCTAACCATGCTATTGAACATGATAATAGTACATTACATCTTGTACATTATTTAATATTAATTACTTTAATAATATTGCAAAACTTGCAATAAATTACAAAAATTGTCAAATAAATAATTGTTTCAGTTTTTTATTATGCAATATGAAAAGATTTACCAATGTCTGCGTGGCGCAGTGGACATAACAGCAGCGTCTGAAATTTTTGGTTGGGGTTCGATTCCCCATTGGGGTAATTATTTTATTTTTTTTACATAAAAATTGTTGAACTTTTAAAAATCAGTTTATATTTCCATATTACAATCATTAAAAATAATAATAACATTGTAATAAATAAAGAGAAAATAATTGAGAATAATTGATTACAATAATCAAAATATTAATGCAATAACAATGCATTGTATTTCCTTTGATATTAATAAAAATAACTGAAATATAATAAATTTGTAGAAATATTATGTCTTTACTGTATTTATCAAATAAAATACAATGCATTGTTATTACATCAATATTTTGATTATTGTAATCAATTATTCTCAATCATTTTCTCTTAAATTTATTACAGTGTTATTATTTTCAAATGATTGTAATATGGAAATATAAACTGATTTTTGAAAGTTCAACAATTTTTATCTAAAAAAAATAAAATAATTACCCCAATGGGGAATCGAACCCCAACCAAAAATTCTAGACGCTAGTGTTATGACCACTGCGCCACGGAGACATTCGGAATTCTTTTCATATTGCATAATAAAAAACTGAAACAATTATTTATTTGACAATTTTTGTAATTTATTGCAATATTATTAAAGTAATTAATATTAAATAATGTACAAGATGTAATGTACTATTATCATGTTCAATAACATGGTTAGAAATTTAGCCGGACACTTTGTATTTACCAAAAACTGGTTCCCATGTTAAACGCCTATGTTTACTCATAAAATAAACGCTTCAATACATTGCTGTCAAACATTCATACCGTAACTATGGCAATGATATACCCTATGTTTACTGATAAAATAAACTCCCGGTATATATATATATATATATATATATATATATATATATATATATATATATATATATATATATATATATACATATATATATTTGACAAAATAGCTTCATTTATTTCATATATAGTACATTATAAAAGGGTAAAAAATTGAGAATATATACATTTTGAAAAGTTAATTCTTACTCGAAAATATTTTTTTCAAAATTCGCAAAATTCTGAAGTTCATTTTTAGTGTCCGTAAAAATAATAATGAATTAATTTATTTGTTATTCAAAAACGGAGTCCGGTCCTAGTAAAAAATAATTTAGTAGTGTGATAAATCGTTCCTACATAATTGTCAATTTACTGAGATTTTAAACGGAAATTAAATATATCTCTTACTCAAATCTAAGTAAAAGTACGAGACACAAATCAACGGTCACTGAACAGGCCCGGTTTCAGGTAAAGTAGGAATTTTTGGTAAGTCCATTTTATAATAAGAATAGATAAGTAAAAGAGATAAACCAACACACGATTCATCGATAGAAGAGGAAAGAGTGTTTCAAAGAAGTAAATTAATAACTAGATACCCAACCAAGAAGATAGAGACAAACGAAGACCAGGAAGCAAAAAATATTGAAGAAATTAAAAAACTCCTAACGGGTATACAAGAAGACGTCAAAAAATTAAGAAGAGAGGTAAAAGAAAATAATAAAGAAACGGAAAAAATGAGAATGGAAATGAAGGAAATGTGACAAATCTGGGAAACAGAGAAAACAGAAATGATCGTTGAGATACAAGAAGCTAAGAAGAGGATTGAAAAACTAGAAAGTGATAAAATAAAGAACAATTTTGTTAGCACGGGTATGGAGTTAAGTAAAACAAAAGAGGCAAGAAGTAAGGAAGTAGAAGAATTTCTGGAAAAGGAACTGAAAATTAAAGTAAAACCAAAGTCGATAAGCCAAATAGGCGAAATCAGATATATAATGGAAATGAACAACTGGAAAGATAAAATAGAGGTGCTGAAAGCGAAAGGGAAATTAAAATATAGAGAAGGAAAGAGTGTGTCCATAGAATCAGAACTTACAAACAGTGATAGAGCAATCCAGAAAAATATTAGGGACATAGCTAGAACAGAACGGAAAAAAGGAGCGAACGTAATAGTAAAGGCAAGATATCATAATTAGAAGTGAATAATAAGATATGGAAATGGAATATGAAAGAAAACAAACTGGTATCCTTAGAAGATGAGGAGAAAACACAAATTCCAAAAAACTAAAACAGATAAAACAAAAACTGAAAAGAAATAAGACAACTAGGCAGGACTTTGGGAATACGAAATTAATAGTAATAAGGGCAATAATGGAAGGGTAAATAGACATACAAAACAGGAAAAGAATAGTAATAATATAAAACAAGAAATAAAGATTGGAATTTGAAACGTAAACTCGCTAACGGGAAAATAAATTGAAATAACTGAGAAAATGGCGAAATTCGCAACTGTTATACTAGGAATCTCAGAAACAAAGAAGATAGGAGAAGGCAAAATACAAAATAAAAAACTGAATTGGTTTGGACAAATCAGAAGAATGGAGCAAGATAATCTAGTTAAAAAAGTGATAGAATCAAAAAAGACTGGGGAAAGAACAAGGGAAAGACCAAGAAAAACATGGGAGGGACGAATAGAAGAGATAGGCAAAAGAAGAGGAAAAAATATGGAGAAAATGAAAAAAAACTAGCAAAGGACCGGACAACATGGAAACAATGGGTCAAGAACGAGTAGTAGCAAACTATATCCGACACCCTATAAAGGGTATAAAGGATCTGTGAAGAAGAAGAAGAACTTATTCAAAAACAGTTACGTGATTAAATAACTAATTACTTTTATTAAAAATTTCGTGTCTCCGACTCTAAGCGACTTCAAACGAATACATCCGAACATAATTACCGCCAGTCTCATCGAATGTTAGTACGGCCAAATAATAAAATTATTAAAGATGGCAGCACAATACGTCGCTGTAAAGTGCGCTACCACAGACAAACCCAACCAGATACACAGCCTAACGTTAGAAAATGTACTCTAATATTATATTTAGTTTTAAATTTAATAGATGGCGCATGCGACGCAGAAAGAGAATGAAATGTAGTTTAGAGAGCAAAGTGATGTGGTATAAGTTGACAATATTTTCTTCCACTGAGGTACCGGCACCAGATTGACCGACGACCGCGGCTTGGGGGGTGGGGATACTAAGCAAATGAACGATGCTGGTCTAATTGACTAACATAAGAAAATGTGTTGTAAACTAAATAAACATAACAACCAAGTTCAATTTTGGGTACTTACAATAATTAAAACAGTTTATATTAATTGCATTTGCAACGTTATTTAATGGGTAATATGAATTTAATGGAGTATTTGGTAAGAATGGAATACTTTCACACGAGCAAATTTCTAAGGTAGTAAGGTGCTTATCTATATTACTAAATAATACAAAAATAAACAAAAACAAAAGCATTATATATAATACATAGCAAGAATTCATAATAAATGAAATAAAAGAGACTTAAAATTAAACATTACCAACAGTTCTTAATTTATGTTTCTTCGTTAACTTATTTACATTTTTTGATTTTGATTCCCATAGACATTCTGTATAATTTTTTACTATTATTAATAATTTTAACATATATGATTGATGATCGTTACAATCATTGCCAAACCAATCTGGGAATCTGATTTTGGTTCGGTTTTTGATTTGCAAAAATAAATTATAAAAAAGGTTTTTTTCGCATTTTCTCTTTTCATATACCGGGAGTTTATTTTATCAGTAAACATAGGGTTATATCATTGCCATAGTTACGGTATGAATGTTTGACAGCAATGTATTGAAGCGTTTATTTTATGAGTAAACATAGGCGTATAACATGGGAAGCAGTTTTTGATAAATACAAAGGTCTGGCAATAAATCAAGCTATGCTATTGAACATGATAATAGTACATTACATCTTGTACATTATTTAATATTAATTACTTTAATAATATTGCAAAAATTACAATAAATTACAGAAACTGTCAAATAAATAATGTTTCAATTTTTATTATGTAATATGAAAAGATTTACAAATGTCTTCGGTGGCGCAGTGGTTATAACATTGGCGTCTAGAATTTTTGGTTGGGGTTCGATTCCCCGTTGGGATAATTATTTTTTTTTTACATAAAAATTGTTGAACTTTTAAAAATCAGTTCATATTTTCATATTACAATCATTTAAAAATAATAATAACATTTTAATAAATAAAGAGAAAATAGTTGACAATAATTGATTACAATAATCAAAATATTGATACAATAACAATGCATTGTATTTTCTTTTGATAAATACAGTAAAATCATAATAAGTACTCAAATTTATTATATTTCAGTTATTTTTATTAATATCAAAAGAAAATACAATGCATTGTTATTGTATCAATATTTTGATTATTGTAATCAATTATTCTCAATTATTTTCTCTTTATTTATTACAATGTAATTATTATTTTTAAATGATTGTAATATGGAAATTGATTTTTAAAAGTTCAACAATTTTTATGTAAAAAAAAAATTAAAATAATTAGCTCAACGGGGAATCGAACCCCAACCAAAAAATTCAGACGCCACTGTTATAACCACTGCGCCACCGCAGACATTTGTAGAGCTTTTCATATTACATAGTAAAACAGTGAAACAATTATTTATTTGACAATTTCTATACTTTACTGTAATATTATTAAAGCAGTTCATATTAAATAATGTACAAAATGTAATGTACTATTATCATGTTCAATAACATGGTTTGATTATTAGGCGGACACTTTGTATTTACAAAATACAACTTCCCATGTTAAACGCCTATGTTTACTCATAAAATAAACGCTTCAATACATTGCTGTCAAACATTCATGTGGTAACTATGGCAATGATATACCCTATGTTTACTGATAAAATAAACTCCCGGTATATCAACAAAATGTATCAATTGAAATTCTACAATTTCATTAAAATTGTCACTAGGTACACACAAATTTCCAGCATTATTACCACACACTGTGTCGTATGCCTTAAAATTAATTAAAACATCACTTGTCCGTGCAACAGAATTATCATTAATACAGTTTATAATGCACCTATCACACGCGTATTTTTTAAAACATTTAAATGCTATATACCCAGCATAATATGTTATAGAGCATTTCTCAAAATTAGATATATTAGTTATATCTGTAAGTTCATTAAATTCCGTCGAAATGTCTATGTCGCTGTGAATGGTAACAGTTTCGTCACAGTCTTTGAAGTTTACAGTAGTAGATGACGGACTTGCAAGTTAATTCTGCCTTAAAAAATCGTCAATACACAGAAATGCAGTATCATCTTTCTCACTGTTACCGTCAGTCCAGCTTTGGTCAATGCGATGTACAATTATGTTTTCTACATTGATACGAAATTGTTGAACGGTAGGATACATATTAAATCCTCCTGCTCCTCGTACCTGACTAAAAGTATTTTCTAAGCAATCTTGATTTAATTTACTAGTAAGTAAATATTTTAATCCTAGCTCATTAAGTTTTTGTGAAATATCGATTACAGCTGTCATCGTTTGCATAAGACCATTGAAACATGGTGGAAATTCTTGAGACCGCTTTTTATTTTTTATTACGTTCCAAGATTTTACCCAGTTTATGGATTCTTTGAAGTAATTAGACAATTTATTATCTGCACTTATGGCACAGGCGAAAGGATTCGAAGTAAATTTGTGTTTACTGTTTAGAGCAAGAGAAGCTGACATTTTTTTAAAATTATCTAAAACAAAATGTGCTTCTGAAAGATGTCCCATGCTTCTTCCTAATTTAAATTTTTTCTTCAGCAAAATGTTCTTCACATATGACTTTATTGCGACATTTTTCATATGAAAGGTCAAATAAATTAATATTTCCACAAAATTGACACCATTTTTCCCTTTGAAAATCGTTTTTAGGAAAATAAAAAAAATTCAAATTTGGATACCCAGTATCTGATTTTCCGCATTTTTTCACTTGACATTTGTTACCCCTCGGTCTTGACATCCCAAGTAACACAAATGACCTAAAATCGACGTCACTACGACGTCTGAAATTCCGTCATATAGACGTCCTGACCACGTCTCAGCGTGGAGCTGTGCGACGTCATTTTTAGACGTTGTTTCGACGTCATTTTAAGACGTTGTGTCGACGTCATTTTTAGACATTGTTTCCACGTCATTTTAAGACGTTGTGTCGACGTCATTTCAAGACGTTGTTTAGACGTCATTTTAAGACGTTGTTTCGACGTCATTTTAAGACGTTATTTCGACGTCATTTTTATGATATAAACATAAATGATGGTCGGGAAAAATTATTACGAAAAATAAATAATTTAATTCTAAAGTTTTATTTATACTCTATAATACAAAACATTAATTACAAAATATTCAATAAAGTAAAACAATAAACCTACAATAAAATATTAAACATAAAAAGTACTTTTGAAAACGATAAATATTCACGAAAAATATAAATTAATTAAATAATGCATCATGTTATATTTATAAAATAAATTATTTTTGTAATTATTCGCCCATTGTCGTGCATAGTTCACAGTTCACCATTCCTTGTTTATAGTCCTCATAGAGCCACTTGCTTTCATATCTTGCCATAGCTATAAAAAAATAAATGTAATATGTAATATAACGACAATTTGATCTACTTACAATACCTATACTAAATTTTCAATGTTCATATTATGAAATTTTATTTTCAATATTCTCCTGTGGTAATTACTATATAGTTCTCTAATATATTTTTCACTTGAATACAGAGCAGCCATTATAGCTTCTATAAGCGTCTGTGACATGTGACATGTTAAAAATTTCAGAGGGTGCGTCTATACAACATACATATTTCCCTTAACCGTCAAAAAAATTTTCATGGCTATCTTGAGTTTTAAAAGTTCATATTTGCAGTATTATACGTCATGTACCTGACTCTTTTGAGTACTGTAATGGAAAATTTCACCATGGATACACAATCTGACTTTTTTATTGTTTTTATTTTTAATGCAATTGTCAAAATGTCATAAAATTGAGAATTTATGAATAATTTTTAAATAATTTAAGTGATTCCGGGAAAATATTATAATTCATTTATTATTAGCTTAAAGCTAAATAATATTACATAAAAAGAAAAGAAATTAATATTATACACATGGACCCCTATTCTGTAACTTATCACTAGTGACAAGTCATATTTTTATGACGTCATCACGTTGGTTTGGTTAGAAATTATATTTTAGTAACTTTAAGTTATCTATGTTTTTAATGACATAAAAGTGGTGGTACTGTAACTGTATTTAAATAGTTATAAAACTTTGAATCATTTATATTTTCTCTTAAATGAGGAGGTATTCTGAGGCTTCTCCGGCTGTTAGGCATGTGTGGTCTCAATGTAATTAATAAATACAAACATGCCTCCTTCGTTAGCCCAAAATTTGCCAAAAATTCTGCATCTCTTATTGCAAATGGATCTTGCATATCACGTACATGTCTTCTAGTTAACCGATATGCTTCCCTATTTTCATTTTCCTCTAATTCTTCTACTACAATCAGTTGATTATATAGGAACGCCATAACCTATATAATAAATTAATTATAATTTGTAATAAATAGTACAAAAAGCACTTTTAATTTCTAAATTATTTTTATTATGTTCTCCTATTATAAACTTACCTTATGAACAGCTAATTTGAGTTCAAAAAAAAAAATAGTTTTAGTACAATATTCAAACTATTAAATTGACGCCACAACGAAGCCGAAAACAAGATAAGACTAGTAATACGATCGTAATACTACCTCTACTGCTAGTGAAGTTTTCCCTACTGTCTAAATCTATGATTTCATATACGATGTTTCAGGAGCAAATACGCTAGATGGCTGTCTTAAATATAATACTAGTAAATGCCTATCACTAGTGATAAAAGTTACAGAATAGGGGTCATGGAGTGATGTCTGAAGGGCGTGGAACGAAAAACATCGGAAATTAGGGCGGAAAATTCAAAAGTCGTATAACATTTTCGTTTTGTGGCAAATGGATGGTAGTTATAGTTTTTAGTACATTAAACAATTAGTTTTTCTCAGTATTTATATAATACTGTATGCCGATAAATTAAATGACAAAAACCCTTCATTCCAAGTGAATTGAAACATGCACAGCTGGGTCCTTAATTCCTTATATTATACCTACTAAGTGTGTTAGTTATATTCTTAATTAATATATTTCTTTTTTCCTTTTTTGCCTTTAAAATCGGTTGTGCACAAAAAGAGTAATGAGAACAATAATATATTATACGATATAAGAAAATGGGCAGTTGAAGAAAATATTACTTAATCTTCAGTAAATAAATTATTATTTATTCTTAGATATCACAATAACATTCCAAATGATGCTAGATCACTATTGAAGACCCCAAAATCTACCAAAGTTACAAAATGTATATTTCCCTTTGTTTATACATTTTCTTTTGTATTATAAACGTTTGTTAAAAGTTTGTCTTGTCATTATTAGGTTTTGTTTAAAATGTTGAAAATTAAAATGCCCATTTATACGAAAAAACATATTTTTTTTTCTTCTTCACAATTATAATTAAACATGTATATTTTAAATAAATAAAACATAAATATTACCAAGGCTTATTACCCATTTCTGGATGTAGTAAATTTGCTTCTATTAGTAGTTTTTGGTGATGATGATACATAAATAAAAATATATATTATACATATATGTATAAAATAAGTTTTACATTATATTTATTCGAATTTTAAAAATAATTGTAGTAAACAATATATTGTTTTATATTTTTAATATTATAAATAAAGTAAAAATGAACGAAATGTATGTCTTTATAAAGACGTCAAATTTAGACTTCTGAAAAAGGTTTAAATAGACTTAATTACGACCAAATAAAGTCTACACATGGCCCACAAATCTGACGTCTAAAAAGTCCTATTTCAGACCAAAAACAGACGTCATAATGTCGTCGTATAGACGTCATAATGTCGTCGTATAGACGTCATATTAGACGTCTAAATAATCCTATTTCAGACCAAAAATCAACGTCACAGTGACGTCGAATAGACGTCTAATTAGACGTCTAAATAGACCAAGTTTTGACCAAAAATCAACGTCACAGTGACGTTGTATAGACGTCTGAATAGACGTCTAAATAGACCTATTTTCGACCAAAAATCAACGTCACAGTGACGTCGTATAGACGTCTATTTAGACGGCCGTATATGACGTAAATTCGACCTAATATCGACGTCACTTTTTGGTCGACCGTTGGTCAGTGTTACTTGGGATGATAACACGTTAAACTGGAAAAGTATAACATTTCTAACAATTTTAATATTTATATATACATGTGTATCAGGACTAGTGTAAAAAAATAATAGCATATTCCTGACATCATTTTGAGTAAAAAATGTCATATGAAGGTATGTCCGGAAACTTCTCGTTACAGAATTACAGGCCTTTAAAAGTGCAACTCATCAAGCACATTTTTATTAATAACTCTGATACTTGTTGCACTAAAATTTTGAATCTTGATACGAGGATACTACTTATTGAGATGCATATTTAAACTTGTTTGTGTATCTCAACCAGAGGCATCTCATATGGAGAAGTCATGAAAGTTTTTATCCTTATTTTTTGATCTATTAACATTTTTTCAACTTTACCTATAAAATATTACATACAATAAAAAAATACACAAAAAAGTACTCTGTATAAAATTTGAGTTTTTGAGATATTTTAATTTTTAGAAAAAGTCAATTATGCAAAAAAAAAAATAGGTAACAATTAAGAAACAATGAAATTCACACAAATTCATTCTTTGATGTCCACGTCGATATTCTCTGGACTATATAATAATATATAAGGTAATTAAACAATAATTATAACCAGATTTTGTGTTGCTTTTCTATTTTGTTCTATTTTATATGGTAAATTGGTTGATTTTTAACTGTTAACTAACTATTTTGGATACGTGACATTTTCTAAAATTTAAAATATCTCAAAAACTACTGCGTTTATTAATTTTTATCAAAAGTACATTTTTGTGTATTTTTAAATTGTTTGCAATACTTTATATTTAAAAATGAAAAAAATGTTAATAGGTTAAAAAAAAATTTCATTTTTTCATTTATTTCGGAAACAGTTGAAGATCAGACCTATGTAGATTAAGTTTTTTTTACTTAGTAACATATGCCCTTAATTATTTTTACACTTATTTTGAAACAGCCTGTATACAGGATGTTTCTATACTTTGCCCGGCATTTGTTTTTACCTCCCGCCATACCGTAAATAAGGGAAGTATTGTTTTCGATTAAAAAATTAGATAGTGAATTTCAGTGAATATGCACGAATTAGGGTCAAACACGTTTTGTTGATTACGCTCAACGATGAGAAATTTTCATTTTTAACCAGGGCTGGAAAAACGAAGCTAAGTATAGAAACATCCCTGGTTTACATACCGAGTTTATACTGTCTTTATTATACTTACGTTAACTTGCTGACAGCAAAAGTTATTAGCGGAGACCCAAAATATTATTTTTATTAAAAACGAATGTTTTGAACCCATCATAGCATGAGCGCCATCGGCTCCTAAACCCACTAATAATGTCTTATAATCTACATTATGATTAATGAAAAAATTTAAAATCAAATTACTATTAGCAGATGCATCTGCTACGGGTAACAAAGCTAAAAACTCATCATGCACTGTTAAATTCTCAACAAATCTTACAATTATGGCTAAATGCTTTGTAGACGAGTGATCTGTTGATTCATCTACTAGAATGGAAAATTGAGTCTTCTGAATAGTTTCGATTAAACTATTAAATGAATATTGACCAATAAAATTCTTCACGATTGCTGTACATTTGGTTCTTCTAATAGATATTACTTTTGCTGCTTCTGGTTCTTTTGCATATTCTTTTAGCAGTCCTTCCAGATGATCAACTGTGTTGAATGAAATATTGTGATCCACAATAAATGATGCCACACGAATCTCCAACTCTTTTACTTTTTTTTTTGTTTTGTTACAGCACCCGAAAAATTCGACATATTAACTGATTGCTGCATGTTTACGGCTCTGTTTAGTTTTATATGCTTTTTCGTGCCTTCATGTTTTTTTTTTGTTGCTACAATACCTCCACTTAAATTAACTGCACATGACTTGCAATAGAAATGATTTAAGCAAAGGTTGCTTGGGCTAATCCACTTAAATTGTTTTTCCCAAACTTTATTGTACTTGTTTTTATAATTTAATTTTTTCTTGTTTCTTGACGGAGTTTTGTCTTCTTCCGTAGGTGAACTCATTATAATTCTATAATATAATAAGAATTTAAATATAATTTAGCGTATAGACATAAATTACATACATCTTTGCTTTTTGCCAACAACGAGCTAAGGAGCCGGCAGTAGTGTAATAGTAATAGTAAAGGAAAGAATGAGATGTCAAACAAGCAGCACCGACAGCCGATATAAACACTCGCGATAGCGATATAGTGGGTGCTTTCCATTTACACGAACTATGAGTCGACTTGTGTCGACTCACGTTAACTCCGTTGTTAAATGGAACGTGTGTAAGTGTTCGTAATAGTGACCTCTGTTTAGTGCTGTATGTATCAATCAAGTCTCATTTGATGTCGACAAATTTTTAAGGTGAAAAAGAAAACAACATCGTTTTGAAAATTAAGGTAATCTGATGAGTTATTAAAATAATTTTATTTTATTAGATGTATAACATACATTTAGCTGTCCTATTAGATTCAACTTCCAGCAGCAGTAGCAGTGATGAAAAAATTACAAGCTCCATATTTTTATAAAAAATACAATACAATATGCAATGACAACGAAAAACTATTTCTAGTTCTATCAAATTTTTTCACGTAAATAAATGCACTCTGCCCTCTTTCGGATATTGCTTTGAATATAGCGCAAACCCACCTTGACTCCACGGATCTGTAGAGTCGGTAGGAGTCGACTTGAGTCGCCGACTCCCAGCGACACAAAACAAATGGAACGCAGATGAGTCAACTTGTGTCGACTTGTGTCGCTAAATGGAAAGCACCCATTACGTTAGTATATGTTTTCTATGGATATCTATTTGCTATTAAGACTAGTAGTACGACTTGACTGGACGGCTGCACAAGTAAACACTGAACTGCATACTACATGCGCTTATGCGCACGAACGCACGGTGCAACGGTATCTAGTTATCTCCGATTTACGGTTTTAGGCGCTTAATGTATTATATCCTTGGTAACCAAGGAAAAAATGAATAATATCAAAAATCACCAGATATTATAATAATTTAAAAAATAATCACCAGGTAATTCAAAATTAAGGAAAATAACCAGAACTGGTGATAAATCACCAGCATTGGCAACACTGATCGGATTGAACAACTTCATATATATTAATATATTTATTGATGCTGTGAAGTAAATTATGCTCCCTTGCATTCGTATAATATAACTATTGTTTTATTTACTATTATTATCTTTTAAAATGTCAGCAGTATTAATTTGAAATGATAGATTTTTGACATTGACATTTATCTGTCAGTTACATATATTTGAAATCTGAACTGAATTGTTTTTATCTTTAAAACATAGGCTGCGGGATTTATAAAATAGAATATTTTATATATTTATCTATAATAGCTATTTGTGTATTAAGAGCGCAAAGTGGGACGAAAAATAATATATTGTAATACAAGTAACGAAAGGGCATCATTGTAAAATGAGTACGAAATTTGGAACACGTACAAATTTTGCAATGGTCCTTTTCCACGTGCAGTACATACTATTTTTTCAACAATACATGTGAAAAATACATTTCCACGTGTATTACATACTATTTTTTTTAACATTACATGTGAAAATTACATTTTTCTTATGTATTGAAGTTGGAGTATCTGTTATTTAAAAGAATAAATGTGGAAACATCTAATAAAAAACTTTCGTCACTTAGTGAGGAAAGTAATTTACTTTCCTCACTTGTGAGGGAAGTGGTTACTATCACAACTAAATTGAGTGAGGAAAATATTTTCACAAGTAATGTTGAAAAAAATACATTTCAAGTAATTTAAATTTCGCGCTCCTCATTTTTCCCCTTTAACCCGGGTAGCTTGGAACGAAAATCAACGAAGTGTCGCTACTGTATATATTCTCTATACTGTGACAATGCCAAACGGCATAACAGTATATTTTAAATCCTGTGTAAAACAGACTGGCTCCGCAGCGCCACCAACTCCATTCTTACGGGTAATAGGTATATTATAGTTTCGGCAATCTACAGAAAGTAAGAGTACTGAACCTCTGAGAGAAATTTTTGACTATTTTGGCAGCACTGCTTTGAAAGGCTAGGGAGTACAATGTTGATTCATTCACCAAAATCAATTCAAAACTCTCATTATAGTGTCGTCTTGATTTAGAAATGAGAGGGGAGTAATACGTTTTCTCCCGAGACCCATTAATAACTTCAGAGAGGTGAAAAGATGAAAAACTGAAGGTGCCAGATCGGGGCTGTAAGCTGGGTGATCGATAATGTCCCAACCTAATGAGTTCAAGAGTTGCGTTGTGACACGGACTGTAGGAAACGGACTACTTACCTCAGGTGGTGGGATTCTGAGTCGAGATGCTCATTTCAAGACGGCACTACAACGAAAGTTTTGAACCGATATTGGTGAAGGATCCCACATTGTACTCCCTAGGTCTTGCCTTTACAAGCAGTGCTCCTAAAGTAGTCAAAAAATTCCCTTTGAGTGACGAAGGCTCAGTACTCTTACTTTCTGGAAGTGCCTCGTACTCCGTTTTGTTTTATTTTACATTTTTAACATGATATATTTATAAAAAATCAAACCTGCAAGCTACACAAGTGCATAAAAATGAGTAAGGACTGATACTCAATTGTTTTCCTTCTCCGCACCCAGTCCCTTGCCATGAAGTGTTGCCGCTCCTTCATTTTCAACATGGCAACAATGCAGAAATCTCCAGTCCATACTTATTTAACGGCAAGTATAATTATCTTGGCAACTACAGGATGATTCATGAAGAGTGTGCCAAAATAAAACCTTATATTGGGTGAGTCATTTGAGTAAAAAAATGTCATATGAAGGTATGTCAGGAAACTTTTCGTTACAGTGTTATAGCTCTTTAAAGGTGTATCTCACCTGACATATTTTTATTAATACCTCTGATACCAGTTGCACTAAAATTTTGAATCTTGGTGATGAGGATACTACTTCTATAGATGCATATTTATACTTTATTTTGTTTTTGTATATCAACCAGAGGCGTCTCATATAGGGAAGTCATTTTTCATCGTTATTTTTTTTTACCTGTCAACATTTTTTCATGTCTACTTATAAAATATTACATACAATACGAAAATACTCAAAAAGGCACTCTTGCTAAAACTGAATAAACGCAGTAGTTTTTGAGATATTTTAATTTTTATAAAATATCAATTATCCTAAATATTTAGTTAAAAGTTAAATATCTGATGTGGACACCACATGACTTCCTTGTACGCCTGCTACACTATACATATTTTGTTAATAATTAAAATATGTATTATAACAGACCCAGTACTAATTCATAGCAAACTTAATTACAGAAACAAAAGTACATCATTTTTAAATTTACATATTTCGCTTATACAAAGAGCTAATTTAATCATACTTGATGTTTTCAACGCAGAATTAAATTCTCTAAAACTTTTATTTGAAGAATTTATTATTAAAATCAAAATAACACCATTTTTTTCGAGAAAAACTGATAACAGCTTCAAGTAAAGTATCACTTCCGGTTAGACTATTTTAACCAAAATCTATTATGTTATTCCCATTGATATAAAAGTATTATATACCAAATTTGAAAAGTTTTGGATTATATTTTAATATAGTTTTTCATTAAAATCTATTATAGGCTTCAAGTAAAGTACCACTTCCGGGCAGAGCATTTTAACTAAAATATACTATGTTATTCCCATTGATATAAAAGTCTTATATACCAAATTTGAAAAGTTTTGGATTATATTTTAATATAGTTTTGCATTAAAGTCTACTATAGGCTTCAAGTAAAGTACCACTTCCAAAAGTTAGGTAATGACCAAAAAGGGAGGTGCACAACTAGATGTTATAACAGTCATAAATACAAAATTTTAACTCTCTACGGCTTCCCGTTTTTCAGTTATGCGAGATACGTACGTACGTACGTACAGATGTCACGACGAAATTAGTCAAAATGGATTCAGGGATGGTCAAAATGTATATTTCCGTTGAAATCTGGAAACCGAAATTTTTCGCGATTACAATACTTCCTTTACTTCGTACAAGGAAGTAAAAATGAATCAACTTACCATAGGAAACAGAATAAAATATATAAACGAAACAAAATGTTACAACTATTGTTAGTTTACCTTATTTTCAATACTGGTATTTTTTTGTAATTTAGAAAAAGTGAAAAATGTTAATGTTAGTGAAAATGCAGATATGATGTGTTTATTTATGGATACAACGGTAATGGTCGTCGGGTATCCAGAGAATATCGTCTTTAATATCCAAGAATAAATTTATATGAATTTCATTATTTCTTAATTATTACCTAATTTTTTTTTTGTATATGTATTTGATTTTTTTCTAAAAATTAAAATATCTCAAAAACCAGTGCATTATGATTTCATAATAGGGTAGTTATCATGTGTCGAATTTTAACAAAGTAAATATCTTTATACAATAAGTCACGCATAATAAGATTTTCTATACGATAAAAACAACAATTATTGCTTATATATTTATAAAATGTTAATTAAAATTCCGCACTCTTTGAATCAACCTCTCTGCTGTGACGTCACATGTTTTAACCGTAAACCGCTGAAGCGCTAGTGTCGTTTTGAACAGTAAACATTAAAAGTCACAACAAATAACATAACCTTGTTTTCATATATAATCTTTGATCACATACCTGTATAAATACTGCAAAAGACATAAAATAAGGCTACGAAAAACAAAGAAGTAAGCAAACTGACTATCAAATACACAAAAAACAAAACTAACAACTACCAAACAACGCTGTCTAAAACGGAATGTAAACAAGTTCCCCTTGCCCCGCAACACATACGTAACGAAAAATTGTGCTATCTCTTTCATACAGAGAAACTGTATGTCGTACTCGTTCGCAGCGGAAGGTAAACACGTGACGTCACGTATGGCGGGAGAAAAATTATTTATTTTTCTCTAATTTTTTTCTCAAAAAAGAACAAGAATTATGCAAGATAAAAAAATATGGAATACTTTAATTTAAAAATACTATAACATATAAATTTTTCAAAAAGAGAAAAACTACCCCATTCACGTCGGAAAAATTAAAATAATAAGGAGTAGAAAATAATTATTTATTATACGTAATATACATATAATTATAAATGCGTTTCTTTTACATAACAACTTCACAAATTCACAATTTATTGGAACAATATCAAACAGAACATTAAATTGATTTTTGATTAACGATATTAAGGGAACTACGTACTTATTGTCGTTTGGCGTGAAGATGTATTGTAAAATTTGTACAATTAGTGTAAGATTCAGAGAGAGAGTATAGTTATTCCATTGTTAAATTAAAAATGCAAAATGACAATTATCAGCTGGCCGTAGGAAGGGTGATCGCTGTAGAATTGTTTTTTGCTTCTGTAATTGGCCGAGAAGAGTGAATTATGGATACCAAAATCAATCGGAGAAATTAAATTAATGGGGATATATTTTTACAGGAGTAGAAAATAGTTATTATAAGTAATACACATATAATTATGATTGCGTTTATTTTACATTTAAATTACATTTAGATATATGTATATAAATTATAGTTATAAATCTAACTAACTTACTAAAGTATTTTATTTTTCAGGAACTTTGCACGAAATTGTCTGAAAATGAAAACATCATTAGATTATATTGAATTGAATATAAATAAAAAAAGTACTACATAAACATTTAATCTAGTTCTACATTTAAGTTGCTAAATCTTAGAAACTTTCTTACAGAAATGAGGTGTATACAGAGTGGTGCAGAGCATAAAATTCTGCATCTGAATAAGTAAGCAGAATTAATTTTACATGATTTGTAACGGCAGAAATTAGGTATGAAAATGTTGAAAATCACCCTACAAATAGCGATAGCCATGGAATTGAAACAAAAAATTACCAAATGTTGACGATTCATCTGTTAAGCTAGGTTAGTTTGTTTTTAGTATTATTTATTATTTATTATTTATTATTTATTATTTATTATTTATTATTTATTATTTATTATTTATTATTTATTATTTATTATTTATTATTTATTATTTATTATTTATTATTTATTATTTATTATTTATTATTTATTATTTATTATTTATTATTTATTATTTATTATTTATTATTTATTATTTATTATTTATTATTTATTATTTATTATTTATTATTTATTATTTATTATTTATTATTTATTATTTATTATTTATTATTTATTATTTATTATTTATTATTTATTATTTATTATTTATTATTTATTATTTATTATTTATTATTTATTATTTATTATTTATTATTTATTATTTATTATTATGTAACTATATTAAACAAAACATAAATTTAAATGATGTTATCTACAACTATTGAATTACAAATATATTATGTAGCCAACTTCAAACACAATATGATACATTAAACTAATGGCATATGAAATATTCATATTTCATAGAACGACTTTTTGTATTATATTATTGATAATTTTATATTATATAATATAAGTAAATATTGATTAATAAATTTAAAATATACTACTTACGCTGTGTTTGATGTCGCATTTTGGCATTTAGAATTTAGGTCTTATCCATATAAATACAACTCTGAAAGGCTCACTAATGACATCCATTGGTTTGTATGGCAACACTTTAGAACAACAATGTTAATATTATATTTCATAAAATAGAAGTTACGAAGCTATTCTTTGACAGTACCTAAATTTCACATTTTGCACAAATTATAACAAAGAACATGATTTGTTTAATTTATACGCGTCAACTTCAAGGCATAATGTGCTCCTGCAAAACCCTAAAATCTAATTCCTAAAGTCCTAAATAATGACGTTATTTTGGGCATATAAATTAAGGATTTAGATATTAGGCTAATAAAAGCGCAACATCGGACACGGTGTGAGTTCAACTTATTAACAAAAAAAAATCAATTATTCATGCCAACACGTGACATCAACATTTGACATTTGACAGACGTCTGTAACATAAACACACAAAAATATAGTTATGTATTTTTAATCTTTGAAATTCATAGTTGTAGATAAAGTATAGTATTTGACTCGCAAATAATAATATTATTCGGGGATAGTTAAAATACTCGCCTATGGCTCGTATTCCAAACTTCATCCTCGTGTAATATAACCTACATTATATGCTCATTATATAATATTCTATGAAACTAAAAAAGTTCAACTCTCCTCTCCAACAAAATTACCAACCTCTTAAATTTGGTCCAAGAAATATACAGCGTAGAATAAATTCGAGTTCCTTATATGAAACACTTTCTTATTATGCACGCAACAGAAAATTGATATAGGTCTTTATGGGCCACCTTTTTGAGACAACTTTAATAGATACCACAGGAATTTTCGATTGTATGTAGACTTGTTTTATATGGTTGAAAATCTTATAAAGTAAGTATAAAGATGAGACTATTTTCAACATGTTCCCATTTAAAAAATATCATCTTTGTGTAATACAGGTGTTCTGAAAATGGGTGAAAAGCTTCAGGTAGAACGATTCTTTGATTAATTCTTAGTCGATAATCCTAATGCAAAAAAATTGTACGGCCCTTCCTAAAGCCACACGAGCTACTTAAAAGAAATGTAAATTTGGCAACACCGAATCAAATTGTTATAGAAGTTATCAGGCAGCTATGCAAATCAGTATGAATTTTATGTCAACATTATTTTGACAGGTACACTCAGTGGAAATTCAAATTGGGAATTGAATTTATTTACTTAAGATGTCAGCTTTGCTTTATTAATTAAAAAAAATTCAATGTAAACGATGTTTTATGTAGTAATAAAAACAACAAAAATAATAATACATATTAGCGTATTCGTTAAAGGTATACATTCTAATTATCCAATGTTTCATTCACCATACAAAAAGATATAAATTATAAAATCAAACATCAACTGATAAATATTTATAATTTCAGTTTCAAACAAAAAACTGTTTTATACATGGTTGTCGTACGTATTCAAATTAAAAAAAAAAATCTATTTTAAAAAAGTTAAAATTTTAAAGATTTGATATCAAACGTTTAGATACGTAGATCAAATTTTACACAATTCTTCTAGAATGTAAAGAACAATGATTATACGTAAAAGATTCCTAAAAAATCGCTTAGTTCTAGTTGCACATTTACAAGTTTGATGGCTTCGTGCGGCTTTATAAAGGGCCGTACAAATTTTTTGCATTAGGATTATCGACTCAGAATTAATCAAAGAATCGTTCTACCTGAAGCTTTTCACCCATTTTCAGACCCCCCTGTATATTGAGAATTATTAAGTTTTGAAAAAATGTAATTACACCAAGTTATCCTACGTAAAAATCTGATGTGACCAACACAAAACCTCCCGCTATTTAATTTTTATTAATTTAAATACATACCTACGTATTTACTAATGCTGCAATCTATATTATGTTCCATTGCATATAACTATTGCTTTATTTACCATTTATGAACTGCGTAGAGTCCGTACAAGCTAACTTCAAGCCAGCTCCCTCATGACTGAGCTCTGCAGACCACGCCTCCAACAAATTGTCCATTGGCGTGCGGAATATTAGTCCGAACGCCAAGCGCTTGCCACGCGTCTCAAGCGCAAGCTTTATTACGGAACGTAATTAGCCCCCAGTTTCATACAAATCTGACGAGTCTATGGAATCGACTGCAGCCAACGATGAACGTCTACGTCACACTTTCTTCCCTTGCCGCGCACCTGACGATTGATGACGTAGGTGGCTTGAAGTTAGCTTGTACGGACTCCAACAAAGGAATTGTGTTTATCTTAGGCTTCGGGATTTATAATAGATTAATTTTTTAATTTATCTGTAAAATGTATAGAAAAAGTAGTAGTAGAAAATTCAGTAAACTTTAATTTTCATAATGACATAAAATTCGAAAAAAATGCCATTTAACGGAAAACTGATTTACACCAAAATCTAATGGTTTCTTTCCATATTAGAGTAGGGTCGAAATACAAGGAATCAGAATTTTCTGAATGATAGTACATATTTGAGTTAAAGCGTGCACAAAATCCATAAACATATACCTACACACATACGGACATCATTGTAAAAATGTTAAAATTGGATTCTAGGGACCTTCAAACGTGGTCATTTACTAAAATCTCGTTATGCGATTTTTAAGATATGCCTATACCTCCCTTACCAAAGGTAGCGGGAGATAAAAAAACTGTATAAAAATTATCTAAAATTTTTTTCTGTATTTCTCATAATAAGCGAGATATGTGGCATTTTCAAAATAAGCGAAAAACAGGTTATAGCCTGCAGCTCTAAAACAAAAAAAATCGATAATTTCTCTGGTGCCTATTAAAGTTGTCTCAAAAATTTGGCCCATAAACACCTTTATCAATTTTCTGTTGCGTGCATAATAAGAAAGTGTTTCGTATGAAGAACTCGAATTTATTCCAGCCCGTACATATATTTTGGTCTTAATTTGTAAACGGTTATAGATAGAGTTATAAAACTTGCAACTTCATGTAAGTACATTGTTTTGTATTTTTTCAATTTTATTGCAACACTCCTTAATTGGATTCTGAAGAGTCGTGGGAATAATAAAATGGAAACATTTTATTTTTAGGGATAATTTGCATATTTCTTTTTAATAATTCAAAGTTCGTTCAATGGAGTCATTTAAAAAAAAAATTGTCGATCCATCTCATTTAATAAATATAGTAATATAAAAATATTTGAAGTATGCAACTATTCACTCATAAATTTGCTAATAAACTTTCATCGTGTAAGCCCAGACTATATTTGTCGCGTTACGGTTTCATACTCACACATAGAGATTTCTCTCTCTAAAATATTATATTTAATAAAATATTAAGAAAACACTCGCCATGTTTCACAAGATTTCAGCGTCTGAATCAACCTTTCGACCATCATCAGACACCGGCCATGCTCAACTAGTAACCATAGACGCGTTTCGCTCTTGTTAGAGCTCATCAGTATGATATAACTGCCGTCTCTTTGCAGAGACAATTTCCAACTGAGCATAGATATAAACATCTCATAAAAGATAGTTGACTTAAAATGGAAATGTACCCACATGCAGAGCCATCTATCGAAGAATCGCCAAAAAGTACTGGCAGCTATTGTACTATTATTTCTCACACACACACACACAAACACACTCACACACACACACACACACAAACACGCGCGCGCGCGCGCGCACACCCGCACACACAAATACACGTTTACGCTCCAAGGTATGTAAATAAAACATTTATTTAAATAAATACCAAACCAATCATAGTTCCAACCTAAACCGGTAGAGCTCGACTGTCGTATTTGTGAAGCCGTGTCGTCACAGCCGTTGAAAAATTTGAAATTAAAGGCAACTATTAAAAAATTCTTTCAAGAAAAAATAAATCAGAAAATGTGAAATGACATTATTTTACCGAAAATAATGTAATATTTGCATACGTAATATAACAAGTGAAATGATTATCATCGATGATATTTTGGAGTGAAATGTGCTGCTTCGGTTTCACGACCAATATCTTCGATTATTAATCATATCACGAGCTTATATTTAATGAGAGAATATAATAATTTTTTGTTAAAATTAACAGTTAATGTTGTAAAAATCCTTTAGTAATGAATATAAATAAGGTGATAATTTCATCGTTTTTTATCATCGCTGTATTGAATTATATTCTCAATAAAATTTAAAATCATGGCTCTCTTGATGAATGATAATTATTTGTTTCCATTATTTATGTTTAATATATATTTTTTGTTGTCAATAAAAATATTAATTATTAAAATTTTAAAAAATTGTTAATACAACAAAAAAAAAATTAATTATAACGAAAACGGTGCATTTTATTGAATGTCAATAACAGTATCTTTTTCTTTAAAATTGAGTTAATAGTTATTAATGTGTGAGTAATGATTGAGACTTTAAGGCGTGAGAGTAGCGAACGCGTGAATTGTTCTGATAATTAATCGCAAAATTAACACACGTGTTAGTTACAATATTTTTTCGTTGACCGTATTTTAC
Organism: Ophonus ardosiacus; assembly: GCA_943142095.1. Classification (NCBI taxonomy): domain Eukaryota; kingdom Metazoa; phylum Arthropoda; class Insecta; order Coleoptera; family Carabidae; genus Ophonus; species Ophonus ardosiacus. The sequence continues at coordinate 28,431,165 of OW964837.1, read as the reverse complement.
TGAATTGTAAAATCTAATTTTATTCCATAACAAAAAAAAAATGTTAATAACGTCTGACACATAAGTTTTGACAATTGTTCATCAATGGTATGTGGTATCTATGGTTAGGTACTAAAACAGTTTAATAAAATCATACATTAATAGACGTCATTAATGAATGATTTTCTAAATATTAATATAACTTATTAATACACGGTCAACAAAAAGAAAATTATTAAACCCAAGAATAAAAAGTTTTCATTGTTTTTACCACCACAACTCTTCAATAACAAATCAGGAAGTAGTGCAAAAATCTGACAATATTTCAAAATAATGTTCATATTATGTAGCAAATATACCAAGTTTCATAATTTTCTGTATAATCATTTTCAAATTAGAATCACCTTTTGGATCATCAAGAGCTTGATACTCCTGAAGGAGAAAGAGATCAAGTATGTTTATTTGAACTTTTTTGTTTAAAATTATTCAGAATATGTGGTTGAAGTATTGATTGAAATTCTTTCATGGGATATGTTGTATACTTATGTATACAAAGTGATCACTCGAGATCCGAGAATGAATGAATGAACCAACAAATATCTTTGTTCTCCACTTTATTATTTGCACAGAAATGTCTGCAGAATTCAAAATTTCAAACTGCAAGTCGCTATCTATTTTATTTCCAGAGATATTTAATACCAAATCAGGGATATAACAATGGGGTATTCCACTATAGTAAAATTTACAAATTATTTTAGTATATAACTCACTAAAAAGATCTGATGTGGCCAATACAATACCTCCCGCAATTTAATTCTTATTAATTTAAAAAATACATATCTACGTTTGTACTAATAGTGCAAACTATATTATGTTCCTTTCCATATAACTATTGCTTTATTTACTATTTTCCTTTTATATTGTCACCATTATTAATTTGAAGTGATTAGTTTTTTGACAGTGACATTAACTTGTCAGTTACATACATTTGAAATATGAACTGAAATGTGTTTATTAAAAGCTCTGGGATTTATAAAAAACAATATTTTTTATGTGCTTTTGTTTTTCCAAAATTCTCATAGGGCACTAGATAGTGACGAAAAACTTTTTTCTTTTTCAAATAACTTTTAAACTATTAGTAATTGAAAAAAACGTTTCAAATATAAAAGGTAGATATTTTTATTAACTAACCAGTGACGTACGAAATAAATTTTTATATCCGTAAATTTTCGAGATATAACACAAACTTTTATTTTTTTAAATGGAACCCATATCTTATTTTAGTCTCAAAAAAATAATTATTTTTTTCTCTTTTCAATGATGTAAGGGTTATTATGTTTTATATTTGTTTTGCTCCTAAAATTTAATTTTTCTCTTTATTTTTGTGAATTTTCTTATTATTTCTCAAAAGAAAATTATTATTTTTATTAATTATATTGTATTTGATCGATATAATTTATTTTATGCCTTTATTACTTAATATTTTTATTCTAGACTCATAATTACAAATTACACTATAATGTGCCAAGGGCGACCTGATACAAAATATTATAAAAATTAATTTGATACGAGTTTTGAGCAAATTTTTCTAACAAAATAAATTATTTAAATACAAGGAGTATTTCTAAATAGAAATCTACCAATATTTTCAAAATAATTGCAATTTTAATACAAAATAAGGTAAAAATAATAATTTTAAAGGCAAAACAAATATAAAGCATAATAACCCTTACAACATTGAAAATAGAAAAAAATAGTTATTTTTTTGAGACCAAAATCAGATATGGGTTTCATTTAAAAAAATATAAGTTTCTATTATATCTCGAAAATTTACGGATATAAAAATTTGTTTCGTACACCACCGGTTAGTTAATAAAAATATCTATCTTTTAAATTTGAAACGTTTTTCTCAATTACCAATAGTTTCGAAGTTATTATTATCTAGTCCCCTATGAGAATTTTTGGAAAAACAAAAGCACATCTGAGATGGCCTCCCAAATTCGCACAAAAAGTTCCATTTAACCGACATCGCATCTCTGATAGTTCTCGAGATCCCAATGGTGGCACTTCTAAATGGGACACACTGTATATATACATATATATATATAGAAATTGGAAACTGGAAATTGGATTCTAGGGACCTCAAAACGTGGTCATTTACTATTCTATTTCCCTATTCATTTACTAAAATCTCGATATGAGATTTTTAGCACGATCCCTATACCTCCCTTGCCAAGGGCAGCGGAAGGTAAAAAGAGAAAAATGAAAAAAAGTTCATAATCATTTTATTTAATATGGTTTTTTGTTAAATATAGTTTAGCGCGTAAAACGTATGACGTGGATTTTCTAATAACTGCTCTCAAAACCCAACTGTACATTAAACCGGAACTTGCACGAACGCCATTAACGAGCAGTCAGCTGATTGTTGTGTGATTTTGTTTATTTAGCACATTACCTTTCAAATACATGTGAAAATAAAACAATAAACAATTAAGGTAACTAATATAAACATCAAATATCAATGAAATAAGATATGAGTAAGAGTTTTATTATTTGTACAGTCGCAAGCGATGTTGTTTCTATATTTACCCAGTAGATAGCGCTGTCATCACTCCGATCTATCAAGAGGCAAATTCACGTCATTCCGGTAAAATTCAAATATTTTAATAAATTTTTAAAAATCATGTCTCGCTTAAATTAAATAAACAACACTTTAAAATTTCACATTTGTGTACTTACAGAGAAAAAATAAAAATTAAAAAAAATGCAGTAGAATACAGCAAATTATGACTCAATGCACTGTTACCTAAATAATTTAATTATACGCCGCCTCAGAATACTCAAGGGTTCGTTGTTAAGGTTATTGTTGTTATATTTCTCGAAATATAACATCAATAACTCACCTAACGCACAAGACTCAAGCCACAGTATACAGCCTATAACCAGTAGTCGCAAGAGCCGGTATTTTTGTAACGTGAAAGTTTGGCCTTGAAGCTGCTGGCTCCGCCCATTGGAAGGTCCCCTTCAACATTCAAATCATTTCAAACATTCGTTTGGTGTGTTCGCGTGGTTCATATTGTTTGAGATAGATTTTTTGGTGACATTATTGTGCCATTGTGTTTCGCAGTATAAGGAAATGAACTCCAAGTCGAATATTTAGAAAAGGCGTGCACATATTTCCAAAATTTAAAAGTTGTGGATGTGAGTGGAAGAGATATTACAACTAGAATAAAATGCTTTAATGGCATACTAATTACAATTAACGGACTGCTTACTTTGTGGGAAAATATTCAACAAATTGGTGCTATCCAGTTATATACCAGGCGGTTAAATCAAGATTGTCTTGAGAACTTTTTTGGAGCTGTTAGATATGAAGGTGGAAATTGTTTAAACCCTACTCCGATACAATTCACCAAGGCAATCAAAAAATTATTTTTTTAAATTATTTAAGCAGTTCGGAAGGACAAAATTGTGTACAAGATTTTGATGCGCTCCTGTCAGGATTTGCACCAGAGGGAGAATTAAAAACGAACTTCGTTAATATTCCATGTGTGCAAAAGTCAAGTTTGAATATTGATATTACGGACTACAGAGAAATGGAATTACCAGAGCAAAATTCTCTAGTTTATTTTTGCGGTTACTTAATTTCAAAGTGTCTCTTGAAACACACATGTTCATTATGCGAAGACTATTCAGAAGCAAATGCAGTATTATCAAACAAAACTATTTATAGTTCCATGAAAGCTTATAAAACAAAAAATAAAAATTATTTTGTAAATTAAAGATGCCACATAAAAGTTTTATATCGTATATTGAAATAATGAAAAATATTTTCTCATTTAAACAAAATGTTCACATTTTCCCAAGAAATATTTATTAAATTTATTTATGAGAGTAAGGTTATTTTATTTTTTAATTTATAAATAGGAAATTTGTAGGAGTTCCGAATAGGTAAAAAATTATTGTTTTACATTTATAAAGATTAAATATACCATATATGTATATCATGATTTTTTATTTACCACCCATCTACCTATTTTGCAAATAACATTTATATCCGAACAACAGATGACTGTTTTGCAGTCAAAATGTATATTTTGTAATTAAATAAATTGGTAGAGTCGTTATTTACTTTACACCTTTATGCAACTCACCAAATACACAATTTATTAATTTAAACAAAAATAATCTAAATTTGACGTTTGTTTACATTTGCCGCCTGGTCTTCCGATGGGCGGAGCATATCATGCGCAAGAAAATCTGACATGTTACAAGATTTCAAAGGTGCCGACAGGGCATGCGACTACTGGTTATAGGCTTTATACTGTGCTCAAGTTCGGTCCGAGTTTTATGCGAGAATCAGCAATATATGTCGACGGCAAACACTGAAATCCGTCAAAAAAAACCTATAACAATACCTAATTGACAATTCATAATTGGCAGACAGTGGTTTGTAATGGTTCGACTATTACACTGTTTGCAATCCCTGTAATGACGAATTTCAATGTTTGCCTAAGCATTGTATATATTACTTACAGGTTTTCGTACTCTGCCGGTAACACAGCGCAGTGAGTTATAATGTGCTGACATGCGGTACATTAGTACAGTGTGTTGAGACCGCGTATGGCTAAATTATTTCTTGATGACGTATTCCAGTAGGCATGTCTTGCGTTAGTGTTAAGTATATTTAGTAAAACTGCGTCCGGATATCGAAGACCACCATTGGGATCTCGGAAAGAGACACGACATCTGTGGGACATGTGTATAATAAATTTAGTTTTTTTAAGAAATATTACTATCTTCTTTCTTCTTTAATGACAGATATATTTCCTGGTTCATTCTCGTGTGATCACCTGTATATTATAGTCGGATCGTCGATGTATGCATATAAATAAATAAATAAAATGTAATAGGTTTGTTAAATGGAAGACGATACCTTTTCACAGTTGGGGCACGGCCCGGTAATGAAACCATAATACACGGTGTGGGGCAATCTGGACAACCACTGCAACCAATACACATACCAAATTAAAATACATCCTTAATATATAGTCCTCTTAAATCCAGTTTAAAACGTCCTAATTTTCTTAACAAATTTGTTACTAAATTTGATAACAAAATTTTGTAATCGTTCCAAACATATATCTACAGTGTGTCCCATTTAGAGGTGCCACCATTGGGATCTCGAGAACTATAAGAGATACAATGTCGGTTAAATGGAACTTTTTGTGCGCCTTTGGAAGGCCATCTCAGATGTGCTTTTGTTTTTCCAAAAATTCTCATAGGGCATTAGACATTGACGAAAAACTGAATATTGTTGATTATTTCTTTCTCAAATAACTTCTAAACTATTAGTAATTGAGAAAAACGTTTCAAATATAAAAGATAGATATTTTTATTAACTAACCAGTGGCGTACAAAATAAATTTTTATATCTTTAAATTTTCCAGATATAACACAAACTTATATTTTTTTAAATGAAACCCATATCTGATTTTAGTCTCAAAAAAATCAATATTATTTTCTCTTTTCAATGGTGTAAGGGTTATTATATTTTATATTTGTTTTGCTCCTAAAATTTAATTTTTCTCTTTATTTTCCTGAATTTTCTTATTATTTCCCAAAAAAAACCTTATTATTTTTATTAATTAATAAAATAATTTGTTTTATGCCTTTATTACTTAATATTTTCATTATAGACTCATAATTACAAATTACACTATGGTGCGCCAAGGGCGACCTGATACAAAATATTATAAAAATTAATTTGATACGAATTTTGAGCAAAATTTTCTAACGAAATAAATTATTTAAATACAAGGAGTATTTTCAAATAGAAATCTACCAATATTTTCAAAATAATTGTAAATTTAATACAAAATAAGGAAAAAATAATAATTTTGAAGACAAAACAAATATAAAACATAATAACCCTTACATCGTTGAAAAGAGAAAAAAATATTAATTTTTTTGAGACTAAAATCAGATATGGGTTCCATTTAAAAAAATATAAGTTTGTGTTATATCTCAAAAATTTAAGGATATAAAAATTTATTCCGTACGCCACTAGTTAGTTAATAAAAATATCTATCTTTTATATTTGAAACTTTTTTCTCAATTATTAATAGTTTAGAAGTTATTTGAAAAAGAAAAAAGCAACAATATTCAGTTTTTCGTCATTATCTAGTGCCCTACGAGAATTTTTGGAAAAATAAAAGCACATCTGAGATGGCCTCCCAAAGGCGCACAAAAAGTTCCATTTAACCGACATCGTATCTCTTATAGTTCTCGAGATCCCGATGGTGGCACCTCTAAATGGGACACACTGTATATCTTAATGGTTGAAGAGAATAATCCAAGTGTACTGAAATCATAAAGGGAATATGGAAGGCTTTAAGAAAAAAGCAAAAAGTCTTGATCACACCATTCAAATATTGAATTTTAAAGATGATCTGTTTCGACCATTTAAATAGTTATGTCATATTTAGACCAGTAGACTATAAAAAAAGGAACAATTGATATTAGAACACTAGAGCAGAAGAATATAAAGACGATGGAATGGATATATGAGCATTACAAATTTAATAGAAAACTATTAGTAGTTAACACCTAGAATAACTAACGAATTATATGGGGAGTTGACAGAGTTTGAACTACATAGATTAAGATGTCCAACAATGAGATATGTTTTAAAATAAATTGATTTTGAAGCTGAAATTAACATTTTTTGTCAATGTTTTTTTAATTTCTAAGTTTTAAAGAAACTCTAGTACTAGATTTTCTGAAAATTTTAATGTATCCAAAATGTCTTTTATTGAAAATATCTAAAAATGTTAGTCCATGAAGATCTAAATCAATATTTGAAGCGTATAGATGCAAAAGCAGACATTTGACACATAACTAGTTTTGAGTAAAACGCAAAAACCGTACCAAGACCTTAGAAGCTAATCAATCAACTTGCAGTTTTCATAGAAATTTTCGTTTATAGTTTTAATAAAGTAGGTGTTTCATACAGAAATGTCAGATTTATTACTCAAAAGATATTTTGTTTAAAAAATGACATGTCTGGTTCTGCTGCCAAAACTTGAAAATGTCTGTTTATGCATCTGACAGTAATTTCTCTATTCATGTTAGTACTAATTTGATTAATATTTTATTATCCTCTTAATATGATCACGGAATGAAGAACCGTAACTTGATTCGTTCAAAGGCAAATGTCTGCTTTTGCATTTGCTTGCCTTACGCAAATGTTTGCTGTTGCATCTATACGCTTCATTTATCAAGGTTGTTAAAAAATCTATGTTACTAAATTTTATCTAGGATAATAATCAAAATTGGGTTTAACCGTTTAACTATACAAAATTGTCAAAATAATCGGAAATATTTGCATGTGGAGACAAATGAAAATGAATACTAGTTCTTTCTTTTGTTAAGGAGGTTCGAGCGAAACTAATGAGTCAAAATAATATTTATATTTTTTTGTTCTTTTAATTGCTAAAATAGTTGTAAAAATTTATAATTTCAATTAATAAACGTGTATTGAGCCTATAAGTACATAATTAATTTGTATTTAACAAAAAAAGTACTGAAATGACTTCAGTATTTTGAACATATGTGATGGACGAAAGTTATGTGGCAACAGCGCGTCTTGTAAAATTATTATATTAAATTTATCTATCAATTTCAGTAATCACAAATTTTAAAAAGCACAAAACTAAATAGCTTTATTATATTCGAAAAAAAGTTATCCATAATTTAGATACAAGTTATACTTCAATCTTTTTCCTTTATATCAGCTGGGACGTGCAACGTTGCCATGTCATTCTTCATCTGTTCTGCAACTATCAATGTAAAATGAAAACATAATGTTCAACATTAATTTTCAAATTAATTTGAACGGTAAAACGGTATTATAAACTTCTCATAATATACTACAAGTCTTCAGATTTATTATACTTGTTTTTTGTTCATCAAAATTGGAAAGATCAATATAAAACAAATAAAAAAAGTATCTACGGAAATGTGTCTGCCGTAAGAGCTTATGTATTAGAACATTGAAAACGTCAACTTTATAAGCGTATTTATAAGAAACTAGACGGTGGAATGTGTTTTATTTTTTAGAATAGTTGGATAAGATATTATTTGTGATAATTACAAAATTTGATACCATAAAGTTGAAAATTAATTTTTACAAGAGAATCGCTCGAACCTCCTTAACACCAAATTTTGTATAAATACGCATTAGGACGTTGTTATTTGAGTTCTTCTGTTCATTTATTCTATTTAAGAGATAATACTTCCGTTAAATGGGACATTTTGTGTTAATTAATTATAATTTACAAGTCTAATGTCCGGTTGCTCCAATATTTTAATTGGGAATGGGGGAGTTCATGATTTTTTAATTTTTATATTATGTTATAGTATTTTTAAATTCAGAAATTCCCGATTTTTTTTTTCTTGAAAATTCGGCTTCAAACCCGGGGGGAAATTTCGGTTTTTTAATTTGACACCAAAATAAAAAGTCGAAATTTTTACCAAAATAGGATGCCAGACAAATTTTCTAATTTGTGGCACTCATTTATAAAACAGTAAAGAATCAAGCATCAAAATTGTGCATAGCTGACGGTATTGTCCAAAAAATGACACGATCTTAAAATCTTAAAACTGTCTCCTCCAAACTTTACATTTTTTGACAAACCGCTTTTTTACCCTGAGTGGACAATCCCCGTCTTCTTCCTCTGTACGACAAATTTTCCAATGGTAATAACTTCTGACCTACCGTGTTTTTTCCCAAAAGGAATGTTCCACGTAAAAGATTCGGTATTTACCTAAAGATGGCATGAAAATCCTAATTTCAAATTTTTAGTGACAAACCGCCTTTTTCCCCTGTACCCTTCAAATAGAATCAGCACTTACATAATACATTTTATAAGTATAAAAATGTTGATTTTAATTTATTTTTTCTTTATTTCTCAATTAAATATTGGTGCAGCCAGCCATAAAACACTGGTATACAGATGTTCACTTTAAATGGGCCATCACTGGTATCTCAACAACTAAAAAAGATTAAATTGGCAAACAATACCTATTTTAAACGACTAATGAAAAAAAAATAACGATCAGCGGATCTCAAAATACGGGCCCTGACTTTTTAATTTTAAATAAAAAGAATATTTTTACATGCTTATTCAATGGGTCAATTCATTATGGGTCTCGATTTCTCAAACTACATTCTCGCGCTAAAAACTGTCCCTTACATGCAAAGTACGTAATATTATACTATTTCTTACGTCGTCATTTGTAGACAATAAAATTATGTAACAATTTGACACAAATTTTCTCGATTACATCTACATTATTTGAAAAAGGAAAAATCGAGTAGTCAGTTCGACAGTATCTACCAATTTTTAATACATTTGAAATGACCTCCCAAAGGTGCACAAAAAATTCCATTTAACTGAAACTGTAGGTCTCATAATATCAGAAATTCCAGTGATGGCTATTGAACAATATAATTAAATATCTTAAAGTACAAATGGGGTCTCGTGCCTGAGTGTCTGGTTGTGAACCTGAGAATACCGGGTTCCATTCCGACCGACGCCAAATATTTCGAATTTTAAATGGCACAAAAGTGACCCCTGAGGTGCACTCTCCACGTCAGCAATGAGTACCTGTTAGGTGACGCCTGGTAAGCGCCCGCACGGTACAAATATGTCATCATCATTACCGATATCTGCGATAAAGCAGATTGGCACACCCAGAAATGGGTAATATGCCGTGATGATATATTTATTTATTACAAATATCGAAAAAAGGATTTGTGAAAATTCATGGACCTCAATGGTTAGAGCCTCCTACTAAATATAGGAGGGTCCTGGGTTTACATCTCAGTAAGAACTATTAATTTTTTACAAATCTTTTCTTCGTTATTTATACTTTAAAATAGATCACAGTAACTAGTTTGCGGAAAGTCACAGTTGAAAAACAATTTTTAATATAATGGGGTATTCTAATGTAGTAAAATTTAAGGTAAAAAATGTTATAACATTGTGAATTATGCTTTAAAATAACCAAATAATGAAAAAAAAAATCAATTTTTTTTTTCCTAACATGAGTTTTCTTGTATTTTATTTTACCGCTGAACAGGTATCACGTAGGTTGTGACGTACGAGGGACTCATGGCATCTAAAAAAAATTGTGCATGACTATACCATATACAGGAAACAGCTGTTCCGCCATTGATGCATTGTGAGCTGTCTTGATCGTGTTAGTTGTATGACGTTTATATGTTTACAAGTTTTCAACTTATCTAATTTGGTTCTTATAATAGTTATTATTGTTGATACAAGTTTTCATTACGGAAAATTCGCTTAGATAACGTAAACAAAATTGAAATACATAGAAAACAAGCGACAACTAACCAAACAAACATAAAATGCCGAATGACAGATAGACTGCCGCGCCAACGCGCGAAGTGTTGTGTTTGTACCTATGTAAACATGCCCCGCCATTTAAATGTCATGAGTCCCTCATACGTCACATCCGGTAAAATTCAAATTTTCAAAGAATATTTAAAAATTCATATCTCGCTCAAATTAAATAAAAAAGAACTTAAAATTTTTGATTTGTAATACATATACGTGAACGTTTCAGAAAAAAAAAATAAAAAAAATCATTAGAATACCCCATTAAATAGTTTTTTTGAAAGATATAAGAAATCAGCAAATGTATTGTAATACGAACCTCGTAGAGGCAGAGTTGGTGCATGGGTTGCTGGCACGGCGGGTTGTCGCAGCGCAGGTTGGGCGGCTGGTCCAGCAGTAGGGATGCACAACACACCAGACACTCGAGGGACTCTGCTGCTGTTACTGCAGCTGCTGCCTCACTTTCATCTTCACGGCTCGGGAACATCGCCAGGTCTACACAACCAACCACCACCCTGAACCACTCAACTAATTTCATTAACTCATACACATACCTAGTACTTTTAATATATTCTGTATGATGTCACCCTCTGGTTCCCAGCTTGATATATTTTCGGAGAGAATGTCCTTAAAGTGCTGGACGACATCGACTGGTCCGAAAAACCTGAACTCTGGAATGTTGGCCATGGCCCATGGGTTCAGTGTCACTCTTACAGACACGTTGTTCTCTGTACAAAGACATAATTCAATGAACACTTGAAAAAATAATTTTAAAAATTTCATACATTTTATTTGGTTTATTTTAAACGGAAATAAATTATCTAGGATCTTACAATAACAAATATTTTGGGCTAATAGCACGAGCGTGGTTCGAATACTAGCACAGAATAGATATTCATACAGAAGCGACAGTCAGAGAGAGAAACGAAAATTAGAGAGAGAAAGAGTATGCCAACAAATTTAAAGGGCTAATCGGATAAAATCGGATTGTTTCGGCATATATTCGTATCTTACGATTCTTTGTTCTTTTCATTATCTCGACGAGAACATTTTCTGTTGGGGTCAATAGTAAAAATCTGATGTGGCCAGCACAAGACCTCTCGCCATTTCCATATTAGGCTATATAAGTATTGTACTGCACTTCGCTTTCGAACCGTCGTTTTATAACAAAATATTACAGAACTTTCCCCAAATATTGTTTTTTATTGTATTTAACATGTCTTCTGCACACATATAATTCTAATTATATATATTTTTCATTGTATGAGGAAGTTTCTAAATGTTAGAGATTGTTCCAATTCATTAACCAGATTGGCCGTATTTCTGATGGATATACAGGTGTCTCAATAAGCTTGCTCACTATTGGTAACTTTTTTATTTGAAGAGATACGAGGTTGGTTAAATGAGCAAAATTGTGCTATTTTATATTAGAAAATTGGTCATGTAGACAAAATAAAAATTGTGTCAGCGGTTCTCAAAATATGGGACAATATGTATATTTTTTAAATGTAACCATATATTTTTTATTATCTTATTGGAAAGAGTATTTTTTTCTCTTTCCAATAAGGTAATGTTGTTTATGTACAATTTTTTCAAATAAACGAGTTATTTACGATTAAAAATTTAAATTTTGTGAACTAATTTATTAGTTTTTTAGTTAAGTAAGCCATGGAAACAATTGATTCTTTGTTCTTTTGACGTTTAATAATTTCTCCCGTAAAGTTCTCTGTGTTTAATAATGTTTAATAACTTTAAAAATGAAGAAAAGTTAGATATGATCGTGCTATGTGGAACGTTATACCTAGACACCAGTTACGTAGAACGGTCGACTCTTTTTCCAAAAGAGTTTAAATGTGCGAAAGAAATAATGGCTTTAAATTTGAATATTTTCTTTGTTTTGTTACTACTGTAAAATAAATTAATAAAATAATAATTTTATAAAAGGCAATTGTTTCCATAGTTTACTTGACCTAAACTAATAAAAGATAATTTTTATCTTTAAACGTAAATAACTCGTTTATTTGAAAAAATTGTACATATACAACATTACCTTATTGGAAAGAGAAAAAAATACTCTTTCTAATAAGATAATAAAAAATATATAGTTCCATTTAAAAAATATATATTCTGTCCCAAATTTTGAGAACCGCTGACACAATTTTTATTTTGTCTACATTACCAATTTCCTAATATAAAATGGCACAATTTTGCTAATTTAACCAACCTCGTATCTCTTCAAATAAAAAAGTTACCAATAGTGAGAAAGCTTATTGAGACACCTGTATGCATTTTAACACAATTTTACCTATAATTTCAAATATTTAATTACATAATAAAACAATAAGAAAAATTAAATATACTTCCCAGAAAAAGCTATCAGAATGTCACTAAAACTGTTGATATTTGACAATGACATGTGTCATGTTATAAACATTGGAATTTGTCAACTGGTTTCCTTAGTGCCTTAGCCTCTGCGATTAGTGTACTCTATAAATTATAGTGTCTTTATCTCTAAATCTATGCAAGATATAATAAAATTTTTAAGTGTATTAGATGGAGAATTTTATGCTCTTCAATATTTAATAAAAAAAACTCCCAAAAAATTATATCTAGAATAATTTTTCTAAGAAACTACTACTTCCGGTTGTTCAATTGTTACCAAAACCTTTTCAGCTCTTCCCAGGAATGTCAGATTGAGGAAACTGCAGTTAAATATTTTTTAAGTCTTATAGTTTTTGAGGAATCGTGTCTACAACATCCAGACATACACACATCCACACACACAGACATCATTTTAAAAATGTTATAATCGGATTCTAGGAACCTTAAATCGTGCTTATTTAATAAAATCTGGATATGCGAATTTTAGCATGAATCCAATACCTCTCTTAGCGAGAGGTAAAAATATATTGAGAAACGCAAATTGATTTCTAATAAGAACAAACATGTTATTTTTTCAACAAACGATAGGCAAAATCGTTATCATAAAGAAAATCATTATATTTCACATATTCTGGAGGAACTGTTGTCTCAGCTTGTCACGCCCATGTATTTTAGGGTTATGACTAATTCAAGCAAACCAAACACGCCTTCTCACTTTTGACATATGTCATTTTGTGAACCGTTTGTGAATTTTAGAAGTGGTGTTAGTTTCTAATAAAATGGAAAAACGAAGAAGGTAGAATCGGGAGGACTTGTTTGTACATATAAAAACTGTATAAGGAGATTTAAAAAATGGAGAAAGCGAAATGTAAGTTTTTTTTTCGTTTCCGAAAGATCCATAAATATAAGTAATGCAAAACGACTTCCATATCATGCAAAATGTATATTCACTTAATAAATATAGGTGTAAAATGTGGCTCAAGGCCTGAGAAAGAGAAGATTTGATGGAGAAGGATATTTGGGACATATTCATTGAATCTGACGTTTGTGTTTTCCACGTCAAAGATATAGAAAATTCTGCATTGTATTGAATTTGTAAAATTCACGTATTTGTTCAATAAAAACATAATTATGTGTTTATTTTATTTCTTCTTAATTCGTTAATAAAATTAAAATTTTAGTACTTTTGTGTTCTAATTTTTCTTCTGCCATTTAAAACAATTTAAATTTCGCGCGTAAATTTGCCAACAAATTTAAAGTTCAAGGTCATATCGCAACAACAATGGTGTAGACAAGGAGTGTCGCTTCTGTATATGTCTATTCTGTGATACTAGTGTAAAACCAAGTAAACGATTTCAGGGTTATAAAAAAAAATCATTATTGCCAATATACAGATTAAGATTTGGCGGCATTATTTAAAATTGTTTAATATGATTTGTTTGTAGGATAAACAATTTTAAATATTGAAGCCAAATTTATTGAACATGTCTGTCAATACTCTTACATTTTTGGCTTAATCAGTATATTGGCAATACTGATTTTGCTAATAACCGTGAAGTATGTGCCAATTCGTTGCCATGGTTCTCGTTAACACCGGTTTTAGAACCGGTTTGTAGCAAGACCCTAGATAATTAACTTAAGCCCATACATTTATTTTCAAATCAGTTCTGTGCACAATACTTTTGCGCCAAAATAATTATTGTTTTGCCGAAATTACTGATTTGTCACCAAATAAAATATTCTCAGAACCTAATTACGATCCATGTTTTATTAATTTACTTATGGCCTGTTTTATAAACGGCAAATAAGTTTACTTCAGAAGTAAATAAAATTTATTCCTTCAAATGGCAATCGAATTTTTGACAGTAATGTTACAAATGTCATAAAATTGGTTTGAATTTATTAGTTTGAATAAATTTAATATTAACGTAAATTTATTCTGCCCTTTATAAAACTAGAGGTTAGTTATCAAAAAAAATTCAATGAAAAATACACCGGAGAACTATTTGCAACGCTAATGCGGGGTCCCGTGGCCGCGTGCCTGAGTGTCTGGTCGCGAACCTGGGGGAACCGGGTTCTATCCCGACTGACGCCAAATATTTCCAATTTTAAATGGCACAAAAGTGACCCCTGTGGTGCACTCTCCACGCCAGCTATGAGTGCCCGTGAGATGACGCCTGGTAAGCGCCCACACGGTAAAATATATCGTCATCATTACCGATGTCTACATGTGTTGTAGATACTGGCACACCCAGAAATGGGTAATATGCCGTGATGATATATTTATTTTATTTTATTATGCGTGCACAGAACACGTGAGTGTTATAACCATGTGAATTAAATACATTTTTGGATTTTAATAAAAAATAAAAAAACTTGTGTAAAAATTGGTTTTGCATGCAACAGAACTAGTTTTTGTTCAACATTAAATTCCTGCCCCGCCATCACCAATATTTTATGGTATGTATAAATAAAGTTTTACATATACGACAATCGAAAATACCTAACGCAAGTACCCCTGTATGTTAATTAATTAATTATTCTCAGTTTTAAATTGTTTAGTCTCAATTTGAAATTGTTCTCAATTTGAAATTATTTATTCTTAATTTGAAGTTGTTTAGTCTCAATTTGAAGTTGTTTAGTCTCAATAGGCTATTCCACGATATTTTTTTTAATTTTTTTTCTTGAAGTACATAAAAATATAAGACCACATGTGAAAGTCCGAGTTAAAAATTCCTCCAAATAAGCGAGATATTAAGGTCCGAATTTTAAATTACCTTTGTGACGTAGGTAATTTGGATATACCAGAAATAAACGAACAGTGGTTCACAAGCCACGAAAAAATGTTAAACAAATTACAAAATAATGTATAATTAAATTTTAATATTATAATTCATTATTAGAGACATAAAATAAATTATTATACTTAATTTATTTCACCTTTTATTCTCATTTTATATAAACAAAGAAATTAGAACGTCACCCGAACAGCAAACGAACAGATCCGATACACCCGAAGAAGCATATTCTTAGTTAGGGCGGGGCTTCTCAAAACCGGAGGTCATACTTGGATCCTATTTGTTCAAACACTCGTGCACATGTCCTGCATCATCAAAAGCAAAACTCCCCGTGTCTTCTAGAAGGAATAATTTATAATAAAAGAAATATGGTTTTCTTTATCCTTTAACTATTATCGTTCATATTTTCAATAAACTTTTACTATTTCTGATTACTGTGGAATAGCCTATTTGAAGTTGAAAAGGTAAACACTCATTTACGACTGTCATTTTGACATTTGGTTATTTTTTAATATTTCCGTCATATTGTCTTGACTAAAAATGAGTGTAATTGAAAAGCATGTCCAACTAATACAGTTAATTGAACAATGTAGATATATTTATGAAAAAAAGACTTGTCGATTTTACAAAAAGTGATATTACCAGCGTGCTCTTATTGGTTTGCCCTAAGAAGTACATAAACAGAACAGCGTAATGTATGTAAAGTTTAATGCTAAGTTTACAGCTTACATAAACCAGCCTTTAATGTTTTCGGTCTAAAAATTCAATAGTGAATTTTCAATGAATAAGCACGAATTAGGGTCCCCACAACACGTTTTTGTTATTTTTACAATGATGTGTGTGTGTATGTGGGTGTGTGTGCGTGTGTGTGCGTGTGTGTGTGTGGATGTGCGCGCGCGCGTGTGTTTGTGCGTGTGTATGCGTGTGTGTGCGTGTGTGTGTGTGTGTGTGTGACAATTTTTTCGTCCACGATAACTCTTAACTGAAACATTGGGTTTGTCTTATCTATGGTTACGACTTGACATTTGATTGACAGCAATGTATTTGCCCGTTCCATTTAAAATGAAACATAGAGAACGAATTTGACATTTGATAAGACGTCAATAGAGGTTGATTTTGTTTAAATAATTATACCTGCATTCTAAATTAAAATTAGTTGTAGAGGAAATATTGTGTGCACCTTGTGTCCGAACGGTTTTCTGACTCGGCTAAATTTCTTACAATATTTAAATATAATACTTCTGTCAAATTTATTCCCCATGTGTCATTTTAAATATCATAACTTATAGGAAAATTCAACGATTATCTGTCATATTGACAAGATGTCATTAGAGGTTAATTTTGTTTAAATAATAATATCTGTTTTCTAAAAATTAAATTTAAATGTAGAAAAAATACTGTGTACATCTTGTGCCCGAAATATGTTTAGTTCTCTCGAGTGGTTTTCTAACTCCGCTAAATTTCTTACAATATTTAAATATAATACTTCTATCAGATTCGTTCCCTATGTTTCATTTTAAATGGAACGGACAAATACATTGCTGTCAATCAAAAATCAAGTCGTAACTATGGTTATGACAAACCCAATGTTTCACGTTAAAAAATACTCACGGTATAATTTGAAACAACATTAAATTTTGACTATACAGTGTGTCCCCGGATTGAGTTTACAAGAGGAAAAAAATTTTTATTTTTGATTTTACGAAAAAATGGCAAGGGAAGAAAATTTTTTGGTTGAATTAAAAAGCATGTTTCACTTATTAAAACTTTTCATTAATGTAAGGTTCTTTTATTATAACGTTTTTTCGTATTTTGTCCTCCTAATAATAAAGTTGTTACATTGAATCTAACATGATTTTAGTTAGCTTTGAAATATTGACAAATGATTATTAAATCTAATTTCAGAAAAAAAAAACGGCGAAAATCAAAATACCTGTAGTTTATTCAATAAACACTTTTTTATCTGAAATTAGAATTAATAATCATTTGTCAATATTTCAAAGCTAACTAAAATTATGTTAGATTCAATGTAATAACTATTATTAGGAGGCCAAAATACGAAAAAATGTTATAATAAAAAAACCTTACATTAATTAAAAGTTTTATTAACTGAAACATGCGATCTCATTCAAGCAAAAATTTTTCTTCCCTTGGCATTTTTTCGTAAAATCAAAAATAAAAAATTTTTTCCTCTTGTAAACTCAATCCGGGGACATACTGTATATAATATACCTAAAGCGGCACTAAATTTGGAGCACTTAACAGATTTTCGAGAAAAAGCATAATAAAATATAATCCAAAATTTCGTATTACATACTTTTCTATTTATTGGAACAACAAATTAGATTTTGCTTACCAACGATTAACCGGAAGTGATACTTTACTTAAAGCTCATTGCTATTTTAAACATGGAATTGGAGGGACATCATGTGCTGGCCACATCAGATTTTTTAAAATTTTAATTAAATTAATATAAAACTTTATAAACATAGTCTCGAAAAAATCGTGTGGGTATACAGTGTGTCCCATTTAAAAGTACTACCATTGGGATCTCGAGAACTATATAGTCGAAGATCCAAATCCTCATAGCGTTCACTTACACAGGACTTTTGGTTATAAAGTTGAAACATACATATTCTTATAGGAAATTTTCCGACGGATTTAGTGGTGGTAGTCTCGATTATAGAACTGGGTGCAAACAGTCAAAAATCCATATTTTACATAAAAAACGGGACTCATATGCTTGCACTCTTTTTTAAACTTTAACTCGTTGTATCTTTTTAGTTTCTAAAGATATAATAATAATTCTTTCACATTTCAAATTCTACATGTATTCTGAATGTAACAATATTTAAATTAATTATATATTTTGTTTATAAATATTGAAAATTAATTAAAAACAATAAAATGAAAACGCAATTTTTACATTTTGTAGAGAAATTTTCAGCCAGCGACAAACTTTTTGTTCTTAAGAGATAAACACCAACATACAGCGACACATTTGTTGTTCACATATCAAAGATGTTTTTTTCAAGAGACATTTTTTTGCTGAAAATGCACCAGATTAGAGTAAATCGAAGGTAAAGTTAAAGAATGTTTTACGTCGCCGCGCGCGCGTTATATATTGGCAAGCTAGCTTACAGCGAGATGTGGAAATAGTAATGAATTATAATATTTATTTATATTTTTCACGTACTTACCCCAGAAAGACTGCAAGAAAAAGTGTTCCCTAATTCTGCTATATATACATAATATTTTTTGGAATAAATGCATGTGATTTCTTTAAATATCTCGCAAGTTTTAGCTAAATATGTACTTCATATGGAAGTAAAACATTAAATAAAAATATCAATTATTTACACATTTACCCATACACAAACATGATATAGTATAATTAACATAATTTTTAAAACATTTTCATCTAGCAGTACATTGTAATTTACATTTACAATACAAATTTTTACTACTAAGTGGTGGTTTTGGCACCTTATCCATTGTAATTGGCAAAAAAATATTATTTATTAATTCCCATCCCGAATTTAGTGCATCTCGTGTGACAAAATTGAAATTAAATGCACTTTTAAATATTTGAATTTGGCGGACTGATCTTAATATATGATATTTAAATGCATTTTCTGTGGGGCAAATGCCTAAAAAATTTAATCAAATTATTATGTAGAAATTTTATATAAAAATATTTTACCTTATGTCTTGTTTACAATCTGCAAAAAGATGGGCGCGAAGATTATTTAGATTTCCCTCAAAAGTTGGTCTGTTGTATAACATTTTAAAAAATAATCTGACAATTTTTACTGCATTTTCTACACTTATATTTGGGAGCATTGCAATTGGTGTTAACTCATTACAATATTTCATACATATTTTATATGTTAATTTCTTTCCCTTATTGAATAGATAACTAACAGTATGGCGTATGGCATATTCGCATCCAGTAAGTACGTAAGTAGAAACTAATAAATTACCAATGTCACAATTAATCACAGATATGTGATATTTTTGATATAGTTAAATAGTTTTTGAATTGAATTCAATTTTGTCATTAATTACATTTTTTTCTTATGTCTAGTATGTCAGAGGCAATAGATTTACCAAGATGATATAGTTTGTTGATAGATTTTACTGGAAAAAACTGTTTGCTAGAACATTCATTCTCTGAAGCTAAGTCACTTTTGTCAGTTATTGATTGTTCTATGCATTTTATAATTTTTCAGTACTTACAGACAAGTGTATATTTTCCAGGTATATTAATAAAATTTATTTTTTCTTTAAATGTAATGATTAAAGTATTCTTAATAAGGGAAAATTTAGGGCAATTGTCACTCCAAGATTTTTTTTATCTTTAGCTTTATCACACAATAATTTTTTTATGTTAGTTAAAGATAGAAGTGATCAGATAGTAACGCGCGCGCGCGACGACGTAACACATTCTTTAACTTTACCTTCGATTTACTCTAATCTGGTGCATTTTCAGAAAAAAAATGTCTCTTGAAAAAAACATCTTCGATATGTGTACAACAAATGTGTCGCTGCACGTTGGGGTCTATCTCTTAAGAACAAAAAGTTTGTCGCTGACTGAAAATTTCTCTACAAAATGTAAAAATTGCGTTTTCATTTTATTGTTTTTAATTAATTTTCAATATTTATAAATAAAATATATAATTAATTTAAAAATTATTACATTCAGAATACACGTAGAATTCGAAATGTGAAAGAATTATTATAATATCTTTAGAAACTAAAAAGATACAACGAGTTAAAGTTTAAAAAAGAGTGCGAGCATATGAGTCCCGTTTTTTATGTCAAATATGGATTTTTGACTGTTTGCACCCAGATCTATAATCGAGACTACCACCATTAAATCCGTCGGAAAATTCCCTATAAGAATATGTAGGTTTCAACTTTATAACCAAAAGTCCTATGTACCTCGAAAAATAAGCGAGTTAGAGAGCTCTAGATCTCGGACTAATAAGAGATACGATGTCGGTTAAATGGAACTTTTTGTGCGCCTTTGGGAGGCCATCTCAGATGTGCTTTTGTTTTTCCAAAAATTCTTATAGGGCACTAGATAATGTCGAAAAACTGAATATTGTTGATTTTTTCTTTTTCAAATAACTTCTAAATTATTACTAATTGAGAAAAATGTTTCAAATATAAAAAATAGATATTTTTATTAACAAACCAGTGGCGTACGAAATAAATTTTTATATCCGTAAATTTTCGAGATATAACACAAACATATTTTTTTAAATGGAACCCATATCTGATTTTAGTCTCAAAAAAATAACAGTTTTTTGCGGACGGTTTTTTCCTCTGGCATACTGAGAAGTTGCATCCCCGCCGTCCAAGTCATTGCCCGGGTTTTGCATTTTCACAGAAAACAGGTTGTTTGCTGTTTTCTGTTTTTGTGCCAAAAATTGCATAATTTTTTCTAAGTTACTTATGATTTGTATTATATGTTTTTCCATTAATCATTGTACCTTTGAATTGCTAGTTGTCTTGACTACATATTTATTTTTATTATAATTTTTTACCTGAAGAAGACAGCACCTAGCTGTCGAAACGTTGTATTTTTTCAATAAATAATACAGAACTTATACCCAAATATTGTGTTATCTAACTATTTTTTTTCTCTTTTCAATGATGTAAGGGTTATTATGTTTTATATTTGTTTTGCCTTCAAAATTATTATTTTTTTCTTTATTCTGTATTAAATTTACAATTGTTTTGAAAATATTAGTATATTTCTATTTAGAAACACACTATTTAAATAATTTATTTCGTTAGAAAATTTTACTCAAAATTCGTATCAAATTAATTTTTATATTTGTCAGGTCGCCCTTAGCACATTATAGTGTAATTCGTAATGGGGGAGTTCATGATTTTTTTATTTTTATATTATGTTATAGTATTTTTAAATTTAGAAATTCCCGATTTTTTTTTTTTCTTGAAAATTCGGCTTCAAACCCGAGATAAATAGCGGCGAATATTTTACTATGACCGTTCCCGCAATTGTGACGTCACCGACCTCACTTCCGGTGCTAGTGATATCATCAACGTGCAGAGCACGCATTAATAAAGACAAGTATATGTCCGTATGTCTTAACTTACTTGTTCTGTTTCTGTATACGCGCTACTGTCAACAGTGTCATACGTTATCAGAGGTTATGTTCTTGTGTTTATATGTTGTTACATTATTATTCTTTCTTACAGTATTGTTATTATACATACAGGCATGACATTTAATTCAAAGGTTATGTTTGTGTTTATGTTTGTTCAAATGTCATTTATTAAGACAACAGCGCCATCTGCACAAAAGGAAGTAGCACCTTTGAATCCCGTGACGTCATTGGCGGACGATTTAAATGTATGCTACACTTTTACGTAATTAAAAAAAAAGTGTTACAATAAAATTATATTTTTTTATATTTAATAATACACTAATACGATTAGAAACAGTTATAAATAAATCTTATCTACAAATTTAATATAAGTGAACTCCCCCATTATGAGTCTAGAATAAAAATATTAAGTAATAAAGGCATAAAATAAATTTTATCGATCAAATACAATATAATTAATTAAAATAATGTATTTTTTTGGGGAAATAAGAAAATTCAGGAAAATAAAGAAAAAAATTAAATTTTAGGAGCAAAACAAATATAAAACATAATAACCCTTACATCATTGAAAAGAGAAAAAAATAATAAATTTTTTGAGACTAAAATCAAATATAGATTCCATTTAAAAAAATATATGTTTGTGTTATATCTCGAAAATTTAAGGATATAAAAATTTATTTCGTACGTCACTGGTTAATTAATAAAAATATCTACCTTTTATATTTGAAATGTTTTTCTCAATTACTAATAGTTTAGAAGTTATTTGAAAAAGAAAAAATCAACAATATTCAGTTTTTCGTCATTATCTAGTGCCCTATGAGAATTTTTTGAAAAACAAAAGCACATCTGAGATGTCCTCCCAAAGGCGTACAAAAAGTTCCATTTAACCAACATCGTATCGCTTATAGTTCTCGATACCCCAATGGTGGCACTTTTAAATGGGACATACTGTATACAGGTTGGTGGCGGTTAGACGTGGACATAAGAATTTAACATAGGATTTTAGTTTTACGCAATTTCTTACTCTCATGTTCATTTTACGGCAAAAACTGTAGAGTCAAAAGTTGTGAAGAATTAAAAGATGTGTTATAAAGCGATTTTACATTTTTTATGTTTTTGGTTTCTTCACTATTTTAAAAAGAAATTTCAACAATTCCGTTTATTACTAGCAATAGCCATGGGACTTGTTTTCTTCTCTTTTTTTAGTTTTCATAAATTATTTATAAACGTCAAACGTCAATTTGACGTATGGAAAATTAATTCCTTATTCTTTCGTAACTATTTCCATCATCATATTCCTTTACAATATTATGCACACGTTTCTCATACGATAAACATTCATTATATAATTAATATATTTTCCCTATATCAAATTGATACTTATAAATACCAGAAAAATAGAAAACAAATTCCATGGCCATTGCTATTAATAAAACAAAATTTTGAAATTCCTTTTTACCTCTCGCTAAGAGAGGTATTGGAATCATGCTAAAATTCGCATATCCAGATTTTTGTGAATAAGCACGATTTAAGGTCCCTAGAACCCGATTATAACATTTTTACGATGATGTCTGTGTGTGTGTGTGGATGTGTGTATGTGTGTGTGTGTGTGTGTGTGTGTGTGTGTGTGTATGTATGGATGTTGGAGGGACGATTCCTCAAAAACTATAAGACTTAAAAAATATTTAACTGCAGTTTCTTCAATCTGACATTCCTGGGAAGAGCTGAAAAGGTTTTGGTAACAATTGAACAACCGGAAGTAGTACTTTGTTAAAAAAAAATTCTAAATATAATTTTTTGGGAGTTTTTTTTTATTAAATATTGAAGAACATAAAATTCTCCATCTAATACACTTAAAATTTTTATTATATCTTGTATAGATTTAGAGATAAAGACACTATAATTTATAGAGTACACTAATCGCAGAGGCCAAGGCACTAAGGAAACCAGTTGACAAATTCTAATGTTTATAACATGACACATGTCATTGTCAAATATCAACATTTTTAGTGACATTCTGATAGCTTTTTCTGGGAAGTATATTTAATTTTTCTTATTGCTTTATTAATTAAATATTTGAAATTATAGGTAAAATTGTGGTAAAATGCATATATCCATCAGAAATACCGCCAATCTGGTTAATGAATTGGAATAATCGCTGACATGAAAATGATATAAAATAGATATAATTAGAATTATATGTGTGCAGAAGACATGTTAAATACAATAAAAAACAATATTTGGGTAAAGTTCTGTAATATTTTGTTATAAAACGACGGTTCGAATGCGAAGTGCAATACAATACTTATATAGCCTAATATGGAAATGGCGAGAGGTCTTGTGCTGGCCACAACAGATTTTTAAAATTGTGAAGACACCACACATAATAAAACATGTAAAATGTTTTATACGCAACCTTTTGCAATAAAATGAATAGGAGAGCAGGAAATTTTATAAAACTAAAATCCCATGTTAAATATCTATGTTCACCCTTAACCGCCACCAGCCTGTAAATCATTGAATTTAGAATTAAATTTTCTAACGAGCCAATAAAAATGTATGTTCCCATTTAAAATAAAAAAGTTGGGCCCCACAATTTAAAAACTACTGCTTCAAAAAATTATACACGAATTTCTTTGACATAAACGTCATTTTATAGCCCTCGGGCCTCATTATAGCCCGCCGGGCTATAATGAAACGTCAAACCAAATTATAACCTACAATATAAACAATTTAAACAGGCAACATGAAAAGTTTATATTACAAATCGAAAATTTTTATATTCTTTAATGAAAAATGAAAATTAATTTTGTGATATTTATATGGAAAGCACGGAGATACACAAAATAAAACTCAAATGACATAACTAATAAACAAACAATAAACTGTTGTTCTCCGCTTTCATAGCAACACTAGATACTGGATGTACGAGGACAAATTCTTTTCGATACAATTTTTCTAACACTCATAATTTGAAAATTTTCGTCCGTGCATAAAGTTTTGTATGTACCACGAGCGTAACTTGCTTTTATGGCCTTTGACGTGTTTTTATCCCTCGGCTTACGCCTCGGGCTTAAAATCTCGCCGCAGGCCATAAAAGCCTCCTTACGCTCTTAATACATAAATAACTATTATTTAACTGTCAGTTACAATTTTAACCAGAGATTGTAAAACTGACCCTTAGAAGTCATATGTAAAACAAAAATTAAATAACTGAAGATCCGAATAGAATGGGTCGAAAAACAGACATCTTATACTAGGTACCAGCTAATATTAATTATTGCTATAGTAATGTTTGTTACCTCCAATAACAATAGTCCTGTAATTCTGAAGATAGGTCGGGTTGGATGGCGCTGTGATCCAGCAAACAGAGTCAATTTTGTGCAAAGCCTCATAATACGGAGTAAACGTGTCTACGTAGCTCAGAAATGTTTTGACGAGCAGTTCCAAGCTCAGCTGCGGATGGAATAACGTGTGTTCTGTAGACACGGGGAAGTTGTGTCTGCTCACCGAATACATGTCGGAATGAGAGTGGAAATCCAACTTTATTATTATTTCATTGTTCACACCAAATTCCCCATTGTGCATAATACTTAAACAGTCGTTTTTGTCGTCAAATATAAATTTTTCATTGTGAAATTGATGTTTTAATTCGCGAAACTCATTGCAGAATTTGGAGAAAAATCTCCGATTAAAAAATCTTTGCTTTGGAGCATTGAGAACAACTTGAGAAAACAGTTTCAGGAACTCTAGAAAATTAACACTGTCTGATTTTGTTATAAGAGTTTGATATGTTGATTCGTTGATGTCTACTCCAATTTCAAATGTTATCCCCAAGGCCTCCGGGTATAATGGAACGTTGAAAGAGGCGTAAACATTTTCATTCTACAATAAACAAATGTTTTATAAACATAACCTTATATTACAATATTGGATTTTACCTCTCGCGTTTTAAAAACACCAACGAATCTTGTATCATTTGCTTTATAACGTATCACTGTTGGAAATAATAATTTTAGTTCAGTTTCTAATTGTAACATTTTTTTTTATTACAATATAACTTTAAATTCATAAACAACAATGTTTTGAATGTTGTCTGTCGCCGTCGCGTTACACCTATGTGAAAACAGCAATAAGCCAGCAGCCAGCAATAACTTTTATGTATGCCTACCGTTCTTTAAAATTGCGTTCACATTTTGATCCCTACGAGCTACACGGTAAAAATTTATTTTTAATATTTATAGTTAATGAAATGTCGTGAAATAATCAATGGATATAAGTAATAGATTCCGAAAGCGTGACTCAAAATCGACCGGGAATTACAAAAGCTGAAAGTAGGTTTCCGGTTTCTTAAATGCATCTTGAAAGTTTGTTGTGAACGAAACTTAGTAGCGCAAAGTTTAATGACGTGATTTAATTACATATTCCTGTTAAAGTAAAAAAAAAAAAAAACAAATATATGCCTAATATGTTTTAAGAAACATAATGAAATAAATTTTTATAAATTCCAATAAATAATGTTAGTGTGGGCTGTTTCTATAGATATAGACCTAGGCTATTGTTTAAAGGGTTAACGATTATCCATTCTTTACAATAAAATTTTAAATGTTTAAAGCAGTTTTTCTCGAAATTAATATTTGTGGGCATAGTACATTCCAATAGTCGACCGACGATATGGTCCCATTTAAAATTACAATGTTGGTCCCCACAGTTTGAAAAAATCTGGTTAGGAAAAATTAATTTTATGCTCATTAAAATAGTATAGTAAAATATAAATTGTTTGCTAATTTAACCGACCTCGTAGCTCTACCTATAATAGATCTCGAGATAGCAATAATGGATAATATAAAATGAACCCCTGTGTATAATTATTAATAGGTATATTTGGAGCATACAACAAAGGTACTGACACAGATTCTGTAAATTGTTTATTGCATATTTAACACTTACAGAATTTTATTTGTGTGACTTTTCATATGTCTGGATAGATGACTACTTATTGTAAATAGTTTATTGCATATTGTACAGTTGTAGTCTTTCACTCCAATATGAATTTTCATATGCCTGGATAGATCACTATTCCTTATAAATAGTTTATTGCAAATTGTACATTTGTATTCTTTTATTTCACTATGAATTTTCATATGGACTTTTAAACTATAATTTTGTGTAAATGTTTTATTACATGTTGGACAATTATATGCTCTTATTCCGGTATGTACTTTATTTATATGATTACTTAGATTACGTTTACTTGTAAATAGTTTATTGCATATTGTACACTTATATTCTCTTATATCATTATGAATTTTCATATGGGATTTTAAATCATAATTTGTGCTGAACAATTTTTTACACGTTGCACATTCAAATATCTTCTTATGTATTTTCAAATGTCTATTCAGGACTGTTTTCCGTGGAAAACTCTTATTACACAGTACACAACAAAAACAGTTTGAATTAATATTTTCAGTTTTCTGAATATCATTATTTGTAGTAATTGAGTTAGCATATGCTTTCTCAATTTGGTTATCATTATTAGTTGTAGCACATTCCTTCTTTACACTCTGCAGTATATTTTCATACAATTCATAGTCCTGGGAAGTTTCTTCGAGTGGTTCGTCTTTGATATAAACCTCTTCAAACTTCTGATAATCAGTTGCTGAATGTACCACGATCTCCGTGCTGTTTTCCATGAATGCTTCTTGATATTGATATTCCCTGATATTGATTAACAAGTGTCTGAAGATTCGTTTCACAAATGGAACAGATTCACACAAAATTTTTTCTAACTTGATATTTGTCTGAAACATAAATTTCCATTTCTACATTTCTTTTCTATTTTGTTTTGAAAGGCGATGATGATTCATGTTATTTTTATTATTACCTATTATTTTGGTTCAGAATTTCTGTAGAGGTTAGAATTTATAATACATTCACAAACACATGTAATGTAGCAGACCACAGACTTCTTCAAAGTTAAGAAAAATAATAACTTTATGGCTCAAAAATATTGAATCCATTGAAACTATTGGAAAGTATTGTCTAGCCAATCCCAAATTCAACTGTTTTGTTATGAAACTACAGTATTACAATTTGTATCATAGATGGCAGTGTAGCTTAAAGCTTGATTTACAAAAGTAGTGTCTCATGTCAAGTTTATTTTCATTGTTGAAACTATTTAATATTATTTTCCCAAAAAATTGTTTGAGCAGTTTAAAATATTTTTCCTACAACCGTGCGTAAATTACTCTTCACAATGTGTAAAGTATTACTTTTCAGACACTAGTGCGTGAAAAATAAATAGGTTGCTCGGCAACATGCACATTCGGTTAGTTTACTTGTCAACTAACACTAACAAGATGCCTGTAAACCAGTGTTGCCAACCTAGTGAATACAAATTTCCGTACTTTCGAGATAAAAATTACCGTATTTTGAATTACTTTACCGTACATTTTTATATAACTGAGTATTTGTATTATTTTATACATAATTTCAATATGTAAAGATACATAAACATAAAAAAATAATTCTTGTCAACACAAACATGTTATAATTACATAATAGCATTTAAAAGCTATAGTCCGATTCATGTAAGAAAATAGCATATGGCGTTTGAGAGCCAACCAAGCCAACTGATTTCGTACGCATTAAATAATGTAAATTTGTGAACAAAATATAAATGCCTGTCATGTTGATATTACCGTCAAAATCATCATAAATGTATATTATTTATTTACAGGATAATCAACTTTCCTACCGTAATCAAAAATTACATTTCAAAACGACAAAATTTAGGGTTATTTCTTTTTCTTTATAGTGTGATATCAGTCTATAGTACTGCTAATATATTATTACAAAATTACTGTACAAATGTGTACGGTAATACGTTTAGGACCGTATACCGTATTTGCAATCATTTTTCCATACAAATACGGTAATTACCGTACGGTTGGCATCGCTGCTGTATACTCACACCACTCACACATGCACTCACACTCAGTATTATGAGAAATAGCACTAACATTTCGGTTGTAGGAAAATTTTTGTATGCAACTCGAGCGTAAACAGTATTTTTTATCTCGTACTAATTTCTGCATTCGACTCCAAAAAAGTACTACTTTACACACTTGTTACATAAATAACTATATGAACAGTATCATTTAGCAGTAAGGTAATATGTCGCTACTGCTTACTTTTCTATAATCGACTATTGCATATTTCGCACTAGTCTTTTATTCCACTATAACTTTTCATAAGGATTTTTATTTCAAATGGTCACTAAAGAGCACAAAAATCGTCATTAAAAGTTCAGAAATCGGCACTACAGTGAACCATTATACCACGATTTCATGCAAATGCAGTGTGGCCAACCCGATGATAATTATTTTACATATAAGCTAATTTGGGTAGGTGTACGATATATAAAGTAAATATGTACACAAAATGACAAAAAATATGTGCAAGAATAACGAACTAAACAACCTCAATGAAGAAGATTGAAATAAAACATAATTTTGAGTGTTCTTTACGATAACGTCAATGTTCGGAGATTAGCAACATTGGCTGGTAGCACAAGCCCTGTTTTAACTAAAACACTGTTTTAAGAAATGTCAAATTCAAATTTCAATATTTAATTTCACCCTTATGTTTAAAGAACGATTTTTTAAAAAATATTTGTCTGAATACAAACTATGTTCTGCTTTAAAATCTTATTTTCATAAATTTGATACTATTTATTTTTATTATTAAAAAATGAAATCTGACATTTCTTAAAACAGCGTTTTAGTTAAAACAGGGCTTGTGCTACCAGCCATTGAGTGTCAGTCTGGCAGTTACATAAACATAACCTATTTAAACAAATATTCCTTTCATTTTCACAACTTTTCGATTTCAAATAAAATTTAATATGCACCTCGGCCTTACGGCCTCGGCAACTAAAATCCACATTCGTGATACAAAGGACTTCAGCAGGCACCTCGATGCATAAATAACTATTAAATTGCAATTTTTTGTAATTGATTTATTACATGTTGGACACTTTAAAGAATGAAGTGTCAAATTGTTAAGATCCATATTTCCCATTTATTTATATTGCGAGAAGACACACTGTGGTCATTTGTTGCATTTATCTGAAATCATATTACACGTGCAAGCAGTATAAATAAAGGTTAAATATGGGTCTCAATAATTTGACAGATCACGTGAAATCACGTGAGTTTATGTGACGTGATAGTAGTATGTTAAGGGCTAAAAGCTGATTGGAATTTGATATGGAATTACTGTGATAGTTCAGAATGGCTCAGAAGTTGCATAGCTTGCGGACACTCACGTGACAAAGCGAATGGATGCATTGCATAAATTGAGATAGTAAAAAGTGAGATGTATTCAATGCGCAGTTGATTTTTCTGCTCATAGTTGTCAGTTTTAAATTCAAAAAGCTTGGTATGAATTCAGATTCATCAAAATGTTTACAACAGACAAATGCGAATTGCTTTTCTTTTTTATTAATTTTTAATGAAATTAACCACTTTTTTCTCATTTTTGGGTTCCTCGGTAATCTATGATACGATAATAATTACGATAACGCATTATAAGAAGCTACGGAACAATATTTTCGATATAATTTGTGTTTCTTAACACATTTTACTTCTATTTGTTCCATATTATTGAAATATATTTTGAACTTATAACATTTCAACAATGCTTCATAAACTAAGCACATTCATTACATGACAGATAATCCATTGTTGCCAGTTGCGTTTATTATTAAATTTTACTATTGTTTAAAACTTAATTTTGACACAAAATTCATTTTTCTTTATTGGATATATCATTTTTAATTTCCAAATTGCAATAATTTATTTGTTTTGGCATTATTAGAATAATTTTTAAATAATACAATCCGATTTAATTATATCTCAATTATGTGGCAACAGAGCATCATCTCTACAAAGCTTTACAAAAATACCGCTAGATGATAGAATTAATATTACGTCATCGGGCTATTACTATGCAATGCATCCATTAGTCAATCAAAAACTGAGGAGAAACTGTCAGATTGAAGGACGGGGAGCTGAAGTTTGTTTTGGTTTATAGCGTATTATGCGTTTTCTTTTCATAGTTTGGCAAAAAATATAAAATAACTCAATATGCACTAAAAATTTCAATATGAAAACTGCCAAACTATGAAAACAAAACGCATAACCTCTAAACCACGCTATAAACCAAAACAATCTTCGGGCTGCGTTCCAAAACCCTACTCTGTAGTATGAAATTACTCAAAATCGTTCCGAAACTAATAACCTTACTCTCAGAGTTTACTCTTAATCTGTTCCAAAACTGCCAGAGTTTAATCCAAAGTGGTACTCTACTTACTCTACTATCGAGGAGTGTACAGAAATTACTCCACAATATTTTCAGACATGGATGTTCACGATTCTCAACATATGAAATAATTTGCCTTTTTGAGGAAGAAAACATGCTTTTGGTTGAAAATAACCATAAGCACAGATTCAAAACACTATATATAGTGTTTTTAATCTGTGCCATAAGTATACACATTGGCCTGTTTTACGAGCACACTTTTATAATAAAAGCGCTTGTATGGAGCGAACTTTCACATTATAAGGAGAGTGCTCCATAAAAGCGCTTTTATTATAAAAGTAATACGGGCTTAACATTAATGTTGTAAATAAGTAGTTTTGTTAATTTTTTAAAATTATTTTTTAATTTAGTTTCGATTTTTTACTCCAACAAATCTCATTCGTTCCAAAACACACTACACTCTTAAATTACATCATCATATACCTCGTCCTGATTTCATTTGAACAAATGACTTTTAAATTCTCTGTGTTAATCCTAATTTTTGCTACTGTGAATATTTTTACGTTTCACGCAAATATAGTTTCTTCTCAAAGTACATTATTTGTCTATGAAAGTTGAAAATTGCTTGTATCTTTTTAAAAGGGGAAAAGTTTTATTGGGGTTCCAGAGAACCATAGTTGACCTGTAAAATTCTTATTCAATATGTTATGCCTGCTTTAACAATGAACGCTCATTATTGAATTGAGCAACTGGTAGTGCCAAAATGTAAATATGCACGAGGTACAGGATTGTATTGAGTTATACCCCAATAAAACTTTTCCCTTTTTAAATAGTTACAAGCAATTTTCAACTTTCATAGACATGTAATGTACTTTGAGAAGAAACTATATTTGCGTGAAACGTAAAAATATTCACAGTAGCAAAGATTAGGATTAACACTATAACTAACTCCAAAATTCGGTACTCTTGAATTTGGAACGCAGCCCAGCATTCTCACCTTCGATCTGACAGTTTCTCCCCAGTTTTTGATTGGCTAATTCGCTTCGTCGCGTGAATGTCCGCAAGCTATTGACCAGGTGAGGTAAAGAGTAAGGAGAATGAAAGTTTTGTCTCTCAATCCTAGAGGCAGCACATGACGTAAAACAGTTGTGACTTGTGACTCATCACATCACTAATGTTTTTACTTTTGTAGTGTTCGTATCGGTTTATCAAGTTCATTTTGTGTATTCCTGTTACGTTGTATGTTAAGCTATTTTTGTTATTTCGTTGTTTATTATTTTTTGTTACTTACTTGTCTTTGATCGACGCTAACCGTTTTTGAGTGTGAAAAATTTTGTTTACTTCGTACTTGTAATTATATTTGCAAGTTAAGTTTCTATAATGTTATAGAAATAAACTCCTCAACTTACAAACTCTTATGCCCGGTTGCAGAAACTTTCATCAATTCATTGTTCAGTTAACGGACCATCAAAATGAACAAATTCGGATCAGTTAATTGATTAACGTTTCTGCAACCGGGTATTAATAAATAAAATTACGTCTGTGAAAACAGCAACGCACAATACCAGCAACACATTATAAAGTCGTACCGTTTAATAAAGTATTTGCCGAGTAGAGTACAAGTGTAATAGGTGGTGGTGAACATAGGGATTTGACATGATTTTAGATTTATGAAATTTCGTTCTCTCCTGTTCATTTTACGGAAAAAAATGTAGATTACAAAGTTGTACAGAAAGTTGCATACAAAACTATTTTTACATGTTTTATTATGTTTTTCGTTTCTTTATAATTAAAAAAAAAAAAAAAATTCGATTTATTAGTAGCAATGACCATGGAATTTATTTTCTTTTTTTCTGGTTTTCATAAATTATTAATTATTATTATTTTATTATTTACTATTATTATTATTATTATTATTATTATTATTATTATTATTATTATTATTATTACAACGTCAAACGTCAATTTGACTTATGAATAAGAAATGTGTGTATATTGTAAAGGAATATTATGATGGAAATAATTACAAAAGAATACGGAATTTATTTTCCGTAGGTAAGTCAAATTGACGTTTGACGTTTATAAATAATTTATGAAAACTAGAAAAAAAGAAAACAAATTCCAAGAATATTCCCACCTGATTCCCACTAATAAACCGAAATTTTGAAATTTCTTTTTAAAATTACGAAGAAACCAAAAACCTAATAAAAAATATTTAATTTAACCACGCAGTATAAATAAAGAAATCATTATGTTCAAATATTTTTACATTCACTCCTAAAATATATCACACACAAAATAAATTTCACAAATATTGACAAAACTAATAGAAAAACTTAACAACAATTCAAAATAGTACTCTTTACCTTTACACAAAGTCTTTGCGGAGCCATAACCTGGAAGACAAAGAAGCAAATCTATTAATAATATTTATATATGATGGAAAATATCTCGGAAAATATATTATTTTTACAAACCGTAATTTCCTTAGAATTAAATCTATTACTACATTCTCCTTAACTCGGTTTCATTATCAATTTTAATGTAATTGCTGCCTGACAGTGACATTTGTTTACATATGTGAAAATTGTTATTAAAGTTTGTTTTTGTTTGACGAAAAGTTAAGGTAAGGTATAAAAATAAATTATTTTATAAATTTATATTTAAAGTTACTTAAATGTTATTTACTAAATGCTGTTATCGTATAATTAAGGATTGTACCATTTTTTATTAGAAAAAGTTGCTGAAAAATTATATTCAGTGTATTTTTTCAAGAAAAACTGTTAAGCTTGTATAAGTGATACTTCCGGTTATCCGATGTATACTAAAAACTAATGAGCTTTTCGCACAGAATAGAATGGGTATACGAAATTTATATTTTTTCTGATAGATAGTATTTGAGTAATCGTGTCCACAGGATCCCAACACACACACACACACACACACACACACACCAACACACACACCAACACACACACACACACACATACACACACACACACCTACAGACATTTTAAAAATGTTAAAATCGGATTCTGGGGACATCAAAACGTGCTTATTCACTAAAATCTCTATATGCGATTTTTAGCACGATCTCTATACCTCCCTTACCTAGGGTAGCGGAAGGTAAAAATGTAAAAATAGTTTTATTTGTAACTTTTAATTTTGAACAACTTTGCAAAGTGCGGGTAAAATGTAGCATGAACATAATATTAATTTCCTTTTGCAGACGATGAGAACGGCTTATTGTGTGGTTCCTGGCTGCAGGAGCAACAGTAGGAAACATACAGAGCTTGCTTTTTTCTGTTTACCAAGGGATGATGATCTTTTGAAGCAGTGGACAACAAACATGAATATGCCTCAATACATGGATAAACCTGTGGGTTCTCGAAGTCATATTAAAGTGTGTGTATTACACTTTGAAAAAAACAAATTTCGTACCTCTAAACGGAAGAAATTAAACTATGGAGCTGTTCCTACAATATTACGTGCGGACTATGGTAAACAAGAAGTTCATTTAATTTATATGGCTACGTGTAAACGACAAACAATAGTTTCAAATTTTAAATACAAAATAATTATTTGTTTAATACAAAAATGCATAATTTGCCGAGTTCGCCAATCTTACGAGTCCCAAATAAACATCTTTTGTATGAATTAAATATAATTATTGGTAGTACAAGCTTAGTTCCAACTAAAACGCTGTTTTCAAAAGTTCCAAATTTAAAATTCAGTATTTAATTTTACCCTTATGTGTAAAGAACGAATTTTTAAAATAAGTATTTGTGTGAATATAAACTATGTTTTGTTTAAAATTAATATTTTAATAAATTTAATGTTATTTATTATTATTAAGTAATGATATTTGATTTGACATTTTTTAAAACATCGTTTTGGTTAATATAAGCCTTGTGCTACTAGCCAATCACTTGACTATAAAATGAAAACTTCACTAACTGTTAACTATTTGAATATTATGTCAAATGTATTTTTCGGACAATATTTCATTTCACGTAAGAAAGTAATAGTTATTTACGAACTAAGTGCGGGAAGACGATGTTCCCGCATGAGCGCGTTTTTGAAGCACGAGCAACTGCAAGGAGCAAGTGTCTTTAATAGTGCAAATGAGCGGAAGACGTCTTCACGCACGTAGTTTTTATAATATTTTTTATTTAAGTACTGGTATTTAAAAAAAAATACATCTTTAATTTCAAATCTTTATCTAAGAGCGTACATAAAATTAAGTAGGCCATGACCATTTGTTTTACTAGAAACAATTGCTTCATTTAACATTTCTATCAAACCTAACCTAAAATAGATTAATTAATTTAATCATTTTATGTTGTTATAATCTTACTTTTCCATTAAACTAAGTTGTTATATTCCACCATATGTGTTTTTTCTTATTATTTGAATAGTATCAGTGGCGATTTTTGTTTGATTACAATCTACAAGAAGTTATATCAATGATGTCTTTAGTTCAGAAGTTGTCAAATAGATGGCACTAATGCCAGTGTTTTTTGCAATTTTTACAGTCGAGTCGATCGGGAAGCACTTGTTCTAGATGTTGCGTGCGGGAAGTGTCATTTTGAAGATTACAAGTACAAAAAATTATAAACATGATTTGCTTTATGTATAGTTGCTGTAGTAATTATGAACAATCCCTAAATGGTCTTTTTGTACAAAAATATATGAAATAATGGCGTTCAATTTGCGAAATAGTTATTTATTCAAGATAGTGAAGTTCTTCTTTTTATCACGAACGTAGAATTTAGTAGCCGAGGCCTTAAGGCCGAGGAAAATAAACCATATTTGAAATCGAAAAATTGTGAAAATGAAAGGAACATTTATTTATATAGGTTATGTTTATGTAACTGTCAGTCTGACAACATTGAGATGTTGCTAACCTTCGAACATTGAGGTTATCATAAAGAACACTCAAAATTTTGTTTTATTTCAAACTTCTTCATTGGAATTGCTTAATTCGTTCTTTCTGCACATATTTCTTGTCTTTTTAAGTACAATTTTACTATTATATATCGTACACCTACCCAAATGATCTTATATGTACAATAATTATTATAAGGTTGACAACATTGCGCTTCATGAAATTGTCGAATAATGGGTTACTTTACTGCGTTCAAAAACACAAGTGGTTAATATTTACCGTGTTTGAAAATTGTACCATATCTACCAGATTCATCTACCGGATCCATGATTTTTGGATCGAGTAAGTCAGCCGATAAATAGACCATTCCAGAATGACGTCACCTGCCCTCCACAGGAGTGATTTTAACTTCACTTTTGAATATTTGTAAAAATTATTTAATTATACATCTTATGATAAATCTTGAGAAATTTTGATTTTGATACAATTCATTCATAAAATTAAACCATAAATTTTTCCATGGCTCCAACATTGAGTAAATTATGTATGAAATTTATTTCTGACAGCTGCCCCTCACGAAATTCATTTGTTCTGGATTGATCTATGCGGTAAATGAAGAATCTAACCTCAATAAAAGGTAGAGATGCCAAACGAAATTGGAATCGGAAGTAGGTTTCAGAGGTTAATTATGATAATACAGAAAATGAGACGAGATAACGCATGCGAATTCTAACCTTCCGTCAATTCGATATATTTTGTATATATCCCATACCAAAAGTTCCTTGAAAAAGATTCTATATATCCTGTAAAATTGTAACACGAATACTCTATTTTTTTACAAATTCTATACCGAAAGTTCCTTTCCCTATTTTATTAGGGGTCGCTGTTCCTTACTCTTCTCTTTTAATCATTTCTATCCAACGCATCTTCTTCACACAATTCTTCCACTCTCAAATCTTCTGCTACACAGTCCTTCCATCTTCTCTTTGGAGCGACACTCTATCACATTCACATGTAACTTTCTGACCCTATATTTTCAACTTTGGTTTTGCATTTGATACTGACATATGTCAATTAAATTTTTTTGAATATATCTGCTGTTAGCAAAGCTGACTAATTTTTGAAATTTAATCTTTCTTAATGTCTGTATAACTCTATATCTATTGCATATGAAGGAAAATGTATAATCAAACCGTATAGACAATAAGATATTCTTTCATATTGATAATCACAAAATGTCGAAAAATGATATTTAACTGCGTTTTTTCAAGAAAAACTGTTAAAAACTTCAAATAAGGGTACTTCCGGTGGATTAATTATAACCAAAATCTAATCAGCTCTTCATATGGATGTAAAGAAGAGGAATACGAAAGAATTATAATTTTTAGAATTGTAGTATTGAAGTTATCGTCGGAGAAAAATTTGTCACACACGGACACATACATACAGACATCATCTTAAAAACAGTAAATTCGTATTGTAGGGACCCTAAAACGTGCTTATTCATTTAAAACTCACCATCGAATTTTTTGACCAAAGACAATACCTTCCTTACCTAAAGGTGACGGAAGGTAAAAATCACAATTTATTTGATTTCTTTTTAAATCAATGATTTTTGATTTTTTTAAATAAATCATGATTTTTGCCAACCCTGGGGTTCGATAATTGCAAAATAAATCATGCGAAGTTGTCCAGGGTTAAGATAATTTCTGAGAAATCGTATTAAATAGCAGGATCTATTTACTACTTTAAAATAACATTTTGATGAATTTGATAATATTTATTATTATTATTATTATATTATTATTATTATTATTATTAAATAATAAAATTTGACGTTTTTTTAAACAGCGTTTTAGTTAAAATAAGGCTTGTGCTACTAGCCAATATTTTTATATGGACGTTATAGTAGGCAATAACCATATTGAAAACGAAATTTGAAAATTGATACAGAATTTTGGTTTGCACTTCTTTTGGACCTTTTTACTTCCTTGTACGAAGTAAAGGAAGTATTGTAATCTCGAAAAATTTCGGTTTCCAGAATTCAACGGAAATATCCATTTTGACCATCCCTGAATCCATTTTGACTAATTTCGTGGTGACGTCTGTACGTACGTATCTTGCATAACTGAAAAACGGGAAGCCGTAGAAAGTTAAAATTTTGTATGTAGGACTGTTATAACATCTAGTTGTGCACCTCCCTTTTTGGTTATTACATAACTTTCGGAAGTGGTACTTTACTTGAAACCAAAACTTTTCAAATTTGGTATATAAGACTTTTATTTCAATGGAAATAACATAATAGATTTTAGTTAAAATGATCTTCCCGGAAGTGGTACTTTACTTGAAGCCTATAATAATTTTAATGAAAAACTATATTAAAATATAATCCAAAATATTTCAAATTTGGTATATAATACTGTTATATCAATGGGAATAACATAATAGATTTTGGTTAAAATAGTCTGACCGGAAGTGATACATTACTTGAAGCTTTTATCAGTTTTTCTTGAAAAAAATGGTGTTATTTTCATTTTAGAAATAAA
This sequence comes from Ophonus ardosiacus, assembly GCA_943142095.1. Taxonomy (NCBI): domain Eukaryota; kingdom Metazoa; phylum Arthropoda; class Insecta; order Coleoptera; family Carabidae; genus Ophonus; species Ophonus ardosiacus. The sequence goes on along the minus strand of OW964837.1, from coordinate 28,392,681 downwards.
TGCTTCTAATAAAAGTTTTAGAGAATTCTGCGTCTAACACATCAAGTATGATTAAATTAGCACTTTGTATAAGCGAGATATGTAAATTTAAAAATTATGTACTTTTTGGTTTCTGTAATTAAGTTTGCTATGAATTAGGACAAAAAATAACAAAAAATAATAGTTATTTATGTTATAAGGATCATAATGTCAATAATTATGGTACTAGTCGTGAAGATTATCATACGAGGCAAAGCCGAGTTTGATAACACGGCGTGTACCATAATGTTTGACATTATGATCCGTATAACATACAAAATTTTATATGCTGGCGTAAATCAATGAGAAAATAAAATACATTATTTTTTTGACGTCCCAAAAAATTAAATCTAAAAAATCAGATATGCTGATTTTGATGTTCTCTTTATATGGAGTTATGGTAACCACATAGTAACAAATTACTTGTTTACAAATTAGCAAGGTTTGACAATAGTGTATGTATATGGTGTGATTTTCGGCAAAAAATGAGTGATTCTGAAGAAAGTTTGCCTTCTGATATAGAAAATTCAGCGCAAAATGTTGTTTCATCACTTTTACCACAAAAATCTAAAGCAACTTACGAAATGACGTTCAACCGTTACGAAGAATGGTGTATAAAGAAGAAGGTGAAAAATATTACAAATAAAGAAAGTGTTACTGGCATATTTTGAAGAGTTGGCCAAAAACAGAAAATCCTCGTCCCTTTGGTCGTATTACTCCATGTTACGAAGTGTTTTGTCAGTTAAGAAGAACATTGATATCAGCAAATATATACACCTGGTCGCATTTTTGAAGCGGAAATCCGAAGGCTATAGAGCTAAGAAGTCCAGAATTTTTACCAAAGAAGACATCGCAAAGTTTTTGTTAGATGCAGAGGATAAACAGTTTTTAATGATAAAGGTAAAAAAAATCAATCAAAATAATATTTTTTTCTATTATTTAATCAATCTTTTATATTTAGGTAGTGTTCATCATTGGATTAAGTGGAGCATGTAGAAGGGAAGAACTGAAGGATTTACTTGTAGAAAATGTAACTGATCAAGATCAAGTTTTTAGAATTGTTATTCCTAACACTAAAACTAAAATTGCTCGGGAATTTTTTGTTACATCTGGAAGTGTTGAAGGTGTGAATATGGTAGAACTTACTAGGAAATATGTCGCCTTGCGTCCAAAGCATGCCGCCCATTCTCGTTTTTTTGTGTCATATAGAAACAATAAATGTACAACGCTCCCAGTAGGAATTCACACATTTGGAAATATGCCTAAACTCATCGCTACGTTTCTTAAGCTTCCTAACCCGGAGGAATACACTGGCCACTCCTTTAGAAGATCTTCCGCCTCCTTGTTAGCAGATTCCGGAGCAGATATTCAAACTGTTAAACGTCACGGAGGATGGAGAAGTAATACAGTTGCAGAAGGATACATAGAAAATTCCGCAGAGAATAAGAAAAAAATATCTGCAGCAATTCTGGGTAAAAAGAATATACCAATGCAGCAGAATATTCAAAACAATGTTCAAATTAGTAATCAAACAAATGAAACACTTTCGACTTCTTTGCCTTAAATTGTAATTAAATAATTCTGCGAATTTCGTTGTTACATTTTTACATAATTTCATTATGATACTGAGTACCATAATGGTTTCATTATGGTACTGAGTACTATAATGAAAGCCATTAGAGTACTGAAACTGAGGTTTATAATGTTCTTATTATGATACGCCAGCATATAAAGAATTTAATGTCAATGTCAAATTATGTCAAATACGTGCAATTTTATGATTGGGTCTGTTATAATACATATTTTAATTATTAACAAAATATGTATAGTTTAACAGGCGTACACGGAAGTCATTTGGTGTACACATCAGATATTTTAAATTCCAATATGGCGCTCATTTGAAATAAGAAGGTTCCTATCAATATTTTGGAAACCGCCGTCTTGAATGTTATTTTGACATGTGGTGTCCACATAAGATATTATTTTAATATAGTTTTTCATTAAAATCTATTATAGGGTTCAAGTAAAGTACCACTTCCGAAAGTTATGTATTGACCAAAAAGGAATGTGCACAACTAGATGTTATAACAATCCTAAATACAAAATTTTAACTTTCTACGGCTTCCCGTTTTTCAGTTGTGTGACATACGTACGTACAGACGTCACGACGAAATTAGTCAAAATGGATCCAGGGATGGTAAAAATGGATATTTCTGTTGAAATCTGGAAACCGAAAATTTTCGCGATTACAATACTTCCTTTACTTCGTACAAGGAATTAAAAATCGGCGAAATTTGAATTTTTGCTAAAGACCTATGATTTTTCGGGAAAAACAAATATGTCTTTAAAATTGTCTACTAGTGAGGTAACTTTGGCCTAATTTAACCAACTTCGTATCTCTTATATTTTCCGAGATTCTCATGGTGAGCCTCGAAAAACGGACACTCTATATACCCCTTTCTCGTAAATAACAAAAATTAATAGATTTTAAAATATATAGGTGTTTTTTTTTTGTCTAGTATCATATTCAGGACGCTCATTTTTTCTGACCCCGCCTGAAGATTCATAAATAGGCAACTGAAGTTACATTTCATAAGTGACTTGGTTTTTAAAAGTTTATTTTGCTCTTACATTCTGTGATTAATCGATTTATGTCCGGTTGCAGAAACGTTAATCAACGCCTTATTCAATCAACGGTTCATTAAAGCGAAAAATTTTGGATCAGTTTCCTTGTTCTTATGACATTTAAATCATTGCTGTCAAAAAATCGCGTTGCATTTGATCGTTTTGATGAACGGAACCGTTGATTGAACCAGGCGTTCATCAACGTTTTTGCAACCGGACATTAAAGTACTCATATTTTCACAAAGTGTCTAGTGAAATGCTTTATGTGTTGCCTATGCTTAAACATCCAAACGAGAATAGATAAAATGGGCAGCCTGTATATGTAAAAATAAAAATTTGGTCCATATCTCAATACCATTGCCGGAAAATGCATGGAATACAATTTGGAACAAGTATAGGGTAAACCTTCTAAGTTAATTTTTTAAAGTGTAAATAAAAATGAATTGCAAACATTTTACTGAAATATCAAATAGTAATACGCGTTCTATACACACGTTTCACATACGTTTCGTTTGTTATAATGAAAAATTATGTTTCAGAAAATTATCAAGAAGCATTGATGGAAACTCAAGTACACATGGTTAGCGCTGGTGCGAAGGACCAGGATACAACCAAAATAACAAATTATCAAAATTTAGGCGAAATTTATAGTAAGGAAGAACCACTGGAAGAAAATCTACAGGCCCGAGAATTTTATGAAAATGTATTGCAAAGTATAAAGATGGAAGATTATAATAAACAGATTGACAAACTATACGACGACCCTATTACTATAAAAAATGATATTGTGAAAACTGAAAATACAAAATCAAATGGTCAAAATTTTGAGGAAATATTTGTTAAAGAAGAACAACGGGAATAAATTTTCTTGAACTGTGAATTTTATGAAAATTTATCGCAAAGTATAAAGAAAGAAGATAATAACGATAAATAGATTGACAAAGTATGTGACAAATCAATTATTTTCATAAATTATATTGTTGTATAGTAGGTAATAAGTTTTACATAGAACACACACTGCAGAAAGCATATGGAAAAACATGGTGAATTTGATTGTACTAAATGTTTAGAATTGTTTATTATAAATATTTTTGTAATAAAAATAAAGCCAAGCTACTTCCATATACATATTTAGCACCTATTTTATACAATTTTGCACCATCAGACATGAAATCTTTGTTCGTGAATTTCTTTACGAATAATTTGAAAAAATTAAATAAGTATCTAATGATGTTGTCATATGTAATATAACCAGTAATATGATTATCATTGATGATATTTTCGAATGAAACTGAGTTTCAGATTTCGTAATTCCGAAAGACGAGTGAAATGTGTAATATGCTGTTTCAGTTTCACGACCAATATCTTCGATTATTAAACATATCACGAGTGTATACAGGATGTTAGTGAATGCTTTGGCCAAAATTCAAGGGCAGCTCTACAATGAAAAATGCAGTACAAAGTTCCTCAGTCATTTTCAGATTTTCTCAAAAAAACTGGATCATTTATATTTTAAGGTTTTTATATTTATATTCAATAGTATTACGCCAATGTTTTGAAAAAATGGGTAAATGGCAGTACGTTACAACATTTTAAGTAGTTTCAGTTTGTTTGAAAGCATTTAATTATTGTGACGATGTAATCTGTCACATGAATATTAGTTCAAACCGCTTTGCCGCGCTCTCCTTTTGCACGCGACGCTGAAAACTTTTCTTTGCTATGCCGAACATAAAGTACACCGTTTACACTAAGTACGAGCGTAATATCTCAACTAGAAGTCCGCGTTCCATTTTTTTCCAAATTTTGGTTAAAATCCCACGTGCTCTTTTGATTCTCGAACATGTGCAAAACAAGTTAAAGCCTGAATAGCCAGCCTCCGGCTATAAAAACTGCGCCGCCGAGATGCGAAGGATAGTATTCTTCCGATGCAGATTTCGACTCCAAAGTCTTCAGCCGGACCCGCAGAGATCTCCAGGTGAGAAACCGTGGTTTTTTTTTGATCTCCCGTCGTAAGCTCCCCGCGAGTTTTGTTTTATTATTTTGCCCATCGTCGTGGCTCGTTGCGTGACTCAGAGCTTCGAACATTGCAACACTGGTAGTGTGTAGACCGCCAGCGTCTTTGGGAGACGCACCTGAGCAACACCAGGGTTACCACGGTGAAGCCGTTGCCGTCCGTACACCTAGAGTATAGTTTTTTTCGCGAGCATCGTCGCTTGTAGTGGCCCGTTGCGAGACCAACCGCCTTAGCACTTAGACGCCGCCGGCGTGTAAACCCGGGCGTTGCCGTCGTCAAGGTGCGTGACTAACCAGAGCCATTACAAGTGACCCGACGCCACCTCGCCGACGTCACCTCCGTATTTCATCCCTGTTAGTGGCTTGTTGCGAGATTAACTTCTTTGGCGTATCGACGCCATCAGCGTTTAACTCAGGTGTTGACGCCAATAAGGTGCGTGACCATCCAGGGCCATTACCGACCGACGACACCGTCTCGACGCCGGGCGTCGTTTTTGAGGAAACCCCCGATTCGGATCCTACTTGGTATAAGGAAGCGTCGCGACACCGCCGGCAAGTGTCCTGACGCATCGACGGGCGTCGTTTTGTGGAAGAGAATCCTTTTCACTTCCACGCACCGGGAAACGCGTCCACATCACCGTATTTACAAAATTCCGCTGTATCGGCGCCGCGTCGTTTTTGAGATAATAACATTTTCGAAATCCTCACCATGGGTAAAGCAACTCTGCACTATTTTGAGATACTCTACCTCACCAACAACGCGACACCGAGCGTCTTTTTCCCGAAAACAACATTTTTGGACTCCGTATTCCAGGGCATTGTAAACCCCACCGTATCCGGTCAAATTTCCGCTACCCAGCCGACGCGACGTCGTTTTTCCCGAACTTCCCGTTTCCGTCCTAAATAAAAATTCACTTGGAACGCCTAGCCATAGGACCTCTTGTACTCGAATTTGGAACAATAAACCAGCCTTTCTACCAACGCAATTGTTTTATTCACTGTTTGAACCTTGTCTCCATAGCAGCTACCGAACCGTTGGCGCCCGAGCAACCAAACGTCAACATTCTTACACGTATACGGAAAATACGTTACATTATAAATTATTACTAAAATTAGAAAATATTACAAAATTACAAAAAGGAAAACGAGCAATTTCGTGCCATAACAGCTGTAGAATGACAATTTCGTAAAGCCATACTTATTAAAAATCTGTCATCCCAGACCGTTGTTGCTCTTGGTCGACCTGATTCAGGTCTCCTTGTGTAACTTTGAGTTTCTTGATATCTCAGAATGGCTTGATGAACGGTTGTGAAGGGCGCACGAACAGTCCTTGCAGCATATCGAATGCTACGTCCGTCTTCCACTAAAGCTATATTCCTAGCAATATCTTGACCGTTTAACGGCAAACTGAAAACAATTAATCAAAAAACGTAACTTGAAGGATGAGAACCAATAATGCAGTAATAATGAGAAAAGTGATAAGCAACTGAAGTTTTTGTTTTTTCCAAACGTCGTCTAACCCTCTGAATTATCAGTAATGATTTGAATTTTACATCATATAGTCACTTTTGAGCATAAAATCCATAAGTTAAAAGTGATCCGTTTTTTGTTTGCCGATGATTGTATAAAATGTATTACAAATTTGGTAAATTACTGAAATAATTCCTTTTTTCATTTTAATTGATTTTGATTACGTTGCTAACTAACAAAAAATTTAACAGGCATACAATTATTACAGTACCTAGTTCTCAAAATCTGGGGAATGTTTAAAACAAATTTTTTTTTTTTTTGAAAAAAAAACTTTACCAGAGAGAAAAGTGATTCAGGACTTTTCAACTGTATTTTTCAATATGAAACCGTCTTTAAATTATAGCCAAAGTATTCCCCATTATCCTATATTTAGTAAGAGAATATAATGATTTTTTTTACCATAAAATGTCAATATAAATGACAAGTGTACCAAACGTGAAACATATTTTTGTAAATTTATAAATATATGTAATTTATCAAACAATTTCACTGCCACCACGACAATATTAATGGCCAGTTGCACCGTTTACCCTTAAATTTTAAGTGGTCCTTAAATTGACAATATCGTATCGAAACGAAATGTTAAATGAGTAATTGAAAATTGTTGTCAAAATTTCGATTTGCATTTTTTTTTAGCCTAGCTTAAAATTTAAGGGTCAGCGGTATAACTGGGCATAAGTAATCATCATCATCAGTCATCACATCTAACAACCAGTTATAATAATTCATCTTATCACAATTCTAATTCAATTTTTACTTATCAAATTAACCAATCGCTGGTACAAAATAAAATTGGAATTGTATGCTCGGAGGTTGGTTATCTTATATTTTGTTTAAATTATAATTCGGCTCTGGTGGCTCAGTGGTTAGAGCAACGCCTCTTAGTCATGAGTGTCTCGGGGTTCTGGGTTCGAATCCCATTAAGTCAAGGATGTTTGTGTATGTGAACTTACTCAGTAATTGGGATTTAATCCTGTTGAGAGGTTTAAAAAGAATAAAAAAAAGAATAATAGCAATTCTTCTGTCACAATTATGTGTTAATTTTTTTTTCTACGGTAGAAAATTAAAGTTTGAACAAATACGATTGTATTGTAAAACTTGTGTACAATCAAAACAATTAAAATTATTATTCCAAGAATTACTCTAATACACCAATTGAAAAATAATTCTCTCTTACATATGCCTGGTAAAAATGTTTGAGAATTAATTAAATGCTATAAATCCTGAGTTACCACTTAATATACACTCATTTAAATTTTGTTTTTTCAAATAACGGAAATAAATTTGGTTTGATTTTTACTACATTACTACTATTATTGTGCGACCAAGCGATATGTGCCCCTGGCCTCGACTTCGGAGGCGTGGTCTACGGAGGTGCTATCATTAACAGTCCATTCGGAGACAGTAGTTTTCTATATAAATTTTAGCGGTTCATTTAAACAGAAAATATTTATTTAATTGTTATTTATTACTTGATATTACTATTTTTGTGTGCAAGGAAAAGTAATTATGGGGTCCCGTGGCCGCGTGCCAGAGTGTTTGGTCGCGAACCTGGGGAACCGGATTCGATCCCGACCGACGCCAAATATTTCCAATTTTAAATGGCACAAAAGTGACCCCTGTGGTGCACTCTCCACGCCAACAATGAGTGCTCGTGAGGTGACGCCTGGTAAGCGCCCACACGGTAAAATATATCGTCATCATTACCGATGTCTACATGTGTTGTAGATACTGGCACACCCAGAAATGGGTAATATGCCGTGATGATATATTTATATTTATTTATAGGAAAAGTAATTAAACTCTTGTTGATCTAATAAATACTTTCTCCATAATTTTTTTATTAGTACGCCTGCCGCCGCCGCCACTGCTCTTCTACTTTTATTCTGTATGTAGTTTTGTAGTTACGCGTTCGCGGCAAAATTCTAAATTGTCAGCGCGTGCCTTCCGCGTCAAGGCCAGGGGCACATATCGCTTGGTCGCACTCATAGACAAGGAAAGATATATACTAGACCGAGTTTACAATGTTAGGAGTTTGTGCCAAATAGAATCGATGGGCGTCATAACGAGACGCTAATAGAAAGCCGGGAAATTTAAAAATAGGAAAAATATGTTTTCTGAAACTAGCAAAATATAGACATATGTATACCGTAAAGACTGAAAACAATCAAATTCAATAATAAAATATATTTGTACATAAAACAAATAGCGAAATAAGCTTTGTAAACAAATACTAACCAAAGAAATAAAATTGAAAAACTCTCACTAACAGAAATGACAGATTGCTGGACTGCCAACATAAATAAATAAAATTCACTACAACTGAAGAAAATATTTATTATAATTATTGTAAAAATAATGTAAATTAAATATTGTTCGTACTTTTTATTGGGCGACTGAGCTTTATTATTTTGAAATGAAGAAATGATGTAAAATACGTAATTTAAGTTACTGCATAGTTACTTTTTTTCATTATGTTGTAGAATTTACACTAGAATTAGCGTCTTGATATTTATTCAATTCGGCACAAAGCTGGACATTGCCGCCATGATGGAAGCTCGGTCTAGTATATATCTTTCTTTGTCTATGGTCGCACTATATACTATATAGTCGGCAGCGGTTAGAGGTGAACATAGAGATTTAACGTGAGACTCAGTTTTATGCAATTTTCTCCTGTTTATACTACGCAAGATTGCAAAGTTGTACAGAATTAAAATTTACAAACAACATTGTTTTTACATTTTTTTATTGTTTTTAGTTTCTTCATACTTTTAAAAAGAAATTTCAATATTTCGGTTCATTAATAGCAATAGCTATTCGTATTAATTTTACTTACAATTTGTACTTTTATAAAATACAGTATATTTTTATCCTTTTGCTATAATAAAATAATTGTATATTGAAATATTATTTTTAGACGACCATTGTGATAAGTATGACATATCAACGTAGTATCCTAACACTGAAAGTTGAACTTATGACATTAGTGTTACGATATATTTCATATTGCTAGGTTACAATGTCATTATTTTCTGTCTATATGTATATATTATTCATTTGTCAGCTGTCCGTACGTTTGAACCTAAATTTCAGTTTTGTAAAAAAAGTAAAATTTATTTATGCTCGTCTAAAAAATAATGTTCATAACTTGTATGAAATACAAATATCTTAGCTCGTGTGTATTGACACTCCGTTACGCGTCATGCGTCAATTTACACTCGCATGATATTTGGTATTTTTCATAACTTGTTACGAAAATAACTATTTCATTATATTTTAATCATATGAAACATTTTGATAGCTGCTGTTCTTGACGTCTATATTAGGAGAATGGGCTACTTGCGTGCATTTTTTTTATTTAATATTTTTGAAGAGAAGATAAAAACTAGTTACCCATATTTTTCTTTTAATTTTTTTTTTAATTGGTCAGAAAAAAATGAATGAAATTTGCATATTTAAATTACCGTCATGTATGACGTAGAATTGCGCCGCACCAATGAATGGTTGTAAAACGGTAAGCCCATAGCAACGGCCTGTGCGGGTAATGATAATGTAAACATGACAGATCATCTGATTGACGTTTAAATAGTTTGGAGGTTAATGTTTTGGTTTGTCTTTTAACCTTGTACGAGTATAAGTTAAATTAAAATCCTTCAAAATCATGCTTAACAAATCGAAATACGTAATCTAAGTAACAAAAACCACGCAAATTGCAAATAATAAATAAGAGAGACAGATCATACGCCATCTACAGGTTACATATTTAACTATGTAACCAGAAAATGATCTTATTTATTAAGAAACATATTTTTTTTTTAAATAAAATTTGTATTTTTACGTACGTTTTCAACATAACATTCGGCATATAGTGATAGAAATCGGATTTTCAGTACATCGCTAGTAGCCCATTGGGTGGTAGAAATAAATGTTTGTATGCACACACTTGCTAGTTTACAAAGTCTGAAAATTTTATAATTTTGTTTGTGAAGAAATCTCGTGGGTTTGTTTTGTTTTTTTTGTTAACCTATTGTTAAGAATCCAGTGAGTATTTTATAATGGAGCTAGGTAAAGTGTATTAAAAGTAAGTATTTCAATATTACTTTGAATTTAATATTGAACCCATTTACTTTATAGAATTTATAGCGTGGGTATATTTTTTAGGGTACATAGAGAGTGAATATATTCTATGATTTTTCATTTATTTAATTAAGGGTTCTTCAATTTCTATGGTTAACCCTATACCCTATGGTTCTTATAATTTACAATAAGGCTGTTGCAAAAATTTTATATGACTTCTAAGTACTAAATTTTTAAAAAATATTGTTCTTTAAAGAGCCAAAAATTCGAAAATACCACGGAATATCCATTAAATATTGTACAAATAAATGATGGAAATTTGTGTAATATTCTGAAAAAGTCAGGAAATTTGAAACAGAATGTGACGTATGAGTAAATACAGTTTAACATGTGTAACAAGCTGTCGCTTACGTTTATTTATATGAATATGAATAGCGTACGTGATGGACAAACTGTTTTCTTATTGGCTATGAATGACGTGCTGTATACAGGCTGTCCCATTTAAGGTACGAATGCATTGGTATCTCGAGAACCGTAAGAGCTACGAGGTTGGTTAAATTAGACAAAAGTTGCCCCATTAGGAGGCTATTTAATGGTGTTTTGTTATTTGCGAAAAAATGCATAGGTCACTAGATACAGGTGAAAATGTAAATTTCGCGATTTTCTTTTTTTGCTTATAACTTTGTTATATGAAATAATACGAGATTCTGGTTTGCACTTTCTTAAGGCACTTTTGTATGGTGAATTTGCAGAAGTACTCAATTTTTTTTTATATCGAACCATTTACGAGTTACTGATAGCAACTTTTATTTTTCATATGGAGGTCATATTAAGCTATGGCATTTTTAAATAGAGATTTTTTTTTAGCTTTACAATGATATAAAACAATAATAATTTATTTTTATAATTAACAGAAAAATTAATAAAAATTGTTATTTATACTAAAATTAAATTGAAAAAAGTAAATCGAAGACTGCTATGGAAACAACAAACAACAAAAAAGTGCAACAATTGAATTTCTGAATTTTACTTGACAATAGTAGATTATTACGAGTAATAAAAAGGAATTTTTCTCGTTGGGAAAAATTTGATATGTTGAGTTGTTACATTCGTTGTCAAAGTTCGTTTATTACTCGTAATAATCTACTATTGTCAAGTAAAATTCAGAAATTCAATTGTTGCACTTTTTCGTTGTTCGTTGTTTCCATAGCAGCTTTCGATTTACTTTTTTCAATTTAATTTTAGTATAAATAACAATTTTTATTAATTTTTCTGTTAATTATAAAAATAAATTATTATTGTTTTATATCATTGTAAAGCTAAAAAAAATCTCTATTTAAAAATGCCATAGCTTAATATGACCTCCATATGAAAAATAAAAGTTGCTATCAGTAACTCGTAAATGGTTCGATATAAAAAAAATTTGAGTACTTCTGCAAATTCACCATACAAAAGTGCCTTAAGAAAGTGCAAACCAGAATCTCGTATTATTTCATATAACAAAGTTATAAGCAAAAAAAGAAAATCGCGAAATTTACATTTTCACCTGTATCTAGTGACCTATGCATTTTTTCGCAAATAACAAAACACCATTAAAATAGCCTCCTAATGGGGCAACTTTTGTCTAATTTAACCAACCTCGTAGCTCTTACGGTTCTCGAGATACCAATGCATTCGTACCTTAAATGGGACAGCCTGTATACTTGACGTCACAGGGAGTGGAGAGGGGGGTGTTTTTCATGCTTATTTCTGGCGAAATTCTTTTTATTTAATTATTTACGAAAATAACTATAAATTCTTATTTTTTTATTACTATGAAAAATATTGCATGAACTTCCATTTAAAATCTTTTTTTAAAAAATGTGAAACCGATGATGTTCGTATGCGTGTGTGTGTGTGTGTGTGTGTGTGTGTGTGTGTGTGTGCGCGTGCGTTTGTGTGTGTGGATGTTGGAACCACGGTTTCTCAAATACTATAAGACTTAAAAAAATATTTAACTGCAGTTTCCTCAATCTGACATTCCTGGGAAAAGCTGATTAGATTTTGGTAACAATTGGACAACCGGAAGTAATAGTCTTCTAAATATTATTTTTTTAAAATCTCTGTTATTCCTAATATTAAAGAATGTAAATATCTCTATCCGCTACATTTAAAAATTTTATTATATTTTCTATGGCGTTAAAGATAGAGACATACAAATATATAAAATAATAATGTAAATGAATCTCGCAGCCCATGGAAAACAAGTGGAAAAATTAAATTTTTTGTAATTGACAGATAAATGTGTCAAAAAGCCAGACATTACTGAAGACTTTCTGGGAAGTACATTTCATATTTCTTATTTTATTATTAATTAAATATTTATAATTATAGATTCATGTTACATATACCCTTCAGAAATACCGCCAATCTCATCAATGAATTGGAAGAATCTCGAACATTAGAAGAATAAGAGTGAATAGAATGAATTAAAAAATATAAAAAAGATATGTGTTTTGTGTGTATCAGAAATGTCAAATATGTACAATACTTTACAGCCTAATATGGAAATGGCGAGAGGTCTTGTGCTCTGTGCTGGCCACAACATATATTATTATATACAAACTTTTACATCGTTGAAAAGAGAAAAATGTATATTTTAGTAAAATAATTGTAGGTTGCTATTTAAAAATAGAAGTTGATAGTCGTTTCTTATAAACCTGTTTTTATATTCCCGGACTAGGCATGAAAAGAAAAGATTAGAACAGATCCATTAAAAAAATATTCCTTTGGTTTGTCCATAAAATGCCTTTCTAGTCATATAAGTTCGTTATCGTCTCTAAATTTTGTTCCCCTTAGTGCTATTTTACATTTGGAAACAAAAAAAGTCAGAGGGGGCTAGATCTGAACTATTAGGTGGATGGTCAATTTCCACGAAACTACATTCAGCAACGGCAGCTTTTGAAACTTTTTCCAGACTCACCCTGTGCAGGTAATTATGTCACTTAGGCGTAGAATTTAATTCTCTACAACATTTATTTGAACCATTTTTGTCTAAAATTAAATGGGAAGTTTTGCGCAAGAAAAAACTGATTTCCCATGTTAAACGTCTAAGGTCCGCTTTTTAATTAATACCATACATACAGGTGTATCAGGACCAGTATAATAGTTATTTACATTTAAGTGCGTGTAAGTTGTATTTTACAGCGCGACAGCTTTGTTTAAGGCACGAGCCCTTAAGGCGAGTGCCTTATTAGCTGGAGCGCTGTAAAATAATTCACGCACGAGAATTGTATCAAATTTTTTGGCCGACGATAATGAAAATCACTTTTTTAATGAGATAGGTTGTACTTCTGAAAAGGGTTAGTTTAAAATACCAGTTAAGTCAATTTTCAAATTTGATTATACTTATCTTCAGTAGAGTGTAGAGTACTTCTAGCGAAAATTTATCTGTAATAATAGACGTTGTTTATGACTGATAATATATTTATTTGCTGATATTTTCTTCGTAATAAATAATAGGTAGGTGTCGATATTTGACATTTCAGAAATGTTCGCCTCGCGTATTTGACAGGTATATCGATCGGTGACTATGTCGGTAACGGCGGATTTTTACAATAACACAGACAGATGTCGCTGCCGTGATTTTGATTTATATAAATTAATTTTAAATATAGGATATGTTAAAGTAAAAAAGTAACTTATGTAGGTAGTACTTTTTTACATGAACTTTATTATAGTAAAGATGATTTCTTTCTAAATGCCCATAAACGTCGAGTGTATTTTGATTATTTTACCGCATAGTTAGACAAGTTACAACACAGTAAGCGTAAAATGTAGATTACACTTGCTGGGTATACAATTGTAAAGTTCTCATTACACTTCAGGAGGGCAAAAAAAAATTATTAGTGTATTCCTGAGAGCATTTTGAGTAAAAAATGTTATATTACACATGTCCGCACACTTTTTGCTACAGAGTTACAGCCCTTCAGGCACATTTTTGTTAATAACAGTAGTACTAGTTGCATGAAAATTTTGAAACTTGGTATGTGCTTATGTGTATACTACTTATGTAGATGTATTTATACATCATTTGTTTTTGTATTTCAACCAGAGGGGAAACTATACAAGTTTTTTATCGTTATTTTTTATCTACTAACATTTTTCCTTTTTTACTTATATAGGTAATATTACATACAATGCAAAATTATGCATAACGGTGCTTTTGCTAAAACTTCATACATGTAGTAATTTTTGAGATATTTTAATTTTAAGAAATAATCATGTATTAAAAAAATTTATATAGGTAACAATTAAGAAACAATGAAATTCAGATAAATTAATTCTTGAATATTTACGTTGATATTCTCTGAACGTATGTTCGCCATTATTGTCACAATATCCCTTAAATAAACACCATATCTGCATACTGAACAGCACTAATATTTTGCATTTTTTTTTTAATTAATAAAAAAGTTTTCCCAATATGAAAACAAGGTATATAACAATGATTATAATAGTTATTTATGCATCAAGGTACTGAAGTTCTATTTTTTTTTTTATCACGAATGTGGAATTTATTTGCCGAGGCCCCAGTGGCCGAGTAAAATAAACCATATGAGTGATAAAAAGTGCCGAGGCGCATATTAAAATTTTATTTGAAATCGAAAACTTGTGAAAATGAAAGGAATATTATTTTATAGGTTAAGTTTAAACATAATCTCTCAGTCTGACATTCAATGCTGCTAACCTCGGACATTGAAGTTATCTTAAAGAACACTCAAAATTATGTGTTTTATCATCTCAAACTTATTCATCGGAATTTAGTTTGTTTTTCTTGCACACATTTTTGTCATTTTACGTAGAAATTTACTAATGTACAGCAATTATCATAAGGTTGGCACCACTGCAATTATATGAAATTGTCGTATAATGGATTACTTTAGTGCCGATTTCTGAGCTTTTAATGGCGAGTTTTGTGCACTTTAGTGATAATTTCAAATAAACAGATTTTATTTATGTTTTATATTTTATTTTGTTTATACCTTTTTGCAGGTCACATATTAGTTTACAACAATATACACGCGTGTGAGCTGGAGCAATAATTTATTTTAGCCGCGCATTTAGCTTAAATTCGATTCTTACAGAAATATTTCGCATCAAAAATTATCTGTCGCCCTAGAGCCCTTCAAAAATTATTTTTCTACGGAAATTATACTTTTTTGCAGGTCACATGTTAGTTTACAACAATATACACGCGTGTGAGCTGGAGTAATAATTTATTTTAGCTGCGCATTTAGCTTAAACTCGAAATTTAAGGAAATATTTCGCGTCAAAAATTATTTGTCTTCTAGAGCCCTTCAAAAACTGTTTTTCTATGGAAATTATACTTTTTTGCAGGTCACATATTAGTTTACAACAATATACACGTGTGAGCTGGAGCAATAAATTATTTTTGCCGCGCATTTAGCTTAAATTCGACTCTTACAAAAATATTTCGCATCAAAAATTATAAATTAATATAATTTATTGCCCCAGCTCACACGCGTGTATATTGTTGTAAACTAATTTATGTGACCGACGAGAAAGTATAATTATCAAGTTTTATCATGTAGCTCAGAAACAAAAGGTAATCGAAAATTCCCTAATGGAAGTTGCCTCAAAAAGTTGGCCCATAAAGCCCTACATCAATTTTCAGTAGCGTGCTTAATAAAAAAGTTTTTCATATAAGGAACTCGAATTTGATCCAACCTGTACAATAATATCTGGTTTAATTTATAATTTCATTGTTAATACAATGATTTTTTGTCTTAATCTTAATAGATTAAGGCAAAAAAATTACTTTCTATTTTCTAGTAATTTTTTATTTATGTACTAATCAATCATTAGAGCTATTCCACAGAATTTTTATTATTATTTTAAATAAAACTTCATTCTGTTTTGAGGCAATTCATAGTATTAAAAACTCTTAATTGTTCCTCGTTTAACAGTATTTTATTTTCGGAAATCAGTGTAACTTCACATTCCCCTTATACTTGTCTTTCTCACACACACTGCTCTGAGTACGCTACGAGAGAATGATAACAATTGTATGGCGTCAAAAGGGGTTTTAGCAAATTATGTTGTTTTATACTTATACCCCCGAAATTATTTGTTAATTAAAATGTTGGTGGTGATGGTGTTGGAGGTCTTGGTAACTTCGTTCCCCATACCCAGTCCAAGCCCCGCCCCGCCACCGCCATTAAACTTTATCAACATCATATAACCAAACAGTGGCCATCTCCACCAACACCCAAACTAATTACAAAAACCAACTTCCTTCTCTTATTAGTTCCAATTCCCCCATATTTTATTCTCCTCCTTCTAACCTTGTTGATAAAACATTATCACAGGAAACACGTGCAAATAACAATATCACACCAACTTCCTGAAAAAATTTTTAGAATAAATTTATCATCGACAATTCATATCAGCAAACATCCTGTCCTTGTTGATAAAAAGATACAGTATCACAGCACATCCTGTACAAATTCTTGGAAAAAAATTATCACCAACAATTCATATCAACAAACATCCTGTACTTGTTGATAAAAAATTATCACCGGACGCACGTGCAGATACAGTATCACAGCACATCCTGTAAAAATTCTTGGACAAAAATTATCACCAACAATTCATATCAGCAAACATCCTATACTTGTTGATAAAAATTTATCACCGGACGCACGTGCAGATACAGTAAAAATTCTTGGAAAAATATTATCACCAACAATTCATATCAGCAAACATTCTGTACTTGTTGATAAAAAATTATCACCGGACGCACGTGCAGATACAGAATCACAGCACATCCTGTAAAAATTATTGGAAAAAATTTACCACCAACAATTCATATCAGCAAACATCCTGTACTTGTTGATAAAACATTATCACAGGAAACACGTGCAGATACAGTATCATATCACATCCTATAAAAATTCTTGGAAAAAATTTATCACCAACAATTCATATCAGCAAACATGCTGTACTTGTTGATAAAAAATTATCACCGGACGCACGTGCAGATACAGTATCACAGCACATCCTGTAAAAATTCTTGGAAAAAATTTATCACCAACAATTCATATCAGCAAACATCCTGTACTTGTTGTGAGTGGTGGGGTGGAGATTAGTGAATAAAATAAAAAAAAAAACAAAAATATTAATAAAATGTGGCCCCCTAGATGTTAAAACATTTAGCGTAAACCGGGTATGTCTATCACAATTCGTTTCAAAGTTATTAAGGGTGGATCGTCTTAAGCGTGCCAGCCTGTATAAAAATATACTTTATATCATTCAATAATAAATTTCAAATGAAATTGAAAATCTGTTTATTTCTCAACAATAGCGAGGCGAATTTAATAGTTATAAACTAGTGCTCGGAATACCGGTGGATCGAAAAGACCATCCGCTCACCCGTATTTCAGCGAATACGGGTCGGAATCGATTCTTCACCCATAAGACCCGTAACACCTATAAGAACAGAAAGACCCATA
Organism: Ophonus ardosiacus; assembly: GCA_943142095.1. NCBI lineage: Eukaryota > Metazoa > Arthropoda > Insecta > Coleoptera > Carabidae > Ophonus > Ophonus ardosiacus. The sequence goes on along the minus strand of OW964837.1, from coordinate 28,374,904 downwards.
CGACCCGTAAGACGTATTATTCCGTTGCTAATTATTCATTTAAATAATCATGCCGTTGAAAATCAATTTTATTTAATTTAGTCGGTTTATTTGATTAAACATTTCACATAATACAATTAGTTTTAAAAGATAAGTTAGTAAGTTGTATAATAATAAGAGAAGTAAAAAATCTCGATTTTTAAGACAGACACCATTATGAATAATTTGAATGTGGGCAATAATGAAATATGTATGTACTCGGTACGGCGAACTATACCCCTTAATAAAGGCAGTCGCACGCTTCACACTTAACGTCAATTCTTACGGGCAATACGGTTCTTGGGGGTTATACCCGTATTCCATTTGGTCCGGGTGGGTGTGTATTTTTTCTTTCATCTAGTTATAACTGAATATTCTAATGAGCGATTTCATAACCTGGATCCGAAATTCGATTCCACTAATCGGAACCGAAAATTGGTTCCACTACCCAGAACCGGAACCGAAAATCGGTTCCAATCAGCTTCATTCCACAATTTGCTCTAAGGTTTTTAAAATTATGTATTCAATAAAACTTCACTTGAAGTACATATATCGTCCAATTCGTAATATAAAAATATATAGCGTGTCCCATTTGAAATATGAAAGAGTTAATGTAATTTCCGGTTTAACCGGCAACGCTACACAGCATGCCGAATACCATGATTTGTGAACCCCAAAGCCCAGTTTCAAATATATTAAGAAAATCAAAAAAAAAAATTACCTATATATAAAAAAGTTATTTTGGATGGCTCGTTTTTCAGTGTCACCTATATACCGTGAGTATTTTTTAAAGTGAAACATTGGGTTTGTCATATCCATGGTTACTTGACATTTGATTGACAGCAATGTATTTGCCCGTTCCATTTAAAATGAAACATAGGGAACGTGTTTGACATTTAATAAGACGTCAATAGAGATTAATCTTGTTTAAATAATTATACCTGCATTCTAAATTAAAATTAGTTGTAGAAAAAATTTAGTGTACACCTTGTGCCCGAGTGGTTTTCTGACGCGGCTAAATTTCTTACAATATTTAAAAATAATACTTCTGCGAAATTCATTCCCCATGTGTCATTTTAAATGAGACAGACAAATACATTGCTGTCAATCAAATGTCAAATCATAACTTATAGGGAAATTCAAGGGTTATCTGTCATATTGACAAGATGTCATTAGAGGTTAATATTGTTTAAATAATTATACCTGTTTCTAAAAATTAAATTTAGATGTAGAAAAAATACTGTGTGCACCTTTTGCCCGAAATATGTTTAGTGCTCTCGAGTGGTTTTCTGACTCCGCTAAATTTCTTACAATATTTTAATATAATACTCCTGTCAGATTCGTTCCCTATGTTTCATTTTAAATGGAACGGGCAAATACATTGCTGTCAATCAAATATGAAGTCGTAACCAAGGATATGACAAACTCAATCTTTCACGTTAAAAAATACTCACGGTAATAATAACAGCGATAGCGAATTTAATTATACTTATAACAAATAATAACGGATGGGGATGTAGTTCAATATTTATTACATCTGGTTGTCGAGAATCGATAGTAACTTTTAATTTTCATATTACCTATTTTTACTAAAATTATTGAATTAAATGGCTAAATAAAATACAATTCTTGTTTTTTCACTTTATTACAAAACCAAGAATTGTGTTTTATTTAGTCATTTAATTTTCTAATATGTTCCACCAAGTACCGTCCAATATAGAACTACTACTTTTTAAGAAAAATTCTTTTAAATAATAACAAATTAGTTGTTTCGTTTAAAAAAGGATTATAATTTTAGTAGTTCTTATTTTTAGCAGGTACATAAATTTTCCCAAAACAGGAAATACACGTCTTTAAAAATACTGTGTAAAAGATTAGAAATTCTGACAATTTATTCGTCTTAACATACATCTGCGATATATTACAAGTCACCAGAACTCGAAGATCGTAATAAAACGATGAAACACACCTCAATTATGTTTACAAAGAACCTTAAATTGTATCTGCCATAAAAATGTCACCACTGTCGCTGGTTTCTCAAGTTTTGCACAGAGTTGGAGTCTATCTATTTACAGTGTTGATGTCAATTGTTATTATATACATATCTATACTAATATAATAAATGCGAAAGCAACTCTGTCTGTATGTCTGTTTGTCTGTCTGTTACGTTTTCACGCCTAAACCGCTGAACCAATTTTAATGAATTTTGGTAGGGAGATAGATTGGATCTTAGAGAAGGACATAGACTACCTTTTGTCGCGAAAATAAAACTTGAAGGGGTGAAATAGGGGATGAAAGTTTGTATGGAGAACCTATCATTTCTTCCGCTGAATCAATTTTTATGAATTTTGATACAGAGGTAGATTGGACCTTGGAGAAGGACATAGGCTACCTTTGTCGCGAAAATAAAACGTGAAGGGGTGAAATAGGGGATGAAAGTTTGTATAGAGAATCCATCATTTCTTCCGCTGAACCAATTTTGATGAATTTTGATATACAGATAGATTGCAGCTTGGAGAAGGACATAGGCTACATTTTGTCGCGAAAATAAAACTTGAAGGGGTGAAATATAGGGAATGAAAGGTTGTATGGAGAACCAATCATTTCCTCCGCTAAACCAATTTTGATGACTTTGGTATAAGAGATAGATTGGAGCTTGGAGAAGGACATAAGCTACCTTTTGACGCTAAACTAGTACCAACTATTTAAATGCCAAATATAGTAGCCGCGCTATAAGTTGAGACTGCCAATTGACTCACTGCGCATACTAGCTAATCTGAAAACATCAACTACAATTTCTTTGGTTTGTGAATTAATCCCCTTCCCCTTTATATCAATTTTAAATGTTGATGGAGTGTTTTTCTCATTATAAAATAATAAGATATAACACTTACTAGCAAACAGGTAACAATTGCAAATATTCGGCTAAACGTCAATGTACGTAACCATCCTATTTTGACTGTTCGACTCGTCCAAGTAGGTTCAGCGCATACTAGATGAGTCTCAACTCAACCTGCGCCAGCTATATTTTAAGTTATCCACCGTGCCAACACCGGGTTAAGTCGGGCCATTTTATTTTAATACCTAAGTTATAAGTAATATTGATCTTTATTGCTACTAGTAAAACGTTGACTCACCATATTAAATTTAATTTGGGTTGTTTTCTCCTAGAATAGCGATTTTACCATGGTTAGCTTAGTTACATGGTTAGGGATACCTACCTACATATTATGGTAGATTTAGAAAGATAAGAGGATTTATTTTTGTAATTTTATAGAATTTTGTTAATAGAATACGATATTTTTTCTTATTAGATAGAAATATAGGTACGGAGAACAGACAAAGCAATTATGACACAAATATCTCATTTTTCGAAATTTGTATAGTTATGGGGATTTCTCTTTGTAAGGCAATTTTAAGTCAGTTACGTATGGAGAACCGTGAATAAGTAATGACGGGCCCCAAGAAAAACAAATCTGACGTGGTCAGTACATGACCTCCCGCCAATTCCATGTTTAAAATAGCAATGAGCTTTAAGTAATTGCTTCCAGTTGATCGTTTGTAAATAAAATGTAATTTGTTGTCCAATAAATAGAAAAGTCTGTCATTAACAAAAATCTGTTAGAGATCGAAATTCAGTACTACATCCGATTTATTATATATAGTAGTTAAATTCTAATATGTTTCAAATTATATATGAGTTTTAAATACCAAATTTGAGAAGTTTTGGATTAAGGAAAAATCGTCACACACAAATATTCTTATAAAAATCAACATCATCTTCCAGGTGCTCTAAAACGCAATCTTTGTAAATTCTTCGCCGTAAATGATCCATTTTGTAAATGTGTAGTTGTAAATTAACCTTAATTTATAGTGCTGCAAAAATAGCAAATTTAAATCAGATCATCCTGCACATCTAATATTTATGTATGATGGAAAATATATTATTTTTACAAAGCTTAATTTCATTAGAATTAAAAAAATTTCTATTATATTCTGCTTAACACGGTACGGTTTCATTCTTAATTTTAATGCAATTGCTTCCTGACAGTGACATTTGTTTAAATATGTCAAAATTGTTATTAAAATTATGTTTTTATTCGACGCATAGGCAAGATGATATATATTGAAATAAATTATATTATATATTCATATTTATAGTTATTTATGTATTAAGAGCGTAAGGAGGCTTTTATGGCCTGCGGCGGGATTTTGGGCCTGAGGCGTAAGCCGAGGGATAAAAACATGCCAAAGGCCATAAAAGCAAGTTACGCTCGTGGTACATACAAAACTTTATGCACGGACGAAAATTTTCAAATTATGAGTGTTAGAAAAATTGTATCGAAAAGAATTTGTCCCCGTCAATCCAGTATCTAGTGTTGCTATGAAAGCGGAGAACAACAGTTTATTGTTTGTTTATTAGTTATGTCATTTGAGTTTTATTTTGTGTATCTCCGTGCTTTCCATATAAATATCACAAAATTAATTTTCATTTTTCATAAAAAAATATAAAAATTTTGATTTGTAATAAAAACTTTTCATGTTGCCTGTTTAAATTGTTTATATTGTAGGTTATAGTTTGGTTTGACGTTTCATTATAGCCCACCGAGCTATAATGAGGCCCGCGGGCTATAAAATGACGTTTATGTCAAAGAAATTCGAGTATAATTGTCAAATTATGATACGTCCGTGCATAAAAGTTATTTACAGTTATTTATTAATGCCCGTATTCATAAACACAAACACTCGTTAAATTTCAAAACGGTTCGTTATAATTTTTGACAAATAGAATCAAACTTGACAAGTTACATTTCGATTTTTCTGTCAGTGTCGACTGTTTTTACTGGATAAAAATTATAACGAACCGTTTAAAATTTTATGAGTGTTTATGAATATGGGCATAAATGTTATTATCGTAGAATTGAAGATTGTATCATTATATTCAATTTTAATTAGTAAAAGTTGCTAAAAAATATATATTCAATGAATTTTTTACAAGAAAAACTATTAAAAGGTTGAATAAATGATATTTCGGGTTGTCCGATATACACTAAAAACTAATGAGCTCTTCTCACATTAGTATAGAATGGGTTATACAAAATTTCTAAATTTTCTGATTGATAGTATTTGAGTAATCGTGTCCACACGAGCCACACACACAGACATACACACATACATACATACACACACATACACACACACCCACCCACACACACACACACACATACACACACACACACACACACACACACACACCTACAGACATCATTGTAAAAATGTTAAAATCGGATTCTGGGGATATCAAAACGTGCTTATTCACTAAAATCTCTATATGCGATTTTTAGCACTATCCCTATACCTCCCTTACCTAGGGGTAGCAGGAGGTAAAATGTTGCGGACGGGCCCCCGTACACTTAGTTACGCCACTGCTAAATCTTTGAAAATTTAACGATTGGAAAAATAGAAATCACAATAGCTAAACACTTAATACTCTAATGTCTATATAATGACAAGTGATTATGAGTATTATAGAAAATTCGAAACTAATTACATGGTTTATTATCTTAGATGTTAAAGTATATGAGTACATAAACACATTTCAACAACAAAAATTTCCATTGTCTGATTTTAAATATTTATATTAGTTTTCAATTGATATTCAGTGGCGTAACTAACTAGGATTTAGAAAATTTAAAATTATGAATAGTTTGAAAGCTATTTAAAAAAATCTGATGTGGCCAGCACATAAACTCCCGCCAATTCCATGTTTAAAATAGCAATGAGCTTTAAGTAAAATTTCACTTCTGATTTATCGTTTGTAAACAAAATCTACTTTGTTGTTCCAATAAATAGAAAAGTTTGTAATACGAAATTTTGGATTATATTTTATTATGTTTTTCCTGAAAAATCTGTTAGTTGTTAGAGCTTCAAATTCAGTACTACATCCGGTTTATCATATATAGTCAAAATCTAATATGTTGTTTCAAATTATATAAGAGTATTAAATACCAATTTGGCGAAGTTTTGGATCATTACTATATTTTAAGGTAAAATCGTCACACACATTATTGTCAAAATCATCACCAACTTCCTTATGCTCTAAAACGCAATGTGTAGTTGCTAACTATTATTTGACACTTTGAAATCACGTTCTTATTGAGAGTTGTTTGATATATAATGCTGCAAACATCAAACTTAAGTCGAATTATCCTGTATATCTAATATTTATGTATGACGGAAAATATATTATTTTTACAAACCTTAATTTCATTAGAATCATATTTAAATACTAAATTCTTCTTAACTCGGTTTCATTATTAATTTTAATGAAAATTGCTTCCGTGACAGTGACATTTGTTTAAATATGTCAAATTTGTTATTAAAGTATTGTTTTTGTTTGACGCAGAGGCAAAGTGATAAATTATTTTATAATATAATATAAAGTTATTTACTAAATGCTATTATCGTAGAATTGAAGATTGTGCCATTATATTCAATTTGTATTGGTAAAAGCTGCTTAAAAATTATATTCAATGAATTTTTTTACAAGAAAAACAGTTAAAAGTTTGTATAAATGATACTTCCGGTTATCCGATATGCACTAAAACCTAATGAGCTCTTCCCACATTAGTATAGAATCGGTATACAAAATTTCAAAATTTTCTGATTGATAGTATTTGAGTAATCGTGTCCACAAGATCCACACTCACACACAGAAACACACACACAGACACACATACATACCTACAGACATCATTGTAAAAAATCTGATGTGGCCAACACATGACCTCCCGCCAATTCCATGTTTAAAATAGCAGTGAGCTTTAAGTAAAGTATCATTTCCGGTTAATCGTTTGTAAATAAAATCTAATTAGTCTGTACATGACCTCCCGCCAGTTCCATGTTTAAAGTAGCAATGAGCTATAAGTAAAGTTTCACTTCCGATTGATCGTTTGTAAACAAAATCTACTTTGTTGTTCCAATAAATAGAAAAGTTTGTAATACGAAATTTTGGATTATATTTTATTATGTTTTTCCTGAAAAATCTGTTAGAGCTTCAAATTAAGTACTACATCCGGTTTATCTAATGTAGTCAAAATCTAATATGTTGTTTTAAATTAAATAAGAGTATTAAATACCAACTTTGCGAAGTTTTGGATCATTAACATATTTTAAGGAAAAATCGTCACAGACACATTATTGTCAAAATCATCACCAACTTATTATGGGTGGTAGTATGAACAAGTGATTAAGGGTGATTAGCTAGGAGATGACTAGCAGTGTTTTAGTGCTGTCAATCGTTTATGGATAATTTTAGAGAAAAATACTTCAAATAGCAGTTATAGAAAAATTAATTGTACGCAACTTTTATTTGAAATATTTTTCTCTAAAATAATCCATAAACGATTGACAGCGCTAAAACACTGCTAGTCATCTCCTAGTTAATCACCCTTAATCACTTGTTAATCACTTAATCATTACCGATGTCTACATGTGTTGTAGATACTGGCACACCCAGAAATGGGTAATATGCCGTGATGATATATATATATATATATATTTTTTTTTTTTTTTAATCACTTGTTCATACTACCACCCAATAAATTAAAAAAATGTAATAATTCAATCATTCGCCATTGTATTTTTAATAATATAATATGTTATTGTTTTTATCAGTGGTCGCTTGTAAGGGTAGGCAAGGCAGGTGAGGCAGTGCCTGACCAGAAGAAATAACCCAGTATTTCATTTTAACAAATTAATAATTTTAATTAATAAGCTGTAAATAATGTAAAGTAGCATGGAAATTAAATTTCAACTTATTCCGTAAATGCTCATTTTCATAAATATCAAAAGAACAATTTAAGCTACCACTATATCTTACGTGTAATGCAGTGCATCTAATTTCCACCCTGTGAGATTTGCCTCTGATACATAAATACTCGAAATCATTAGAATAATCATTTAATAAGTAATATTACTTATGAAATGGTATAATGTCTAAAGTTTTGATGCGTTCATCCCGGTAAGCAATACGTGCGCTAGACAAGGAGCTGTTTGAGGCATGGGATGCCTCAAATGCAACGAGTGCGTAAAACATAAAAGATAAGTATGTGCCGCAAATTTTGTTATTGGTTCTGGAGAGCGTACATAGATTAGGAATATGGATTTTTTTAATGAATCAACTGGCTAAATAAAGTTACAGTTTAATTATAGTACTCAATTTTCTTATGAAATATTGCCTCATCAAAGTTTTGGTGCACAAGCCGCCATTGGTTTTTATTGAATAGCAAATTTGATTTGGAATATGAAAAAATATATAGCGTGTTCCATTTGAAAATTAAATCTTGCTATCAGTTACTTGAAAACCGAAACTAATAATATTGAACTATTTCCGAAATTTTATAGAGGAGTTATTGAATTTGTTTGCTTTCAGCCTTTACGGTGTACATATGTCTATGTTTTGTTACTTTCAGAAAACATATATTTCCCATTTTTAATTTTCGCGCGTTTCTATTAGCGTCTCGTTATGTAGCCCATAGATTCAATTCTCATGTCATATACATTATAAACTCGGTCTAGTAGTCGCATAGAAAATAGAGAGATACTGACCTGAGTAGTGGTCTAGTATATATCTTTCCTTGTCTATGACTCGTGCTGAGCGCACACCACTGGTGGGGAGATAGTAGTTTGCTTTAGCTCACAACTGCGCGTGCGGGAAAGGTTGTGTTGACGTGACGGTGTCAGTTGCCTCGCGCCACGCCGCAGTCGCCAGTCACTAGTTCACTGTAGCGCACGCAACTCTGCCGCATGTAAGAGAAGTTCGTTTCCAACTGTGTGGTTAGCGGCATGTGTTCACCTACGTCGTCGTTCTGTGTTACAAGTTGGGTGTAATTTGTGTGATGAGCTGTTTAGTGTTTGAGATGTAAGTAACTCTTATTTTATTTTATTGTATGTTATTGTTCTTGTCAAAGATTCACTGATTAAGGTTAAGGACAATAGAGATAATTTCTTTTATTCTAGTACTTGTGTTTTAAACTATGCAATATATTGGAAATCTTAATTTTGCACATTTATTTGGATTGCTAACATTTTAACTATTTCGGCATAATACTTTTTGAAATTTCTTGTGACAATGCATTTTAAGATATTGTTTTATTTTCTTGTATTGTGGTTTTACTAGATATTGTATTTTAATGGCACAATACTATAACTATATTAATTTATTAGGTAACTATATTATGTAGTATAAAAAAAAAAAAACAAAATAGTAAATCTGGCAATCATTTTTATTTTAGGTACAGTTATACAAAAAAGTGTCCGTATGACAGTAGTTTTAATGTATTTTAGGTAAAATAGCAGTCCAAAACCCAATATATTTAATTTCTTTTTAATCCAAAATAAAACGCAGTATATTACGTTATTTTTAATATAAAATGAACAAATAATTTAATTAATTTATTTATACTATGGGGTAAACATTGAAAGTATTCATAATTTCATGACAAAAAAGTGTCCGTACGATAACCAAAACATTTAAATAATAAACCATTTATTTATGTTTCATAAAGAAATAAAATATTTCGAGGGTTTTCCTTTGATTTTTCCACCAGTAACTAAGCGATGAGTCATTGAATACACCAAATTTTTTGTCACCGATGGCATTATATTCTGCCATTTTACTTGTAATTAATTTTAAATTCTTTCTTGCTTTACATTCTTATTTATTTTAAGAATTTTCCGCACTTTCTCAATCTGATTAAAGTGCGGATACTGTGAGGGATGATTAAGCATATTTTTAATATTATACAGTACGCATTCTCTTATAGAGCGAATTATTTATTATTATTCTGATGCTTGAAATTAAAATTGTCTGTTAAGGCCCTACTTTTCGGCACATTGTTTGAAATTTGCTTTTAAAATGTCGAGGGAACCTTTGCTATCCATTGTTGCAATAGTTACTAATTTTCGTACTCCCGCTGACGAGCTATAGCCCCTAGACATAATGCTATCACCGGCGATTTTAGAATAAATGCGTCAAATAAAAGTTTTAAAGAATTGAATTCTGCGCCGCAAACATCAAGTATGATTAAATTAGCTCTTTGAGATATGTAAATTTAAAAATTATGTACTTTTTGGTTTCTGTAATTAAGTATGCTATGAATTAGGACAAAAAATAACAAAAAAAATAAAGAATTTAATGTCAATGTCAAGTACGTGCAATTCTATGATTGGGTCTGTTATAATAATACATATTTTAATTATTAACAAAATATTTATAGGTAGTCCACATCAGATATTTTAAAAATATCATGTTGATGTGTATTCTAGCTTAATCTAAACTTCGTTTAAATAAACGTAGCGTTACAAGATACAATAGGTATAAATAAGTAAGGGCGTGTTGTAGTTTCGGATTCCGGAAGGTCGGCGAAGTAAGGTGATTGATTACACCAACGAAGTTTTAATTGTTTTTTTTTGCCGTGTGCCCGAGTGTCTGGTTGCGAACTTAGGGAACTGGGTTCAATCCCGACCGGCGTCAAATATTTCGAATTTTAAATGGCACAAAAGTGACCCCTGTGTTGCACTCTCCACGCCAGCAACGAGTGCCCGTGAGGTGACGCCTGGTAAACACCCGCATGGTACAAATATGTCATCATTATAAGCGAAATCTGTGTACGACGATTGGCACATTCAGAAATGGGTAATAGGCCGTGATGATTTATTTATTGATAAAATATTGTGATGAGCAACAATTCGGTATGTGATAGCAATTATGTTTAACTGTGTTTGTCTTATTCAGGATTAGGGTTTAAATATGTTACATCAAAAATTTTATCTTCTAAACATACAAAGCATAGTTCAAAACAACTGAGTCATACTAGTTGTCCGTTCGCAATGAGAGAATTATAGAAAGCCAGATAAGGGTGAACTAAATGGAATAATAATATTTAAAGTTTAAAAAGTGGACGTTAGATGAGAGTTAAAAATATTCCATTACATTACACCTATCCTCTTAAAGAATTAAAAGATTGGACAACATTTGTGAAATCTTTTAATTTAGACTTACATACCTTAATTCTAGTATGGAAGTAAAAGATGATATTTTATTAAAATATTACAATTAAATCTTATATAATAAATACAGGATGATTACACAAGTTATTAATTATTATTATTAACAAAAGTGATGTCGGGAATGGAGGAAGAGGTTTGAGGTGCATGATCGTGGATTTCTCTTGACATGACATGAATTATGTTTCTTTTTACAGGAATTAAAAGTTACGCAATTGATGATTCTATCTGAATCGTATCTACATTCGAGCTTAATGTACTATTACGAATATTACGAGGGAAATATTTTCTTTTGCAATGAATAAAGAGTTTGTAGATAAAGAAAATCAATGAAGCTTTGCAAATAGTAAGAAATATATAAAATATGGATGTTAATGATTTTATTAAAATTGCCTGTTTGAATCTTATTTTTCTTTTATCTTATCAAGTGATACCGGGTAAATGCTGTTCAATGTTAACTCTGTGTAGTTTTGAATTTGATTAATACATTTGTAATATACTCGAGGATCAGAGAGGCGGATTTGCGATTTGGTATTTTAAGCGATAGTCTGTTGTCGATAGTTAAAAAAATATTATTTATTAATGTTTGAGTCGCCAGCAGCGTAACGTCGTAAATTTGAACTGAGATAAAATCGGTCGAGACTAACAAAATGTACAGTTAATGTATATACAGGTTTTGAGTTTACATACAGTGATAAATTACAATAGATAGGGTAGTTCTTGACCACGAGAAACAAACAATTCATAGACAAAAACATTTCTTGGAAAATAAATAAAGTATGTTTGATAACAATGTGTAATCTATTGGAAATTTACAGGCACATTACACAGTCATCGTCAGTTATATCGAATTTTGTAAATATAATTTCAAGATTACTAGTTAAAAGATTATTCTTAAATGAACTAATTTTAGCAGTGTTGGTTTAAATTTAAAGTTGAATTTAATAAAATAATACCTGCCTTTTTAAATTTTTCCGATACGATCTCTTTGACCAACAACCATCAGCAACAATTGTTATTATTGGCACACCGTTAGCATCAATAGAATTCGATTCAATGGCATATTCTGCTTCTTTTTTAGCAGCCTCTTCCATTTTTTTTATAGCTGCTTCTTCCCAACCATCAGAAACTATTTCGTGATATTTTTGGTACGTTTTTTCTCACATATATGGAATATTCATTGAACCCATAAATTCTTCTAAGTTATAGTTTCCGCCACCAATACTCATAATTCCGGATACTGCAGCAGCATTTACATTTAAAATTTTTGTATCAGACGGCTCAGAGGAAATATGAAATATTTGATTACACATATCACACTGCAGTTTAAAAACTGATGACAAGCCTTGTCTCTTTTCGCCAATAATTGCAATATTATTTAAAGAGAATCTAAACTGGGGAGAATGATTTGATAATTCTTGCATTTTTCGAAAAAAATATTCTATGTCGATTATTCGACGACCAGTGACTGCATGTTTAGAATCAGTACTTATATTTAGTGATTCTTGTTTATCCTCAGCGTTATAAGTTTCTGAAATATTTATTATTATTGGCATATCAAGAATATTAATAAGAATATGTAACACACCTTTGCCAAGTGCATCTATGTCGTTAACACTCCAGAAACTGCAACCAGGTTGTACTTCGGGTGAAACTTCGGTATTTACATTCTCTCTGAACAAAAAATTGATTTTCTCAAAAAAATTAAAATATCTTTCTTCATAACATTATTTTTGTAAAAGATCATAAATTTTAATTTCAAATAATAAAAATAAATAAAATAGTTCATTTTTGGTGCAATATTTTCTTCGATATCACCTCGGAAACTGTATCCAGGTTGTAAATGAGTTGAAACTTCGGTTATTTCGTTCTCTCTAATAAAAATTTTAAATTTGAAGCAGTAAAAAATTAATTAAATACCTCATCTGCAGCTGTAGACACGTGTTTCGCTCTTATTAGAGCTCACCAGTACAGCATAGCTAGTTAATAGATGGATATTAACTAGAGGTAGTAATCAAAAAAACTGACAAAGTGTAACAGCACTAGTAAGCAGCCAAATACACCCATATCTTGCTCAAATTAATAATAAAAAAACTCAAAATTTTAGATATATAATGCAAATATATATGTGGCCGCGTGCCTAAGTGTCTGGTCGCGAACCTGGGGAACCGGGTACGATCCCGACTGACGCCAAATATTTCGATTTTAAATGGCACAAAAGTGACCCCTGTGGTGTACAGTATTCATAAGACGTTGAAATGTAGCCGGAGCATTTTTTAATCCGAATGGCATGTACTTGATTTGAAAGTGGCCTGAAGGGACTGCAATTGCTGTTTTTGGCGCGTCGTCTAGATTCATAGTAATTTGATGAAAGCCGGAGGTTAAATCTAAGGTAGTAAAATATTTCGAGTGTCCTAATTGATCTAAAATTTCGGTTATGTTAGATAACGTATAAGAATCGCCAATACTAATTTCGTTCAATTTTCTATAATCGATTACTATACGCCATTTTTGTTCACCAGAAGCATCTAACTTTTTAGGCACTATCCAGACGGGTAAATTCCAAGGAGAATTGAAGGGGAAATTATACCTTGTTCAAGCATTTTGTGTATTTGTTTTTCTACCTCGGATTTTGGATTTCTGGGAAGCGCTACATTTTGGTATTAATCGGATTACATAAGGTAGTTGGTATTTCGAGCATTACGGCGTTGGTTGATGTTAATTTATCTCCGTCGATCGGAATTTGAATTTAGACTATTATTACTTGGGTTAGTGACACCATTGATATTTGTTTCATTGTTTTGATTGAAAGGTTCGGCAATGATGTCAATTTTCTCAATATTGACACTTTTATCTGTTGCATTTAGAATAGAAGTAAATGCACTGTTATTATCTTCAACTTTAACAATACTTTGACAAAGATAGACACCATCTAAAATATCTAATTTTGGTGTTATCATAAATTCTGTAGGCTCAGAGTTAACGATGTTTATTTATTTGAACTATGGTTTCGCATCTAGGTTTTATAGTGTACAAAATATTTGTTTGATTTTGATTATTCGGGTTTGAGGTAATGTTATCATCTAGCTTTGAGCACAAAGTGTCATTTTTATTCACTGAATTTGTTTGAGAGTAAAATAAATCTGTTTAGATTAAATTTATTTTATAAGGTTGATTTTGTAAATATATAGAATGTCATTTTTATAATTAATATAAGAATTGAAGCTTTTTAATAAGTTATTGCTAATAATTCCGTCGCAATCGATGGGAAAATTATCAGATACGGCGTAAGAAGGATGAGTCTTTCTACAATTTGGTTTATTAAAATATGAATAACAAATGTGGATTATTAACATTGTCTATACCTTTTAGATTAATTATTTGATCTGCATGACATGGAACAGTTGGGGCTAATAGTGATAATTTTACTAGATTAATGTTTTCGCCGGTGTTAATTAAAAATTTGGATGGTCTAATTATTTGAGGAGAATGTAATATAATAGAGAAGGATATACATTTAAAATTTATTGTACATGGTTGGCCTGAACAATTTGAGCTATTCTCAGATTGGCCATGTTCCGAGAGCTCTGTAAGTTTAAAGGTTGATTTGAAACATTCTGATTATGAGAAGAATTTTGGGGTTGATTATTGTTTTTAATTCTTTTATTATATTCTCTCTTTCTGCATTCGTTTATTACGTGTCCTGTTTTCTTACAGTAATTGCAGGATTTATTTTGATTGTTTGAATAATTTTGTGTGTTATATTGATTTGGTGACTAAAATTTTGATTCTGACTTTGGTTTTGAACATATCTTATGTTTGGAGATCGAGGAGTTTGAAACTGTGTTCTAGAATTTTGATTTTGTCTGAATCGAAAGTAAAGAGAGGTGTGGCCAGGTTTGTTGCAAAATGTACATAATCTAGCGTTATTTGAATTAATATTTTGATATTTCTGGATTTCGATTCGTGATTTTTGTTCTTCCTCTTCGGACAAGGCAATAGTGATGACATTTTCTAATGTTTTAGGATATTTAGCTTTAATAATTAAGGAAAGATTTTTATTTAACCCAGTTATGAATACATTAAGAGCTTGATTTTTAAATAAATTGTGCAAGTGGTCCTTGCTTCTGCCGTAAGTTCATCATCTAGTGTGTTTAAAAGTTTTATGTAGTAGTTTTCTAATTTATTTGCAAAAGAGATAACATTTTCACTATTTAATTGTTGGCATGATTGTAGTTCTAGGTGCCATTGACCAGCAGTTTTCAGAGTAGCAGTCTAAGAGATGATTTTTCAAAGAAGTCTAACTAGTAAATGATCTATTTCTTACTAAAGCTCTAGCGTTATCTGTGAGCTTTGTTTCTATTAGTGATAGTAAAATTGGCTTGACACTTGGTTTTATTAATGACATTGCTTTACTACAGTTATCTATGAATTCGTGCAATTTTGATTTATTAGCGTCATCTAAAAATCATTTTTTCTGTGATTTCAAGAGAAATATACGATTGAGTTTCGGTGTTATCAGGCATTTTGAATAGTTAATAATTGAGACAAGTTGAGAGTTATTTGATTTGATAATAAGGATGTTGGAATTAGAATTCGATTTCGTAAAATTGTAAAATAAAATATAAGACTTACATAAATATGGGAATCTGTAAATAGAAAACCATATTATTGAAACGGTAAATAAATTTAATTACTTAGGGGTAGCGTTTTCCGCCCCAGGAAAATTTGCTGAACAAACTGTAGAAACTGCAAAGAAAGCCACGTTAGCATCAGGCAGGATTAATAATATTTTAATCAGGGGAAAATCGCACGGATGGAAAGAAAAAAAGTTGTTAATGGACTCTATAGTAAAAGCTACCGTGTTGTACGGCTCCGAAATTTGGTCATTTAAATACTGGGAAAAATTAGAATCATCACAAATTAAAGCCATTAAGTCAATTCTTAGATGTCCTGTAACTACGCCGAACTATATGTTACGGTTAGAAACTGAAACATTCCCTGTGCTTATTCAAATTTTTAAAAGAGCACTACACTGGCTACACAAAAATAATTTAATGGACATTCAAAGATACCCTAAAATAATTCTTTCCAGACTTAAAACTCTAGATATTTCTGAATATAATGAAACAGAATTTAATTGGTATTCCCTTTTAAAAAGATTTACTGCATAAGTACAATATTTCATATTTCATTACAACCGATTCATTTACAAAACAGGATATAAATAAAGCATTAATTAGTCTAAAAGGATATCTTCTAGAATTAGATATAAATTCACTCATTAATTGTACTTATAACTTACATTATAAAATAATTAAGACAAACTTCCACTTGACAAACAAAATAAGTCTAATGAAGCAAAGAATTATTTCCAGTCTCAGGTTTACAAACAAACGATTTGTCTCTCTCTATGTCAATAACTTTAGGCATTACTGGGATTCTTTATCGCTATGCACCATATGTAATTTCAATGAAGAAAACGTTCAACACTTTTTTATTGAATGTCCAATCTACAAACCTTACAGACTTTTATCTAGCTTCTTACTTAAAGAATAATAATAATAATGTTGAGTTTCCCACATTGTTACAAAGTTTAACAACTGACAAAATAAATAATGTTGTATTTTACGTAATTAAATGTTTAGTCTTAAGAAGCTTCGCTGTGAATGAATGATCGATTGGTTATAATTTTGTAATGGGTCAACGAAATAATTCACAAGTGGTGGTTTTAATACTATTTATTATGAAAAATTTGATGACTTGGAGTTCGGTGGAACTTCCAAGATGGATTGATTCGACGGAGTGCTGGTTTAGGACTGACTTGTGACTGGACTGTGCTGAACTGAGCTTCTTTGGATGGTATTGGACTGTTTATTTCGGATAAGGGTAGTTATCTTATTTGGGAAGACGTCACGTTCTAACAATGTGACTCAGGATCAACGGGCAAGAGAAAGGTCATTGTTCATGGAAAAGCTAACAATGGAATAATTTGGGAAAACAAGATGATACATACAACATACGATATTTAAATTGGTGATAACATGAGACAAATAATTCCATACAAATACATAAGATAAAATAATTGAACAATATTAATATTAAGAGAATACAATAATTAATAACTAATGATTATAATAATTAATTCTAATATATGGGTAGGTACATTACAATTTATTTATCTTATACATAGTTAGTTACCTTATTCTCTCATTCAAATTGCTTTTTCTTAAATATGAATACTGTAGGTATTATAATGCTATTACTTTATAATATATTCATTCCTAGTATTAATTTATTTAAATAATATGTCACATAAGGTTGAGCTATGGTGTTACACTTAGGTAATTTATAGAAATTAAACGAATTAATGTATTCATTAGAATTTTTTCCACTGTTGGCACAATATATAAAATTCTTCTTAAGTACGTATTTTTAAAATTGTAGAATACTTTAACGGTTACCAAACCTCTCTTTATATAAGTTGTAATAACTTGGTATCAAATAAACAATAATAATAAATATGGGAATCATCGTAGGCCTTGAAATGGAGATGATATCGGAGTTGTAGAGACTTTGAAGGATGCTACTTGGCCTGTTGATGTGTTACAGGATACGGTACCTGGACTTCTGGAATCTGTGCGCGATGCGACAAGGATAGCTTTTACTAAACGCGACGTTTTTGCTCAGAGACAATCGGTCAGTCAAAAATCTGCCTCAAAAAATCTCACTTCTGACACCAATTTTGTAGTGGATTCGGATTCAAGAAGGTTGGCGAGGTAGGTTATTACTGATTTATAACACAATGAACGATTTTGAACTCTAATTATTTATTTAAAAGAGTAGCGATACGTTGAAACGAGTGACAGTAATTTCTTCCATAGTTCGAAGTTTAATTGTACAATATTACAAGAGACTAGGGTTTAAATATGATACATTATCATCTAAACATACAGAGTAATGTCCAAAGCAACTGAGTCACACTAGTTGTGGTCAGTTTTCTGTGTGAATGTTAAACATAGATATTTAAAGTCTAATAGTTTGATAAATAGTAAAATGTTCCTTAACATTACAAATAACTAAACTCATTCGAAATACTTTCTGAAATAAATTGGGCTACATCATGTAAAATATTTTGACATTGTTTTCTATTTAAGATGTTATAACTAAGTAATTTTGCTGCAAATGAAACGGATTCGTTTTCAAAATTATCAGAAATATCATTAGGACTTGCATTTGAACTTGAAGCGTTTATACATTCACTGTAGCACTGACTTTCTAAAGTTTCTGAGGTAGCTTCTGTATTATTTATGTTGAGCACATTTGGTCCATGAGAATTTTCACTTTGAATTTCGCAGGGTTGTTGTAATTTTGCCCGACCCGAAAAAACCCACTCGGGTTTTTTTAAAAAAACCAATAAAAAAGACCCATCTAAAAACCCACTTTTATGAAATCATATTTTATTAATTAAATATGGAACACACATATATACATCAATTTTTGTCACCGGCAACATTTTATAATCAGTATCATTTTCTGTGCTTCATGTTTGATTATTTTTAATAAATTTTTCATTGCTGTGCGAACTTTGCCCAGTGTTTCTTTTATATTTGAACAACTCCAATCCTTGTGTCTGCATTTTCATTATTTTTTGAGTTATGTATTAAGCATAATATTTGTTATACGCGGCTACAACTACTGAGATAACTTACACACTTGCATCTAATTCTTGTACATACTTCATACTTGCATTGTACAGCCTTGCAGCTATTAATATTAATTCGTAATATGTATACTCTCTAGTTAATTTATTGTTTAGTACATTACAGTCTTCAAATATATATATTAACAATATTAATATCTATTACGACGACTTGTGTATGTGTATTAAGATACTTTATAAAACTAAAGTTATAAATGATACATACTATAATTCGATATTTGTCAATAAAACCCGGGTTTTTTCAACCCTGGAATTTCGACATCATTAAGATCATTATGTTTAGCAATCAAGTGTTTTTTAAATACTTTACTACTAGGATATGATCGAAAACAATTGTTTGCCTTACATGTATATGTACTATTTGAATTATGATTAAATTTAAAATGTCGAAATAATATAAATATGTTTTTAAATTGATTTTGGCAAACAAAACATTTAATCATATTGTTATTTTAAGTCCGAAATTAATGAGACGATAGATGGTAACTTTTTGTCCCATGCAGTATTAATTTCATAAAAATATTTTTGGAGAAATTGCCAAATACGACAGCATTCCGGACTATAATTAACATTTAATACCTGGTGTAATTTAAATGTAATATCCACAGCTTTAAGTATTGAATTTAATTTGTATTTTATATGATCGAAAAACACAATAAATTCCTCTGGTTTAGTTGTCTCTCCAATGTAGATTATGATTTGATTATGATATGATTAGATAATAAAGATTGCAACTTTTCTTTTTGCTCGTTAATAATATGATGTACGTCATTAATGCTCTAAAACATAATAGTAATTTAATTATTATATGCAATAGAAAAGTGTAGATTTATAGGTACATACTTTTACTTCTAAAATAAAAGATTCTTTGCATTCTGTGACTGTGGGCTTTCAAGTTTGTTTCCAACAGGAGTAGTTGTTTCGACAGGGATTTTACAGGTCGGTGGAAGTATAAAGATTAGTAATATAAGTACTATCAAATCACGTGGTTGTACGAAATTTAGCAAATAATATGTCCTTCAATATTTAACATTAAAATTCAAACATACCATTTTCTAAACTGTTATTGTTGGTAATATATTGTAACAATTTTATTTCGGGAGTATTGTCTTTAATTTTAGATTTTAGAATTTGTGAAATTTTGTTAATAAATTCTGGCCATTTGTTAAATAGTAATTCAGATTTTCCTGAATACAATTGCTGGAAATCTTTTTCGATCTAGAAATATTCGTAGTTAAAGAACTTAATATTTAACAAAGTATATTTTGTAAGAACCATCAAATACCAATATATATCCTAGTGGTAATTTAAAAGCCGACCATTCATCAATTATTTTGTAAATATTTTCTACAGTTGTATTGTAATAAGATTTACGTAATTGATATGATTTGTGCCACTTCTGTTCAACTAAATGCCATGGTTCTTTTCCATTTAATAGTCACAATTTATGACTTTCTTGAGTTTCTTCCGGAACGTCTAAAAAATACGTAATTTAAAAATATACAAAATAATTATTGCACCATATTTTTTTACTATTTGAATCAATGCCGAGTAGGCATTTTCTTATAAGACATGAATTTTTTGTCGAATTTTTCTTATGCATGAAATTAAAATTGTCTGTCCAGACCCTATTTTTCGGCATTTTGTTTTAAATTTGCTTTTAAAATATCAAGATAACCTTTGCTATCCATTGTTGCAATAATTACTAATTTTCGTACTCCCAATGAATATATATATATATATATATATATATATATATATATATATATAGCCCAAAAATAATGCTGTCACAGCTGTATTTAACTGTTACTATTATATGCCTTAAATTTTAGGTTTTCTCGTATTTTTTGCCTTCTTCTATCTAATCTGTATATATTATACTTACTTGCGTTACCAGTAAACCTAAAAAAGAATTAAAACTTTTAATTTAAAAGTGGATAATCTATAGCATTTAAATTATTTATTAACTATTCCAGAAAATGTTTATGAAAATCCTATTTTGGAGTTAACTTCACTATTCCAAAAAATGATTATCAAAATGATCCCACCCGCTGTCACCAGAAAATGTAACAGAGTGAATTAAGGATAACTTGACTCTTCCATAAAAAAGTAATCCCTACCACTGTCACCAGAAAAATGTAACTGGGCGGTTCTGTTACTAAAAATATAAACAACAATAACGAAAAGTAATAATAATACCTACATCAGGTTGTGCTGCTATCTGTTATTTATTGGTAAATAACCAAAACTAAATTTAGAATTTGGATACATAATTTAACGAATGGCCAATAGTTAATAATTAAATTTGGAATATTGAAACTTATAATTTCATTTGTTCGGAGGGCAAGGCGTTATAATAATGAGGACAATTTCTTAACAAATAGCTATATTACTACAAAGATATTTAAAATAGAAGTTACAATACAATGAATGGAAATTACGTTATACAAATATTTGAAATAATATAATAAAAGATGAGCAAAATTTTTATATCATAATTTAGATGCAGAGCGGAGAAGTTACAAGGTAAATAATATTATAAAAAACTTACATGGCCATGAATATTTACAATATTTACAACTTCACTAACTACGAGGCATTCTTCATCAATATGGCCAAAAGGGAATTTCTGCTAATTGTTTTACAATCAATTTTACCAAAAATAAGTGAAAGGAATTGGAATTTTGACGTCTTACTCATATTTTGTGAACAAACTAATTATGCAGAATGCTTTCTAATTTCAATTCAGATTTTGGAAATTTCGTGAGTTCTGTGGCCCTGGTTTAGCGATTCTACCATGATGATATAAGTTGGAAAATCTATCAAAATGTTTCCGTTGAATTTTGTACTGTTACACCTGTGGGACGCGTGAAATAATTTTCACGAGTTTGCGTTAAAAAAGTGCACTTTTTCACACTTTTGTTGTGTTAAAAAGACCTACTTTATAAATACATTTTAATGAAAAAGTGTACTTTTTTAACAGACGTAAAAAATAATTATTTATGCTACGAGTGTAAAAAGTATAGTCTTATTCCACGAATAGGAAAGTTTGACCGACCGGGCCGCAGGCGAGTTCGTCAAATCCTATGAATTCTTTTACTTTTGCTATAAAAGTGTGACGAAGTGCCGTAACGTTTCATTATTTCACTCCGTAGCGTTAAAAAGTGCACTTTTTTCACACTTTTTTGTGATATACTTTATAAATCCATTTTAATGACACACGTAAAAAATTATGTCCTCGCTGAAATATTTGGAAATATAAGTAATTAAGTTTAAACACTTGATATCACATTCATATTCAAGAATGACTTTAATAATTTGTTTTCAGAAATAACAAAATTTTATTTGCTTTATTCATAAGATTGTCTGTCAGTAATATTACATCATGTCCCATTAATTTTCTATAATGTCATTTAATAATATTAGGTTTTAATAATATGGGCCATTCGTTAATAATATCTTTCAAACTAGGAGGCGTGGGATTATTTAAAAATAATCTTTGCATTGTTCAATAACTCATACATGGATTCTTCCGTTTCCCATATTATTTTCTTTAATTTAATTTTCATTTCATTTCGGTGTATTTTCTGCATCAGGTTGCCAGTTTAGACAACCGGCTCTTGAATCTGACAGTTCAAACTTTTTCGTTGGTACTTTTAAACTGCTTAATAATGATCATGTATTGTGCGGTGTATTAAGATAATTATTCTGCTCTTGTATTTTTGAAAATACTGTATGCTTTCCGTCGCCAATGATGATGCCATCATCGTCAGTATCTTTTAATACGGGATATTTGTCGCACATTCGTTTTGTTATTATTTATACTAATCTGGAGGAAAGAAATGTATTCATTTCTCTCATTTTCTGAACCACAATGAGGACAATTTCTGTTAGTGCTTGTTTATTTTTGGTTCCTTCTTCACACTACTTAAAGGAAATTGTTCCCATGGTATGATCATCTGACACCACGTATTCTCATTTGTATTGAAGGAGATTCAGAGGCAGTTTCGAAGTCATCTTCTCTATTTAATGATGTTTCTAGCAGATATAACAATAAAGACGACGTTGACAAGACTGAATCAGTATTACTTATTAACGAGCTTATTTGTATATTTCTGGGAAGCCATGTTTTTTGCTTTCCAATAAGACTAAAAATTCATTTCTTATTAGCAAAAAACCTCGTTGCGATCAATAAGTGTGCCATCTGATTCCAGAACTACATAAGTTCCATTAATTTTGAATTTAGCTGATGCTAGAATATTCAATTTTTAGATTTAGTTTTTGTGTGCAAAATAATTAATGTTTTACAAACCTTCTAAAATTAATTTTTCATAAATATCATCGGATTCTTCAAGAACCTAAAATGTTTTCCTTGTTTTAGTATTGTTCCAAAATTTGAACAATAGTTGGGCCATTTTCTGCTACGTTTAGAAGCAGTAAAATTAGAATGTAGGTGATGTAAGGATTGTTAAAGAAATACATACTGTCCGAATTATAAAAAATGTAAAAGAGCCTGTTTGAAAGAAAATAAATTTGAAAGTCATCTTCATAATGTAACACAAGTTCGTAATTATTTAATTTATGGATGTTACAACAAATGTAGTCAAATTTATCGTGTTTATTCGGAAGACTCTGCAACGTGGCGATTCATATAACTCTCTAAAAGTATCACAATTAGGTGCAAGTAGCTACATTTTCTACAGAAAAATATAGTTCATGAGTTCAATTCTCTATTATAATAAATTTACAAAAACAAATGCGCCATCTAATTTATAAACTACTGTGACGTCCCTAATTTTTACAGATTTACTGCGTTTAATTCTTTCTTTTGGTTCTATAGTAATCAAGCTGGCTAAATAACGTTTCTGTGTATCTCTACTTGGGAAGTTTATATAATCTTGAAACACCTTGTTCAAATTAATATTTGCTGCACTTTTATGACACTTTGCTGTACACGTTTTAGGCAAATGTATAGGTTGTCTAGGTGGAATACATTTACCTTTTACTGTAACGTATACGTTACCTTTCCTCCGATCTTCAGATTGATGTTTACGCAATTTCCTCTGTATCGGACCCTGGCCCTTTTTCCTTTTTCTGACCTCTGCTGGTGGAATTTCATCATCAGTTAATTCTGATTCTACAAGAACAACGTAATTATTAGAAATATTTGTCTTTTCTAACTCAGAATTGAAAATCATCATCATCGTTAGCATTGGTTATTAGAAGAGACGCCGATATATCTGTAACTTCGATATAATTGTCGGAGCTCAACGGTTGCAGTGAGGATGTACCCGGAAGATGCATATTTTCGAAGCCTATTGGAGGTAGCGGCAAAGCACAGTGTAGATCAGAACTCATATGACATGCTGATGATGGCGGATTTTGCAAAACAACCATAGTGTCTGTAATATTCGAACTTATCTGAAAAAAAAGAATATCAATTTTCATTTTTATTGTAACAAAATCCCGGTATTTCGATGTTCATTGCTTCTTCTGAGGTATTGTTTACTTCAAGAAAAAGTTACAAATAGATTACAGCTGCAGTAACAACTTTTAGTACGAGTTATTTGTAAAATAAATATAGATACATTATTACAAGATGTGGATCCTTGTCCAGCTTTACACATTTCCAATATTTTAAAAAGTCGTACACTTCTGCCAGTCATATTTAACAAAAATTAATAAAATCTTAATAACTATTGAAGTGTACAACATCCCCCACAAAATGAGACTTGCAAATATCTTCTAGGCGTCTGTTCCAGTCAATCAAAACAAGGAGAGCAACAGACACAGGACTCACGATTTGCGGAAAGAGATGCTGGTCGCAATGTATTTTTGGTGCGTTTATTTTATGTTCCACCGATTTACACAAAACGTTTTCGTATTTATGAGTTAAGTGAGACAAATCATAAAGAGATCACAATACATATGTATAACATTAAGTACAAGAATGATGAATGATACTTGTCTGAAATGTATCAAACAGAATTCTTGTAATTTATTTTGCAACAACATGACAAAATATTTCATCATGATCATACCAAACCGTAAATATATTTACTGTGACCTAAAGGCCCATTCACAAATCAAAATTAGTGTTAGTTTTATGTTTTACGTTTTAGTTTTAGTGACCTTGTAGCATTGGTTTCTTATGCAAGCATTCACAAATCAGTATTTAGTTTTGGTTTTAGCATAGAACATTGCAAACTCCAATCTTTGGTTTTAGTTTTATGTTTTATACTTAAGAACGAACCAATAGGAAGGATCGTAGAAAGAAATAGCGATATATAGTTGTTCTTGTCTATAACTGTCAAGTTTTGTTTGGAATTATGAATAATAAGAAAATTTTATGTGCAGTTTTATTAATAAAACTGTATAATGATAAAAAGAAAAAAAATAGAAGATGGTGGGTACGCCCAATAAATAGTATTCCACAACAACAAGGTGATTGGGAAAATTTGCTTCAAGAGATGAGGTTAAGTGATATAGAAATGTTTTTTGGATATACCCGTATGAATATTTCCCAGTTTGATAAATTATTATCAATGGTTGGACCGCTTATAAAAAAATGTGATGTACGGCGCCCGCCGATAAGTGAAGGAGCTAGACTTGCGATCACTTTACGGCACCTTGCGACGGGTGATTCAATTCCAAGTTTGGCATTTGCTTTTCGAATTGGAAAATCAACTGTCTGCAATATTATACATGAAACATGTTTCGCATTGTGGACAGTTCTTTCAAACAAATATTTGAAGTTTCCTGATACAAATCAATGGAAGACAATTTCAAATGACTTTTGTGATAAATGGAATCTTGATCACTGTATTGGAGCATTAGATGGGAAGCACGTGAATATTATGGCACCTAGTAACTCAGGATCACAATATTTCAATTATAAAAAACATTTTAGTGTTGTACTATTTGCACTTTGCGACGCAAATTATTTATTTACTTTTGTTGATATTGGGGCGTATGGATCTACAAGCGATGGTGGTATTCTTCGAACTTCATCGTTAGGACAATTATTATTCAACAATTCTTTAAATATTCCTGAGGATGATGAAATACCAGGTACTGGAAGGAAGTTCCCATATTTTTTTGTAGGGGACGAAGCTTTCCCACTACATCGTAATATTTTACGACCATATGGAGGCACGAATTTGTCACGTGAAGAACGCATCTTCAATTATCGTTTGTCGCGTGCCAGACGTTGCATCGAAAATACCTTCGGTATCATGGTATCACGATTCCGAATATTTCATCGTGTAATTAATGCTGAACCCGGAAATGTCGATAATTTGATAAAAGCTTGTGTATGCTTGCATAATTTTATAAAATTCGAAGAATTATTGCTATCAAATAATGAAAAAAAATACTGTTCTGGTTCGTACGTCGACAGAATAGATGCACATGGAAATGTAATACCAGGAGAATGGCGAGAAGAAAATAGTGATGCTGTTTTTCAAAATATAAGATTACGACGCCGAATTGGTGCTAGAAATGCTACTCAAGAAGCTGCAGCTTTAAGAGACTGCTATAAAAATTATGTGAATAGTGAAGAAGGAAAAGTTCCATGGCAAGACTTCATCTAAATACCAAAAACATACACAGTAAATAATTATACAAACAATTCTTTTTTAAGTAACTTTATTTTGTATGTATGATATATATATATATATATATATATATATATATATATATATATATATATAAACAGAAATGTTAATGTAAATAGTAAATAAATATATATTTAATAAAATAATGGCTATTTTATTATAAAAAAAAATGCACTCTGCCCAAAAATAAAATAAAAGTCAGTCTTCTTAACAATCAGTCATTAGTCAACAAAAAATGTAAAATAGACTACCAACAAGTTAACGTAACATCTTAAGTTTTTCATAAATTATTTTATTTATGTCAAAAATAACATCGTCAGCTTCGTGCATTGGTAGTCTTTGTAAGTTCTGAGCTAATGTTTGGCAAAATAAATTTATTTCGGGTCTGACTGTTTCTTTTGTTTCCGAATCTAAACTTGTTGATAATTTGTCCAGAATATTTACAATTTTGGGCTCAACATAATTATTTTTTAATTTCTTTTTCTTAATTGGATGTAAATTCAACTCGGGCTGTCGAAATTCGGAACACGTTGCAGGGCCGTTTATATTATTGTTATTAATGTTGGTCATTGCAGGTCCATCACATTTGTTTTTTTTATATTCTAGTAAACACGGAGACTCATATTCCCTTTCAAATTCATATCTGGATGAAGATGATTCTGAAATATGTTTCTTTGTTCTCTTATTAAAACTAATAAGGGACTGTGATTCGTCATCAGAATTAGAATCTTCTAATAATATCTCTTCTTTGTCTCCATCACTAAACTCTACAATTGTTTCCTCTAGTATGTTAGTACTGAGGTTCAAATTTGAACTTGTCCTAGGAAATAAAAAAGAATTATGAGCAATACAATACACGAATCTTATAAACTCACTTTCTATGCTCTATATAATCATCTAGAAAACTCAATAAAGGCATCAAATGCCATTGTTGTCGTGAAGATGCTCCAGATCCACTTCTATTTGTATTATTTAACATGTTTTTCTCACGAACATATTTCTGCCTGAACGTGGTAAACTTTTTCGAAGCTTCATCACCTACAAATTTTATGCATTATTTCAATTATTATCACGTAACAGTTAAAAATTTACCGGTGATATTAAAAACTTTTCCAATTTCTTTCCACGTTTCATTTTTCTTTGTTTTGTTTTTAAAATCTTCGCTCCTTTTATTATATAAAAATGGATAGCTCTGCACCATTGATATGAAAACATCCTCGGCATTCATCTAAAATAATTTGTATATGACAACAATCTATTTACATATTTTATTTGATTATATTACCTTTTTTCTTGTATACAAATTGCAATCAAAACAAAACAACTGTCAACGATCAACCACATGTGATCATGAATCACGTGATCAAATTTTGTGCTAGATTCCTATTTTACAGATTACTTTAATTTATGTCGTATTTGCCAATAGATGTCACTACCTACTAAAACCACGACTAAAACATGATTTGTGAATGCTGCTGCAAATTGCTATAAAACGTAAAACATAAAACTAACACTAATTTTGATTTGTGAATGGGCCTTAACTGTTTTCGATTAAACGCGTATCTCTGTGGCGGTGGATTTATTATTATTATTAGACCAAATGAAAATGCAACAAAAATGGAGTATGGCAGTGTTCATAACAAAAAATCGTAATTTTTTGAGTTATCATATGTCTGCCAAATACCACTGATAGTTATATTCAACCCAATGTCAAAATTGAAAAATTGGATGAAAATTTTACCTACTTAAATTCAGGGAATCTTACTTTGACAAAATTATAAGGAGTGAACGAAATTTTCGTCTTCTTAAATATTAAGAATTTTATCAATCTTGTCCATGACGTATTCAATATACCGTGAGCATGGGCGTATGTCTTTACCATAGTTACATTTAAAATTATTGACAGCAATGTATTATCGCGTTAAATTTTTTTTAACTGAACATACAGTCATCAAACTGTCATCTTTCAAAATGATGTACTTGTATGTAACTGAAGAAAAAGTGTTCAGAGATATAAGAAAACTGACTCCAGTAGTTCCCTGGAGTGAGTAACCCTCAAGTGGATTAAAGAAAATTTATGGTTGCGAAAATGTCAAAATTTCCAGTAATGGATTTAAAATAATTGAAAATGTATTTTCCCGAGGTAATTTGTTGATTTTCACAAGGATAAAACAAAACATATAATAATGCACATTTTTTTTTTATTAACAATGTTAAAAGTCAATATAAAAATAACAATTTAAGAATTATTTGTTTGCTATTTACCCGTGTGTCACTGTCATATACATAATACTTTATTAACAATGTTAAAAGTCAACATAACAATAACATAATTTTAGAATTATCAATCTACTATGTAGCTATAATGTCACCATTATTACAAAAATCTAACTCACTTTCCCTACTACTACCAGATTCATTAACGTTAATAATGAACTCGCCATTAATATTATTTATATTAATATATTGATCTTCAACATCAGTAACACGTCGAATACATTTAGTCCATCTTTCTTCATTTATGTTTTCTATTTCACGTTAATCAAGGATATAAACACTGGGACAATTTAATGGTGACATATTGTTTCTTTTAATATTTGCTTTTATATGCCTCCAAATTAGTTCAATAGGATTAAAGACACAATAAAATGGGGATAAACGCAATACCGTATGTCCATAAGTTGCAGCTAGTTCATCACAAACGTATCTTTTAAATGTAGTTTTCGTTTTCACTATTTCCAATAATTCATCTTTCGTATAATTATCTTCAAAGTCTTGAGCATAGAGGTATTCCATTATTTCCTATTTATTGCTGGATTTATTTGGTACTTTTACAATTTGCCGAGAATAATACGGAGTATTGTCCATTACTATTACGTGCTATTACCCTCTGCGGAGGTATATTTGGTAATAAATTATTTTCAAACATTGTTGAAAAATAACTACCATGTTGTCATGTTAATCAAGACTACTGTCTTACATTTTTGGCAGATAACAGCCGTCCGTTGTTGATCCACCCATTTTCATATCTAGTGTGTAAAATTATAATGCGTTTTCCTCGGGATAGAGGCACATCTATAGAACAACCGGGAGTATCATCTTGCTAACTTTTTGCCACAATATCATACGAATCTTAGCAGGTTTCATTCAAATAAATTATTGGGCTATTTTCGGTCCTATAACGTTTCAGTTGAATTGAAAATATATGTCTCATTTCACATATTCTTCGGCTTTCCATAATCATCGTTTTTTCACTTTTTTGTACTTAAATCGTTTATAATTTTGGAAAGCGTTGTCACTGAACATTTAATGTGGGTTTCGTTGAGCCTCTGCTTCTCCATATTTTTTGGAACCACTGAGGTTACTTCCGTACAATTGAGTATTATCCGGCAATTTAAAAAATTGTGAATGCTGTCGGTAAACAAAGGATGTTTTTTTTTTTGCCGTGATGGGTATATCATGCATTAATTGTTTCAATAAAACTTCATATAAAGCATATAGCTAAGTCTGAAAGATATTTGTAATAGTAGCTATACTACAATCAAACCTTATAGCTAAATCGTGACGTGGAAAATTTTGTCGTAACTTTATAAGAGTAATGGATAATTGATCAATTTTACTAACTTTCTCTACATTCCACCCTGAATAATAATTTAAATTGATAGAATTCATTGTCTCATATAAAATGATAAAAAAGTTCAGCGGTTGAAATGCCTGTGTACATCAAAACAAATTCATCATTTTTTTTTTCACCTGATCGAATGAAAAACGAGCTTTCGCTATTCCTAACTCCTTTCTCAAATCATCTACTCTCTCTGTTAAGAAATACATGTCAGCTTTCGATGAGGCATTGGAAAGCCTACTGATACTCCGACTACTATCAGAATCTTTCGATGGTCCAGGAACTGGTGTTGTTGCAGTAGAAAGAGTTGTATCTTTCGATGATCCAAGAACTTGTTCTGCTGGAGAAGAAAGAGTTGGATCTTCTAATGCTGCCAGTCAAATCTGCTACAGCTTTTGTAGTTAAAATAGTTTTAACAGTTCTTTTGGTACAATACAAATAATGCAATAAAACAAATAAATAAATGTATATATTTATACAATATTATACGCCAAGGTTGAGAAGACAATCATTATTGACCCAGCGCCTGGTCAATAATGATTTTCTCAACCGTGGTTTATATACTATTTTTTTTTCACTACTAGCACATAAATCCTATTTGATTTTTTTATTGATAATCACATTGACATGAATAATTACGTTACTTGCTTGTTAATATTCAAGTAGGCTGGATTTGTTTTTATATCTGACGCTTGGTTCATTTCGCTGGTTTTTTAACCTCACTTATGAGCCTTGATTTGTTTTCGATTTAATTATTTAATAAAAAAACACTTTATGTATGTACAAATATAAAAAAATAGTGATTTATTCATTTCTACAACTACACGTTTTACATCTCCACGAAAACAGCACAGCGACCAAGCGTAGCGTGGCGAGGCGAGGCGAGGCGGCAGCGTAGGTCAATTTAAAATTTATGTTGTTAACTTTCTTTTTAGTGTCAGTAATGGTACATCCTCGTCACTACTGCTTTCGTTATCCTGATTATCCCTACAGTACCTGCAGTATCCCGCACGTTGTCATTGTCTGATAAATCGTTTTCATCAAAATCTTCCAAATCGGTCTGATCGTCGGGTTCCGGGGGAATTATACTTTTGTTTACTTTATTCACATCTAACTCCTCTAAGTGAGCGAAAAACTCATCATCTTCGAACAGATTTTCTATGTCTTTTACACTAAGACATGTTTTTATAGACATTGCGATACAATAAATTGATATACAATAGGCCACACAAACACTAACAATACTTTATATAAATACATTCAACAAGCCATTACGTCAAACATAACCTAACCTCTAACGCCAGCCGTGTCTAAAGTTCTGTTTATCGTGCAGTATCTATAAAGTCGTATGCCACTCTCCGCCAACGTCCCATTTATGGTACGCAACAAATGTTCGCATTTTTTTCACGTAAGAGAGAAAAAGAAACTTGTTATATATCATTGAAAAGCTTATAAAATAAGCAAAAAGATGAGACTATTTTCAACATAGGTTGCCATTTAAAAAATCATAAGTTTGTGTTATATCTCAAGAATTATGAAGTTTTCAAAAAATCTAATTGCGCCATTTTATTTTACCTAAAAACGGTACAAAATTTGTTAAAACAATTTTCTCTAACTACCATAATAAATAAGTTATGAGATATTTTCGAAATAAGCGAAAAACAAATTTTTGCCTGTAGCTCAGAAACAAAAGAATATCGAAAATTCCTGTGGTGACTATTAAACTTTTCTCAAAAAGTTGACCCTGGAATGTGCAAACGATTTTGCTCTATCACTAATATTTCCCGAGATATCCTGAAAAAACATCGAAAATGAGATACCCTATACTAATTGAAAAAAATATTCATTTTAAATGAAAAAAAAAAAAAAAAAAAAATTACAGCCAAATATTTTAGCGTCTCAAAAATGGGACGACACTGTGCAGATCTCAAATCATAACACGTACGTGTTTCGTTGACAGGGCAGCTTTATGCGAGGAGATTTAGATAAAACAAACGAGAGAATATTAGGAATACACTTACTGAAGTATGTACCAGATAACCAAAAGAAAATCAAGAAAATAGGTGAATTTTATCAGGACTAACTACAGAAAAAAGTAAACGAAGTATATCTCTCAAAACTCGATCTTACTCGCTGCCAGCTAAAACCAAAAGAAGCTCTCTCCCCAGCTACAGCCTTCAACTTCTTTCTCTTCGCACGTCACACAGCGTAGCCAACTCACAATCAAAGTTACTAATTTTGCATGAAAAACAAATAAGGAATTTAAATTTATTATAAGAAATCTGTTACTATAAAATTAGCCATTACAACTTCAGGGTTTGTGAAGAAATTCATCACATACGATCTTCCAGTCGCACAACATATCAATATTCTGTGTCTGATGTGTGTGGCCATATCCGAAAGGACATTTTTCAGGATTTCGAATTTCCATTTTGCTGACTTGAAGACTAAAATGGACTTCAGGGTTTGTGAAGATATTGTCTTCAAACACATACAATCTTTCAGTCGTATAACATAAATATTCTGTGTTTGGTGTGTGTGTGCGCCCATTTCTGAAAGGACACTTTTCAGGATTTCGAATTTTAATTTTTTGAATTAAAATAAACAGAACTTAAACTAGAAGATTGTTTTATTGTTGATGCTTCTAATATTATAACAATTTATTTCCTTTCATAATTCTAAAGTATTGAAAATTATAATATCTTCTTTCATAAATTCTTTTACTTGGCGAAACTTAGGTTTCAGTATGTCATGTATGTCATGATAGTACCACCTTAAATGGGTAATTATATTTTGCTTTCATTTTAAAACATCGGTGCTGCCATTCGCTCGAGTGTTGGAACATAGTTGTGTGAAATTACGCTACTAATGTTTGGTTCATAATCGTAGTCGTATATTTGCCCTGGAATGTAGCTCTGAAATTAAAGAATATTGGGCATAGGAAAAAGGAAATGATTATGATTATTAGGTTTATTTCTGTTATGAATACCACATGTTTCTTCGCTATTAAATTTATGGTAAATTCCATCATGGTTTATATGTGAAATATTTTGAGGTTTGACAGACGCAACTGGAAATATTTGTTCAGTATGGGACTTTAAAGAATAGGTAATGATAATTTGTGATACATATGTGTTTTGTAGTGTTGCCGAAAGTCGAGACGAGACGAGACGAGACTTGGGGTCGGTCTTGTCTTGGTCTTGACTTGGTCTCGACTAGAGTGGTCTCGTCTTGGTCTTGTCGAGACGAGACTTGATGTCAGTCTCGTCTCGTCTCGAGTCTCGACAAGACTCTCGACTTTGCCTCCATAAACAATTTTTGTATAATCGCATCTAATAGTACATAAAATTCTAAGAACACCAGTACAATCGCGATTCAAATATTCCAAATAATATTTGAGATATTTATTATTAAGTTTTCTATGAATATCATCAACTTGAAAATTGAGCTCTTGAAATAATTAATATGAAAATATTCGTATATATCGAGTGTTGTTTCTCATTACTAAACATAAAATATAAAATTTCAATTCCTTAGCTACAGAATTATTAGCAATAGTTAAACAGTTATGTATATGTTTAAAATGAAGCAGTAAGTAAATAGACAAAAATCTCCAAAAAAGTAACTTCTTTCGCTATTTTTTTATATTTTGATAAATAAATGTTAAATAGGCAGATAACAGATAACAAAACTAGCCTTTCACGTATCCCCTGGTACACGTACCACAGGTTGAGAACCTCTGCTTTATTTCAAAAGTTTGCGCTTGAACCCCCTGAGAAAACTAAATACACTGTATAAATACCTAATTCATTCATATGAAAAAATTGAAACAATAATCAACGTTGACTTAAAGCCTTAAAGGAAATGTAAATATAAAAGTCGTAATGTACAAGCCCTTCTTAACAATTTCCTTAAAACTTTGTATGCACAAATGTGTAAAACAAACTGTTTTTCCTAATCCCTAATATAACATAATATAAAAAAAAAACTGGGTAAAAAATAACACATTTCTTTTCTTGTAAAAATCCAATAATGGAACAATAAATTTTACAACGGCGTGTGCTATAAATGCTGCATATTACCAGACAATAACAACCACTTTTAGACATCTGCTAGTAATAAAAGTAGGTAGGTTTGCCCAACCCAAATCCAAATATTACAGAATACAATACTTTAGTCATTCTAACAATTTTGCATCCTAAAAATATAAAACCATGTAATAAAGAAAAGTATAAACGGATGATACAAGAATTAAAAATTAAAAAGAGAAACCTCTTGAGAAAGAAATACCTTATGAAGAATTATTAGATATCTCCAAAAAATTCTATACTTTTTTACTCCATGCCTTGATTTTATGTTTAACTCTACCTTCTACAACATGTAAAAGAAGTTTTAGTAAATAAAAAAACTGTTGTGGCTATCACAAGAACTTCCGTCAATTTGATGTATTTTGTACAAATCCCACATCAAAAGTTCCCCAGAAAATATTCTATATATTTAATAAAATTGTAACACGAACATATACTATTTTATACAAATTTCATACCGAAAGTTCCTTTTAAAAAATTCTATAAATCCAATAAAATTATAACACGAACAATCATTATGTAAATTGTACTTGGCACTGACATCTGTCAATTACAATTTTTTGAATATATCAGCTGTTTCTATGATTATAGTAAAGCTGACTGATTTTTGAAAGTTAATCTATTTATAATTCGTTAAACCGTAAAACTGTTATTATTAAAGTTTCTTAGTTACTAATTTTATATATTTAAGCACGTGTATTATAATTTATTTATGTTTTTCAAATAAGAGTTTTATTATTTTTTTTTTTTGTTAGAGAATTGTGTTTATGTAACTACCTACAGTTTTTATTAAATATACCATTATTATTCTAAATAAGTTTATTATAATTTACTTAAGTTTTTGGTATAAGTGTATTTTTTTGGCAAATAAATAACATATAAAAAAATATATGACTAACTATATTTTTATGAAAGTAGAAAATTACAAAATTTGAAAAATTAATATCTGTCTTATTTACTCTCAGTTTTTGAAGCACTTTTAGAATATATATGTTTAAAAAATACCTTTGATCTGAAGTCGAGAGTCTTGTCGAGACTTCAAGACTTTCTCGACAAGACTTGATGCTGGTCTCGTCTCGTCTCGACTTTTCTAGTCGAGACCAAATGATGGTCTCGTCTCGACAAGACCAAGACGAGACGAGACCAAGACCAAGACCAGTCTTGGTCTTGTGGCAACACTAGTGTTTTGTAGACGGGATTGTAGCTAGATGTTAAGATACTATCTGTATCCGCGTAAGGCTGGCTTGTAAAATTGTAGGAACTTAATTTTCCTTTATAATAGAAAGCATTTACATCACCACATGAGTAATTCAGTACAGCTTGAAGATCCATGCAAACCACATTACAAATTTGTTTATTTGCACTTCCTTCTTGTATGTCTTTCTTTTTTTCTTCTCGTGATAAACACTTTTCCAAAATATGTTTATCATAATCATTTTTCAACTTCTCTTTATCTCTTCACCGGCATTTTTGTATCCTTCACACGTGTTACACTGGTTTTTCTTCGTTGTGAACAATCCAATGTTGAATTCTGTGTTAAATATTGTTGAATATAAGTGGAGCTTCCCACTTGGCTTTCCATCTTTTTCATACTTCTTTATACATACTGTAT
This sequence comes from Ophonus ardosiacus, assembly GCA_943142095.1. NCBI lineage: Eukaryota > Metazoa > Arthropoda > Insecta > Coleoptera > Carabidae > Ophonus > Ophonus ardosiacus. The sequence continues at coordinate 28,339,155 of OW964837.1, read as the reverse complement.
AGTTTTGCTAAACATAAACTGCCATCAATGCTCTCTAGTAATCTGTGCCCGTAAATAATGAGATTCTATTTTGTTTATGCTTTTAATGTGATTTCTAATGCCTTCCTTAATATCATCTTCAAGCCTAAATTGGTTAATATATTTTCTCCTCAAATCACCCTCCATCACTCCTTCAGGACTAACAGGCCTATTCTACTAAAAAAAATGTATCGTTATGACTCGTAACTAGGCGATAAGTCGTAATGATAACGATTTTTGCCAAAACCCTATTCTGTTAATTTATTTATCGTTACATATCGTTATTTCACATCGTTTAATAACGACAAGTTCACATGCATCGTTGAAGTCGTAAAGTTAGACATATTTTGAGAACAAAAGTAAAAATGGCTGAAGAAGATATTTTGTTAATTGTAGCTGAGAAAGAGATTCTGCAAAGATGAGTATTTATTCACTTCTGTACACTAATTATATATTATACTTTTTAGTATTAGACATTTTATTTATATTTCAGAAATATATTTAAAAATTTAGATTTAGATAATATTTAGTGGACGAAGGACTCCAGGCTGTTTTGCACGTTGATAAGGGTAGAAAAAAGAAAAATCCAAGGTTTTTTTCGTTGCAAAATGTAAATAATAAATAAATAATTTTCAAATACATTCTGCAACGAAAAAACTTTTTCTTTTTTCTACCCTTAGATAATATTATTTAATATATTGATATATAATATAAAATAGAATATAGATGCACTATCTATGTATTTAAAAATTATATATTTGTATAGGGATGTCAGAGTATATAATCATACACTGCGTGATACAGCAGATCCTTTTACCCGGTCCCACATAATTTAAATGACTTGTAAGTCTTCTCCATATTTCTTCCAATTCTCCAGTGGACAATTTATTAATTCTTAATGAACTGTTATTTTCCAGTTCTTCAACATATATTTCATACTGTCTTTGACTTGTCCTCGAAGCCCTTTTTTTATATCCATTGTCAAATTCAATTACATAAAAAAACAATGAATCGATATGTCAAATTTAAATTGAAAAACATATAAAAATTTATTCTGTCAAAATATACATGAAGTTAGATATTATCGTTATAATCCTGATAACGATAATTTATAACGATATGATTAGTAGAATAGGTTTTTGGCATTTATCGTTATTAAAGTCGTTGAACCAAATGCTTAGCGACAGTCGTTCAGTAACGACATCGTTATACATTTTTTAGTAGAATAGGCCTGTAAGTTTTCTTTATGCAGTTCGCGTCATCATGTCGGTTACACTAGGTGTGGATAGAAAAAATATGTTTACACACTCTTTTTTTTTTACCATTAATTTCTAAAAACTAAGTTAGTTGTTTGTCCGCTTACTGTCACATTTTTTGTATTGACATTTGGAACTATTGGAACCATGCACTTTACAATAAAATCCCCTTGGCGAGTAATATCTCCCATTCTCTAGTATTATCTTAATATTGATTCCCTTTTGTTTTCATCTATGCGACTAGTAGATTTTTCTTACACTTTTCTCCACATGGGGGTTTTAATGTTCTTGCACCCACTTCTTTGCCATTTATATGATCTAATCCATGATTAAGTTTCTTTTTTTTATATTTGTCGCCCAATTATCCCTCAACTGGTATGGTGGATTTTAGGTGACTCTCACGGTATTCTGGGGTCTTTATTGACCCCATCATTTTAAAAAAAAAATTATTTGCTTAAATGTTTTGAAGTACCTAATTTATGTTTAAGTGTTGCTTATTAATAGGAATTTAAAGGGTATTTTTGAAATCCGTAAGTATTTATAGGTTATATAAATTTAATAACACAGGCATACATGACATTACAGTAATATTAAAAAAGCCCTAAATAAAATTATTATATTAAAAATAAATAAAATTAACACGTTATTCTAAACACACTACCTACAAAGAACCTTTATTTAACAAAAAACGCCGATTGTATTTATAAATAAAAAAACTAACGTAGTACAAGTTTATTGAAAAAATTTGTACAAATTTTTTGTCTACCATTATTTGTTTGTATCACAATTATCACAATAATGTCTTTTCACTAAGTGTGTACCACAAAACACTTTTTTACATTCTCCAAATCAGGAATGTCTTCACTATTCTCGGCAAAAAATTCAAGTTGCGCTTGTGTTAGTGCTTTTCGCCACATTTTTAAAACAACGTAACTGGTATCTTGGGGTCAATGGAGACCCCAATGCGTCCTCAGTGTTATACGTCAAATAACAAACTAACTTATAACGCAGCATTACGAACCTCACTATGCGAGAAGAGAATACACGGAATCCCAGAAAGCTAACATTATTATAAACTTAAAACACTGTCACTGAAAATTTACTGGGGTCAATATTGACCCCACCATACCAGTTGAGGGTTATGATACTTCAAAACTCTTTTACGACTTCGTTTTACTGAAAAGGAAAATATGGAAAGATTTCACATATTTCAGAAATAAGGTTGTTCATGTCTAATTTATATTCCGCAATTAAGTTGAAGTAGTAAAATAATTAATAGATAAGTACCAGTGTTGTTGTTGTTGTCATAATTTTCTATTTCATTAGTTCCACTGTCATTACAACTTCTTTGTTAACCCTTCTCAACATCATTCAAATTTTCTTGATCATCATCACCTAAAGGAATCTATTCAGGATCTGCGTCACTATCGTATACTGGGACCTCGTTATCGCTACCGTACTTTTATCAATTAAAAAAAGCAATAACAATTATTTCTTGAATAAATTATCTCTATAATGCTGAATGCTATGCTTACCTCGTCATTATTATCGGAGCATAAAAATTGTACATTTATCAGTTTAGTTAGTTCATTTTTTATCTAGATTGTTTAAAATACTAAGTATTAAAAACAAACTTTAAATGAATAAACTGAAACAATACGAAACATTTTGAGGTTATAATAATGTCAACAGCGCTGATTTACATTTTGAATTGCGATAGCCTTATAATATTTTATTTGACATGATAAATGCAAGACCAACGTAAGTCAAAATGCGATAGTTTTGCAGTATGTATATGTTACATTTATACCAATGAAACACATTTACTCGGGCTATAGCTTCATTATTGTTCACATTTTGGTTTTAAGGGACTATTGTATTGGATAGAGCATGATTTCCAGATTAAGTAAATATACGTAACTCAAAAATGAAATTTTTCGAGTTGCGCTAGTCTTTCACTGAAAGTGCGAAATACATAATTACATAAATAAATAAGTAAATAAATAAATGGAATACATAATTAAATAAATAAATAAATGAAATACATAATTACACACATAAAAACACACTAGAGAAACGGAAGAGATGCTTTTGTACCAGGAGTGACAAGAATTGGACCATTGAACGTTCACGTAATCTGTTCTATGAATTTATCATCATACTCGCAGTTCGAATGTAGAAGCATAGTAATTTCTCTTGAATTTTGCGTTTGACTTTCGAAACTTGGAACGTTGAAAGTTAGAATCCTTCAAAGTACAAGGTGCCTGGACTCATATACGAGCCCTGTCCCATAAGTGTTGGCCCAGTCATAAAAAAAAGCATTTCTTATACTTGTGCCCAACTGGAGAAGCTGCATCCAATTGCATTAGTTAGTGTAGATCAGTCATTTCCAGTATTTAAGGCATTAAGTTATAATTCAATGGAAATAAATTAGTAGGAGTTTTGATTTTTTGCTTAAATAAGTCATTTCAATGATTTTATGCAACTGGGCCAACACTTATGGGACAGGGCTCGTATAAGAAATGGCCTTTCGATGAAATTTTATGATTATTGTTATTCGTTTTAAAGTACTTTTTTTTTTGCAGGAAACACTGGAAAGGGGATTCTGCCGAGTTGACTTCAATACTACTGAAATTATACTGTGCAACCGAAGGTATGATTGCTCGGAAGACAGTAGACGTGGATTTTCGCATCAGATCGTACTGCTGCCAACATTTTTGGCTGAAGAATTAATTATCCAACTATCAAGAAATGACAGGAATGCAATCAATTTCAAAAGTACCAAACTCATTATTTTGTTATTCAGTCCGGTGAAAAGAATTATGAAAGTTTAAGTAATTACAATTCACAAAAATATAAATTTAAACATTTTTAAAAATACAGTAATTATTACTCCATATATAAAGTAGTACAATACAATACAAAGTTAAAATTGAGACGGAATGGTGTGCAAATATGAAAATATAAAATTTGTTACACTAATTTAAGAATGTACGCACAAGACTAATGGATTCTGATTGCTCCATACTTCCAATAACACAAGTACATCTCCTGGTCACAACTACGCTAGAACCTCTTTAATTCCCATCTATGGATATAAAAATGTGGTCGGTACGCAAGACAGATCGGATATCAGAGTGTGGCGACTCAGATTATATTTTTTTGCCACAACAGAGAGTCATGACGATAAAATAAAAGTTGAGTTGTCGTTGTTTATAAATAAAAAGAAATATACGTTTCAAAATTCTTTCTCCGTGTAACACGACGACGGACTATTTAAAAAAAAGGGGAAAACACGGGAATCTAAATTAAATAATTTGGAATTAAAAAACAATTAAATAATCCAAATTATTCGATGCGTGCCACCAGGTTATTTATTGGTAAATAACCAAAACCTAATTTTGGATTTAGATAGATTATCTAATGAATGGCCAAAAGTTACTTATTCAATTTGGAAAATAAACTATAATTTTATTTGTTTGGAGGGCAAGGCGATATAATGATGAAACGATTTTGTATTAAATAACTGTATTAGCAAAATATAATTAAAATAGAAGGTTACAATACAATAAAAATAAAAACAAGTGGAATTTTATAAAATAAGTTAGAAGCAGAAAGAGAAAAGGTTACATTATGAAAAATATTATTATTAACTTACACAACTATGATATTTACACTTACATCCTGACTAACTGACGGCTTCTTACTCCGACTAACTCCCGACTAACTTTTCGATCGTCAATTTATTGTCCCTGATTGTCCCATTGTTTGACACTACATCACCAATCTGGATTCTTATTGGTCAGTTCTAACGTCAGCGCACCAATCAAGTACCGCGTTCATCAGAAGCATCACGAGAGAAACAACCCTTGTCAAGACCAAGATGACTCATGACCCATGAGAACCAGACCGATGATGTTTGCCAAACAACGAGATAACAATAATTCGGCAAATACAATGTCTGTTATAAGAAAATTCCGAACAGTACTTTAAATATTAAGTTTTTGATAACCAACAACAACAAAATTTAGATTAATGACTTTTGCCGAATTACTACAATTAATTACAAATTAAACTAATAATACTGAAGAACATTGTTACATCCGTAATTAGTTTTTTTTGTATTTATCATTTTTACAATTTAAAGTTTAATTTTTTACACTGTATGATTGCTGTTAGCATTTTGTATTAAAAATCAGCAGCAATTACAAAAGTACTACACTTTGCAAAACTTCCTGAGAACCGAACCTTTGATGACAAGAGGAATCCATATGAGATTCCAAACATTGGAGGTTTTGATGATGTTGACGCTGACCAAGGTTCCCTATAATTGTCGACCCATTTCTTGATTAATTCTCGTTGTGAACAATTAGAGCGATCTGATCCGACCCCATTATAGTCCCTCAAACTTGTATTTCCTCCTACAGTAAGATGTAAGTTATAGCAAAGACAGGCTAAATTTAGAAACATTAACCCAAAACCAGTGTACTTGAACCCCGCATATGTATCGTTGTTTATTGCTTGAAGATATCTTTGAAACTTCATCATCTCTTCGTCAAGAACCTGAGCATTTCGGAACAAGAGGAGCAAAAAAATTAATACAATCTTGTAAGTCTAATGAAATCTACAACAAATGTTAAGTGAATTGTAAAAAAATTCAATGGTTTCTATCAGGCTTGTTGTAATATTACCCATAAAAAAGAAATCTAGTTAATAAAAATGTATGCGGTATTCAATACATAATATATTGTAAAACAATATAGTATAAGGGTTTTTAAATAAAAATGAATTATTTATTTTGGTTAACCTTCAATATAACTAATAAACACGGACTGTTTTTGAAAAGTCCCAGTAGACCAGAGCAGTCCATATAGACTGCTCTTCATACACTAGATTTAAACTGCCCGTACAACGTTGCGCCGCCAGAGTTGTGTTGGAAAAATAACTTTTTGTCAGTTTTTATTAGATTTTTATTTACTAAATTAACAGTATTTTACAAGCATTAACACAATATTAATGCCATTGTTGAAAACAATTAAAACAAAAGAGTGGCTGTCCATCACAAATATTCCAATAGGTCGTAACTTTCAGAATCCTATTTTTCGAAAGTAGACCCTCCGTTTTTTTTTCATAGCATTTAGCCTTGTCCTACTTGATGGTTCTTCATTCTGTTCTTCTACGTCAGTAATCCCTTATAGGAGGAAACTTTACGATACCCATGTATCCAACAAGACCCATTTCTTTTTTCATTTCTTGTAAGTTTGTAGGTTGCCAAGCATATAAACGAGAACGCCCCAATATTTATTTACCCGTTATTAATATTTGGTTTGCATATAAATTTGTCTCATCTACTATATGTTGTAGAACATGATTATTAACGAACATTTCGAAAAATTCTGAAAGACAACTATATGAAAGTGCAGCTGCAACTTCCGGATTTATTCCGTGAATAGATGTAAATTCGAAATTTTCATGGTTGTCCACAGGATTCGTCCAAAGATGAACATCTTCAGATATATCATCTTTCTCATCAACATTGCAACAGACAGGTACAGTCGAATTTTTGTCCACATCAGCAGTCAACACACTGATTGACACGGTATTTACATTTTATGTGTTCTGGCTGGAACTGACGGCATCAACTTTATTATATAAGTAAGAATCTGTGTTAGGGCCATTGCAACTGACAGATACAGCCGAATTTTTATTGTTATCAGCTGTTAACACACTCACTGACACTGTTTTTTATTTTATCTTTGGTTGGTCTTACACTATTAGTACATAGTTTCTTACATGAATCCGTATCTGTGTTGTATTCTTCATCCTTTGTTACTTCTTAGGATTTATTACTCATTATAAATGTAGGACCTTCAAATGAGTCAGAACTGTACGGCTCCTTATCTGATTCCGATACTAATAAAAAAATCAGTGTAAGTTGTAGGCAAGACAGTGGAAAAAGACGAGTATGCATTCTTGCATTGACTTCTTCCCAAGGATTCCTTGAAATAGGAATTAATATTATCTATTAATTCAGAGATGTTAGTCAATCTTTTCTTTTTCAATATTTTCACAAGAATGCCCTACCCTTACATAGTAAGAAACATGACATTGTTCACAAAAACATTTACATGAAGATGTTGCCGTTAAACATTAAATCACTATTTCGATGATACAAGAGATTCAGTCTTGGAAGATTTTTTCCTCTTGCACCCTCAAATATCACACTTCCGTGACCATTATACTCATATACACATATGTTATATTGAGTAAAATAGCGTGGAATTCAGTAAGTTCCGTAATACCGGCACCCTCTTTATTTATACGCACATTTGCATTTAATAACAAATCGCGTGCTCTCCTACTCTGGACATCCTGTTTATCATTCACTATGTCTTTGAAACACTGTTCTTTTTTATTTAAAGTGTTTGCAACCACTAGCGCACGAGGTAAACAGAGATTGTCTTTATTTATAATGTCTATCACACCATATTTCCGACGGCAAAACTCCGCATATGAGAAGCCATGTCCGCGCAATCTACCCTTGCCGCATCCTGAAGGCATCGAATGGTTAATTCTATTGAGAATTGACCATCAGAAAAAATTCTTTGTTGCTTTGTAGAATCTTTTCGAGGGCATCCCACACAACATCTATGTGCAACTGGTCTGCACACCGGAAGCTCAGCCACACTGGTCCAGTCTCCATTAGCGGGATTCGAAAGATGAATCCTACGTAATCAGTGGGCTACACGAAATCCATCACATATTCAGTGATACTTTTCACACTGTTATAGAACCAGAGCACTGAATCTTCTCCCCTAGGTGGGTCATTTACATTAAATGTAATTTTTCGACCCGCAATTTTGAAGCGTTTCAAATGAGATTCTTCATCCGATATAACGGTAAAATAAGGAATAACTTCTCTTCGATCGGTTTGATTCAAACTATTGTCTATCAAGTTTTCGCAAATTTGCATTAATATTTTCTTCTCTTGTAATGAAGAGTCAATGATTTGTTTGCAGATTCGAAAGTTTTCAAAATTCTCTTGAGCCATTGCTGCTAAACACTCACAAAGCAACTATACATACAGATCGTAAGTACTAACGAAATTTTCTTTACAGGGGTCCTTTTATAGTAAAAGCTTTTTGTTACTCTATGAATAAACAGTAATCTCACTAATGACAAACACTGCTGCCGAGTGAAAGTAAATAACAATAATTTCATAATACTTACTGCATTTTTGTAAGGCTGTAAATAATATCAGATCGAAATTGAGGTAATCAGATAATAGAAAATACTCAAGTTTTAAATTATATATATATTTTTTCTTTTTATAAATATTTTGACACATTTCGCATTTTTTACTATTTTGTTATGGTAATACACAAATAACTTAAATAACATAAGTAATATTTTCTAAATATATATTCCTATACAGACTACTTTCTAGTTCTATCTTATACCTAATCATATGTAGACACACATCCTGGATCATTCTTTTATAAATATTATTAATATTAAAATATTTTATGCTGTAATCCAGAATGTGTTAATTTATCATTAGTTTCAAGCTTATTATATTGTCAATATTTCCTGTACTTAAGGGAAAAAATTACTTTCTGTATTATATTTTAATTGTCCATGTGGTAGCACAGTAAATTCTGCATTATACATAAAATATTTACGTCCTATTATCGCTTTTGTTTTCACAATTTTAGTAAACTTACGAACTGATCGATGTCTTTAATATTTAAATACATTTTTTTTGGCAACATCACTCACTAACAGCTACACGCATTTCGGGATTAGGGTCAATGCCCACGGACAGGAAGCTTCTTCTGCTTTTTCCAAGGGGAAATGCGACTGCGTCTAACAACCTGTTGTTATTATCGTGGATGCTTCTATTATGGGGAAAAGAGAAACTTGTCACTGCCGCTGATCCTATTAACAAGTTTAGCTGGCCATCTTCATAAAACGAATCATCAGCATTTCCCCAGGTATTAGCTTCCTTCTCTGTATTGCCCTCACTGTATATGAGAGGTTGTCCATAGGGCTCGCTATTTTCTGAACTGTATGAAATTCGCCGTTGTTTACAGGGCGTATCTTCCTCTTCCTGTCTCTCTTCAAAGGATCCGCTGCTGTTTCCTGGACTAGTTCATCCAGGAGGCGTACCTCCTCGTTGTCCTCCACGATTACACAGTCAGCATCGTCATCATCAACATCTAGGACGGTCACGTTACTGTCAGCAGCTATCCTAGATAGTGGTGTCCCGATATCGGTGTAATCTTCATCGTTAACCCCAGTAGTTAATAATGATGATAATGATGATCCAGCCTTGTTGATCTCCTCCACTTCATCTGCTTCCCTTATTAATATATTCTTCTACTATCACATCCGGTACAATGTGACTCTCCTCTGGTTGGTTGTTGGTGAACGACGACAAAGCCATGGTAAACACTCACAAGATACAGTATAACAGTAAACTGAATACTTAATAAATAATTTTTAAACTCCATTATATATGCAAAATGTTTTGTGTTAATTTCATAAAATGTCTAGTACTATTAATTCACCAGGTAATGGAAATCTTAAATACGCATTTCAAAATAATTATCATTGCTAAAAGACCTAGTTCATCACAAACAAATTTTTCATCGTTACCAATGTGTACAATTTAAGTATCAGCTAATATTTTAAAACATAGTTCGTTACCAGATAAATAATTTGCATTGTCATTAAAAACAATTATACTTACCAAAAATATTTAGTTTTCCCCAGGTAATGAGAAAATAGCCATTTCGAAAATAAATATCGTTTGCTAACAATAGTTTCAACGATTGCAAATTTTTCTATACGTCATTAACAAAATATCCACAATTCAACTTAAGTATCTACTAATGATATAGGCATTACTTTAATTTTCACCGTGTTTTTGAATACAACAAACTTACCCCCAGGGGCGTACACACATTTTTTTCCCAGTCTATTTTTAAAATAAATATTTATATATCACAAATACCTATCAATAAACAAATACAACAGCAAACTTTCCACTCGGGGCTGGTCCTACTTAATGAGTTTTTAATTATCTGACTCGGTCGCCGAATATGGTAATAATTACTACCCACCTGAATGACAAAACAAATCATTTATTATAATGTACTATGCTATACAAGTGAAGGAAAAACAATTCAATGTAGAATATTTTCAAAAATACCACCGCCAACTTCGATGCATTTACTCTTGTGGATCGCACGTGTGGCTCTTTGGAGTGCTCTTTGGTCATTTCTTATAACAGCCGCAGAATTGACGATGGGGTCTAATAATTCCTCTCCCGTTTGAACTTTTGTAGCATAAACTAAAGATTTTAGCCACCCCCATAGGCAGTAATCGAGAGGAGTGAGGTCCGGAGACCTCGGCGGCCAATTTTGTGGACCTCCTCGGCCGATCCAGTGGCGAGGAAAGTGGTTGTCTAAGTAATTTCGTACAATATTACTAAAATGGGCAGGGGCCCCGTCATGCTGGAAGTACATATTTTGTCGTGTATCTAAAGGTACATCATCCAGTAGGTCTGTTAAACGATTTTGCAAAAATTGTAGATAAATGTCATCTGACCATCAATGTTCATTATGATGATTGTTAATTCCATCGCGTGTGAACTGGGCTTCATCCGTAAACAAAATGTAACGGTGCAGCCTACGATTTTTGCAAATTTGCAGCCTTAGGGCATGGTCACCATTCTGAAGATTTTGGACCTGCAGAACATGGAAAGAGTGCAGCCTATTCCTGCGAAGAGTCGTCCATACTGCTGTCTGATTAATTTGAAGGCGAGTTGCAATGCGCTTTGAACTTACACCTGGACTACGTTGTGCAACATCTAGAATTTCTTCTTCTACACGCACATCAAGACCATTTTCTCGTTCCGATGTGATTCTTACACTGGGAAAAAATTCGCAGGAAGTGACAAAAATTGATTGACATACACTTCTGTGAGGGGCTCTTCTATTAGGATAGCGGTGTTGGTATTCAGCAACGGCCCGTCTAGCGTTCTCGTTGCAGTATCCATAAATGAAAATCATATCGGCATATTCTTGATATGTAAATATCACCGGCATTGCGGAAGTGTGTAGCACTAACTAACAATAACAGCTGGATGTGACAGTCACAAAAAACAAATTCCAAATATTATTTCTAACAATAATAGCTGAACGTGACAACCACAAAAAACAAATGTGAACTATTATTTTCCGCGGTTAATCGCTTACTATTAATAATTAATATGTCAGTAACGGTTAAGAATCGGACACATGTTTATATAACTTTTTTTGTTTATTTTGATCTCCAGAACACGTTCCTCGAGTATTGCTGTTTCCTCACCAATCACCCTGTCAGAACCGCAAGGTTCTCATCGATGATGAAATCTTCTTCGAAGATAATTTTCGGTTCTTTAATTTGCGTCTCATCCTTTAAATCTTCCGTCCATCTTTGTCCATATTCTTCTCTCTCTATGGAAGATGAGAGGCGTCGCTTTTTCGCTTCCTGCAAGAGAGTCGGTTTATACTTTCTCTTCTTCGCCGATGACTCTGTGGCTAGAGATGTCGTTATTGGCTCTGACACATGCGCTTCAGATGATGATGGTGAAGCGGTTTGGAGTATGTTGTCGTTGATGATGACACATTCTTCCTCTTCGTTGTTGTCGGGGGTTCAAACAAGCGTGCTTCAGATGATGCTGAAGCGACCTGGGGTATGTTGTCGTCAATATGAGTTTCATTTATTGGTAAATTGTAGTGATCCACGCAAGGCAATTTTGATATAACATTTGGATACAGTTTAAATTGTAGAGGAAGTCACTCGAAGTTGATGTTGCACAAGAGCGATTTTGGAGATGCACCTGAACGGCATATATATATTCACCTGAAACAAATTCAATTCAGTTCGTTATTTAACTTAAGGATGTATTATTATTAATGAAACATTTTGTAATATTAATTTTACTCCCTGTTTAAAGTTAGGTTTAAAGATAATAAGTCAAATTATTTGTACTTACCTTGCAAACTGTGTTTATATTTTATAAAAATATAATAAGAAATTAAAAACATTTATTTAAACATAAATTACTTTTTTTATTATAACTTTATTAAAATACATAGATATACATGTTTATTAAAACATATTTTTAGTAAGTAAATACATTGCAATTTATACAATATAATATATATAATTTTTAAGATTCGAATTTTATTTTGTTCATGGACCCTTCTGTCCCTTCATACTTTAAAAATATATTTTTTTCCTTTTGCCAGTTGATTCATCGTGTTTAGTTTTTCTTCAGTTAAATTGTCATAACTCGAGGGTAGAAATATTACGCAATCCGCCAGTTCGTCCAGTGTATTTGATCTGAACTTTGTTTTTACTTTCTTTACTGATACTATTAATATTTTTGTATTTTCTGGTAAATCATTTATAGATTTCGATTCTTTTATTTCTGGTGAATTGTTCAGCTCATCAACGATAGTTGGAACTGAAGACATCTTTATAGCAAAAATCGGAACTAATATGTTTAAAACAACACTTTTTGATTAATGAATGCTGATATTATTGATTCATCGTGTTTAGTTTTTCTTCAGTTAAATTGTCATAACTCGAGGGTAGAAATATTACGCAATCCGTCAGTTCGTCCAGTGTATTTGATCTGAACTTTGTTTTTACTTTCTTTACTGATACTATTAATATTTTTGTATTTTCTGGTAAATCATTTATAGATTTCGATTCTTTTATTTCTGCTAGTGCGACCCCGATCCGTTACTGTTATCCAAATTAACAATGGCGCATTCGTTATGATTTACTTTTATAGTCAAATTATTTCTCTTAAATACTCCTCTAAAAATGGTATTTTCAGTTCTTTTGCACATCTTCGAAGATCAGTATTACTTAATGCCCGCGGTAGTAATTTTATGAGGAGTTTTCGATATGTTTTTTCCCATGGTGATGGCTTCGATCATTTTATTATGGCGCTGAGCTTCTTTTAATTGCGCGTCGTGAACAGCTTTTGCAATAGATTCAGCTCCACCCCCGAGTGCGCCTGGAGCACTCAAGCTGGCAAAAATTCGAATTAACGGAAGGAACGCTCCGGTTTTTGGTACAGATGTCACAGGACAACTAAGGAGTCGACTGTTTTGCTGCCACCAACCTCCCCGTAACAGAACGAGTTACAGGCAGGATTTTAATTGAAGGAAAGGGGGGTCTGAGTATAAACCAATAAATTATTGTAACTAGGTGTATAATAAAAAAGTCGAATACAATTTACAATGATTTCAGCACATAAAATATAACTAAAGCACAAATATTATTAAATATAAAAAAAGGTAACTTACAATACTTCATAGCTGCTTCTAAGCGTACGCCCTTTTGCACAACACGGCAAACTTCTAGTCTTTACAGCGTCTACTAGCTACTATCGGAGTAAGATTTGGAGTCCTATTGACTAGTGCCCATCATCCTCATGGCCGGTTCTGGACCTAGCTGGCGGACAGTATCAGCAGGCGTGTCGGTCTGGTAGCCACTAAAACAAACAACCCTCGGCAGTACTTTGTCTCATATTCTAATACCGAATGTGATAAACGAAAACGTCCCAGATTTCTAATCCTAACATATTCCCACTAATTAATTATTTAACTAAATATCCTAGGTCTTAGCTTGGAAGGCATTAATTTTTTATTTAAATCATTTTAAACATAAGTGCTACATTCTTCCAGCCTGAAACATAGATTGGGTATCAGGGGCAGGTGCGCCAACTTCCTGGATCCATACATTACTTATGATCTGATTACCCATCGCGTTAATTTTCTTACAAAATGCCATTATTTGCTATCGTCTGTGCTACATTTGGATACAGAGAGTTTTTCTCATTTTGCCTGGCCGTTGGGCTGGCTGGTTGGGTTGGAGAAGACACCACCAACAGAGGTAGTTCGGTGTCTGATTCCTTTCTGATAAGTTTTCCTTTGTACTTATATATCAGAAAAGTTACTACCTCTACTATAATAAATATAATAATAGACCCAAGTCCAAAAATCTTATAGTCGGTGTACACCTTACGGGCCCTAAGCTCTTTTAAATAAGTTCTCCATTGTTTAATGTTTACGTCCTGACTTGCCCTTGTAGTGTCCAAATTGTTTATTAGATCTCTTAATTCATTGTCTTCATGATGATAAACGGTAAAGTTTAATAATTTTGAGATATACGACAACATGTTCAAAAATATTCGTGCCAACCGATGAGGTCGTTATGGTGTGCGATAAAAGGAAATAGTTAGCGCTATGGACGGTGCATGAGGGAGGAATAGTTAAAATCCCTGTTCCGGTTATAGTTTTTTTTGTGTAATGACGGGTCTTGCTGGATTAGAGCTAGGACAGTGAATAGTTAACAGATCCTTAGAGACACCGTAAACCTAGGAATTGGAAGATTTTTCCCTATAAAATATAGCTCTGTTTTCGTGAGTAACTTTTTTGGTACATAATGATTGGGCATTCTCCATATAGCCCGTATATAAGGAAGCTAAGCATGATGAGTCTTTCCACGTAGCCATATTTGCAAACAGAGTTTGGTTCTACGTATGACTTATATCGTCCTGGTGCTTTTAAGGGTAACTCGGCAAAAATTCTGATTGTCTGATTGAAATAAACAGCGTGGACGTTGGCAATGTCATAGTAAACGTAAACATTTTGATCTGGATTAACTGAGAGTAATGAAAGATGCGATGGGAGGTTATTTTGAATATTATGTTGCGCCTTAACGAGAGTTGGAGGATCGATAAAAAGAGGACTCAATTTATGTAACGCAGTAATTTCTAATGTATTTGCAAACTCTATTACCTCCTTTTTAATTCATCTACTACATACTCAGCTAGACGAATAGCAGAATTTACTTTTAAAGTTTGTATTATTTTGACGTTAAAGTTATAATTTACGGCCGTAATATTTGCTGTAATATTTTCCAATTTTTGATTCATCAAATATATGACATTTTTATATTTCTCAAGGTTTTCATTTTTTTTTTTATTTTTTTTATTTGTGACTTGATCGTTCATAAGATTGGTTAAGCCATCAGAAGTTTCAGTAATATTATTAATTTTATCATTAATTTCGACTAAGTCATTATTGTCTACTGTGCCGAAAAGGAATTTTAAGATATTTCCTCCTACGTTTATCAATCCTCGTTTAACCTTTTCGTTAGAAGGCGCTATTGTCTTAAATAAATTGTTCAACTTATTTTTGATTTTTGTAACGTCGTTGTCTATTATGGAAAACTCTCTACTCACCATTCCGTTTAAAATAGTTTCCTGTTCTTGGATCATCCCCTGCGCCAAGTCCAAGTCGGTGCTAGTAGCCTCTTGAATGAAGGTGTCGAAAGCAGCCACAAGCTTCCGATACTTGGTTGTATCTAGGTTAGTAGTCAGGATCCAGCTATCTCCTGTTAGCAGGATTTCTTCCTGCTAGAGCGCATCTTCTTGACGTAGAATGTATTAGCAGTAGTAATAAGGAGTAATTAGTGGGTATAATTAGCGCTAATTGCCTTTTAATTGCTTTTTAATGAGGGGTAATTAGTGCTACTGACCTTCACTGTGACGTAGGTTGTTGTTGTTATTGACTGTTTAGTGCTAACGACCTTTCACTGTGACGTATGTTGTTGTTGTTATTGACAGCTAATTAGTGCCAGCGGCCTTTTATCGTGACGTATGTTGTTGTTGTTATGGTTAACCATTCCGCAAGCAATTCAAAGCAAATCTTTGGACAATATATTTCTTGGTCAGTTACCTAAACGATGTACCATTTGCTTCGTATCGAATAAGGCATTTAATGGTGATTTAAAATTAAATCCGTTTGATTTTAAACATTGCGATTTAAATTATTTATCATTATTTGTTGATGGTCAACAAATTCCGAGTAAGCCTTTACAACCAAATTTTACAGACGATAAATTCGTAAGTTCTTATCACACCTTATTCTCAGGCATGGGAATTCATTTTCTTAACGAAGGAAATGACATATCACGGGAAGATTATAGCAACGGTTACTGTATTTCCGTTTTTGATTTAACTGCAGACTTATCATCAGGTACGCAGTCTCATTGGAATCTTATAAGAAACGGAAGTATACGTTTAGAAATCGGGTTTAATTCACCGCTTGCAGAAACTATAAACTGTTTGATATACGCTGAATTTGACAGTATGATTGAAATAGATAAAAAAAGAAATGTTATTGTTGATTATAGCAGCTAAAATATATAACTGCAGCCGTTTATACGTTAACTATTTAGTTTGCGTCTATCTTTTGAAGCAATGATTGCGTTCGTTGATTTTCAAGGGTTTCTTGTTGAAGGCAAAATTTTCGTCATTAAGGAGTTAGCAGTTCTTACCTGCGCAGGGCAATTATCCCAAAAATATTATTTATTTAAATCACCAAAAGAATGTGCCACACTTTCACATCGGGACAAAGTTCAAGTAAAATGGTTAACAAGAAATTATCACGGTATTAAGTGGACTGATGGATGCACTGAATATGAAAACCTAGACAATATTTTACAAACTTCGTTAAAATGTATTGACCGCGTTTACGTGAAAGGTTTAGAGAAGAAAAATTATCTTAGTAAAAAATTTTCAAAAATACGTATTATGTATAAACATTGAAAATTTAGGGTGCCCCCGGATAAAATATTTAAATAACATATTTAAATCTTCACATTGCGGTAATCACTCTATTAAGAGCGCTAGGTGTTCTTTGGAAAACGTGAGCAATTTACAAACGTGGTACAATGAATACTATTCAGTTGGACGGTTGCCTCAAGAAAATGAATCACCTGGAGAAAACATATTTTGCTCTTGTTTCTGCAAATAATACACTACCGCATTACGTGTCTAGGCCGAGTCTAATTATCGTGAATCACGATCCTGATTACATGTCTGGTAGTCATTGGATGGCGATTTTCATCGATATTCATAATTTTACGTATTTTTTCGACAGTTTTGGAAGAAAACCCTACGGTAAAATTTTGAATTTTATCAAAAGAAACAGTACTATTGTGTTTTATTTCTTTTAAATTATGTACTTGGTAATAATACTGATAGTTTTTTAGTATATTTGATGATAATTACGACAACAATGACATTCTTTGTAAAATGCTATTTGCATATTATTTTAAATAAAAGAATATAATACAAATATATACATACCCATATTTTCTACTTTACCCTTCCCCTCATGCGTCTCGTAATTACTGTTGAAAAAGAAAAGGTAGGTGTTAGCATAAAAAATATTTCCTAATAAAAATAATTATGTATATTTAAACAAAAATATTACCTAATAATAATAATTATGCATATATATATATATATATATATATATGCGCATATATGCGCGTACATATAAATATTATACATTTTGCCGCTATACTGCTCAAGGGTCCACATCATCATCGTCATCGTCACTCTCTGATGTTTCTGGGTCCGTATCGTCATCGCTCGCGTCGGAGGAGTCGATCCGAATAGGGCCTACTATAGGGTGCGCTACACCCACTATAGCCTCTATAGCCGTGAAGTCGTTTTTATAGACGTGGAAACTTTGGACAAGTGCTTGTATCTCGTCACAATTTACGCAGATGTATTGTTTTGACAGGTTAAAATTTCTAAAGGGGGTCCAGATTTCGTTAGTGTAGTCACAGCGCATGCATTTAAATTTCGCGATAATCTGCAATTAATTTACAAAGATAAACACATAAGTTACATGTAAGTTCATGGTTACTTTACCTCTCCATCTTGACGGCTGCTGCTATTGTTGGCCCTAGACATCTTGATTTCGTAAAGTACAGCGGTAAACTGTAAAATCAGACTTACCCGAGGCTTAAAGACAACTCCTAATGAGCTTTCGAAAACATTAATTCCCGGAAAATAAAATATAGTCGCACCCGTTTTAAAGTTTAAAATGAGGAGAGCTAATATGTATACTAGGATTCATTTTAAAATTGAAAATTTTGGATGTTTGCTTGTCACATTTAACTTATTCAGGGAGCAGTTTGTTAAGGATAATAATTATGACAACAGTGACTCGCTTTGAAAAAATGTTATCTGTATATTATTTTAAATAAAAGAATATAATACAAATATGTTATATTATTTACATTTTCGGCATATTCCACGGATATATACTTCTACCTAACTTTTTTTCTACAAATGTTTTTGTTTGCAAACACACCCGACCCATAAGACTATGCCAGTTTCGCGTCTTACACTAGTCATCGTTAAACTTGTTTATCGTTTTTTGATCGGCTAGAACTACGTCATTGAAACTTTTAGAATTAGAATAATCAGCGTCGTGTTCTTCAGATATCTCATCATCTCTGTCTACAGGGGTGCCACGGTTTAGCTTATTCCCAGGGCCGAAATACAAGTGCCGGGGAAAATTCATTTTAATAAAGTGTCGGTGTCAACACGACGATTTTTTGACACCTAATAAGCGCTCAGATGTCTAACGTCTCTACAGACAATTAAGAATGAGGGTCCTATATGCGTAAAAAGAAAAAACTATGTAAAATAAATAATCGTTTAATGATAAAAATGTATATAGTTTACAAAATATTTACAAATATACATTATTTACAAAAATCACCCGGATATGTGCTATTTGACACAGTGTTATTGATGTAGAAAACCATACGGTATCGTGTTGTAGTTTTCTACTAATCGGCAACGTTTAGTATATTTGTACATATACTTTTTTGTTGCCGATTTCGTAAACACGTCGTACTGCTTATTGTGCACTATAACCCTATCGGTGAGGGTAATTACATGTTCTTCATTCTGTCCACAAATCATGCTTTTAATTGTTTCAAAATTTACTTTTTCTGCGTTGTCGTAGTGGAGCGTCAAACCCTTCACTTTACAGACTGTGTCGAAACAATTTCTGCTGCTGTTCCAAAATTTAAAAGCATAATTTTTTGGACCGCCGCTAACAAATTCAGAAATGTAACTACCCTCACCGTACTCCAGCATTTCATCGGTCATGTCACCGAGGTAGTCACCTGTAGACGGAATCCACTGACCGACCGTATGTGTAAATATAACACTGTCAGTGTCGTAATATAAAACCCGATCCCCTAATCTCTCCAGATAACTGTATAGTTCCAGACGAGCCCCTGCGGTGGTATAAGCGGCTATAACCACATTCACAGTTTTTAAGGTTTCGCCATCGTCGAGCACCCGCTCGTATGTTACCATCAGCGTTTCTGGGTTAATTATTGTAATATCCTGGATAGATATACCAGGGTTTGTAATTAGCTCGAATAGGATGTACGGCTGCGATATAATTGCCGTCTGCGTCGCGTTTTCTTTTTGGCCAAATTTACCCCAAAAAGAGTTTAGCGTTACTTTTGACATTAAGCGCATGCCTGAATTTTTTTCTATTTTAGATTTATCCAAATCGACCCCTTCGCGCTCTTTATATTCCCTGATATATCTATCCTTACTATCTTCATCGCAACACCACGCCGGCCACCCGCTACACTCCTGCTTAATTTTTAAAAAGTTATTTACATATTCTGAAAAAAGACTGCCAGATTTGGTTTCTTTATTATACGAAACTGTTGCGTACTCCCATACCTCATAAACTTCAACCAGCGTGTAACGAAGCTCAAGAGCCCTCCGTAGCTCGTCAGCCACGAACGTGCCAACAAATTGACGTTCTAAAGGCGGGTGACAACATTTAGTTTTAGCCATTGTTTCGGCGCAAGCTCTGCATAGAGGAAACATAAGCTTCCCATTACACCTGTATGGGAGTACGGGGTGATACAAATTTTGAGGTGGTAAAATGAAGCATTTAATTAAACCATCTAATTTTGAAAAATCCAATTTTGAGCACTGTTCGTTACCTACATAAATATTTAGCGGGTGACCGAGGGGGTATTTACCGTACTTGTTAACAAACGGGTACAATGAACAAACGTCGAAATATTTTATAGTTTCGCCTAAACTACATTCGTGGTACAATTTTGAAGCATTAGTTCGGCCACCGAAAAAAGCGTCACGTGGGTTCAGAGGTGTGATTTCGTCATCGAGTTGCGTGTTGTTTATAAAATTTTGCAAGTCTAAATCTAATTTAATTTTTTTAAAAAACAAACATTCCCACATCGTTATTAAAACGTAGCCTGAATTTTTAATTTTCTCCTCCTTGTACAGCGTGTTCTCAAATCTCATGAACATTGCATCGTTTTTATCTGCCAGTTTCTCTGTGCGGTTTAGATAACAGCGACGACACCCATGCCAGAAACACCCGTAAAATTCAAACACGGTATTTGTCTCGCGACAAAAACCATCCACTAGTAGGTTTTCCTTTAAGCGGACTTCGTGACCGTTACCTGCATGTTCAATGAGTACACCACGTTTAAGTGCTTCCCATTCGAGCCACTGCAGCGAAATTTTAGAGTGTTTATCGCTCTTTCTATACCCGTTTTTGGGTAAAACCGCTATAGTGTTTGGAGCTAAAAAATTTCGTCGGAATGTTAAACTACACGATGATGCGATGGTAAAACATTCATACAGTGGATCAACGCTGTTAGCTTCAACAAAGCATTTTCGAAACCGCAGACAACTACGACGCAATATGTCGACATCCAGAGTACAGTACCTGACAATTTCTTCGCGCATGTTAAAAACATAATTTTGAGCCAGTTTTGCATTATACCAGTCCAGAAAGTCATTCCTCGCATCAGCTTTCATGTTACTGTAACCGAAATATTCTTTCTCTGGCAGTGCACCGACATAATTTTTATTTTCGGTTGTGTTGAAATAGTGTGGGAAGTAACCTTTTGCCGCTTTGATACCAAATGCTTTTGGAAATGATGATAAAGGGAGCTGAATAAAGTTTAAGCTATCAATAAAGCGTATTGATTCGCCACATTTTATCCGCATTATTTTAGCACCGGTTCTTATAATTTCGGGTTTCCATCGCTCTACATTTTCCATCATTTCCCTTAATATGAAACACCCGTCAAACGCTTTTAAATTGTGTGCTATGACAGTGACAGCAAATTTCAAAGACATTAGAGCGACGTATTCCAAAAACTGTTTTACGATACTGTCACCGCAGTCGTTTGTAAATATACGACGTCGCATTCCGCAGCGTGTACAGCAACTCTCAATATCATCATTTTCAACGCATTTAGCGCATACATGCTGAGCGACACACAAATTTATCTCGTGTAGAGATAAAATGCTGCTAACTTTTTTCTCCTGCATTGTTTCAAAATCAAAAAATATAAAAAGAAAATTTGATTTTTCTAATAATTTAGCTTTCGAAATCTTATTCACCGCCATGTAGCAGTGGTGACGAATTGGTTTGTCGCAGCAGCATGTTGCGCAGTATTCAAAGCCGCATACGTGTTTTTTCTTTCGCGAAATCCAAACATTTTTATTACACGTGAAACAGCGTTTTAATTTTGAGCACAAACTATTTTCAATATGATTACGTAAACAACCTGCACCTCGGAAGCTTCTTCTACATAACCCGCATAAAACGTTATTTACAGTTTCAACACATGGCGGCTTAGCGTGACAGCACGGGCATAAAAATGGGCAGGTATATGTATGCGTTTCAGGTGTGTTAAATCGCTTTAAACAATACTCACAAAAATACCCAGCTGAAAACGCGCCAGTCAAACTTAAAATAACGTTATAGTGAAAATTTTCCATTAAAAGATTTAGCCTCGGTTTTGACAGTGTGCGATCACCGTGAAAATACAGTTCGGTACCTTTTCTGTTGGAATACACAACAATTATGTAGGTTGTTAAAATTTTTTGCAATATTTCAACGTGTTCATACGAGCCCCCGTTAGCTAGGTTAACATTAGCACTACGACAAAGTTCTATGGCCCGATCATGCAATAATTTTGCCCCTGGTTTAGTTTTAAATGTTTTCTTTAACGCTGCCTTGTTGTAATTTAAATTAACATACTCAATGGCGACCACTATAGCATACGCCAGACATAAATTATTTTTATTTTCAATAACGTACGTGCTTTGAAATACTGAA
This sequence comes from Ophonus ardosiacus, assembly GCA_943142095.1. NCBI lineage: Eukaryota > Metazoa > Arthropoda > Insecta > Coleoptera > Carabidae > Ophonus > Ophonus ardosiacus. The sequence continues at coordinate 28,316,807 of OW964837.1, read as the reverse complement.
CGCATGAAAAGAAACACATTTACCGTCTACAAGTGACCCCCTCCCTCTACCTGCAGGTAGCATGATGATGTCCAGCCGCATTGCCATCTTAGCGTTGGTGAAAAACGATGCGTTGCTCTGGAAAACGCTTCCAATCCTGTCCAGCACGACACCGCTGCTAAGCTGCGAGAATTTACGCCAAGGTACATATACGGGTTTGTCGGGGTACTCCTCGTTATCTATCACGACTCCCACGTAGGCGTCCGGGTGGACGTTGACTGCAGCGTACTGCACCAGCTCCGTTATTGTGTTCTATATTTAAAATAAAATAAAATAAAAATAAAATTTTAAATATTATAAAGATATTACGAGCATACCTCTAGACACTTCAAGGGATTTTCGCTCGCTATTGTAGTCATCGAGAAATGCAGCCGACGCGATGTTAATCCAAATTTTTTAACATACGCTGAGCTCTCGCCCGTTACGCTTACGTATTTTAAACGTGAACCTAAATAATTTCACACAACTGTTATTAAAAGAACTGATTAATAAGCCACAAAAATCTACCTGAATTAACACCGTCTGATGCCGTTATAGCTGCACTGTTAGTTTGACGACTATTTCTGGTGCCTGAAAATTAAATCATCAATATGTATAAACGAAACCGGTAAATATTTTTTTATCATACCCGTTGACGTGCTCGCACCGTAGGGTCCTGAAGCAGTGCTGGGGATGAGGCCACTGGTGCTCGGCGTTATCGGTTCTGAATCTTTAATTATTTTTCATTTAGTTAATTAATAATAAAGCTAAATTTACAATTTACTTACGTTGACGTCTAAGACTTATCAGTTTATCATACTGGGTCCTCTCCCACTGGTTTAAGAAAACGTAGTCCTCGAACACAATTTTATTGTTAATATATTCGCACGCATCTTTTAGCTGTTTCGATGTTTGAAACGCGCCTGCACTAAAATACCGTAATACATCCGATACCGTTCTGTTATTCAGAAAAACATCACTGCTCGGAACAGAATTTAAACCTGCGGCCATTTCGTGATTCTAGCAGCGGTGAATATTACTAGTCAAACGTTGTCGTAGTACTCACTCGAAAAGTTAATTTCATCTTTTATAGATTGTACACATATAGAATAACAAAGCGTTTTGTTATAATTTGTTTAATGACCTTTCACTATGACATAGATTGCTGTTATTGGTATTAAAGTAACATCTGCTTCCGAGAAAATTAGTGAATATGTCAAGTATACGTGAAAAGCAAACTTTTTCCCAAACGCTCAATTTAAAAAATGAGTGAGAGTATATATTCTTCTATTTCCAATTTAAAATGAGTGCGCGTATAGTGCTTTCGGTACGTGGGAAATCCTTGCTTTGAAAGCTCATTAAGAACGAATTACGCTAGGTACGAAAACAAAATTTTTCCAATTGGAATTCATGTTACGAAAGTTCATTAAGCAAATTACCGCAAAACGCGAAATTTTTCCAAACTAATTAAGTCATTAATTTATACAACGCACAACAGGTTGAAATTAACTTTTCAGCTGAATACTATAGAATTCACTTTTCGAAAGTTCATTAAACTAGCTACAGTAAAACCCAAAATTTTTCCAAATTAATTAAGTTGTTATTCTATATGTGTACACCTGTCAATAACAACAACAACCTACGTCACTGTGAAGGTCAGTAGCACTAATTACCTCTCATTAAAAAAGCAATTAAAAAGCAATTAGCGCTAATTATACCAACTAATTACTCCTTATTACTACTATTAGCATATGAGCCGCACGATCCCAGCCTTTTTCTAGCTGAACATTTGGTTTGAAGTGGCTTACTGGTAATTCACCATTAGGTCTGCCTCTTCGGATAGTTTCCTTCATTTCTTGCAGTGTATGTGATAAATGAATTGACAATAGAAACATCAACAAGGTGCCATAAATTTTTGTGGTACCACTTTCTACTTTTCCTATCCTATCTTCCTATCTTATAAGTGGTGTATATTCGGGCATCGGAATTGTTCTTGTTAAGTCTGTTACTACTCTTGAGCCCAAATTTGTTTCCGTTTTATCATCAACTTTTCCTGTGTAAATCTGAAATTCATCGATATAACCACATTCTAAAGCTTTGACCCATATCTTGTTCCCTCTTTTGATTGGTTTGTTTGGCATGTACTGGTGCAAGGATGAGCGCTTCTTGAAACGAATCATAGATTCGTCTACAGAAATGTTTCTCGACAGTTTGTAAAAAGTAGCAATGGTCGAACTGTAGAGTTTGTCTTAGTTAGATGCCCCTCGTTTGGACTGCAAGGAATTATCATTGAGATGTATATTTCCTAGCAACCAATCAAATCTAGTCCTTGGCATAAGATTTGATATGTAGCCAACTCTTAGCTCTAAGTGGACCAGATATCTTGGTAACTTAGCAAGTTTTTTACTCCCATAATAGTTATTTATGTATTAAGAGCGTAAGGAGGCTTTTATGGCCTGCGGCGGGATTTTGAGCCCGAGGCGTAAGCCGAGGGATAAAAACACGTTAAAGGCCATAAAAGCAAGTTACGCTCGTGGTACATACAAAACTTTATGCACGGACGAAAATTTTCAAATTATGAGTGTTAGAAAAATTGTATCGAAAAGAATTTGACCTCGTACATCCAGTATCTAGTGTTGCTATGAAAGCGGAGAACAACAGTTTATTGTTTGATTATTAGTTATGTCATTTGAGTTTTATTTTGTGTATCTCCGTGCTTTCCATATAAATATCACAAAATTAATTTTCATTTTTCATTAAAGAATATAAAATTTTTCGATTTGTGGTAAAAACTTTTCATGTTGCCTGTTTAAATTGTTTATATTGTAGGTTATAATTTGGTTTGACGTTTCATTATAGCCCGGCGGACTATAATGAGGCCCGCGGGCTATAAAATAACGTTTATGTCAAAGAAATTCGTGTATAATTGTCAAATTATGATACGTCCGTGCATAAATATATTTATGGCATGTTTTCTACCGCCTAATTTACAATAAAGATAAGTCCGTAACAACAAGTGTCACATGTTATATTTACATCAATCCCCGAGATATATTATATTTTATAAGAAATCTCACCAGTCATTTTCTTCTTAATCTGTACAAAAAAGTGCAAAAACTCGAACACTATAAACCTCTTTTTGCATACGAGGTGTGTTCAAAAAATATCGCGAATTTTGTTTTTTCAAAAATTATTTATTTATTCATGAATATCTATTTTGTCCCCTTCAAAGTAATCCCCATGAGATATTATACACTTGTGCCAACGGTTTTTCCAATCTTCAAAGCACTTCAAAAAATCATTTTTTTTTATCTTGTTCAGCTCCTCCTTCGATGCCGTCTTTATCTCGTCAAGCGTAGCGTAACGTCGTCCTTTCATGGGCCTCTTCAGTTTAGGGAACAAGAAAAAGTCACAGGGGGCCAGATCTGGGGAATACGGTGGCTGCGGCATCATTAGTGTGTTGTTTTTGGCTAAAAAGTCGCGCACAAGCAACGATGTGTGAGCAGGGGCGTTATCGTGGTGCAAAAGCCAATTTTTGTTCTTCCACAAATCCGGGCGTTTCTGGCGGATTGCTTCGCGCAAATTGCGCATAACTTGCAGGTAATATTCCTTATTGACCGTTCTACCCTGTGGCAAGAACTCATGATGCACCACGCCCCTGCAATCGAAGAAAACTGTCAGCAAAACTTTCACATTCGACCGAACTTGGCGCGCTTTTTTCGGTCTTGGTTCGTGCGGCAGCTTCCATTGAGATGATTGAACTTTGGTTTCCACGTCATAACCATAAACCCACGATTCGTCACCAGTTATGACCCTCTGGAGCAAATTTGGGTCGTCGCGGACAGAGTCCAACATCTCATTAGCAATGTTCATGCGATGCTGTTTTTGGTCGCAATTGAGCAATTTTGGTACAAATTTCGCGGCGACCCGTCTCATGCCCAAATCATTGATAAAAATCGAATGGCACGAGCCAATCGATATGTTTAGGTCCTCAGCAACTTCTCTAACGGTGATTCGACGATTGGCCAATATCATTTTCTCCACTTCATTAATTTTTTCGTCTGTTGTTGAAGTGCTCGGGCGTCCGGCACGCTTTTCGTCGTTCACATCTTCTCGGCCTTCTGAGAACATTTTGTACCACCGATAAACGTTGCTTTGGTCCAAGGTAGCTTCTCCGTATGCCACAGTCAACATTCGGAATGCATCCGCGCACTTAATTTCGTTTTTCACACAAAATTTGATACAGGTTCTTTGTTCCATTTTTTTGAATAGGTAAAAATCGAAGACGATCCAAAACACGTGCAAGCAAAGCAGCTGTCAACAATTAAGTGAACATTCAAAATGGCCGAGCTTGTCGACATAAGTGAGAGACATGTGTACCAACATAAAGCCACAAAAAGATCGAAATTCGAATATACGTAACCCGCGAAAATTCAAAATTCGCGATAGTTTTTGAACACACCTCGTATAAAATATAGAATTTTCATTAATTTGTTTATTGTACCAGCCTAAAAAAATTGACGTTCTGATGAATTCATCGGATCTGCCCCATAATAATTAATAGCAGGTAATGAACATGGTCCGATATAATTATTGTTACACCTGCTGATTTACTAATTATTAATTCCAAAGCTTATGGCAGCAAACTATTTAATTTGAATTTCTCACCAGGTTATCATAGAAAAAATGGAAGGAACGATTTAAAAAAACAAAACAGTTTTAAATTAATATATAACTATATTAATAAAATATATAAATATAAATACAATATGAAATAAAGCTAATTGATATTTGAGGTTACGAAAATTCAAATTGTTGGGATTAAATTCCACAAAACAGACAATCGAAAATTAGCCAAATTAGATAACACAATTAAAAGTTAAAAGAAGTCGAACTTTAGTAATCCCCAAATGCGTACAATTCGACAAAATATCAACAAGTACTATTAAAGAAATAATAAAAAGAAATGGATTACTTAAGACCAAATATCTTTCAAGTCACACTTAATTCTCTGGATTGACTAAAAATTACCAGCCCTAACTTATTTAAAAGTTTGTGTCAATCCGTAAATCTCCCATCTCTTTCTATCAAACGTAAACTCTGATTGGTTAAAGTGCATTTCTCAAGCGAAAGTTGCTTTGCCCGGCTAAGAATAGTTTTGAAGATAAAGCCAGCTAAGTCAAATTCTACAAGTGAAAACCACATTAGCCCGCAAGACTTATACTACTATAATATAATTATATGACCTGGCATCCGATAAACTATCAATTAATACACTAACGAAAGAAATTAACGCATCACTTTTATAAACTCAGCTAATATTGGAATATTTTTATTTTCTTGAAATTTTTATCATTCTTATAATTTTACTTTTATGGCAAGAATTAAGACAATGAAACAATAAAAACTTAATAAAATTGTAAGAAAAATTTAACATGCGATTAAAACACTTAATATTTAATGTTTCCTCCTCTTGTTCGGATAACTGCCTGGCAGCGACAACCCATACTGCTAATTATTGCTCTAATTCTGGTCAATATCTTCCCAAATTCTTCTTAAAATTGAACTGGTTAAAAGAAAAAGGATGGTAGTGAATATTGCAAGGTAGTGGGTGGGTGTGTGTGTGTCTTTGGCTGTTCCTTAGAGTTTGAATATGTTGATGCCACTCGTCAACATCTACGCCTCGGTTGAGCTCATCGGTATTAATATTTTTCAACAGATTAATAATTTCGTCGTGGGTGCCAAATTTATTTTGTATGTTCGATATTTATTTCAACTGGCGGAATGAAGAGTTGGTTTATATGTTCGATGTCAATTTTGGATGTAATTAAAGTATGTGACAATAAAAAATAATTTGGTGTGTATATTGTGCAGCTGGATGGAATAGTCAACATACCCGCACCCATAATTACTCTCTTCGTAACATTTATATGACTAGCTACTTTCGAATTTGGGCAGTTGTACGTTAAGAGATCTTTATTTACACTGTAAATTCATGTAATCGAATATTTTGGCCGGTAGAGTACTGATTTATTTCGGTTGTAATTTTGTGTTGGCATAAGTTTAACACGTTGACTGCCAACTACGAGATAAGTCGCAAATGGCGTCTTAATAATACGCCAACTACGAGTTTACTCGGAGAGTGAACTTTATTTTCAACGCTGTCTACGAGCTATATCGTGCCATATACGTATTGAAACATGGTATGTGGCGTCTGAAAGAAGAACAAATATTTAGTATGGCTGCATAGGAATGAAATTTTTTACCAATTTAATGTTTAAAAAAATATTTCTTTTGAACATTTGTCTACAAACAAAAATACAAAATTCAAGGGATAATATATATAATATATATAGTTGTATTTATACTTTCTTACAAACTAAATTAGAACATTTATTATAAAAATTACATAAAATAATTTACTTCTGATGATAAATTTTGAAGCAATTTTCGACACATAAGGCTGGTTTTTCTACACAAACTATACAGTGATATCGTGATTCGCGACGATTTTTTTGTCTTGTACAAACTCGACATGGTTTAGTAGGACGTTGCTTCTTTTCAGTTGGTGGAATTGCTTCTAAATAATGAAGATCATCTGGATTTTTAACTTTTTTTTCCGGGTTTGGCATTTTATCTCCTAGCAAATACTCTATAAATTTTTCTCTGACTTTTAAAGATTGCACGCAACGTACGTAGATGGCGTTTGCGTAGAAAATTTAGCACGAGTTATCTCGTATGTGGCTCCAATGATAGTATTTTTTATTTATACGCCAACTACGAGATATCTCTCTGATGTAATCCTATCACGTGAAGATTATATATAAAAGATTTTATTTATATACAATAAATAAATTCGAATATTAACATAATAAAATAGAAAACATATAGTGGCTTCTGGCGAAAAAGGGAAATATTATGTGGCAGTCAACGTGTTAAAGAATACTGTGTATTACCGGTATACAATGCAGATAGACAAGTAATATCTGATATTCGACGAACAGGTCTACTTGGAGGGCAAATTTTTATAGACCCCGTACTACGCGTCATTAAATTAGACGTATCTAGTTCTATAAAAAAATGGTCATCCTCTGACACAGCCAGAAAATCAGACTCCGGCTCTATATACAATTTTGTTAAATTATTATTTGGTATCTAAGGTAATGCCAGTGCCTTATGCCTGTGTCACTCCGGTACGATTCTATACGATGTAAATGAAACTTGCCGTGTACGATGAAAAATAGAAACGTTTCTATTTTCGTCGTACAGAATCATATGAACTGTTCGGCTAGTAATTTCACGACGATGTATTTCAATACTAGTGGATAAATTCACTGTATTGTTTGACATTTGAGAATTTAGGTTAATGTTTTTTCCAAATCTTCATTTTTCTTATCTTTGTTTATAATTTGTTTTTTTTATGTTATGAATTTCGTGTAGCTTTTATTATTTTTTCTTATAGTAAATTGATAGTTTAGTAATATATTTTTTTTCAATATAATTAGTTTGTGAATTTTGAATCAAACAAAAAGTACATTTTATGTAAAGCATTTATATTGACGAACATGACATTGAGTAGTAGTTCCGACGAAGCCATAATTATAATGTCTGCGTGTATGTATATTAACAAAATAAAAAGATGAAGAAGCGAAGATCTGTATAGACTTAGAATTGGTTGAAGAAAAGAAATGAAAATTTGTTACATGGAGGATTAGCTTTGCTGCATAAGCAATTACGCTTAGAAGACACATAGGCATACTAAGGATGGATGAAGATGGTTTTAATTTATTACTGAGCAAAACCGAGCATGATATTACTTACAAGGATACTAACTACAGGGAATGTATAAAAGCTCGTGACAGGTACATACTTCTTCAAGTTATGTTGCAATTACGTTCAAAAATACTATTTTTAGATTGGCTATTACACTCAGATATCTTGCGACCGTGGAAACTTTTCGAAGTTTATCATTCCTCTTTAGAGTAGGTAGAAGAATCAATAATTGTAGTATAATACCAGAGGTTTTAGAGGCAATTTGTGAAAATTTGGTGAACGAGTATATAAAGGTACGGATAATACACATAAGTATTTGAATATTAAAACTTCATTCAGTCGCTGTCGCTATCCATTGTTTCATATTTAAAAATAATTTTTTTTTTCCAATAGTAAGCGAGTTTATTGAAACACTCTCTCCCACACAAGAAGTCCTTAATCATCAAATAACAATTGTGTTATTTACACATTTTTTTTTTTGTGATTTTTCTTTTGGCATAGCTGCCAATATCGATCCAACAAATTTCGCAAAATTTTCGCACATGGGTCTGTGCCCCCAGCTAATTTTTCAAATACCCCGGACATACTTTGTAACGTGCTTCTTGAAACAATATTTTTGCCACTTGTGTTTTAAATTCTAAAAACTTCATTATGGTTGATGATTTGTCTCCCAATTTTTGTTTATCGTCCCTATACAAGATCCAAGAATTTGCTATACCTACGTCGAATAAATGCATTATGGTCTTGACTGTCCATTTCTTAGTTCTAGTACTCATTCGGTAATAGCTTATCATTCGGTCTATCAAATCTATTCCCCCCATACATAAATTGTATTTTTGTACTATGTGCGGTCTTGGTACAGTCATGTATTTTGAATCTTTTTTGACCATCTTTTACATTGGCCTTGTGGTTCAATTTGTAAAGCAGTTGATGCGAGGAGAACACTTTTCATATCGTACCATTGAACCAGATTTGTTTTGCCGTCTCTGCGAACAGTCTGCTCAGATGCGCCTCGACCCAGTCTTTGCATAATTTTTTCAGAAGTTAAGTGAACACTTGAGGGGACTCGGGATTTCATAATAGTACCTGTGACCAACATTTTTTTTTCTAGCAAGTACTCAAGCAAAGGAATTGTTGTAAAGTATCTGTCAATAAAGATATGTGTTCCTTCTGTTAGTGTTTCTATTAATTTAATTACAGCGGAAGGACCGACACCCAAATTAGTTTTATTGTGTAAAAACTTATTTTTACCTTGGTAAATTTGAAAGTCGAGAATCAAACCGTTTGGGGTAGCACATACAAATTTTTTTAATCCTTCTGGGTTAGGTTTGCCGCGTACAAATTGCTTCATTTTACAATGTCCTGTAAATGGAATCATTTGTTCATCAATTGCTACTTCTTTGTATCTCGGAAGTGACAAGAAACCTTTTCGTACGCGCTCAACTAAAGGACGAACTTTAAATAATCTGTCAGAATTTTTTACCTCTGGAGGTACGTTTGTATCAACAATTACTTTTAAATTATTTCGTATCAAGAAAAACCTATCTCTTGTCATAGCAGTAGCGATTGAATTGACTCTTGTAGTTTTGGCCCAATACATTCTAACTTGCGGGTATTTCAGACACGACATCAATAGGGATATTGCAAAAAAATTTTTAACTTCTCTGATTGTTAAATGTAAAGGTTTACCCTTTTCTTCGAAATACCTTACGTTGGTGCAGTCACAAATATTTTGAAAAACGCTATCATCAAAATACATTTTTACGTAATCTTCTACTTGCCAATTTTCTCTTTCAGTGCTTGAGTCCAAAACTTCATTGGAATTAAAATTCGGAGGTAAAAATGTAGATAATTTTTGCCATCCTGAACGTTGACCTTGTGCAGCAGAAGATTTATTTTGTAAAATTTTGTCCCTAACTACGCTCAGTGGTTCGTTATCTGAATCCTCATAATCGGAACTACATTGTTCATCTTGCAAATTAGATGATTATTTTTCAAATCCTTCAACTTCATCTTCTGACGAAGTATCAAGCTCAATATCAGAACATTCAGCATCGAACAACTGCTCAAATTTGTCATCATCTTCACCCCAGCGAAGATACTTTTTATTGCCAAAGATTTCTGAAATTTACAAAATAAATCTCATATAAAATAAAAATTTTCAAATTTGAGGTTATTCAAAAAAATGTGGAAGTATGACCCAGTGTCCAATTAAATGGACAACATATTTGTGCATTGCTAATTACAATTACATTGAGTCTCAAATATCAAATTTATGTTTGAACTATTCAAAATACGTTTATCCACATTATTACACAGTTAAATTCATCATAACATTAAAGGATATATTTATTTACCTGTAATTGTAGCACGTCGGAAGGCAGCCATGATTACACCATATTTTCTTTTAAACAAAATACATCTACGTAACTCAACAAGGTTACCACTGACACATGCGCATACGTTTATATGTCCATTTGGTTCGACCGTGGGTTTAAAGGCAAGAGATTTACTCAGTAATATTATAGAAATGAAAAACTAAGTGTCCATTTTATTGGACATTGGGACTCAGGAGGATATATCTATATATATATATATATATATATATATATATATATATATATATATATATATATATATATATATTTAAAATATTGTTAAAACATATGTATATTTTTAGTTTAATAAACAAATAGTTTGTATGTAAATAAACATATTTTTAATTCTTAAACAAATAATTACAGCTAAATTTAATTAATATCTAATCTAATTCGTTTTGTATCATAGGGTACAAAACTATAATTATCAGCTAATCTACGTTTCATAAAATTAATGGAAAATTTATTTTTTCCTTTTTTTGTTATAACGCTATCATCTAACGTACATATAATATTACTACTACTAATCACTGGCTTTCTATTACTATTTCCTATTCCTTTATACAAATAAAAAATTTTTTTCGAGTACTAATAACTTAAAGCGAACCCTTTAACTTTACAAACTTCACTACTTCTACCATTCTCCGGGCAATACATTTTAGACGCATTATTTTTTGGACCTCCACCTCTCTTATATAGGTTCCGGAACCGAAACATGCTAATTCGTCGGTTAGATCGCCCAAAAAATTACCTGTACATCGTTCATATTATCCTGGAGTATGGTAGTAAATAATAGATTCTGTATCGTAATATAGAACTCTAAACGATACAAATAGTTAAAGAGCTCGAGGCGAACTTGGGAAGTCGTATATGCTGCGATCGCGACATTCACGGTTCGAAGTTGTTTCACTGATTCGTCATATTTCCAATTCACCTGTGTAACACGATAGTGTTACGGATTTATTTTTATTTAATTCAAAAGCTTTAAGGCAGCAACTATTTAATTCGAATGACATTCACTAAGAAAGTGGAAGGAATGATTTAAATAAAATGCGTAACAAAAATATATTTAAAAATAAAGAACAAAGATAATCGAAGAAACAATACAAATATTGGAGTTTACGTCCCCCAATCACACGAACGAAAGTTTACCAACATATAATACAACGAAATTACAAGGAAAGAAAGAAAATCGGATTACTTACGGCCAAACATCTTACAGGTCACTATGAAATCTCGGCACTACTAACTAAATTACCAGCCATCATACTATTTAACAGTTTGTGTCCAGCCGTGAATATATCACCATCTCTTACTTTCAGCTTTAGTTACCATTGGCTAAAGCTACTTTCCCTTAGTGGAAAATCATTCGGCCGGCTAAAAATAATTATTGAAAGGGAAAAGCCAAATAGTCGGCGATAGCGACCTCCATAAGTGAAAGTGGGCATTAGCGACTTATACTAACATTCGGAAAACAAAGTTTCCATTACGTCATTTACTAATTGCATTTAAGAAATAATTATGAACAAAGTTACGGCAAGATTTTAGTACTGGTACACCTGCCGGAATAGTCTTATTGACGATGACGGCCGGGTTAGCCAACAGCTCATAGAGTTCTCCAGCCAATGACACAGTTGTTGTATGGCGTCGGTTTTTAGCTTGTGCGAATTTACCTGTTAACAAATTAATTAAATATTCTGATAAAAATATTTCATTGTTATCTTACCCCATAAAGAATTTAGCGAAATTTTTGCAACGGTTCGTTTTCCTGGATTCTTTTCCATCAAATTTGCGTCAAGCTGGATTCTCTCTTTTTATAAGAATTATCTTAAGAATATATGTTTGGACTCATCAGTGGTACATTCTGCAGGTAAGCCGGACGCTTCTTGTTTAATTTTTAAAAAGTTGTTAATGTACTCCACAAACAAGCCCCCCCGTTTTTGTAATTTTATTGTATTGGGTTGTGTTGTACTGCCATACTTCGCGCACTTTAATTATTTTGTAACCATGTTTTCGGCTGCTTTTACTTCATCGACCACCCATGTCCCGGAAAATTATCTCTCGTCATCGTTATGAGTACAGTCACTTTGCTCTAGCTTGTCGCAACATAACCGACACAAAACTAATATTAGTTTACCGTAAGTGTTAGCGATAATACCGGATGACATAGATTAGTAGGAGGTAAAACAGTACATTTCATTAAACCTACCTGATCTATATTATTGTTAGGACATAACAAATCACATTCTGTACCAACAAAAATTTCTAGATGACCCATCTGATATTTACCATATTTACATATGTACGGGTATAGCGAGTATTCGTCGACATATTTTATTTTGTCATCGTTGACTTTTTTTATATAAATGAGTATTACCTGTACAACCTTCATATAATGCGTCGCGAGCTTGTAGCGGTAAATTATTTAAAAGATGATGGTTTTTCAATTCTTTTTCTAAAATTTTGTTTTGTGTTAAATAATTTCTAAATTCACATTCCCATATACTAATTACTCTATAACCTAAATTTTGAATTTATCTAATATATTTTGAAGCTGAAATTCCATTTATTGATTTATCGCGGTTAGATCCGAAAAATTCAAATACTAAATTGTCCTGTGCGTAAAAACCATTAACTTTTAAATTAGTACCAATTACCGCTTCCGAACATGCCCCGCATGTTGTATACGTATTCCCCGCTCATTTTCTTGCAATATTAACCACTGCATTGCAATTTTCAATTGGTTATCTTTCAATCCTTAACCATTCAGTGGAATAATACCGATCATATTTGGTTTTAAAAATAAGCGGCAGAATGCTATATGGCAGGATGAAACAATTGTTACAGATTCCGAAAATGGATAAACTATGCAATCATTAATGAAAGTTTCTCGAAATGTCGTGCAAGGGCGACGCAAAATATCAACATCCGACACGCAATAAATACTCTACTAATTATTTTTTCATGTCGAATATTGTGTTGCTTTGCACCAATCTAGAAAATTTTGTCGCACAGAAGAATTCATAATGTCCGCCCCGTAATATTTCGGCCTAGGTGAAGGTCCTACATAATCTATATTATCCAAAGTATTAAACAAGTGGGGAAAATATCCTTTTTTAATTGAAGCTGATAACCCTACTGCTTTAGGTAAAGCAGATAAAGACATCGATAAATAATTTATCGAATCAATGAATATAATGTTTTTATTAACTTCAATTAACAAAATTTTATTTCCATTTAATATTTATTTAGGTGTTACATTCATAAGTTCGACAAGATATTTCAAAACAAATTGCGCATCAAAAGATTTCGCATTATGAGCAATGCATGTCACTGTAGTAAATGAAGTTCGCGGGGCCAAAACATATAAAATAAAATTTTTAACCGGATCGTTTCTAAATATTTGCTGCCGAACACTACATGCATTGCATAACATTTTTAAATCATCTATATTACAAGTAGACAAAGATTGTTGTTTCATTACTGTTTTGTCCGGCTGAATATACCATTTGTGTTCGGGTTTTTGGTAACAATCACAAAGCTGGCAGTATATTGCACCACATATGTGGTTTTTGTTTTTTGAAAATTAAATGTCTTCAAACATTTCTGATACGTTTTTAATAAATTACATACATACTGATGCTTTATGATAGTTGTATTAATCTTGTCCTTTAAATTTTCTGTTGCAATGGTCACATGTTACTTATTGTCGTATATAATTACAAGCGGGAGATGATCTGCAAAACATATAAATATTTTCGCAGGTATGGCCGAATACATTATTATAGGGAATGTCACACTGCTCGCAAAAATATCTGGCTGAAAATGCTGTAGTTAAACTCTTTATTACAGAATAATGATTTTGATAGTGCAAGAGATTTAACCTCGAAAGATTTTGATCTCTAGCCCCCTCAAAAATCATTTCACCACGCGTATTATATTCATATACCTATATACATATATATTGTACTGATTATAATAACGCTGAAATTCCGTCAATTTGGGTATACCCCCATTTTCATTGATTTTAACCCCGGTCTTATTCAATAATTTTCATACTCTCTCCCGTTGAATTATGTTTTAGTCTTTACGGATATATTTAAAATGAGGGTCTTAACAAAAGCTTCCGCTATAAGGGCACGAGGAAGGCATAGATCATTGGTGTTATTTACCTCGATGATACCTTGTTTCCGTCCACATAATTCTGCATAGCTAAGGCCATGTCCGGCGGTTTACTATTACCTCTAGGCATACAGTCTTGGGTTAATTTCACGATAAACTGGCCGTCAGAAAAAATTCTTCATTGCTCTGCAGAATTTTATCGATAGCGTCCCACAGTACGTCAATATGGATTTGGTCTACGCGGCGAAAACCCCCAGGCGGATCAATTTTCCCAAAACGGGCGTTATAAAATGTAAATCCAACAAAATCTCCGGGGTTCATGGCTTTCAGCTTATCATTCAATACCTGTTAAATTTAAATAATTAAGATATAGCATAATTTATTGTTATATGAATATGTAAATCATTGTTATACATATAATCCATACCTGTTGAATACTTTCTTGAAACCACTCGATAGGATTTGCTTGCCCTGGTGGATCTGTCAATTGAAATGTTAAACGTCTGCCCTTTATTCCAAATCGTTTAACATGATTCTCCGTGTCTTGTACTATTTCATAACGTCTGATGCCCTCCTCCAAACTGGTGGTCGGGAATAACGTCGTTATAAATATTCTCTTCCCGGTTTCCACTATCATTATTATTATTGAGCGAAGAATTTATTATGTCCTCGCAAATTTCAAAGAAATTATCATAATTTTCTTGAATACTAACATCATCATAATTATAAATCAGCGAAGAATCTATTATGTTATCACAAATATCAAAAAAAACAATCATAATTTTCTTGAGATCCCATTTCTTTGCACTAACACACGCACACACTGTTCTATCGATAACCAAAATATATACAATACTCTGTAAATGTTGAGCAACTGTATTCCTATGCCCGGCACTTTATTTTATAAAATATCATCCCTACCCATGCTTTAATTATGGAAAAATTTTAAGGGAAACAAGTATGTATTGTTTGATAAGAATGAATGAATGAATCATCAGGAGTTTTTGTTCTCTGACCGTACTGTCCGAAAGGAATGCTCAATCATTTCATAACTAATTAATAAAAGAAATGAAATTCGTAAATATAAATTATATATTTGAATGTTACGAAATTAAACAATATATTTTTTTCCCTTTTAATAAATAAACTTACCTAAAATCCCTACCTAGCTTATAATTATAAGAAATAAACATTTCTATGAATAATTTCTTATAGCTATTATTAAAAAACCTATATTTAAATAAAACTAAATCTAAATCTAACTTAAATCTTAATCTATGCACTACGATATCTTGCAATAATTTCTTATATGCGATACATATATATTTTAAATTACATTCTTTTATAATATTAATAATGTCTATACCTAATGTTTTTATAACTTCTTTATTTATTTCATTTAAAACTACACTAACTCTATCTACTTTACAACATTATTTGTTTTCATTTAATAATCTAATATTTACACCACTAATATAACTACTCGGAACATCTGAGGCTGAGCATTGCTCTTTCAGTTCTATATTGTTTACGAAACGATAGAATGACTGGAAATTACCAATTTCTATATATTTTTTCTACCAAACGTTACCGTACAGCCGCACAACTTTAAAACTGCTACTGGGATATATATTCCAACGGCTACATATTTTTGAAGCGACGAGTCGAATGGGTACATCCTAAAATCGAGTAGTCGATCTCAATTGTCGCGAAAATCGCTATTATTGGGCATTCCGGAAGGTACAATATCTGCTGAACCCATTAGCAGAGCCAGAACGTTATCTATGACGAGGATTTCCATGAAGTTCACCTCATCATCATCTTTAGCGATCTGGGTTTCCTCCTCTTCCTGGAACTCTGCGGACCAGCGCTGCCCATATTCTTCAAATTCTGATTCCGCGTTTTCGGAAGAAGAAATTATTACTGGGCGATCCAGAATTTGTGTATCTTTCAATTCCTGGTCTTCAGAAGATGAAATTATCACTGGACTGTCCTTGGGTACATCCAATTCTTCAAACGTGGAGACCTGAGGTTTCTTCGTCGTCTGAGATGATGACGATTCACGCCTTCTCCTTTTCCCGCCTGACTCGGTATCGACTCCTAGAGATGCCATCAACACTGGTTGTTCTCATGTTTCTGGATCAACCTGAGGTTGGGGTACGTTGGATGCCATCGACACAGCTTGCTCTGATGTTTCTGGAGCGACCCCGGGCTGGGACATGTTCAAAGAAGTTGATGGACCCCGTGGCCCCAGATTATAGCGGCTGCGAGAAAAATGTTTGTTTTAAACAACGAAAAAGAATAAATTAACGTAACTTACTACTTTGGATGTAGAAATAGGAACTTTTCGCAATTTTCAAGATTTATCATCATCATTGGTCAGGATCGTCGGATGGTGGAATAGGATCAAGAAGAAAAAATCAACTCCTCATATGCATACGTTTCGGCGTTTATTACACCTTCATCAGTGCTGTGATCAAAGGAATACACATAAAAATATAATGTACAAAAGTTAATAAACAATTCCAAACTCCGAATACAATGAATTACAAAATTACCTGTGAGTTGTTAATGGATAACAAACAATTTTTTTTATACATTAATATTTAATATTGCGTCGGACATCTTGTTGAAAGTAACCAAGACTAACGTTAATTTACAAAGTCAAGAAAGAATAAAACAACAAGAAGAAACGTAAACATAAAATTAGCGCGAAATTTTAATTGTATTGTATAAATTTAAAACAAATTGATAACATTTTGACAGATCTTCTGTATCAGTTCTGAAATTAACGCTTTTTTTATTATTATAAATATGAGTCATTTCTAAAAAGTTTCTTTTTTTGTAATTTATGTCATAATCTAAAATTGAAACATTGTCAAAATCAAAATGATGTTGTAGATCAACGCTATGCTTGGAGAGAGCAGTCTTAGTATCTAATTTTTTTACACAGAATAAAAACTTTAAGTGACATACAGTTTCATGAACAGAATTTTAACTTATTAAAAAATAAATTGAAAAATAATGGTTATCCCAACAATTTCATAAATAAAATATTCCATTTAACTAATAGAGATAACAATAGCAATACAATCAATAACAATAATAATAAAACTTATTTTAAAATACCCCTAATAAAAAATGTATCACATAACATAGCAAAAATTTTAAAAACGAATAATATACGAATAGTTTTCCACAATGACAAAAAAGTAGGTAATTTGTTCACAAAAATTAAAGATAAAGATGACATACAACATAAATCGAATATAATTTATAAAATAAATTGTTTAGGGTGTGAGGGTGTATATATTGGCCAAACAAAACAATATTTAAAAAATAGAATAAATAATCATAAGAATGACTGTAAAAAAAAAATTAGATACTAAGACTGCTCTCTCCAAGCATAGCGTTGATCTACAACATCATTTTGATTTTGACAATGTTTCAATTTTAGATTATGACATAAATTACAAAAAAAGAAACTTTTTAGAAATGACTCATATTTATAATAATAAAAAAAGCGTTAATTTCAGAACTGATACAGAAGATCTGTCAAAATGTTATCAATTTGTTTTAAATTTATACAATACAATTAAAATTTCGCGCTAATTTTATGTTTACGTTTCTTCTTGTTGTTTTATTCTTTCTTGACTTTGTAAATTAACGTTAGTCTTGGTTACTTTCAACAAGATGTCCGACGCAATATTAAATATTAATGTATAAAAAAATTGTTTGTTATCCATTAACAACTCACAGGTAATTTTGTAATTCATTGTATTCGGAGTTTGGAATTGTTTATTAACTTTTGTACATTATATTTTTATGTGTATTCCTTTGATCACAGCACTGATGAAGGTGTAATAAACGCCGAAACGTATGCATATGAGGAGTTGATTTTTTCTTCTTGATCCTATTCCACCATCCGACGATCCTGACCAATTAAGAGTATTCTGGAATCGATTTTCACATCTTTATCATCATCGTTGTGTTGTGTTATTAGCAAACAAGAGGAATACTGAATAATAATAAATTATATTCTCTTCCAGCTATATGTATATATAGACCCATAACTCACACTTCTTGTTTACTAATTAAACTTATCAATTGTTTATTTAAAATAAACGAAAAAAGCTTATCTCTTTGACACGATGGCTCGTATCAATTTGTTTTTATTTAAATAAACAAAAATAGCTTATCTCTTAATAAGTGGCGCCGGCCAGAGCTATCTTACCCACTACTTACTATTAATATTTTTGTATTTTCTGGTAAATCATTTATAGATTTTGATTCTTTTATTTCTGCTAAATTATTTAGCTCCTCAACTATATTTGGAACTGAAAACATCTTTATAGCAAAAATTAGAACTAAACTAATGCAATATTAGTGGCACTAAACATGTTAAAAAGTACTGCGCTTACCTTATATTAATTTTGTTGTTATAATGTAAAATTTTTTGATTAGTTATCTTGTGAGCATAGATTACAGTATTTTGGTTCTATAAAATCAGTTAATGATATACCACATAAATAACAATCCGCATTCGTTTGCGAAAAAATAGGAATTTCGAACCGATACTTGTTATGTATTTCAAATTCAATCGGACCATGTTCTTCAAACCATTGTCCAAAAAACCTTTTCCTTTGTGATATATTTAAATCATTGTAACACAAACTGTGTACGTACACCACTTTAGCTTGATCATTTCTCTGTTCATTTTCTAAGTTATTTAATCCCCATATATTCTGTCCTGCTGGATTATGCACAGTAATTTTCATTATGTCATATTCAACACACACTATCACATTATCCTTAAAATGGTCTTTAAGCTGCTGTTCTATTCGTTGTTGAACAATTTCTTCTATACTATACTCGAAAATACCTGGCATCTTCGTTTGGTAATACTGATTACTTAATGAAAAATCTCGTCATATAAACGCGACTTTATTACTAAAATTTTCAACCGCTGACATCAATTAATCTTATTGATAGATAATATGTACAAGTTAAATGTACACTTATTATATAATTTCCTTTGTTTAATCATAAATTAAAACACGTATGTATTTACAATAAGCGAACAACACAAGTAAACAGCATGTGTAAGTTGTCATGTATGCATTTATTATGTAATTTCCTTTTGCTAAATCAGGTGTGTTTGACGAGAATTTCATTACTTCAGTGTCATGCAGTTGGGTTTGGTGTAGTGCAGTACAATGTGTACTAGTGCAACAGAAACATATTGAAAAAAACAGATAAGTGTAGTTCAGTGTAATACGTGATGTAGTGGACCAGTTCACAAAAAATGAATCACTTACGGTTTATGCCCTTCGCGTTTTTTAAGCTTCTTGTAACACATCAAAAACCTGTACCTATGCATAACATAATACTAGTCCAACGTGTTTACGACGCTGTACGGAGACGATGTGCGCGTTAATTCTCTGCGCAGTATAGCTAAACCAATGAGAGAACTATATTGTGATCATGTGACCGTAACTGCTTATTTTAGTGATAGTAGAGACATCGCCCATACGTTGCACCGTGATGTGGCAGAGAGGATTTAAAGCTAATGTCACATAGATATCCCATTAAAATGATCGCTAATCGTATATCTCTTAAATGTTTGAATTGCTATGTTCATATTGTCAACATACGCACAATGTCTATATAACAAATTAATGCAATATCGCAAAAGAAAGTTATATGAGACAAATATGGATATCTCTTGAATGTAACATGTTTAGTGGGTTAGTACTACACCGAGATATGTGAATTGGGATACTTCCTGGAATCCATATTCTTTTCCATTTTCTATTTTTATGTGCAGGACAGTGATATTTCTTTCATTGTTATATATTATGTGCATGTATTTGGTTTTTTGCATGTTTATTTAAAACGTTTCCATACACTCGCACTATAACTTTGAAATTGTTCCCATTTACCCCTAGCGCCACATATTTCTTCAGCGACGTGTCCAATGGAAACATCCGACAGTCCAACAGACGATCGCAATTGTCGCGAAAATTACGATTATTCAGGAAATCAGAGGGCACTATATATGCTGACTCCGTCAGCACACCACAAGGTTGTAATCGATGATGAAGTCTTCTTCGAAGATGATTTCTGGTTCTTTAATGTGCGTCTCATCCTGAGAGACGTTGCTTTTTCGCCTCCTGCAAGAGAGCCGGTTCATACTTTCTCGTCTTCGTCGATGGCTAGAGATGTCGTTATTGGCTCGAAGCGACCTGGGGTATGTTTTCGTCAACGATGACAGTCGTCGATATCTTCGGTTGCCATGATTGCCGGGTCCATTATGTCCGTTTCAATATTGTCAATAGAGTTTCATCTATTGTTAAATTGTAGTGATCTACACAAGGCAATTTTGATATAACATCTGGATGCAGTTTATATTGTAGAGAAAGTCACTCAAAGTTGTTGCACATGAGCGATTTTGGAGATGCGTCTGAACGGTATATATATTATTTATTTATTTATTATTATCTCCCAAAATAGGATACAAAATTATCCCAAAAACATGGGAGATACTATAAAACAAAACAAAGTATAATGGCGAGAACAGAAGAGAAGTATATAAATGCATTATATAAACAATACAGAAACATATAAATACAAATATTTTGAAATAAAGAAGCGAAATATAAAATTATTTTAAAATTTAAAGATATTATATAGAACATTTCTGTAGTGTATAAATGAAAAAGATACATGAGTAGTAATAAGGAGTAATTAGTGGGTATAATTAGCGCTAATTGCTTTTTAATTCCTTTTAAATGAGGTGTAATTAGTGCTACTGACCTTCACAGTGACGTAGGTTGTTGTTGTTATTGACAGTTTAGTGCTAACGACCTTTCACTGTGACGTATGTTGTTGTTGTTATCGACAGCTAATTAGTGCCAGCGGCCTTTCATCGTGACGTATGTTGTTGTTGAGTAGAAAACTACAACACGATACCGTATGGTTTTCTACATCAATAACACTGTGTCAAATAGCGCATAACCGGGTGATTTTTGTAAATAATGTATATTTGTAAATATTTTGTAAACTATATACATCTTTATCATTAAACGATTATTTATTTTACATAGTTTTTTCTTTTTACGCATATAGGACCCTCATTCTTAATTGTCTTGGTTTTGAACCTGGTACTAATATACTTAATCAATCTTCAATATATCCGTCAAATGTATTACTAGGATTACCATCACAGCTATTTGTGTATAGTGATATTATAGAATCGCAAATGATAGGAGATATTTTTGCTAATGTTATTAGAATTGTAGCAATTGACAACAGTCATTACATTTACGGTACCCAGAAAGTACAGTTTTTTACACAACCTCATTATATTCCGGTGTTGAAAAGAGAATTTGAAAATATTGAAATAGATATAAGAACAAGCACGGGTGAAAAAGCACCATTCCAGTACGGTACAGTGAGTGTAAAACTTCACTTTAAGAGGTTAACACAATGAAGTCATGTCCTTACCACGATTATTATGTAAATCAGGCTGGGGGAGGAGTCGGTGCGATTTACAGAGGTAATGCTTACCAGAAGGGTCATGGTTTTGGGAGTTTCCTAAAAGGATTATTGCGAAGTGTAATGCCATTTGTTAAAAGTGGATTAAAAACTGTCGGAAAAGAAGCTATTTGTTCGGGTACATATTTTATTAATGATGTAGTTAATGATACACCTATAAAGGAGGCGCTCAACTCGCGATTAAACGAATCAGTTAACAACTTAAAACGTCAAGCTAAAACTAAAATTGATAGTATGATGGGTTCTGGTTTACTTATAAAAAGACAACGTTTAGCAAATAAAATTCATAACTCGAGTGCCCGGCATCGCCTGAAGACACCCAAAATTAAAAGTCGACGAGCGCAATCACCTGATATTTTCGATAAAAAATAAAAATGGCTTTTTTACATCCTAGAAGTTGTGAATGTGCAAAATCTGAATTGGATCTTTTTACTGTTCCTGCTACACAGACAAGTATTGAAAATGGTCGCTGGGTACATTATAAAACCTTATCAAGTATATCCGAAGATGCACCGCTGGAATTTGTTATAAATGGCGGTGAAGATTATATAGATTTAGCGCATACTTTAATTTCTGTGAATATAAAACTAACTAAAGACGATGGAAGTGATTTTGATGAAAATAATAATGCGAAAATTGCACCTGTTAATAATATTTTACATTCGATGTTTAGTCAAGTTGAAGTTTATTTAAATCAAAAACTTATTTCGCCACCAAATAATACTTACGCTTACAAATGTTATCTGGATACGCTTTTAAATTATGGGCCATCAGCTAAAAAGTCACATTTAACATGCGGATTATGGTATCCTGATACAAGTGGTAAAATGGATGTAATGACTAATGAGAATGAAGGATTTAATAAACGATATAATTTTACAAAAAATAGTAAAGAAGTTGAACTTATCGGTCATTTAAATTGCGATATATTCAATCAAGAGAAATTTTTAATTAATGGTGTCGAAGTTCGTGTTAAATTTGTTCGATCTAGAAACAGTTTTTTACTTATGGGCGACAGTGTGTCAGGAAAATTAAAAATTATGGATGCAAGTTTATTAATACGACGGCAGCAGATAAATCCAAGCGTTATGATAGCGCACGCGAAAGCGCTGGAAATGACAACCGCAAAATACCCTATTACCAGAAGTGAGATAAAAGTTTTAACCATTCCGCAAGCAATTCAAAGCAAATCTTTGGACAATATATTTCTTGGTCAGTTACCTAAACGGTGTACCATTTGCTTCGTATCGAATAAGGCATTTAATGGTGATTTAAAATTAAATCCGTTTGATTTTAAACATTCCGATTTAAATTATTTATCATTATTTGTTGATGGTCAACAAATTCCGAGTAAGCCTTTACAACCAAATTTTACAAACGATAAATTCGTAAGTTCTTATCACACCTTATTCTCAGGCATGGGAATTCATTTTCTTAACGAAGGAAATGACATATCACGGGAAGATTATAGCAACGGTTACTGTATTTCCGTTTTTGATTTTACTGCAGACTTATCATCAGGTACGCAGTCTCATTGGAATCTTATAAGAAACGGAAGTATAAGTTTAGAAATCGGGTTTAATTCACCGCTTGCAGAAACTATAAACTGTTTGATATACGCTGAATTTGACAGTATGATTGAAATAGATAAAAAAAGAAATGTTATTGTTGATTATAGCAGCTAAAATATATAACTGCAGCCGTTTATACGTTAACTATTTAGTTTGCGTCTATCTTTTGAAGCAATGACTGCGTTCGTTGATTTTCAAGGGTTTCTTGTTGAAGGCAAAATTTTCGTCATTAAGGAGTTAGCAGTTCTTACCTGCGCAGAGCAATTATCCCAAAAATATTATTTATTTAAATCACCAAAAGAATGTGCCGCACTTTCACATCGGGACAAAGTTCAAGTAAAATGGTTAACAAGAAATTATCACGGTATTAAGTGGACTGATGGATGCACTGAATATGAAAACCTAGACAATATTTTACAAACTTTTGGACGGTTGCCTCAAGAAAATGAATCACCTGGAGAAAACATATTTTGCTCTTGTTTCTGCAAATAATACACTACCGCATTACGTGTCTAGGCCGAGTCTAATTATCGTGAATCACGATCCTGATTACATGTCTGGTAGTCATTGGATGGCGATTTTCATCGATATTCATAATTTTACGTATTTTTTCGACAGTTTTGGAAGAAAACCCTACGGTAAAATTTTGAATTTTATCAAAAGAAACAGTACTATGTGTAGTTATAACAACAAACAAATTTAAAACCTGAATTCAACTGTTTGTGGACAATATTGTGTTTTATTTCTTTTAAATTATGTACTTGGTAATAATACTGATAGTTTTTTAAGTATATTTGATGATAATTACGACAACAATGACATTCTTTGTAAAATGTTATTTGCATATTATTTTAAATAAAAGAATATAATACAAATATATACATACCCATATTTTCTACGACTTTACCCTTCCCCTCATGCGTCTCGTAATTACTGTTGAAAAAGAAAAGGTAGGTGTTAGCATAAAAAATATTTCCTAATAAAAATAATTATGTATATTTAAACAAAAATATTACCTAATAATAATAATTATGCATATATATATATATATATATATATATATATATATATATATATATATATGCGCGTACATATAAATATTATACATTTTGCCGCTATACGGCTCAAGGGTCCACATCATCATCATCATCATCGTCACTCTCTGATGTTTCTGGGTCCGTATCGTCATCGCTCGCGTCGGAGGAGTCGATCTGAATAGGGCCTACTATAGGGTGCGCTACACCCACTATAGCCTCTATAGCCGTGAAGTCGTTTTTATAGACGTGGAAACTTTGGACAAGTGCTTGTATCTCGTCACAATTTACGCAGATGTATTGTTTTGACAGGTTAAAATTTCTAAAGGGGGTCCAGATTTCGTTAGTGTAGTCACAGCGCATGCATTTAAATTTCGGGATAATCTGCAATTAATTTACAAAGATAAACACATAAGTTACATGTAAGTTCATGGTTACTTCACCTCTCCATCTTGACGGCTGCTGCTATTGTTGGCCCTAGACATCTTGATTTCGTAAAGTACAGCGGTAAACTGTAAAATCAGACTTACCCGAGGCTTAAAGACAACTCCTAATGAGCTTTCGAAAACATTAATTCCCGGAAAATAAAATATAGTCGCACCCGTTTTAAAGTTTAAAATGAGGAGAGCTAATATGTATACTAGGATTCATTTTAAAATTGAAAATTTTGGATGTTTGCTTGTCACATTTAACTTATTCAGGGAGCAGTTTGTTAAGGATAATAATTATGACAACAGTGACTCGCTTTGAAAAAATGTTATCTGTATATTATTTTAAATAAAAGAATATAATACAAATATGTTATATTATTTACATTTTCGGCATATTCCACGGATATATACTTCTACCTAACTTTTTTTCTACAAATATTTTTGTTTGCAAACACACCCGACCCATAAGACTATGCCAGTTTCGCGTCTTACACCAGTCATCGTTAAACTTGTTTATCGCTTTTTGATCGGCTAGAACCACGTCATTGAAACTTTTAGAATTAGAATAATCAGCGTCGTGTTCTTCAGATATCTCATCATCTCTGTCTACAGGGGTGCCACGGTTTAGCTTATTCCCAGGGCCGAAATACAAGTGCCGGGGAAAATTCATTTTAATAAAGTGTCGGTGTCAACACGACGATTTTTTGACACCTAATAAGCGCTCAGATGTCTAACGTCTCTACAGACAATTAAGAATGAGGGTCCTATATGCGTAAAAAGAAAAAACTATGTAAAATAAATAATCGTTTAATGATAAAGATGTATATAGTTTACAAAATATTTACAAATATACATTATTTACAAAAATCACCCGGTTATGTGCTATTTGACACAGTGTTATTGATGTAGAAAACCATACGGTATCGTGTTGTAGTTTTCTACTAATCGGCAACGTTTAGTATATTTGTACATATACTTTTTTGTTGCCGATTTCGTAAACACGTTGTACTGCTTATTGTGCACTATAACGCTATCGGTAAGGGTAATTACATGTTCTTCATTCTGTCCACAAATCATGCTTTTAATTGTTTCAAAATTTACTTTTTCTGCGTTGTCGTAGTGGAGCGTCAAACCCTTCACTTTACAGACTGTGTCGAAACAATTTCTGCTGCTGTACCAAAATTTAAAAGCATATTTTTTTGGACCGCCGCTAACAAATTCAGAAATGTAACTACCCTCACCGTACTCCAGCATTTCATCGGTCATGTCACCGAGGTAGTCACCTGTAGACGGAATCCACTGACCGACCGTATGTGTAAATATAACACTGTCAGTGTCGTAATATAAAACCCGATCCCCTAATCTCTCCAGATAACTGTATAGTTCCAGACGAGCCCCTGCGGTGGTATAAGCGGCTATAACCACATTCACAGTTTTTAAGGTTTCGACATCGTCGAGCACCCGCTCGTATGTTACCATCAGCGTTTCTGGGTTAATTATTGTAATATCCTGGATAGATATACCAGGGTTTGTAATTAGCTCGAATAGGATGTACGGCTGCGATATAATTGCCGTCTGCGTCGCGTTTTCTTTTTGGCCAAATTTACCCCAAAAAGAGTTTAGCGTTACTTTTGACATTAAGCGCATGCCTGAATTTTTTTCTATTGTAGATTTATCCAAATCGACCCCTTCGCGCTCTTTATATTCCCTGATATATCTATCCTTACTATCTTCATCGCAACACCACGCCGGCCACCCGCTACACTCCTGCTTAATTTTTAAAAAGTTATTTACATATTCTGAAAAAAAGACCGCCAGATTTGGTTTCTTTATTATACGAAACTGTTGCGTATTCCCATACCTCATAAACTTCAACTAGCGTGTAACGAAGCTCAAGAGCCCTCCGTAGCTCGTCAGCCACGAACGTGCCAACAAATTGACGTTCTAAAGGCGGGTGACAACATTTAGTTTTAGCCATTGTTTCGGCGCAAGCTCTGCATAGAGGAAACATAAGCTTCCCATTACACCTGTATGGGAGTACGGGGTGATACAAATTTTGAGGTGGTAAAATTAAGCATTTAATTAAACCATCTAATTTTGAAAAATCCAATTTTGAGCACTGTTCGTTACCTACATAAATATTTAGCGGGTGACCGAGGGGGTATTTACCGTACTTGTTAATAAACGGGTACAATGAACAAACGTCGAAATATTTTATAGTTTCGCCTAAACTATATTCGTGGTACAATTTTGAAGCATTAGTTCGGCCACCGAAAAAAGCGTCACGAGGGTTCAGAGGTGTGATTTCGTCATCGAGTTGCGTGTTGTTTATAAAATTTTGCAAGTCTAAATCTAATTTAATTTTTTTTAAAAACAAACATTCCCACATCGTTATGGAAAACGCTTCCAATCCTGTCCAGCACGACACCGCTGCTAAGCTGCGAGAATTTACGCCAAGGTACATATACGGGTTTGTCGGGGTACTCCTCGTTATCTATCACGACTCCCACGTAGGCGTCCGGGTGGACGTTGACTGCAGCGTACTGCCCCAGCTCCGTTATTGTGTTCTATATTTAAAATAAAATAAAATAAAAATAAAATTTTAAATATTATAAAGATATTACGAGCATACCTCTAGCCACTTCAAGGTATTTTCGCTCGCTATTGTAGTCATCGAGAAATGCAGCCGACGCGATGTTAATCCAAATTTTTTAACATACGCTGAGCTCTCGCCCGTTACGCTTACGTATTTTAAACGTGAACCTAAATAATTTCACACAACTGTTATTAAAAGAACTGATTAATAAGCCACAAAAATCTACCTGAATTAACACCGTCTGATGCCGTTATAGCTGCACTGTTAGTTTGACGACTATTGCTGGTGCCTGAAAATTAAATCATCAATATGTATAAACGAAACCGGTAAATATTTTTTTATCATACCCGTTGACGTGCTCGCACCGTAGGGTCCTGAAGCAGTGCTAGGGATGAGGCCACTGGTGCTCGGCGTTATCGGTTCTGAATCTTTAATTATTTTTCATTTAGTTAATTAATAATAAAGCTAAATTTACAATTTACTTACGTTGACGTCTAAGACTTATCAGTTTATCATACTGGGTCCTCTCCCACTGGTTTAAGAAAACGTAGTCCTCGAACACAATTTTATTGTTAATATATTCGCACGCATCTTTTAGCTGTTTCGATGTTTGAAACGCGCCTGCACTAAAATACCGTAATACATCCGATACCGTTCTGTTATTCAGAAGAACATCACTGCTCGGAACAGAATTTAAACCTGCGGCCATTTCGTGATTCTAGCAGCGGTGAATATTACTAGTCAAACGTTGTCGTAGTACTCACTCGAAAAGTTAATTTCATCTTTTATAGATTGTACACATATAGAATAACAACTTAATTAATTTGGAAAAATTTTGGGTTTTACTGTATCTAGTTTAATGAACTTTCGAAAAGTGAATTCTATAGTATTCAGCTGAAAAGTTAATTTCAACCTGTTGTGCGTTGTATAAATTAATGACTTAATTAGTTTGGAAAAATTTCGCGTTTTGCGGTAATTTACTTAATGAACTTTCGTAACATGAATTCCAATTGGAAAAATTTTGTTTTCGTATTAAAACTGCTTGAAATCCTTCCAAAGGTTTAACGCCAACTGTTAAAAATTTTTTAGCTGTTTTTGTTAACGGAAATTCCATAACATCTAACAAACGGTGCTTTTCATTTACCAGCGCTCTATTTAATTTTGTTTCTTCATGTTTCTCATAATTCTCGACAGCCTGCATCAATAGGGTATCCGTTTCTTCGTCCGCTTCCTGGTCACACTGTGACTCAGCCCGAGGCTTGATTGGCGGCTGGTCAGGCTCATCACGTGAGTCGTCGTAATTATAGCTGCTCTCCGCATAGAAACCGGCGCTTTCTCGATGCTGGGTTGATTGCATAGTTGATGGCTCGAAATTAGACTCCTGAATGCGGAATTTCTTTACGGGAGCTTCATCGAAAGCCGATTGTACACGTTTATGATTCATCTATAATCACACATACACATATTTTATAAAAACAATGTTATTTCTTTGTTGTAACTAATGTAATTATTACACTTACCACAATAGAGTTTTTTCAGAAATGGATACTTGGAGGACCTCTTCAGAAGCAAATAACAAAACACTTATAACTACAGTACTTATAGTTCGGCATTTATACGAAAATGAACAAAGTGAAAGTACCACAAATGTTACGGGTAGTTAGCCCGTGTTAAAAATATACTGGAGCAATAAACAACCACGGTCAATAACAACAACAACATACGTCACGATGAAAGGCCGCTGGCACTAATTAGCTGTCAATAACAACAACATACGTCACAGTGAAAGGTCGTTAGCACTAAACTGTCAATAACAACAACAACCTACGTCACTGTGAAGGTCAGTAGCACTAATTACCCCTCATTAAAAAAGCAATTAAAAAGCAATTAGCGCTAATTATACCCACTAATTACTCCTTATTACTACTCTCCGCAATTATATATTTACTGTGATATTATTGAACCTCAATTAGTGGGTGATGTTGTTACACAGCTGTTAAGAATAGTTAATATAGACACCGATAGATATGTTTTTGGATCTAATAAAATGATATTATACCCCCAGCCACATTTTGTTCTCGTGTTGAGAAGAGAATTTACAAATATAGAAATTGATATTAGATGTAACGATGGGTTTGCAGCGCCATTTCAGTTTGGGATTTTGTGCGTTAAACTTCATTTTAAACGAATTGCATAATGAAAACCTGCCCATATCAGCAATATTATAACCTGCAGGCAGGAAATGGAGTGGGGACTGTTTTTAAGGGGAATCAGTATCAAAGAGGACATGGTCTCGGAAGTTTTTTTAGCGGATTATTTCGAAGTATTATGCCGTTAATTAAAAGAGGAGTTGGAGCAGTTGGCAAAGAAGCAATAAATACAGGAATACAATTTTTGGGCGATCTTAATAAAAATCAGGTTATAAAAAGAAAAGACTGATGAATATTCGTTCTCATTCCAAAACTTCACATGCTAGAGTAAAGAAGAAGAAGAAACGCTCAAAACAATCAGATACATTTAATTAAAATGGCATTTTTACATGCTCAATCGTGTGAATGTGTTAAAACAGAATTAGATTTATTTGCTTTACCTCCTACACAAACTAGTATCGAAAATGGTCAATGGATTAATTATAAACCTTTATCATCGCTCACTGAAGATGGCCCTATCGAATTCGTGGTTCTGGGTCATGGGGACGAGTATGTAGATTTATCACAAACCATGTTGTTCATAAATGCAAAAATTATCAAATCTGATAATACTGGATTAACAGCAGACGTTGATAACGTTGCCCCTGTTAATAATTGGATTCATTCGATTTTTAGTCAAGTAGATGTTTATTTAAATCAAAAACTTGTGTCTCCGACAAACAATACTTATGCATACCGGGCTTATATTGAAACACTACTGAATTACGGTAAAGATGCAAAAAACTCTCATCTTACTTCATCGTTATGGTATGCTGACGAAGCAGGAAAGATGGATGCTATGGATGGTAGCAATTCAGGGTTCACAAAACGACAAAAATTTACAAATTTAAGCAAAATTGTGGATTTAATTAGTCATCTACATGTAGATATGTTTAATCAAGAAAAATTTTTAATTAATGGTGTCGAAATGCGAGTGAGATTGGTCCGTGCGCGTGATAATTTTCATCTAATGGCGGCTACAAATGTTTATAAACTCCACATAAACGAAGCCACGTTATTTGTTCGACGAATGAAATTAAACCCGAGCATATTACTTGCACATAATACAGCATTACAAATAAATACAGCTAAATATCCAATCACTAGAGCGGAAGTAAAAGCTATCACTATTCCTTCAGGTGTACAAGGAAAATCGTTAGATAATATATTTTTAGGCCAACTTCCTAAACGATGTGTTATTGGATTTGTAAGTAACAAAGCCTTCAATGGTAATTATGGATTCAATCTTTTCAACTTTGAAAATTTTAAAATAAATTATTTATCTTTATTTGTAAATGGTCAACAATTACCGACAAAACCATTACAACCAACATTCACGGAGAAGAAAACATATATACAAATGTATAACACATTGTTCTCGGGGACTGGTATACATTTTGGAAATACTGGAAACGAAATCAGCAGAGATGACTATCCATCGGGATATTGTTTAACGGCATTTGACTTAACTCCAGATTTGTCTGCAAATTCAATGAATCATTGGAATCTAACGAAACATGGATATCTAAGAATAGAAGTTGGTTTCGAATCAGCTCTTGATCAAACTGTAAACTGTGTATTGTATGCGGAGTTTGATAACATAATTGAAATAGATAAAAATAGAAATGTAATTGTTGATTATAGTAGCTAGTGATATTAATTAGGACTTTGATCTTTTATGTAATTAATTTGTATTTTTATATTAGAATAAATAAATGTAATTTTTAGAAATATGTCAGTTTATTTTGAACAATCACCATGACAAGTTGTATAGCTGATGTGCAAGGTTTCTACGGAAATACGGGCGAGTTTATTGTAAAAGAACTAGCAATTATTTCTGTAAATGGTTTATATTTTCAACATTATGTATTTAAATCGCCATTTAAAATAGAGGCACTGAATGACAAGTATCAAAAACAACTCCGCTGGTTGAAGCATAATTTCCATGGTTTTGACTGGGGTTACGGTTATGTGGAATATAATGAACTGCATAATATATTAAAAAAACATTTTTGAAACCGCTGATAAAATTTACGTAAAAGGAACCGAGAAAAAGAATATATTTGAGGAAATTTTACGTAGAAATGATATAATAGAGCTGTCTGAACTAGGATGTCCATCGTTATTAAAATGATCTGATAACACAGCCGTCACCGCGTGTATAATACCAAGATCTCATGAAGGAATGGTCTGTGCTACGAGAAACGTAAATCTTCTGAAACAGTGGTTTATTAAGAATATCAACAATGAATGCGGTTCAGATAGAGACGATATTTCACAAAAATTTCCAAAATGCAAGGCAATATGGAGTTTATGCTGCAAATAGATTACCGTATCGTGTGAATTATCCATGTACAATTATTGTTAATACTGATCCCGACACTAAACCAGGATTTCATTGGGTCGCAATTTTTATTGACCGTCAGGGACAAGGAATATATTTCGATAGTTTCGGAAGACCACCCCTCGTTAATACACATGAAGAATTTATAAAACGAAACACGAAAACATGGACCTATAATTCATACCATTTTCAAGATTATGTATCCTCGGTATGTGGTGAATATTGTTTAGTGTACTTGTTATTTAGGATAAATAATTATAACCATAATGATTTTGTAAAATTATTTTCAATAAATAAATGTGAAAATGATAGATTTATAAGATATATGTTTTATTCTTATTATTATAACAAAATAATAAATTTTTAAAAATTGTGTAATTTTCAATAATAAATATTATATGATTTTCAAAAAATAACAATGTTTTATTTTAAAATACATACATATTTTTCCTTGCTCCTAAATAATAATAAATAATATAAATAATAAACTAATCTACTCTTAATTTTTTATAGCCATATGCATATGAATCAAAATTATCTACTAATCTCCGTTTCATAAAATTAATACTAAATTTTTTTGTTTCTTTTTTTGTAATTACACTATGATTATCTGTACACCTAATATTAATTGAACTTATAACTGGGTTTCTATGACTATTACCTAATACTAAATCTTTGATACAATTGAAATTAATTTTTTTAGAATTTTTGTATGTGGACGGTTTTCTGCTTGTGCAAATTTACCTAAACACACACAAATAAATTTATTAATCACTATATTAAAAAACACAAATAATTTTCTTACCCCAGATCGAATTCAGCATTAATTTTGCCACTGATCGTTTGCCAGCATTCTTTTGAATCTGCTGCGGATCTAGCTGTACACCATCATGAGCTAAATATTCTGCGATGTATGCAGCTTTCAACTCGTCGGTGTTGCAATGTTCAGGGTATCCTGATGCCTCTTGTTTCATTTTTAAAATGTGGTTCATGTATTCCACAAATAAACCCCCCGTCTTGGTTTGTGGGTTATACTGAACTATGTTGTATTGCCAAATTATACCCGTGTGTAATAGCTAACCGTACTTCGTCAACTACCCATGTTCCGGTGAACTGTCTTTCGTTGTCAGTATGAGTACAGTCATCTTGTTCCAGTTTGTCGCAACATGTACGACATAAATTGAACATAAGTTTACCATGAGCTTTTCGGGGTAACACTGGATGATACAAATTAGTAGGGGGTAAAACTGTACATTTTATCAATCCTTCAACCTGATCAATATTATTGTTAGGACATATTGAATTACATTCTGTTCCTACAAAAAATTTTGGATGGCCTGTCGGGTATTTACCATACTTACAAATGTATGGATATAATGAAAATACATCGATATATTTTATTTTTTCATTATTTTTGAATTTTTTATATATTTTTATATGTCAGTACGCCCTCCATATAATGAATCACGTGGCTCTAATGGTAAAGTATTTAAAAGCTGATGATTTTTTAATTCTTTTTCTAAATTTTTATCTTGTTTTAAATATTTTCTAAACTCACACTCCCAAATACTGATAACGGTATATCCTAAATTTTGAATTTTTTCTAATTTTGCCATAGTACTTTGATGCCTAAATTCCATTGTTTCTTTTGTAGTGCTATAAATTTTTTCATCGCGAATAGTTTTGTAACATGATATACAACCGTGCCAAAAACATCCTAAAAATTCAAAAACCAGCTTGTCCTGGGCATAAAAACCATCAACTTTTAAATTTCTACCTACTACAGCCTGTGAACCATTTCCAGCATGCTGGATGCGTATTCCGCGCTCATTTTCCTGTGATATTAACCACTGTAAGGCTATCTTAGATTGGTTATCTTTCAACCTGTAACCTTTCAGTGGTATAATACCAATCGTATTCGGCGTCAAAAATAACCGTCGAAATGCTTTATTGCAAGCGGATGCTATGGTTACCGACTCCGAAGACGGGCAAACTTTGCAATTATTTGTAAAAGTTTTTTTAAAACTCGTACAAGGACGACGCAGAATATCAACGTCGGACACGCAATACTCAATTATTTCTTTATTCATGTCAAAAATAACGCTGTTTTCTGTTTGATTGTTATACCAATCCAAAAAGTTTTGTCGAACCGAAGTATTCATATGAGCCACACCATAATATTTAGGATCAGGCAAAGGTCCTACATAATTTACATTTTCCAGTGTATTAAATAAATGGGGGAAAAAACCTTTCTTAATTGAAGCTGCTAATCCCATGGCTTTAGGTAAAGAAGCCAAAGACATAGGCAAATAGTTTATTGAATCAATAAATCTTATATTTTTAGCAGGTTCAATTAATAAGATTTTATTTCCATTTAATATTAATTTCGGTTTTGAATTTAGATTTTCTACCAAACATTTTAAAATGAATTGCGAATCAAAAGATTTAGCATTATGTGCAATGCATGTCACTGACGTAAATGATTTTCTAGGGGCCATAACATATAAAATAAAATTTCTCACGGGATCGTCTCTAAATATTTGTTGCCGAACACCACATGCATTACATAAAATATTTATATCGTCTATATCACAACAAACTGAACAAGATTGTTGAGATACACATAAATTGACTTCGTGTTCTCTGTGTCCGTTTACTGATTTTTCCTGTCGTGTCTCACAGTCATAATATATAATCAAATTTCTGTCTTTCATTTCGGTCGTGTCTACCTGAATGTAACATTTATGTCCTGGGTGTCTATAGCAGTCACAAAATTTGCAATAAATTTCACCGCATACATGATTTTTATTTTTGTAAATATTAAATGTCTTTAAACAATTTTTGCAACTTTTTAATATTTTGCAAATATTTTTCTTGTGATTGTCGTAACAGTTTTGTCCTCGAAATTTTCTATTGCAATCGTCACATGTCACAAGTTGCAGCGTATAATTACACGAGGGAGATGATTTACAAAACGCACATGAATTTTTACAAGTATGTCCTAATAAATTATTATACGGCACATGACATTGCTCGCAGAAATATTTACATGAAAACGCAGTAGTTAAACTCTTTATAACAGAAAAGTGATTTTGATAATGCAAGAGATTTAACCTCGGAAGATTTTGATCTCTTGCACCTTCAAATATCACTTCACCAGGAGTATTATATTCATATACACATATATTGTATTGATTATAATATCTCTGAAATTCCATTAATTCAGCAATACCTGCTCCGTTTTCATGTATTATAACACCTGTTTTGTATAACAACTCCTGTGTCCTTATACGTTGAATTCCGTCAGTGTCTTTACATACCTTTTTGAAACATGGATGCTTTTTGACGAAAGATTCAGCTACCTCAAGTGCACGGGGAAGACAAAGATTATCGGTATTGTTAATTTCAACAATTCCGTATTTTCTACGACATAGCTCAGCATAACTCAAACCATGACCGTTCAAGTTCTTCTTTCCTCTTCCTTGAAGCGTTCTCACGTGGGTTAGCTCCACCGTGAACTGCCCATCAGAAAATAATTCTGCGTTACTTTGCAGAATTTTTTCCAACGCATGCCACAATACATCTATATGCATCTGGTCTACACGACGGAAGCTAACCCAGGCTGGTCCATCTACCAGACGCGGGGTGTGAAACGTGAAACCCACAAAATCACTTGCTTCCATATCCACAAGAGTATCATTTAATACCTAAACAAATTAAATAGTCAAAAATATGTCTAAAATGACTCGTCTAATGTATGAGTGAGTGCCTGTACGATGATTTTTGACAATCTCGCACAGCCAATATGTTATCATTATCATTAAAGATGTCTGCGTTTCATGCAGAGCTGGTAAACCCAACAAGGATAAAAAACCGTGATGATGTATTTTATTTAAAATAAGCATATTATATAAAAGTTTTGACCCTCGGGAGGATCTACCAGCTGAAATGTCAATCGCCTCCCTCGTATTCCAAATTTCTTTACAAATCTCTCTCTATCTTCGAGGATTTCATAGCGTCTAACACCATCACCAGCTCCTCCTCCAAGTTGCACTTCTTCTTCTTCTACTCCCATCTCTGGGTTGTTCTCCAACGCGGCATGAACGATATTATTACAAACTTCAAAAAAGTTGTTATAATTTTGTTCTTCCGCTAGCGTAGCATGTATCATGTTCTCACAAATTTGAAAGAAACTTTCAAAATTCTCTTGAGAATCTATTTCGAGACTTCGAGTTGCACCAGAAAATAATGAACACGCACTAGTAAGAAATATTTTTGTGTTGGACTTTATATAACGATTCTGACTAGTTGTTGTTGTTGGATTATTTGCGTAATGATATTCTCTAATTGTATATATTTATATTTAGCAAATTATATTATAATTTTTTTTCTTTCTCTATAAAATTATTAATACATCTAAAATCCCTAAGTAACTTATTATTATAATACACATACATTTCTATAAAAAAAATCCTTAAAACTAGTATTTTGAAACATAATATAATTAAATGAACTTATATCTAAACCTAACTTAAATGATAATTTATACACTACTATATTCTGTAAAAGTTTTTTGTAAATATTTTTAATGTCTTTATATTTTTCATCGTAACTGTCTTTTATATTCACTATGTCCTTACTTAATAATTTAATTGTCTCTATATTTAATTTTCCTAAAACAACACTTTTATTATTCACCTTACATTCTAATTGATTGTTACTTAACACTAAAACGTCTACACCGAACGCACTATATTTTACACCTATCGCTTCAAAGTTTATGTTTTTGAATAGATTATTAAACAATTCTATATTGTTTATATCGATGTAATGTTTAGCTTTCACGTCGCTGTAGAGCCGAATAGAAATATTAACATTATTTGGAAACATTCCCACAGCTATATACCTCTGCAGCGACGAGTCCAGCGGAAACATTCGGCACTCCAGGAGCCGATCCCAATTAACGCGAAAATCGCGATTATTGGGAAGTTGGAAGGGCACCACATCGGCAGATCCCGTTAGCAGGGCAAGGTTTCCATCAACAACAAAATCTTCATCGAAGATGGTGTCAGCTTCTACCGTAGGCGTCTCATCCGCGATGATGCTCCTAGGTTCCGCCGCTGCTGCCTCATCCTCGACGTCTGACCACCGTTGACCATAGTCCTCGAAGACGATCGAAGATGATGAGGATGCTCTACTGACGCTATCATCATCCAGCTGCATTGCTTCCTGGGTGTCTGATTGCGTTGAGGATGATATACTGATGATATCATCCTCAAACTGCAACCCTGATGTAGTAGCAGCCTCAGAGTTCGGTGATACCGGGGGTACGCCCGTTTCGGATGGTGGTGATGTCATATTAGAAAATCTTATTAATTTTATTGGCCGTGAAGGAGACGATGGTGCAGGTTCTACCATCTGCGTCTGATCCTCGAAGTCCTCGCAGACGATCGGAGATGATGATGAAGATGCTGTAGCGTCCCTATCATCGTCGAGCTGCATTGCTTCCTGTATTATTGATTGCGTTGAGGATGATATACTGATAATATCATCCTCAAACTGCAACTCTGATGAAGTAGTAACCTCAGAGCTGGGTGATGCCGGGGGTACGCCAGTTTCGAATGGTGGTGATGCCGGGTTAGAGAATCGCATTATCTTCATTGTCCGTGAAGGCGACGATTCTCGACTTCTCTTTTTCCCGGTGAAACGCTCCACCGAAATATCTCGGGTATCTCAATCCTGCGAGAGAAACTATATTTGTGTTTTAGACATTGAAGGTTATCAAATCAATTTTAAAACTTACCACTTGGGGTGCAGAAACATGAATTTTTCACAATCTTCGAAATGCATTTTTGGAGATGAGAATCAGCAGCAAAAACGGGTAATACTGAATAATACCTAATATTCTCTTCCTGATATATATACCTTACATAAATTGATAACAATATTCTAAAATATTTTTCGAAACTTCTATTTTCGAAAAGGAAAACAAATTACGCATACCCACTTTATCAATGTTTTGGAGGCATAGGAATTTTTCAAAATATTTGCCATATTGATAACAATATTCTAAAATATTTTCCACAACCCTAAAAGAAAAACAAATGACGCATACACACTTTATCATTGTTTTGAACGCATAGGAATTTTTCAATTTTATTTCGATTAGAAAAACAAATGACACATACATATTATCTAATGTTTTGAACGCCTAGGAATTTTCACAAGATAAACTTATTTTCAAAACAGATGATACTTTATCTGTTTCCAACAGGCTTTGTGTATGATTCATAGGATTTCTTATTATCGATAATTCAAATGTTATTTCAAAATGAAACTTACATACACACTTTATCATTGTTTTGAACGCGTAGGAATTTTTCAATTTTATTTCGATTAGAAAAACAAATGACACATACACATTATCTAATGTTTTGAACGCCTAGGAATTTTCACAAGATAAACTTATTTTCAAAACAGATGATACTTTATCTATTTCCAACAGGCTTTGTATATGATTCATAGGATTTCTTATTATCGATAATTCAAATGTTATTTCAAAATAAAATTTATTATATAGTGAACCCCGATACTGGTAAGTGATACTGTTCGTATTTCATAAAATAAAACATAAATATATATTCTTATTTTATATATTTATTTATTTGATTTATAACTATTTACAATACAATAAATATTTTTACAAATTGCAGTAAAGACGTCTGTTTTCCTGTTTCATTACAGATTTTCAGATTGGTTTATAAAATAAAATATAAATATATTATCATTTATTTTATTAATAACTATTTACAATGAGTTTACACTCAAGTATGCTTTATATATATGGTTGCGAGAATTATAACTTTTCCTAAAATACATAAAAGCGGAAATTTCCAGCTACCAATGTTCTTTGTCATGGATCTGACCTATTTTAATCTTTTATTTAAAAATTCAATTGACACACACATTATCTTATGTTTGAGACGTATAGGAATTTTTCAAAACATTTACCATAAATATATTTGTCAGATATTTCTATTTTAAAACAGATCTAATTTCAACTGTCTTCACAAACACTTATCTAATTACTTTACAGACATTGTTTGGGATTCATAAGAGTATTTGTCAGATATAATATCTATTTTAAAAACAACTCTCAATTTATTTTTGAAAATGACAAACATTAGTAATCTTGTTTATTAAACATAGATTATCTTGTTTATTAAACATTTCAAAACAAGTGACCTTGTTCACATCTTATCATGTTTTTGACCTTGTTCACACCTTATCATGTTTACCACCTTATCATTGTTTACTGATAATACTTATCAAACTGACGCCGGGCGATAAGGCTCAGCGTTCAATCCCGGTTCCCCACTACTATTGTATCTTAAGTTTGAAACTTATAGGAATTTTTTTTAATAATATTTACTATAAATATGTTTGTCAGATATAATAATAATAATAATAATAATAATAATAATAATTTTATTTAAGCAAAAGAAATACAGAGTATCATAAACCAAGTCATAAACAAAGAACAATAATAAGTAGGTACATCAAAATTTGTAATCCAGATATTCTTGCATAGTATAAAACGCTTTTGACAATAAAAATCTTTTCAGTTTTATTTTGAAATTACGCATAGGCAAATTTCTCAAATCATTGGGAAGTTTATTAAAAATTAAACTACCGACGTAATACGGTGACTGCCTCATAAGATTAGATTTAGTAAATTTTAATCTGACATCATCTTTTCTCCTAGTAGAGTAATTGTGGAAGCTGCTGTTCGTATCTAATTTACTAAAATTTTCTTTAATAAAAATGGCAATATGTAAAATATATAAACATGGTAGAGTTAGAACTAGATTATTTATAAACAGATTTCTACAATGGTCTCTGTCCCCTGCTTTACATAAAACACGCACCGACTGTTTTTGTAATATAAAAATTCTATTAGCCCAATTAGAGTTTCCCCATAAAATTAGGCCATATAGGATGTTAGCATGAATCGTTGCGTAATATATTGTTTTTGCTATACTGAATGATACAGAATTAATAGATTTTCTCAAAGCAAAAATATTTTTCTGTATTTTTATGGCTACATAATTAATATGTTCTTCCCACAAGAGATTTGGCTGCAATATAAGACCCAAAAATTTACATTTCTCATTTTGATTTTGTACAAAATTGTGCCTTATGTTATTTTTGCAAAAAACGACACTTTTAGTTTTGCTGTCATTTAATACTAATTTATTTGCAGAGAACCATTCAGAAGCTATATTTATTGTTGCGGTTATTTCACTTTGGTTATTGTTATAGTGAATGAAAGTAGTGTCATCAGCATATAATATTGTATCTGCTAGCCGTATATTGCAGGCTAAATCATTAACATAAATGATAAAAAGTAAAGGACCAAGGACGGAGCCCTGAGGGACACCGTGTTGAACTTTCTTTGAATGGGACTGCGTATTATTTATTTGAGTTATTTGACATCTGTCGGTTAGGTAGCTTTCGATCATACTTAAAGCATTTCCTCTAATTCCATAATATTGTAATTTAAACAGCAAAACTTCATGATTCACACAGTCAAAGGCCTTTGATAAATCACAAAAACTTGCTGATGCGTGTTGATAATTTTCTATTTTGTCTAAAATATTTGAAACCAAAGCAACAGCAGCTTTCACTGTAGATTGTTTTGGTCTAAAACCATATTGATCCGGATTCAGAATGGTAAATTTTTCTAGATAATTGAGCAATCTGTTTTTTAACGCTATTTCTATAATTTTAGAAAAAATTGGAACAATAGAAATAGGCCTAAAGTTATTCGGATAATTTTTCTCACCAGATTTATGAATTGGTACAACCTTCGACATTTTAAGTTTGGATGGAAAATGTCCATTTTCAAAGCA
The DNA here is from genome assembly GCA_943142095.1 of Ophonus ardosiacus. Classification (NCBI taxonomy): domain Eukaryota; kingdom Metazoa; phylum Arthropoda; class Insecta; order Coleoptera; family Carabidae; genus Ophonus; species Ophonus ardosiacus. The sequence continues at coordinate 28,275,882 of OW964837.1, read as the reverse complement.
TTTATTTATAATATATGTTAAATGTACAGATATTGCAGAATTTGCATTTTTTATTAATTTTGAATTCATATTATAAACATCTTCAGTGTTGCTGTTCGATAGGTTGCAAATTATAGATTCAATTTCTAACTGTGTAACAGGATAAAGAAAGAAAGAGTTATTTTGAGTGCCCAAATTATTTACAAAGTTTTTATAATTTAGAGTAGTAGGGTGTAATTTTAGTATTGTCTGCTCCGCTACATCTACAAAGTAATCATTGAATTCGTTAGCTGATATACTGCAATTCAAATTTAGAGGTTGATTTTTCCCAATTTCATTATTAATAATTGACCAGGTAGCTTTACTTTTATTGCCAGAATTATATCTATTTTAAAAACACATCTAATTTCAACTGACTTTACAAACATTTATCTAAGTGCTTTAGAGACATTATTTGGGATTCATAGGAATATTTGTCATTCTAAATACAGATAACGATTAAACATTCTACAGTGCACTGACACACGATATTTACTGACTTCACAAACACTTATCTAATTACTTTACAGACATTATTTGGGACTCATAAGAGTGTTTGTCAGATATAATATCTATTTTAAAAACAAATATAATTCAATTTATTTTTGAAAATGATAAACACTTAACATTAGTAATCTTATTTATTAAACATAGATTATCTTGTTTATTAAACATTTCAAAACAAGGGACCTTGTTCATACCTTATCATGTTTGCTACAAGTGACCTTGTTCACACCTTATCATGTTTACCACCTTATCATTGTTTACCGATAACACTTATCAAACTGGCACCGCCAGGCGATAAGGGAGACGGGCTCAAATCCCGTTTCCCCACTACTCTCGCTTCTGTATGTCACCGTCGGCCGTATTACAGTTATTTAGATTCTCACTTTTGCTTTTCGAGATACGTTCTTGGATTTTAGTGCGATAACTAAAGATCCAAAACATTTGCTGCCTTTGGTAAGCTCAGTTTCAATTTCAAAATCTTGATTGTTATTGCTCGTTCCTACTAAACAATTTTTGATCGTGTCAATGTAACATAGATGTTGAAATCACACATGCGATGTCTGTTTTCTTGTACTATAGACATCTATGTGTAATCTCAGGGCTTGCTAATGTCCGCCCTATGTTACCAAATAATATAACGTTGCATAGATATAACAATGTTCGTGCCACGTTTTCTTTTCGACGTTATAAAGTTGTTAAATGTTACCGAAAATATTTATCTGTTCTTTGTTTTATAAATTTCGCGTAGATGTAATTCAACAATATTATTCCCTCTCCTTTTCGGGGCTACTTTTACGACTTCTAGATACAGTGGGAGTTTCCTTGATCATTGGTTTTCATAAAAATATCGCATCAAAAATCTTTCATTTATTGTCGAAATTATTTGTGTGTAAAGTTTTCGATGCAATATTTTTATGATAATCGGCGTACAAGTTGAACCGATACTATGACCAGAGTTCGTGAAAATAGCCCTTTATAGTTTACTTTGTATTAGGCCTTGGATTAAAAAAAAAAAAAAAATGCAAAATTTGAAAGCAATTGCTTTTTATTGACAATATAAAAAACTTAGATTATGTTAAATAATAAATATTATAAACTATAGTATATTCCGTCATGGACAAATTGGTTTTTACCAGTGGTCAAAAATTAAAAAAAAAACTATGAACAACTCAAGAAAAAATATATTCCTACCTTGTTTCTATACGAATAAATTTTTATAAATGAGTCGAAAACATATTTTACAGATGCCTCAGCTGATTGTAACGGCCAATTTTGTCCATTACAGAATGGCGGGCTAAGAATGTAATCACATTAAAAAATTCTACGTTATTATTATATCATAGACTTTCTCTGGACCCTTTGATTTGCAAGCCGAAGCTAAATTTTTACAAATTCTTCAAATTCGGATTCTTTAACCGACGGGAAATTAGCTTTTATGCTGTCTGAAAATAAATATCACATATTAATTCTTCTTTTAACTAAAACGTATTACGCAGTACTTTAAAGAATGCATTAATAATTGAATGTGTGAAATTTAACGAACCTCATTCTGATGCTTGCTGGCTTTGCTGGATTCATGGCTTAATTCTTGAACTGTACTCAAAAAATCGCTGTACGGAGACGATGTGCGCGTTAATTCTCTGCGCAGTATAGCTAAACCAATGAGAGAACTATATTGTGATCATGTGACCGTAACTGCTTATTTTACTGATAGTAGAGACATCGCCCATACGTTGCACCGTGATGTGGCAGAGAGGATTTAAAGCTAATGTCACATAGATATCCCATTAAAATGATCGCTAATCGTATATCTCTTAAATGTTTGAATTGCTATGTTCATATTGTCAACATACACACAATGTCTATATAACAAACTAATGCAATATCGCAAAAGAAACTTGTATGAGACAAATATGGATATCTCTTGAATGTAACATGTTTAGTGGGTTAGTACTACACCGAGATATGTGAATTGGGATACTTCCTGGAATCCATATTCTTTTCCATTTTCTATTTTTATGTGCAGGACAGTGATATTTCTTTCATTGTTATATATTATGTGCATGTATTTAGTTTTTTGCATGTTTATTTAAAACGTTTCCATACACTCGCACTATAACTTTGAAATTGTTCCCATTTACCCCTAGCGCCACATATTTCTTCAGCGACGTGTCCAATGGAAACATCCGACAGTCCAACAGACGATGCCAATTGTCGCGAAAATCACGATTATTCAGGAAATCAGAGGGCACTATATATGCTGACTCCGTCAGCACACCACAAGGTTGTAATCGATGATGAAGTCTTCTTCGAAGATCATTTCCGGTTCTTTGATGTGCGTCTCATCCTGAGAGACGTTGCTTTTTCGCCTCCTGCAAGAGAGCTGGTTCATACTTTCTCTTCTTCGTCGATGGCTAGAGATGTCGTTATTGGCTCGAAGCCACCTGGGGTATGTTTTCGTCAACGATGACAGTCGTCGATATCTTCGGTTGCCATGATTGCCGGGTCTATTATGTCCGTTTCAATATTTTCAATATGAGTTTCATCTATTGGTAAATTGTAGTGATCTACACAAGGCAATTTTGATATAACATCTGGATGCAGTTTAAATTGTAGAGAAAGTCACTCAAAGTTGTTGCACATGAGCGATTTTGGAGATGCGCCTGAACGGTATATATATTATATATTATTTATTTATTTATTTATTTATTATTATCTCCCAAAATAGGATACAAAATTATCCCAAAAACATGGGAGATATTATAAAACAAAACAAAGTATAATGGCGAGAACAGAAGAGTAGTATATATGTAAATGCATTATATAAACAATACAGAAACAGATAAAAACAAATATTTTGAAATAAAGAAGCGAAATATAAAATTATCTTAAAATTTAAAGATATTATATAGAACATTTGTTTTCAATATCATTGCAAATGATACATGGGCTTCTAATTGGATCTTTAAGTTCATAATTATTTCGTAACACGGCGATGTAAAAAGTTTTAAAAGAACAGGAATGCAATCGAGATACGACAAAACCAATTTGATTAAGGGCTGAATTATCATCGACCATATTGTGTATTAGTTTAAAAAGATATAAACATGAATATAGCACACCTCTGTCTACAAGTGTACACATACCGAAAGTGGATAAAGCAGCGGAGTAACTATATGATGAAGAATTGAATGAAGATGAAATTTTTACCTGAAACTAATTCAGTTCAGTTCGTTATTTAATTTATGAATGTATTATTATTAATGAAACATTTTGTAATGTTAATTTTACTCCCCGTTTAAAGTTAGGTTTAAAGATAATAAGGTAAATTATTTGTACTTGCCTTGCAAACTGTGTTTATATTTTATAAAAATGTAATAAGAAATAAATAAAAAACATTTATTTAAATATAAATTACTTCTTTTTTATTATAACTTTATTAAAATTCATAGACATACATGTTTATTAAAACATATTTTTAATAAGTAAATACATTGCAATTTAAACCATACAATTTATGATTTTTAAGATTCAAATTTTATTTTGCTCATGGACCGTACTTTCCCTTCATACTTAAATTTTTTTTTTCCTTTTGTCAGTTGATTCATCGTGTTTAGTTTTTCTTCAGTTAAATTGTCATAACTCGAGGGTAGAAATATTACGCAATCCTCCAGTTCAGCCAGTATAACATTTGATCTGAACTTTTTTTTTACTTTCTTTACTGATAGTATTAATATTTTTGTATTTTCTGGTAAATCATTTATAGATTTCGATTCTTTTATTTCTGCGAAATTATTTCACTCATCAACGATAGTCGGAACTGGAGACATCTTTATAGCAAAAATCGGAACTAATATGTTTACAACAACACAACTTTTTGATTAATGAATGCTGATATGATCTGCTCAAGTTTATATACACGTTCTTATCACCTTATTTAATCTTTGCAATTGTGTTGGGTTAAATTTATTACAATAAAAACATGTAAGTGACAAATTCCAGTGGAATACATAATTAATGTATACACATACTACAAAAGTTATTTTTTTGTATCACATAGGAAATTATACTTATCTTATTACTTAAAATTACTTGATTTTCTTTATCATTAGTTAGATTATATTCAATACTGAAGGATAATTATATTTTTTCATATAAAAATACTAAACATAAACGACCACATTTTACACTATTATCAGGTTGGTACCTACTGTAATTGTAGTGTATTGAACACCTGTTTCCAAAATAACTAACTAGTTCCTTTGGTGATGCTAGGTTTTCATAACTGTCAAAATTTATAACTAAATTATTACGTTTTTTATAAGCTATCCAATGCGATCCCGATCCGTTACTGTTATCCAAATTAACAACGGCGCATTCGTTATGATTTACTTTTATAGGCAAATTATTTCTCATAAATACCCCTCTAAAAATGGTAGTTTCAGTTCTTTTGCATATTTTCGAAAATTAGTATTACTTATTTCCCACGATGGTAATTTTATGAAGAGTTTTCGATATGGTTTTTCCCATGGCGCTCAACTTCTTTTAATTGTTCTGTGGCAACTTGCGCGTCGTGAACAGCTTTTGCAATAGCTTCAACTACACCCCCAAGTGCGCCCAGAGCACTCAAGCCAGCAAAAATTGGAATTAAAGGAAGGAACCCTCCGGTTTTCGGTACAGACACAACTCTTAGATTTTTAGTTTTTTGTTGTATTGTCTTAACCGTACGGTAAGCGAATTTTGCTGACTTATTTATATCTGAGTTAGTTTTTGTTTTTATTGCCTTCCGCGCGATTAACTAAATTCTGGAATGACAAACTTCCATCAGATTTATTTTTTTGCACATTATGGCTATTTAAGCAGCACACGTTTTACCTTTTCCGCAGTCAGTGATGAACAGAGCTCTTGCTTTATTTTGAGGAAAGTATTTATAAATTTAACAAACAAGCCCCCGGTTTTAGTAACAATTTTATATCCTAAAGACACTGCCCGCTGCACTTCATCAGCAACCTAAGTGCCGGTAAATTTCTATCATGGTCTTCGTGCGTGCAATGGTTCATTTTATTAACACACAGAGTCGTAATAAGTGATCACTAGGACCATGGCCCACAAACCCGAAAAAGTTCCAGTCTAAGAGTCGTAATACCTGTCCAACCCTCAAATAAAGCATCGCGTGCGTGTATAGGTAAATGATTTAATATTGAATGGTTATTGAGTTCATTGTTCAAACTTTTATCAATTTTTTATTTTTTTTTAAAGTCACATTCTCAAATTTTAATTACTGTATAACCTAAATTTTGAATTTTGTTTAATTTGTCCAATGTTCTCTAATATCTAAGATCTAAAGTTTCTGTTGTACTATTACATATAGTTTTATCCCTATTCGTACGATAACAAACATTAATTTATCCTCTGTCTAATAAAATTATTTCCAATATCTGCTTCCGAACCACTGCCTGCATGTTGTATTTGAATTACACGCGAATTTTCTTGCTGACTCAACCACATTAAGGGTATTGTGGATGGATTATCTAAAGGGTTTTTCAGTAAGGGCGGGTCGATGTTGAAATGGAATAAAACAAGATGTGTATGAGATATTAACGACATTATTTTATTATTTGACAGGCCGATGTATGCCGTTATATATGGAATATAACATCGTTCAAATGTCCTCCGCGGCCTCTCACGGTGGCACGAATCCGAGTGGTTCAATTTTCAATTACTCTGTCGCATAGATCCGGCTGATTTTGAGCGATGGCATTGGTTATGTTGATTTTAAGGGCATCGGTCGATTGCGGCTTATTGGTGTAGACCTGGGACTTCAGGAGACCCCACAAGAAAAAGTCTAGCGAAGTCAAATCGCACGATCTTGGTGGCCAGGGGGTCTATTCTAATCCATAGCCACAAGTGCTATCCGCTATATAAGTTCCGCTACTAGCCAACAGATGGGGGTCCCCATCTCGCTATTCGACTTGAATCCATCTGTTGGCTAGTAGTGGAACTTATTAATATAGCCAGATGTAGCTATCCGTAGCAAGAGCTCCAGTGGTACCGCTACGAGCAAAGTGTCGCGCTATAATTTGAATATATGTTTTGAAAGTGATTCATAACTCTGGATGTCAAGTTGACAAGTAGTTCGGCTTTTCAATTTTGTGATCAAATTATTGTGTTCGAATGTTGTATCATAATAATATTTGATTAATTTCTATATATTGTACTTATTTAAATTATAATAATTATTTATAATTCTAGTAGCACATGTTGCTATCCGACGTGAATCCATCTGTTGGCTAGTAGTGGAACATATATAGCGGATGGCACATGTGGCTATCCGGCTTGAATCCATGTGTTGGCTAGTAGTGGAACTTATATAGCGGATAGCACATGTGGCTATGAATTAGAATAGATCCCCAATTCACGTTACCTCTGCGCGAGATAATCATATCCTCAAATCGTTCATGCAGAATGTCCATCGTGCTGTCCTTTGTGTGGCAATTAGCGCCGTCCTGCTGGAACCACGTGTCGTCTACGTCCATATAGTTCAATTTGGGCCAAAGAAGTCGGTTATCATCGTTCTCTAGCGCTCTAGCCGCCAAAAGTTGGAGAGTCGACTTTGAAGGGCCACCGCGTCTGCCGTAAAATGTGCGCAATGCGCGCAACGTTTGCACTAATGAACAATCATTCTGATAATAAAGTTTTATCATTTGGACGTACTGCTCAATCGTGTAACTTGCCATGTTGATTTGGCATCTGTGACTGAATAATAAACAACAGATTAGACAGACGTCACCAAAACAACATGGCCGCCACAGGCTGTCAACATCGACCCGCTCCAATTGAAAAACCCTTTATATCCCCTTTGAGGAAAAATCTCTTTTGTATCTTATTGTAAGAATAATTGTCGAAAAACACGATTACAAGATGAAGAAATAGTTGCTGCCTGAGAGAACGGGCGCACGTTGCAATCCTGAATAAAATTCGTTCGAAACTTTTCACAGGCTTGCCGCAAAATATTGACTTCTAATTCACAATATTCGAATATTTTTTTTTTCATATCAAAAATAACCGTGTCGAAATTTACCGGACAATACCTTTTATAAGCGTAATTTTTTGGGCCACCACAGACGAATTCGGTTATATAGATGCCAGCACCGAAACAAGCTAATTCATCTGTTAAATCGCCCAAAAAATTACTCGTAGCTGACCCGGTGAATGATAGTAAATAATGGAGTCGGTATCATAATATAATACTCTATTTCCCAAAGGAAACAACTGCTCGTGTAAATGGATTCTAGCCTGCGAAGTTGAGTAGGCCGCAATCACAACATTCAACGTTGGTAACTGCTCCACTGCCTCGTTTTCATATTGCAAGTTTACGTAGACCAGCTGATCATTCACCGGGAGAATTTTATGAACAATAACAGTTGGATTAGGTAATAGCTCGTAAAGCTCTTCCGGCGAAGATACTGTTGTTGTATGTGGATGGTTTTTTCCTTGTGCATATTTATCTAGACACACACACACAAATAAGTTTATTATTCACTATATATAAAAAAAAAAACACAAATAATTTTCTTACCCCAGAACGAATTCAGCATTAATTTTGCCACTGATAGTTTGCCAGCATTCTTCTGAATCTGCTGCGGATCTAGCTCTACACCATCATGAGCTAAATATTCTGTGATGTATGTATTCAGGATATTCTGATGCCTCTTGTTTCATTTTTAAAAAGTGGTTAATTTATTCCACAAATAAACCCCCCGTCTTGGTTTGTGGGTTATACTGAACTATGTTATATTGCCAAATTTCCAACACTTCGATAATTTTGTACCCGTGTGCAAGCTAACCGTACTTCGTCAACTACCCATGTTCCGGTGAATTGTCTTTCGTTGTCAGTATGAGTACAGTCAGCTTGTTCCAGTTTCACTGGATGATACAAATTAGTAGGGGACAAAACTGTACATTTTATCAATCCTTCAACCTAATCAATATTATTGTTACGACATTCTGTTCCTACAAAAATTTTTAGATGGTCTATCGGGTATTTACCATACTTACAAATGTATGGATATAATGAACTTACATCGATATATTTTATTTTTTTATTATTTTCGACTTTTTTAAGTAAAGTGGCTCTAATGGTAGAGTATTTTAAAAGCTGATAATTTTTTTATTCTTTTTCTAATTTTTTATCTTGTTTTAAATATTTTGTAAACTCACACTCCCAAATACTGATAACGATATATCCTAATTTTTTTTTTTTTCTAATTTTGCCATTGTACTTTGATGCCTAAGTTCCATTGTTTCTTTTGTAGTGCTATAAATTTTTTCATCGCGATTAATTTTGTAACGTGATGTACAACCGTGCCAAAAACATCCTAAAAATTCAAAAACCAGCTTGTCCGGGACATAAAAACTATCAACTTTTAAATTATTACCTATTACAGCCTCGGAACCATGTCCAGCGTGCTGAATTTGTATTCCCCGCTCATTTTCTTGCGATATCAACCACTGTAATGCAATCTTCGATTCTGTAACCATTCAGCGGTATAATACCAATGGTATTCGGTTTCAAAAATAAGCGTCGGAATGCTTTATTACAAGCGGAGGCTATGGTCACTGATTCCGTAAACGAACAAACTTGACAATCATTTACGAAAGTTTTTCAAAAACTCGTACAGGCACGACGCAGAATATCAACGTCGGACACACAATACTCAATTCATTCTTTGTTCATGTCAAAAATAACGCTGTTTACTACTTGATTGTCATACCAATCCAAAAAGTTTTGTCGAACCGAAGTATTCATATGAGCCACACCATAATATTTAGGATCAGGCAAAGGTCCTACATAATTTGCATTTTCCAGTGTATTAAATAAATGGGGGAAAAAACCTTTCTTAATTGAAGCTGCTAATTCCATGGCTTTAGGTAAAGAAGCCAAAGACATAGGCATATAGTTTATTGAATCAATAAATCTTATATTTTTAGCAGGTTCAATTAATAAGATTTTATTTCCATTTAATATTAATTTCGGTTTTGAATTTAGATTTTCTACCACACATTTTAAAGTAAATTGCGAATCAAAAGATTTAGCATTATGTGCAATGCACGTCACTGATGTAAATGATTTTCTAGGGGCCATAACATAAATAAAAATTTTCACGGGATCATCTCTAAATATTTGTTGCCGACCACCACATGCATTACATAAAATATTTATATCGTCTTTGTCACAACAAACTGAACAAGATTGTTGAGATACATATAAATTGACTTCGTGTTCTCTGTGTCCGTTTACTAATTTTTCTTGTCGTGTCTCAAAGTCATAATATATAAACAAATTTCTGTCATTTCGGTCGTGTCTACCTGAATGTAACATTTATGTCCTGGGTCTCTATAGCAGTCACAAATTTTGCAATAAATTTCACCGCATACATGATTTTTATTTTTGTAAACATTAAATGTCTTTAAACAATTTTTGCAACTTTTTAATATTTTGCAAATATTTTTCTTGTGGTTGTCGTAACAGTTTTGTCCTCGAAATTTTCTATTACAATCGTCACATGTCACAAGTTGCAGCGTATAATTACACGAGGGAGATGATTTACAAAACGCACATGAATTTTTACAAGTATGTCCTAATATATTATCATACGGCACATGACATTGTTCGCAGAAATATTTACATGAAAACGCAGAAGTTAAACTCTTTATAACAGAAAAGTGATTTTTCTTCCACCTGAGGATTGTTTTCTACAGCGTCTTGAACTTGATTTTGCGCAAGTGCAGAAGTTACCGAATTCTCACAAATTTCAAAGAAATTCTCAAAATTTTCTTGAGAATGTGTAACATCAGTTGATGTACCTTGAATTTCTTCTCCTGCGTCTTGAATAATCGCATTCGAAGTTTCCACACGTGTAGAATTTAATATATCCTCGCATGTTTGAAAAATTGTTAACAAACTGTCAAAATCTTCTTGATAATTCATTTTGTAAACTCACAAAACCAACACAACTACCACAACTCTAAAAATACTGAACGCGTTAGTAAGAAATATTGTTTCTTATACATATATATTCAATATCAGTTGTTTGTATAAGCTGATATGGAAAATTTCGAATGTTCAATCCAAGTAAAAAATAAAATAAAATATGTAAACATCATCAATAACAAATTTTAATTACTACATATACGTACATATTACATATTACATAATTAAATAATATATTTCTTCCTCTCTTCAATGAATTTACTTACACAACTAAAGTCTCTAAACATTTTATGACGATAATAGGTATACATCTCCATAAAAAAATCGTCATAAATTTTATTACAATGTATAATATATTTAAATAAACTAATTTCTAAATTAATTTTATACTGTAACTTATAAATTGAAATATTCTGCAAAAGTTCTTTGTAATCTGACACAATGTCTCTATATTTATTTTGAAAATGATCAATATCCCTGAATTTTTTTTCTGTTTTAATTTGTATGGTGTCTATATTTAGTTTACTAAGTACAACAATGGTATTTCCCGCCTTAAATTGTAATCTATTGTCCCTTAATAAACTACATTTAATATTAGACACCGAATATTCGGTGAAGTGCTTCTTACTATATATATTCCTCAAAAAATTACTAAAGTGAAGAAAATCTACGTCAACGTATTCCTTTTTTATTACATTGCCGTATAATCTTACGCTGATTTGGAAATTATTGTTGGGAAATATACCAACGACTATATACCTCAACGAAGACAAATCTAGAGGAACCATCCGACAATCCAACAAACGATCCCAATTGTCCATGAAATCGCGATTGTTAGGCATCGTGAAAGGCACTACTTCCGCTGAACCAGTCAGCAGAGCAAGGTTGTCGTCAGTAGTCTGTGGTTACCATTTCGATCAGCCCCCTAATTAAAAACTCATTAAGAAGGCGTCAATTGTTGTGGTTGAATTTTGTTTATTAACATAAATGTTATTTATAGTTTAAAAAAAAAAATAAAATAAAAAAATCTTCACGGCATATTACTCATTTCTGGGTGTGCCAGTATCCACAACACATGTAGACATCGGTAATGATGACGATATATTATACCGTGTGGGCGCTTACCAGGCGTCACCTCACGGGCACTCATAGCTGGCGTGGAGAGTGCACCACAGGGGTCACTTTTGTGCCATTTAAAATTGGAAAATATTTGTTATTTATAGTTAAGGAATATTTTTTGTTTTGCATTAGAGTTCATGGTCAGTCTATGATTTATTTTTAAATGTTTACATGTAAACCATATTTTTAGATATAAAAATATTATAATTGTTTTTTAATATAAATATTATTTATAACCAAGAACAAAAGAGAAATGAACATATAAATAAAGGAACGGTGTTTCGTAATTCATACATCATTTTACTTAGCACGCGAGACGACGTTGGTTAGTTAATAATTCAGCTAAGATTATGTTTCAAATATTGTTTATATTTTGTTTATTGTTTATAGATATGGACTTTTCAAAGCTAAATCAGAGAGGTCAGATGAAGGATATAAAACCACGAAAGAAAGTAACTGACTTGGATATGGATAAAGTGTATAAACTCTATGATATTAAAGCTGTTAACACAGGATTTGGTAGAAAAGTAATTGTGGAATGTGAAGAATTTATAATATATCTTCCAGCCAGATTTGACGACTTAAGTGAAGATGAACTATCATAGCTGAAGAAATCTGTAACAAAGTGGAGTATAAAATATACTGGAATGAAAGATTGTGGGGCTGGTAAACAGGCTAGATTAATTGAGTTTGTTGAAGCATAATGTATACCTATTTGGTAATATTTGTATATAAATTAATATTTGCTGTGTATGTATATAATTTTTATAATAAATATGAAGTATAAATTTATGACATTTAGTGTTATTTCTTACTCCATACCAATAACATGTCCTGTAAATTTCAACATCCGTTTTCGGCTATAATAGCTGGTCCCTCAGGCAGTGGGAAATCTTACTTTGTTAAACATTTTCTAATGAATATTATTGACATGAGTGATACTATATTTGAGAAAATATCTTGGCATTATGGAGCATGGCAAAAATTATTTACCACAATAAAAGGTGTAGACTTTGTGGAAGGATTACCTGATATCGAAAACATAGAGGGAAATAATCCTCATTTAATTATAATTGATGATTTGATGTCAGAAGCAGATCAAAGAGTCGTAGACATATTTACAAAATGGTTTCATCATAAAAATTTGTCTGTATTTTTTCTTACTCAAAATATATTTCATCAAGGAAAAGGTCAACGAGATATATCTCTAAATGCTAATTATATAATTTATTTTAAAAATCCTCGTGACAAAGCACAAATATTACATTTGTCACGACAAATACTTCCAGAAAATGTAAAATTTATACAAGAAGCCTATAATGATGCAACTTCAGAACCGCATGGTTATTTAATTTTTGATCTCAAACAAAACACACCTGATTGGCTGCGTTTCCGAACGTCACATGATGGCTTTACATACGTGTATTTACCTAAAAACAAGTATAAATACAGTAACAAACACATGCCTACAATTATTTCATAACAATGAGCAGCACTGTGATAAACCACGCAGAATATCTGCGAGCATTGCATAAATTGAAATCAAAAGACAGGTTGGCGTTATTAAAAAACGCTGACTGTAACTCTGTTAAATGCATTTGTGAATGTGTTTATAATATTTTACATGGTACAGTTCCCCTCAGTCGAAAACAGCAAGCTTCACTTGTAAGACATAAAAACATTTTACGGAAACTTACAAAACGTGGCGACAGTTGGAAAGCTAAAAAACGTGTATTAGTACAGTCGGGAGGAGCATTTTTACCTTTTTTATTAGCACCTTTGTTAACCGGTGTTTTAAGTAGTTTATTTAAAAATTAAAATGGAACATGGTAGAAAAATGGTTTTAACATAGTATTAATAATGAAAAAGAAACTGTAACGAGTCAGCTAGATAAAGCCATGAAAAATATTCTAAGTTTAAAATCATCAGAACATGAAAAATGGATAAAGTATCAAGAAATATTACAAAGATATTTATACTTTCAGAAACAAAGTAGAGAACCTATTAAAATACCTATCGAACATGAATTTACCTCAGATTTGAAATTAGCTTTAGAGAAGAGAGACGGTGGAAAGCACCGATCAAAGAGGAAATTATTTCTGAACCAAAACTAGCTGTAAAAAAGAACTACGATATCAGAAATATAATAAATGTTATTCCTAAAACTCTTCAGGAAAAAGCTCAAGTATTAATAGAAAAATTAAAATCAGACGGGACAGTTACATGGAATGAAAAAGGTTTAGTTTCAATACGTGAAAAGCAAATTCCAAATTCAAACATATCGGATTTAGTCGGGGATATTGTAAGACGTAAACAACGTAGTAATCCTGAGGGCTGGGAACATTTTTTGAATACGCTAAAAGAAATAAATATTCCATTAGAATTAATTAATAATCCTCGAAGAAAAAAACTTTTTACATTTGTATCAGTCAATCATTCTCCTGCGAAAAATAAAAGACAACTAGATTATATAAAAGACGATTCGTCTAAAACAGCTAAAGTTAAAAAAATTGAATGGAAGCAATTTACATTGTAAAATGGATAAAAGTTTATCTAAAATTTATGTTGATGCGAAAAATCCAGCAGGGTTTTCGAGTGTAAATAATCTTATAAATTCTATGAAAGGTAGATATAAAGCAAAAGATATACGAAAATGGATTAGCTCGCAGGATGCATATACATTACATAAACCACTGCGAAAACATTTTGTAAGAAATAAATATAATGTTTCAAATATCAACGACCTGTTCCAAGCCGATCTGAACGATATGTCCAAGTTAAGCCGATACAATGATAATTACAAATATATTTTAACAACCATTGATGTCTTTAGTAGATATGCGTGGGCTATCCCTTTAAAAGATAAGAAACCTTCCTCAGTTATTCAAGCATTTGGAAATATATTTAAAGAAAGAAAACCAATTTACCTGCAAACAGATAAAGGATCAGAATTTATTGCAAAATCAGTTCGCTCATTTTTAAAAGAAAATGATGTTAAATTTTATGTAACGCATAATTCCGATATAAAAGCTTGTTTTGTTGAAAGATTTAATAGAACTTTGAAAACAAAAATGTATCGTTATTTTACTTATAAAAATACATATAGATATGTTGATGTGTTACAGGATTCCGTTTCTGCTTATAATAAAACAAAACATAGATCAATAAAAATGTCTCCTTGTGAAGTAAATGATAAAAATATATTAGATATATGGAAAATTCAAAATAAAAATAAACTAAAAATGAAAGATAATCAGCAAAAACTTAAAATTGCAGATATTGTACGTATATCCAAATATAAAAATATGTTTGAAAAAGGATACGAATCTAATTGGAGCGAGGAATTATTCAAAATAGATGCGATTAGTAACAGAAATCCCACTGTTTATAAATTAAAAGATTTAAATAATGATGCTATAGAGGGGACGTTTTACAAAACCGAGCTGCAGCGAGTTTATATAGAATCTGATACAATGTATAAAGTGGATAAAATATTAGCTACAAAAGGCACAGGCAGCAGAAAGAAATTACTTGTCAAGTGGAGAGGTTACAGTGATAAGTTTAATTCCTGGATTTCTGCAAATTCACTTCGTGTATTAAATAATGAATGAGAAAGAATTTTTTATAACTCTACCCAGCAATAGCTCTATGCAATATTTTCCTAATAATAAAACTACAAGTTATACTACACAGCTACCTCAAAATATAAAATTAAATGGTTCTTGGGAGGTAGCACTGTCAGAAATTATATATATCCCTGTTCAATATACAATGTCAATGAAAGGGAAAATAAAGTCAAAATGATGTTAAAAACTAAACACGAAGAAAATGTGACAGTAAATATTGTACATGCAAAAATTCCTACAAAAAATTATGAAAGTATTGATGGAGTAATACTTGAAATGAATAAAAGTCTTGACAAGGCAGTAGAGTAAATGAATGAGGATACATCAGTTAAGAAATATGTAACATTTACTTATGATAATATAGAAAAAAGAGTGACAGCACAATTCAAACATGCAGATGTCCATTCCCTGAAACTATCTCCTCGGTTAGCATTGCAACTTGGATACCCACCATTTACTGATATATATGAACAAAAAACTTCAATTAATTTGCCTAATTTAATATTAGGTATTCCTCCACAGTTATTTATTTATTGTGACATCATTGAACCTCTGCTAGTTGGTGATGTTGTTAGTCAGTTGTTAAGAATTGTACATGTTAAAACTGATAAATATGTTTTTGGATCTAATGAAATGATATCATACGCGCTGCCTCATTTCGTTCCTGTATTGAGAAGAGAATTTTCAAATATAGAAATAGATATAAGGACTAATGATGGTTTTCTAACACCATTTCAATTTGGAACGTTGAGTGTTAAACTTCATTTCCGACGAACATTATGAAAATTTGTCCGTATCAGGAATATTACAATTTACAGGCCGGAAATGGTGTTGGGCCTGTATATAAAGGCAATCAATTTCAACGAGGGCATGGTATAGGATGTTTATTTAGTGGATTGTTTAGAAGTATTTTTCCGTTAATAAAAAAAGGTGTGGGGGCACTTGGCAAAGAAGCAGTTAACACAGGCTTTAATTTTTTGGGTGAGGCGGGGTTCAATTTAAAACGTAAAGCTGAAAATAAAATTGACAAAATAATCAGTGGTGCTGGTTATAAAAAGAAGCGAATGCCTAAAAAATCTACTCACTTTAAAATTGTACGTGCTACTGTAAAGAACAAGAAACGCTCTAGACAGACAGACATATTTGACTAAAAATGGCATTTCTTCATGCTCAGTCTTGTGAATGTATAAAAACAGAATTAGATTTATTTGCTGTACCTCCTACACAAACTAGTATTGAAAGTGGCCAATGGGTAAATTATAAGCCTTTATCCTCCATCACTGAAGACGGACCCATTGAATTCGTAATTCCGGGCCAAGGAGACGACTATCTTGATTTATCTCAAACTATGATTTACATAAACGCAAAAATTGTTAAATCTGACAATTCGGCCTTGAATGACGGTGATAATGTACCACCTATTAACAATTGGCTTCATTCAATTTTTAGTCAAGTGGACATATATTTAAATCAAAAACTTATATCTCCTCCTAACAATACTTACGCTTACAGAGCATATCTTGAAACTTTATTAAATTATGGAAAAGATGCTAAGAAATCTCACCTTACCTCAAGTTTGTGGTATTCAGATGAAGCTGGAAAAATGAATTATACAGATATAGCTGCCAATCCAGGATATAATAAGCGACAACAATTAACTGAGAAAAGTAAAAATGTTGATATGATCGGACATCTTCATGCGGATATTTTCAATCAAGAAAATTTTTTACTAAATGGTGTCGAAATGAGAGTACGACTTGTTCGATCACGGGATAGTTTTAATTTGCTGGCGACTGACTCAAACTACAAAGTTCAAATTAACGAAGCCACATTACTTGTTCGTCGCGTAAAATTAAATCCAAGTGTTTCTTTGGCGCATAATAAAGCTTTGGAAATGTCTACTGCTTAGTACCCTGTTACTAGAGCCGAAGTGAAAGCTGTTACCATCCCAGCGGGAATTCAAGGAAAATCTATGGATAATATTTTCTTAGGCCAACTTCCTAAAAGATGCATAATCGGATTTGTATCCAATAAAGCCTTTAACGGTGATTACAAAACTAACCCCTTTAACTTTGAAAATTTTAAAATAAATTACTTGTCGCTATATCTAAATGGACAGCAATTACCAACGAAGCCATTACAACCTTCCTATGGACATACAAAATCATACATTCAAATGTACAATACATTATTTTCCGGAACAGGTATACACTTTGCGAACAGCGGTAATGAGATCGACAGAGACAGTTATCCAGATGGTTATTGTTTAGCTGCATTTGATCTCACTCCAGACCTTTCAGCAAATTCAATGTCTCATTTTAATTTAACACGTCATGGTTCTTTACGAATCGAAGTTGTTTTTGAGTCTTCATTAACAGAGACAGTAAATTGTGTTATTTATGCAGAATTCGATAATATTATTGAAATTGATAAGAATAGAAATGTAATTGTAGATTATGGTAGTTAATAAAGTGTATATGTATTTTTTTAATAATAATAATAAAATATGTATATTTAAATGTTAATATATTGTCTTATTTACTACTCCTCTATGCATATATAACCATATAATTTTCAAATCAAATTTAGTTTGATGAAAGCATTTGTACTAATAAAACAAAATGAATGCTGCATTTATACAAAGAATATTTAGAAAATATTTCAAAAATACATGCGAATATGGTGTTTATGCTGCTAATAATTTACCACGGCATGTTAATTTTCCATGTGCCATTATAGTTAATACAGACCCTGATACTTTACCTGGTAGCCATTGGATAGTCATTTTTATTGATCGAGAGGGATATGGTACTTACTTCGATAGTTATGGACGAGTGCCATATGTAGATCAGCATAAAAAATTCCTCAAAAGAAACACGAAGCAGTGGACTTACAACACACACACACTGCAAGACTTCACATCATCTGTTTGTGGTCATTATTGTTTAATGTATTTGTTATTTCGAATAAATTTTTATAAACATAATGATTTTATAAATTTGTTCAATCATAATCAGCATGAAAATGATAAATTTGTAAGGTACATGTTTGATTATTACTTTAATAAAACTCAGAAAATGTAATTAAATATGTTTATTTAACAACAAAAATAAATATACATTATATACAAAATATAAGCATTAATTATTATTGCTCCTCTCCTTCAACAAAAATCATTTTCTTCTCTCCTTTTGATAGTGGGATTTTTTAGCATTTTTACTTTTTTATGGGGTTATTTTAATAAATAGTGAAGTAGTTAGTTAATAACATTTTATTTCAATAACAAAATTTGTAAAAATACTTACAGTATAAATAATAAATCTTAAAACTAAAAAAAAAACATATTACAATTCAATAAAGTTAAATCTAATTAAATTTTTTATTTTTTACTCCATATGGAATACTATTTATATCATCAACTAACCTACGTTTCATAAATTTAGCATTAAATGATTTTTTTCCTTTTTTGTTAAAACTTTATGATCTACTGTACACCTAATACTATCATATTCTAATACGGGATTTTCTAAATTATTATTAAAAATTAATTTTTTTAAACAATTAAAATAAATTTTTTCACTGGTTTTATAATTTAAAGTGAATCCTTTTACTTTACATACTTCATTTATTTCACCTGTAGTTGGAGAATATACTTTAAAGGCGTATGTTTTAGGTGCTGATGATAAAAATTCTATTATATAACTGCCTGGACCATAACCTTCTAATTCGTCGGTTAAATCTCCGAGATAATTTCCGGTTGGTGGTTCATATTCACCAGGTGAATGGCAGTATACAATAGAATCAGTATCATAATATAATACTCTACGATCTATGGATTCTAAGAAGTCGTATAATTTTAACCCAGCCTGACACGTCGTGTATGCTGCAACTACGACATTAACAGTTTTCAGTTGTTCCATTGAATCTGCCTGATGGTACCAGTTGACATACATCATTTCATCTCCGGCGGGGATAAGTGTGTTTACTTGCACCGCTGGATTACTAAGTAAATCATACAGTTCTTCCGCTGAAGACACAACAGATGTACGAGATCTGTTTTCCGCCTGTGCAAATTTCCCTGTAATAAAAATAAAAATTAGATAATGTGAAATATAGCTTAACATATTCTATCATACCCCAGAAAGAATTTAGCATGAGTTTCGCAATAGAACGCTTTCCTGCATTTTTCTTTATCTGTGATGGATCCAACCGAACTCCTTCCTTTTCCTCGTAACTACGTATATATGCAGCTTTAGATGCGTCGTCGGTACAATAAGCAGGGTATCCACTGGCTTCCTGCTTCATTTTTAGGAAGGTGTTAATATATTCCGCAAACAAACCATCTTTTTTAGTGTCTTTGTTGAAAACAGTCACTTCGTATTGCCACACCTCATGCACTTTAACTATTTTATACCCCACAGACACTGTGCGACGCACTTCATCCGTAACCCATGTTCCAATAAATTGTCTATCTGTATCACTATGACAGCAATCATGCTGCTGAAGTTCATCACAACATGTCCGACATAAAACAAACATAAGTTTACCATGTGCCTTTCGTGGTAGTACAGGGTGAAAAATATCGCTGGGTGGTAAAACAGTGCATTTAATTAATCCTTCAACACCATCAATGTTATTATTAGAACATAATGTGTCACATTCAGGACCGACAAAAATTTGAGGATGCCCCATTGGAAATTTTCCGTATTTACACACATATGGACAAAGAGAACATACATCTACGTATTTTATTTTTTCTTCATTTTGAACTTTTTTATACAAAACTGTGTTGCCTGTCCTCCCCCCGAATAATCCATCTCGTGGTTGCAAAGGTAAATTATTTAAAGTTTCATGATTACTGAGAAATGATTTTAAATTTTTATCTCTTTTTAATTCTTTTTGAAATTCACATTCCCAAATTTTAATAACATTATACCCCAAATTTTGAATTTTGTTCACTTTTTCCATTGTTCTTTCATATCTATCTTCCAAAGTTTCTTTTGTTGAGTTAAAAATGGGCTTATCTCTATTTGTTTTATAACACAAAGTACATCCATGCCAGAAGCAGCCGAGAAATTCAAATACTAGATTATTTGCAGCACAGTAACCATCAACTTTAAACAAATTATCAATTACTGCTTCTGTTCCATTTCCTGCGTGTTGAATCCGTATTCCTCTTATATTTTCTTGTTGTATTAACCACATTAGAGCTATTTTCGATTGATTATCTTTAAGCCGGTAACCCCTTTGTGGTATAATCCTATTGTGTTTGGTGTTAAATACAATCTTCGAAATACGCGATTACAGGCCGATGCAATGGTCACGGCTTCAGTAAAAGGCGATACACCACAGTCATGCATGAAACTTATGCGAAATTTGTCACAGGTACGGCGTAAAATATCAACATCTGACACACAATACTCTATGATCTCTTTATTCATATTAAATATAGCATTCTCCTCTAGTTGTTTATTATACCAGGTTAAAAAGTTTCGTCGTACCGAAAAAGACATATTATCAACCCCGTGATATTTAGTAGAAGGCATTGATCCAATATAATTTTCATTTTCTAATTTATTAAATAAATGCGGAAAATAACCTTTTTTTATTGAGCTTGGTAAATCCATAGTTTTTGGTAACGATGATAAAGGCATCGGAAGATAATTTAATGAATGTGTAAATCTTATATGATTAAATTGTAGCATCATAATTTTGCACCCGTTTAAAATTAATTTTGGTTTAATATTTTGCTCTTCTACTAAATATTTTAAAACAAACTGGCAGTCAAAGGATTTTGAATTATGCGCAATGCATACAACTGAGGAAAATGAGCTTCTCGGTAATACTACGTATTCTAAAAAATTTCTTACTGGATCTTTTGTAAAAATGTGTTGACGAATGCCACATGCACTACAAAATTGTTTTATGTCCGAAATGTTATAACAAACAGAACATGACTGCTGTACTACACACAGGTTTACTTCATGTTCGAAATTATTCTTATCACAAGGTTTTTCTTGCCGCGTTTCAAAGTCATAATAAATAAACAAACTATTGTCTTTAAGTTTTGAATTGTCCTTTTGTATATAACATAAATGTCCTTGATTTTTATATCCTTCACATAAATTACAGTACACTTCACCACACACATGCTGCCGTCCGTTTTTATTGCACTGATATAATTTTAAACATTTAACACATTTTTTTAGTCTAGCACAAGTTGTTTTTTTGTGATTTTGTAAACACTGTTGTCCACGATATTTTCTATTACACAGATCGCAGTTTATAAAATCCAGAGTAGGAAAGCATTGAGGAGAATTTTTACAATAATAACATATATTTTCACAACTATGTCTACTTTTATTATAATATGGAAAATGACACGGCTCACAAAAATATTCGCAAGAAAATGTTGCAGTTAAACTTTTTATCACAGTGTAGTGATTTCGATAGTATAAAAGATTCAGTCTCGGATGATTTTTCCCTTTTAAACCCTCAAATATCACTTTTGCATGGCTATTATACTCATATACACATATGTTATACTGGGTATAATAACGTTGAAATTCTGTGAGTTCAGGTATGCCTGCACCATTTTCGTTAATTTTAACATTTGCTTTTAAACATAATTCACGTGCTCTCATACTCTGAATACCTAATTTGTCTTTCACTAAGTCTTTAAAACAATGTTCTTTTTTAAATAAAGATTCCGCAATTATAAGTGCACGAGGAAGGCATAAATTGTCTTTATTTAAAATGTCTATAACACCATACTTCCGGCGGCAAAATTCGGCAAAAGTGAAGCCATGTTTTTGCCTATTGCCACATCCTGCAGGCATAGAAACTTTGGTCACTTCTATGGAGAATTGACCATCGGAAAAAATTTCGGCGTTGCTTTGTAAAATTTTCTCAAGTGCTTCCCATACAACGTCGGCATGTAATTGATCTGCTCGACGGAAACTGAGCCAAGCAGGACCAGTTTGGAGAAGAGGTGTTCGAAAAACGAACCCTACGTAATCACTAGGTTGCATTGATTCCATTACATATTCGGTCACGCTTTTAACGCTGTCGTAAAACCATAATACCGAATTCTCACCTTGCGATGTATCGGTCATATGAAAGGTAATTCTTCTACCAGCTACATTAAACCGTTTATTATGGTTTTCTATATCGCAAACAATTCTAAAACGTTCCATACCACCGCCTCTTTGGTTAACGCTGTTAACTATTATTTCTTCGCATATCTGAAAGAATGCGTTCAAATTTTGATCTTCTTGTAGAGAAGACTCGACGATTTCTTCGCAAACACGAAAAAAGTTATCAAAATGCTGTTGCTGCTCCATCACGATGCACTTTTATAAAACACTCACAAACACGGATACACTACTGGAAATTTAAGTTATTATAACTCGTAGGCATAGGTATACTAACTGAAATATTAGCTTCTCGTTCCTTTATATTAAGCGAAGTCTTGCATCTAAATGTGTTTTTAATTATCCAAACACATATTTTCATATAAATTTGGGTGTGAAATAACAATAAAATAATAAATGAGATTTAAATTATATATTTTTTTTCCCCTATTAATAAATGTATGTACACATTTCAAATCTTTTAACGTTTTATGATAATAATACGTATATAACTCACCAAATAATTCCTTATACACTAAATTGTAGTTATATGTTACCTCAAATAAACTTACATCTAATTCTTTATTATTTCTTAAACTATATATACATATATCTTGAATAAACTTTTTATAAACACTACTTAAATCTAAATACTTAATACTATAATCCATAAACTTATGACTAATTTCTAACTCTAAACTAATTATTTTTTCTAAATTGTCTTTTGTTAAACATAAATATTTATTTTCAATTTTAAATTTCAATTGTTCTTTCGGTAATACTGTGAAGGCAATATCGCTTACCATATATGTCGCATTCGTTACCGCGTCTTTACTTATCACTCTTTTGAAAAAAGTGACTTATTTACTTAGGTCTTTAATCCGGAAATATAATTTCCTTCTTACATCCATAATTAATCTCATTACCACTCGCATGGATGAAACTGGTTCAACTCCTACCGCTATAAACACTTTTCTTGCTGATCCCAGTGGAAGGACCGCTACATCTAGCAGTCTGTCGTTGTTGTCGAGGATGCTCCAGTTGTACGGAAACGCAAAGCTGGTAACTTCCGAGGCACCTAGCACCAGAGCTAGATCACGGTCAGCATCCCAGGAGCCAGGAAAAGCATCTGCTACATCTTCTTTCTCCTCCTCAAACATAGGTTGAGCATAAGGCTCACTTTCTGTAGATGGTGGAGAAAAACGTGAAGTTTTGCTAACTCTGTCAGCTTCGTCCATATATTCTCTGCCTCTCTTTACTGGCGATTCTCCTACAAACTTATTGATGGATTTCAGTTCATCGTCGTCGCTAGTACTAAGATCAGTTGATATAATCTGAGTAGCTAGTGGAGAGGCTGGTAGTTGAGTTTCTTCTTCAACTGGCTCCTTTGCCAGCTCACGAATGAAATCTTCTTCATCCTTCTCAGTCAGGTCAATCATTTGCTCCACTTGTTCTGTTGGTGGCTCCTTC
The DNA here is from genome assembly GCA_943142095.1 of Ophonus ardosiacus. Classification (NCBI taxonomy): domain Eukaryota; kingdom Metazoa; phylum Arthropoda; class Insecta; order Coleoptera; family Carabidae; genus Ophonus; species Ophonus ardosiacus. The sequence continues at coordinate 28,252,015 of OW964837.1, read as the reverse complement.
AGCAGTTGGTTAATAAATTCATCTTCCTGGACAGTAAGGTCGATGGACGGCATCTCAGTGACCGTTGAAGGCGATGCTCGCTGCCCGTCTTCTTCATGCATAGGTAGAGGTTTTTTAATCTGAATTAAAGAAAAATCTTTCAAAACTCATACTTTAAAAACAAACCGTTTTAAATCAAGTTCTATATTTTTATATTAATGGTAAAATAATTACAATGAAAATAAAACAAATAACAAACCTGTACAACCGAATGAACTTTTATCTTCTCCCTGGTGTTGGAAACCTTCCCCGAAGGTGGCAGATAATCCAGATCGAAATCGAAGGGGGATTGCTGGTTGCTGGCGGAAACTTCTCCGGAAAATGGTAGATTGTTGAACGAAGCCATGATAAGAAAGTGTACACAGTAATACCAAACAGTGTATACTGAGAAAATATAATTTCCACCTCCTTATATATATATTCAAAATGTCCATTCAAAACACTAAATAATCAATTATCATTACCAAATGAAAGTTTCAAATATTTTATATCTAAAAATATTGTTTACATGTAAACTTTTAAAAACAAATAATCAATTAGCCTTTTATTATGAACATACTCGTATTTCTCGATACATTTAAAATAAATTATTATTATATTATGGACATACATTCTGCGTCTATTTTTATGCAAATATTTATTTATCTTAACTTACAATAAAAAGTACATTTTCAAAAACTGTTTTCACAAGTACTTTCGAAAATTAATTATAATTATTATTATATTGTAAAGTGTAAATTTCTTATTATTCTGAACAAATATCTTTTTAATAATGAGGTAAAAATAGCAATAGGCAAATGTATAAAAATATAACACATTAACACCTATAAAGAACAATAATATTTACTAATGTAAATGAATGTTACCAAGTTATAAGAATATGACACTGGGCACATGTTTAAAGATATAAGACATTGACAGCCATAAATAATAATATAACTTCATATTTATTATAAAAATTATATACATATACAGCAAATATTAATTTATATACAATTATTATCAAATAGGTATACATTATGCTTCAACAAACTCAATTCATCTAGCCTGTTTACCAGCCCCACAATCTTTCATTCCAGTATATTTTATACTCCACTTTGTTACAGATTTCTTCAGCTGTGATAGTTCATCTTCACTTAAGTCGTCAAATCTGGCTGGAAGATATATTATACATTCTTCACATTCCACAATTACTTTTCTACCAAATCCTGTGTTAACAGCTTTAATATCATAGAGTTTATACACTTTATCCATATCCAAGTCAGTTACTTTCTTTCGTGGTTTTATATCCTTCAACTGACCTCTCTGATTTAGCTTTGAAAAGTCCATATCTATAAACAATAAACAAAATATAAACAATATTTGAAACATAATCTTAGCTGAATTATTAACTAACCAACGTCGTCTCGTGTGCTAAGTAAAATGATGTATGAATTACGAAACACCGTTCCTTTGTTTATATGTTCATTTCTCTTTTGTTCTTGGTTATTAATAATATTTATATTAAAAAACAATTATAATATTTTTATATCTAAAAATATGGTTTACATGTAAACATTTAAAAATAAATCAAAGACTGACCATGAACTCTAATGCAAAACAAAAAATATTCCTTAACTATAAATAACATTTATGTTAATAAACAAAATTCAACAACAACAATTGACGCCTTCTTAATGAGTTTTTTAATGAGTTTTTAATTAGGGGGCTGATCGAAATGGTAACCACAGAGTACTGTCGTCCACAACATAATCTATGGAGTCTTCATCCGATGTCGTTGGCGTCTATCGCTGCCCGTATTCCTCGTCATCCTCGGATGAGGAGATCACTTCTACTTCATTAACGGTAGGTACTTCTTCTTCGGCTCCTGGAGAGGTGACGGTTCACGACTTCTCTTTCTCCCCGATAACTCCGAAGTCGAAGGTATATTCTCGGAAACCTGAATATTCTCGGTCGTATACTCCTGGTGGAGACCACTGCGCAAAATTGTATGTTATAGACAGAAAAGGAAATTATACAGGGTGTTAATAAAAAAACTTTACACACTTTAGCAGGTGATAGTAGAGATGAAAACAAGAAAAAAATTCTAATACACTTAGGTCCAATACTCATTGGTTTTCGAGATAGAGCTTTTACAAAAAAAAAAAAAAAAACTACAACAAACAACGCATTTAGCGCACTCTAAAGTTATCGCAGATGTTCAAACTGTCGTCCTTGCTCTTGTAAACAAAGTTGCAGCCGTCGTCGAAGAGACTCACGCACTTGATCGTAAACACCTAGAGTCCTTAGTTGTTGGCAGGCGTCTACAATTCGCTGCCAAAGTTCATCTTCTGTGTTCACTTCAGTGGCGTAAACAAGATCTTCTAAGTACCCCCAAACAAAAAAATCTAAGGGCGTTAGATCAGGAGATCTTGGTGGCCATGCGACAGGTCCTCCCCGGCCAATCCATCTGTTTTCGAACCGTTCATTTAAATAGTTTCTTACTATACGCGAAAAGTGGGCTGGAGCTCCATCTTGCATAAAATACATGTTCATAATAACATCTAATGGCACATCCTCCAGTAGATCGTTCAAATTGTTACTTAAAAAGTTTAGGTAGGATTGACCATTCGACCGATTGGGCAAACGAAATGGTCCAATTAAACAATCACCCACCATGCCAACCCAAACAGTGATACGGATGAAATAATTGTTCTTTAAGGGTCAGCCAAACAGATACATGATTGACGCCGACAGCTCTACTTATTCGCCTGGTACTCACATGAGGATCATTATCTACAGCTTGCAAAATAATGCCTTCGGTGTTTGGCGTACGTACTGCACGAAGTCGGCCACTGTCTCGTTTTGGCGGCTTAAAACAACCTGTTTCTCTTAACCTACGGTCGACTTCTTGAAAAGTTGGATGAGATGGAATATGCCTCAAAGGATATCTCTGCTGATAAATTCGTCTACCTTCTCGCGAATTTCGATGAGCTTCGCCATAACATAAATGCATATCGGCGTACTCCGCACATGTAAATCGAACCATTGCAAAAATAAGACTAACTTAAATAGCAATAAGTAATTTCACCGTTAGACTTGTTACAAAATGTTGATTGACATGTAGAGGGATAAATAAAAATTTAAATATTCCATATCTCGAAAACCAATGAGTATTGGACCTAAGTATATTAGAATTTTTTTCTTGTTTTCATCTCTACTATCACCTGATAAAAAGTGTAAAGTTTTTTTATAAACATCAACTTACCGCTTCGTGGATTCCTCATCTTCGGGTGATACGAGTCGGGGTTTTTTCGACTCCTGAACAGAAGACGGTTCATGACTCCTCTTACTCCCTGATGACTTGGTAGTTGAAGTTTGGAGGTCCGGAGGTCAGCTCGGACGTATTCTCTCGATGCAGACCACTGCGAAAAAATTATGTTATAGACAACAAAGGAAATTATATAAAACTGAAATTAATATATTTAATATTAAAATATGTGATCTTGTTAAAGTTAAAAATAATAAAGTCCTGTCTTATGAGTGATATATTACAATTATGTTATTTTGTTATGTGGTATAATATATTGCTCTGATTTATATTTACTTTTATTGTTATTTAATTTTGTAAAATTGGGTATGTATTAGAAATAAATAAATAAACAAACTTACCACTTAGGATGTAGAAAGATGTATTTTTCAAAATCTTCAAAGTTTTCGAAATTCATCATGATGGTGTAAAATGTTGTAAACAGGAATAACGCTGAATAAGATATGATGTCTACTTACGGCTATTTATGTATATATATATATCCCTCCTTTATTTAATTTTTACCCTTCAAACCCTCTTATTTTGAAAACACAGAAATACAGATTACCAAAACAAATTACCCATCAAATTGTCAAAGTTTATTCGTGACTCATAACTGTTTTGAAACATATGACATAAACACTTTATCTACTTATCTGAATAACAATTTTCAGTACAATAACATCAATCTTTCCTTATCTGCTTTGAAAATAAACTAGATGTAAATCTGAATAACGAAATACATTCTCTTCCAAATATATATATATATATATATATATATATATATATATAAACAAAACAGATAATGATACTTTTATCTAATTCCATCAGACTTTTGTGTATGATTCATAGGATTCCTTATTATTATCATCGAAAATTTCCAAGGGTGATACTTAATACCATTAGGCTTTGTGTATGATTCATAGGATTCCTTCTTATCTACAATGCAAACTAGAACTTATTGCATTCTGTACGCTAGACCAAAATGTAACCTTCGTTACTGGTAAGTGATCTGCTACTATTTCATAATGCTTTGTAAAATAAAACATAAATATATAATCTCATTTATTTTATTTATAACTATTTACATTGCAATAAATAATTTACAAATTGTAGTAAAAACACTTGTTTTCATCTTTCATAATAAATTTTCAGAATGGTTCATAGAATAAAATAAAACATACATATATTCTCATTTATTTTTATTTACAATCAGATATACTCAATATGCAATTCAAATATTTTTTACAAATTGTAATAAATTTGTTTGTTTCCCTGTACTGTACTCATCGATTCCGGTATACTTGATACACCATTCTGTAACAGTTTTCTGCAGTTCGATGATTTGGCTGTCTTTTAAGCTGTCAAAACGAGTGGGCAGGTAAATGATAAAATTTTCTGTCTCAGCAGTTATCTTCCTTCCAAACCGTGTCTTGACAGCATTAATGTCAATTAATCTGTATGCCTTATTCATTTTCATATCTGAAATTGTTTTGCAAGGCTTTATACTCTGTAAAGATCCTATTTCATTCAGCTTGTTGAAATCCATTTCTAAACAAAAATAACTGATGTTATTCTTTAGAATAAATTTAACATCAATAATTATAACAATTCATGCAATAAATAATACGTATATATATAATAACAATAATATTCTTACCCCGATGTATATTAATCACGTGAAAAATATTGTTTTCTAGAATAATTAAAACCGAAATTTCTAGTTACCAGAGTTCAACGCCTTGAGCATGACGTATTCTAATCTCTTATTTTAAAATTTCCACGCATATCGAACCTTGCAAACAAATATCTATTTTCAAAAACAGGTGACACACACACTGTATCTTATGTTTGAAACTTATAGGAATTTTTCAAATATATTTACCATAAATATATTTCTCAGATATAATATCTGTTTTTAAAAACAAAATCTAATTTCAACTGACTTGACAACAGATGACGGACATTGGGATTCATAGGAGTCTAATTACTTTAACATTGGTAATCTTGTTTATTACATATTATCTTGTTTACTAAATTATTCCAAAACAAGTGACAAACACTTATCTAATTGCTTTACAGACATTATTTGGAATTCATAGGAATATTTTTGTCATTCTAAATACAGATAACGGACATTGGAAATAATAGGAGTCTAATTAACATTGGTAATCTTATTTATTACATATTATCTTGTTTATTAAATTATTTCAAAACAAGTGACCTTGTTTACACCTTATTATGTTTGTTACAAGTATCAAAACAAGTGGCCTTGTTCACACCTTATCATGTTTGTTACAAGTGACTTTGTTTACACCTTATCATGTTTACCACCTTATCATTGTTTACTGATAACACATATCAAACTGGCGCCGGGGCGATAAGTCTCAGCGCACAATCCCGGTTCCCCACTACTGTCCGTCAATATGGTCTCTCTGAGTCGCTGAATTGTAATGTTTCATGCATGGTAATACCCTTATTATGTCCAGCTGGCCTTTGAATTTGCATGGTAAATTCATCCAATTTTTTTGCAATTCATATCCTTGGAACAATTCTATTATATTTATAAATTTCTCTTCACTTATTCCCTTACATTTGTATATAGTGTAAACAAATTTGCGAATAAAAGCACGATAATCGTTTTGATTCTGCCAATTTGATGAATATTCATTAAAATTTTCTTTATTTACAATACCTAATTTATAAGCTATAGAGAGCAAATCACGTGCAATCAGTTTGTCAACCATATTGGTATTGAATTCTTCAAACTAGTTTCGCAACTTCAGACAACGGGGAATATTCATATAAACATTCACAAATTTAATAATACACCAAAATCACTTGACTGTATTTGAAAAAAATTCTGACGGAAATTAATATTATAAATTATATGTCTCCGAGAGCAAAGTATTTTATATTATCTTATGTGATAAATAAACTGAACAAATAAATAATGAAATATTTAAAACTGATTACTTTATTGAATGCAAAATTAAACTTGTAAAAAGTTACAAAAATCCTACTAGAAATTCAATCGTATTTAATTATATTCCTAAAATATTTCTATATACAACTTTTGCATGAATATTTGAACATAAAAAGTTGTTGTATATTCATGTATGGTTTTCATAAACCAGAGAATAATTATCATTCAATTAATATTATTTCTTATCCGAATCATTACCACACTTCCCAAGTAATCCATATTAAAACAAGTTGAACAAGTAATATTCTTTCTTGCCGATACTCAAAACATTGATCCTAAATAATCCGTATATTAAGAAGTAATTCTAGCTCATTTTAACACTTAAAGAAATTTGGCTCTTGTCAATTTAAAATATGCGGATTATTTGAGAGTTTTTATGAGTCCAGACAAAAAGAATATTACTTGTGTTATTATTAGTTTGATATAAATTATTTGAGATAAACTATGCACAGAAAATTAGTAACGGGTAAAATAAAATGAATACAAAATTTTAAAAAAGTTTGAAACACTTTTAAAGAAAATTTTCTTATTTTCAAATAAAGTTATATATGAAACTTGTTTAATTTTGTAGTGATATATGAAATTATAAGATTATGACATCTAATAAACACAATCACAAGTTTAAAATATTTATCATTGCCAAGATATTTTTCCAAAATTAGTATCACTCATGTCGATAATATTCAATGTAAAGAGTTGAGGTTGAAAATAATAAAAATTTTATACACTTTTAAGTTATATATTTATTTCCCCTAAGAATAAAAGTGTGCACGCATTGCACATCTTTTATTGTTTTAAAATTATAATATGTAAAAACTTCAGTAAAGAATTTTTCAAAAATTACATTGTCTTTATATATGTAATTATATAAACTTACATCTAAATCTATGGTATATCTTAAGCTATTAATGCTTACTTCTTGTATCATTTTTTATATACATTATTAATATCTAAATATTTTACACTATATTCTAAATTATTTTTTTTTCGATATTTACTTCTGAATCTATTAAATTATTTATTATTTCCCTACTTAAAATTAAAAATTTATTGTCTCTTGCATTTTATTCGCCCCTGGGCAGCAGAGTGAATCCAATATTATTTGACCAATACATCTTATTCACTACTGGTTTTTCACTTCTAACATATCTTAGAAATTTTATAAAATGGTTTAAATCGGTTATATTAAAATAAAGTTTTTTCAACACGTCACCCACAAAGCGGATAGTTAAATGCATCTCCAGATTCGGATCGACGCCGATGGCAATGAATGACTGTTTGCTTTTTTCTAGTGGATAAGCAAATACATCCAGCAAACGATCATTGTTGTCAAGTATATTCTTGTTCCGAGGGAACGCGAAACTCGCTACCTCTGCATCTCCCAGCAACACGTCCAAGCGATCGCTCCCGCTCCATACTAGTAATTTCTCTTCGGGATCTTCTTCGAAGACTTGCTGACAGTGGGGCTCGTTGACTACCTCAATGAACTGCTGTGCGGGGGACACGCCGTCTTCAGAATTAAAAGAAGACAGTCTCCGATTCTTTTCTTTTCTTTCTATTTCTCCATCTTCTTTCCTTGGCCCCTTAGGCGTCGCCTGCAGTAACACCGAAGCCTTATCATTCACTAGGTCGTCGTCGAACTCTTGGGTAACCAACGGAGATGGAATGTGCGACGATGATGATGTCGATGCTGACAATATGGACTTGATTTCTCTCTCTAGTCTCTTGGCCTCTTCTTTAAGGGCTACGATCTCGGGGTCATTTTCCACCATCTCTCTCAGAAGTTTCATGACATATTCTCCTAAGACCGTGTCATCTTCGATGTCATATATGCCAATTACCCCGTACTGGACATATTCTTCTATGATGGTTTCATCTTCCAAAACCTTAGGCTTTGTCGTCAAAGTTGTTCTATGTCGTGTTTCCTGGATTTGGACGATCGAATCCATGATGATTTTCTTCTTGTCGGTGATGGTTCCAGGGGGTGGTAGAAGGTCCAAGTCGAAGTCGAAGTTGAAGTCGGATGAAGCCATGACGAGAGCAATGTACAATAAAACAAAATACTGTATCCTAACTAACGAAATAAAATTTTGTATTCTTTTTATATGCAACATATCGACGGTAATTTACAGTAAAATCTCATCGCGATAGTTACCAAAAATATACGCATTAGTGAAATTACAATTTAGTTTTCACCAGGTAATGGGAAATCTTAAATACTCATTCTAAAATAAATATCATCTGCTAACAAATGAATAGTTTCAACGCATGCAAATTTTACTATACATCATTAACAAAATATCCACAATACAACTTATATGTTATACTCATTAGTTCATTTCAACTTGTATTTGAATAAAATAGCAAACTTGCCCCAGGGACGTGCACACATTTTTTCCCCGTCTATTTTTAAAACAAATATTTATTTATCACAAATTCCTACATAGAAAATAATTAACAAATTACAAATAATGTAAAATATATGTATTGTCTTGTGTTAATTTCATAAAATGTCTAGTATTATTAATATAAACCCATTTCGCTAACGAAAGATTATTTCACTTAATTTTCCCTAATATAGTATTTAGGAAATAATTATCATTACCCACTTACATTACCGACATTACAATTTATTTTCAACAGGTAATGGAAATCTTAAATACACATTTCAAAATAATTATAATTTTCTAAAAGATCTAGTTCATCACAAACAAATTTTTCATCGTTACAAATGTATACAATTTAAGTATCAGTTAATGATATTTTAAAACATACTTCGGTACCAGAAAAATATTTTGCATTTTACATTGTCATTAAAAACAATTATACTTACAATTATTTTTCTATAGGTCATTAACAAAATATCCACAATACAACTTAAGTATCTACTAATGATAAAGGCATTACTTTCATTTCCAACGTGTTTTTGAATACAACAACAAACTTACCCCAGGGGCGTACACACATTTTTTCCCCCAGTCTATTTTTAAAACGAATATTTATTTATCACAAATTCCTATCAATAAACAAAAACAACAACAAAACTTTCCACTCGGGGCTGGCGCCACTTAATGAGTTTTTAATTAGTTTTTAATTACCTGACCCGGTCGCCGAATATGGTAATAATTACTACTATGTACAACACCAGTTTCAAGACGTATGAAATGATTAGGCGTGTTTCTAGGGATATATAACATACTTTTAAAAAACTGAAGTTTACATTTTTCTATTGTGTCCGCTTGTGAAGCGCCCTATAAGCCGTATAAAGTTGTAGCATTTATAACACTGCTTAATAATTTTTCTTTTTGTGACCATTCTTCGGCTTTTCTCTTGTACAGAATTTGTTTTACATTGTGTGAGGCTACTAATCCCTTTTTGAAATTTTCATTTGCGGCAATATTAAATTTTCCTGGGGATGACAATGTGGTTCCTAGAGAATTAAACTTTTTTACTATTTCAATTGAAGAGCCATTAACAGTAAATATGTTATTCGAAATTGAGCTGCCTGTGAAAAGTAAGTATTTTTGTTTTATTGTTGTTTACAACAAGAAGATTCTGGTCACAATAAAGTTTGAGAATATTTAATTTACGTTTAATATCTACCGGAGAAATATCCAGCAGCATCTGATCGTCTACATAAGCCAACAGAAGAATGTCGTTGTAACCGTCAATATTAACCTCTTTTGCATCTGATGTATGGTAAAAATCCCAAATATTGTTTATGAATAACGAAAAAAGACAAGGATATAAAACATCTCCCTGTAATACACCTTGTGCAATGGAAATAGGGCGTGACAGTTAATTCTTTATTTTCCAGTATTCTTATAAATTTAGTTGATATACCGCTACAATATAATTTTCTCCAAAGTAAATTATGATTTATGGTGTCAAAATGAAAATGATAGAATTATAAGATATATGTTTTATTCTTATTATTATAACAAAATAACAGATTTTTAAAAATTATGTACATATTTTTCCTTACTCCTAAATAATAATAAATAATATAAATAATAATAAACTAATCTACTCTTAATCTTTTAAAGCCGTACGGATATGAATCAAAATTATCTACTAATCACCGTTTCATAAAATTAATACTAAATTTTTTTGTTTCTTTTTTTGTAAATACACTATGATTATCTGTACACCTAATATTAAATGAACTTGTTGACAATAATAAATACACATTATTCACATGGCACTTTTTTAAAAATAAGTTTCATATATTTTAAAAAAAAATTCCCAAGTAAATAGCTATATGTATTTTGCTTCATTTTCTTAGTAAAATGAAATTATCGTTATTAATTGATCTATGAGAGTTTTCTTTTTATAAAGAAAATAATTCTACATAAATTAGTCTTGACATATATATTTGTACAAATTTTAAATATACTATTTTTTACTAAAAAAATTCATAGCGTAACATAATCCAATGATGCAAGGGTATGTGAAAATGAGAGGTTTCTAAGAATACTGAACAATATACAACTTTAATAACGATTAAGTATTTTTAATATAACAATTGCAAATCTATGACAGTAGGTTAAGATACTTTGGAACATTTTAAAATATTTGAGATATGTATTAGTAATAATAAGTAATTTAGTGAGCCGGTGTTAAGATAGGTAAAAATAAATATTTTTCGGACGACTTACGAGGTGGTGTGAAACAATGCAATATTTCAAAAAATCTTTAAAATACAATTTATTTAATTTTATTTACAGAGCATTTTTTTTTTTAAATACATACATATATATATATATATATATATATATATATATATATATATATATATATATATATATATAGCCGGTGTTAAGATATGTAAAAATAAATATTTTTCGGACGACTTACGAGGTGGTGTGAAACAATGCAATATTTCAAAAAATCTTTAAAATACAATTTATTTAATTTTATTTACAGAGCATTTTTTTTTTAAAAATACATACATACATACATATATATATATATATATATATATATATATATATATATATACATATATATATATATATACATATATATATATATATATATATATATATAATGTTTATAGAGTGCTGGCCAATGACTGTAAATAAAAAAAAAATAAGTACGCATATTATATAAAATATTAAAAATAAAAATGTATGCTAGTACCCTAATCACTGGGTAACTAATACCCATTACTTTTCTAATATCTTTGCCATCATACCAAATTATTTTTTGGGTTTTTGAAGTATTATGTTTGCATTTTCATTGTTTGCAATTATTGCGGACTTGTAATGTTTTGTTTTTAAAAAAAAAACTTTCTTATATCACCTTTCAGTGTGATCACATTTATTACACTTTAAATTTAGTTGTAACTAAAATAATTTAAATAGTGAAATTAAATTAAAAAATAATTAATGTACAAGTTGACTTACACTTTTGCAATTATCTCCATCATTCCACGTAAATCCTTCTACTTCGACCGTGCCACGAGCGCTAGAACGCCCCTACTTCAGCTTTTTACAGTAAGGACAATCCCTGATTTTTTCGTTTTTTTTATATCGTTTACGTTTTTTTTGTACGTCGTCGCACTCGGTACACCTAAAGTATACTTGAATCTAAAATAATTTAAATAGTAAAAATAAAAAAGATAATAATTAATACACAAGTTCATTTACAATTTTTTTTTTTTTCATTCTAAAGTCTTTTTAAAACTATTGTGATGTATTCAACAGCAGACCTCTTTTCGATACTGATAGAATTTACAAAATATAACTTGCATTTATATATACATACAGCCAATACAAATAAATGTTATGACAATTGCAAAATGACAGGTTTTTTAAGTATATCTTGCTAAAGAGGTACATAAACGGCTGACAAATAAATAACATTATGACAATAGCAATATTGAATTGTAATCTCTTATTCTAAATACAGATGACAAAACATTATTGAGGGATTCATAGGAACACTGGTAATCTTGTTTATATGTCCATCAGACTTTGTGTATGATTCATAGGACTCCAATACATTCAAATGATTCCTTATTGTTATCGAAAATTTCCACAGATAATACTTAATACCATCAGGCTTTGTGTATGATTCATAGGATTCCTTATTATCTTCAATTCTTTAGTGCAATGACACATGATCTTTGTAATCTCCCTTATTTTGAATACTGATAACTAACACAAGAATATCTTTGTCTGAAATATCATATCTGTTTTAAATACAGATATAGTTTCAGAAAAACAAATGACGCACCCACACATTGTGTTTTGAACATATAGTAATTTTTTTAAAATTTGCCAGATTGATAACAATATTCTAAATAAAAACAAATGACGCATACACTTTTGTAAATTTTCCACAGATATATAGATAAACATATTTTCAAAACAGATAATGATACTTTATCTAATTCCATCAGACTTTTGTATATTATTCATAGGACTCCTTATTATTATCGAAAATTTCCATAGATGATAATTAATAGCATCAGGCTTTCAGTATGATTCATAGGACTTTATCTACAATGCATATGTTATTTCAAACTAGAACTTATTGCATTCTGTACGCTAGTCCAAAATTTGACCTTCGTTACTGGTAAGTCATACTGCTTGTATTTCACATTAGATTTTCATAATGGTTTATAGAATAAAACATAAATATATTCTTATTTATTTTATTTATAAGTACTGTACGGCTTATTCATTTCCATATCGCTACTTGGTATAAATCTTGATGTGACTAAGCGATGTAAAATGTTTTAAAGTAAACGGTATAATATATCTAATAAAAATATATTTGTATATTTGTTGTGGACCTACCTTTTTGTTGGGTACTTTCAGGCACCAATGTAACACACTGACACTATGTTGTAGGGGTTGAGTGAAAGAATTCTAATGCGGCTAAGATATTTATTATAATTTGTGATAGAGACTGAGACGGAAAAAATGAATGGCTGAGACTGACTGAGTGACGGGTGTGACTGGGAGTGAAGGCTAGGATTTTGTTTGTGACATAAAGGAATAAGTCATGGGCTTGTTGTGCAGAGATGGGGAATTTGTCATGGTGAATACAAATACAAACAATAAACATACATATACAACTTACAAACTAGATGAGTCATTATTATTTTCCACAATATTTCAAATTAAATATTAAACATTCAAAATAAATGACTCATTTTTATAGACACATAACACCTCCCTCCTTAAGATATAAATCGATAGTAAAAAGAGGCCGATTTATAAAGGTGTGGTACTTTTTCTTAATGGTTTACAAACTACTACAGGCACATTAGGTTCAGTTAATTTAATATTACTTTCAGTTTAAGAATGGGCTTCATTAAGAGATCTATCGTCAGTTTTATTTACGCTCTGGATTTGAGACAACGCTACAATTTCTTTGTCCTTACGACACAGTTGTTTTATGACACTAAAACATCCTACGAACTTCAAACATCGCACTGTCATTACACACAAAACTACGCCACCGATTGATGGTAAAATCATTGTGTACCACTTGGAGCGATAGATAAAATGTGGAGTTTCCAATTGCTTGGTGATGATTTTATCAAAGTCGTCCAGTTGTTTATTGGCAGTTTTCAATTCGTTTAAATCTATATTTGTCAGCTCAATTGGTCTTAGCTGAATAGACTCACTAGAATTAAATTCTTCTTTCCAAGAACAGCAATTACCCTGAGTGATATCGACTGTAGGAACAATATGCGATGTACTCAGTTTTTGATCACCGGGAGTACTGGATGCGCTCAACATTGATGCATTGGTGTATCCTTTGCACGAAGGATCTATTTGAATGAGTCCCGTCTGATGTAGGATGATATCGTTTTCGGATCCAGGAGAAGAATCACAGAGCAGTGTTAGTGTAACTGGCTTATGAAGGAGGAAAAACATTGGTTATTATCCAAATATTTCTATGTTTCAATTTCTGCTTTGATGATGGATGTTTGGCAGTTTTCGGGAATTTTGTTGACATGGTGGCTCAACAACACAGATTCGCAGGTTGGTCGATCTGTCTTCTTGCTCACATAGATGTTTCCACAAAGAAAGTGTCGCTCAGCATATTGCGTACAACTATTGACATCTTGCAAAATCGTATAGTAGGTTTTGGATTCCGAAAGGAGTAAATATGGTTTTCTGGGTTTTATATATATTTGAATATGGAGGTATTAGCATGTTATCAAATACTTTTACCTTAGTACAAATCATAATTCATGACATTTACTATTTAAAAAATGTGTTTTAATATCTAAAACTGAAACATTACTTACCATATTTTGAACGAATAGAATCAAGTGACTACAGTGAATTGTTAACTGAATAGAACAACAAATTTTACTGCCACGATTTGCGATAGTCGTAGGGTAGTGGAACGAACAAATCTATATGAAACAGCTGTTTGTATTTGTAATAATAAAAAAAAAACAGTCTGAAATAATATATATTTTTAATAAAAAACTCTAAAATATATACAAACGAAACAAAAATAAAAAAAAAAACTCTAAAATATTGAAAATATACACAACAAAACTTATTTAATACAAAACACTACAGCCCAAAATATACACCTCCTAATAACTTTATTTGGCGAATAATAACTATTGTACAATTGTATCAACAATTTTTACCATAGAAATTATTCGCCAAATAAAGTTGTTAGGAGGTGGATATCTCGGGCCTAAAAAAACTCTTAAAATTCACAAAACATTCAAAAATAAAAAAAAACTCTAAAATATTGAAAATATGTACAACAAAACTTATTCTAATACAAAACACTAAAGCCCAAAATATACACCTAATAACTTTATTTGGCGTATAATAACTATGGATACAAATGTATCAACAATTATTACCATAGAAATTATTCGCCAAATAAAGATATTAGGAGATGGATATCTCGGGCCTAGCGTCACACTTCTCCAACATAAGCATCTTTTCTTTATGCTGACGCTCCTTCATGGCCAAGAGATTGTTAAACTTCTCGTCCCTATCTTTCTTCCTCCTTGTTTCAGCGCTCCTTTTCTTCTGTACAGAGTCGCCGCTCCTCTTGAAAATTTAAATAAAAATTGTCAAACGCCTCCACTTTTCTTTTCTTTGGAGTATTCTCCAGTCGGCCCTCTACAGCAACAGGTGGTGTGGGCCCTGACTCTGTTGCCAACGCCTTTGGTTGCGCCCACCACGTGCAACCAAATATTTCATTCATTCTCTGCAAGATAAGTGATTAATTAGTAACATTATTGATACCATTAGTAATATGTACTTACATCAAAATACGGCCACTTCATCCTGTCATTTCCAGAATTATTATTATGATCTATGATCTTTTTATATGTTTTTTTCAATCCATTCATTTTTATTGGCATTGCATGCCATTCATTGTGTACGCAGAATTAGTTCTCTGCATTCGCAGAGCTATTTCGTCCCATATCTTTTTGTGCCTTTTGCTACCATTGCTAAAGTCATCTTGACTCTCTTCAAATAGAGTCAATAATAATTGGACGCAGGCCGTGCTCCAAATGTATTTGGATGTTTCTGCGCAAATATGTATAAAATTAGGTTTATATCAGGCACAAATTATATATATACTCAACATCATCTTCAACAGGTTGAGATTGCTCTCAAAATGGGCTCGCCGACGATGAACAGGATGCTTGCGATGATGTGGATGCCTACGACTGCGATGTGGGAAATCTCTCGGTTACTATTCTTTGAAGAAAAGAATTATCTAAAAATTAAGATAAGTATTTATTATTACTTACATATAAACGAAAACTATACCTATATAATTTAATTATAATAAAATTGGATATATTAGAAACGACAAACATATTTAAACTATGCTATTAATAAATTGTTGATATTACAATACAATTGCAATGCGACTGAACAAATCATTATACACAGCTCCATAGACATTCAAATGTTGCAGAAATTTTGTTTTAACGATATTTTGACAGAAGGCGGCCTATTACTAAACACTCGATTCTAACCCAACAAAACAATGTTTATTTTTACTTACCTCTGTTAGCCCTTTCCATTTCACTAGGAGTGAGTTCAACAGTATGAATTCATTAGTTTCTTCTATAAAAACCGTCACTTCACTAACAGCTTCCATTTATCACAAACACTTCAGACGTTCCGTACGTAATGGCGCCAAAACGAACAAGCGTGCTTGCAGTGCTAACAACGCCTAAGGTCTTGGGCGTGAGCACTATAAGCATGGATTGTTGACATCACCTTTGACGTCATTCAGTTCACAGTACAAACTTTGAGCGTTGTGAATATGATTCGGACCGACTGTTAGCGCGCTGTTGGTACTGAAAGCGTAATTCGGACCGCACCATTGAACTAATCTACTAATTTCAGATTCTGACGAAGTTGATGACTCTTCGTCTAATTCTGGGCTAAAGTCGGAATATCCTGTTGTGACATCTTCTGAAATATCAGAAGTTGACCCGGAAGTATTTGTTGAAGATTCACTGCCTGAATCATTGTTTTCATTTGATGCTAATGTGTTTGTTACACATTACATACATTTTTCTTGTTCTAATTCTCCATCTTCAATGGAAGATGAAAATATACTCTTATTATCTGAAGGCGCGCTTATGTTGTTATCCGATTCGTTATCCTTAATAGACGATGGATGTGGACAAACTGCAAGAATATATATTAAATTAACTAATTTAATTTCGTTAAGCAAGTTTGTAAAGCATTGTAACTGACACTCATAGTAATTAATAAACTTAAAGAATGTCGCTATGAAATCAATTATGTGGATAGTCACTTTTTCAGTCTCTCTTTATTATCAAAACTGCTTGTTGATTTGGTAGCTTCGATATTTGGTTCCATATTTTGATGGGACAATGAATGTCGATAGTTCAAATTACTTGCTATTGACTCAATACATTCTTCCTTCAAATCAACGCTTCCCGACGGATTGGTTCGTTTCTTATTTTTTTTCTAAACCCAACTTTAGTAATAACTTACCACGTTCTCCCATATTTGTGGAGTTAGTAAAAAATAGTTTTTAATTAAAAACCGGCTAAAATTGTAATACGCTAAGTAAAAAAAAAAAACACAAATTTAAACTACATTATAACACACAGTGATAATAAAGTTTGCAATAATATTCTTGTTAATTAAACTATTCCATAGAACAATGACGCAATTTAATTTACAACAAAAATTAGTACAGTTTTATAGACAAAAATGTCATATTTTACACTATTTTGTACAAAATAGACACAATCAGTTCTTACCTCAAATGACAGTAAAGAAAATATCGCATTTAACAATTCTATAACGACACAATTGTTGATATGACGTTCTTCTATAGAATCACTTCCACGCTTCTATTGTACTTATAGACACTATTGGTGTTCTGACGTTCTTCTACGAAAATAATACAAAAGCAACAACCCCGCTCGCAAATCATCTGAAAACTGACGTTCTTCCGCATACAATATTTTTCGGTATAGTCAGTTACCAAAACGACACTCACGCCATCTCTCAATAAAATAGTGACTTGTGACGATGTTTCACATAAAAATTGAATGTATTATTATTAGTTAGCACATGTTATCTCAAAAATACAATTTTTTGAGTTGTGACCTTCTTCCATAAATGTAGCGATATGAATATGATATATTTACATAGTTTAGGATTATATATATATATATATATATATATATATATATATATATATATATATATATATATATATATATTTATATGTGGGAAGAATGTTAAAAGCAAATTACCAAAATGGTGATCATGAATCTCGTATATTGGGTAAGTACGGGCTATAACTTTTGTACTGTTAGATTTGTAATAATTATTTTGTAATGCATTACAGGAGATTCAGGATACCCATGCTTACCATGGCTTCTGGTACCAATTTCCAGACCAATAGACGAACATGAAGTACGATTCAACAGTACCATAAAACGAGTGAGAATTACAGTGGAGAGGTGCATTGGAGCACTAAAAGGACGTTTTCGATGTTTATTAAAACATCGAACATTGCACTGTACACCTCGCAATACTGCAAGAATTGTGATGGCGTGTGCATTATTGCACAATATAGCATTGCATCATAGTGTTCTAAACCCAGAATCAATGTGGGATCAAATTGACCTAGACCTCGAACATATCGTTGATGATCCGCAAGATTACTTGATGTGGAGACAGAGAGGGCAAGAAAATCGACAATATTATATTGAACAATATTTTTAAAATTGGTGTTACCATTGGTTATGTGAATAATAAATTGAGAACTCGAAATTATGTTTTTAAAAACTTTATTTTAAAGCGATAAGAATAATATGAGATTACAACAGTCGCGGTCACACTAGGAATGCCTTACTTACTATACAGTACCGTATTTATACTAAGATCGTCTTCTGTACGCGTCTTTCTCAAGACTCTCACCTTAACTATAAACTGCTGAATTTGTGGGAAACAAATAATGTAATATTTATCTAAGTAGTGAAATTAGGGAGGCGTCTCTACATAATTTGTATATACTTAATTAAAATGTGTAAATATGTATGTTTAAAAAATTCTTTCATGTAATAATATTTCTTTATCAAATCCCAACCTATTAGAAACTCTTTTATTGCTTCATCATACAGGACTATGCCAAAATAATTAAACTTTTAATTTCTGAAGGTCTCATCCAAATTTTAATTCGAGTAGTATATTTTTATACGTGAAATATTTTACACTTACAACATATTTTGTTATTTAATTTAAAGGTCAATAATAATAACAGTTATTTATATCATTTTTTTTTTCAACGCATCTTTTGAAGTTTCTTTTCTTTCGCCCATTTCTTTTACTAATAAATCTATTTCACATTGGTTTCTTCATTTTGTTGCATTAATTCTCAAACTGAGTTAGATGCCTTTCTCTTCTTCTTCATCTGTGGAGCTTGCAGTTGTCGCTGTTTCTTCTCCAGTGATTCTGCCTGTGAAAAATTAAAACATAAATTTTAGGTATAATATTTAATCAATCTTGGTTTAACTTACAGATGAAATGTCCGGACTAAACAGATCATCCGAGTCCGACACTGGCATTTCCAAACATTCGGTTTGAGCCACCCATTATGTTTGCCTCGATTTTGCTGGCGCATTGAAGTTAGCACATCGCTCTCTAAACTTAATCCATCGGGTCCCTCCAAACCGTAGACTCCTTCTTTGGACATTATAAATATAATCTTTTCCTCTACGTCTCTGTTAAAGGAGTCTCAGTTGGGGGACCTCTCCCAGATTTTTGGCATCCAACCGACAAATCAGACGCTTTTCTCTTGACTTTCGTTTTTAATTGAGTCCAAACCTATAAAAAGTACTCTGTATAAGATATTATTTATTTTAATACTTACTCTTTGCCATTTCTTTACGTCTTTCGTTGGTCCCATAGAGTTCAATTGTTGAAACTAGCATTTCCCACATTGCTATTGAATTTAATCGTCGAAGTACTCTGTATAAAAGTTAAAGATATTATTTAATTTAATACTTACTCTTTGCTATTTCTTTACGTCTTTCGTTGGTCCCATAGAGTTCAATTGCTGAAACTAGCATTTCCCACATTGCTATTGAATTTAATCGTCCCTCAACACTTACGTGCTTCCCCCCGCAAAATCTAAATAAGTTTCCATATCTAACAACGACGCACTAATTAAAATTAACGGGACTATTTAAAAATGTTTAACAAAATAATCCCTACTGCTCTCACCGGTTTGTAACACTACTGCAATAAAGCTGATTTTCCCTTATTGCATGCTACTATGAAAAAAAAAAAACCGCGGGAATCTAAATGAAATAATTTGGAATTTAGAAAAAAACAATTAATAATCCAAATTATTGGTAGCGTGTCACCAGGTTATTTATGGGTAAATAACCAAACCCTAATTTTAAATTTGGATAGACAATTCCAAAGGATGGCCAAAAGTTATTTATTAAATTTGGAATATAAACTATAATTTTAATTGTTCGGAGGGCAGGGCGATATATTAATGAAAACAATTTCTTATTAAATAGCTATATTACCAAAATATAATTAAAATGGAAGTTACAATACAATAAAGATACCTAAGTGAAATTTTATAACATAATTTAAAAGCAGAGCGGAAAAGTTACAATATAAAGAATATTATTATTAAAACTTACGTAACTATGAATATTTACACTATATACAACTTACATCTTCACTAACTAATAGCATCTTACTCCATCTTGACTATTACTCTCACAACTGACTATACAACTAACTCCCTGACTAACTTTTCGATCGTTCAATTTATTTTCCCTGATTATCCCATTGTTTAGACACTACATCACCAATCTGGAATCATATTGGTCGTTTCTTACGTCAGCGCACCAATCAAGTACTGCGTTCATCAGAAGCGTCACGAGGGAAAAAACGACCCTTGTCAAGACAAAAATTACTCATATTCTCATGACGTATGAGAACCAGATCGGTGATATTTGCTAAACAATGAGATAACAATAACTCGGCAAATACAAATTAAGGCCATATCTCGCTCGAGGTTTATGGTTTCTCCTTCGGCCTCTCCTTTGTCCGTTTCTTGTAATTTTGTATTTCAGATCTCTGTCTCCCTGTACGCTTTCTCTTTCTATTGCTGTCAACATTGTTTCCACTAATTTATTGCTCGCTGTTATCCTTTTTATCCGCGCTAAAACAAGAAAAAACGTTTACTGAATTTATGGTATGACTTACCTAAATCTGTTCTTCAATTTTCGATGATGACTCCATTTCGCTCTCGATTTTCATCTCCGTACATTCTCCCTCTACATTCGCTAATTCCGCGCATTCTTCGTCCCTATATTCCGCTGCATCTTCTGCATCGCTAGTACCTGGTTCGTCGAACTTCTTACCCGTAGCCGCCGGTTCAGTTGCCGAAACATCAATCTGGTGTTCGCGGCCTTCATTTACGACTTCAGCATCTGTTTCTGTGGATCCCATGGCTACATGATCAACTTCGTTAGCTTCCACAGTGGATTCTGCAATCCTCACGCCAGAATCACTCTCTGTAGCTCCTTCTCCCGTTGCATAATTTTTTTTTATCACACTTTTTTCCTCTACACGGAAATAACAAGCTGGAATTTCTTCCGGGTCGCTGTATATTTTGGGTATGGCTATTTTCGCGCTCGGTAGTTCCTCGAGAATTAACGCGAATAATCTTTCATCATCTTCTCTGTAGATACGGGTGAGTAGTTTCATACCGTCCTCATCAGTTGTTTCCACATTGTCACATTTATCGTTTTCAGCGCTAACACTCGCATTTACGCAAAACTCATCATTATTTACATTTTTATTTAAATACGTAACTTTCTCTTCTGTCCGCTCTGCTACATAGAGTGACTTTAATAAAGAGCAATGCTTTTGTATGTGTCCTAATTCCTCGCAATTGAAGCACATACGATCTGCAAATTGAGTCGGGCATTCTCATAAGGAGCAATGCTTTTGTATGTGTCCCATATTTTCACATTTGAAGCACATACGATCTGTAAATTTAGTCGGGCATTCCCATTGAAAATGTCCCATTTCCTCGGACCGAAAACACATAAATTCCTGTTTTGGTGACCATGCCCTCCGTTTTTGATCATTCGCATTGGAAAATTTGGATCTATTATATTCATTATTTTGCATAAACCGTCCTCTATACCTTCTAATAGATAAAAAAAAATCTCTGCTAATACATTGCAATTATCAACCGAGCGTGATTACAGGAATAATTTCGCATCTCACCGCTGCATACCAGTTTATAACAACGACGCACTAATTAAAATTAACGGGACTATTTAAAAATGTTTAACAAAATAATCCCTACTGCTCTCACCGGTTTGTAATACTACTGCAATAAAGCTGATTTTCCCTTATTGCAGGTTACTATGAAATCGCGGGAATCTAAATTAAATAATTTGGAATTTAGAAAAAACAATTAATAATCCAAATTATTGGTAGCGTGCCACCAGGTTATTTATGGGTAAATAACCAAAATCTAATTTTGAATTTGGATAGACAATTCTAAGTGATGGCCAAAAGTTATTTATTAAATTAAATAAACTTATATAAACTATAATTTTAATTGTTCGGAGGGCAAGGCGATATATTAATGAAAACAGTTTCTTATTAGAAAGCTATATTACCAAAATATAATTAAAATGGAAGTTACGATACAATAAAGATACCTAAGTCAAATTTTATAACATAATTTAAAAACAGAGCGGAAAAGTGACAATATAAAGAATATTATTAAAACTTACATAACTATGAATATTTACACTATATACAACTTACATCTTCACTAACTAATGACTTCTTACTCCATCTTGACTATTACTCTCACAACTGACTATACAACTAACTCCCTGACTAATTTTTTGATCGTCCAATTTATTTACCCTGATTATCCCATTGTTTAGACACTACATCACCAATCTGGAATCTTATTGGTCATATCTGATGTTAGCGCACCAATCAAGTACCGCGTTCTTCAGAAGCGTCACGAGGGAAGAAACGACCCTTGTCAAGACAAAGATGACTCATATTCTCATGACCCATGAGAACCAGATCGATGATATTTACTAAACAATGTGATAAGAATAACTCGGCAAATACAAATTAAAACTAATAATACTCGTACAAGAGCCTAATACTGAACAAACATTGTTTCACATAAAAGAAACTAAAAACTCTTTTTGTTCATGAATAATTTTCTCGTCTCTTTTCGCGGCCATTTTACAAATTCACGCACGTATCAATGTTTACAAATAGTTTTGCACAGCTGACAAGCTGCCAATGTATAAGTCGACAACTATATAACACCAAAATCACTAGGATAGAGACATACATTTATTTCGACATAGAAACAGTTTATATCAGTGACGTCATTATTATAGAGCTAAGCTCTAAAGTTACAGAATAGTAGTACAGTCTCAATTAGCGTGGTTCGAAAGATGAATCCTACGTGATCAGTGGGCTCCTAGGAATCCATCACATACTCAGCAATACTTTTCACACTGTTTTAGAACCAGAGCACTGAATCTTCTCCCCTATGTGGATCATTTATATTAAATGCAATTTTTCGACCCGCAATATTAAAGCGTTTCAAATGAAATTCTTCATCCGATATAATGGTAAAATGAGGAATGACTTCTTCTCGACCAGTTTGATTCAAACTATTGTCTATCAAGTTTTCACAAATTTGACAGAATGCATTAATATTTTCTTCCTCTTGCAATGAAGAGTCAATGATTTGTTCGCAGATTCGAAAGAAGTTGTCAAAATTCTCTTGAGACATTGCTGCTAAACACTCACAAAACAACTATACATACAGATTGTAAGTATACTAACGGAATTTTCTTTACGGAGGTCCTTTTATAGTAAAAGCTTTTGTTACTCTATGAGTAAACAGTAATCTCACTAATGCCAAATACTTGAAACTGCCGAGTGAAAGTAAATAATAATAATTTCACAAAACTTACTGCATTTTTGTAAATAAATCAGATAGAAATTGAGGTAATCAGATAATAGAAAATATTCAAGTTTTAAATTATATAGATTTTTTCTCTTTCTATAAATATTTGGACACATTTCGCATCTTTTACTATTTTGTTATGGTAATACACAAATAACTTATTATAACTAATATTTTCTAAATATATATATTCCTATACAGACTACTTTCTAGTTCTATCTTATACCTAATCGTATGTAGACACACATCCTGGATCATTCTTTTATAAATATTATTAATATTAAAATATTTTATGCTGTAAACCAAAATGTGTTTATTTACCATTAGTTTCTAGCTTATTATATTGTCAATATTATCTGTACTTAAGGGAAAAAAATTACTTTCTGTTTTACATTTTAATCGTCCATCCTAGATAGTGGTGACCCGATATCGGTGTAGTCTTCGTGAACCACAATATATAATGATGATGATGATGATCCAGCCTTGTTGATCTCCTCCACCTCATCTGCTGCCCGTATTAATATATTTTCTATTATATTAATTCTTGATGCGGAGGGTGAAGCGACACCAAATTCTTCTACTATCACATCCGGTACGATGTGACTCTCCTCTGGTTGGCTGTTGTTGAACGACGACAAAGCCATGGTAAACATTCACAAGATACAGTATAACAGTAAACTAAGTACTGAATAAATAATTTTTAAACTCCATTATATATTCAATATGTCGTGCTAATTTCATAAAATGTCTAGTATTATTAATATATTCGCTAACGAAAGAATATTTCATTTAATTTTCCCTAATATAGTGATTAGGAAATAATTATCGTTACCCACTTACATTACTGACATTACAATTTAATTTCACTAGTTAATGGAAATCTTAAATACGCATTGCAAAATAATTATCATTGCTAAAAGACCTAGTTCATCACAAACAAATTTTTCATCGTTACCAATGTATACAATTTAAGTATCAGCTAATGATATTTTAAAACATACTTCGTTATTAGAAGAATATTTTGCATTTTACATTGTCATTAAAAACAATTATACTTACCAAAAATATGCACATTACTGAAATGACAATTTAGTTTTCACCAGGTATTGAGAAAATACTCATTTCGAAAATAAATATCGTTTGCTAAAAAATGACTAGTTTCAACGCATGCAAATTTTTCTATACGTCATTAACAAATTATCCATAATACAACTTAAGTATCTGCTAATGATATAGGCATTACTTTCATTTTCATCGTGTTTTTGAATACAAGAAACTTACCCCAGGGGCGTTCACACATTTTTCCCCAGTCTATTTTTAAAACAAATATTTATCACAAATTCCTATCACTACACAAAAACAAACTTTCCACTCGGGGCTGGCGCCACTTAATGAGTTTTTAATTACCTGACCCAGTCGATGAATATTGTAATTATTACTACTCTTACATCAAAATAGAATGATTTCAGGGCTTAATGTTCCATATATTTATTTCGAACGTGTACAAAATTATATTTGAACGTTTCGGGCAAAAAATTAGCCCATCTTCAGCTATATAAAAATTATTGTTACTGTCGTGTACCACGGAATGTGTTAAACGTGTCGCGCAAATACAAAACACAATTTAATATTTTAGTATCTGTTTATTAGCTTAATATGAAAGATTGGTTTTAAAACTTGATCATTGGACGGCTGAGGAACTACTACTGGGTAGAATGAAATTTGGGTAAATGGGAAGTTTCTAATGAAAGTAGTGGGGGAGAAAAATGCATAGGAAAACGAGTGAAAGCTGACTAAGGGATAGTGAGTCACAGTTTAGGAATTTAGAAAGTGTGCTTAGGGACTGTGAAACTTGGGTCTGGAATTTGTGGAATTTAGCCAGGCAATAACAAAATTACAAAATTATTATACAATGTGAAAACATTTACTTAATCTAACATGCAATGGTTTATATCTAAATAACACTAATAATAATTGTAATATGGGTACATGACAATACCTCCCTACATTGAACACGGAACCCTTACTGGAGCACTAAAAAAAAAAAATTAATGAAGCCCATTCGAAGACACGTAAAGTAATTGAAAGATCATTCGCTTCACTGTTTAGTCGCTTTCGCAGATTAAAATTTCTTGACATGAATCGCAATGACTTAATTTCCTGTACTTGCTGCTTGTGTTTTGCACAATATTTGTTTGAATTTTGAAGATCTATTCAATCAAGAGTTTATTAACGAAGGAGAAGAATTTATTTTTAAAAATGAAGAAACAAGCTTCGAGCAGCAGTCAGAAACTGTCACGAACTATCAGAAGCATGCGCATAAGAATTTTGGCGTTCGAGCAGCAGTAAATCACAAAATCACTCTAAGAATTCGGTGTTCGTGCAGTGGTTCGAAACCGTTGGGGACGGTTTGAATGAGTCAGGAGAATTTGAGGATTGTTTGCAAATTTCAAATCCGTGACATGCGCATTAGCATTTCTAACGTCAAATTGCATGCAAAAATTTATTAACGGATTTCTCGGCGGTGATTTTAAGGAATTATGTTGTTGTTATTCCATAAAGTAGTTAATTTTATTTAAATTTCCATTATTTCATTACATATTTGTAACTTCAGGGAATAAAATAATTTATCTGTTGTAATTGCTTGACAAATTGATAAATTCGGAAACATTCAATTTTGAAATTATTATTTGTTTGTACACTGCATTGTTTTACATATTATTTAAAAAAAAAAATTTACTCTGTGAGCGTCACATGTTGACCAAAAAGTGTGAGAATTCGGCCAACATGTGACACTCACAGGGTAAATTTTACAAGTTTTTTTTTTAATATTCTTTTAATATAACTTATATGTTCTACGTATATGATCAAAATTCTTTAAATAATATGTAAAACAATGCAGTGTATAAACAAATAATAATTTCAGAATTGAATGTTTCTGAATGTATCAATTTATCAAGTGATTACACAAATTAAAACTATTATTATTCCCTGATGAAGTTACAAAATGTGTAAAGAAATATTGGAAATTTAAATAAAATTAACTACTTTACGGAATAATAACAATATAATTCGTTAGTAAGGTTATTTCTTATGACAAGTAATTTTTAAAATGTCTGATTTAAATATATCAAGCAGTGATGAGTCTAGTATATCAATATCTTCAACGTCTGCAATATAGGTATTGTTTAAAAACATGTAGTATAATAAAAAAATAACTATCCTGATTTCAAATTAGTGTCAACCTGACATCAGTCAAAACACTAAACAGCTGAGAAATAAAACAGAAAACAGCTGGCGTCAACATGAGATATCTACCGCTGATAAAAGTAACTAACGCATTCGAGCAACGAAAATTTTAAACTAATTTGAAACTAGAGTTGGGCGCATGCGCAGTACAACAGTACGTCAAACTGTTGCAAATTGTCTGCTCGAACAAAGCTATTGATAACGAAATTGAAGTCCGTAATATACAATATGCAAAAAAATACGAGATAATATTTGTCGTGAGCTGTACTCTGCAAATTTGTAATATCAAATGGAATAAAAAAAAAATTAGAAGATAAATTTATGCATTTATTTATTAGAAGTATTTAACATATGAGAACGGCCCACAGCGGAATACACAATGATAACTCCCTGCTTGACAGCAGGTACGGAGACACGCCGAACAACTACTCCGCAAACTGACCTGGACATGGCGGGTGAGTGGACAACAACGGCAGCGGTCATGTAGCCAGCCAGAACATTTGGCGACGTGACGACGTCGCAGGAACAAACCTTTCGTCCTGGACGCTTCGAGACTCAGCGTTAGCGATCTTTTGGCGGGATCTTTTTCTGCGCGGTGATACTGTACTAGTCGGCCATTACTACGGCATTACTGTGGCCTTTAATAAGACCACTGCTGGCGGAAACGTCTTACTTGCGGTTGTCTCTGTTATTGTAGATTGACTTCGTAGCTTAGTCTTTTTTTCAAAGTCCCTGTTCGGGCGCCATTTGTGACGCCACCCCCGCCGCCGCCACCTGCTGCAACTCGAAGGTGGTTGGTGACGTCATCATTGTTGCTCCTTAATTCGGGAATAAACGGTAACTCGGGTGCCATTATACAGCAGTACAAAAGGAGCTTGCCTCGGATAGCTTAGTGGAGGTGAGGGCGCAGGATTGGTTGATAACAACAGAAAATAATGGTTTAGTTTAAATAAATATATTGTAACTTACGAAGACATCTACAACAAAGACACACAATTTAGAGATAAACAAATACATCACCCTCTTTGTGAGCTGTGACCAGAGTACAACGGTAAGCACACGTATTGAAATTTACTTGAAATTTTTCCGTTTGTAATACTAACAATTTCTCTAGAGGACAATCAACGGCGAGCCGTACACGGCGCACTCAGCCTTTACTCACGGCGGATTCCTCTTCCCCTAACGGACGGACAGAGGCGAGATGTACGGACGTACTCAACCTAAACACAACTACACGACTCTTTCAAGCGGCTCGCTCCAGCGGCGCCCGCTCTGGGTTCACAGAGCTGTGTTCTCGCCTTTTAAACCAAAGTAACGGTAATTCTCATTAAAACAACGGTGGCAGTAATTTTACTTAGTGTACCCCCTGTACGTTACTGTCTCAAGTGATAAATAATATTTTTATAAAATTAACATAAATTCTCTGGTCACATTTCTTTACCCTAATTCCATTTTACAACATTAAATAATTTGCAAACATTGTTACAAATAAAACATAATTTCATTCACACATGCGATGCGCCATGCGCGAGCATGTCGTGAATCACGACACGTCAAAATTTACAAGGTTACAATTGTCAAAAACTTCTAGAAATAAACACAATAATACAATCAAATGTGTAAATGAGCGTTACATTGTTTCACAACACAATGGTAAGTTAAATTACAAATATTCACAAAGCTATTTTTCAGTCATCAACTACAAAATCATGTAGTTTAGTGTCGTAATAAGAAAAACATTCATGGTCTGGATAATTTTCACATTGACTATTAATTTTCCAGTTGCAAATTCCACATATATATTGTTAAAATTCAAAATAAATATAATTATGTCAATTGCACTTACGTAGAAATTAATTTAACTTACATTGTTTTCAGCCATTATCAAAATCGAATAAGAAAATAGGTACAACACAACACAAAATGTCAAACAAGATACTTTCGCCTATAACCTAAGAATAGTAAAAATATACTTTTTATCCACTTGTGCCCAGTACAGACTGAGTACAAGAGAATGCACTCCGAAGGTTTACTCTTCTTGTTTCTAAACGCAGTAAGGCAATTGTCAGGTGTGCATATTTGCGTTATCTGAACGCAGAGAGAGTAACTTGATTGCGCTCTATTGAATTAGAGTGTTGTTCCTGAACGTACCCAAGCAGAACAGCTAAGCAAAATCGAACAATTTTAAAAGATTATTTGAATAGTCCAGCTGGAGTCGTACCATGGCAACACGAAATGATTTAAAAAGTTTTTAAAGCATTTAATCCAGTTACCTTTATATTTATATTAACAAATTTAGAATTGTATAGGTAATAAAAATATATGTTTATCAAAAAGATTTATTCATTTTATATTTCATTTATAAGTGTCATTAATGACATTTCGGCTTTACTTCGTTTTACTATAGGTAATGAATTTAATCTACTGCCTATAAATTTACAGAAGTATTTCACTCCATCCGACACTGCCCATGTGTCGGAAGTGGCATTTTCCACTATTACTGGAGCAGTTATTGCGGCATCAATCTTCTCCAGAGCATCTTCTCCCCTTTTCCTCTTTAGAACTGGTTTCAAGCTGGTTGATGTTGCCGATGAAGTTGGTGTTGGTGCTAAAATAGGCTACGAATCATTGCCTTCTAATGTGATATTATTGATTCGTCCCACTCTTGCACACTGACGTCGAACTCCAATTGCTCCACTTCTCCGAGAGCATGACGCTCTTCTTAGGGAGCACGACATAACGAGAATGATAGGCTTGGACTAGCAGTGCTAGCACGACGCGATGAAGTTGATGAACTAAAGTTAAAACATCATTTGTAATTTTTTTTTAAGATTCAATAAATTATTACCTTTCTTTTTCCCTTCCAGAAAGTATGCTGGATGCAGTTCTACAATAAAATAAAATATATACTATATAATTGTTAAAATTATGGACAATATTTCTTACTTTCTGGGAACGATACTGTCATCCAGAAACTTCATCTGGTCATGTAGCGCCCACGGTTTCAAAGTTTTAGCTGCTGCACCACTCTTTGATAAACCTTCTAATTCTTTTTTTCGCCGAATATATTTTGTGCGAATACTCTGAAATAAAGTTCAGCTTCATCTCCTGAAATAATAAAATTTATAGATATTGTTTGTATGTATGAAGTTAGTGCAGCTTGGCTGTTACCATGCAGACCCGCTTGTGTAAAAGAAAGACAAAATGGAACGTAGATATAATATAGTCTGTCATTTGGGAATGGCGAATGTCGGGAGTTATTTGAGCGAAGTTTGGAAGAACGCGGTCAGAGTGTGTAGTACTGGTGCAGCTGGTTCCGGCGGCCCGCCCAGTCACAGCAGTTGGACCCGAGCTCTGGGTACACGTACTACTGGTACTCGCAGGCGTCTTCGTGGATGAAGTCCGTGAAGCCAGCAGGCACGAAGGGAACTGTGGTCGGGTAGCCTTCCTCTTGATAGCGACACGGAAAACGTAACAGCTGAGCCTTAGCCTCGTACAGGAAGCAACGGGAAGTTGGTTGCGCTTTTTCGCTCGTTTGGCAGACGCCACACACCGCCACTCCGTCGTGCTGCTTGTACACGGCCCCCCTCTTCACATAAATGTTTCTAAACAATACCATTATTTACCAAGCAAAATTATTTTCCTACTAGTATTGTTAATAGCAGAGACCACTAATTTACTTCCTAGAGAGATTTGACTTGACATTACATATCTGTAATTATGATTTATTGTGATTTCAGGTAGCAAGAAAAATAATGTACAGTTAACAAAGGCATTTATTTTTTTATTTTATTTATTGTTACTCGCTTTACAATGTATCTGTTACATATAAGCGGTGATATTTGTGGGGGTGAGACAATTTTCTACGTATATTTTATATTTCTTAATTTTCCTTGCCAAGATGATGAAGATGAAATGATGAAAGACGCACACAACAACCATGCCTTAGCCGGGATTTGAACCCGGGACCCTTGGAGCGTGAAGCGATAACGCTACCGCTACTCCACCTGGGTCGGAGTCTAATCCTCTTAGCGAAAAATTGCAGGGAATTAAGTGTTTCAACTTGGACCTGAACCTGAACATCGTGTCTAGACCTACATCTAGAAAAATTCCAGAAAAGCAGCATTACTCCCGGATTAACTGCTAATGAAATCGTTTCCATTGTCACAGATATTTGTTACCATTACAACGCATGCCTATATAGGTGTCTTTGAAATAGAGTGACATGGCTTAACCACAAATTTTTGGGCCCAAAATAAGACGATTTAACTAACTTATCTATATCAGAAAGTGCAGCGTTTATTGTAATAAATAGCTATATGTACCTTTTGAGATAAAAGTTGATTACGTTCTGAATTAATCAAACGCCAACTGTCTTTACATTTATTAGGTGATTCTTGAAGAAAATTACTGTACGCTGTTAATTTTTTTGTTTAATTTCAGCTCTATAATATTTGTTTTGTTTTATATGGATTCTTAAAGTATTCACTTTTTCTGCTATTAAAACAAATACTAATGGATTCTAATTCTTCTCTCATTTTACTTAAGTCATTGTTGAACCAATTTACAGGTGGCTGATTTGATTTTATTTTACATGATTTTAGTGGAAAAATTATATCAATATAAACTAACCAATCAATTAAAAATAAAGAGTGTTCTTCAACTGGTAAATAACAATCAACGCAATTATTATTAAAGTCAGTGACACTTAAAGCATTCTTGAAAGATTCAATTTTCGTCTGAGTAAAACTTCTCACGCTTTTAATTTCTTGTTTCTGTTCGGTTATTTTATTTAAAAGTATAAAAAACTGACCAAGTTAGTCTGAAAGGCATGGGTCAATAACACCAGTTTTGAATTTATCTGCTTGAAGATGTGTAATAAAGTTATATATATTATTTAATATCAAAATGTACGTAAATGATGAGTCAAGATGGTTCTAAGTACTCTGTAATTTAAATGGAAAAACTCAACTTCAGTATCTATTTTTCTTTCGATGCTTTTATACATGAAGCACAGTCTTGTAATTGGAATCTTCAAATAGTAATTTCTCCTAAGATGAGGAATATAAAATGTAATACGGATTCTGGATGTAAGGCGCTGAATATTAATGTGCACATTACTTAGGCCTACAGTGTCGTCAGTTTTGCCTGTTAATAAATTAAGTAGATAAAGACAAGAGTATATCTTACGTATATTGAGATCTAACACGGCTACATTGTAACTGTAATCTAATGGATTATAATTTATTGTGCATTTTCTAGTACAGGATCTTAGAAATTTTCTTTGTACCCATTCAATGTTTTTACTGTGAGTCATATATTGGATTCCAAACGATAGGACAGTATTCAAATCTTGCTCGAACAAGCGAATAGTATAGTGATTTAAGAGTTTCTTGATTTTTGAAGAACTGCGAGTTACGTATAATAAAACCTAAGCTTTTATAAGCAATATTTATAATGAAATGTAGTGTAAATCAAACAGTAATCTCGGATCAAATATAACTCCCAAATTCCTATGGTAATTTACTCTTTCTAGACACCGGCCTTCCTTCCATTAACACGTTGACTGCCATGTGTATATATATTATGCACACCCAACTTGCCCACTGCGCCGTGTGCATATATACTATTCACAAGCAGCGCTTGACATCAGGCCGTGTATCTATAAAATATGCACACGTACTGTGCCTTTTTTATGGTGAATCTCTTAGTGTGGCGTGGAATTAACACCATATATGTTGGTCTGGTAATATCTTACTATTTGCGTTTTTTCTTACAAATTATCTGTGGTAATATTTTATTTCGCTGCATAAGGTATTTATTCTCATTAATAAGTAAATAAATACAGGAAAATAAATGTACTACATTAAATTTTCAAGTTATATTTTGTGTCCACTTATTTTACACAAAAGTTAAAATATAGTTTTTTTATGAAACAAAATTATGACAATAAAAAGTGGTTTTTTTATCAACAAAAATGATTTTCCTACATACATTGGCACACAAATATGCTATATATTGCTTACAAACAAAATAATCATTTTAATTTCGACTTGTGAACGGTAAAAAACATTCGACACAAATCGCTGGACTTCCCGGGCAAGCTGAACATACGTAGAGAACTTGCTTACTATGAGCTATAGCATATTTTCTGTCATGGTCTTTTGCATGCTTTTTGTAACAAAACTTACATCTGACTCTTTTTTCCGACGGCTGCATTATATGATCTGCATTGTTTTCTTCGGGGCTTAGTTGTTTATTACTCTCCAATAATAGCATACAAAGTTTTTCTCTAAAAGTTGTAATCTGAATAGACGTATTATTAGCAACTTTGTATAAATGCCAAGCATTTACCAGTGATGTTCCTGTCAATACCTCTACAGCTATCTTACGAAACCATTTTACCGATCTGCGCAATGAAGTAGAATATGAAGACATTTGGTCAGATACATCTACGAATGATTTTGCAGAATTATAATCACAAATAGCTGTTGGTTTCATTCGTGTACCCCCTTCTCTGGCAGGAACTTCTGTTAATTCATCACCATGTTTGGTACTGAGAAATAAAATGTCCCTCTTGTCTTTCCATTTGGCAACTACTATTCCTTCCTTTTCATCGCCATAACTTTCTCCTCTCTTTAATTTTCGGGAAATAACTCTCTTCGGATTTTCTTTTCTATTACTTCGTATTGTGCCTACAAGGTGTGTTTTCTTCTCTAACAAATCTCTCGCTAATCCGACGCTCGTGTACCAGTTATCCGTAAATAATGTTCGTCCTTCATCCATCAAATTTTCCATAAGCTCCATGACGATTTTATTAGCTACTGGTATGCCATCAGTCTTCTCCAATCCAAAATAAACTTTCATATGGTATGTGTAGCCAGCCTTCAAGCACAATTTAAAAACTTTAAAACCAAACTTGTGCCGTTTTCCTTTCACATACTGTCTAAATGATATTCGTCCTCGGAAAGGCACCATGCTTTCATCGATACAAACATTTTCTTCAGGAACCATGCAGACTTTGATGTTTTTATTTATAATGTTGATGAGTGGTTGTATTTTAAGTTCGTCTGCAGGAGGACATTCTTCATTGTTTGAAAAATGCCACATTTGAAATAGTATTTCGAAACGATTTCTTGACATTAATTTTGAAATTTGATTTATATATTTGGTGTATTTAAACATACTCTGTTTGGCTTTTACTGTTCTTATATATTTCATTTTAATTTATTTTATAAAAATTTATAATATTTTGATTTTTTTTTTGAATTTTGGTTTCTTCTGGGGTCTTCGGCCCACCAGACATTAAAATGACCCTGGGCCCGGTTCCAGGAGGTCCAAGAGAGAAGCGAGAGCGTGTTTCATCTGAACATGAAGAGCCTTGCGGTAGTAAGGGAGGCTGGCGATTTCTACAAAACCAGCCCATTTTTAATATCCAAATTAATTTTGGGGTTTGCTGGTGAGGTAAAACTCATGAGGAAAATTAAGGAAGGCCTATTAATTGAAACAAAAAATAAAAATCAGTCTGCTAAGTTATTAACACTGAAAACGCTAGGTGAGTACAATGTCTCTGTTTCCCCGCATGCAACATTGAATACATGCAAGGGAGTTATTTACTGTCGGGATCTGCTCAATTGTACTAATAATGAGATTTTAGAAGAATTGAAAAATGAGGGAGTAATTGATGTTAGACGCATCGTTACAAGGAGAAGTAGTAACGAGGAGAACACACCGTCTCTCGTTCTTACATTTAATAAACGTGATGTGCCTAAACATATTTATGCTGCCATGTATCGTCTCCCCGTTCGCCCTTACATCCCTAACCCCCTGCGATGTTTTCAGTGTCAGCGTTTTGGTAATTCTTCTACGAAATGTAACAACCCTAAATTGTGTACTTGTGGAAAACCCCCTCATGAAGGATTTGAATGCAGTGAAATAAAATGTGTTAATTGTAATGGAAACCATCAATCTAGCTCTAGAAACTGCCCCAAGTTCAAATTGGAATATGCAGTTCTAGAGTACAAAACGATACAAAGATGTAGCTTCCCTGAAGCAAGGCAACACGTTGAAAGAATGAGCCCTACATTTTCCAAGACATATGCAAATATTACCACTAAACCTGCATCTCCACCAGCTGTAAATGTCTCTGAAATTGCGTTTTTGTTAATGTGTTTAGTGAATTTGTCAAAATGTTTACCCCTCAGTTACCGTTTAAAACCCCAGTTGCTTTGTCACAATCTTCTTCAAGCAGTATCACGCCTGCTAATCAAGTTACCACCATACCTATCGGCAGTATTCCACCGACCGCTAAAAGCACCGTACCCGCTCCTATCTTGCAGTCTTCCGTAGTTTTCAAGAAAAATGATACCAACCCCAATGCCAGTGAAGGCTCTGAGACTGATAATAGTATAGTTACTGACGAGGAGTTTATAAATCCCTCAAAAAGAAAGGAGAAGAAAGATAAAAGAGGATGGCCTACAGGTAAGCCTCGCAGTTCCATTACCTAGCCAAATGCTAAGTATTAGTTCTCGGTAACATCATCTTTCTCTTCTTTTATCTGTCTCTTATTTTCACTGCTTTGCTTTCTTTCAGCTATTTCACATAGCTATTTTCGTTTCTTATCTCTTCTACATTCATCATTCAGTGGAACTGTAATGGTATCGTTAACCATTTATCTGAGTTAAGATTGTTATTAGCTGATTATAGTCCCTGTTGTGTCTGTATTCAAGAATCCCATTTAAAGCCTCAAGAATCGTTCTCACTACGAGGATATAATATAGTTCGTCACGATGTCGCACCTGATGGTCGTGCACACGGTGGTGTTGCAATTCTATTAAATTCTAGGACTCTTTATACCGCCTGCCAACTTCGGACAAGACTTCAAGTCACTGCAGTCCAAATCTTCATGCCTAGGAGAGTCACAGTGTGCAACATCTATCTGCCAAATTTTACTTGGAATATTAACGATCTTGAGCGTATCATTAACCAGTTGGAGCCTCCTGTTATTCTTGTTGGAGATTTTAATGCACACAGTGCACTATGGGGTTCAGCCCATACTGATGGTCCAGGCAGAACAATTGAAAACCTTTTGGATAACAATGACGTAGTCCTCCTTAACACAGGTGAACCTACGTATATTAATCTTCGCTCTAACACGTTCTCAGCTATCGACTTGTCAATGTACTCGCCAAATCTAGCTCCACATCTTACTTGGAAAGTTCTTGACGATGCTCATTTTAGTAACCACTTTCCTCTACTGATTTCTTCAATAGTTCATTCTCCGATTCCATCTTTACTTCAAAGATGGCGACATGATCTCGCCAATTGGCAAAACTTTGCTGACGATGTTACTGTTCATGTATTGTCAAATGATGTTAACACTTCACTCCAGGACATTAATACCAGTATTTTGTCGTCAGCAACGAGCAATATCCCCCTTACTTCCTCTCGCGCCCTTAAAAGGAAGGTTCCATGGTGGAATGAACAGGTGGCCAGAGCCATAATGGAAAAGAAGCGCACATTAAAACAGTTCAAGCGGAATCCAACACTGGAGAAACAAATCTTATTTAAAAAAACTCGTGCGCAAGCCCGTCGATATATACTGCAGGCAAAAACAACGTCATGGAGGCATTATGTGTCGTCGATCACGTCAGATCGTCCACAAACTGAGCTGTGGAACAAAATCCGGTACATGAACAGCTACAGGAAGAGCAATGTTGTTAACATGCTCGATATTAACAACCAGATCTATACAGATCGGCTTGACATTGCAGAGTGTCTAGCTAATCATTTCGCTTCGGTCAGCAGGACGGATAACTACTCACTACACTTTTTACGCATTAAAGAGGAGGCTGAAGTACATCTTGATTTCGCCACTGATGTGGAAGAGGTTTACAACCGCCCATTCATCATGAAAGAGTTCGATTTTGCACTTAAGCCTACAGGCAACACTTCAATTGGTCCCGATCGCATTTCATATGCGCACCTCATGACATGAAAGCACACATCCTCAGTTACTTCAACCAAATCTGGCGCACTGGCGAATATCCCGATACTTGGCGAGAAGCAGTAGTAATCCCCGTGCTTAAACCAGGAAAAGATCCAGCTCAACCTTCGAGCCATCGGCCCATTTCACTGACATGTCATCTGTCAAAAGTTTACGAGCGAATGATAAACTACCGTCTTGTTTGGTACCTTGAGTCGAATCAACTCATTGATTCCTTTCAGTGTGGCTCAAGAAAGCATCATTCTACCTCGGACTTACATGCCTATTTGACAAATGCTATTTATTGCAATTTCCTTGCACGTAACCATTTAGTTGCAGTTTTCTTTGATCTGGAAAAAGCATTTGACATGACTTGGAGACATGGTATCCCACAACAACTATACGATTGGGATCTTCGTGGTAACTTACCACTATTTATTGAAAACTTTCTTCGTAGTCGTACATTTAAGGTCCGCATTGACAATATTCATTCCCGCTCATTTCCACTTGAGAATGGCGTACCGCAAGGTTCCACAATCAGTGTAACACTGTCCATGATAGCGATTAATAACATTGCACGCAATTTACCATCAACTGTGGACCATTGTCTGTACGTTGATGATTTAGCAATATTTACCTCAGTACCAACCATTGATGAATGTGAGACACGTTTACAGGAAGCTATCAATTCTGTCTCTGATGCTGCTACCGCTCGACGCTTTCGATTCTCAGCCGAGAAAACGAAATGCATTGAATTTTGTCGCCTACGATTACCGCACAATGCACCAGCTCTTCGTCTCTACAATACTCCCATCTCATGTGTTTCTGAGGTAAAATTTCTGGGGCTTATTTATGACCGTTACCTGACATGGAAACCACAGATACTCAAACTTGCGGCGCAATGCCGAAAATCGCTCAATGCTCTTAAGTGTTTGGGCAGCGTTAAATGGGGTGGTGATCGAGACTGTCTCCTTCGTCTCTACACCGCACTTGTGCAGTCGCAGCTTGATTACGGATCCATCGTTCTCAGTACAGCCAAGCAGATTCACCTGAATAGGCTAGATGCTGTTCATAATGCTGGCATTAGAATAGTATCTGGAGCTTTTAGAACCAGTCCAGTACACAGCTTGCACTGTGAATCCGGTATTGCACCACTGAGTATTCGCCATCAACGTTTTTGTATGCGCTACACTGTTGGCATTTCGGCCAAACCTTGGCACTTTATGCATAACGTTCTTTTCACAGACCAACACGCAGCACAACTATACCTCACTTTGGCCTCTCTCTTTAAAACTTTCAAAGCAGCTTGATAACCTTCCCCGTGGCCGTGAAGAGGTTCTACCTCTTCGCGCGTTAGATACTCCAACCTGGTGCGTACCTGAAATCATGTTCGATACAAGTCTGACTGCTATGCACAGGGATTCCACTCCACCACAAATGTATGTTGCTGAGTTCCACTCTCTTTTGGAACAATATATAGAGTCGCAGCTTATCTTCACAGATGGTGCAAAGACGGATACTGGTGTAGGATGTGCTTTTGTTTCTAACGGTGAGAACTCCGTCTTCTCTCTCTCTCTCTCCCACGTATTCTGTGTACAGCGCCGAGCTATATGCTATTTATTTAGCCCTACAGCATTGCCTACGTGTGACACATACTCCTCCTAGCATCTTAATCTGTACAGATTCCCTCAGCTCAGTTTTAGGTATAGCAAATACCATGAGCACAGATCCGCTTATCCAAGTGATAATCGGACTCATATGCAATCTTCATGCGCTACACGTACAAGTTTCATTTCTTTGGATACCAGGACACGTGGGAATTTTGGGTAATCACCAAGCGGATGAATCCGCGCGAGAAGGTGCCAACCGTACTATGACCATCCATTATAAGATACGACCTGATGATATGCTATCTCTCTTATCTCAGCATTGTGGTGATCTTTGGCAGGCGGAGTGGAGTCGATCCACTGATAAGCTCAGGCATGTCAAACAGTCCGTTGATACATGGAAAAGTCCAATTCCTCTCACCAGGCAACAACAAGTCGCTATAACCAGGTTACGCATCGGGCACATTAAGGCGACACATCTGTATCTGCTGCTGAAGGAACCTGTCCCTATGTGCGACACGTGTAACGCGCGTTTGACTGTGGCTCACGTATTACTTTATTGTAATAAGTATGCTCACGAAAGGCAACTGTGTCAGTTGGAGAATACCATCCCTGCGATTCTGTCGAATCAGCATGAAAATGTAACGAAACTCCTTTCATATCTCAGTATAACCGGACTTATAAGTCTAATATTTTAGCACCTTCTCTTTCTTTACTTTCTTCATAATCGCATTAAGCGAATTATGAAATAACCAGTAGTAGCTCGTACCTACTTTTCACATTACTACTTTACTTATTATAAGAATATGTCTTTGGATTCAGCCATAATATTCGCACTTTAACACTTCTTACATACACGATATAAGATCCTGTCTTTTTTATTTTTCTTGTACTTTGCAATAATGTCCTCTCTCTAGTGACAATTATTTACTTTTATTTAACTGGTTATAAGAACCAGTTCTTTCATTATATTTATATGTTGGCGGTAATGACCCTGGTAGTCGATCCGCCTTAAATAATATAAAAAAATAAATAAATAAATAAATTAAATTAATAAATAAATTAATAAATAAATTAATAAATAAATAAATAAATAAATTAATTAATAAATAAATTAATTAATATATAAATTAATTAATAAATAAAATAATTAATAAATAAATTTATAAATAAATTAATAAATAAATAAATAAATGCAGAACTTAAACTAAAAAAGGTAGTATTATTCCAATTATTAATATGAGTTCTGAAAGATAATAAGTTAGTAATATCATTAATAAATAAAACAAAGAGAAGAGGGCTCAAATTAGAACCTTGTGGAACACCAGAGTGGAGAGTAAAAAATCAGATTTGTGGTTATGGTACTGCACAAATTGTTTACGGTCACTGATATACGAACGTATTAACATAAGTAATTCCGGAGAGAAATTAAACTGATGTTCTAGTTTAAACAATAGTACATCATGATTTATCGAGTCAAAAGCCTTGGCAAAATCAGTACATACAACATCAACTTGAGAATTTTCACTGAAAGCATTAATAGTGAATTCAGTAAGTTGACTAAGGTTAGTTGCAGTTGAGTGGCCCTTAATAAAGCCATGTTGTGCAGTTTTTTTTTCGAAACATTTACAAATATTAGAAATAATAGAAATTGGCCTATAGTTTGAAGCACAGACCACACTATACTATCTAGATGACCGACAGGCTATATGTGAGCTGGGACCGTCTTCTAACGCCATCTGAGGAGTGGGATCGCAAATATTTAAGCTTGTGCATGCAGGTTGCATACCACAATTAATACAATTTGCACTATTATTTGGGAATGAAAAATGAAAGAAATACAAATACATTATATACTATCATTAATCTTTATTTTATAATTTTTCTACTTTTCTCATACTTTATTTTACAAATTTTTTGATATACATCAAGATTTTCCAGATTTTCATTTGTAATTATTTTTTTTTTCATTTAAAATTAAATTTTTTTCTTTTACATAATAATGCGTAATTAATGTGCAACATTTATTAACAATAGTTTTTACAACAGTATCTTTGTGCAACATACAAGATATAAAATCAAAATTGACATTTTTAGTCACTATTTTCTTAATAATATGTGTTATGTTTCTATTTCTAAGTAATTACTTAAAATAAAAAAAATTACTTTTTTAATTTCAACAAAACATAGAGCAGCCGAAAATGAAGGGTAAATTAGTCTCTCGTGTTCATCATATTCCAGAGCTTCTATAAGGCCATGTTGAATGCCCCGTTTCGCCGCCATCAGGTCCGATTTACAACTAACACATCCTTTACAAATGGTTTTTAATTTTTTTAAAATAAACCCCATACAATAATTTGAAAGTTTATTTGTCTAAAAGCTCTCACTGACATTAATATTTATTTCGCCTATGTTTAAATTATATACTTCACGTGCTTTTTCACTGGCGTTAATTAAATTATTGACATTGCTTAACAATGCTTCGCTAAATTCAATTTCACAATTACGGCCAATAGAGTGCTTTGCTGTAAAATTGTTTACTGTCAGCGATTTGTATGTTTGAATGAAATTGGCTGGTGTGGGGTTGCAATTTGTTATTCCATGGCTTCTGATGAGGCCAAAATAATTTTCTAGGGGGTCCTGGTTTAAATTCCTAGTAAACAGAAATTTCAATTTAATTTTCTTCAGTTCGGACCAAATTTCTAAAACGCCCGACACGGTTTTTAAAAATTTTTTATTGTGGGCGTTGGTAAGTGGCTTTTATCTTCATTGACTGAAGGATGAGTGTATGGCCTCCGTCCAAAATGCCACGTGAGGCGAAGACACTATAACAGCCGCTGATAGTGGCTTCCCTTCTGTGCCCCGTAAACTGCTGCTGTTTAAGCTGTCGAACAGCTTGTTCAGGAACAGGAATATCTCAGCTGTTTGGACTGCTTCCGGCTCCAAATCATCTGAACCTGGAAAACAATACATGATTAAAATTCTTTACGCAACACATTATTTTAAAATAAAATATAATACTGTAAAGGAGCCGTTAATATACAATGGCTGACTAATATAATGTGAAATTATGCATACATTAAAAATAAATAAAAGACCTACCAGCTGCTGCAATGTGGTTCATAATTGCAGCAACCCGCTGGCTGAACACCTGAGTTGCAAATTGCTCCCTCATTTTTTGTTTATTATCAGGATTTACATGCACCTCAGTTAATTTTGTTAGAAGCCTCAATTCATCGCAGCATATTGTCCAATAACTGGACAATATGCTGCCACTTCGCTACCAGCGGACGTCCCTTTATGACGCAGTGTAGATCCTTTTTTATTTAATTATTAAACTATTGATTTCGAAAGTTCCACTTCGGTATATTTTTCCTTCTCTTTCTCTTTCCTGATCCGATACGCGAACAATATTATTAATAACCGATTCATTAGTCTTGGCTTGGTCGCAGACCGTGGCTATCACCTTAAGTCCAATTTTTTGTAATTCACTTATAACTTTTTTTCAGCAAAGTTGCTAGCACATCGCTTTTTGTTGTGGCTTTACAGAAGGTGTACACTACTGGTTGCTTCCACAGCTTAACACCACGCACCATAAACACCAAGCTATGATCTGCCAAGGCTTTCTGCTTCTGCTCACCATTATCAACGAAGCCTTCCACTTCGTCTGTTGATATATTATACGACAAATTTGCCGCTATCGAAATTTCATCAAATAAAACGATGCACACACGGTGCTCTGGCTTCAAATTCTTCACATTTTTTTCTAAAACGGAAAACAAATGTTTATTTATTCCTGGTAAGTTGAAAGAATAAATATTGTTAAAGGTAAAATTTGTAAGAAGACATGGACGAACATTTAATGATATTGATAAAGTAGGATGGAGATGATCTTCACGTGTTAAAATAATGTCACTGCGAGAAGTAGAACCAGTTTTGTTAGATAATACCACATGTGATAATCGTGAATCACAATTAAGTACATTATTCATGTGGGAGGCATTAAGAAAATTCGGAAAATTTATAAATCTGGTGATACAAGGATTGCAAAAACCATTATTGTAATGATATATATATATATATATATATATATATATATATATATATATATATATATATATATATATATAGGGCGTTAATTAAAATACTGGCCATAGGTGTAACAGTTTTTCTTTGCGCAAAAGTCCCCAATTAATTTTAGATAAAATGTTTCAAATAAGTGTTACAGATAATTATATTCTACGCCTAAATCAGTAAACAGTTTTAATTTTGCACGTTTGGTAACTTGTAAAATCTAATTTGACATTGTATAAAAATATTGCTCATTTCTAGCGGATACCCATACATGTACCGGCAGGTGTTAATTAACCCCGAACAAAGATGTTTGCAGAGAATTCTGTGGAGATCTGATCCGAACAGCGAGTTACAAATTTTTAACTTAAATACGGTTACATATAGAACTCCGGCCGCTTCTTTTTTAACTGAACGATGTATAATGCAATTAGCGAATGATAATGAGAAAGAGTATCCAGTAGCAGCAAATAGCATAAAAACGGATTTTTATGTAGATGATTAATTGACGGGAACAGATACAATTGAAAGAGCTAAAAAACTTTGTTCAGCTGTATCCAAAACATTAGAAACAGACGGATTTTCTTTAAGAAAATTCTATTCTAACGAGCCTTAAGTATTTGAGAATATTTTAAATGAGTCCTAATCTATGACAGTTATAAATTTTGGACATAATGAATGTGCTAAGACATTAGGCTTAGTTTGGTCTCCATGTACAGATAAACTAATGTATAAAATCTCAGTTCATAACGATTTTAAAGTAACTAAAAAAAATCTGTTCTATCTATCATTTCTCAAGTATTCGATCCTTTGGGATTGTTAAGCCCATGCATTATTGTTGGTAAAATAATTATTCAAAAGTTATGGTTAGAAAAACTGTCCTGGGATGAATCGTTGCCCCAGAATTTACATACCCAGTGAATTGAGTTCAAAAATGAGCTACCTTTAATAAACAATTTAGAAATTCCACGTGAAGTTATATATCAGAATCCAGTAAGAATATAATTTCACGGTTTGGGGACGCCTCCGAATCGGCATACGCAGCGTGCGTTTATATGCGTACAATTGAATTAAATGGTTGTATTCATTCGCATCTTCTGTGTGCGAGATCAAAGGTTTCACCGTTAAAGATTATTACCATTACCCGGTTAGAGTTGTGCGCAGCTTTGTTGCTAGCTAAATTATTTAATAAAATTAAAGTTACATTTAAATATAACATAGATAGCTACATGCCTTGGACAGATTTAACAACGGTC
This sequence comes from Ophonus ardosiacus, assembly GCA_943142095.1. Taxonomy (NCBI): domain Eukaryota; kingdom Metazoa; phylum Arthropoda; class Insecta; order Coleoptera; family Carabidae; genus Ophonus; species Ophonus ardosiacus. The sequence continues at coordinate 28,208,028 of OW964837.1, read as the reverse complement.
ATTAATTGGTTGAAAACCGCGCCAAATTGCTTAAAGCCATTTGTAGGAAACCGAGTTTCGGAAATTAATGAATTGACAATTTCGTGTGAGTGGAGATATGTCCCGACATAGGACAATCCCGCAGATGTTCTGGCAAGAGGCACGTCCCCTAGTAAAATATTCAATTTTGATATGTGGTGGTACGGACCATCTTGGTTGTCAAAATCAGAGGAATCATGACCTAAAATAAAATTAAAGCAGAAAAGACTTGCCCGAGCTTCGAAATGTTTTGAATGTATTTGTCAGTGCGCAAGATGTGAATGATTCGTTCCCGTTTGAAAGATTTTCTAAATTAAATAGATTGAAACGTACGTGTACCTATATTTATAGATTTAAGCATAATTGTTTAAATAGAGATAATTAATTTACAAATGCTCTTTAGTATTGGAAATTAATTGTCTAACTAAAATTGCACAAAGACAAATGTTCCACCAAGAGATAGAATGTTTGAAAAATTATAATGAGCTTAATGTCAATAGCAAGTTAAAATGTCTTCATCCTTTCTTAGACAAAGAAGGAATCATCTGTGCAGGTGGTCGTATATGTAACTCAAATTTTGGTTATAACAAAACTCATCCGATAGTTATTGCAAAGGGTCATCATTTGACAAAATTAATTTTTGAAGCAGAACATGAGCGTTTAATGCATGCAGGGCCATCACTTCTTCTTACATCTATTCGTGAAAAATTTTGGCCAATAGGCGGACGAAATGTAGCGCGAAAAACGGTACGTCAATGTATCACTTGTTTTAAATACAATGTTAAAACCGTCCAATCTATTATGGGTAATTTACCTAAAGGGCGTTTACAATTTACAGTACCATTTAATGTAACTGGCGTCGATTATGCGGGACCTTTTGTATTAAAGGATCGCAAAGGTCGAGGTTGCAAAACCTTCAAAGGCTATGTTGCCCTCTTCATTTGCTTTTCAGTAAAAGCTGTCCATCTTGAACTCGTAATAGATTTGACGAAAGATGCATTTGTATCAGCCTTAAAACGTTTCGTTTCGCGCAGAGGTAAACCATCAAAGATCTTCTCAGATAATGGTACAAATTTTGTAGCTGCGAGCAACGAACTGAAGCAATTAGGTATTTTTTTAATAGAAAATAATTGTGAATTAAAAGAATCCTTTTCCAATGAGCAAAAAGAATGGGAATTCATCCCACCATACTCGCCTCATTTCGGCGGTCTATGGGAGTCTGGAGTAAAAAGCATGAAGCATCGCTTGAAGCGTGTGGTCGGTAGTAATGTTTTTACTTATGAAGAATTTTATACTTTGCTGGTGCAAATTGAAAGTATCATGAATTCCCGTCCTTTGTGTCCACTCTCACCTGATCCAAACGATTTTATGCACTTAACGCCCGCTTCTTGATTGGTAAATCACTAACTTGCTTGCTTGAGGAAAACATGCAAGATGTTCCTGAAAACCGAATGTCTCGCTACCAGCATCTTCAACTTCTGAGAAGGCATTTCTGGGAAAGATGGAACAACTAGTACATCTCCGAGCTCGAGATACGCCGAAAATGGAAGACAACGAAAGATCAACTGCAGCCAGATACGCTTGTCCTGATCAAAGAAGATCATTTCCCTCCTATGAAGTGGAAACTAGGCCGTATTCTGTCACTGTGTCCAGGTAGTGATGGTGTAAGCAGAGTTGCAGTGATTAAAACTCAAAAGTGGTGATTTAAAGAGAGCATTCTCTAAAATACGTTCTCTTCCAATAGTTTAATTTGTAAAATGTAATCTATGTATTTTATTTAAAGTTGATATAGGCATTCTTGCAAGGACTACACCCTTGCAAGGGGGGAATTATGTATAATAGTAACTTTGTTGTTTAAGTTTTTTCCCCAGCTAGGAAATTTTTGTTATGGGTGAGTTGGCACCAGTATAAAAGGAGGAAGTATGATGTGTACATTGGGCGCGAAATAAAGATAGTCTGTTCTGTTTTCTCCTCCGCAAATTTGTGTACTTTTTGCATATTCATTCACCAAAAAGCAACCATACAGTCCACTACGTTGAAGATCTACAACAAGCGAGAGCGGGTGTTCTGATCGTACGAGTTTTGCAATGGCCCTTTTCCACGTGTATTACATACTATTTTTTTTCAACATTACATGTGAAAATTACATTTTTCATATGTATTGAAGTTCGTATACCTGTTACTTCAACGAATAAATGTGGAAACATCTAATAAAATACCTTCGTCAAATAGTGAGGAAAGTAATCACTTTCCTCACTTGTGACTATCACAACTAAATTAAGTGAGGAAAATGTCATTTTCACAAGTGATGTTGAAAAAATGTATTTTTATAACACATTTCCATCCTCTTGACGATTACTCTATTGAAAAAATCCATTTTCAAATTAAGGTTATTGCGTCAACAGAGTTTTATGACTACATATATAAAAAAAGACACAGCCGGTCATGTCATATAGTCTGTGTTTGTGAAAATTTTCTTAAATATACCAATAAAGAGTAAATAATCTTTTATAGCAGGTACTGTTAATAATATACAGGCTGCTACCGAAAAATAGGCCACTCGAAATAACTATTATTTATAATTATTTTTTATTTTTATCATTTATTTGTAAACTAGGCTTAGGGCCTCACAAATCATAGTATTTTGCATAATGGTAGCGCTTCCGATTTAACCGAAAGCGACATTAACTTTGATATTTTAAATGGGACAGCCTATATATTTTTATATATTTGGAATCTATGTAAAAATACGAATTCAACGATATGCATGAAGTGCATTTTTATTGAAGAAATAAATTACAAAAACGTAAGAGAAAATTGTTAATAATTAACCTGGTAATCCATATTAGGTAGGCTGTGATCACAAATCGATATTTTTTTTAACAAAATATAGGATCTTACAAATACAGGGTGTATCAAGATAATGGAACAGTGCCGTTTATTCGTGTATGTGGAAAGATACAGAAAAAAGTGATTAGGATATTTTGTAAGGGTTAGAGGGGGACCCATTTTAGCATAAACTTTATTATCATAAATCCAGTGGTACTCAAACTATAGGGCAATATTATATATTTTTAAATGGCATTATATATATTTTATTAACTCATTAAATAGAGAATTTTGTTCTGAATTCAACGATATAATAATATCATACCCTTACATTGCGAAAAAATTTATAAAAATTAATTTAAAATTAGTATTTTATTTCTACTGTATCTAAGTAATCAGAGCAAACATTCAATCAATAAAACAAAAAAAATATTTTAAAAGTTGAATTTATTGCCAAAATCGTAGCTTACTTGAATGTAATAAAACTAAAATAAATTTGATTTTGTTTTATTGATTGAATGTTTGCTCAGATTACTTAGATAAAGTAGAAATGAAATATTAATTTTGAATTAATTTTTATGAAATTTTTCGCAATGTAAGGGTATGATATTATTATATCGTTGAATTCAGAACAAAATTCTCTATTTAATGAGTTAATAAAATATATATTATGCCATTTAAAAAAATATAATATTGCCCTGTAGTTTGAGTACCACTGGATTTAAGATAATAAAGTTTATGCTAAAATGTGTCCCCCTCTATGCCTTACAAAATATCTTAATCACTTTTTTCTGTATCTTTTCACATACACGAATAAAATGCACTGTTCCATTATCTTGATACAACCTGTATAACTTTCTATTTAAACAATTAACTTAAATATTATTCAATATCATTTCAACTGTTTTCACAGCCTGTCTGATATTAGGGTTTGCAACACTGGGGCCTAGTAAGAATAAGTTAGTAGTGTGATAAATCGTTCCTACTTAACTGTTAATTTACTGAGATTTAAAAAGGAAATTAAATATTTCTCTTATTCAAATCCAAGTAAAAGTGAGTGCAGTGCATACAAAAGTAATAATATCAAGTAAATAAGATCATATACTGATATAAATCAAGGTGAGAAGAACTGACCTTCCGAGGGGTTGACCCGAGCGAAGTTCTTAACGCAACGAGACACAATATCAATGGTCACTGAACAGGCCCGTATTCATGTAAAGCAGGAATTATTGGTAAGTGAATTGTATTATAAGAATAGATGAGTAAAAGAGATAAACCAACACACGATTCATCAACAGAAGAGGAAAGAGTGTTTCAAAGAAGTAAATTAATAACTAGATCCCCAACCAAGAAGATAGAGACAAACGAAGACCAGGAAGCAAAAAATATGGAAGAAATTAAAAACCTATTGCAAATACAGGAAGACATTAAATAATTAAAAAGAGATGTAAAAGAAAATAATAACGAAATGGAAAATGAGAATGGATATGAAGGAATTGCAACAAATCTGGGAAACAGAGAAAAAAGAAATGATCGTTGAGTTACAAGAAGCTAAAGAAAGGATTGAAAAACTAGAAAGTGATAAAATAAAGAACAATTTCGTTATCACGGGAATGGAGTTAAGTAAAACAAAAGAGACAAGAAGTAAGGAAATAGAAGAATTTTTAGAAAAGGAACTAAAAATTAAAATAAAACCAAAGTCGATAAACCAAATAGGCGAAATCAGATATATAATGGAAATGAACAAATGGGAAGATAAAATAGAGGTGCTGAAAGCGAAAGGGAAATTAAAATATAGAGAGGGAAAAGGTGTGTTCATAGAATCAGAACTTACTAAAAGAGATAGAGCAATCCAGAAAAATATTAGGGACATAGCTAGAACAGAATGGAAAAAAGGGGTGAACGTAATAGTAAAGGTAAGACATCATGCACTAGAAGTGAATAATAAGACATGGAAATGGAATATTAAGGATAACAAACTGGTGTTCTTAGAGGATGGGGAGAAAACACAAATTCCAAATAACTAAAAGAAATAAGACAACTAGGCAAGACTCTGGAAATACGAATATTAATAGTAATAAGGACAATAATGAGAGGGTAAATAGACATACAAAACAGGAAAAGAATAGTAGTAATATAAAACAAGAAATAAAGATTGGAATTTGGAACGTAACCTCGCTAACGGGAAAAGAAATTGAAACAACTGAGGAAATGGCGAAATTCGGAATTATACTAGCAATCTCAGAAACAAAAAAGATAGGAGAAGGCAAAATACAAATAACAGCAGACTACAGCCTATACTATTCAGGAGTAAAAACAGGAGAAAGAGCTAAAGAAGGAGTAGGAATAATGATGAGAGAGGAAATGAGTAGAAGAGTAAGGAAATACGAAACAATAAACTCTAGAATCATGACTATGGAATTAGAATGGAATGGAGTATTGCAACTGATTCAAATATATGCTCCGATAGAAGGAACGAACGAAGAAAATATGAATAAATTCTATGAAGAACTACAAGCGACTCTGGATAAACTAAAAGAAAATAATTAATGTATAATTATAATGGGGGACTGGAATTCAAGAATTGGAAATGATATAACAAGAGGGCTTGGATGTACAGGAAACTATAGAGAATCGACAATCAATAGGAATGTAAATAAAATGCTAGGATTTTGTCAAACAAATGATCTCATAATAGGAAATACCTTCTGGGACCAACCACTTGAAGATAAATATACATTTGTAGCGGAAGAGAGGAATGCAAAAAGTATAATTGACTACATAGTTTACACAAAAGAAATACAAAGTAGAATAGGACAGGTCAACACGGAAATAGAAACAGAACCGTCAACATAGCATAGGCTACTATTGGCTAAAATCTGAAGATCTGTTCCATTACCCGGAACCGAAATCGATTTCACTACTCGGAACCGGAAATCGGTCTCACTACTCGGATACCCGGGTACTCAGATAATTTTGGAACCAGATACCCGGTTCTAATTTTTTTTCGGTTATTAGATTTATTTGGTTTTGAGACCCGATGTTAATAACGACGATCGCGAAAATTTTCGGACCCAAAATACAATGTTCAGATTCGAATACAAAATCCGATACTGAGATTTGGATCCGAGATAGTTCAAAATTCAATAATCCGGATATTTTTGGCTCCGAAATATAAACTATGTAGATCCGGATTCCACCACTAATAATAATACTTAGTTTCTAATATAAATATTTTAGAAATCCTGAAGCTGCCCTGCTTTACCCGTTTCCAACGGCGGATAGCTGCATGCACAGCGCACGTAGGCGAAACAACCAGCCGATACCGCCAACTCTTTTTGAGCTCGGTCGCCTGTTTGGAAGCGAAGAGTGGGCTCACACCTTCCAAATTGTCCTGGAAGCTGGAACAAGGCCCACGGGCTCAATTCTCGATCTTATACGAGCAGATTCGAATACGAACACGTTCGCATAAAAATTTCCGTATAATAACAGATAGATGTATTCTAGAGAGGTGTACGTAAAGAAGTCATTCGAGTAATCTTATGCGAATGTTTCTTACAGTGTCGCCAATTCACTAACTTGAATTTAATTTTAATAAATGCTTATATTTTTTTAAATCTAAAAATAAATATCTTTGTTTTGGTTTGTGGAACGTTGTTTATGAACTGACACATATTTTAAAATATTTTATAATGTTTTCAATACGTTCAAAACACTCATCTGACAGCACAAAATTTAAGGTAGTTGGCATTTATGAAACATACGTTTGTTTAATATTTGTCTATTTGACATTTCTATTTCATTCAAATCTTTTGGCGTAAAGTTAAGAATGAGTGAATTCAAGAAAAAATGTGGAAATATAACGGGTGAACAAAAGACCGTTTTAGTTAATTTTATGGAAAACCACCCGGAGTTAAAAAATGGGAAATTCACCAAAAACTTTACTTTCAAAAAGGCGCAATCGTTATGGGAAGAACTGACGGTTTTGCTAAATGCAATTCCTGGAGGCCAAAAAGATTGGCGACAATGGAGAAAAGTGTGTATATTATTAATATGGAATGTTTCCCTTTAATTTTCAATAACACTAGATTTGTTTAATACTGTAACGAATCATAAGCCTACATTAATAAAGTTAAAATATTTTTTTAATTTATGTAAATACTAAATAGCAAAGCTTATATTATATTTTTTGCCACCAACTCCACCAGCTACAATACCACAGAAAGCCACACAACCAAAGACCCCAAAAACCCCTCGTCAAAGAGAAGGAGTTCAGCGGTTACAAAAGACAATAGCTGCAACTTCAAGACTGGCAGATGCAACGGACAAGAAATTGAAATTGAAAGAAGAATATTACAAATATAAATTATAATTATATGAACGAGATGTAATTGCCACAGAGCGGATTGCAGCCGCACTGGAAAAAAATTCTAGTAAATTTATGGAATAAGTGAAGACCTATTAAAAATGATAGTCAAAAGAGTTTAAAGTTTAAACATAATTTATAATATTATTTTCTTTCTAATTTTATATTTGTTTTGTGAGAGATTAAGGCTGTGTTTAATAATAAACTAGATATAGGTACTTACGAAACTTTTTAAATTATTTTTCTGAGAAAAAATATGTGAATATACACTATGTATAGTATACATATAAATACGTATTTATTTCACAGAAAATAAAAAAAATGTTTTGAATAATAATATCTAATTATATTTTGTCGCATATTTCTTCCCCTTGTAACATTTCATTTTAGTCCCTCGTAATTGTCCTATTCCCTTAATCTTATTCCTTATCCTTCCTCCTACTATAGGCCCTTAGTACAAACAGTTTTAATCGTCAGATGTTGTTATCTAGCTGCAATATTAAATTCATCAAGTATATATTTTTGAACCAATTATTAACGTACCTATTTTATTTAATTCTATGTTTTGACCTAAAGATTGGTCCATATTTATCAAATTATTTCAGTCTTGTCACCACGTATAACATTTCTGTAATATTTGACCGAGCGTTTGTAGGTAACCTTCAGTCTGACAGTAGCGGACAGTGATGTTTACACTGTAGCAGCTTAACTAAATTTTAAATATAAGAAATCGAGATACAATTTTACTTTTCTATTAAAGATTAATAATATCTGTACAGCAGTATTAGTAATTTACATTATACGTACTACGAATTTATTTTATTCGCTCATTTGTCATAATAACAATAACATTGTAACTGAAGTCTACTATTGTGTATGGGTCTTTAGTTCCTATGGTTCTTTTTTTTATTGGAAACAAATCCACTATTATGTCCCTCCCCTTCCGTTAGTTTTTTTGAGTTTTGACGGAAAAGAATTTCCGACTCTCGTGCGGTGGTCTCAGAGAAAAGCGGTAGTTGTTCGTCGGGGCGTATCTTTTTTTCATTTTACGACGTACGAGTAATAATTTTCCGGGTGCTACAGTTAACCCTGTGTGGTTTCGCTTTTCGCGGATTTTTGCGCCGGAACTCTAGTGACTTTACTATCGTTTCGTGTGGAGTCTCACGTGGTTCATGAAGGACGTCCCTTCTTTGCCGATAGAAGTCTGACCCTTTGGAGGATCCGAGTTCTTATTAACCTTCTACGCCGTCCCTCGTGGACTTCGCCAGCTGGTGTGTTGCCGTATTGCTGGGGCCTCAGTGTTCACGCTTCAGAGACGCTCGACTACCGCCTAGCCCTCCCACTGATCCTGGGTACCCGCCGCCACTGTAGATAAGTTTTACAGTCATTTTTATATTTTTTTGTTATAACTGTTATTGTTGCCCTGTCGAGCAAAGACTTTCCTTGGCTCATAATTTGAGTAAACACTATTGTTGCATTCTTTTTTGGAGTTTCATGAATATATTTTTATATAATTTTATAAATATTGTTGCATTCTTTTTTTTTGGAGTGCCATGAATATTTTTTTATGTAATTTTATGAATATTGTTGCATTCTTTTTTTTGAGTGCCATGAATATTTTTTTTGCACTTTTATGAATATTGTTGCATTCCTTTTTTTGGAATGCCATGAATATTTTTTTATGTAATTTTATGAATATTAATGTTGCATTCTCTTTTGGAGCGTCATGATATTTTTTTTGTAATTTTCTGAATATTATTGAATGGTTATCCATTTTAAAACTTTATCATTGTTATTTTGTTATTTGTGCCTGGCACATTGCATCGGTACTGTTGCACTTTGTAGTACGTCGCGGATTATTCGTCCTCCGATATCAACTGGCTGTTCTAACCCTGCGTCTGTCGTTGGCCAACACTCGACGTATAGCTGTACTGTCGGGTTCGAGTACATCCGCGTCTCCTCGCTTATATTTTTATTGGAACTTTTAAATCCAACTTTCATTGCATGTTATGATACTCCTTTTTGTACCAAATACATTAGTTATATAAATTATTGCAATTATTAAACAGTTTTATATTTTTAAATTTGAGTCTCTTTTGCAAAAGCCTTTTGACGTTTTCAGGCAACATCAATATTAATTACGGTAAGTGAAAATTTTTTTTCCAACCCTTTTCGTAATTTTCCGGATAAAAATTACGTGGCGCCCTGTCTCATACCAATATTAAGTACGAACCCCTCCCGCCTCCACTGTTTAAAAGCAGCGGCCGCACACAACAACTCGGGTGCGTAAAAATTAATCTCAACCGCCCACATAGCGGTTGCACGTCATACCCTTCTTAATTCATCATGTTCGACTATATCAATATTCCCATTATTCTGATTATGAATTCCAAAATCATAATTAATTTCTTCTTCAGCTTCCTCGACAACAGGTGAATTATTATCCATGATGTTGTGCAATATCACACATGAATTAATAATTTTTGATGCTCTTGTCGGATTATAATGGAGAACATCGAAAACGCATTTTCAAAACCCCGTTCTTGTGTGCATTTGGGCTCTGGTATAATTTTCTTCAGGTGTTCCTGGCTCTGGATCCATTATTGGAGTTAAGAGCCATGGCCGCAGAGCGTAACCGGAATCACCTAAAATTCTATATTTTGCTTAAAATCGAAAATAATATCTACATTAACCTAATAGAAAATCGGAGGTATGTCTATTTCGATGAATTTGTTCTAAATTAGGCAATACATTGCTATTATTCCATATATAGCTATCATTCGTGCTACCTGGATACCTTGCATTAACATTGAAAATTTTCAGATGTGAGTCGCATATCTGGAAACGTAAGATACTTTTAAAACTACATTTGTTAAATATATTTAATCTCTTACCAATTGCACATTTATTGAGTGATAATTCTTTCTATTTACATAAATTGCTTCTGGATGAACAGGATCATCAACTTTTGGCTGATAAATCGCTACATGAGTGCAATCTATGCAGCCAATCACACCAGGAAATCCGAATTTGGTATAGAAGCTTTAAATAATAAATAAAGTATTTTAATGGGGGATTGCACCATTTTTCTTTTATAATTTCATCTTAGGAAAACTAAGACTATTAATGAAAATCCGGTAAAAAAATTCCTATTAATAAGCGAGTTATAGTCTCCCGAATTTTGAAAAGATTGACGTGACGTCACATTTATGTGTTTTTATATCAAACTGTTTTCATCATGGACCTAAATGTTCTTGAAATATATGCTATTTTAAGTTATATTTACTTAAAAATAAATGCATATTATAACACTGTATAAGTCTATATACTTTATAATTACAGGTGTATTTAAATTATTAAGTTTAATGCAAGAAATTTATGTTAAAATAAAAACTGTGTGGAAACTGTAGTACAGGTATGTTAGCCCCTTCTTTCGAATTTGAATTTCTTAACTTCCATTGGTAGTAATCCCCATCTCCTAACACGCTATTTGTAATGCATGTATAGGCGGTTTCTCGGTCGCAAAACAAAATATTTTCATATTAGTGTCGAAGCGCTATAACAAAAAACCCTTTATTTTCAAAATATCTCAATTATACCATTTCATTTTTTTTTATTAATATTCGTTATTCAGCATATACATTCGTATTTTTGTACTATTTTCCTTTAATTTGATTGAGCCGTAATCCCCCATTGTAAGAATAACTGGTACTTATATTGCAACTTACTCAGTTCTAATTTTAATTGTTGTATATTTTCAGGATATTTGACATAGCGATTAATAATTTCCGGCCTTGTCAGTGTATCAGTAACAGCCGCTATACATCTAGACGCCGAGCTCTGACCTATCGCCGTGTTAACATTTTGACCAATGTCCAACTGGTAACTTCCGCTTGCAAAAAACCTTAATGCGGTTAATACCTATAAGAATAAAACATATGATAAACATTTTTTTACATTCGGGATTGATATAAAAGAGTTTACTTGTACTGGTACAGGAAGTGCAGATTGTCTTGACGGAGGATTTAAGTAATCTTCTAATTCCTCAATTAAATTATAAGTCATTTCTTTCGACAGCCTAAATAACTAACAAACTGTTTTTCAGGCAGATCAAATGCGTCGTCACGAATGTGAAATTGCCTGATTGCTTCTGCATTTATTTCGGCCTCCTCAAGTGCTGCTATACCAGCTAAAAGAACTAACTCATTTAATGCTGCCATTTCTGAAACATATTTACTACTTATTATATAAGAACATAATTGGAAATATTGAAATTTACATCTACTTGAAGATTATATTGTCATACTGCAACAGAAAAAAATATTGGAACATCTCAGTATATTTTCCTTAATAAAATTATATATTACTTAGCAGTTTTTATAGTTGACTGCGAATTATCTAGATTTTTTCAAAAAAATACACTAAATTATCAATTCTCGTATAAGAATAAACGTCTCGAATGACTGACGCCCATTAGAGTAATGTCATTCGAACAAACTCGAATACGAACAGCATGTGAACGCTCGAGAATACGGTAAATTCAAAGTAATACGGAAATTTGTCGAAACCGTATACGAACGCTGTTCGTATGAACTTGAGAATAGCATCCCAGAACCGTTCTTCCGCGGAACAATCCGCACAGAAGAGGGGACTGCGTTGTTCTTTTTTGCGCAATCTTTTTTAAATGTGGTTGTAGCTGGGTGGAGGAGATGCACCTGGATGGTACATTCAAATGTATACCAGTTGCACCGCCTTCTCACTAGTTATTAACCATATACATAATTAAGTATGAGAAGGTAATTTTAAAATCGTGGCACTGTTATCTGTAATGTAATACATATTTTAACATTTCAGAGCATAGCGTTGGCGTACGTATTAATATCCTGTAGGCGCCAAGGACTTTACAGGGCGGTGTTGGAGGTGCTGCAGGAATTAGCGTAAACCCTACAACCTCTGCTGATCATAACAGAATATGAGAGGGCCCTTCGAGGTTCTCTCATGGAGATGTTTCCTGAAGTAGAGGTTGTAGGATGTTTCTTTCATTATGCGAGCGTAAGCAAATTAACATAAAGAAATATAATTGAATACATACTATTATTTTAGGCGGTTTGGAAAATGTATGCCACACTTGGCTATATAATGGATTACAGAAATAATCCAGATATGCAGAATGGCAGTCAAGATGACCATGGCATTGCCATTACTTCCTCAAGACGCTGTAGAGGCTGGTCTGGAGGCAGTAATGGCATGGTGCCAAGGTCGAGGAATTGATCTTAGGAATTTGTTTGCCTACATTCAGCGGTAAGAGTAAAACACATTTCGAAGTCTCAGTACGTACATATTTTGCTAAGTCTTATTTCTAGATTCTGGATTCGCACTATCACTCCCGCAGGAATGAGAGTCTTCGGTTTGCCTCGACGTACTAATAATAACGTCGAGGCTTATAATTATTATATATATTATCTAAAATGGGTATACCCCCAAACGTTTTTGTTTTTGTTGGTAAGATTATTATTCATTTATTATGTTCAAAAAAAGTTTACATTGTTAAAATTGAAAAAAAAAAATATAAATTTAATATTTATTTATTACTTCTTCTAATATAATTAATTTATTATTTTATTTTTTAAACAGATAAACTTTTTAAAAATGTTTTCTTAAAGTTTTTACGTGCTTCATGCCTTCACATAATATGGATTAACTACTATATTACTTTTGTTTACAGAAAAACTGGGTCAACTACAAAAAGGAGCCATGCTGGACATCCGTACTCTGGAGAGTGGGTTTCGAGTGACCAGGCCAGTGCGAGAATTATACCTGGCTAACGAGAACAGGCGTGATGCCCAAGAAGCATGGCTAGAAGGTGTGTACATCACTCTTCATTTTTTGGAAGTGATGGCTCATGCTGTAGAAAATATTGATGGAGGTATGCACCAGGTATGTCTCTATTATTTAAACTCCATTGCGAATGTGCGTATTAGCGTCAAAAATTTAATTTTTCTTGAAACTGCAACATTTTACGTCGATTTCTTAACAATGATAACGGAATCTCAAAGTGTTTTTGTTTTTAATAAATGTCTCAAACATCAAAGAATAGCGTTTTAGTTTTTCAAACATGTGTTGATATGTTATATCAATATTTTCTTATCAGTTGTGAATCGTCTGCTAATGTCAATATACGCAATGGCAGTGTATTCCAGTGTCAACTTTAAATTCAATTATCTTCGTTATTTCAATTGTTACGTATAGTTTCTTATTTACGTTCAAGTACTACGACCAGAAATGAATATTATATATTAATTTAAGACATATTTTGATTTGAGACCATCAGCGGATGAACTACCTTAACGTTGTCGACATAGAGTTATAAAATATATATACACATAGAGGGCGCCTAAACACTCAAAGCTGATGTCATGCGGGGTAAGCTTGTGTTTGTACGGCGGCCATCTTGGGAAGATCAAGTGTATATAAGAGTTCTCTGGTTATTTGATTATTTTACGTTAATAATCGATTTTAATTTGTGTTATTTGAATGTGAAACGTTTGTAATTACATGTCAACGACTTGTGCCTTCGGTTGTAATAACCGAATGTCCGTAAAAACTTTAAAACAAGAAAAAGAAAAGGAAAAAGCGATGACAATTCACAAGTAAGTATTATTTTACTTATACATATTATTAATGTTTAGTTCATATAATTTATTGTATTTTTTTACATATTTCATGTAAAAATATTAACTTATTTTTTGTAATAAATATGTTTGTACTTCGTATTTATTTGTATTGTAAACATCATAAATATATATTTTTATATGAAATTTTTAGCTTCAAATTATTTGCCTATTCGATACCTAGTTTTTGTAAGTTTCTATCTCAATCATTACAATTGTCATAAAATTCGAACAGTTTAATTTCTATAAAAAATATTTTATTAAAGTTTAATCGCAATACACTTCAAATTGAAGATTTTTACAATTTTTTGGTTCTTTCAAATTTAAATTTAATTAATTTTAATACATTTCTTACTGAATTAAAGCTTGCTAATTACAAATAGCTTCAATTTCTGTTACGTTATTGTATTTTTGTAACAAAACTGAAGAAAGCGCGCTTAAATACATTATAACGTTGATCGTCCCAAGATGGCGGCCACGAGATTCCCCTTCCGTCTCATGGCGACAAAAACTCTGTTCACATCTGTACTTTACGCTCTCTCTAGTCCTATTCTATACTCTAAGGTTGTCGAGATCTAAATAGTGAGCACTTTAACTTGGACATCAATATTAAAATATAAATAATAAAATTATAACAAGTAAATAAACAAACTGTATTGTAAAAACTTGATATTTATTGTTTTCTCTTAAATTTATAATTAAGTGGTATAGCTTGGTTGTCTCAGAAACAGTTAATTTTCATTTTTTTTTATTAAAATTTTATTTATACTTACGAAAGTACTACTGTATAATTAATTATTTCTCTTTTCAGGGACATATGTTAAACATTAGGGATGGAAACGTAAGCAAAAATAAAGAACAAAAAGAAAAAGTGCTGATTAATAAATTATATATATACACAGGGTGTCTCTTAAATAGGGGGACATGGCTTAACCACAGATTCCTGAGGCTAAAATAAGACGATTTAACCAAACTTGCTTCTACCGGAAAGTGTACCATTTAGCCAGAATTCTGCTTCAAAGTTCTTCGAAAAAAAATTAATTTTGCTTATAATAATCGGACGCTTTATTTGATTTGGATGAAATTTGGTATGACAGTTTATATGGTTATAGGTCATCTTTTAAGGTGATACTTGTTATTATTAATGAACCACTAGTGTATGAAACTTAGGTGTCCCAACATTAATTAGACCGTAACTTTTTAATGGCAATGCCGAAAACGTGAAATTATTTTTTTACAGACAGATACATTCAATATTAAACTTTTCTCTCTCTATTTAATTTTTGATATCTGTTACGGTTCAGACAGAAAAAAATAATACTTGAGTGACTGCATCGTGAATTTTTTTAAAATAAATTTAATCTAGCAGTCTCTCCAAATGTCAAACAAGTAATTTTTAATGACAGTAACGAGTTGTCAATCTTCTCAAATTGTTTAGGAGTAAGCTGAGATATGTAATCGTCTTATTTATAATAATGGTAGTAAAATATTATTAGGCCGAACAAACGGATGTTACTAATTTTAGAATATTGCGAAGAAAATTTTTGACAACCCGTAAAACAATTGTTACTGTCATTAAAAATTACTTGTTTGACATTTGGATAGACTGCTAGATTAAATTTATTTTAAAAATTTAGCAGTGCAGACACTCAGATTTTATTTTTTTCTGTGTGAACCGTAACAGATATCAAAAATTATACAGAGAGAGAGAAAAGTTTACTATTGAATGAGTCTTTTCGGAAAAAAATAATTTCACGTTTTCGGCATTGCCATTAAAAAGTTACGGTCTAATTAATGTTGGGACACCTAAGTTTCATACACTAGTGGTTCATTAATAATAACAAGTATCACCTTAAAAGATGACCTATAACCATATAAACTGTCATACCAAATTTCATCCAAATCAAATAAAGCGTCCGATTATTATAAGCAAAATTATTTTTTTTTCGAAGAACTTTGAAGCAGAATTCTGGCTAAATGGTACACTTTCCGGTAGAAGCAAGTCTAGTTAAATCGTCTTATTTTAGCCTCAGGAATATGTGGTTAAGCCATGTCCCCCTATTTAAGAGACACTCTGTATATATATATATATATATATATATATATATATATATATATATATATATATATACCATGTACCAACAGATCATTGAAGTAGATGAGCTGCCGCCACTAGTTCCTGAAGAACAAATACCAGCTGTACAGGCGCCACAGGAACAACCACCAGCACCAGGGGTTATAAATTATACATACATAATAGTCTCAAGTTTACGTGCACATGCTATATGTAGCCGTTAATGATCATTAATTTTTGTCGTCTGTCTCGGCTATTATAGTCAGTTGAGTTTGAAACTCAATAACTTGCTTAAAAAAATCAAAAAATATGAAACACTCTTTCAATATGGATATATATTTCAACGTAATTACACATATTTTCATATTTTTAAATTAATGTAAGTTTAACATGAGTTATCTTGGAAGAAAGAAAATCATCGACACTCACACACACACACACACAATTATTCACACGAAGAAAAGTAACGAATTAGTAAAAACTATTATTTTGATGCAAATTATATTTTATAATAATTATTATTTATATATATTATAAATTTTAACAGATAAAATGGCTTTATATTTATTTGTAATTTTATTTTTATTATTAGTTAACACTATAAAAAAGTAACTTTTATAAAAATTTAAATTCATTTTGCTTGATTATAAAAGGTTATTATTGAATAAGATGCAGAATTTAACTCTCTACAACATTTATTTGAAATATTTTTGTGTAAAATTATTTGGGAATTTTTGCGGAAGGAAAAACTGATTTCCCATGTTAAACGCCTGTGGTCCGTTTTTTAATTAACACCTAATATACAAATAATTAATGTTTACAGGGAGTTTGTGTCGTATGTCAGGTTGCGCTACCAACACACGCGTGTGCACCATGCGGGCACAAATGTTTATGGCGAGCCTGCAGCGACGAATTGATGACACGACAAATAATGGCATGCCCAACCTGCAGGAATGAAGTTTTGTTTTATACGGAGGTTTTTTAATTTTTTTATTATTTCCCTTTTAGTTTGTTTTTTCTTTTATTTTATGAGAATTTTTGTTTATTTTCTTTTATTAGTTTATTAGAATATTTTTATTGTCTTCCTTTTTTAGTTTATAAGGTTTTTCCATATTTTTTTTAATTTAGAATTTTTAGGTTTGTATTCTTAAGATTTTTTTTGTACTGAATATATTTATTATATGCAAATTTAGTTTAAAAGTTTAGCCAATAACTTGAATATACGGCCTCAGTGGCTCAATGGTTAGACCAACGGCTTTTATAGCGTTTCCCATTTATATATTTAGTGCGCATTTTTTTGCACTGAGTGCATAAATCGTTCTCCATTTATATTTTAGTTTTACGTGTTACATTCATACTTTTCGAATGAACTCAACCTTACTGAATGCGCACTTTCTTGCACTTACTACGATCGTCAGTTCTTGCCAGTGCAGACGCGCGCGACGTAATACTACTATACTTGTCGTCAAATAAGTATGAACTGAAGATTTCTACACTATTGTCAATTCAGTAGCTATGGCAATAGGGGAGTTTCACTGTGTGATATTTGAATGTTTTAGTACTAAGGGCCCAATTCTCAATTTTCACCATTGTGATATGATATGAAATGATAAATTTATATCATATCACTTGTCAGTGTCAAGACATTATTTGTCAAATGTCAAAAAACACATGCACCAAATTCGTATTTTCTTATTATGTCCAACCAATATTGTCATCATACGGTAAATACAAACAATATTACACTTTTTCGCTCATTTGTATCAGATCACTTTGCAATTGACAAAGGTCTAAATGATAAGGTGAAGATCCAGCAACACAGAATGCATAAACCTCCTGCAATCCTCCCTCAGTGAGACAATTGATTTATATGACACTCATAAAGTAATTATTGTAGGGGACTTTAATGCCCACATTGGTTCGTTAAATCAAATAAAAGACGTCTTTTCAAACCACATGGTTCTAGAATCAAAAAAATCACATCTTGCCAATATCAACGACAGGGGACAAAAATTAATCGCCTGCATGGAGGACCTTGGTCTCTTTGTTTTGAACGGGCGAGTAGTGGGAGATATTCCAGGTTCTCTTACTTATCACAGCAAAACAGGTAGTAGTACAATAGACTTAGCATGGGCTAATATCAATACTATCGAGGATATTTGCTCTTTTCATGTATTTCCAAATCTCTCCAACTCAAATCACTGCATCTGCAAAATCTCATTGAATACTCACTCCTTACAATCTAATTATAATACCAAATTGTCAGTAACTAATGATATCTCTAATAATTACACAATAAAGTTAAATTTCAGCATTTATAACGTAGTTAATTATCAAAACACCCTCAGTCAATTACCCCATATATATACGTAAACACGGATAATAATGAAACATTAAATAGTAACCTAATAGCTCCTTTCAAAGAGGCCGCAAGCTCCTCAAACATGATCAAAATTTTGAAATCTAAAAACCTCCCAAAGAATTATAATAAACCTTGGTTCAATCAAAAATGTTATATCTTGAAAAAAAAAATTGTAATAAGAATTTAAGCAAATATAGATCAGATCGAAATCAAAATAACTTAATAGATTATATTGTAACTAAAAAGATATACAATAAAATAAAGAATGAATCTAAAAATACACCAAATTATAAAATATAGATCAGATCGAAATCAAAATAACATAATAGATTATATTGAAACTAAAAAGATATACAATAAAATAAAGAATGAATCTAAAAATAGCTACATGCAATAAATAACTGAAACAATAGCCAACATCAAAAACAACATTGAATTTTTTTAAAATAATTAATAATTTAAAACCGAAAATTATTAATGATATTAGCATAGAAGAATGGGAAAATTTCTTTGTAGATTCATACCCAGCTTCCATTCCTTCAATAACATGTATTATTGACTGTAGACACCCTGTACTCGATGCCGACATAACATTAGAAGAACTCCAGTCTAGTATAAACTCAAGTCAGAATAACAAAGCTCCAGGTTCAGACGGTTTGTATAATGAATTTTTTAAATATATCACTCCTCAATGGGAACACTATAATTTGCATACGTTCAATCAAATTCTAGAGGCAGAAATAATACCAAAATCATGGAGCTGTATCATACTATTTTTATTATATAAAAAAGGTAATCCGTCTGATCCACTTAACTATAGAGGAATATCAAAAATAAATTGTATTTGTAAAATTTTTACTAACATTATTTATAAACGAGTTGAATCGTGATGTGAAACGAACAATATAATCAACGAATGGCAATCAGGCTTCCGGAAAAACAGAAGTACATGAGATAATTGATTTTCCCTTATGTCAATCATTCACATATATTTAAGGTTAAAGAAACAAAAAAGTATACGCAATATTCATTGACTTCCGCCGTGCCTTTGACTCTATCCAACATTGCATATTATGGGATAAATTACATAATATTGGTATTTCAAGTAAATTAATTAGAATTATTAAAAAAAAATTATTCATATATAATATCATAAGTGGTAAATTTTTGCCGGAAAAATTTTCAGATTATTACGAGAGCCGGTTGCCTAGCAATTTATTGAATGACATTGACAAAAAAATCACGAGCTGTCAAGCGAGTGATTTTTGATCAATGTCACGAGATAAATTAGCAAAAGGCTCGAGTAACAATCTGAAAATTTTGCCAGGATAAAATTTAACCACGAATGGTATTCGGATGACTATTTCAAAAATAAAAATAAGCGGACAGCGCACAAAAACAAATTTTATTTCTACAACAAAACTAATTATTACAAACATATTTCAGCACTGCAATTCAGAAGATCTATTGCTTGCCTTGCCGATTTAAAAATTATATCTTCGAATGGATTAATTCTGCGTCCGTATTAGTTAAAATATTTTTCTTGAATTATTTTTGCCCTAGTGTTCCACATTGTTTTCACATGTGTTTCTTTATAATCCTCACCATTCCTTTTCTTCATGTTAAATCCCCAGTCTTGAAGAATATTAGCAATTTGCTGCTCTGGCGTATCAGGTAACAATTTATAGTTTTTTTTTCTTGACAAAAATCTTCAAATTGTATGCATATCGACGACCAGGTTTTATTGTATTTTGAGGTGTTGTAATTTTTAATGTTCTGAGCAGATTCCTGCCCGAATCGACTCATTTTTTATTAAAATCTGCTCTGAAAACACTCAAAATGAAAATATATGACTTTGACAGGTATATAAACAATATTTCCTAGGCACTCTTAAAACGCTTAAAATGTCAAAAAAATTTCACTTATCAAAACTCACTTACTTGTAAAAATACAGCATCTTATTGGCTTAAAAGATGCGAAAATTTTTTTGTGAGATTGTTTTGTCAAAATGAAACTTGGTAACTAGGTAGAATCCTGAATTTGGATTGGTTTATAAATGTATGAGTGAAATAGTCAAATGCATATCTCCAAGTTCAGAAAGACGACAAATTCTCACGTTACTATATAGCTCAGAAATATGGGATCTTAGAGAAGGGGATTCTCTTGAAAAATGTCAATGCCAATATTTAAAATCCATTTTAATGTGCTCTAGAAATACACCAAATTACAATATTCGTTTAGAGACCGGGACAACCCACATAAATCTACTTATCTGGAAAAGAGTCCTTAAGTGGTGGGATAAGATCCTTAAACTTCCAGATAATAGAATAACTAAACAAATATATAATATGAACTCTAGGTGGAACGCCCACAAATAAATTAGAATATAACTGGTGTAGTCAGCTCAAAGCTTTTCTTTTCGATTTAAACTATCAACATCAATTTATTAATAAATCTATAATTCAAGAAATATTTGATAAATATCACTCAAAACTAACAAAATATGATTTTGACTGATGCATTGCTTCAAGTTACAGTTCATGGTATAAACAAATCAAAACAAACCATGACACCGAACCTTAACATATAAAATAAATTTATCAAAATTAAGGATAATCGCTCAAATCATATTATCAGGTACGAAGAAAATTATTTTAAATTATCGCAGTATCAAATATGTAATAGACGCAGAGGATTTATGCACTCTTTGTAACAGACAAGAGCCTGAGAATATCTTCCACTTCTTTATGAAATGCCCAATCTACTCCCCATATAGAGCACATTACCTTAGTAATTACATAAACTCAATCAAAAAAGAAAACTTTCATACTCTTTTTACTAAATTAAACAAAGACAAAATTAACAATATCTTTTTTTACACCATCAGTTCATTAAAATTAAGAAGTTTTATCATACACGAATAAAACAAATAATATCTCCCTTAACTTAATTTAACTTAGGTATAATACACCATAAATATTGGTTTAAACTTATATTTTGTAATCATATTTAATAATCTTCTTGTACATTTCCTTAGTATTGACTTCTATTTGGTTATATTTAGTTAATAATTAGTCCCTTTTTTATTATTCATATATTATGTGTTAATTTATAAGATTGTTTTGCATTTATACTTGGAAGGGTTATAGTGTGTTACCAACTTGTGCAATGAATTGTATGAGTATTTGCTCGTGACAATAAATGTATCTATCTATTTATATATCTATCTATCTACCTATCTATCTATAAGGTGAAAAAATTTCACATAGTGCCGGAATGAAGGCATTGCCTGCACCGAGTGCAAAACTAAATATGTTTAAAGGATGTTAATGAAAGTGTGTTACAAATTTATAAGGTATATAATAGACTAACTTTTACAAATAAACTCATATCCGGAAACGCCGTTTTCGAGCTGCAACTCTTAAAAGAGTAATTGTCTACCTTAATTTTAGTTGGCTGTAACCACTGATCTCTATTCATATCTGGATAGCGTGCAGAGTCCAGGTTAAATACAGCATTTTGTGACTATTTGAACGCCGCCATGTTGGAGGATTTCAGCTCAAATTTAGTAGGAGATAGAAACCTTTGTACCTACTTTAAAGTTACGTAATCTTATAGGAAATTTTCCAACAAATTTAATGGTGTTATTCACAATGTTCTATCTCATTGCGAACATTTGAAAATTCATATTTCTTGAAAGAATCATCTCAATTAAATGTCTTCACAATTTTTAACTTTAACTTCTCATATCTCTGTAGTTATTGAAGATAACGTACTGATTTTTTCAGATTATTATTTATGTTTTGAGAATGTGCTTATGCAATAAAAACATCATATTTGTTTCTAAAATGATAAGAAAAATAATAAAAACTAGCGTTCGAACACGATTACTTTGGATTTTGCAACACAAGAAACACTAAGCGAGAAACTTTTCGTCCTTACAAGGTAGACCCTAACATACAGCGACAAAGTTGTAGTAAATGAATGAAAGAGGTTTTATATTTTAATTTTTTTCCAAAATCTTCACCGGTTTCGAATAAATCGAACACAAAAAGTAAGTACATCGTAATGCATGCAACTTTGGCACTCACTCGCCCAGCCATGGAAATTGACTAACATGTCTGGAGTTACCGCCTAGTTGCGTGCTTTACGATGTCATAAAATTTTTGTGTTCGTTTTATTTCGAAAGCGGTAAAGATTTTGGAAAAAAAAGTCAAATAAAAAAAATTCTTTAATTCATTTACTACAACATTGTTGTTCTATATTAGGTTCTATCTCGTAAGGACGAAAAGTTTCTCACTTAGTGTTTCTTGTGCTGCAAAATCCAATGTTCGAATGCTAGTTTTTATTATTTTCTTAACATTTTAGAAACAAATATGATATTTTTGTTATATAAACACATTCTCAAAATATAATAATAATCTGAAAAAATCAGTACGATATCTTCAATAACTACAAAGATATGAGAAGTCAAAGTTAAAAATTGTGGAGACATTTAATTGAGATGATTTTTTCGGGAAATGTGAATTTTCAAATGTTCGCAATGAGATAGAACATCCGAATAACACCATCAAGTTTGTCGGAAAATTTCCTATAAGTTCACGTAACTTTTAACTTTAAGTAGCTAGGAAGGTTTCATCTCCAACTAAAATTGAGCCAAAATCCTCCAACATGGCGGCATTCAATTAGTCACAAAGGTTTAACATTGCGTCCGCTATCCAGATATGTATAGAGATCAGTGGCTGTAACCTATCACTTCAGTTATTAATTTTATTAAAACCTACTAATAATTATTTCTCAAAATGACAAGCTTTAACTTCAATGTACCGTTGAAGCATATTTTGACACATTCGTTCAAATATGCTAGGATTTGTTTGAATTTCTTGTGCTGCCGTACACTAATACCATGTTAACGTAATCGCGAAAAGTATGCTAATACCATTCATAATGCGTCTGCAATTCATGGCAAAAATTAAAATTAACAAATTAATAACTGAAGTGAAAGATCACACCCAACTAAATTTGAAGTAGATTGCATTTTAAAGCCAGTGGCTCGAAAACGGTGTGTTTCCGGATATGAGTTTATTAGTAAAAGTTAGTATAT
Organism: Ophonus ardosiacus; assembly: GCA_943142095.1. NCBI lineage: Eukaryota > Metazoa > Arthropoda > Insecta > Coleoptera > Carabidae > Ophonus > Ophonus ardosiacus. Next base: position 28,184,604 of record OW964837.1, on the reverse strand, counting down.
TTTGCATCCCTTACATACCTTAAAAATTTGTTACACGTATTCATTAGCACCTTATGTAACTGGAAAACGCTATTATTCACGAGCACGCTAGGGGTTCCGAGTTCGAGGCATGGATGTTTGTATGTCAACCCACTCTGTTATTGGGATTCAATCCTGTTGAAGGGTTGTAAAATAAAATATTTCGTTTTCCGGTTCGAGTTTCTCGGGAAATAGCAAAGTCAAAAACTACAGTAGTACGAATCGGTCACAAAAATTACATATAGTACCTGAGGCCTTGGTCTTTAATGGCTATCGTGTAACAATAATTATTGTGATATTTATAGCGAAATATTCCAAAGTATAATAAATAGATCACTAGTCATAGATTTATTTATTTATAAGGAGACCGCACAACAGGACAAGTCCAAATAACTGTGCAGCACTAATAACATACAAAAATTACTACATCATTGTCAAAACAAATACACATAAACATATTTATATACATAGGTGCATAATTAAATCAAATTAAGTTAAATAAAGTTAGACTGAAAAATAACAAAAGAAAAAAAAGCATTTTAAATTTACAGAAAATACTTTTTTGAATACAGTGCTTAAAGATAAAAGACCTAAAAGTTCTTAATGACTAGTTATATATGCCAGGAAAATTAGACATCACTGACAAGTTATTAAATGTGGATATCATACTAAGAAGTGGGGCATTGACGGCTGAGAGCTTGAAACAGCAAATAAATTTCGTAATCTGATAGAATATGATGGTATTCTGAATGATATTTTATTAAGTAATGCTGAACTGTCAATGATATTGTTTAACAATTTAAATAAAAAGGTTAGATCCAACATTGTTCGACGTTTTTGTAGAGATGTAAACACAATAGAGTTATCTCGAATTTTTTTACTTAAAATGTACAAAAATTCTCTTTGGATTCCTTCAATTCTATTAGTGTACATTTGATAAAAAGGTGACCAACAAATAGCGGCGAATTCAAGATGTCAACGAACAAGTGAGTAGTATAATGATATGAAAGTTCCACTACTTTCGAATTTATCCCCAATTCTTAAAATAAAACCTAGCATTTTATATGAGTTTTTAACAACATGGTCAATGTGCAAATCAAAGATTAATTTGCTATTTAAGATAACTCCTAAATCCTTTACATGATTTACTCGGTTCAAATTGTTCTCGTCAAAATAGTAATTATAATCATATGTTTGGAGAAGAAAATAAAGTACTCGGAAACTGCAGTCAGTATGGTTTTATTTGATTAGAACCTACGTTGCGACCATCACAATGGTCTTCCTCAGAGTTACTACAATTATAATATACAAAAAATTTATGTAATATAATTAATTAATAATTTTATATGTTAAAACTTACAATCAAGTCATAAACTATGAAGAAGATATTTGTAACTCATGCTAACAAACATAAAATGAATTACGACGTTTAAAATTGATGAAAAACAACTTTTAAATAAAATATAATGTAACGAACCAGATCGAATGTAACAATTTTATAAAACTAATGAAATTTTTGGAAAAAGACTTAATATAAGTAAGGTCAATTGTCTTAAAAAAACTAAGCAATAAGTTGTACTTCTGTGTAAACTGTTTTTTAAATATAAGAGTAACATAGTAATAATTAGTGGAATTATAATATTTTAATTCACAATTATTTAAAATGTTATTTTTTGTTTATTTTGTAATTTATGATATTGTGGTAAATTGTACTAAGATTATCAATGTCAGTTTGTGCGTTAATAGTATTTTTGTCTTGTTTTATATGTAGCATTGCCAATGTGAGTCTTTTGTGGAGTGTCGGTTCTTTTTGTAAAATTTTTGTATTTTCGAAGTTTCATGTTGATATGTCATCACGTGATCAACTAAGGCGCATTTAACTTTTTTATTTTGGTTTGTGGAGTTTCTTTTGTGTTCATTAATTCTTGTTTTTAAATAACGCTTTGTTGACCTATGTATTTTTTTTACAATTTTTGCAAGGAATTTTATACATATATTAAATTTGATCTTAGTTCATATTTAGTTTTATCTTTAGTGTTAGTGAATAATTTATTTATTGTTTTATATTGTTTGAATGCCACGTTAATGTCTAGTTTATTTTTTATTAGTTTTTTTTTATTTTTGGTGCAAGATTTTTAATGTACGGAAACGACATGTATCTAACTTCATTTTGTTTTTTGATAGTATTTTTAACCTCTAAATTGTTTAGAATTTTATTTATTAATTTATTTGGATAATTATTTTGTTTTAAAATTATTTTTAATTTTGTTTTTATTTCTTGATGATATTTGTTGCTGGTAAGTATTAATGCCCTAGTTTTTAAGTTTCTTGCAATGTTCATTTTTTGATGCAGGGGATGGTTTCATTTGAAATTTAAACATCGGTTGGAAGAAGTTGTTTTTTTATACCATTTTGTTTCTATTGTATTGTCTTCAGAATGAATTAATAAAATATCTAAAAAGGGAATTTGATTATTTTACCACATAACTGCAGCTATTTATCTTTTGATAACAAGTTTTACAAACAAATTTCTGGAACTACGATGGGGTCATCATTGTCACCTGTAATAGCCAATTTAGTAATGGACCATGTGTTAAATCAGTTGGCAAATCTAGCAACTGTTTAACAGCTTTCGACGTTGGAACTGCAGATTTATAGATAATATGTAATTCATCAGATGTTAAAAAACCCAATAATATTTCTCTCCAACAATCAATTACGAATTTTGGTTTTTATTATTGTCCCTATGAACAATATCTCTTACTAGTTGTTTAACATTATCTTTCGTAGGTTTCCATTTAGCTTCTAAATTGCCAAGTACTTCTAGTATTTCATCCGTATCAATTCCTTCAAAATTTTCAAGAGCATTTTTCAGTACGCAAGCTTCATTTGCAGTAACGTAATCCATAATTCTGCCCACTGCTTTCCATTTATCTGCACTAAAATCATGCTGTACATATGGAATTTTCATTTTAGTACCCAGAGTACTGATCATAGAAGGAATTCCAGAATTCAGTTAGACAGTCTCTTAATACTCCATCATTATCAAACGCATTTTCTGATTTACCATTTGGTAATATCATTTGTATAGATATTGCATTATTGTCAATGTCAGTATTCGCAATGAAGATATTAATTAGTTCATTTAAGACATGTCCACTATGTATTTTAATTTTTACAACATTTTCAAGTGTAGTATCATTACTTAAATTTATACTGGCTTCTTGAGGAACAGATTGTGTTTCACGAAATACTATGGTATCATTATTGATGATACTATCATTTTCGTAATATCGAACATTAAGATTTGGGAATTCAGAACTTACTCGACTACAGGTATTAACATGATCTTCAACATGATCAACAGCGGGACGACTCGAGGATTGAACGATTAAACCTCGTCTACAAGATTATTTTGGCTACCATTTAAATCTCGTACTACTGTTTCAGATATAGGAAATTTTCTTTCTTTTGTTGCTAAATAAAATTTTACTTTCATAATCTTGTCATTTTAAAAATTTCTTCAACTGTTGCATTATTTGGAAGTATCATTTCCTTGAAGTCTATAAGATCATATGTCATTTTATCTAATTTACCTTTTGTTGATTCTCCATTTGAAAAAAAAATAAGTCAATGGCTTTTAAAAGCAACTTATTTTTTTTTTGTAGATTTCTGAACTTCTACACTTCTAGTACCGCCACCAGCTTTTGTTCGTACTTGAATATATCTATTTTCGAACATATTAAAATGTAACCAGCCAAGATCAATTTTACGAACATCTTTTTTCAATTTATTTTCGGAAATGTCTTCTTTCTCCTCACAACTTGATTCATTATTTTTGTCACGTTTTTCTAGCTTCTTTTTTAGTTTCATTAAAAGTTCTTGCTTTTTTTATTAGAAGGTACGGTTTGTCTTTTACAATAATCCAGTACTGCAATTCTGTCTCCGTGTTTAGGAAACAAGTCCTTAAGTTAATTTTCGGGCATTTTAATAATTTCATCACAATCAATCTAAAAATAAAATTTGTTATCAGATTTATTTACATTAATTAATACGCTCGATATGCATGTTATTGATTTTTTCCTACAACCTAAATATTAATAAATTTTTTTAAAATAAATAGAGAGCATTGATTGACTGTCTTAAATTGTGAGTATGAGACTGTTACCATAGCAATGACAATGAATGACTACATTTGTTTGTAATCCAAATTTTAATTTAATAAGGGGTGGAAATCAAGGTTAAATTTCATTATTTCACTTCTATAATTAAGCTTATTATTTACTTGACAGGTAAACTAACTGAAAGTATATATTACCTAGTAACGCTATTTACTTTTCACGCACTAATGTTAAAAAAGTACTTTTCAAACACTAGTGCGTGAAAAGTGACACCTTACACACTGTAAAGGATGCTCGAATGTGTGTACTTTACGCACGGTTGTAGGAAAAAATTATTTTCAGTTATTTTCTGCATGGCAAATGACATTTACTCTGTGAATTAGACTATTATAAATAATTATGAAGATTATGAATTCAAAAAAATACATGAATTTGCACAGAGCATATGCTTTTAACAGTGAATGTATTTCTCGCAGCTAGTCAAAATCTCAGTCACTGACAATCACTTCTATAGTAAACTAAGGGTACAATTCTCAATTATCATATCATATCACAATAATGATGAATTTATATCATATCATCTGTCAACATAAAATTTTACTTTCATTTACACATGAATGAAAAATATTATTAAATTTTAGGTTGACAAATATCGATGCATCGTAAAAGGGGGGTGATGCATATCAAAATATATAATATTTAACAAATTGAGAATAGCTCCAAATGATATTTGGTGAAAATTTTCATTTCATATCACTGCAGTGAAAATTGAGATTGGGCCCTAGAACTTTATTTGAACTTGCACACAAATCATAATGATATCATTCACTTTCTAGCTTTGTTATTCATTTTTTTTTTTTTTTTTTTTTTTTTTGTTTGACATTTTTGACTCACTTGATAGTAGGAGTGTGTTTATTATTTGAATTTTGATATATTTTGCTATTGTATTTCATTCTGTACCATCACAGTTTAGTCAAAAACATGTCACATCGATAGCTATTCTCACATTGCCCTTTATATTGTAGTTCAAAGTAATTTCCGAACTTAGTATAATTTATTTACTGTTATTTTTATTTGCCCCTCAAAAGCTAAAATCTAATTCTTTGAATAGAATATTACTTTTAATTAAATACTAGTTTTCAAGATGTAATATACTTACATTTTCTGATATAATTTATTATTTTATGTAAGATACCTCGTCTTTCTAATGCCGCTTTCACACCAGTGGGGGTGACAATCTTATAAGCGACCTTGAACAGTGTATCTTGACATGTGCCAATACTAGTGTAATAGTTATTTTACAGATTATTAGATGGCAGCATGTGGAAATTTCCAAAAGTTTAGCTGTCAACCAACAACGTGAGAACTCGTTCAATTGATTTGAATCAGTTACGTGTTGAGTGTGGATTGCCATCACAAAACAGTTTTAAATTGCACGTGGAAAAGTTTATCACAAATCAGTATTAAATTGCCAGTGCAGAAGTTTGTTTCTCTAATCCCGTCCTCAATGCCGTTTTAATCCCGTCCTCAATGCCGTTTTACACTTGTCTTGGTATGAGCCAACCAGTCAAGCCTCGGATGGGTGTAGGTTCAGGTTCGCCCACATCCGGGACGTTGAACCTAAGGCGCGACACACGCACTACAGCTGGGCAGTCTGCCGCCAGTGGCAGAACCCAAAATGCTGCATTGACTGAGCAGCAACGAACCGCTCGAAGAGTGGTGGCTAGCCGGGGTGCACAAACCTCAAATCGAGTAGGGGCCCAGTCAAGTCCGGGTCCCTCGCAACCCCGGCAAACTCAGGTAGATCCTCCCTCTGGCAACTTTAAGTGTCAGGTGTGTGGAAGGGTTTACAAGCTGAAGACAAGTTTAGCCCGCCACGTCAAAGAACGATGTGACACCAATGACAGGACCAAGTGTAACTTCTGTCCGAGAGCCTTCAAGACATACCAAGCCGTGCGTCAGCTCGAGCAACGGGCCCACTATGAGGGGTACCAGGCGGATCTTGAGGCTAAATTACCTCCTCCCAAAAACCACGAACTTGAAACTATCGCAAAGATAGAGGCCCAGTTTAAGGGAGGGGTAATTAGTTTTGCTAAAATGCAGAGAGAGACGGGCCTTACCAAATATCAGCTAAGGTACCGGCGCGAAATGCCGGAGTACAAACATTTACTGGAGGAGGCCAAAAAGGCACAGCAAGTAATAGGGACTACGAACCCTAAAACTCCCGTTTCTGCTGTGCCTGGAGCCACCCCATCCACGTCACGCCCTGCTACGTCCCAGGGCGGTACTCCGGCTAATCGCGCCGCAAACACCGTTAGTTCTCCTCTTTTACGAGCACCTGCCAGAACACCAGGCAGCGCCAGACCACCAGGCAAGAATCCGGACTATAGCTCGGTTCCTGTGCGAGGCTCACCCATAACACCTGGGTTTCAGCTTGCTATTACCCCAAGCGCACCGAGTAAACGCCGAACATCTGCGTCACCCACGACACAACCACTTGCCCAGAGGAAGCGTCTTGAACCTCCACTTCCTAGTGCCATACCAGCTGGCACGCCCCCACGGGGGAAACGTAAGAGCGGGCCCTCGCCTGAGGGGACCCCACAACCCACTAAAACTAGACGTCTCAGAGCAATCCATGATAGCCCTGAAGTCGAACAGATTAGTGATGTAGCCATAACACCTGGCATACCAGAGCCGATTAACATCTCTCAGGCTCAGACCCCCAGACCAAGTCTTGGAGCTAGGGCACTAACCAGTTTATTTAACATCCGTGCTTCAACGCCCCCACCACCGGAGGTAGCTGATACCGTCTTTTTGGACGCACTATTGCCCCATTTAAGATCGGATGATGTTGCTGTGAAGCAACTAGTCCAAAAGGGGCTCACCGGCACTCCGGCAGAGTTGGAAACGGCGATACTGCAGCATCTGGAGTTGCTCTTCCCAACTGCAACACGTACTCGACCTCGACGAGGCGAGACGACCTCTGAGAGACGAACATCTTCTCAGCCCTCGTCAGCCAGCGCTAGACGAGCGGCCCAATATAAAAGATGCCAGGATCTCTTCAAGAAGAAGAGAACAACCCTGGCACAGAAACTAATAGAGGGAGTCTCGCTAGACGCCCCGGACATACGACCGAGCATAAAAGCTATAGAGGACTTTTATTCGAACATCTTTGAGTCCAAAGCTAAAGACAACGATAAGCCTTTCACACCTCTAACATCAAGACCAACACATTACCCTATTACAGAGGATGAGTTGCGAACTCTAATAGGGTCCTGGAACAATTCCGCACCAGGGCCCGACGGCATAACCATCAGCCAAATAAGGAGGTGCCCGTTGAGCCGCCTCCTAGTATTGTTCAACCTCCTCTTGTATAGAAGGTATACACCTGAGTGTTGGCGAAAGAACCGGACGATCTTGGTTCCCAAAGAGGGTGACATGGCTGACCCGTCAAACTGGAGGCCAATTACCATCGGAAGTGCACTGCAGCGACTATTACACCGAGTCCTGCAGAAACGCATATCCCAGGCCATAGATCTCCATGAATCCCAAAGTGGATTTCGGGCGTGCGACGGATTACTGGCTAATCTGCTCACCCTGGAGCATTATATCAAGTCCCGTCGCCTACAGGGAAAGACATTTAATGTCGTATCCCTAGACATCAGAAAGGCCTTTGATACAGTCTCGCATGCATCGATCGCAAGAGCGCTCCATAGGTTTGGACTGGATGAAGCGACCTGTGAGTATATAATAGGAACGTTAGACGCTTATACGAACATCTCAATGGGCGGTTCCTGTACACGTAACTTGCGTTTTACGCAAGGCGTGAAGCAGGGTGATTCTCTCAGTCCATTACTTTTTAACATGGTAATGGACGAACTGCTGAGGGATCTAAACTCCACAAGACCTGGAGGAACATTGGACGGAGGGAGTACTAAACTCTGTGCCATGGCATTCGCAGATGATTTAGTGTTGTTTGAGGACCGGGACGTGGACATGAGCATCACGCTCGATGCCACGGAGAAGTTCCTGGCAGACCGAGAGATGGCGTTAAACCCGAAAAAGTGCGTTGCATTGGCTGCCGCTAAGATCTTGGGCAAGTCTGTAATCCGCACTAAGGCCAGCTACAAAGTCGCAGGAGAACCAATAAGGTCAATTAATACCCTCCAGACCTTCCGGTATCTTGGACTTCACTTTTCGTCTGCTGGAGCCACCAAACCACCTTTGTTCAACCTGACGAACTGGTTGAACAATATCACAAAAAGTCCCCTCAAACCGTTCCAAAAATATACCCTGATCCGTGATTACGTTGTACCACGTCTATACCACGGGATGCAGAATCCGGCGATTACCGGGAGCACTCTACACGAGTGCGATCGTTTAATCCGCAAGACGATCAAGCGGATATTGCATTTGCCTGAGACTACGGGCAGTCAGTTCCTCCACGCTCGAATTCGCGATGGTGGATTGGGGATCACACAGCTACGGACCAAAATACTTCATATTATGCTCGGGCGTATTACGAGAGAGCGACTGCAGAACCCATTGCTGGATAAGATTCTGCAGGAAGAACCGTCGAGTAACTTCCATCAAAGGTTGACCCGACTAGCATCTCACGGCAACCCGGACCCCCACTGGCGCGAGTAACTCGCAAGCCGTGCCTTTAGTAAGGGTATCGAGACCGCAGCGGAAGACAGCTCCAGTAGAAACTGGTTGTCCTATCCTCCCAGCCAGTGGTCTGGTCGTGACTTTGTTCGTGCCGTCCAACTTCGCACGAATTCACTACCTTGTAAAGGCCTCCCGTCGGTGCCTCGTGCTCAACGACTATGCAGAGCCGGGTGTCGGCGGGTTGAAAGCCTTTCTCACATTTTGCAGGGATGTAAAGTCAGCCATTATGAGCGCATCAAGCGCCATAATGAGGTCGTGAAAAAGATCACTAGACACGTGAGACAGAAGGGCTGGGTTACCGAAGTCGAACCGCACGTACGACATGCAGATGGGCAGTTGTTCAAACCGGACTTAGTAATACACCAGGCCCAGCGTACAGTGGTCGCGGACGCCTAAATTTGTTGGGAAGGTCCGCGTACCCTCGCAGAAAGCTGGACACGTAAGAGACTGGTGTATGATAACGTCAAGTTCCGGGAGGCGGCTGCTCGTCTTTGGCCAGGCAAGGAGCTAGTCTTCTTGCCAATCATGCTAGGTGCGCGGGGTATATAGCCCCGCTGCAATGCGGAGACTGAGACAGCCCTGGAGATCCCCAAACAACTAAAGGGATCGTGTGTACACACTTGCCTGAAGTGGGGTGGAACTATCCACCGCCTCTTTATGGCGTCTATGTGGAGAAGGGGAATGGGGTAACCAAAGGTGAGACCCGGGCGCCCTCTTGACTAACATCTTGAGGCGGGGATCTAACCTTTAAAACCTAGTCGGTTTCGTTGCGTCCAAGACATAGAGCAAGTGCATTTTAACCCTTAGTATAATGTACCCATCTAGTCCTTGCACGCAATACCTTGCCCACGGCGGGCCTACACCTATTGCCGAAATGTACTAAGCATATAGGTTTGCTCGGTATTGTACAATAGGTAAGAAATGTATAAAGTAGTATATTAAAAATTAATAATATAAAAGCAAATGATTAAACAAATTTAATAATAATAAATACAAATAAAATAAATACAATAAATTCAAAATATATACATATTCAATTATTTTCTATTGTATCAGCTGGATTAGTTTCCAACTGATCAATTAATTCTGACGCCTCTTCTTCAAGAAAATTGTCTTGTCGCCCTTCTATACAATCTATAAGAATGCTTTCCCAGGTTCTCTTAAGAACTACTGTCTGGATATAAGCCAATATTTTATCCTTGATCTCCAATTGTTTCATGTATCGCTTGAAATGTGTTGTGACTAGGCCATCCCAAGTCATCACAACTGGAATGATGGTCACCTTCGTTCCTTGGTGGATGCACTTCAACTCATTAGCCAACAGCTCATACTTTTAATGTTTACTTTTTATGATTTTATGTTTACGTTTTAATAAATGATTAATATACACTTTTTTATTGAGATATTCGATTTACTAATTACTAAAGAAATATTTATGCATTAGATTTTAGTTATTTTTTTATTTTCCAGAAAAAAGAAAGCCATACGGCTTTTTAATAGAATTCGGAATTGAAAAGAAGCAGGAGCTAACCCCCAGAAAACGAAAAATGTACGGAAAGTATATTAAAATTAGAAAAGTTCTTAGAACTATTGAGAAGAAAGGGGCGGCCAACCCCAGGAAACTTTTTAAGGAGGATATTGGTGAAGTTAATTTCGTTAAATAATTAGAGAGAATGAATTCTGTTCAACAGACATTCTTGGAAAGTGTTATTAGAAACCACTGTATTATTATATAAAAGTAGCTCTAGAGGATATGGGAGCTTAGCAAAGATTTTGCCAATGCCTACCCCTAGGACTCTTAACAGGAGCCTCAATTATATTTGTTTCGAGTCCGGGATTAATAACAAACTTTTTGGGTACCTTAATCGCAAGTCCGAGATGATGCACCCGATTGACAAGTACTGTTTGATGATTTTCGACGAAGTATCGCTACGGCCACATTTGTCGTACCACAAAGGGTCCGATGAAGTCGAAGGATTGGAGGCAATCACCGAGGAACGAAGCTACAAGCTTGCGGGTCATGCTTTAGTGTTCATTATCCGTGGCTTGCACAAATCTTGGAAGTAACCCATTGCTTTCTATTTTGTGCAAGCAGCGGCTAAATCATGTATACTGAAGACGAGGATCACGCAGGTGGTGCAGGCTATTCACGAGCAAACAAAATTTGTTGTAATTGCGTCGGTGAGTGACCTGGGCAGCAGCAACAGCACGGCAGTACGCTCTTTTAGTTCGGAGTATGGACGGCCAGACGAGTACATTTATAATGTTAATGGTTATGAAATTATACATGTTTTTGATCCGCCACATTTATTAAAGTGTATGCGGAATAACTTCTTAGCCAAAAACATTATATTTGACGGGAAAGTAGCTAAATGGAGCGACTTGAAAACTTTATATGACCTGGACGGGAATATGGCAGACAACAAAATTACCAAATTAACCAGTGTGCATATTGCGCCCCGAAGGCAGGTACAAAATGAAGGTAAAATTTGCTGTCCAAGTTTTCAGTCGCTCTGTTTCTGCTGCTCTGAACTTCCTCTCCAAAACAGGAGCGCTGTCCGCCGACGCCACTGCTGAATTTTGTATGCTAATGAACAATCTGTTTAATAGCTTCAATTCCACTTTGATTGCTCCCCGTCCTTTGTCTCGTCGGGACCACGATAAATCTGCCTATCATGAATTTTGGGCAGAAGCTAAAATTATGTTGGGCAAATTATCATTTGTTGACGAGCAACAGAAAGCAGTACCTGTTCCGCATTGTGTCAAGTTCTTTCTCGTGTCAATTCGAAATATCCAGACACTGTGGAGTGCTCTAAAGAAACTTGGTTTCAGATATTTGTTAACAAAATCTGTAAATCAAGATCCTTTAGAGAACTTCTTCGGTGTTGTTCGAGGATTGTGTGGTCAGAATGATAATCCATCATGCTCACAATTTGTTTCAGCCTTCAAGACCTGTATTATTAATAATACAGTGAAGAATAATGCTGGTTCAAATTGTGAAGATGATAGAGGTTGATATCTCCTAGCTTTACATTGCCTTCTTCCTCCTTCTTCTGTCCCGGTTCAAACGACATCTTCTATTGATCCGTCATGCCTGCGTCCATCTTCCCAGCCCACAGAATCCTTGAACAAGGATATGTACGAATTGACCCAGAGAGTTCGGACGAACACAACGGCGTACATATCGGGCTTGGCAGGAAAGTATTACCGCATGACTGTCAAAGATGTGTTGAGTTTTATACAACTACAACGTGTACTGAGTCATGCGATAATACAACTCCGCGATTATGGTACTCAAAAAAAGAAATTGCTATATCCCCAAGAAAGTATAATTTCTGAAGTAAATAAAGTTAAAAAATATATTTTCAAAAAATTCCTGAAAATTTAAATCAATAAAATTTTAAGTTCCATTGGAAAAGATGAATGGAAACTAGAGTTTCCATGTCCAGACCATGACAATATTGTCATCGATAAAATAAATATCTGCATAGCGCACATTATGTTAAAATACTTCTTGAATATGTTTAATAAAAAAATTAGCAATAAAGAAAAACGGACAAATAATTTAATTGATAAATACATACGGACGTATTGTAGAGGAAAAATAGATTAATGTTTTATTTTTTAATGTTTTTTTTTTTTTTTGTTAATAAAAGATATTTGTATTAATGAGTTTTTTTTATTCCAAATATGTGTATTATCATCCAAGTAAAATTAATATACATGGTAGTACAGATGAGATTTTAAAATTCTCGCTGTTAGACATTAGCTCTTAGTATACCTCGTCCAGATTTCATTTGAACAAATGACTTTTAAATCCTCTGTGTTAATCCTAATCTTTGCTACTGTGAATATTTTTACGTCTCACGCAAATATAGTTTCTTCTCAAAGTACATATATGTCTATAAATGTTGAAAATTGCTTGTAACTGTTTAAAAGGGGGAAAGTTTTATTGGGTTCCAGAGAACAGAGGTACAGGATTGTATTGAGTTATATTTTTACAAAGTACCTACGTATTTAAATTTACAATTTATAATAATATTGTAGTAGATTTCCTTGCTATGACCACGGTCTCCACATTGTTAGAATAAGTTAGTACAAATGACGCAATCAAATATCAATCTTAACACAATGTGTACTGGTATACTAAGTAAAGTTAAACTGAAATAAAATTCAAACTACACTCTATTTTTATATGCATGATTTAATCGCTAAACAGTTATTTCTTAATAACAATAACAATTAGTTTTACAAATTGCAGAATAGTTTAATCTGCTTAAGATAAACATGTCGTCCCGGGGTAGATTAACAAATCAATACACAGGTTAATTCTTCGGTGATTTTTTTTATTTATTTATTTATTTATTTACAAACTGGGCTGCACAACAGGAAAAATCCCAATAACAGTACAGCACTAGGAGAATTTAAACATAATAATTACAAAGTTATCAGACAAAAATAATACATATACTTAAAATGAAATAAAGTAGATAAGAATATTACGAGATTGTGGAAAAAAAAATTAAATACAAATATTATAAAGAAAAGATTTAAACGTTCTGAGAGAACAACTAAATATGTCAGGAAAATTTGGTACACTTGACAATTTATTATACGTAGATATCATTCTGAGAAAGGGAGCATTACTGGCAGAATTCGTTCTACAACTCGCCAATGCTAACAACATTTGTGATCTAGTGGAATATGTTGGTATTCTGAGTGATATTTTGTTCAGCAGTACTGGACAATCAATTTTGTTATTTAAAAGTTAAATCTAATATCACACGGCGAATTCGCAAGGCAACTAATGAAATAGAACGATTAGGGAATTTAATGTTCATGATGAAAATAAATTTACGTTGAATACCTTCGACTCGATTTATATAAATATAGTAAACCGGGGACCAACATATAGCAGCAAATTCAAGTTGAGAACGAACTAGAGTAGAATATAAAGAAATGAGAGTACGAACATTTCTAAATTTATTCCCAATTCTCAGAATGAATCCTAGCATTTTGTAGGCTTTCTTTACAACAAAATCAATATGCAAATCAAAGATAAGTTTACTAATAATAATAATAATAATGTATTTATTGGTTGTCAAAGAATACACTTTATACCAATTGGTTGACATATATATATATATACAATAGTAATTTATAAACATTTATACAAATATAGAATACAAGTAAATACCAATAATTATTTAACTACCTGAACCACATAATCTGATCTGATTACAAATATTTAATAATATATAATAATATAAAACAATAATAGTACATACATATACATGATAAATAACCTTTCGTTTCATTCGTTAAGGCAGAAACTCCTTATTTTTAAAGAATTAATCGTATAAAAAAATATATCGTTAATTTTATTTTGTGTTAAGTTAGTAAATAATTGATAAACCATATAATCTTCCGTAACTACATCTAAATTATATTTTGATAAATAAAAATTTCTATTGGCAGTGTACATTGGGCAGGCTATTAAGAAATGGTAAAGATTCTCTGGCTGGTGGAGATTACAAATTGTACAGTTATCTGTTGCGTTTAGAACATATTTAATATTTTTATATTTTATTATTATATTAATTTTACTTGATAATCTTAGTTGGGATATTAATCTTATTTTAGTAATAGACATTTTAAAATTTAAATATTCGGATAAGTTAAATTCAGTTTTTAATCGTTTAAATATTATACTAAATTTAGAGTTTTTTAAATTGTTTAAGTCCCTTTCAATGATTTTTTGTTCGTATTTACTTATGATTTCTGTTATCATTGGTTTAGTTACAATTTGTTTTTCCCAAAGTTCGGTAAATCCAAGTTCTTCTAAAAAAATTCTTATGTTAGTACACCAGTTATATTCCTTTTTATTATCCGCTGTTTTATCTAGTAAAACTAAACGGTCATATAGAAGTTTAGGATAGCGATTTTGTCTCATAGTTAAAATCTTACGCCACCAGTTTAAAATACGTTTCCAAATTTTCACTCCAACATGAAGAACTCCAGTTTCTATACGAATCATATGATCCGGAGTGTTTCTCGGGCTTTGTAATATGTATTTTAAAAATCTTATTTGTGATTTCTCCACATTTTCTATGTAATTTATCCCCCAGTTTTCTGATCCATATAAAACTGTGCTGTTAATTATTGTGTTCAATAATTTTAGTTTTTCTGACCATGTACATGATTTAGCTTTACATAATATACTGTTGACTTTGGTCGTGGCCATTATTCCTTTCTTCCCATTATCTATTGCTGCTTGTTTAAATTTTCCACTTACTGAAAATGTTATACCAAGGTAGGGGAAAGTATTAACAATTTCAATTTCCGAATCTTCGTAGCAAAACTTGACTTTCAATTTAGGAGGGCGTCCTTTATGGAAGATTAAAATTTTTGTTTTGTTGGTATTGACCTGGAGTGAGTTTTTTTTGCAATATTTGTTTAATATTTCAAGTTTTCTATTAGTGTCTACAGGTGAGTTACAGAGGATCACTAAATCGTCCGCATATGCAAGGAGGACAACATCATTTTGACCGTCAATATTACAACCTCTTACCCCTTCCATGCGGAAATATTCTTCTAAATCGCTAATAAACAAAGCGAATAATAATGGACTTAGTATATCACCTTGAAGTATTCCTTTAGATACTTTGAATGGTTTTGTCGTATCAAAATTAATTTTTACCTGCATTTCAGCATTTCTATAGAGATTTTGGAGAATTCTTAATAGTTTGGCAGAGATACCCTTCTTGTACAATTTCTCCCACAAGAGATGGTGGTCGACTAAGTCGAAAGCTCGCCGAAAATCTATAAAAATTGCATAAACAGCGTTTTTCTTTAGGCGGAGTTGCAGATGCACTATTGTCATCAAAGAGAATACATTGTCCACTGTTCCTCTCTCCCTTCTAAATCCCATTTGGTTTTCAGGCAATAAATCGTTCTCTTCACAGTGTTGTTGTATTCGTTGGTGAATAATTTTAGTAAATAATTTACATATATTATTTATAAGTGCGATTCCACGATAATTACCTGGGTCTTGTTTATCTCCTTTTTTGTGGAGTAGGAACAGTTGAATTTTGGACCATGATTCTGGAGTAATTTCTGTCTGCAAAATAATATTAAACATGTTAAGCAAATAGTGAAGCCAATTTGGCGTAAGATTTTTAAAGAACTCATTATTTACTTTATCATTTCCTGCAGCTTTTTTATTTTTACTGGTATCAATACTTTGGTTTAATTCTACTTGGGTAATCGCTTTGTCAAGAATAGGATGTAAGCAATCCAGAAAAATATTATAATTGTTTGTTATATTTGGGTATATTTCTGAGAAATAAGTTTCCCAGTCTTTTATGTCAATCTCATTGAATCTGTATTGTCTTGGGCTAAGCTGCTTAATCGTTTGCCAGAATTCTATATTATTCTTTGTATTTGAGACAGCGGATTGAATTTTTTGGTTATAGTTTTTCTTACACTGTTTTAATGTATTTAAATATATTCTTTTACTTTTTAGATATAAATCAAGACTTTCTTTATTGCGATTATTATGATATTGTTTTAAGTTTTGATGACAATGATTTTTTAATTTGTAGCACTCTTGTGAAAACCAAGGTTTTGATTTATTTCGTAACTCGTTATATTTAGGCTTAGATATTTGTACCATCTTGGTGTGATTCGCAGCTTCTTTTATAGTAGAAATTAAATTTTCATTTAATTCATCAACATTATTACTATGAAAATAAATATTATATGACTGATTTATAAAAGTTTGAAATTGCATTGTTTTATTTTCGTTATATTTCAACTGAATATTCTGTTTACTTGTCGTCATATTTGATTTATTGCTTTTCTTAGTTAGATTTTTTTTGGTGCAAATTGAATGGCCAGTATTAGTCACGGTTTGTGTAATTTCAAAATGTAAAACATTCTCCAAGAGATTTAAGTTTCCCCATGCCATGTCGATAGTGCTGCATCCATTTTGATTAAAAAAGGTGAACTCACCTGGTATATCACCCTGTGTTCGGCCATTTAAAATGTACATACCCATCCTTTCCATCATTGTAACTAAATTTCTACCTCTCTTGTTTATTTGTGAATGTCGAGAGTTCCTGAATTCCCAAACGTATTGAGATGAAAATAATTCATCGTGAATCTGGTTAAGTTGACCAACATGTGAGTTGAAGTCTCCTACGACGATAATTTTATGATTTAGGTAAGCATCTAAAATTAAATCAAGAGAATCCTCTAACATATTTATACATTCTTCATCATTCAATGTGGGTTTAAGGTAAGTAAAGATTAAAATAAATTTATCGCTGCCGTATATTATTTCTAAGATTATCCACATATTATTTAATTCAATAAGGTTATAAATTATACCGGTTTGATTTTTAATTAATACTATTAAGCCTCCACTCGCCCTCCCTTTACTTTTATCCTTAGTAGCTGGACTACAAATAATATTATTTTGATAATTTACTAAAAAATTAGGGAGAATAACATTTTGATTGTACAACCAAGTTTCATTAATACAGATTATTTCGCCTTGTAATAATTTATTCTGTGTGTCAGGATCTAAATTATGTAAATTATTCATGCCAGAAATATTCCAGAATAGTATACAAAAATATTTTTGGGTAACATTGTTAACAATATTAGTACTTATCTTACTACTTAGAAGGTCAGCGATTGATGAGCTTATCGTGTGGCTCCCGCTGTTTCCCCTAAAAAAGCATGGCCATCATTGTTATTTTTTGTTCTTGGATCATATTTCGGTTTCTGTCTTGGGTTATCTGGAGGTGAACATTGTTCTGGACGGAGCCGTTTGCCACTCGCCGTTGTTTTTCGATTTTGTTTGCGTTTTTCTCTCTCTTCGTGGGATAGGTCTTCGTTTACGTAGATTTTACTTCCTTTAAATTTTCTTCTGTTTTCAAAAATGTTGTTCCTAATTTTGAGGGTCGTAAAAGATACTAGTGTCGGTCTATGTTTGTCAGATTTCCTACCCAGGCGAAATATTCTATCAATGCATTCATTTGATACGTGAATGTCTAAATAGTGCTTGCAAAGGTCAATAAGTGCATTTTCTAGTTCCTGTTGGTTTTTTTCCTCTTCATGTAATCCATAGAATACCAAATTATGACTTTTAACGATTTTTTCAAACTTGCTTAATCTTTGCTGCTGCATCTCCAATTTTTCTTCGATTTTTGTAACATTATTGTTAATATTTGCTATTGCGTTGTTAAATAATTGTATTTCATTATTAGTTTTCGAAATTTCTATTTCAATTTGATCCAATTTTTCCAGTTTTTTAAGTATTTTTGTAATATTATCTTCTAATTGACTCATTGTCCCGCTAGGTTATGTTCTCCACGTGGTCCAGTAAGTTTTAATTCAAATAAAATTTAAATATAAATATTCAATTCTACCTTACTGATTAAGTCCTGGTTATATTACTTTGAATTTTGTAGAAAATTGCGATTTAACTGAAAATAATTTATACTCTGAACAATTGAATGTTTACTCAAAGACTCAATGTTGCCAACCTCGCAAATCAAAGATAAGTTTACTATCTAAGATAATACCCAAATCTTTGACATGATTTACACGATTTACATTTTTACTATCAAAAGAATAATTATAATAATAAGTATTTCTGTTCCGAGTGAAAGTAATACAAGAACATTTATCAAAATTTAGTGTTATGTCATTCAAAGATAAGTAGTCATTAAGTCTATTAAGGTCTTCTTGGAGTGCATAGCAATCTGACAAAGATTCAATAGGCATATAAACTTTTAAGTCATCCGCGTACATACTAAATCTTGCATTATGAAAACATTTTTTAATATCATTAATAAAAATAATGAACAGAAGAGGACCGAGATGAGACCCCTGAGGTACCCCAGAGGTCACGGCAAAAAAATCTGTAGAAAAGTCATTAATTGAAATGCATTGCTGTCTATCAGTGAGGTATGATCTGAACCATTGGAGTAAATTGCCATGTATTCCAAGCATCTCAAGCTTACTTATTAAAAGCATGTGATTAATCTTATCAAATGCCTTGCTGCGGTCTATGTAAACGGCATCTACTTGTACCCTGTCGTCCATAGAAGAAAGTATAAAGTCTATATACTCAATTATATTAGTTTCAATTGACCTGCCTGGGCAAAAACCATGTTGTTCGTAATTTAAAATATTTTTGAATGCTGCATGTAATTGCTTATAAATTATCTTTTCAAGAACCTTCTCAAAAATACAGAGTTTTGAAATAGGGCGGTAGTTTTCAATTAGGTTTCTGTTGCCTTGTTTATGAATGGGTACAACTAAAGCTTTTTTCTAGGCAGTCGGGCAACAACCTTCGGCAAGCGTTTTTTCGTAAATTATTTTCAAAGGAAGACAAAGGGATTCAGAACATTTTTTAATAAATAAGCCAGGGATACCGTCAAGACCAGTACCTTTAGTTACATCTAAATTTGACAATATCTCACGAACATCATCTTCGGAAACATATATATTTTCCAGATTTAAAACTGAATCACAGTAATTGTTTGTGGCAAGTGTGTTACAATTATTACCTTTCAAGAAAGTAGATTGAAAATAATTAGCAAACATATTACAGATTTCACTGGCATCCGATGAACTAGTGTTATTATAAGTCATAAGTGAGGGAATATTCGACTTTTTTACGGAAGATACAAAGTTCCAGAACTTCTTCACGTTTTTAGGAATCTCTGCTTCAACATTGTTTATATAATTCGCATAACAAATTTGGGTCAGTGTTTTTACTTTTCTACGTAGAAAAGAAAATTCTAAATAATATGATTTACATTTGAAACGCTTAAATTTGTTATGGCGCCTTATATTTGAGTTTAATAAGGTGAATAAGTTCAGAAGAATACCAACAGGGATAAGGCTTTTTGGGTATAGATTTTTTCGGAACAAATCTATCAATTGCATCGGATAAAATTACGTAAAATTTATTTAGTGCATCTTCAGTGTTTAATCCACTGAATTCCGAGATCCAGTTTAAATCTGAAAAATAATTATTGATAGAAATATAATCAGCTTTCTTAAATATCGGGACTTTTCTGTGATTAAGTATTAGAGACGAGTTAATCTTGAAATCACAATAAATAAGTAACGGGGGATGATGTACGTCCACTTGGAAAAGAAGTAGAAAAAGTACGTCCAGAAGTTGGGAATAATTGCTAGCAATATGTTACTAACGTAGAAAATTCATACTTCATATATTTTGCTTATCTTCAGCCATGTACATATAGATTTAAATTTTTCTGATTATGAAATTTACAACAAGATTATGATAAAAATTTTGACATACGGTCAAGAAAATCTACTACAATATTATTATAATTTGTAATTTTAAATACATAGGTAATTTTTAAAAATATAATTCAATACAATCCTGTATCTTGTGCATATTTACATTTTGGCACTACCAGTTGCTCAATTCAGTAATGAGCGTTCATTGTTAAAGCAAGCATAACATCTTGGATAAGAATGTTACAGGTCAACTATGGTTCTCTGGAACACAATAAAACTTTTCCCCTTTTAAATAGTTAGGTACAAGCAATTTTCAAGTTTCATAGACATATAATGTACTTTGAAAAGAAACTATATTTGCGTGAAACGTAAAAATATTCACAGTAGCAAAGATTAGAATTAACACAGAGGATTTAAAAGTCATTAGTTCAAATGAAATCTGGACTAGGTATACAGGTTCATATATGACTCTGAACCTCTATCCTCGTAAAATAAATTGACTTTCCAATCTGTCTATGTATATAGATATGTTATCTCTGTTTCACACTAGATGATTATTATATACTGTCGTTATGATACTCTGTTATAATGATAGCTGTCATTGTATTTACCGCCAGCTGTCATTCAACAAGTGGGGTTGTGAATCGAACATCTGATTAAATTCTCTATTTAAGAATATTGAGTGTGGCACCTGAGGCAATGAGTCAAACGGTTAGTAATTTATTCAATTATATCATCTGAATTTAAATCTCATTATTTATTTTTTTAATACAGGAGGATAAAATGAAAGGACGACGAGTAGTTTATACTGTAGACGAAATTAAAATTATGATTCAGTTGTGGTCCCACAGTGATGTCCAATGAAAATTTTCTTCGACACTTAGACACAATGTAATTTGGGACCAGTTGGCAACTAAAATGAATGAGCTAGGATTTGAGCGGACACCGACTGCAATAAAAAATAAAATAAATAATTTGAAATCCGAATACAGAAAACTTAAACCCAGTTCAGGTATGAACCTGATGAATTTATACATTGTATACATATTTCAAGTTATGTTTGCTATGATTTTGTTCTATTTCAGGTTCTAAAACACCCAGCTGACTTTATTGTGAAGATATGCATGCAGTGCTAGGCCAAAGGGATGCATACAACGAAGATTTAGTAGATACTCTGACCCCGTGTAAAGCTGTAAGAATAAGTAATGGTAAGTTTGGTATATATATATATATATATATATATATATATATATAGTCATACAAAAGAGTCTCCGTACGACAGTAGTTTTAATGTATTTTAGGAAAAATAGCAGTCTAAAACCCAATATATTTAATATCCTTTTAACCCAAAATGAAACGCAGTATATTACGTTAATATAAATATAAAATAAACAAATAATTTACTTAATTTATTTATATTATGGTATGAAAGTATTCATAATTTTATGGCAAAAAAGTCTCCGTATGATAACTAAAACATTTACATATTAAACCATTTAATTATGTTTCATAAAGAAATATAATATTTGGAGGGTTTTCCTTTGGTTTTTCCATCAGTAACTAAGCGATAAGTCATTGAATCTACCAAATTTTTGATCACCGATGGCATTATATTCTGCCATTTTACTTGTAATTAATTTTAATTTTTTTTTGGTTTATATTCTTATTTATTTTAAGAATTTTCCGCACTTTCTCAATCTGGTTAAGGTGCTGAGACAGTGACGGATGATTAAGCATATTTTTTTAATATTATACAGTACCCATTCTCTTATAGACGCGAATTATTTGTCGAATTTTTCTGATGCATGAAATTAAAATTACATGTAAAATAATAAATATGTCTGTATATTTATTATTCATTTATATACTTTATAACATATATAACGCAAACGTAACGAAAAAACATAATTTCAAGCTTTTAATTGAAAGTTACATTTGTACCATTAGATTTCCACAGGTTGTGAGCATGCTCTGTTCGTGCCCACGTGTTCTTTGTTGTAACAGACAGTTGTTTACGTTGTGTACACTTGAATTTCAAATTTGTATACTTGCTCATAAGTTCTAAGGGTTAAAAATGACCAAACGAACACCAAAAACGTCGACAAAACAATACAAATTGTATATAGTTTTTGGAAGAAAATAAACTATTAACAACAGGAAAATGTGGAGTAGATAAAAAAAATTTGAACGCGCTCTGGGATAACCTCACTCAACAATTAAATTGTTTTGGTTCTGGGCCTGCGAGAAATGTGGAGGCATGGAAGAAGGTAAAATGAATAACATTCTAAACTGGATTTGAAATGAACTAAAACTACTTTTAGGTATTTAGCGAATGGAAATGCGTAGTAAGGAAAAAAGCCAGGGAGGGAAAAAATCTTACTAAATTAGAAATACAATTATTACAACAAACAAGTTTAGCAGCTGTGGAGGGCATAGCAGTTACAGAAATAGGAGTAAAAAATTTTATAGTAACAAATTATTTAACAATATAACAATATTATTATATTTTTTTTACCATTCTAGCCAAATATTACTCAAAATGAAAAAAACCTTATTACAAGTAACAAGCTTAGCAGCTTTGGAGGGCATAGCAGTTGCAGAAACAGAGGTAATAAATTTTGTGGTAACAAATTAGATTTATTATATTTTTTTTTACATTATTATTGCCAAGTAATGATGAGATAACTACGTCCGACGAAGCCATACCAATTAATTTGGAAGAAACATTCCTACAGTTTGTTCCAGGAGAAAGTATAGAGTTTGTTCCCAAAAATACGCCTGCTCAACCTACTACTCACTCTCCCAGTTCTAGTGGAGCAGGTTAACTAAATTATTATTGAAATATCTACGTAAATTTTGAATTTTCTTAAATTTTAGGAACCAAACGGAAATGGGAAACAACTGAAAATGTATTATTAAAAGAATACAAAGATTCGCAAACAAGACATAATGAAACAATGAAAGGTATTTCGGATGGTTTGCAATCGCAAAAGCTATCAATCGCTATTGTGATATAATAGAAAACAAAACTTAATTTTTTAGTAGTATTTTGATTTTTATTCTTAGTCAATAATGAGACTTATTTATTTGAGTTTAATTATGTTTTTATTTTGCCAAGAGTGATATATTTTTTTTTGTTTTTTAGTGTGATTATATGTATTTACATGTTTAATTATATTTTTGGCGTATTATTTATTTTATGTTTTTTTATTTACTTTCACTGATTGCTGCAATGTGATATTTTCACAACTAAAATATCTAAATACAATATTTGTTCTTAAGGTAGTAGAAAAACGACCCAGGATCACTATGAAATATATTTGAATTTTTTAATGAATGTAAAAATGAAACAAACGAGGAAACCGAACAGGCATGGATAAAATTAACAAATTATTTAAATAATCTCCAAGGAGTACAAAGGAACACAGTGCAATGGAAACAAGTATTTGTTTATTTAATTTATATTATTGACATACATAATAATAATGTAATTTTGTAGACATTTGCCGAGTGGCGTAGCAAAGTGAAAAGAAAGGCTCGACAAATATATATTTCACAGAATGAAACAGGGGGCGGTTTAGGAACAGACAAGTTTCTAACACCAATAGAGAAAAAACTCATTTCGGTTTTAGGAACCATTTGTATTGAAGGGATGGTTGTGCCAGAGTTAAGTCTTGGCAATGATTGTAAGGACGTATTCACGGGAATTGGTCTCATCGATTTAGTTACTAAATATGTGTCGCGAAGTATGAGTTTCTTTTAGGATTTTGAATTTTACTTTAATTGTCAATAATTTTAGGGCAAAGAGTTCCCATTTTGGAACAAAATATAAAAAACCTTTTTAATGATGAACTGAAGAAAGAAGAGATATTTAAGATGCTAATTATGGGATTGGAAGCCGTTTTAAATTCAATTTTTAGACTGATAGAATTAAAATTAAAATAATTATATGTGGTTTAACGTTTGCAGTTTTTAATTAATTAACAATATTTTGAAATGAAAATAAGTTTACTTTTTTATTTATATAAAATACAAATATCTTAATTAAAATGTTGTCGTAATATTCTATTTCTGATATTCCTTCCCTCTCGAAGTAAGTTACCATCGTCTACTGCTAATCGAATATTATTGTTTGGAGGTGCGTCTAAAAATAATAGTTATTTATGCAACAAGAGTAAAAAGTATAGTCTTATTTCATGAATAGGAAAGTTTGACCGAACGAACCGTAGGTGAGTGCGTCAATTCCTATCAGTGAAATAAGACACTTTTTATTCGAGTTGCATACACAATTTTTTTACGTCTGAAATGTAAGCGTGAAAAAAAGTGCCATTGCGTTTCATTATTTCACTCCGCAGCGTTAAAAAAAGTGCAATTTTTTTCACGCTTTCATGAATTAAAAAATGACATACTTTATAAACGCATTTTAATGAAAAAAAGTGTACTTTTTTTAACAGACGTAAAAAAATAATTCATTTTCACAAATTATTAAATATATTTACCTATTTCATCTTCTACATCGACATTTTCTATTTCACCTCGCTGCCAACACACGTTATATAATATTGCACAGCAATTAATTATTGTGGCAGCAACAACTGGGTTATAGTGCGAACTCTGTGCTTTAATAAACACCGGAATTTTGCCTTTAAAACACCATTTAAACGTTCGATGACATTTCTTGAACGAGTGTGTGCAAAATTATATCTGGCATTCTGCAATCGTTGTATGTCATTATTAGCAGCATTTGGAGTCATAACCCAAGGTTCCAGCGGATATCCAGAGTCGCCAATTAGCCAGGACGAATCATGCACAAATCCCGGGTACCGAGCATTAATTGCTAAAAATTTTAAATCAGCACTGCAAATCTACAAACAATGGAAGTTAGAAATTTGCTATCAAACTGTACTGTATAAGTATTTACTTTTTGGACATTAAGGCTGTAATATCCTTTTCTATTGTAAAAAAGAATTCCGGGAGCGTGTGGATCGTTTGTAGGAGGAGCTATTATTGCTATATGAGTACAATCTATTGCACCTATAATACCGGAAAAGCCTCCTCTTTTAAGAAAACTAAAAAAATATTAATAGTTGAAATTGGTAAAAATTTTATTTAATAAACGACAAATACGGATTTGAGCCCAGTAACTTCCTTCTAGTTTTCACAAAAAAGTTCTCTTCGTTAACAAAGAATAAGTAAGAAACTTACTTTTGTTTCTCAGCTGCTCTTTCTCTATCATTTTGCGGAAAATGTATTATATACTGCATATTATTGCATATGGCAGTCGCAACTTCATTAATACATCTACTAATGGAGCTTTGGGACATGGAAAAATTATAATCTTCTCCTACCGATTTTTGATAGCTCCCTTGTGCGAAAAATTGAAGATTTGCTAATACCTAAAAACAAATACATCTAATACTTATTTATAGTTGCTTGCATAATTTATATTACCTTTAATTGATATAAAATACCGTCAGCACGTTGTATAGTTCGTAAATGAGGTGCTATTTCAGCAACTAAATCCAACGCTGTTTGTCGCGACATTCGAAAAATTCCTTGAAATATTTTTTCTGGTAAGGATAAAGGATCACTGACATCTCGAAGCTGCCTCGCATTAATTCTTAAATCTTGTCTACAACAGGTTCAAAAGTAAGTATCTAAACCAAATTCGCAACAGATCGTAATTTCGTTAAATAGTTATAAACAGCAGTTAAACAGATACTTTATCGTATAAAATACATATTTCTTTAAGTTACAGTAATGTTTATTTACCTGTCTCTATGATTTTCAAAAGCATTCACTAAAAGTATAAAGCCGTTCGCAATTTTAATCTAGGTATAACAATCTTGTTGACATCTAGGCAAGTGTCGTGTTAGTCTTGCCAGATTTGTAACAAAAATTGTTGAGATAACAAGATTTTGTTGGCACGTGAATACGAATCTGAACAATTATCTTTAAAATAACAATATCTTATAATGTAACAAGACAAATCTCATAACAATGTACACGTGAATAAGCCTGAATATGTACTTATAAGATTTTATTCCAAATATCTCTCAGGTTTCTTAACTACTCGTTCGCTACGAGTAACAATATCAGCTTTATCGCGCATTGTAGTAACAATCTGTGTTTCCGTATTGTTATTCCTATTTGTACTATGTTGCTTAGGTGAACTAACTAATTCAGGTTTTGATACATTTTCAGTATTGTTCGAAACTGGATCAACAGAATTATAATTTTCAATGTGATCTTCTTGTGCTTCTGAATTGTTCAAATTAGACATGTTTAATGAATTTTTTAAATGATAAGAATTCCTTCGATATAATCTGTTTGCTTCATCTTTGACTAAATACGATCTAGGATAATTTAATTTTTCAACTATTTGTCCTGGTACCCATTGTTTATCTCTATGGATAACTATATTTTGATTTGGTTCAAACGGTTTCCTTTCTTTGGCACCTTTATCGTGATAACTTTTGGACTTTACTTGATTCCGTATTAATTTCTCTTTAATATGAGAATTTAATTTGGTTTTTAATTTCTCATTAGTTATAAGTATACTAGTTTTTAATAGCCTTGACATCAGTAACTCTGGCGGAGTTTTACCTAACGCAGGAATGGGTGTACTACGATGTTCCAATAAGAAATCATCAATAAGCTTATTTTCCTCTAAGGATTTTTTGATAATATTTTTTGAAATATGTACAGCCTTTTCAGACATCTCGTTTGAGCTGGGGTACTTGGGACTCGAATTCGTTATTTTAAAATTAGAACATTTTGAGAAATTATGAAATTCAAACGAATTAAAAGGCATGTTATCGGCAGTAATCTCCTGAGGTATGCCATGTGTACTGAAAATATTTTTAAAATTTTTAATTACTTCTTTAGCAGTTTTAAATTTTATTGTTTTAATTTCTATCCACTTTGAAAAGTAGTCAACTGAAACTAAATAATCACAACCTTGATATGCCTACTTTTTGAAATGGTAAGTCAGGTACTGGATGTGGAATTAAAGGCTCTTTTATGTTAGAACTATTATATTTTTCACAAGTAGGACATTTTAATATGTGGTTTTCAATTTCATTGGTCATACCTGGCCAGAAGAACAATTGCTTAGCACGCATTTTAGTCTTACGTTATACCTTGAAGAGCGGTGTGTAATAAATTTTAAAATAGCGGTCGAAGAGAATATGGAACAATTATTCTGTCGTCAAAATAAACTATTCCATTGTTTACCATTATTTCATTATGTAATTTCCAAAAATGTTTCAGTTTGGAATTAATTTTTTTATTTAAGGGCCATCCGGTATTATAATATTTTATTTCTGTTAACGTGGTATCTTTTTTAGTAGCTATTGCAATATATTGGAATTAAGCAAAATTCTCTTCTAATAACTTTAACAATACCGGGTCCAAACATAGCCTTAATTTTTTATCTGGTTTTTCAACAATTACAAGATTACTGG
Organism: Ophonus ardosiacus; assembly: GCA_943142095.1. Lineage (NCBI taxonomy): Eukaryota > Metazoa > Arthropoda > Insecta > Coleoptera > Carabidae > Ophonus > Ophonus ardosiacus. The sequence goes on along the minus strand of OW964837.1, from coordinate 28,157,042 downwards.
CCCATTCTTTCGGAGTATCTACTTTATATATATTACCCATTTCTGGGTGTGCCAGTATCTACAACACATGTAGACATCGGTAATGATGACGATATATTTTACCGTGTGGGCGCTTACCAGGCGTCACCTCACAGGGGTCACTTTTGTGCCATTTAAAATTGGAAATATTTGGCGCCAGTCGGGATCGAACCCGGTTCCCCTAGGTTCGCGACCAGACACTCAGGCACGCGGCCACGGGACCCCATACCTTTTGACTGCATTTTATCTAATGTTTTCTTCAGTTCAACTCTGAATGCATGAGGTACTCGCCTTGGAGGGTGTATGGTTCCTTGCTAACGGTCATCAACTTTAATTTCATATTCCTCCGGAAATTTTCCAAAACCCTTAAATATTTCTCTATTGGACTCTAGGAATTTCTGTTCACTACTAAATCCAGTAATATTATCAGATCTACTAACTAAATTTAACGAAATGCAACCTGGTAATCCTAGTATAGGTTTCGTTTCGTTGTTACTTATAACTATAAATGTAAATATTTCAGTCTTATTCTTAGCTGTAGTGCTTAATTTTAGTTGTTTTATAGAATTGATTTTAAACCCTCCATATGCTTGTAATAACTTATTACATTTTCTAACTTTATGCTTTAACTTTAACTTATCTATTATTTTATGATTAATTATATTTATTTCTGAGCCTGTATCCAATTTAAAATTAATTGGAATATTGTCAACTTTAATTGACTCAGTCCAACATATTTCATTGACCGATTTGTTTACTAGGTGTACAGACTCAGAATTAAGTATTTCTATAATGGTTACAACAAAACTATTTTCCTCACTATCACTATTATCTTCACTATCGGTTTCTTTGGGTATTTCTTTTACACTTCTCTTATTAAATCTACATCCCACCACAAAATGATTATACCTTTTGCACTTTTTACATTGCTTACCGAATGCGGGCCCATTCTTTCGGAGTATCTACTTTTTATACAATACCTTTTAAATAAATAAATATATCGTCACGGCATATTACCCATTTCTGAATTTGTCAATCTGTGTTGTACACAGATTTCGGTAATGATGATGACATATTTCTTAAGTTTGGGGGGAAAATTTGCAATCCCGCATAATATATATCATTTTCCTTTGAACAATTTATTATGTTGTGTTGAATATATACTAAATGATGAAAATTCATAATCTCCAATTTTATAAGCAACTTAAAATATAAAAAAGATACATTAAATGAAAAGTGGAAAATTTTATGATGTTACTCGTAATTTTCTAAAACAAAATTCCGATTTAGTAATTTTAAAAGCAGATAAAAGTAATACAACTTTTGCAATGTATAGAGATGATTATAATGCAAAAAAAGATGGATTTATTAGATAATGATAAAACTTACAAATTAATAAATAAAGATCCCACGAATATTTTCCAAAATAAGAGTAATAAATTAGTTGACAGACTTTTAAATGAAGAAGTTATTTCCAGTGAACAAAGAAAACAAATGAAAGTAAATTATGCAGTTCCACATAGAATATACGGATTAGTAAAAACACACGAAGAAAATCTACCATTAAGACCAATAGTTTCATGTAATGGTTCACCAACATACAATTTATCAAAATGGTTGGTAAACTTGATTAATAAAAGAGAAAAAAATAACGATTTTAATATTAAAAGAAGTTTTGAATTTTGTGAATTTATTAAAAATATAGAAATACCCAATAATTACATTTTAATTTTGTTGGATGTAAAATCACTATTTACAATATACCTACAGATCATTAGAAAATATTAGTAAAATATATGAAGATGTTCAAATGGAAAACCTGTCAAAAAATGTATTACTTGAAATTTCGAAATTTTACATGGATGCGAGTTACTTTCTTTTTGAAAATGAGATTTGGAAACTAAATTTTGGTGTGGCTATGGGAAATCCGGCGTCGGTAGCAGTTGCTGAACTTGTGATGGATGATTTGATGCATAATTGTTTAGATAAAATAACATTTGAAATTCCTTTTATTAAGAAATATGTAGATTTAATTTTAGCAGTTCCTCAAGATAAAATAGAGTTCATAGTAGATATATTTAATTCGTATAATCAGAATCTTCAATTCACACTGGAAGTGGAAACTAATAATCAAATTCCGTTCCTGGATATGCTTTTAATTAGAGAAAACAACAGCATAAAAACTAAATGGTATCAAAAGGAAACTAATACTGAAAGATACATCAATTATGCATCAAATCACCCCATCAAACAAAAAATAAACACTGCACTTGCATTAAAAACTAGAAACACATATTTTTGAAAAATAATTTTCCATTAAATTCAACAAATAGATTATTGAATTATAACAATAGCGAAAGTACCAATAATAATGCAGGAAAAAATAATAATAAAAGATATTTATCGATTCCAAATGTAAAAGGATTATCTCAAAGAATAGTCAAATGTTTAAAAAATGATAAAATTAATATTGCATTTAAAAACTGAAAGAAAATTTAAAATCTTTATAGCACCTTAAAATCGAAGATAAAAGATAAAATGAAATCAAACATAGTATGAAGTATTCCATGCAAAGATTGTAATAAGGTTTATATTGGCCAGTCAAAGAGATATTTAAAAGATAGATTACCAGAACATTATAATAGTGAAACAAAGAAAACACAAAACAATCAAAGTGCTCTAGAAACTATGATAAAGTAAAAATTTTAGAACAAGAAAATAATTTAAAAAACGGTCGATTTTGGAAATGATCCACAAAAAAAATAGTATAAATAATAGAACGGATATAGAAAATTTAAGTACAGCTTATTATAAATTTATATAATATTTTATTTTGTTTTCTTTTTATAATTATAAATTTAGGAGTGTCACCACTTGCGTATATTTTTGAATAAAACCAAGGTTTTTTACATTTAAAATTATTTTCGTTACTAGTTTTCGTGTATTTACACACTATGAAGCCGCTTTTTTAATTTTAATTGCTGACTCATCATTATAAATTATAATAATCTCTATTTTCTCATGTATTTTCTTTAATAAGTTTATGTACTTAATTTTGTTAAGTTAGATAGATTTAAAAAATATTTAGATTATATATTTTTTCTTTCGCATCTGAATAGGAATTGTACGTTGAAGGTGAAACTTTGTCCAACAGAGTCATGAATAAGGTATAAATAAATACCGAAACGTCGATGAAAAAGAAAAATTAAATTTATTTATTTCCTGGACCGACATCCCCAAAAATTGTTTTCCTTACTTCTAATATAATTAATGTTTTTGCTGAACAAAACATTCGAAAGAAACAATTTTGATTTAGTAATTTTTCTTTGTCTATAATATAGAATTAATAGTTTTTTTTTTAAAAATAAATGTTTTTGTTTATACGTATTATACATAACGTTTTCTTTTACTTTGTATTGTCTACATGGTAAATAAATGCGAGTACATACGTAATTAAAAACCCTCTTCTTATATTTTTTGTATATGTAACTGGTAACCAAATAAATTAAATTTAAATTATTAACTAATTCTATGTATGATAAATAAGGCCACATTTAGATATACAGGTGTTATATTTTAATGGACTCAGGAAATATCTCGCTTATTTATTAAGTTAGTAATTTCTTTCATATAACATGATTTATACAGCAACATGTAAGCTACTTGATGACGGATGTACATTCATGATACCACTTCCGGTTTATTAGTAATTAATATCAACTTTGAAATTTCAAATGGAACATAGTATATTATTTTACAAATTTGAAAAGTACATCAAATTTGCTTTACAATCATGTAAAATAATCCGTATGTTACATTATTAAAAAGTAAAATGGCGGGCACTTTTTTATACACCTAATTAGAAAGAGAATAGTGAGCCATGACTGTGGCTTGAAATGAAACAACTAAAACAATTGTAACTATTATTATTAAACGAAATGAAGAATAAAATTGAAGCGGCAATTGAATCTTTATCTGCAGACCAAATAGAAAGGGCTACTTATTCTGTTTCAAAACGTTGTGAAAAATGTATTCAAGAGGCTGGGAGACATTTTGAATATTTGCTGTAAAATCATTTTGTTATTAAGTGTTCCGTATTCTTATTTTCTGTATTATTGCAAAAAAAAAAAAATATTTCGTTTATAATAATAGTTACAATTGTTTTAGTTAATTGTTTTATTTCAAGCCACAGTCATGGCTAGTGATCTGCCATTTGAAAGTTTCATTTGAAAAATTGAAACTTTCAAGTCGTAAATTTCATAAAACTTTCGCACGCTGCACTACTCATGTGCCGTGCAACTCTCTGCAATGGAGTTGCGCAGATGAACATGCATGCATGTGTTTTCATGTATGTTTTGTTCCGTACTCGGTAAATCTACAAGCTGGAACTTGTATATTTCTCCAATATAAAATTCGCAATTCAGTACATTTTAAATATGGTGAAAATTGAAGGCAAAATTTGGCGATATTTCACTGAAATAAAAACAAGATAATAAAATACGTGTAGAGTGGTAAAAATATCTTTAAAAATGCAACTAAAATGATCAATCATTTGAATAAGAATTGCTTAAAATTACAAAAGAAGTGAAAAATTTATTTTCATAAAGTGTTACTAGTTATACGAAGAGAAACGACGGTAGTTATTTGACTGAATTATCAGATTCTTCATAAAGCATACCAAGTATTTCAAATTCAACTGAAAAATGTTAAATTTCTTGAAATTTAAATGGAACTTTCATTGAAATTTATTGTGAAACATTTCATGAAACTTTCGATGAAATTTTCATATACAATATCCTAAGTGCCAGGCATATTACCGAAAATTTTCCCGACCTGTCACACAAGTGTTCGTTGCAACGAGAATTGCCCAAGCGCGACGCGCGCTGGCAACTTTCAAGGAGCAACAAACACGCGTGTGAGAGAAGAAGGGAAAATTTGCGGGATATATATGCCTGCACGAGCGATATTTGTTCCGACAATCGCTAGAACAAAAATAATTTATAGAAATATATCAAATAGTTCGAGTAGGTAGCTGTCATTGATTGTCATGACGATGAGTAAACAATTGTTTAAATGTTTGAAAAAATTTGCACTCCTGCTTATCACCTCGTAATTTCGTGTAAAAAAATAGCAAAACAGATATGGTTTCTCGGTTTGGTTCCGACTGGCTTGAAAAAATCAACGAGGAAGTTAAAAACTGTGCTCCATTTAACACAGTAAAATCAAGAAAATCTCTATGGGCGCAGTTTAAAATAAAACACCTGTATACGACTCAGTGGCGTAGCTATGGGGGTAGGGTTTACGGGTTCAAATCCTCACCTTCCCCCCTCCCCCCAGAAATATTTGAAAAGTTTTAAAAATTATGTATATTGCTGCAATCCGTTAAAGATATTCTCTTTTCCTCGCTCTTTCCTAAAACGTTCTGTGATCTGGCAATTTATTTTTGTACACGAAAGGGGAAAAACATGCATTTACACATCCCTTAAAAAATGTAACTTTCAATTATAAGGCATTTGACCTTGAATAGAAAAAAATTTCGTCTGCGGCGCATTTTTTATCTGAATACCTTGCCTCACCAATTTTGAGTCGCCACTGAAGACTAAGAAAACAAATTTCGAATAAGGTCCTGTATTCAGAAAGCACCCAATTTTTCTTGTACAGGGTGCGGCAGGGAAACTTGCTGATTTGAAAGGTCAATAAAAGAAAAAGTATTTCACATATCGGTTTAATTCTTTTTTTATCTTATTGTACACATCCTGAATTTTTGTCTCAAGTGGTTTTAAAAATGACATCGGACAAATAGCGGCCCTCATTAGCGATACACTGATCCACCCGCTTTTTGAAGTTTCGCTCCACTCTTTCAAGCATATCGACGGGAATGTTGGCGATGGCTTGGCGAATGTTGTCCTTTAGGTGTTGCAGGGTCCGTGGTTTGTCATTGTAAACAATGGATTTGAGATATCCCCATAAAAAGAAGTCACAGGGAGCCAAATCGGGGGAGCGCGCCGGCCACAGTACGTCACCCCTCAAGGAGATGAGGCGCTCGTGGAAGTGTTCCCTCAAAAGTTCCATTGAAGTTCTCGCTGTGTGTGCCGTGGCTCCGTCCTGCTGGAACCATACGTCCCCAAGTTCCATTTCTTCAAGTCTTGGGAGAAATAATGCCTCAATCATTTCTCTGTAGCGAACTGCATTCACAGTAACAGTGCGTTCTTCTTCCTCGAAAAAGTAAGGCCCAATTATCGCAACTCTCGACAATGCACACCACACAGTAAGACGTTCACAATGAAGTGGCTTCTCATGAAGTTCACGGGGATTGGTACCACTCCAATAACGCATGTTCTGCTTGTTTACGCAGCCGGAAAGGTGGAAATGGGCCTCATCACTGAAAAACACGAGGGCGTCGTGAGGCAAGTTATGGAGCGCTTCACATGCAGTTTGGCGAGAAACAAAATCGCGTTCACTCAGCTCTTGCACCACAGCAAGTTTGTAGGGATGAAACTTGAGTTCGTCGTGAAGAATTCGTCTCACAGTGCGATCAGAAATCCCCAAAGCACCTGCGTGTTGACGCGCCGAACGCCGGGGAGAGCGCAAAAACGACAGCCTTACCCTCTCGACGTTTTCTGGGGTTCTGGAAGTCCGTTGACCTCCAGGCCCTTTTTTTGCCACACTGCCACTTTCCCTGAATGCGTCCACCCACGAAACGATCGATTGCCGGCCAGGAACGGGACCCGTGGGATGAATGTTGAACCGAGTTCGGAAGGCACGTTGGGTGGCGACCACCGAATGGCCATTGGAAAAGTAGGCCTCGACGGCGAACGCACGTTCCTCCTTTGTCCAACGCATGACGACAATTGGCTTGAGCGGAAACAAAACTTCAAGACACCCTCTTTCGAATGAGACCCTCCCTACCTCTTTCTGACCACACCACGCTCATTGGCGCAAAATTCAAATCAGCAAGTTTCCCTGCCGCACCCTGTATAATTCGTCCCCAAATCAACTTGAATCCATAGTCAGCAATATTAGTATACAAATAAATTTAAAAACTACAGCGAAACGGCCCAAATAACATGTAGAATATTCAAAAAATATCCCTGTATGTGAAAAACCTGCAGGAAGTAACCTTAACCATAAAATATCAAAAAAGAAAAAAAAAAACGAGTTGAAGTTAAGCAATTAAAACAAATGAATGACCAAGTACTTGTGCCTTTAAATGAAATGAACGCTAATTTGTTCGCAATGAATGAAAATTTTGTAAGATTGCTGGACGTGTTGGAGAAACGAAGCAACTGAAAGCCTTACTTTAGCATGCAACGCCTTCAGATGCACTCTAGAATTCATACCCTTGCCAACATTCACACCCAGATATCGTACTTCGGACACATGGCGCAGACTCACTCCTCCCGCTCGCACCACTGGAGGTCGGTTTGCCGACAACCTATCCTTCAGGACAGTGGCGGCGCTAGGCTCTGAAATCTAGGGGGGGCAGTAGGTACCAGGAAGAAAATTAGGGGGGCATATATTATTTATCATTTTAATAATAAATAACAATGTTGTCAATATTAAATTTATTTGGTACCAAACAAATATAAATATAATATAGAGTAGAATCTCTTATAGCATGCTCTCCTACAACACTCCAACTAAATTTACGACTCACATCAGTCTATTACAACATGTCAAAAATCTCACATATAACACGTGAAATAACACAAAATCGGCGCTTCTTACTGTAACGTGCTATAATACAGTCGAGCGTCTCCTACTGCACGAATCTTTTACAACACGAAACGAGTTAGCGCGTGCTGTAGGAGATTCTACTGTATGAATAATAAACAAAAACAAGCATATTCTTTAAAAATAAAACAAAAAATGTTCTCTAATATAATTAAAAGAAAATATGATAAATACAAAACACAGCAGTGATTTAGTTATACTAATTTAATCCTTCGGTTTTTATTTAAACTTGCAAATTTGTCTACAACTTCATTAAGGTCTATTAATTTTGATATGTCTTTTTCTACACTTAATATACTAATGTTGTTTAATCTTTCATTTGTCATTCTTGTTCTTAAATAACTTTTAATTCTTTTTAAAGAGGAAAACGATCTTTCACAAGAAGCTGTTGATACAGGCATTAAAATACAAATTTTTACCAAATTATAAATGCATTCAAATGCTTGCTTATATTGTTCAACGAATGGCAGAAACTCCATGAGTGATTTAATATTTTTATTTTCCTCCCTACACAAAAGTTTCTTAACTAGCGTTATTTCTGAGTCTAAACAATCACAACTTATGTTATAATGTTCTGCTAATTTAATTAAATGAATTTTATTGAGGAATAAATCATCTGTGCGGTCAAAAGCTTGTAATGATTTTAAAATAGTATCATTTTTTGTAAATCTCATTACAGCAGCACCATCGTATCCTTGTGCTATACAATTGCTTAATGAAATATTATTTTCATCTAATATTGTTTTTATATAATTTGCAAAACTAGCAGCATCTAGCATACCGTTTGCACTTTTAAACCCTAAAAACCTCTCCTGAATTGCATTTTGATGCAAGTACCGGACTATATAATATTGTCTCATGTGTCAACGTGAGTAGACGTTCGTTTTGTTCGTTTTGTTGCTACTATTGTAAGTGAAGCCGTCATCAGTCAATTCAATGACGAAAATGTGATAAAAAAAATTTATTGACATAGTCTTCGATAAAGTGCAAGAACAATTCGCTAAACAAAAGCTTCATTATGAAGCCATCATTAACGAAATCAGTGCTGAAAACCGTGTTCTTAAAGACAAACTTGACCAGCAAGAACAATATTCCAGGAGGAACTGTGTTCGCATTTTTGGTATTCCGGAGGAGGCGCATGAAAACACAGAAGTAAAGGTCAGTACTGTGTTCAAAAATCATCTGTCACTCAGCATCTCACCCCATGACATTGAAAGATGCCACCGTGTTGGGAAAGTAAGGAAACCAGCAGAAATTATGAGTGCAAGTGAGGGTGTTGTGAGTGCCACAGTTCCCGTATCTCAGCCGCGACCCCGGCCTATAATAGTAAAATTTTTGTCGTATAAAACACGTGCATTAGTTCTTAAATCGAGATCACATTTAAAAGGCACGAAAATTACGATTAAAGAGGACTTGACTAAAAAACGATTGGAACTCTTAAAACAGTATTCAGATAAATTTGGCTTCAAAAATGTATGGTCAATTGATGGTAATATTTATTATAAAATAAATGGCAAAGTTGATAGGGCTAATTCATTAGATATGTTGGAATAATAATATAAATAACTTCTATCGATTCTATCAGAACTTTTGTCTCTTCAAATGGAGTGATTTTGCATCTTGTAAATTTCACGAATACGAGTCTGTTTTTTGTTAAAATTATTAATTAACCTTACTTTGCTGGTATAACTTTAGGTTGTTGAACCTTACTTAGTTTTTGCAAGAACAAACACTTGTCTTTTGTATAGTTTGTCTACAGTTATTCTTATATATTTTTATTTTTTTGTTGTAGTACGTTTACATTACATACTTAAAAATGAATATTTTGTATCAGAATGTTAGAGGTTTGAATACTAAGCTAACAGAAGTCTATGCAAACTCTTTAGTTAATGATCATGATGTAATTGCTCTATCTGAAACATGGTTAACTAATTCTGTATATGATGGGGAGATCTTAGATGCGAACAATTATGTGATATATAGACATGATCGTGATTTTGGAATATCTAATAAAACTCGAGGCGGGGGTGTGATGTGTGCTGTGAGTACGAAATATAGATCATCATTAATTCATTTACCATCTCATACATCCATCTCAGCTGATATTGTTGGTGTTCAGATTCAGCAAAGTTGTGGCAAAAGTTTAATTATTGTTGTATTTTATCTACCTCCACCAATTTCACTAAATGATCTTAATACATTCTTCGATATACTCGAATTCTGTCAAACCTTATTCAAGTCTGATTTTGTGGTTGTAGGTGATCTGAATTTGAGCAAACTCGTTGAATATTATAACAATGGGTTCACTAATAATGTTATTAACAGATTTTTAAATTTTTGTGACCTAATTAATGGTAATCAGTATAACAAGATTTTAAATTGTGATGGTCGTATTCTCGATGTCATAATATGTAACAATGAATGTGTTGTTTCTAATGAATCTAACCCTTTAGTTCCTGAAGATAAATATCACCCAGCCTTAAACATATGTTTATCTACAAATTATAATTATAATAGTTGTACATTAAATAAGAATAATTTCCTTAACTTCCAATTTGCAAATTTTAAACTTATGTACGAATTATTGAAGTGCACTGATTGGGAAGTATTACATCAATATAATGATGCTAATTTAGCATTTGATAGTTTTTATGAAATACTATTTAATATATTTGAAAAATGTGTTCCAATCACGTGTCGTAAGAAGAGGAAATATCCTCTTTGGTTTACTAAACAAATAATATTTGATTTAAAAATTAAAGACAATTACAGAAAACAGTATTTGCTATCAAATGATAAACATTATTATGATCTTTTTAAATCTTTACGAACTAAAGTGAAATGTAATATAAAAACAGCATATAAAAACTATATTGCCTCAATGGAAGGTAATATTGTCAATAACCCGAAAAAATTCTGGACATTTATTAATGATAAGAAAAATGTTACACGCATTCCTGGTGATATGTTAAAACAAAAATTTCAACGACACTGGCAGTATTGTTGAAGGTTTTGCTGATTACTTTTCTACTGTTTTCCGTGATACAATTAATGTTGACTATTCAAATATATTCAGTGATTCATTGACGTCAAATTTTCTTTCCATTGCTCATATTTCCGAACATGATATATCTAATGCCATTAATAGCTTAAAATCGTCCTGTTCACCTGGACCTGACAATATTCCACCTTACATTCTTAAGGGCTGTCGTGATCTATTTGTCAAACCATTGTATATCCTGTTCAATTTATGTTTAAAAACAAATACTTTTTCCTTCAGTTCTTAAATATTCGCGCATTTATCCAGTATTTAAATCAGGTGATATACATGATATCACAAATTATCGGCCTATATCAATACTGTCAAGTGTTGCTAAATGTTTTGAAAAAGTGTTATACAAATACATTTATAATCATGTGAAGCAAATTATTACCCCAGAACAACATGGTTTCATGGAAGGAAAATCGACTACCACAAATCTTGTTAACTTCACACAATTTATTTCTAATAACCTTCACAGTAATAATCAAATTGACGTACTTTACACAGATTTTAGTAAAGCTTTTGATACAGTAGATCATAACATAATGCTTTACAAATTGCAGTACCTATACAACTTTTCACCTGGTTTAACAGAATTTTTAAGATCATATATTAGTGATCGTCAACAATTTGTAGGTTACAATAATTATACTTCTCGTTACTTTACGCCTAGCTCTGGCATACCACAGGGCTCGAATCTGGGTCCCTTGCTTTTTATACTGTTTGTTAATGATATCACTCGCTGTTTGTGCACTATTATATGCAGATGATTTAAAGATATTTAAAGTTATTAATAATGATGATGATTCTCATGACATGCAGCTTGACATAAACAATCTGTTGGATTGGTCTTTTTCAAACTCTCTCCCATTCAACATCTCTAAATGTAAGATTATGACATATTCTGTCAAAAAATTTGTATGTAACTACATGTATTTCATGGGTAATGATTTTTTAACACGAGTGTCAAGCATCAAAGACTTGGGTGTTATATATGACCCCAAATTAATTTTTGATCTGCATGTTAATTATACTGTTAATACAGCATATAAGAATCTAGGATTTATTATTCGTAATACTCAGAGTTTCATTAACATTAACACACTCAAATCTTTGTACTTTGCATTCGTACGTTCAAAACTGGAATATTGCTGTGTCGTATGGAATCCGATTTATGACAAATATAGCTCAGAGTTAGAATGGGTTCAAAGGAAATTTATCAGGTATTGTACATATAAAACTACGGATGCATTTGATATATATATACTTACAGTTATACTTTGTCACTTAAAACTTTTGACATACTATCGCTCGAGAATAGACGAACAATAATTTCTTGTGTACATTTGTATAAATTATTGCACAATAAGATTGACGATAATGCTACCCTAAACTGTATTTGTCTAAACGTTCCACGAATTACATCTCGAAACAAATCTGTAATTACATTTAATTTAAAAAATGTGAAAACAAATTATGAATCTAAAGCACCTTGTAGAAGAGTATGTACACTATTTAATGAAATTAACTCCACCTTGAACATTGATATATTTAACTGTAGTTTGCAGAGATTTAAGAATGTAATGTTTCAGTATTTCATTAATAAGTAAATGTTTGTATTGTACATATGTAATTTTTATGTTTTATGTTACTTACGTTGCTTTGTTATATATTTGTAAAATTTTCTCACCCCTCAGTAATTGGGATCTTTGATCCTGTTGAATGGGTTAACAATAAATAAATAAAAATAAATAACAGTTATTTGTTCATCTATACTCAAGTCTTTTGTTTCGTCAGACATTATTGCAAAAAAATTTGATTCCTTTACATCGTCTGAATTTTTTTTACGTACAATGGTCGCCATAATAGAAATTAATAAATTTTGGATATCAAGATGTAGGTATTTAGCATTCTTTGAACTATCCTGTAACTTTTTTTGTACAATGGTGTCATGTTTACTTATCAATAACATTAATTATCTTAAATTACCTTTATTTAAACTTAAAACACTTTCATCATGACCACGTTGAGCAATATCTTGCGTACATGTAAATAATAAACACTCACATAAAGTTTTGATGTAGTGTCTGTTTTCTTTAATTTCATTTTGGTATTGATCATTCACCATTTGTTCAATATTTGTTTTCTGTTTCTTTAATTTCATATAATTTATATATTTTATAACACACATTTTATGTTGTTCAGATTTATCATGTTTTACTAGTCCTTTACTTGAATCAAGTGCATTCTTCCAGTTGCGAAACCCTTCATTCACAAAAATGTTTGCTTGATTTACACCATGGAAAAATCGGCAGTATAAACAAAAAACACTGTCTTTTATAACACTATACTCCAACCATGTAAATTTTTTAAACCACGTTGATTTAAAGCTTCTCATTCTTTCACCTTGTTTAACTTTTGGATACTGCGATAGTATCGGCTGACGTGGTCCTTCTTCAGGAGTCTGTGACAAGTCGCTAGGTCCAGAAACAGTAAGAATTGTTTGTTCTGGTTCAGGTCTCACTGTTGGGGTATGTACGCCAGTTTCATTATCATCACTTATATCATCCTCACTAGTTTTATTTTGAGAAGAACTAGACTCACTATCACTTTCTTCAGTAGCACTTAAGTTACAAGATGTCACCATTTCATTCGTTTTTAATATATTTTCTAAATTACTGCTTGTACTGTCGATACTGGTCGAAGGCAGTATCAGTTTTTAATTTTTTTTTATCTGATTCAGATAAAAAATAATTTTTAATATTATTTGTGCGCTTCATATTTATTTTTACTTTACTCTTTGACCACAAATTAACGAATGAGCATTGAGATTTTCATCACTCGTATAAATACCAAAATTTGTAAAACATGTTTGAACTTGCTAAACTATGCACGTGGACGAGTAAGTAAAGTATAGAACAATCTTAAAAACTAATTACAAGTTCATTGCGTCGCTATCGGACTCGCACAATTAATTTGACAAGTTTGGACAAGTTCGGCAGCGCGTTTATTATAACACCAATGATAATCATAGTTAAATGCAGATAGATATTTTTAGATACATGTTTTTTTTTGTATTTCTTTCAGTGTTTCTGTCTTTTTTAAATGTTAAGATATTGCTAGCAAAAATTTTTAGATTGACACTAAAAGTCGGGGGGGCCAACCAGGGGGCAGTTCGAGGAAGCGAGAGGTGTCCCGCTCCAGCACCAACCTACTCCCACCCTCTACGTGAAGAAGCAAATCGTCGACATAGACGGCTTATCTGCATCTAAAAAAAAAACAACATAATTTTTTAGATTATAATAAAGTACAATTTGAACGTTTTTCGAGTGGTAACCTTTCAGGTTTAAATAATTGTGCTTCTGTTCAACATGAGTTAGTATATCGACACAAATACAATCGATAACTCTGAATGTTCTAGGAAAAGCAGTCAATTCTATAAACCTATGCTTCAGTATTTGCTTAGCTATCTATTTTGGAAATTTTATCCAGTTTTCAATCAGATAATTAATAATTAAATTGCTTACTTCTCTAAAGTAATTACTTATGGATCTTTGGCTCATTGGCAACACATAATTATTACCAACAGTTCTCTGGTAACTGTCGCGTAAAATCTTTAAGCAGCAAAAATTCGTAAAATTAGGTTTAGTATTTGGATGAACTGATTGTGTCATATGTGGGCTTAGTTCTTCAAATAAATAATTTACCATAACTTTGTTCAATGTAAATGTCTTAATAAATTTGTTATCTCACAACTCAAATGGATCACGATATAAATTGTACGTCTATGCAAAAAAAACATTTAATGTCAGATTGACAATCAATATTTTTTCCAGAGAACACATTGATTTTTACCTTTTTATAAAGTTTTGAACTATGAAGTGATTGGTCAGTTTTAAAGGCCTCTAGTTCTTGTAGAAAGTATGTTAAACAAAAATTATTGCCAGATTTACTATCTTTGGGGTCAGTTCTACCATTGGTTAAGCGTTGATCACTTACATAACACCCTGTATATGTATGTTCATTGTTCTGTACAGTTAACATGTATAAATTGAAATAGTATTTTATTGTCTTTTTTATCGAGAAGTCCGAAATTACATATATAGTATTATATACAGATCAGATCGTATTAGTAGTCTGTTCTAATATTTTATAGTGGTGTAGTGAAAGAGTGCTTCAGTTTTGAGTTAACGAAGAAAAAGTGTCTCAGTACATAAGGCTTATATTTGCAAATTTTTAAGTCAGTGAGTGCAAGTTTTAACAAAATTATTAACGGCTATTCACCTGCAGTAAGTCATATCTTTTATCGTTACTTTTTGCACATAATCATCATAACTATTTACAATGGTCAACATCTGTCCAACGTGCAAAACTAATGTATATCGTAGCAATCCATGGTTGGTTTGCGGCGGGCGTTGTCATAATTTTTTTCATTATAATTGTGCATCTGTCTCTCAATCCACTAAAAATGAGTTACTAGCTAACGATAATTTACTCTGGATTTGCACAGAATGCAAATCTCCTGCATCAAATTTGCCACAGTCGTCTGATACTAGCAGCTACACTCTAAATGATATAATGGATTCACTAAAAGAATTAAAGCGTTCCGTCGATTTTTGTAGTAACAAAATTGATGATTTTGAATCTAAAATACAGGTCATTAATGAAAAAGTAAAAATAATCCACACTGTAAAGCTGAATGTGAATTACTGAAAGCTAAAGTCGCTGATTTAGAGCAACGTTCTCGCATTAACAATATTGAGATTGTTGGAATCCCTCAAAAGGAAAATGAAAATTTGATAAATATTGTTACCAAGCTCAGAAAAACAGTCAACTATCCCCTTCAAGTCAACAAAAATCTATATACGAAAAACGGATACATCTCCCATTATTATCATTAATAGTGCTACAGATCTGAACAAAATTAAGTAATGTTTTTGTTCTCTGTTCTCTATAATAGCATTTGCAATTGATTTTTATTTTAAATGAGTTTAAATGTGTATTATCAGAATGTAAGGGGTATTAAAACTAAACTTTTAGATTTTTACAATGAAATCGCTTCTTGTGATTATGATCTAATATTTTTCACCGAGACGTGGTTAAATAGTAGTGTGGTGAATTCCGAAATTTGTGACCTAAATAAATATTTCCTTTATCGGCGCGATAGAAGTGATCCGTCCAAATCTGATGATGGTGGCGTACCACTATTAATTGCAAACAGATTTAAAACAAAGTTGCAACAATCATGGTGTTTAACAGCCGAGGATATTTGGGTTACCATCACTCATTCCAGTTTCACATTACATCTGTGCTGTGCCTATATTCCTCCATCGTCCCCCTCTGAAATATACTCTGATCATTTTAATAACTTGTGTGATATCAGTGTTCGCTTCCCAGACAGTACTTTCTTGGTTGTAGGCGATTATAACCTTCCTAACATAGACTGGTCTCCTAAATTTAATTATTATGTTCCATCTAATTCAAATAAAAATCATATTTACACTGAATTCACTAACATGATCAATGTTTGTAATCTGTCTCAATTTAATGGTGTACGTAATTCTAACTATAGGATTTTAGACTTAGTACTGTGTAACGTGGACTGTAAAGTTGATATATGTGACTCTCCCTTATCAAAAATAGATCACTATCATCCTCCTATTGAATTGCTGCTAAATTTACAAATAGCCAAAGAACTTTCTTACAACATTTCATCTATGAAAAATTTTAATAATTGTAATTATGAAGAGTTAATTTATAAATTATCTGCAATCAATTGGCAATGTAGGCTAAATAATAGCAATGTAAATTCGAATTTGGATACTTTCTACAGTATATTGCAAACTTTACTAAATGAGAATGTACCTAATAAATACATGAATAAAATAAACTATCCTTTGTGGTTCTCTTCACATGTGATCAAACTTATTAGAGAGAAACAGAAAGCTCATAATAATTGGAAAGTATATGGGAGAATGTCAGATTATGCTTTATTTTCTTCGTTACGAAGTAAAATCAAGGTCAAAATCAAAGAGGATTTCAATGCATATATTAACAATATCGAAACTAACTTACATAATAACCCAAAATCATTCTGGAAATTTGCTAAAACTTTGAGAAAAAATAGTGGCGTACCGAATTCAATGAAATACAACGATCAGGAGGCAAATAATGGTTTAGAAATTAGTAATCTTTTTGCTGAATATTTTAAGTCTGTTTTTGTACATACAAATGACTCGGATGACATTATTAACATAAATCTAAATGTCAGTACTAATTCTTTAAATTTAGGTAAAATTCATTTAAATCGAAAATGCATTCTAGAATATTTGGTAAATCTAAACATTAACAAGGGATGTGGGCCAGATCAAATTCCTGCTAAATTTATAAGAACTTGTGCGTATTATCTGGTTGAACCATTATTCATAATATTTAATCAATCCCTTGCTTCTGGTGTTTTCCCTGTTATTTGGAAATTGTCGCATATAACACCCATATTTAAATCGGGTGATACACATGATGTTACCAACTATAGGCCAATTTCTATTCTATTTACTTTTAGTAAAATTTTCGAAGCACTTGTAGTAGAATACATAAAAAAAAGATCTTGAAAGTATAATAATTCCGGAGCAAAATGGTTTTTGTTCTGAAAAGTCTGTTCTCACTAATTTAGTCCCATTTACAGAATTCATAAAATCTCATATAGACAAAAAAACTCAAATTGACGTAAATTTACACCGACTTTAGTAAAGCCTTTGATCGGGTCCATCATTCCTTGTTAGTAAAAAAATTATATTTACTGGGGATACATGGTTCACTTTTGCGGTGGATTAAATCATATGTAACTAATCGATCACAGTTGGTTTTCTGCAATGGCTTCAAATCAAATTTGATACTTGTAAAGTCTGGTGTTCCCCAGGGCTCCCATTTGGGACCAATTTTATTTAATCTGTTTATTAATGATATTTCAAATTGTTTTCGTTATTCGAAGTTTTCTTCATATGCAGATGATTTGAAAATTTTTAGAGCCATTGAAAATAATACTGACTGTGAATATTTGCAAGCAGATTTATTTCGATTAGAAACTTATTGTAAAGATAATATTTTTTGTCGCTTAATGTCTTAAAGTGCTTTATTGTAAATTATACTCGAAACCGTGAAACTATCCCATATTATAGTATCAATAACTCTGTGCTAGAGAATAAAAATATAATTACAGACATAGGAGCGACTTATGACTGTAAAATGTTATTTAATTTTCATTTTGACAAAATGGTCAGAGTGTCATTTAAAATTCTAGGATTTATTATGAGATGTTGTAAATATTTCAGAAGGCCTGATTCCATTATTTGTCTTTTTAATTCTCTTGTTCGATCTAAACTTGAATATGCCTCTGTGATTTGGAAATATTATGTTAACAGAAACTGTTCAGAAAAAATTTGTTAGATTTCTGTGCTTTAAATTTCATGTTAGCATCGAAAATTATTCGTGCAAGTTGGAACATTTTCACATGTTATCTCTTCAAAATAGAAGGATTATTGTGGACATGTTATTCTTATATAAAATTTTCAATATTTTTTTGTATACAATTAATTTAATTAATCATTTTAATTTTTATGTATCTAATAAACAAACTAGATCTAATTACTTATTTTTTGTTCCACTAA
Organism: Ophonus ardosiacus; assembly: GCA_943142095.1. NCBI lineage: Eukaryota > Metazoa > Arthropoda > Insecta > Coleoptera > Carabidae > Ophonus > Ophonus ardosiacus. The sequence continues at coordinate 28,138,580 of OW964837.1, read as the reverse complement.
GTAACACTAAAAACAATAAAAATTCACCCATAAACAGAATTATGAGTACTTATAACTCAAGATTTTCGCATTTGGATATATTCCATCTTTCATTAAATAAGTTTAAAACAAATATTATTGAGGAACTCTCTTAATTAATTAAATTGGTTTTCAATTTGTCATTTGTTAAACACTATGTATTTATATTATTGTTATTTATGTATAACTGTACTTCTGTGTGTTAATTTTCCGTGGGAACCTGTTATTGGTCTTTGACTGTTGGTTCTCTTAACAAATAAATAAATAAATAAATATAAGAAACATATTTGTAATTTTCTTTTTTTCCGTTGTTTTGACGTGCTGTAAACATTAAGTAATGTAATATGGTTAAATAAATAAATATAAATAATAAAATCTGTCAAGATTATAGTTAAAAAAAAATGGAAAAGGGAAATAGTGAACAAGATGACAATATTGAGAAAAATAATGATGAATGTAGTAAAGATGAAGAGGCCGAGGAAGTTAGCGGAGAAACAAGTGAAAACATATCTACTTTGGAAAGTTTGGAGTTCAAGATAGTGGTACAAAGTACATAAATGCAAAATCTTGTCAAGCAGAAAAAAGGAGAAATCCATCATGGTAATTCTCAAAAAATTAAAGTTACGAAAACCCATCATAGATTGTCCCACTAGGTGACATTTAACATGCAATATGATAAGAGAATATTAAATGTAAAAGAATTTTACCAATATATGTCAGCTTCACATTCTGATTTACATATCACTATAGAGGAGTGGGAAACCATTGAAAATATAGTGACTGCTTTAATGCCAGCAAAAATAACTACAAAAATATTACAGATTCAACAACTTACAATGGGTGATTTTTATGGATCCTGGTTGAAATCCAAATTTGAAACTGGGAAAGTAGGTACCCCGTTTGCTGCTAAGATGTTAAACTCCATAAATAATCGTGAAAAAAACTTACTTGTAAAATGATATATTTCAATCTGCAAATTTTTACACCCTAAATTTAATATGCTGCTGTCGGAAGACGATAAAGAAATGGCTAAAATGTATTTAATTAAAACATGGAACAGTATACAATTTATGAAACAAGTTTTGGAATTGGAAGGCACAAAAATATCCCCATCCTCCTCCGAAAAGACGCCGGGATCATCAGGGAAAGATGATGATTTAGAAAAAATTCCAGTGAGCAGCAAAATTTCTACAAAATCAAAAATGAAAAGCCATATTCGTCCACTATTAGATATGTTTATAGAAGAACCACGACTGAAGAAAACTGTGAATATTCTACAATACTGGCAAACTCTACGAACTTATGCAGTTAGTTCTAGCCGTTCCTTTCACACAGGGAAGTGAGAAATGAGCATTTTCTAGAATTTTTTCGGCGCAAAGAAGTAATATGGCAGAAAATGTTCTAAAAGATATTCTCTTAATTAGAAATAATTACATATTTTCGCAAATTTTTGCATTTGTTTTTCTATTCCTGCGTAAAGTGTCAGCTTAATTGCCAGATAAAATAAAAATATCACATCATATTATAGCATAAATTCGTAAATTAAAATTATACACATGTCAATCATACATATACATAATGTGAGTTTTTGAAGTAAAAACTTCTGCCGGCGCACCTTGTACTATTTTTCCTAAGCAATGAACAGAGCTTAGTCGTCACGCATCACGGTGTTCGGGTAAACTCGAGGAGAGCCGAACCCCACGGTATTCGGGTAAATTCGGGGAGACTTGAACATCATGCGTCGCAAGATTTTGACATTTTATAAAAAAATAAGAATGTAAACCCAGTACACTTAACACATTCGCTGCCGCCGGCCACTTACGGGGACGCTCGGCTCTATCCGCCTGTGCTACCGACCACGAAACACAAATAGCTTAGTTGTTTGCTAGCATTGATATAATAATAATAAATAATAAACGATCTATCATCAGATCACAACCCTATTATCATAGATCTGACTGATAATAACGTAGCAGCAACATCTACACCAACTGCAACAGATTGGGATCTATTTCCCAAACTACTTCAGAGTAAATTTGTGGTTTTACCAACCATAATATCAGCAGAAGAACTAGATGCAGCAGTTGATGATCTAACTACAAAAGTTCAATAGGCGATCCGGAAAGCAAGCAGCCCGAAACCCACAGCCGCAGCGACAAAACCTAAATTCCCGGCATACATCGTGGACATAATCAAGCGACGCCAAGCCGGCCGCAGAACCTGGCATGGAAGTTTTGACCCTGCGGACAAAAAGCTGTACAACCAACTCCCAACAAAATTACGAGAAGAACTACGCACGTATAAAAACGAGAGCTGGACAAAAGCACTTACATCTGCTGACGATGATGATATAAAATACCGGCGACTATCAAAAGCGCTACGAAACAAAAAAGCTCCAGTTCGCGCTATCCACAGCACAAACGGGCTGGTATAAACGCGAAAGACAAAGCGGAAGCCATTGCGGAAAGCCTCGAACGCCAATGTTCTCCGAACTACAACCACGCTGACATCGATCTCATTGGAAAAACACATCGAACAGTTTGGAAAAAATTTGGAGAAAATACTACTGAACCAGCTAACTTCATAACACCACATGAAGTGCACAACCTTCTAAAACATAAATATAAAAAATCACGGCATATTACTCATTTCTGGGTGTGCCAGTATCTACAACATATGTAGACATCGGTAATGACGACGACATATTTTACAGTGTGGGCGCTTACCAGGCGTCACCTCACGGGCACTCATAGCTGGTTTGGAGAGTGCACCACAGGGGTCACTTTTGTGCCAATTTAAAATTGGAAATACTTGGCGTCTGTCGGGATCGAACCCGGTTCCCCCAGGTTCGCGACCAAACACTGAGGCCAAAAAAAAAAAAATGTAAAAAAAATGTAAAAAAAATGTAAAAATGTAAAAAATGTAAAAATTAAAAAAGGCCCCAGGGCCAGGTGGGATCCCGGGAGCAGCTCTTCGTGCTTTTCCACCCAAAGCCGTAGTTGCACTAACAAACATAATAAATGCCGCCCTGCGACTCAACTATTTTCCAACGGCATGGAAGAAAACAGTGGTCATAACAATACCGACATCTGGTAAAGACTCCAAGTTCGCAGAGAACCACCGCCCAAAAAGCCATGTGAACCTGCTCGCCAATACAGCAGAGAAAATACTCTTACAACATTTAGAGAAATCCCTAAAAGATTTGAACATACTGCCCGAAGAACAATACGGCTTTAAGAGTAAGCATTCGACAACTCATCAGCTGGTCATGTTGTCGTTCTCGCAATGAAGGACATGAAACATAAAAAAGCCACAGGACCAGTCTTTTTAGACGTAAAAAAAGCATTCGACAAAGTTTGGCACCAGGAACTTTTATCAAAGCTACTGTCTTATCATATTCCACTACATCTTGTGAAAACAATTGCGTCCTACTTACAAAACAGAACATTCCAAATACGACTTGATGGAGCCAGTTCAACGGCGAGAAGAGTAACAGCCGGCGTAGCACAGGGTTCACTACTTCCTCCAAAAAATATTAAATATATTTGACCACATTTGACTAGCCAGATATATATTGTGACGAAGTCACATTGTTTCGCCATGAAATTCCAACACGCCATCGTCCAGAGAACATCACCGGCCACTGTGGGGCCGCAGCACAGCATGTAAACGTTTTCCAGAGGCAGCTGTGACCCGAAAACAGAATTCCACCGAGTGGTGAATGAGAATTGCCACGACGAACCAGCGGGGATCGTACGTCGACGAGTAAATATTTTTTTAAGTCCCGCGTGCGGATAGTAATTCACGACTCTGCGTTTGATTGTAAAGTATGTATTTCACAGTCTATGTCAGTGTGCTAGTTTAAAACATTACCAGTTTTTCTAGAGTCAAACAGTTCATGTTAGTAGTTTATCAGTAAAGTCAGTAATTCAGTTTCAAAGTTTATTTAGTTACTAAATAATCAATTTCAACATTTCACAACATATATTTTGTACATAGTGTGTAAATAAACATAGTCTTAGTGTACTGCATTTTTCACTGCACAAAAACAACCTAAGAATCCTGGCCTACACGATTAGCTATCCGCAAATCTTCCTCATCCTTCTCTCAGTTCCATGGAGATACAAGATGGCGCCCGAGCAAGAAACAACCCAGGAAGCAGCCGATGGAGGGTGAGGATGACATTACAAAATGGCGCCAGAGCAATGTCGTCACAATATATCAGGCATGTTAAACTTGCGGCCCGCCGAGACCTTTTGATGGCCCGCAGAGTCATTTTCAATGAAAGAAGATTAACGAATCAGCATCTTTCCTCGATTTTGATAATATCATCATCCCAAACAATCCAACCAAAATTTGAGGAGTTGATTAATGATAAACGATGTCAAATGTCTTCCAAGAAATAATACTTTTGTTTTTGTTAGGTATTACCTTTGTATTACTACTTTAAAATGTCTTATAGTTTTTTTTTTATTTCGCTTTTGTATATAATGTTCGTTACTTACATTATTTCTAATAGTGGATTATTTTTATGTTCTGACCCATTTAAAGATATTTGACCTTGAACCAAAAACTATAACCGAAACATCCCCCCACCCCGTGCGGCCCGCAGCAAAATGCAAGTTAGCTCAAGTGGCCCGTGGTACGAAATGAGTTTGACATGCCTGCAATATATATGTTATTTTTTATATTATATCGATATTTTAACGTAAGAATAAAATATACTAATATATGATGAAAAATGATATTGTTGGCCAGTTTTTGTTGTTTGTGTCTACATGTTCCGAAATGGAACGATGTGATTATATTAAAAATGTAAAAACCTGATAGCGCTAACACAGATAAAAGGTTTTAGCGCACCAGGTTTAAGTTCAACTTCAGAATCAACTTCAACTATGTCTGTAGCAATATCACAGGGTAATGTAAATTTCACAAGAAATGCTATAGAAACAAATCAGCAAATACAAGAAATTCAAATAATAAATAATATTCAACCTCTAATTGAAGATTTGTCACATCATGAAACACCAGCATCCATATCTTGCACACCAAAAAGAAAACCTACATCGAAAAAATCATATCCGACAGAAACAAAAGCCATGACTACATATGAAGAAAAATGTTTGCAGTTATATAAAAAAAATAATAATAAATTGCAAATGAAACACGAAAAAGAGTTACGCAACTTGACAAAGAGGTGGGAAGACAAGATTTACAAATTAAAATATAATTTATTAAAAAGTAAAGGGTCTAGTAATGATACTTTTTAATTTATATTTACGATTTTTTCTTTTGTACTTAAAGTACTTTGTTTTTATTTTATATTATTATTTTAAGTTTAGGAATAAATATAAATAATTAAAATACATATCAATATATGTTTGTCTAAACCAATTGTTATCTCCTCCAACGTCTCTTGCACCATTCATTACATCGCCGTCCTCTGCATCATCGGAATTATCATCTGTAGCACTTGTATTACCTTCATATGTAATATAACAAGTGATATGATTATCATCGATGATATTTTCGAGTGAAACGGAGTTGCAGATTTCACGAGTCCGAAGGACGAGTGAAATGTGCTGCTTCGGTTTCACGAGCAATATCTTCGATTATTAATCATATCACGAGCTTATATTTAATAAGAGAATATAATGAATTTTTGTTGTGACGCATACTAAGAACCAAGAACGCACCCTAAAGTCCATTGAACGTAACACGTGTGTGCTGCTCTGCTAACCTAACTTTTGATATACATATTGTATTAAAACATGGTATGAGCTTTATTTAATATATCAGAGTTTGAGTTGCTGGCATTAATCAGTGTTCTTCCTTGAGAAATAACAGAATGAATAATAAGCATTTACATAATAAACAACGAATTATTATTTACTTATTTTTGCAATACATATTTTGCACATTGAAAACACAGTTTTGGTATACAATTTGTGAGTTTGCATTATTTTCAGTTGTATCTGGATTGTGACTTCTTGAAGAATTTATAATATTTTGATTTTCAGTTGTATCTGGATTGTGACCCCTTAAAGAATTTATAATATCTTGATGGTGATTTGGTTGCATATTTAAATAAGACTGAATTGAATTTGTATTAGAGTGGCCGGTTATTTTTATTAATTGTTGATCAGGTATGTTGGCATTTGCAAGATGCATTACTGCAGTAGATCTGTTACTATGATTTGTAAATTTTTTATTGATTGTATCCAGTCCAATCTTTTCAGCCGTTTCTTTTGTCCATAATGATAATTTATTTATTCCAATAGGATTGTTCTTATACCAATTTGAAGTATCATTTAAACGCCAATTTGGATTTGGTGTTAGGAAAAAACGATCAGTCGTGACATTTTTAGGGCGCTTATCTATAATTTTGTAATACAGACGAACTGGACAAACAGCCTCATCAGAATTTTTCACCAACCATTTACTGTCAGTACAGCGGTTATTACCTCCTTGATGAGTCTTAGAAAATACAGGATTGTATTCTATACGACCCGTGATTTGTCCATCATTTGAAGATTTAATTTGAAAATGAGAAATTTTTGCATATACTGCTTCGTTACCTCTCCAAGCTAATTCTTTTGAAGCAATTATGTAAAATTTTTTTTGTAGGCCGTCTGATGTATTTTCATCCCAGATTTTCTGCATTTTATTGTGTTCTTCTAAGGTGAATGCTAAACCACTAGCTTTACGTTTATTTGGAATGTTTTGTAGTTCCTTTCGTTTATAATCTCGTGCTTTCCTAGCTTCCATAAATTCAATGTCTTGGAAGGGATTGATTTTTTAAATTTATACTTTAGTTTATTTTCTTTTTTTAATTTAGTTACGTATTTATTTAAATTTAGTGTTAGTGTATTAGTTTATTATTTTAGTGTGTTAGTTTATTATTTTAGTTTAGTATTTTATTTATTTTCATTTTTATATCGGTATTTAATTTAGTTATATAGTCATATAAAATTAGTGTTAGTATATTAGTTTAGCATTTCTTTTATTGTTTCCGTTTTTATTTTGTATATATATATATATATATATATATATATATATATATATATATATATATATATATATATATATAATGTATCAAAAACGTGAAAGAGAGGAGAGAGTTTCAAGTGAGCAAAAAGAAACTTTACTCCATTTTATGGAGGACCATGAAGATTTTGCGTGGGGGAAATTATTGGGGGCAGACGGCAGACATAATTGGAAGGCATTGTGGGACCAACTAACAATTTTGTTAAATAATATAGAAGGTGGTGCAACGAAAAACAGCTCAAAATGGCAGAGGGTAAGAAAATAATTTATTAAACATAATATTAATATGTAATAATGAATATTATATTATTTTACAGGTGTGGACCGATTTGAAGAATAAAATAAAAAGAAAAGCGTCGGACATCAACATCAGCAGACGAGCAACTGGCGGAGGACCCCAATCAGAGAAGTCTGTCTGACTATGAGGAGAGAATCCTCTCTTTACTGTCAGAAGAGGCAGTGTACGGCCTCCAAGGACCCGATAGAGTTCCTCTGGAGAGCGACGAACCACGTCCTGGGGGAAGTCGAACCATGGAAGCTGCAATGATTGCAGAGGATGAGTCGAGGGATGACTTGGAGGAGTCCATCAGCCTCTCCACTTCGTCTGCTGATGGTTCTGAGAACGAGGAGGTAGTACATGGTAAATTTAAGTAAATACATAATATTTTAAAAATACTATATTGTGGAATTTCTTTTTCAGTAAGAAAACGTTCAAGGCCATCGAGTCAGGGAATGTGCGAGACACTAGTACAGCAGAACACGGAGTTAAATAATTTAATTAAAGAAAAATTTGATGTACTTATAGAGGAAAAAAAAATACTAATGCTTTGCTATTGAGAATAGCGGAGAGTTTAGAAAAACTCACTAATGAAAAATAAATTGTTACACATAATGTCTTATTATATTCCTACCCACAAAATCTTTCCATTTTCATAATGTTCAATGTAAAATTAAATGCTGGTGCTGAAAAATGATTCAAAAGCATAAAATTATAAAAATTCTTGCTGTAGTTTTTTTCTGTTTCCAATACTTCTTACATTTTACATATACAGCGTTAATAATTAGATATTAAAATAATCCAGTAATAATTAATTTTAAATAAAGTACATTATAAATACAAAGCAAAATAATAACAGTTTAATTAATTATTTTCAATGTCTTTGCGTAGTTTCTTTACTACCTGGCTTGGGGTAGGTAATTTTTCCTTTTCCTAGAATTTTCGAAATGCACTAAACGAAGGAAAAGAGGCATCAACATCTGAGAGACACAGACAAAGGAATTTTCACTAATGTTGGAATGTTTTTATTTTGAATATTCTGTAGCGCTTGGGACAGGTACTTTTTCCCTTTCCTGGAATTTTCAACGCATACAAAAGAAAAGAGGCATGAACATCTGGGAGACATGTGTTATACAAAGGAATTTTCACCAAACTTGGAAAGTTCTAGGACAAGTAGGGGTTTCTCAAAATTTTTGTCATAGAAAGAACTGTCATGTAATGGAATTCCATAATTGAAATGTGAAAAAAATCTTTTTTAAAATAAATTTGGTGGCCCTGAAAAGGGCCGATTTTTTTTATAGAAGTAGAAGAGAGAAGATTAAAAATATTGCCGTATATAGCGTTCACGGTTTAATTGCCCTTGTTGTCTATAAATTGCGTCTGGCTAGGAGCTGGTGCAATTGGTTCATCCAAGTCCATGTTGTCCTATTCGGCTTGTGGCATTTCATCATTATGATGCAAAGCAATGTTGTGAAGAATTGCACACACAATGATTATTCTTCCAGCATTCCTTGGCGAATAGTGAAGCGTTCTGTCTTTCAAAAGACAGCGGAATCTGCCCTTAAGAACGCCGATACTACGTTCCACACAACTTCTCGCTGGCTTGAAGGTATTGTTAAAATTTACCTCCCGTGGATTTCTCGGGTTTGGTAGAGGAACTAACAACCAAGGAAGGCAGGGATAACCTGAATCGCCTGTGAATAAATTATCTTAGTAAATATAACATTATTTACCTAATATTTTAGTATCTGTATCGCCGTTTTCGAAATTAGCTCTCATAGTCTGTCCTATTCTGCTATTCCGCCAAACATAGGCATCGTGTGTGCTACCGGGCCATCGCGATATTAAACTAATGATTTTTAAATGAGCATCGCATATCTAAAAAAGGGAATGTAAAATACACTTGTTTCATGGAAGACATAAAATATTACAATTTGAACATTAAGACTATGATAACCTTTCCTATTTACATAGGCATGCTCATTTTCAACGGGTTTCGTGATGGCGACATGAGTTCCATCCACTACACCTACTACACCCCTCATACGATGTGTGACATAAAATCTATAATAATAATAATAATAATAATAATAATAATAATAATAATAATAATTAACATATATCAAATAAAAAATAAATAAATAAATAAAAAATATGAAACTATTCCTCACCGATTTTTATTTAGCTGTCTTTCCTCATTATTTCGTGGGAAACGGATCCACGTTTTTAATAAATGTCTTATCAACACGTTTGATACATCTTTAATGGCTCTACTACCCATAGGTTGGCTCATACCAGCCCACAAACTATTTCCAACACTTCGTTGGTAACTACCCACCGAAAAAAAGTGAATAGCAGATAATATCTAAAACAATTGTTTCAAAAAACTATTTTCAGTCTATAAATGATGACAAGTACTTACCCTTAAATGGGCAGGAATGCGATTTCTATATCTGCCAGCATTTAAATGTGGGTTGAGAATATCTACCACATATAAAGCAACTTCTTTGCCTAGTCTAAAATTTGCGCGAAATTCCGCTTCGGGCAAATTAAACGGATTATGTGCATCTCTAATTAATCTTCGGGCAATTCTAGCCTCTTCTCTCCTCTCCTCTACTTCAGCATCACGTACAACAAAATATTGAACCGCACGAAAAGCCATTTGTTTACAAACAAAACACTAACAACCAAATTTCAAAGTTAGCGACTGGAAAAGATCTTAGCGAGACCTACATAGGTGTCGAAAACATTAGCGACCTCGCTATGATCTGTGACGTCATTCCCCCCTCTGAAGTACGGCTATGACGTCAAGCTATGACGCAAATACGTATGTCATCACTGCGTTGAAGTAGTGGGGATAGCGACACACGTGGACTTAGCGACTCGATAAGTGAATTAGAATAGGCGCCCTGTAGTGAGTTTCCAGACGCAGTAGTAAACACAACATCGCAGAAGAAGTATTCCTTCGTTGTGATAACGTTTACAACAATAAAATAGCACATTATGTATGTATATCGCAGCAAAACTTCGTTCCATCCCTGTAGAAAGCCACGCTAGAGCCACATGTTGACTAGAATGCCGGAATCTAGAACATTTGCAACCAAACCGGTTTTAACGTCATCACCGCGTGAGAATAAAAATTGTATTGTCGAATATATAATTTATATTTTGATATCAAACACAATCGTTATAACAACAATGTAGTCTGGACCTTGAAGGTACTGGTAAGTACCACGAATCCCCAAAAACAACCCTTTGCAAAAAAATATGCACTAATTATGTAAAATAGTATATTTTAAAATAGAAGCAGCAACGAAAGTAGTATTAAGCCAAATATTTATTAGTCTTGGACTCTAGAACTTCGAAATGATATTCTTTTTCAAAAATCATATAGATTGTATTGTGTATTAATTGTGTATTAATAGTTGAAATAAGTTATTGGATTTAGTTATTGAGAACACTGAGTGTAAGGTTGAGAATTCACATATTAATTTAGAAAGAGTGGATAATTATCATCCAACATTGCATATAGAAGCTGAAATTAATATAGTTACCAACTCTAATTTTCCACTTAACAAGCGCCAAAAAAAATATAATTTAAAAAAGCTAAATTTCTCGAACTATACATAAGAATAAATGAAACATACCGGTCTCTAATATTATTACTGAATGATATAGAAGAAATATGTATCTATTTTGACGATATATTTTAAAATTATTTTGATAATTTTGTGCTAACTTTCAAAGTAAAAAATCAAGTAATCTATCATTTCCTTGCTGGTTCACTAAAGATAAATATATATATATATATATATATATATATAATACTTTTTGTCGGCTTTTCAATTATATCAGTTATAGCCCCAAATACTTTATTATTATCATACAGTTTATACATTTCATACACATAAATTATATATAAAGTATCAAAGTCACACACAAACATCCAAGTCCCTGGTGGGAATGAAACCCACGATCTCAGGCTCCGAGCGGTGAATGTCGCTTCGAGCGCTGCCAAGAGACACACTGCCTCAACACGATCGGCCACCGAGGCGGCTATATTAAATAAATATTAAAAAGCAATTTAATGAACATAGAAAATTTAAAAAACACCAACGACCGTCTGATATGATCAAATTTAGAAATATGAGGAAACTTGTAAAAACACAAATTGAAATACTCGTATATGATAAACATAGTGTTGCCAGAAGTCGAGACGAGACGAGACTTGGGGTTGGTCTCGTCTTGGTCTTGACTTGGTCTCGACTAGAGTAGTCTCGTCTTGGTCTTGACTTGGTCTCGACTAGAGTAGTCTCGTCTTGGTCTTGTCGAGACGAGACTTGATGTCAGTCTCGTCTCGTCTCGAGTCTCGACAAGACTCTCGACTTTGCCTCCATTAATAATTTTTTTAATAATCGTATCTAATAGTACATAAAATTCTAAGAACAGCAGTACAATCGCGATTAAAAAATCCCAAATAATATTTGAGATATTTATTATTAAGTTTCCCATGAATATCATCAACTTGATACTTGAGCTCTTCAAACAATTAATATGAAAATATACGTATGTTGTTTATCATTACTAAACATAAAATATATAATTTCAATTACTTAAATACAGAATGCATTTCTTTTATTAGCAATAGTTAAATAGATATGTATATGTTTAAATAAATCATTAAGTAAATGGATAAAAATCCCTAAAAAAGTAACTTCTTTCGCTATTTTTTTATTTTTTTCTAAATATATGTTAAATAAGTAGATAACTAAAACGTAGACTTTCGCGTATCCCCTGGTACGTATACTTACTACAGGTTGAGAACCGCTGTTTTATTTCAAAAGTTTGACCTTGAGTTATGTTTTGAGGTGAGTTAAATAGATATGTATATGTTTAAATAAATCATTAAGTAAATGGATAAAAATCCCTAAAAAAGTAACTTCTTTCGCTATTTTTTTATTTTTTTCTAAATATATGTTAAATAAGTAGATAACTAAAACGTAGACTTTCGCGTATCCCCTGGTACGTATACTTACTACAGGTTGAGAACCGCTGTTTTATTTCAAAAGTTTGACCTTGAGTTATGTTTTCAGTTGACGTTATATGATGATCATACTGACTATAAAACTTAAGGGATGGGGGACAAAGCAATGGTTTTTCCAAAAATATCACTTCCTTACAAACTTTTCTAATCTTTACATTATGCTTATTTTTATTAATTATATTCTGGTAACAATTTTATCAACGAAGCTGAAAATAAGAAAATATGAATGAACAAAAAATTATGAATTACAATCCCAGTACAAGGGTATCCCTAATTCCAGAATTTTATAATACCCAGTTGAACTAAACCTTAGATTAAAATACGCCGAAAAGAAAACAAAGGCCTTTATGACCAATGACACCGGGCGAAGAAAATGTATTTTGCACGTGTTGTTGCGAGAAATGTTTAATACCAATTTCTTAGAATGTTTGATACCAAATTTCCAAAATAGTTATACCTGTAACTACATATTTTAACAATGTCCCTTACATTTCACTTTATTGAGATAAAGTTTTACTTTCATTATACATCACATAATAGATACATAAACTTTTATCTTTTGAAGTACATATTTTCCAAATTTTTGTTTATATACGATACCATAATTTTTTTATTGGCATTTAATAATACTAGAAAATGTTTTATTTTAATTCGCAGGAAAAGTATTTTTACATAAATTATGGATACAAAGTTAGAGAAGAATTAAATCATCGTTTTTTATACTTTTACTATTTCTTTACAAAATAATTATATAACTGATTTGTTAGTATTAATAGTTTACATTATTTGCATTTAATATATTCCTATTTCTATATGCAATATGTATTCATATGTTTGAATGAAGTGAAATATTTAGGCGAATAAGTACTTCCGTTGAACAAGTACAATATGGTTGTTTTAAACCGGGACACAGACCGGGAATTTCCCTAGGATCGTAAAATCTTTGTCTGCATTTCCGTAAAATTCTAAGAATCACAATAGATTCTTTAAAAATGAAAAATACGGTATATTTGAAGGGAACGTTACTTTATTATAATAAATTAATTTAATAAATAAAACTGAAGTACATTGCTAGCGTGGTGAATGCACCACAAATGTAACTTTTGTGTTATTTGAAAATAGGAAATATTTTCCAAGATATAATCAGTTGTACCAATATTTTAATTGAGAATTAATCAAAAAATAAATTAAAATCAACATATTTCTACATATAAAACATGTATATTATAAAATAAAGGTTGATTTTAATTTAATTAAAATATTGGTGCATTAAAATAACATAAGAATTCTAAATTTATATTTCTTTCATTTCATCCCACCTACATTGTAAATTCATTTAAAAGTTACATTTGGATTATTTAGAAGAATAAGGAATACATCATATTTACATAAATTAATGTTTTTGGAACACAACTATGAAAGTAGAAAATTACAAAATTTGAAAAATTAATATCTCTCTTATTTATATGAATTTTCGAACAGTATTTACAGCAATATTCTCAATTTTTGAAGCACTTTTAGAATATATGTTTTAAAAAAATACCTTTGAACTGAAGTCGAGAGTCTTGTCGAGACTCAAGACTTTCTCGACAAGACTTGATACTGGTCTCGTCTCGTCTCGACTTTTCTAGTCGAGACCAAATGATGGTCTCGTCTCGACAAGACCAAGACGAGACGAGACCAAGACCAAAACCGGTCTTGGTCTTGTGGCAACACTAGATAAACATTAAAAATAAAATAAAAAACCATTCAAAACAGTTCTTTACATATTCAATACGATACGAATATTTCGCTGAAGAAGATGAAGGTGGATGATAATTATTTCAATGATCCCGTAAGTACCATCCAGCTAAAAATTATATATTCAATGTCCTAGAGCGAGAACAAATACACAATATTGATAAAATTGTTATGGCCAGTTGCACCGCGTTCCCTTAAATATTGACTTAGGTAAACTAGGTTTTGTCTAAGTAGAGTTTAGATTTCATGGTACGTTGCACCGCTCATATTTTCGAAGAGTTTAGTTAAGTGCGATTTTAAGTAAGATGAAGAAGACCATTTTAGTAACTTTTATTTTTACTACATTTGTCTAGTGAGAAATATGTCACTTTTGTTTTTTAATTATTGCGTAGTAAATATACTTTCAACAAACGTAAAGTAAATTGAGTTAATATATGTAAGATGAGTGCAGGTAAGAATTAACCATATATAATATAATTATAGAAATTAATCTAACAATGTTACAGACGAAAATTTTCCGAAAAGTAATCGAGGGGTAAATTACACATCTGATGAAAAAATTTTATTACTTCAAATAATAACAAATTATAAAGATGTGATTGAATATAAAAAGACGGACCAAGCTAGTGGCAAAGATCAAGAAATTGCTTGGCAACAAATTTGTAACAAATTTAATGCTCAGTGTCTAAACAAAGTATACCGATCATTGTATTCATTACGCAAATTGTATGAAAACATAAAGAAGAAAATCCGTAAAGATGTTGCGGATGATAAGGTGAAACGACTTGCAACGGGAGGCGGACAATATAAACCTATAATAGATCCGACAACAGAATTAGCCATGAGTGTAATAAATGAATAAACTATTTATGGATTAAATAACCATTTCGATTTAGATGTAGAAGGTAACTACATCGATTCTGATGTAAATCAAGAGGTAATAACTGTTACACGGCAAGAATATTTTATGAACTTGGTAGTAATAATGTTATTTTTTTTATTTAGGTGAGTGAAAGTAATTCTGCAGTAATATACGAACCGATTGATGTAATACTGAATGAAAATCAAGAAGTATGTAGTAGCGAGAAATTGACTAATACAGAAATAGTGGATTCTACTTTAAAAAATACGATAAACAATAATTTCATCCATGACGACGACAATCAAACGCAATACAGTAATAGGAAATGGTGTAGTGGAAACGCGGCTTCCTCATTAAAGAAATCTGTTAGCAAGAAGCTCATGCAAGAAACTCCACGATCTTCTTGGACAAGTCGACGACGACCAGCATCATCTACATTATCAAGTTCACAGTTATCACAAAAATATAGTGATTTATCGGATGCTAAGTTGGAATTAGCGAATTTACAACAATATTTGTAAATTCATAATTAGAGTTCGCAATTGCCTGCACATTCAATGAAAAGTAAGATTTCCTGTTCCTGAAAACCTCTGGATCTACTACCCCTGGAAATTTATATAAAAATACATACTAACCACATACATTTTCAAATACAGTTAATCTATAATTTGAGACTTTTTACCTACCAGGAGATTGAATTTTGATATGTGTACAGTCAATAACACCGGATACTCTTCGAAATGCTGCAATACTGAAAAAAGCATTTTGTGTTCTTGATACTTCTTCTGGGGTACTGGGAAAAGTTATAAATTATTGGGATAGTCGTGCTATAGCTGTAGATACTTTAACAACTATTCGAGAAACAGTTGATTTATGATACCCTGCGAAATCTCCAATACTTACCAAATGCCCACCGGTTGCAAATACTCGAAGGCAAATTAATAATTGATTTATTGGAGAAACGCACTGGTTACTGTAAAGAAAATAGTATTTAAATAAAAATTGTAAATAATAATGTTGTCAATACTTACATATCATTTATGAATTCCAAATCTTGTTCTATTAATGCTAGAAGATTTAACACGGTTTGCTTCTTTAATCGAAATCTTTGGAAAAAAATGCAAATCACTTAATTCATGAAAATGATCAGCTCTATTATAAATATTCCTTAGTATACCGTGAATTATCAGTTCTAGAGCATCTAAATCATCGTCATCATCAAACAGATCAAAAAATCCATTTTGCGTAGTATAAACGTTTGGATAAATCACAAACTTAACCTTATTTCTTAGCTAAACCGTAAAAATTGGTCGCTTAAATTTAAGGGTACCTTAGAAGATTTAAGGTCCACTTAGCTAGCGGTGCAACGATTTTAAGCTTCACTTAGAGTTAGGCGTAGTTTAAATAGTTAAACGGACGCGGTGCAACTGGCCATTAGTGGTATAGATATATTTACTATATCACCGTATTTTATCATGAATGTATTTTCTAATTTGGATACAATTTAGATACTTCTTTACTCATTTGTTATATTTCTGTGTATGGCTTTGTGATAATGCGATCTATTTCAACTTAAGTAAAACTCATTATTTACGATATCATTTCTTGCAATGTAGAAAAAGTTTAGATTTGAATAGTGCTATTGATGGGTATAATATAAATAGAATTGATAACGGCAAATTTCTTGGTTATAAGTTTTACGATCATCTAAACGAAAAATACCATATCAACGAGTTTGTCTCAAAACTGAATTCGATGTGTTACCAATTTTGGCATCTGAGCAGGGTTCTAACGATATAACAGCTAATTATCTTCTACCATGCACAAGTAGAATCTAGATTAAGATATGGGATCTGCATATGGGATGCTTCATCATCTTCATACAATATTCTCAACACCCAGAAACGTATAATACGCACTATCGCAGGTGTTTCTCGCAGAACTTCCTGAAGTATGCTTTTCTCACAATTTCGTTTTTCGACACTGCTCATTTCATATTTTTGAAATTTCCTTGTTCAATTTTTACAGTTTAAACAGTTTTAAATATATTTCAGATATACAACCTGGCAATACAAGACAAAAAAAAAACTTGCATATTTCAAGGATTAAGCACAAATCGTTAAGTGCTAAATCTAACCCAAAAAATCTCCAAATTTTCAATAAACTTCCTCCGAAAATTAGGACAGAAAGTAATCAGATAATTTTCTTTTAGAAAATACTTTTTATGCAACAACTAACCACGCTGGTCGTACCAGGACAATTATTACAGTTCTCTTTTATTTTATGTATGTTTCTTGTAATTCTGTCATATTCCATACTTGTATTTAACATGTCTAAAAGAATAAATAAATAATTATTATTATGAGTACGGATGAGTTCAATAAACAAAAAGGATTATTTCTAAAAAAATGTCCAAAAACAAAAAAAAAAAAAATTGAGGAAATAGAAATATCGACAAGAAAACAAAGTGTAAGTAATATGTGGCACACTGAAGAATTAAAAAGAGTTATATCATCTCAATTTGGAATGATTTGCAAAATGAAGTCAAACACTGATAGGAAAAATATCGTCAAGAACATTTTATACATCATTTTTTTAGGAAGTAACTATACTCAGTATGGTATTGTTCATCAAGCAACAGCAAGAAGTAATTTTGGAAATAAATATCATAAAAAAAGTAAAAGAATATGGTTTGTTCATTGATTTCGACAATAACTACTTTGCTGCAAGTCTGATGGTATTGTAGGCGACATGCTATAATAGAGATAAAATGCCCTGACAGCTTCCAAGCTTACTCCAAAGGAAGCTATAGATTCAGAGAAAATCAAATTTGCATTAATTAATAATGTGTTACGTTGTATTTTGGACACCGAGAGAATTTCATGTTGAGGATGTATTAATATATATATATATATATATATATATATATATATATATATATATATATACAGGGTGTACCTATCAAGATAATGGAACAGTGCATTTTATTCGTGTATGTGAAAAATAAAATTTATTTTAGTTTTATTACATGCAAGTAAGCTACGATTTTGGCAATAAATTCAACTTTTATAATAAT
This sequence comes from Ophonus ardosiacus, assembly GCA_943142095.1. Taxonomy (NCBI): domain Eukaryota; kingdom Metazoa; phylum Arthropoda; class Insecta; order Coleoptera; family Carabidae; genus Ophonus; species Ophonus ardosiacus. The sequence goes on along the minus strand of OW964837.1, from coordinate 28,120,516 downwards.
TTTTTTGTTTTATTGATTGAATGTTTGCTCAGATTACTTAGATACAATAGAAATGAAATACTAATTTTGAATTAATTTTTCTCAAATTTTTCGCAATGTAAGGGTGTAATATTATTATATCGTTGAATTCAGAACAAAATTCTCTATTTAATGAGTTAATAAAATATATATAATGCCATTTAAAAAATATAGTATTGCCTTATAGTTTGAGTACCACTGCATTTATGATAATAAAGTTTATGCTAAAATGTGTCCCCCTCTATCCCTTACAAAATATCCTAATCACTTTTTTCTGTATCTTTTCACATACACGAATAAACGGCACTGTTCCATTATCTTGATACAACCTGTATATATTAACAAAATTGTCTACTTCATTGGTTTGTAATTTATCAATTTTACTGTGATAACTATTTTGGCCAATAATTTTTAATATGTAATTTAGTTATTTCGACTTATCATTTTACTGTACCATGTGCGTCTGCACGTTCAAAATTACATGTTTGTAAATGCTGTAAATTCTACTAAAAATCTCAACTAATGTGAGTACTAAAAAAAACAAAACCAAATTTATATCTTAACTTATTGTTCGTATTCATTATTGTATTACAGTGTCCTGAGGATGGTTAAACATATAACCGAAAGCTTGACAAATTAAAAAAAGTGTACTTCTAGTCCAGTCATTAGGTAGATTTACCCTGCAAAAGGTCGGGTATTTTTGATCTTTGGATATGTTATATATTTAGAGGTCTCAACAAAAAATGCAAGTTTTCCCCCTCGGGGGCCTTCGGGAAGCACCGCCAACTTGAGAAAAAAGGCGCAAAAAAGCGGTTTTTCTAAATATCTCTTCACTTATTTGCATTAAGTAAAAATAGTTATTATCTAATTTGTTGACTATAAAATTCACTACAACTTTTATCTAAAATATTTTTTTCTATAATTAATAGATAGTGAGCTACAGTGCTTCAAACAGAGCAAATTTCTTGAAAATTACATGAATGCTTCATTTAAATCATATTTTATTATATTTTTTTACGTTTTTGTACAAATTACTATTTGACAATTATTAATTATTATTATTTAACTAATATGTATAAATATTAATTATTGTTTATAGTTTTTTTTAATTCTAAAGATTTTTTTATAGTCCTGCAAATTTATGATTTTACCTTAAAGTAATTACAACAAAAGCTTTTTAACGGAATCCAGTCCCAGAAAAGTGCGCTGAATAACATATCAATATTTTACCGAAATCGGAGCATGGGAACCTCCCGCCAATTTGGACAAATGGCGGCATATTCAGGTTTATAGCCATTTGCTTAAAACAATTATGAAAATATTTAAATTACTCAAAAAAAACAAACAATATTACGTACTTGATACTTAGTCTAATAGGTTTCACTATTTACAATAGTTTACATTCGACGTGGCATCGAAAGAAGTAAGTTATCGATAACTCTTTTATAAAAATCGTTAACCTTTTCCTGCAATTTTTTAGTTTTTCATCCACCACTCTCTTTTCTCAATTTTTCATCAACCACTTTGACACCTATTAAATACTTAATATTGGTTATCTGTAAGCCTGTTGAAATTTTGAATGACAAAATGTAAAAAGAGCCGATTTTCAGATGTTTAAAATTTTAGAGGAATTTCATGTGAGATTTAGTTGTTAGTAACTCGCCAATCGTTCATCGGCAAAAATAGTGTAATACACGATACGAAAGAGAATTTTATGCTGAATTCAAATTTTAAAACCGCATCATCGTATCTTTAACAAGATCAGAGTGGTGGATGAAAAACTAAAAAATTGCAGGAAAACGTTAACGATTTTTATAAAAGAGTTATCGATAACTTACTTCTTTCGATGCCACGTCGAATGTAAACTATTGTAAATAGTGAAACCTATTAGACTAAGTATCAAGTACGTAATATTGTTTGTTTTTTTTGAGTAATTTAAATATTTTCATAATTGTTTTAAGCAAATGGCTATAAACCTGAATATGCCGCCATTTGTCCAAATTGGCGGGAGGTTCCCATGCTCCGATTTCGGGAAAATATTGATATGTTATTCAGCGCAATTTTCTGGGACTGGATTCCGTTAAAAAGCTTTTGTTGTAATTACTTTAAGGTAAAATCATAAATTTGCTGGACTATAAAAAATCTTTAGAATGAAAAAAAAACTATAAACAATAATTAATCTTTATATATATTAGTTAAATAATAATAATTAAGGATTGTCAAAAAGTAATTTGTAAAAAAACGTAAAAAGAATATAATAAAATATGATTTAAATGAAGCATTCATGTAATTTTCAAAAAATTTGCTGTTTGAAGCACTGTAGCTCGCTATCTATTAATTATAGAAAAAAATGTTTTAGATAAAAGTTGTAGAGAATTTTATAGTCAACAAATTAGATAATAAGTATTTTTGCCTAATGCAAATAAGTGAAGAGATATTTAGAAAAAACCGCTTTTTGCGCCTTTTTTCTCAAGTTGGCGGTGCTTCCCGAAGGCCCCCGAGGGGGAAAACTTGCATTTTTTATTAGGACCCCTAAATATACAATATATCCAAAAATCAAAAATACCCGACCTTTTGTGGAATAAACCCTTATTTTTCTACCAAATGACTGGACTATTCACTTAAGCCTACAATCTGACTGTCAAACCCACTATCCAGTTTCCATAATTAATTATAGTCGTAATTACCATTCACTATATATATGTTATATTATAGTAGTTATTCTTTGTTATTGCGCATGACCATCCCCTCCTAGAACGTAAGAATAATGTAACTAATTAAGACTATAAAAGATAAGATAATGACACGGACGAGCAATCGTTTGTTAATCGTAGTGTAATAAATTAATAGTTGAAGTTCATGTATTGTATTTTGAACCAAAAATAAATTTATATTTTTAAAGACAAAAAGGCTTTAAAACTTAAATGGCACAGGCGCTGTAGGATAAATAAATTAGGAAAGAGTGAAAAGATAATGTCAGCCACCGGGATTTGAACCCAGACCCACTGTCTTGCCGGGAGAACGCTCTACCAATTGATCTATAGCGGACTCTTCCAGTTGGCTCACATTATCTTCCACAAATGTTAGACTGAAAGATTCTCATTTAAGAATACTCAGCGTCACGCATTGATGTGGGGTTACAACTAACCACTACATTTAAACATCAGTGGCTTGTCATAATTTACACATGCACCTATCGGCACAAATATTGAAATGAACGTAGAGTGTGCAGGCTATTTATTCTAAATAAATTAGGAAAGAGTGAAAAGATAATGTCAGCCACCGGGATTTGAATCAATACGTGACGCTGAGTATTCTCAAATGAGAATCTTTCAGTCTAACATTTGTGGAAGATAATGTGAGCCAACGGGAAGAGTCCGCCATAGCTCAATTGGTAGAGCGTTGACCCGGCAAGACAGTGGGTCTGGGTTCAAATCCCGGTGGCTGACATTATCTTTTCACTCTTTCCTAATTTATTTAGAATAAATAGGCTGCACACTCTACGTTCATTTGCGCTGTAGGATGTTGAAAATACAGAGAAATGAAGAACAAAAATTTCATCTGTGCAATTTTTCAAAAGTAAACTTACACAAGCTATTACTATGGCAATATCAGTTTAGGCGAATTAAAAACGTTCACCGACGATATTCCTCAGTATGAAGGAAACAAAATTACTAAATTTTATTAAAATGGTAGATGAAGTGTACGCAACAACTAACACGTTAGCTTTGTCACAGCTACAAAAAATATATTTATTTGGAATTGTTAAAACATAAATTAATTAACAAAGCAGAGGAACTTCTGTCCGAAAATAATTTTAAAGATTGGGAAGAATTAAAGTTATATTTAACTACAAATTTCACAGATAAATTGTCAGCAGAAACGATATTACAAGATATAATATACAGTAAGCTCAAAATTAATCCAGAAAATACACTAAAATTTATGTTAGAAATTTTTTTGCATTATAAATCAAAAATACTTTTGACTGCATATAGTACAGACCAAAAAAATGCAATTACAACAAAGGTACAAAAATTAATAGTAAGACACTTCATTTCCTTGTTACCCTCTAGTATAAGAGGTTCATTTATTGATAAAAACCCTAGTACTTTAAAACAGTGCGAGTTGTTATTGAGAAATGAATTTAACTGTATTAATCAAAATCAACACACTTCTCCACTTTTGACAAATGTACCAAATAATAAAATACCACCGTGAAAATTCCCAGCTGATAATTTCCCTTCACAACCAATAAATGTTAAACCAAATTTTAATAAAAATAACATTCCTTTCGCACCCTGACAAAATGCAAAAATGCCGTACAAACCCAACAACAATTTAACCAAAAACCAATGTCGATTCAGACCAGACAAACTCAACCCATGTTGTTTCAAATTGTTAGACAAAATTATAACATAGAACCCGATGAACAGACAAACGAACCAATGAAGAAGAGATGAATAAAATATCGACCAAGACAATGATTTTTTAGAATTAGAAACAACAATACACGTGAACAATGACTACAATCGAGGGGATTAGAGCCAGACCGGACCAAGTCGATTTTCGACGATTTTCTGTTTTTGGACTAAGTCTACTAAAAGAAATACGCTGAATTTTTTGGTATAATGGACTAACTTCTATCATTTCAAATGTTCCCGCTATTTTACTATTATATTTTGACTAACTTTTGTAAGCTTATTTTCAATTTTGATAAAGTGGACTAACTAAAGGATCTGTAGATAATAATGGACTAACTGATTTGAACAGCAACCTCATGTGGACCAAGTCATGATTTCTTCTTCAAACGGGTTCATTTTAGTAAAGTGAACCAAGTCGAGGCATTACGTGGACTAAGTTCATTGTAAAATTCATTGAATATAGTTAAAAATGGGTGAGTTTTGCAAAAAAAAAAAATTTCTATTTGATTATAGAACTTATAAAATAATATTTTAAATGCGTGTGCGTGTGTGTATGTTTATAAGAATGTGTAATATAAATTTGTAATAAAGAAAACTTCTTTTGGTTTTCTAACCTATAAATTTTATTTTTTTAAGATACTATTATTGAATTGGAAAATGAAGAAGATCCGACGACTCCATCAAGGACCCTAATTATAACGATTCTGACAATGACGTCGAGCCGGACGACGTAATAATCGGAGAAACTGAAGATATCGCCATAAATACGGCTTCCACATCATCCGAAGGAGAATCGCCGAAGAAAATTAGAAAAAGAGGGATAAGGAACGAGAAAAACTGGGTGAAGAATGTACGAAAAAAGCTGAAGACAGGAGGAAAAGAATATATTTCCACAAATCGGAAAAAAATGCGTGCTAAAACATGTAAACTACTAGACTGTAAATGTAAATTAGGCTGTATTAATCGGATTTCATCGATTCAAAGAGAGAAATTATTTAAGTCCTGCTATGAACTTGGCTCGTTTACTGCACAACATGCCTTTTTATCTGGTAGCATTAAACAAACATTTAAGAAGCAAAATAAAAGTGTCAGAAGAGAAATGAGTAGGAAATACTACCTCAAAGATACCGAAGGCAAGGACCAAAAAGTATGTAAGTTTTTTTTTCAAAATACATTAGATGTATTGGCCGGAAAAATAGACAGAGTAATGAAACAATCTAGAACTGAAGGCATGGTTATTTCGGGCAGACCAGGGAAACACATTCCTATTAATAAAATTTGCAATGAAACCATTGAATACGTAAAAATGTTCATAAATAAATTTCCTAAATATAAATCTCATTACACTAGACGAGACAACCCAAACACGAAATATTTATCACCGGATTTAAATCTAGTTAAAATTTATAAACTTTATAAAAACCAATGTGAAGTTGATAAGAACACACCACAATGAGTAAATTTAGAGATGTTTTTAAGAAAGATTTTAATTTAAGCTTTCACCATCCAATAAAAGACTCATGCAAAACATGTGATTCGTTGAATATAAAAATAAAAGCTACAGAAGATAGAGAAGTAAAAGAGAAACTAAATAAAGAATTAGAATTACATCATCGCAAGGTGCAAAGCACACAAAAACAATACTGCATGGACAAAAAGCAGTGTTTGAATGAACCTGATTATACAGTAATAACTTTCGATTTAATGAAAACCTTGCCGACCCCTCTCTTATCTACAGGTTTAGTATACTATAAGAGACTGATGTGGACGTATTGTTTAGGGATTCACGATTCGAAAATAAAAAATGGTTTTATGCAAATTTGGAATGAAACCCAGGCATCACGAGGTGCATGTGAAATAGCATCAGGATTATTAGATTTTAATAGAATTCCACCAGCTAAAAATATTATTGCTTGGAGTGATGCATGTGGGGGTCAGAATAGGAATATTGTAATTGCCGTGTTCTGGCTCTACATTGTATCCTCAGAATTATTCGCTACTGACACTATTACACACAAATTTTTTATAAGCGGCCATTCTTTTAATGATTCAGATAAAGACTTTGGCGTTATTGAAAAAAGCAAACCTTCACGCGGTATTTATATACCAAGTCATTAGGCGGACGTTATAAAAGACAGTAAAAGTGAAAATCCGTTTAAAGTAAAGGAGTTGTCTTTAAACGATTTTAAAAATTTTAAAAAACTTTTACACTACATCACGCACAGGAAATTAGATACAGAAGGCCACAAAGTAGAATGGCTTAAAATAGTTAATATACAAGTTAACAAGGATGAACCCGTTATAATTAAATTTAAATACTCCCATAACGAACTTGAAGAATACAAAACGTTGTGTGTAAAGAAAAGAATAAAAGGGCGCCCCGTATCTCTAGGTTCAATATCTCTTGCAGTTTTAAATCCTGATGGCGTAGGATTATCAACTGCAAAGATAAAAGATTTAAAAAGTTTGATGGAATTTATACCACCAATTTTTTATAAATTTTATGAAAACATAAAAGAAGCACAAGAAGGGTAATCTTCAGAAGATGAGATAAAAATATGAACAATATGCATATTTGAAATTTTATTTAATTTTGTTTAAAACATAAGATAATTTTGCGTTTTACTAGATTTTTGTAACAAATAAGCTTATTATAATAAAAACTAAAATGAACCAACTGCTTTTTTCTAACAAATATATTGGACTATGTGAAAGAAATTTGGACTATCAATATCTGATTTAATAGAATGGACTACTATTGTTTTTTATTACTTAATTCATATATTTTTCACTAAATAAGTAAATATTTAGTAATAAAATTATTCTATAACATTTATAAACACGCTGCAATCACCGCCAGTCCTACATTCCTATCCATTATTTTACTATATTACTTAAACTTTAACTCCTTTTTTCTCAAAACTTGATACAGGGTACTTGGTCCGGTCTGGCTCTAACCCCCTCAATCAAGTAATGGGTACAGTAGACCAGTTCGACCAGTATATGCCATTTTATAACATATTATGGAAGTCCCGTCTCTGGTGAATACGACGTACAATTTCGTAGTGAATTAGCAGACCAGCTTTTACAAAATTGTTGCACTAGAAAAAGTCCTGGTGCAAAAGTAATAATTAAGATGAGCAAGATGCATAAACCGATAGGAAGATTTATAAGCGTTTATAATTCTATAAGATTATCAAATGTGGGGGATCATTTGCCGATAAAAGGCAAAAGTCGTAGATGTGGACGTTGAACTACAAAGATAAAACCTGTAAGATCGTCTATGATTTGTAAGGAATGTGATGTTGCATAATACTTAGATTGTTTCGCCTTTTTCCATTCACCATAAAAAAAAAAGTATTTATAACACCAAAACAGTGTAGTTATAAATATTTTGTATTTTCTTTCATAAATAAGTAATTTTAATAATACTAATCTCAAATCAAACAGTGTAGTTATAAATATTTTGTATTTTTTTTCATAAATAAGTAATTTTAATAATACTAATCTCAAATCAAACTTTATAAGAAAAAGGGCTGCAAATTACTCTAAATGGACAAATTATTTTTCTGATATCTTTCCCAATTTAAGTTGTATTGAATAATTGTATCATGAAAATGAAAGCGAATTTTTTTATAAAAAGTTTTGCGCATTAAAGGGTTAAGTACGAAAACATATTTTTAAATAGAAAGTACGTTCAATAGGTCGGCTTACTGTCAAAACAAGATAAGTACATTTTTCTCATTTTTTTAGTTAAGTGTAGTTCTTTGTCTAAAATTGAAGAAGCTGTATTCTGGCAAAACCAGATAATTGTACCAACAACAGGAAAGGGTAGTACGCATAGGACCCTAATGTTAAACTTACTCGTTGCACAACAATTAAATTGTTACAGTACCGACCCTTAATACTTAATTTTAACTCGAAGAGGAATAATTCAAGTCAAACTGGGGATATTAGTTCGTTTACCCTCTTAATGCTAATACAAGTGGTGGTGAATGTCATACCGGGGACAGAAGTGTTCTGAGGAGCTAGGTGGATGCCGATCTTTGGGCTGCTGGAGTGGGTGGATTTTGTACAGTGACCACCCGGTCCAATCTGTCCGTCTCATGGTACGATGGTGAAGGGAGGGCATCTCGAATTACTAGATCATCTAGTGTTGCCGGTCGTAACACAAATTGGCTAGCAAAAAACGGTTTAGCAGAGCATGCCACAGACTCGCAAAAAAATTGATCGCCCTCGGGGGTTGATGTTCGGTGGCTTTGCGAATTGTCCAGCAATTCATGGTGATGTAGGCTAAAATGGTTCATGTAGTGTATATAGCCGCAATCACCGAAAATATATTCCCCACCTTAGAGAGGAAACCCCATACTTCCTCGGCGGCGTCCATGACCAGCGCTGGGTAGATGTACCCCTGCGTATCCACTTCAGCCACAGCCACTCTCCGTGTCACCAGATTTATGACTGCCTTCCTTTCGTTTGGAAAGAGCAAGTTGTGTTGGAATGCCTTCATATCCGCCTTTGAATAAATAGCCCCCAGAACTCAAGAGTAAAATCTCCACCATCGGAAGATTTTCGAGTTCTTCATCGGTACTTAATTCAATCGGCGTAGGATTGGCTAATCGAGGTTCCGGGTTCAACTCTACCCACTTGTCTTCCAAATGAAACATCGCTGGCAGCCGACCGTCGCTGTCCACCTGGGTTCCATGGTCTTACCACCAGTAACTTTCGGTAACCGGAAATTGTCGGGTAACATTTGGCGATGCCAGTTCCTCTCCTACTGCTCGTCTTGTGTGACCGGCTGCCTTCTTCACCAAGTCGCTGACTACATCGGGTAATTCATGTTCAAGAGCGAGACGATTGCATAGTACTTGCTCTCGAATCTTGCAACTTTTCAGGATGGACTCGAAAATCAGGTTACGGGTCTGTTGTTTGACCGCAATTTCGAGAAAAAGTAGCTTGGAGAGTAGATTTTTAGTAATAAAAACCGAGAGATATCTCAAAAATTACCATCAGACGGTTCTGCTCAGTTCTCCAGGCGGGCTGATGACACACGGCTTCTGATGTGGTTAACCGCAGTGCAAACACGGTGTTCTGTGTTTCCACGACTACATACTTGGTTGCGGCACTCTTGGCTGTAGAATTGAGCACCAGTACCGTAGCAGGCCCTTCATACAGTACGTCGATCCCTGTCGTAGAACAGCGATCATGTGAGTCAATCTCCCACGTTGTCTCCCCGCGTAGCTCATCGAAGCAATAGGGACATGCCGTACTTGAGTGGAAAATTACAGAATTTGACTCAACGTCCGCTACGGCCGTATAGTCGGTAAATTTCACAGCGATCGACGCTCTGACGGTGACATCTTCATACCTGACTCCGTTATACGTGTATTGTATCCCTGCATATTTGCCGTTGGCGTCCAACTACCCGGTTAATGTGGCTGATATATAAATGGTCTTGTTAGGTTCCAACCCTGCAATAATTCCCGCGCCAATAACTTGAAGGTCGAGTCGTCCATAGCGGTGGGCATCCACACATCTCTCGCTGTGGATATAGTGGACGTAATGGGCGTGCGAATGCATAACACAGTGCATGATGTTTTCTGTTACTTTTATTGCTATACTATACCACGTATTTGGTTCTTTTATATTTACCTTTAAATACTTGTGTACTTTTTATTATACTTCTTACCTTTTACCGTGCCTTCTTTACGCTAGTAATTTTGAAATTATTAAATTCTGCTTTACTAAAATATTTTTTTTTATTTTTGCAATCCCCAGTCGTTTTCAGGCAAAAACAATCACGGTAGGTAAAGTAATTTATTTTTCTACAGGTACGGCACCTTTCGTAATTTGGCGTTTAAAAATTACGTGGCGCCCTTTGTCCCTTTATAACCATTCCCGTGATTTCAATCCAGCCCGTCTCCACTGTATAAAAGCTGGCGGTGCCTACCGAACAACTAGGGAGAGTAATGTGACCTTCGACTCCATTAAGGGTATTTTGAACGTCACAAGATGACTCACCAAATGTTCCTTATTTGGATATCTCAGATAAATAACAGAAAAAAATTGCAAAACCAGCAGGTATTCAAATGGGACAACAATACATTTAACTCACCACAGGAAATATGTGAAGGATTTACAAATTATTTCAAATCGGTGTATAATGACAAAAACTGCAACTACGATAATATAATTAATGACGTAACACAAGCGGAGACGTTTCATTTATCTGAAGTCAGCAAAAAAGAAGTTATTCAAGCAATAAAGAAATTAAAACCAAAAAAATCCGCTGGACCTGATCTCATTCCACCTTATATAATAAAGGGCTGTTCTGAAATATTGTGGGAACCTTTACTACTAATTTTTAATAAATCAATTAAATCAGGGGCATTTCCATTTATGTGGAAAACAAGTAAAATCACACAGATATTTAAATTCGGTGATATATCTCACATACAAAATTACAGGCCTATATCAATTATATCTGCAGTATGTAAAGTTTACAAGCAGTTGTTATTTGAGAGAATTTATTATCATGTTAAAAACATAATATGTGAAGAACAACATGGATTTGTAAGAGGTAAATCAGTACAGACAAATTTAACAGAGTTTATGGAGTATGTGACACAAGAAGTAGATAAGGGGAACTATGTAGATGTGATTTATACTGATTTTGCAAAATCTTTTGACAAAGTAGATCATACCATCATGTTAAATAAGCTATCCATAAGTGGTTTCTCTAACAATACAATGTCACTATTGAAATCATATTCACACTCCAACTTAGGACCCCTACTATTTCTTCTTTATATAAACGATCTACCTACATGTGTAAAAAGTTCAAACAAACTTCTTTTTGCTGATGACTTCAAAATTTTTCGAGCACTAAACGATTAAAATGACGCCGAATTATTACAAAAAGATTTAGATAATGTTTACGAGAGGAGCGTACAACTTGCTATTGAATTTAGATAAATGTTACCATGTTAAATATTCCACAAAGAAAACTAATAGCAATTATAATTATTTAATAAATAATCAAGTAATATACAAAAAAAAACCGACATTAAAGATTTAGGAATAAACTTCCAAGAAAATTTGAAATTTAATAATCACATAGATATAATAGTAAACAGTGCAGTAAAATCATTAGGTTATATAATAAGAAACTCGTATCTTTTCAGATCAACTCAACCACTTGTTCTTCTTTTTAATACATTAGTAAGATCTAAACTAGAATATGCTAGTGTAATTTGGAATCCATCTGAGCTATATCTCAAGGAAATAGTTGAAAAAGTTCAAAAGAAATTTTTAAGATATCTGTACTTTAAGAAATTTAGAACTTATCCAACTTTCATGCCATATACCACACTACTAAGCATTTTTAACTTCTTGAAATTAGAAACCAGACGAAACATTTCAGATATTATTTTTATTTGTAAAATAGTTCAGAATATTATTCAGTGTCCTAACTTACTATCAAAATTACCTTTTTATGTTCCAGTGTATATTTTTTCGAAACCAAAAGATATATTTTATATTAAAAGGTATAACTTAGAAATTAGGAAAAATTCCCCTTTAATAAGATGTTGCCTAATTTGTAATAATATTAATAACAATAATGTAGATATATATATATATATACAGATAATATAGTTACATTAGTTAAGTATTTGAAAGTATTTTTCAGAGTAAGTTAATTTAGTGTATAAGTTAGTTTATAATGAAACTATGTAATTAGGCCCTTGTGTCTGTATAGTTTCAATAAAGAAATAAATAATGATCCCGTATTCATACCTTCAGGGAGCAGTGATGTGACTGATGAAAGTGATTGTAAAACTCTCCAATCTCTTCACAAACAAAAGCGTACTTCATCACAAAATGAAAATACACCTGGACTCTCCCAAATCTTTGAAAGCAAACGGCATAGAATTTTGGATGTTTCCAATAAAGAAAAGGATGAAAATTATAATGAAGAAAGAGCCGGAAGTGAAAATGAAGTAGAGCTCGAAAATGCAGATCATGAGGTAGAAGGTGAAAACACAGAACAGACGTTATATGATTTATCGCAATCAGTTTGGGCTTCTCCAGAGGGAAAACAACAGCATTTCGATGAAAATTTTGAGGGTGGAATAAAACCAGAATGGCACGCTGCATTAGGTCAATCCAATTGATTATTATTTCGCTTGTGTGGATTTTGACATAATTGACGAGATAGTGAATCAAACATATATTTATGCAACACAATTGGTTATGACTAAAACGACTATTTCCACCAGTGCTCGTATACAAAAATGGAAGCCAACCACTCGAGCAGAAATTATACATTTGGTAGGGCTTATAGGTTACATGGGAATTGTTCGAATGAATTCCATTCGAGATTATTGTTAAATGGATTTTGAAAACAGATGTTGCCTTCAATATCATGAGTCGTAATAGATTTGAACTATTGCTAAAAATGCTTCACTTTTCAGACAACGAACAATATCTTGAAGGAAACCGTCTATATGAAAAACAACCGCTTGTAGACATTATAAAAAATTACCAAACCATATACACACCCCGTAAAACATTTTGCGTAGACGAGAGCATGGTGCGTTTTCAGGACAGATTCAAACAGTATAATCCACAAAAAACGCATAAATACGATATAAAACATTTTAAACTGTGCTGCGATAATGGATATACGTGGAATGTCACTATATACACTGGGCAAGAAAAATCAACTGACAATTTTTTAGCAATTTCACGAAAATTGTTCTCCATTTAGCGAAAGAACTGCTACAAAGTGGAAGACTTTGTATCTCTGATAACTGGTACACCAGTCTTCAACTTGCACACATACTCTTGGATAAAGAGACTCACTGTTTAGGGACTTTGCAAGCTAACCGCAAAGGAAACCCGACAGAAGTTGTCACGATAAAACTAAAAAAAAGGAGAAATTTTTGCTCAAGAGAATGAGCGAGGAATATGTGTTAGTTTTATCGACTTGGCATACTAACCAGACAGTAGAAATTCAACGACGCGGAACCCCGATTCAAAAGCCAAAAGCCATTGTAGTCTACAATGCAGGTAAAAGCTCAAACGATGATTGTGTTCAAATGTCAAACTATTGCACAGCATTACGGAAAAGTTTACGTTGGTACAAAAAATTGGCCATTGAGATACTATTAGGAATATCATTGGTTAACTCTCATTTTATTTTCAAATTGGTGTAACAGAGCGATATTTCAATAACTGATTTTCGCTTATCAGTTGCTGAGGGTTTATTGAAAATCGAAGACCAACGAGAAGTTCTCCGTCCCCGACTATCAACAAGTCAAAATTTGAAAACACATCAATTTACTAAACTGGGCTGCAAAGCACATGAAAACCGAAAATACTGTTTTTAGGAAAAATACGGACTGCCTAATCACGAAAAATAAGGTCAAAAAAGTTATAACATACTGCCTAAAACGTGAAGGTAATCTACGCTTCTGCCTCGAATGCTTTAATAATGTTCATATAAAATAAGTAATTTGTGCTATATTTCAACTGTATTTTTATATATTTTTTATATTAGACACTCTCTTAGCCTTTTATTATGTTAATAATCATTTGTTGTGATTTTTCAATAAAAGTATTTTTTCCGACTTAACCCTATTGCTACAAAATACCTGACACCAGAATTCGATTGTGTAGGACCATAGCAGAGAAATAAAATAAATTATTTGTTTATCTCACGATGACGTTATTTTCACGGTGCAATTATATTATTTTGAACATAAGCGACATGCCTATTATATTGAATCAACATTTCATATATTAAAAGTACATCACAATCAGTAGTTGAAGATGAAACCCAGCAAGTAGTTAACTTATCTTTACCTCAGTCAGAGGTATTTTAAAAATACTGTAATTTATGGATAATATTTGCGAATTATTATTAATTATCCCGGAACGAAGAAAAGAAAGAGGTCCACGTCCACGGAATTTTCGTCGCTCAAAGGCACTTTGCAGAGTATGTCGGGGGTGTTTGAAAATTTGACTGGGGGAAGTGATCCCATGTGCGATAACTTCTTGAAATTCATTGCTTCGAATTTGGCAGCTATGCCAAAAGAAAAGACCCAAGAAAAAATTGTAAAGATAACGCAACTGTTGTTTGACGATTAAGGACTTTTTGTATAGGAGAGAGTATTTCTTACTATTGGAAACTCTTTTATTTGATGAGGAATGAGATTGTTAAATGAATAAATTGTGCTATTTTAATTAGAAAATTGTGATTCTCATGTTAATATTTTTAAGTGGAACCTTATATTGTTTATTCTTTTATTGGAGAGCATTTTTTCTCTTTTGAATAAGGTCTTTCCAATAAACGAATAAAAAATATTTGGTTACACATAAAAATATAATATGAAAACCACAAGTTTCTAATTCAAAATAGCACAACTTATTCATTTAACTAACTCTTCTTTTTCAAATAAAAAAAATACAATAGCGGGCGAGTTTATTAAAGTACCAGGATGTTGAAAAGTTTGTCATTTTAATAGTTTTTTTGTTTATTTCAATAATAAAAACATTTTTTGTAATTATGTTTATTATTTTCCTATATAAAAACAATATTTACAATATTACAAAACTAAACAAAGCCTTGCGTTAAAACTTGGTGTTGCTACAACAACGCTCCTTCATCGGACATGAAATAATTTTTAAGAACATTTGTCGCAGCATATAAATCTCTTGATGCTCTATTTGAAGATATCCTTCCCACAGATTGTAACCTGTTGCTTACTATTTTATGCACAATGCTACAAATCAGTATACAATAAAATCTTTAATTTTGCTAAGTTGTTTTTCGTTCATGAACGAACGATATTTAAAATTGTGGCTTCTGTTTGTGACGGCGGTTCATGGAATGTGGCTGCACTACATAGACATAGAAGAAAGCAAAAGAGATCGAAATGATTTCACTTATAAAATAGATGGTCATGAAAGCGTTCACTTGTTTGATACGCCAAACTTATTAAAATGTATGCGCAATAACTTCATAACCAAAAATATTGAATTTAATGGATAAATGGCTCAGTGGAGTCACATAATAAAAGCGTATGAATTAGACGGCTCAGAAGGAACTTTTCGAGGAACTAAATTAACGCAAGCTCATGTCTACCCCAATCTACTGGTGGTTCCATCAAAATGTTAGCTGTTGGAAAAACCGTGGATACTGCCGGAACTGCAGAATTCGTTAGTTTCATGAATAACTTGTTTGATTCATTGAATTCTGTAACTGTTTCTATAAAAGCACCCCCGTGTCCAAAGTCCAGTTTTTCGTGGAAGATAAGCGCGTGCCGAATCCACCTTTTATGCAGCTACTTTTATCGACACTTCGAAATGCGCAGTATTTGCGGAAAAGTTTGCACAAAAAAGGTTTTAAATTTATTACAATGAGATCCTTTAATCAAGATCCAGTTGAAAAGCTTTTTAATGTAGCAAGAGGACTGTGTGGTGGAAATTCTCAACCATCAACTACGCGATTCGTTGTAGCATCGGTACGAATTGCGAGGACGATGGTGAGAATTTTCTCCTTTCCCACCAAATTTTAATTTCCAACGATCCACAAATTCCATTTGATATAACAACTTCCATCGTCGCTGATCCTGTCCAACAACCTTCTTGCTTCCCACAGTTCTCTCTCTCAAGTACTGCTGTATTAGATGAAATTGGCATCCAAACTGCAGCATATGTGGCTGGGTATTTGGTAAAAAAAAACTATAACAAAAAATATATCATCACGACATATTACCCATTTCTGGGTGTGCCAGTATCTACAACACATGCAGACATCGGTAATGATGACGATATATTTTACCGTGTGGTGCTTACCAGGCGTCACCTCACGGGCACTCATAGCTGGCTTTATTGTAGAGTGTGATTTGTCTCAGACGGTCCAAGTACCATCTTGGCAGATTGATCGAACCAGTCAATGATTCTGTCAGTGTGACATCACTGAATACCAACAAAAAGTGGGTGCCGCATTTGGTCTTCTGGCAATTCCAGAAGATGTCAACATTCTGCCATCACGGTTCAGGGGCACCTATTAAATTATAAATGTGACATGTTTGAAGTTCTTTTGTGCTGATTGTCTAAGTCAGTGGCGCACGCAAGGAGGGTGTGATGGAGGTTCGGACACCCCCCTTGAAGATGAAGATACTTTTATTTTAAAGATATTAATTTACATTTTGGCAACGCAGCAAAATTAAAAAAAAAAATAACATGCTTTAGTTATATGACTTTATTAAGTTAAGATTATAAGCTAAGTACTGTAGAACTAAAATAAACTAAGATTTATTCAAATAATGGAGGTACGTTATGTAGTTTAAAATTAGTGTTTTATAAACGCTATAGCAGTAGACTATATAATATTGCTATGCTATGGGCTATGATGAGCTTCCCGCTTCTCTCGTGTGTCTCTATCTTTTCGGGCTAGATGCTCAAGTGACAAACCACTAGATGGTGGACTGCAATGTTGTGGGCTTGAATAGTATTACTGCGCTAATAAAAAAGAACTAATATCAATTTTAATTTGGTGTTGGCTATACAGATATACTTCATTTCACATAAGAAAATAGTGATGGGGAGATAGGTGCAGTTTGATCTTAATATCAATCAAACAACAAGATCAAACTGCTCATATCCTTCCATCACTATTTTCTTACATGAAATGAAGTATAGTACATAATTTAAGTTTTGCCATTTAACCCTTTGATAACAGTAGTCTCAACGACATGGACTGCTGCTAATAGCACTTTGCAATATGACCGAAGTCCGAATTCAGTGTTGATTCCAAGTCGATCCCCAGTCAACTTCATTGAATTGCGCTACGTAGCAGTAGTGACATCTAGTTATTTTCAATTAAATTAGGAGGATAGTGTCATTGTCTTGATTCTCCTTGGTCTTTGTCAATGAAGTTCAGATGCCCAAAATGTGTTGTTAGTTTATTATAAATAAATAAATTTAAATATTAAAATCAATATCTATTTGACGCCTCTTGACGTACTCTCCCTGTAATTTTCGTTTGTGTAATTTTAATTACATTTGAGACGGCTATAATAAGCGTAACGCAAATCAGTAGAGTTGACCATGGTCGACCTTAATTTCATGCGACATCTCTCGTTAGAAAAAATCTGATGTGGCCAGCACATGTCCTCCCGCCAATTCCATGTTTAAAATAGCATTGAGCTTTAGGTAAAGTTTCACTTCCGATTGATCGTTTATAAACAAAATCTACTTTGTTGTTCCAATAAATAGAAAAGTTTGTAATACAAAATTTTGGATTATATTTTATTATGTTTTTTCCTGAAAAATCTGTTAGAGCTTCAAATTAAGTACTACATCCGGTTTATCATATATAGTCAAAATCTAATATGTTGTTTCAAATTATATAAGAGTATTAAATACCAACTTTGCGAACTTTTGGATCATTAATATATTTTAAGGAAAAATCGTCACACACACAGTATTGTCAAAATCATCACCAACTTCCTTATGCTCTAAAACGCAATCTGTGTAAATTCTTCGCCGTACATTATTCATTTCGTAAATGTGTAGTTGCAAATTATTATTTGACACTTTGAAATCACATTCTTATTGAGAGCTGTTTGATATATAATGCTGCAAACATCAAACTTGAATCGAATTATCCTGTATATCTAATATTTATGTATGAAGGAAAATATATTATTTTTACAAACCTTAATTTTATTAGAAACATATTTAAACTACTAAATTCTTCTTAACACGGTTTCATTATAAATTTTAATGAAAATTGCTGCGTGACAGTGACATTTGTTTAAATATGTCAAATTTGTTATTAAAGTATTGTTTTTGTTTGACGCAGAGGCAAAGTGATGTACAAAAATAAATTATTTTATAATATAATATAAAGTTATTTCAAGTTATTTACTAAATGCTATTATCGTAGAATTGAAGATTGTGCCATTATATTCAATTTGTATTGGTTAAAGTTGCTAAAAAATTATATTCAATGAATTTTTTATAAGAAAAACTGTTAAAAGCTTGTATAAATGATACTTCCGGTTATCCGATATACACTCAAAACTAATGAGCTCTTCCCACATTAGCATAGAATGGATATACAAAATTTCAAATTTTTCTGATTGATAGTATTTGAGTAATCGTGTCCACATGATCCACACACACAGACACACACACACACACACACACACACACACACACAGACACACACACAGACACACACACATACGTACCTACAGACATCATTGTAAAAATGTTAAAATCGGATTCTAGGGACATCAAAACGTGCTTATTCACTAAAATCTCTATATCCGATTTTTAGCACGATCCCTATACCTCCCTTACCTAGGGTAGCGGGAGGTAAAAAGAAGCGTATCTGTAACCTCAACTGAATCTGAATGATGAAGTCTAATGTTTTAGTGTTTCCAGTGTTTTTTGCGTTTTTGCGTAATTATAGTGGAGCACTGTAGTGAAAATAGAACGTATATTACTTATATTAATGACAACAAAATGGATAATTTGAAAAGGAAGAATACACCTGTATTAAATTTATTTGCCAGAATTACAAAACCTAGTACATCAACAGACACCGTCACTGAGGTTGCATTAAATATTCAACGAAATGTGAGTGTATGTACCGAAATTGCAAAAATCAAGTCCCGCAAAAGATGTGCAGTTGAAAAAAATAAAAACCGCAGGTGATTTTATGGACATTTCTCAGTTTGTAGGCGAAATACTTACATTTCAAGAAAAGTAATGTTTTGTAAAGCATGTATGAGTCCCTGTAGAAAATTACAAATTTCCAAGCACAACTTATTTGAATACAAATCTGAAGTTTCTATATAACTGGCGCAAACGCTGCAAATGGTTAACATAATCCGCTGTTGAAGATGGTGCTTATTGTGACTATTGCGTTATCTTTTCAAAAGATAGAGGGCGGTCTTGGTGATCAAATACTTGGACAATTGTACCAAAAACCTTTTTCTAATTGGAAAAAAGACGTACATCGTTTTGAAGAGCATGAAAATAAAAAATATCACCGAAAATGTGTTGTAGACGCTGAAAGTATAATTTTGATAACTGAAAAACAATGAATGTGTATCAGTTGATATTCAGATAGATAATAGGTATGTTCGTTTGTCTTACTCTTTCTGCTCCATGCAGAAATCCGCGTTCGTTTGTCACAGATCATTACTTGAATTTTGTTTGGTTTCAATAGAGCAATTGTTCGTATCTGCTTAGATCTTGTGTATCCTACTCCGAGTTGCGAGCAGGAGTAAGAAAGAGCAAGCAAGAATTGTGGGTGATTTTAACAGCTGTGTTGTGTTTATTTACATCAGTCCCTGGTGGAGTAAACATGAAGTGTAAAATTTGTGGTATTGAAGGCACTGCCAAAGAAATTAAAAGACATGTAGAAATATTTCATTTTGGTATGTTGGTTTGTAAGTAATTAAAATTCATGTTAGTTGGAATGTTTGCTGCAGAATGGCCCGATAAAGCTACCGAACTACTTATTTCTTTATACAAAGATAAATGTTTTTCAGCGTTCAAAATAATGGCGCTTAAGTCATTATGTCCCGAGGCCAGAAAATCATTGAATTAACTCTTTCTCTTCCACCAGCACTTGAAAATAATGATTTGTTATTTTCCGATGCTCATATAGTAGAACACTTAGAAAGTCTATGTGAATTAAATGTTGTACCACCAAGATATCATCAAGAATACTTGTGTTTGAGGTATGCGTCTTTTGTTCCTGATGAACCAGATGAGACTGACGTGGAAGATTATTAGATATAGTCATTTTATTTTATATCCATTCCTGTCGGTAAACTAACTAAAGTGCAAAGTATCACAGTGATATTTTTTTAAATTTTTTATGAATTTTGTCTGAGTTTTGATGTTAGTATAAATATACGCGCAATATTTTTGTAATGATACGTTTAATAAAAGTTTATTAAGGCCTTTAATAATTACAATTATTACAGATCATGTCACAAACGCCGTTGTCTGTTTATAAACCGACATATAAATTTGGCATAAACACCACATAAACGAAGCATTTGGCATAAGTGCCAAACAGACAACATAATTGTAATTCTCATGCAGTTCTTTAATTTATATTTACATTTTAATACACACAAAAATTCAGAAAAAAATCTGCTGACTTTTAATGCAGTTAAGACATTAAAAATATATTTGTATAAAAGTGTAGACAGTTTTTTGTGTTTCCTGCCTTATTATGAAAATGGCGCTTGTGTCGTTTTGCCTTGAACGCGACGATATGTCATACTTATGCTTTAGTAATTTCGTGTGATTCTAAAAATGTTTGTCAATGCGAACTGAACAAATTATATTTAAAACATATCATGTGTTCTAGACACAATGTTTATGACAACTTCTTTTATTATGTAAGTTCAATACATAAAATAAAAAATGTAAGTGAAAATAAAACTATTTATTTTTGTACTATTTGAAAATTTATAGTTTATATCTCCAAACAAGTGCTCTACAATCTCCTCATCATATAATAAAAGGTGAATTTAAAATTAATGATAATGAAGGTTACGTACAAGAAATATTTTATATAAATTATCACTTATACAAAAAAAAAAGTTGTAACATAGAATAACTTAAATTACATTCCAATTTATCAAACGTTAATATTATTGTTTCTATTATGGATAATTTATGCAAACATGTATCTTTATAAACTAAATTTACAGAGCTTAATGTGACATTAAACATCTGGATGGCTACCCGTGAAATTAGTAATTACAGTACCACTTTTTATGAAATGGCAGAGTTAATTTATTTGGAGTGTTCACTTGCACTTTAAAATCACGAACTGTTTTTGGTCCTTTGTATTGTGGATCACTATCTAATAAAGATAGTAAAATAGTAACAGCCTCATCTTCTACTTCTGTAAGTACATCTTCATTGTCAATGTGATTACAAAAATGCTCTGTGATCGGAGCGTCATTTACTTAATTAAATTAAATAATTAAATAATTTATTTCTCCTGGTTAGCCGATTGGCCCTGTTGGTCTCGGAGATAGGCGGTACCAATGTTTTGAGCTTCTTTGTTCAACTACTGGTAAATTTATTTGTGCCTTACGCCGGTTTTATCGGCGAGGACTTTCTGTTTATGCACGACAATGCCAGCCGCACATCGGGCATATTGTTCATCAGTACTTCGAGCAAACTGATATCCCTGTCATGAAGTGGCCAGCACGCAGCCCGGATATGAACCTTATAGAACATTTATGGGACGAACTTAAGAAAAGGATTCGGGCAAGGATTCCTGTTCCTGAGTCACTACGTGACTTGAAGACGGCGATCGAAGAAGAATGGGAGAATATTCCCTAAATTTTATTGTTAGTGGCCTAGTAGAACATGTAAAAAACATTCAACATGAATTTGATTTTGACAATACAACGATTATCAAAAAATAATCCAACTTACATAAAAGGCTTACTTTAGAAATGTTATACATTAAAGCTGATAAAAATAACATTAATCACCAGACAGATATAGATAATTTAAGTGTAATCTACCACAATTTCATAAATTATAACAAAAATTATACTTAACATGTTCATACTACAACTACGTTTATTAAATTGTCTATCTTTTGGTTCATTTTTAAAAACCCTTCTTATTGAACAATAATAATTAATCCTTTTTACTTAACTTTACTTGCTTGTCCTTGTTAAAAAAATTTTCGTACTTGTGGTGATACACGTTTTTATTTTACAATTTTTCAAAAGTTTTTTTGATTTTACATATTTCATGTGTTCAGGACGCTCCAGCTTAATTTATTTTTTTAAAAATTGACCAGACACAACATATTTATTTATTTATTTTACTATTTTCACCTGGACTTTCCAATGGGTCGTATAGGGGATCCACTTGCTACTTTACAACTTTGACTATTTCTGTAAGTAATGTTTAAATAAGAAATTAATTTATTTGTATTATATGTTTATACAGTGTGTCCCATTTAGAGGTGCCACCATTGGGATCTCGAGAACTGTAAGAGATACGATGTCGGTTAAATGGAACTTTTTATGCGCCTTTGAGAGGCCATCTCAAATGTGCTTTTATTTTTCCAAAAATTTTCATAGGGCACTAGATAATGACGAAAAACTGAATATTGTTGATTTTTTCTTTTCCAAATAACTTCTAAACTATTAATAATTAAGAAAAAAGTTTCAAATATAAAAGATAGATATTTTTATTAACTAACCAGTGGCGTACGAAATAAATTTTTATATCTGTAAATTTTTGAGATATAACACAAACTTATATTTTTTTAAATGGAACCCATATTTGATTTTAGTCTCAAAAAATAAATATTTTTTTCTCTTTTCAACGATGTAAGGGTTATTATGTTTTATATTTGTTTTGCCTTCAAAAATTATTATTTTTTCCTTATTTTGTATTAAATTTACAATTATTTTGAAAATATTGGTAGATTTCTATTTGGAAATACTCCTTGTATTTAAATAATTTATTTCCTTAAAAATATTTGCTCAAAATTCGTATCAAATTAATTTTTATAATATTTTGTATCAGATCGCCCTTGGCACATCATGGTGTAATTTGTAATTATGAGTCTAGAATGAAAATATTAAGTAATAAAGGCATAAAACAAATTATTTTGATCAAATACAATATAATTAATAAAAATAATAATGTTTTTTTGGGAAATAATTAGAAAATTCAGGAAAATAAAGAGAAAAATTAAATTTTAGGAGCAAAACAAATATAAAACATAATAAGCCTTACACCATTGAAAAGAGAAAAAAATATTGATTTTTTTGAGACTAAAATCAGATATGGGTTCCATTTAAAAAAATATAAGTTTGTGTTATATCTCGAAAATTTACAGATATGAAAATTTATTTCTTACGCCACTGGTTAGTTAATAAAAATATCTATCTTTTATATTTGAAATGTTTTTCTCAATTACTAATAGTTTAGAAGTTATTTGAGAACGTAAAAATCAACAATATTCAGTTTTTCGTCATTATCTAGTTTCCTCCGAGAATTTTTGGAAAAACAAAAGCACATCTGAGATGGCCTCCCAAAGGTGCACAAAAAGTTCCATTTAACCGACATCGTATCTCTTATAGTTCTCGAGATCCCAATGGTGGCACCTCTAAATGGGACACACTGTATATTAAATATTTGTACCGTTATCATAATTATAAATTTCATGTTGTAATGACTCCATGTATACTTTGTAGAGCCCTGAAGAAGACTTTTGTTAAAGTCGAAATGTCGGCCAGGAAATAAATAATATACAAACGACTGCATGTCTGATTATTTTCCATTTTTACATTTTATTGTTAGGTTGATCAGGTCGATAAGAAACCGGATGGAAGCAGTTATTAGAGCATGGGGGGGGGGGGGGGTAAAACAAGATATTAGGAATAAATTTTGCCTAGTTTCTTTATGGGTACCACTTTTTTTTACTTTTTTTCTTTCCTTTCTCTGTTACCATATTTTCCTTTTTTTCTCAATTTCTATTCGAACCCTCCTAGAAAGTTGTAAAGATAACTTTAATAACCTTAAAATAAGCTCATTTCAAAGGTAATTAACTGTTCTCTAAAATAACATGTATCTTTTAATTGTACGTTACATAATATATGAATAAAATTGATTTAAAGTGAAAAATGCTAGGTGGGTATTTATTTTGCTCGCAAGTGTAGTTAGTCATTTGAGGTTAGATACCTTATGAAAAGTAAATATTAGAGTGCCCGCCAGCTAAGAAAAAGCCATTTACGTCATCAGCGTAGAAACAAATTTTTGTCATTGCCCTTGGTTGTAGAATGTAGAAACTGTACTATTCTTTGCAGATTAATTTCTACCAAACAATGTTGTACCCGAAAGAGATTAAAGTGAATAGGTACTAGAAGAAATCAAAGATGTAATTAAACTGAAATATTACATGTACATTACACCGACTTACGATTACTTCTGATATTGCAATCTTATCCATTAGATCCAAAAGACTAACGGAATCTAATTGTCTTATGTACGTCGCAATGATGTTCGATAAAGTTTCAAACAGGGAAAAATTAAATATATGAGTGGAGAAGGGATAAGTGTTTAGTATAAATAGTACAACAGTTTGTTAATTTAGTTATATTTCAGTTTACCTCTGCCTTATCTAGTGTTCATGAAATATTTTTGTGTCAAGTCGTTTGTGTTTTTGGTTTTTTTTTGTGTACGTGATAGTTCGACAGTTGAATCAATTTCATTATTGGTAAGTTATTGTTAGTACAAGGAGGGCCGATATTTCAATATTTGAACAAAAGCTGATTATGAAGTTCCCTGAAATAAACGAAAAATAACTGGTGTGAAATAATTTTTTAAACTACAATTTCCAATGCGATATTTTTTATTTGTTACGAAGACAATCACCCCAATTCTGTAACATAGTTGCTAACTCTTATCAACATTGCTGTAGCAAATAGCTAATAATAATTGCGAATACTGAAGAAAATATGAAAATGATAAAGTTTACATTTCTTTCTGTTGGCTAATACTTTAGCAATGTTGCTAAGATTTAGCAACTTACTTACAGAATAGGGGTGATTAAGTTTTTAGTTATCAACTTAGTTGAGAAACTGAAATATCGGCTTGCACCAAAATAATACAAAATTCCGTTTGTTTCTGTTCCTTCGATTACTCGATATAATATGGACCTTAATTTATGTTTTTCAGTGGAACTGTGTTGCACAATTGTGATATTTGATACAAACGTATAGAACGCGATGTCGCCGAAAAAAGTTGGAACACAGGGTTTAATTATACGTAGCCAAAGACGAGTGTTAGTTGCTAATATGTGCAATTTTGTGAAAAGGAGGCTGAAGAAGGAATTACTATTCCTTTAAAAATTCATAGGTACATACTCAATTATTGATTCCTTATAATTTAAATTTCAAATTAATAATTTATATTTACTCTCAGTTTAAAGTTCGCCTCTGTTTAACGAAATAAACATAGCTAAAATATTCAAATAAAAATTTTGAACAGCCTAAATTCTCAAAATACACAAATTTTGATTTGTCAATTTTATATAATAAAACACGTTCTAATCTAATCTTATTCATATTTTATTTGATAAGATTAAATATGAAATTACGAAGTAGAATAGAATTAACTAACATAAATAATATTTCTGCAGGGAAAGAACTTTGGTTGCAACTGGTGTCTCCAGATCTACATATCAAAATGTTATGAAAGAATCACAAATAGTAGAATGCCCAGGTTCAACCACATATTTTCGATCCCAACTAGGAAAAGACAAAGAACATCTAAATTAGAAATTATAACTGCCGGCCGGATGAAAAGTATGCGAGAAATAATATGCGATTTATTCTCGAATAAAGGAAACCTACTATAAAGTGTAAGTAAATATTCTTAGATATTTCATGCATGGCCCTTAATCGATTAAAATAATAGTTGAAGTCCTCTCACTTTCCAGGCCAGCGTTTTATCACCTGATATCAGTTGATTTTTCAAATTTATTCTATTTCAACATTCACAGTCCCAGCAACTCGTATAACTTCTTTCTCATTTATAAAATAGCTGCGGTCGGGATATAATTATTGAATAACTAAAAATCGTAATTTGCTTTCAGGTATTCTTCAGAAAATCAAGGATATGCAAATTTTAACAGAAGACATATCCGAGAGTAGTTTAAGAAAATTTCTTACGACGTTGGGATTCAGGTAGGGGGAGGGGGGTCAGTGTGGACAATAGGGAAAATTCGAAACTGGAGTTAGGGAAAAAATTGAAATAATTCCTGTGGGTTGGCAATACTATTAGGCATTACCATATAAAGTTTTGTGAAGTTACCTCTCGTAGTTCTATAGCAACTGGCAGTGAGAGAGCATTGTGCGCTAAAAGTAAGTTTTTCAGTCATAAGTTTAAAAAAATTCTTTGCAGTTAGACAATATTTTGTTAAACTGCGTGCTGATTTAACAAATTCTCTAATAAGTTGCCTATCTTGTAGTGTTCACGACTTTTGATATTCGTAATTCGTTGTTTATAAAATAAATTTTTGTTTTAAAATGGTTCGTTGGGGTTAGTGTAGACGTTATGGGGACATGTCCAAATTAACCCCATTATTAAAATAACGTAATATTTTCAAAAAAAAAAAAAACAGATAGGGCAGAAATTTCTGAAGAAAATCAATCAGAGACGCAGCAAGAGAGTATAATTTAAAAAAAGTCATAAAGATTAAAGACATATAAAACTAGAACTGCAGCAGTACATTCAGATCCAGGAAATAGTGGCTCTGAAACGGGAAACTTACTCATTATTAGAGTAACGGGAAGATTTAAATATCGCGGAAGACAAATATTTACAGATGCCGAAGAAAATCTTTGCGATTATTTTCTGAAGTCGTCTCGTATTAACCTCTTAAGGGCTTCTGTTCCTAGCAAAGAACGTACCAATTTTATACATAAATTTAATATTTAAAAATGTCAAATATATATCTGATTGTCTAATGTCCCTTGTTCCTACTCGGGACCAAACGTTTATTGCAAAAATAAGACTCAGGGTGTCATCTATGAAAAGTAAATGAAAGTAGAATTCCTAACCTTCGTGAATGACATTTTGTTCCCGCGGGTTCAAGTTTCTTCCTAATTATTTCTATTCAGGTAAGTATATTTTCAAAATAAAAATTAATTATTGTGTAATACTCTAACATAATGCATATAAAGTAAAAAAAAAATGTTGAATTGATAATATTTCATCAGAAATGTTCAAAAATTGGTTTGTTCCATATCTGGAACATTGGTCTATTATTCAAAATAATTTTGTACCTGATGTGGAACATTGGTCATTTACAATGAAAACATAAATTATTGTTTATTTTTAGATTTTTGAGCATGGTAAGGGTGAAAAGAGGTGATATACCAAGTGGAAGTGAAGATGAAAACTTGAGCGATTCAGATGATGAATTTGTGATATCAGAAAATGAAGCACTGTCTGAGGAATCATCTGAAAATAGCAGCCAGGAAAGTGAAGAAGAGTTACCATCGTCCACTAATTCAAACAATAAGAAAAATTTAAAAGTGAAATACAAATGGACTAGAGTTAGGAATAATGAGGACCCAATACCTATTCCTTCCTTTACTTTTCCACCAACTGAAGATGATACGGAAATTGGAAGGCCTATACATTATTTTCAGCAGTTTTTTACAGACAGCTTATTGGACCATATTGTAGAACAAAGTAATCTATATTCTACTCAAGTTGATGTAAATAAACCACTTCAACTAACACGTTCTGAGTTAGAAGTTTTTCTGGGTACAGTGATATACATGTCAATATTTGGCCTTCCTCGACACAGGCTTTTTTGGAAAACCTCTTGTAGAATTGCACAGGTGGCTGAAGCGATGTCTAGAAAACGATGGGAACTTATAAAAAGAAACATACATTTCAATAATAACGACAACCTTCCCAAAGATAAAAATGATCCCAGTTATGACAAACTATTCAAGATTAGGCCTTTACTAAGCATGTTACAAGATAAATTCATGAAACAAGAAAAACCCTAGATGCTTTGCGTTGATGAGCAAATTGTACCATATAAAGGACACTCTTCCTTGAAGCAATATAATCCGAAAAAACTTAATAAGTGGGGCTATAAGATATTTGTCTTATGTGACAGTAACGGCTTGATTCATAACTTTGAAGTCTACACCGGAAAAAATTTACCTGCTCCTGGAAAAGATGATATTGGCGCGAGTGGCAATATCGTTCTACGCCTTGCATCTATAATACCGACTCATAGAAATCATTTGCTTTATTTTGATAATTGGTTTACTTCAATAAAACTAATGATTACGCTTCATAAAGATGGTATACCTACTTTAGGAACCATAAGGATAGACCGAATACCAGGAATTTCTTTATCTAGCGACAAAGAAATGAAAAAATGTGGCAGAGGAACCTATGAGGAGTACCATTCAAAAATTGATGAAGTGGACATACGAGTGGTACAATGGTATGACAATAAATGTGTTCGTCTTGCTAGTACATTTTGTACGTCTCAACCCATAGAGAACATTGAAAGGTTTGACAGGAAAACAAAAAGTAAGATTTCTGTTCAGCGTCCCAATATTGTAAAGCAGTATAATATGTTTATGGGTGGAGTAGACCTACTAGATGGACTTTTGTCGTATTACAGAATTAGTTTGAGATCTCGAAAATGGTATCTAAAACTTTTTTTTCACTTCATCGATTTGTGCCTAGTTGCAGCTTGGATAAGATATCGATCAGATATGTTGGAAGCTAAAATTAACAAGAAAGATATTTTAGATTCTTTGGGCTTTCGGTGTGAAGTTGCTGAGGCCTTGTGCCTTATGAATAAAGAACGTGAACCAAGAAAGAGAGGTAGGCCGAGTGGATCAGTAGAAAGGGAATATGAAGCTAAGAAAAAAAAAGGCCCCACTAAACCAATTCCACAATTCGATATTCGAACAGATCAAGTATCACATTTTCCTTTGCATAAAGAAATAAGAGAACGTTGCAAATATCCGAAGTGTGGAAAAAAAAACTTTCTTTTTTTTGTCAAAAATGCCAGATTTACCTTTGTATTATGAAAAATAGGAATTGTTTTATCGAATTTCATAAATAATAAATATCTTATTTTTGTGAAACTTTATATTTTATTGTCCTTTGTACCTTAATGGGAACGCACTGTTTTTTTTAATTGCAAAATAATTAAAAAATAAATTATTCCTACTAGTATGTTTCTGATGGCAAATTAAGTAATTTATCAAAAAAAAATATTTTTTTTTTTTCGTTTTTTTGTATATAAGGACCTTAAGAGGTTAACAATGCCTTGACATATTTACAAGCTAGAAAATTAGCCTTCGAATATGCTACGCGACTAAATAGGGTAATATCAGATAGATGGACTAACAACGAATGTGCTGGAATTGACTGGATAAAAAGCTTTATGAAACGTCATAAAAATATAAGCTTACGAAAACCAGAAAATACGAGTTTAGCCAGTGCTGCATCGTTTAATAAGCACAATTTTGATGATTTTTTTAAAAATTATGACAACGTAATGAAGCGTTATTTTTTTAAAACCCAATAGAATTATAAATATTGACGAAACAGGTGTTACAACTGTTTTGCAAAATCCTAAAATAATTGCGGAGACAGGAAGAAAGCAAGTCGGGCAGATTGTAACTGCCGAACGCGGGGAATTGGTAACAGTATGCGAAATTATAACAGCAACTGGGGATAGCTATCCACCAGTATTTGTTTTCCCCAGAGTGAGCTTTAAGGATACATTCCTTACAGGAGCCCCGACTGGAAGCTTAAGGTTAGCTACTCGAAATGGGTGGATGACAGCAGACTTGTTTCCTTTAGTGATAAGGCATATTAATACTCATTGTCAGGCATCAAAAAAGGACCCTGTACTAATTCTTATGGACAACCACAATAGTCACTGTACATTTGAAGCTATTACATATGCTAAAGACAATGGTATGATTTTATTAACATTTCCACCGCACTGCTCCCATAAATTGCAACCATTGGATGCTGCGGTTTATGGTCCTTTCAAATCTGCAATTAAAGTAGCATTTAACAATTGGATGAGATCAAATCCAGAAAAGACAATAAGAAATTGTAACGGGGAAGGCCACCAGGCAGCTGCTTGCAAGTAAGAAGCCTTTTGTAGGACCTGTAACGTGCGAGGCCACAGATACGCCTCAAATAGGTGCCCACACATGAAGACTGCATGGGAGGAAATGCGGAAGAAGCAATCCTCTTCATAGTCCTGCAGATAAATGTGGATAGGAGTAGGGCCTCGCACGGCCTGCTTCTTCAGCTCGCCCACAGAAAGAAAGCTGACCTCATACTGGTCAACGAACCCAATAAAGCTATCAGCAGAGGGTGCCTTAGGGACCATCGTGGGCACGCAGCGATCAAGCAAATGGGCAAAGACATCAAAATAACCGGAAGGGAACGGAAATGGCTGGGCGAATGTAGGCAATATAAGTGTTACGCCTTGTCATGGTTGGGGGGCTTGCGTGGCTCAATGATCCGAGCTCGTGGACTGTCAGGTATGAACACCAGTGGGCCCAACGGGAGGTAAGAGCTCCCTTGCTCAGGCCCCTGACAGATGACGGCGAAGTGAGAGTCCACACTAAAGGTAACACACCCCTTAATCCCAGCTGTAATGTCGTGGCTTAGGGGCCGGGGCCCGCAAGGCTATGAATCGGTCCAAGAGAAGTAAATCACAATAAAAATCCTAAATCCTAAAGTGGGGTGACCCGGCTGAAGGGACGCGTGGTCGGATAAAAGACCGGCAAGACCGAGGTCAACCTTCGGGACTGGCAAAACCGGTTGTAATTAGCCCGGGTAGACAGGACTCAAGAGTCTTGGGAGACAACCTGTCTAGGAGGACACTCCGAAATTAAACCACGGGTAGACAAGGGCTCGATAGTCTTGGGAGACAACTTGTCTAGGAGAAGGACACTCTGAAATAAAACCAACGGATAGGGAGGATCCGTGAGCCAGTGGAGGCAACCCCCCTAGGAGAAGGAAAACTCCGAAAACAAACCACGCGGAAGCTGCAGAAATATACTTTCTCTTTCTGTTGCAGGAGCAGAGAAATGCAGAAATCGTAGGCCCCTCGAGGAAAACCCAGGAATCCTAGCGCCCCTCTACGAACAGCATATGATACGGATTACCGAGCTAGGCGAAAGCCTGGGCTACGTCGACATGGGCTTGGAGGAAGGTTGTGGGCCGGGGGTATACCCCCGGGGTTCTACTTCGTAGCCTTACTGGAGATTGGGAAGAGTCTCCATGCGAGCTGGAATCGGTAAATGATTATGCTGGGGTTATGGAAACGCGAAGTGCACTGGGACGAGTATGCATCGGAGCATTCCGTGGTAAGTGGTCTTTTACAATGATCATGTCTTCCATTATAAATTTAGACAGCAGCGATGCTGAAAAAGAAGAAAAGGAGGGAACGTCACCCACTGGTGTGGGCAAGGACGATACTGGCGATTGGGAGACATCGTGGGAGTTCGATGCACTAAACACGGCCATGCTTTGCGATGCTCAGAATCCTCGAAGAGATAGCCTCTTCGACGAGCTGCAAATGGCCGTGCTAAATAAGTCGATAAAAGAGCTTCAGGAGCTAGGGGACATGAGCTTCGCTGGGGCGAGGAATAGCACAACTGGTAGTGCAGACTTGGGCGACAGTGTACAAGAGCCCATACTCAGCCGACTGTTCACCCCGAAAAGCCAAAAGCAGCGCAACCCATCTTCAAAAGAAGCTGTTGGTGAGAGGGAGGCTAAGAGGGGTAGAGAGAGCCTGGGCAGCAACGCTAGCTCAATAAGGCAGGAGCCTAAGAAGGTGAGGAGCGACGAGCTCAAAGAGATGGTTGATAGGATTAAAATCCTGGAGAGCCTGATCCCTCTAAACATTCAGCTCCAACAAGTCATTGAGCAACAAACGGCGGAGATAGACGGGCTAAAGGCCAAACTGAAAGAAAAAGAAGTTGGGGAAATAAGCCAGGCCAACAATCTTGTTGAAGAGCTGCAGGCGCAAGTAAATCTGCACCGTAACACTAAGACGGAAATTAAGGATATAGCCAAAAAGCTGTCCCGACAGATCCAAGTGTTAGGGAAAGCTAAAATCGAGATCCCGACTAAGAAAACGACAAAGGACATGGGAACCCAGACTGAAACCCAGAAAACTGGGGAGGTCGGAAGGGATAAAAAGGCACTTACGGCAGAGGAAGTTAAGAACCACTGCAAGCCAGAAGGATCCTACGAAGAGTTTTGCGAACTCGCAGGATACTTCTGGCCAAAAGAGGCCTATGAGGGGATCATAGAAGTCGAAGGAGACATTGCGGTGGACTGTAAAAACACAGCAATATTCTTCGGATTGAAGGACAAGATAGCGCTGCAAAACAACGCTATCTTCAAAGGAGCTGGTATCGGGGCCGGGGAGGTCATACACTGCCGGAGTGAGGTTACCTCTTCTACGAAGGAGAACCAGGACAGCAAGGTCATGCATACCTTCTACCTGTGTACGGTGGACGAAGAAGGGAAACCCTCCGAGGCAGTGTTATACAGCTGCCTGCAGAACCTTAAGAGAAAATTGCTGCAGAGTAAAATCGAAAAAGTCTCCACCTCACGCATTGAATGCGGGAAAAAGAAGCTTCGGTGGCAAATGGTCAAGAAGATGATGCAAAGCATCTTCTCTGACACGACCATAGCCGTCGAGGTATGGGTGGAAGGCAGGAAACGGAGTAAGGAGAGGGAACAGCCTGCAATACAAGCAGACAAAAATGAACAAGAACCGGACAACGAAAAAGATACGTGGGCAAAGGTTGTATCCCGGAAGACGAAACCCCGGAACCAAACCCAGAAAACGCCAAAACTGACCAAGACTGAGATAGCTTCTAAGGAAGAAAAAAGAGAGGATAGGAAGGACCAAAAGACAAAACGCCCAAACAAGGAAGCGGTGATTGTCAAGAGGGACAAAGCCGCTGAAACCTTCCCTGAACGTGTTAAAAAGATCAGGGAAGTGATCACCTTGGAGGAAGATTTTCCCGGAGAGGCGGTTATACAATCAAGAAAAGGAGATCTCGTCCTACGTGTGCCAAATGTGTTAAATACTCCTTTACTTTCAAACAGAGGTTATGTTTTCATTTGTGTGATTTTATGTCGTTGCCAGACTGAACACGTTTCTTTCGTTATTTAAATTTATGTGTAAAGTAATTATAGTTTGAAATTTGTGATATTTAAAACAAAATTAAACTCGAAAATGCCAAGAAACCAGCTATACCTGTAAAACAAATTTTGGATGTAATATGTAATCATAAACATGATATTAAACAACAATTACAAAAACCATCTGCTGAAATTTGGACTAAAATGAGTAAAGAAGTAAATGGTCTCATATCACCACGGACGTTATATACAATTGTAAAGTTAAATAGATACAATTGTTGTAATTTACTTCATATACAAGAAAAGCAAAATTTAACTGAATCAGAACATGCAAAAAGCAATTCAGACAAATTTCAAAATCAAGAATTACATATTAACTTTGTAATATCAAAAGAAAATTGGAATAAAATTGAACCGGAAGTAAAGACATACGCCGATGGGAAAAAAATAATGATTTTTAAAAAAGGCTGGACTGATATTTTTGACTTTGAAATTAGAAACTCTACTAAAATCAATTGTGTTTGGGTATTTAAAAATCATCATATTATTATTTAACAGTGAATGGTACATGCGATGAATATGGTTCATCTATTTATACATACAACATTGGTTGTCCCAGTGAAAACTCTGATATCTGTATATCAGCTAAAATAACTAGTGTAAACATTTTACTTCATACTTAAATTAAAAAAAGGAAATTAATGGGTCACCAGCTAGAAAAAATAGGGAGAAGTTTATGTGATGGAAAACTGGCAATTAATTGGCGACGAGAATAAACGAATATATTAGGAGACAATAGTATAGACAATAGTGAGCCTAGTACATTATATTCTCTACCGGTTTTACGAAAATGTAAACAAGAATTCAGTGACAATAGTTTTAGAATGCTTCGGAGAAACGAGTACCCTATTTATAATCTACAAATGTTAAAATATTCGCAACCTTACATAGCATGCTTTAAAAAAATAGGTTTAGATCCATTTTCTATACACTACTGGTCAAATGAGCAATTATCTGTATATAATTCTTATATAAAAAGTACAAGGAAGGACGCCTTAAATGTTATCGATGCGACAGGTTCACTCTTTAAAAAGTTAAGAAGACCTTCCAATAACTCTTCCGCGCATATTTTTCTATATTCAATAGCCATACATATAAATAAAAAATACGGCCAAATTCCAGTTAGTCAGATGTTATCAGAATCTCACGATGCTGAAAGTATAAATATAAAAAAAACCCTGCTGGAGAGAAAGTCCATTGAGGCTTGGCAGCGGGACTGGGACACGTCGGTGAAGGGTAGGGTAACCTACTCCTTCGTCCACGATGTTTCATTCGCCGGCCGGTGTCGGTGGTTCGATCCCAGCCTGAAGCTGAACTATTTGCTGACAGGACATGGGAGCATGAGGACGTTCTTGCATGCAAGAGGGTTAGAGGACGAAAGTGTGTGCGATCGTGGAAGAGCGGATGAAGACGGGTTGTATGTTCTTTGTTACTGATTCTTGT
The DNA here is from genome assembly GCA_943142095.1 of Ophonus ardosiacus. Classification (NCBI taxonomy): domain Eukaryota; kingdom Metazoa; phylum Arthropoda; class Insecta; order Coleoptera; family Carabidae; genus Ophonus; species Ophonus ardosiacus. The sequence continues at coordinate 28,085,804 of OW964837.1, read as the reverse complement.
TGAACGACATTAGGGACCTAGTGGCAATGGGGGTGGAGGCCAGAGGGGGCGTTGTCGACGTATAGGGGGTTCTGTAGTCCGACGAAACTTACGTTGCTGCCGAAGAGTTCGCTGCGGAGGCCTTTGATAGGGTGTCGGCCAATGGTGGATGCAGCGTAAGTTGAATGTATGTGAGAGTGTGTGACGCTGGGTTGAACAACGGGGTGAAAGGTGAGTGATTGTTGTGCGCAGCTTGAATGGGGGGTGTGCAAGATGCCATTATGCTGCAGTGGTGGGTACTTGCACACTTCATCGGGCCAAGGGTGCGGAAACTAGGTGGCACTGGACGGATTAGCTTCGTCTTCTCCTAAGGGTTGCCTGGTGGAAGCAAGGAAGTGGCGACTCCCTCACCTTAGAGCTGGCGATACTTATGCCTGGCTTGCAGGAGCCTTATTAAGTAGCTGTTGGGGTGGAATGGGCAGTGCCGCTGTGCGTCGCCAGGCATGGTGGCATGGGCACCATTGTCACTTCTGCCTTGTATCAGCGAAACCTTCACCAGCAAGCGCGATGGCGGAGGGTAATGGTTTCAATAGGCAATTGCTGCTTAAGAGTGTTACGTCACTCCCGCGGGTGAGCTGCATGACAATACAGCTCCGGAGCTAGCGTGCATAGCTAGTAGGACTTTGGATAGTGGCACGTGCCCACCAATGGGAGTGGGTTCAAAGAACTTTTAATAATTGTTTTCTGTTCGCTCATTTTGTTTACTTTTGCCAAACTTTGTTCATTTTTGTTAACATCTTTCTCTAATACCAGGGTCAGCAATCAGTGTAATAGTACGTTTATATTAGGCCATATTAATACTAGATCACTCCATTCATGTTTTTTTGAATTCAAGACTTTTTTAAATGATAATGATTTTGATATTTTGGCTGTAACTAAAACATGGATAAGTGACAATTATCCATTTCATTTGTATAACATTGATAATTATAACCTTATTAGTCTTGAAAGATCTGACAAATGTGATGGGGGTGTTGCTTATTATGTTCGCAATCATTCATTATAAAATTCTTGATACAACATTTTTCACGACTGAAAATGTGTAACATTTGTGGATTCAAATTACATATCAAAAAAGTAAAATTATCATAGGAGTTTTATATAATCCGCATTTAAAGTATTAGAAGGAACTGTGTGTTTTGGATCCAATTTTAAAGGAGTTTTTAACTCAAGCTGATTGTGTAATTTATACAGGCGATATAAATTTACATTTTAGTAAATGATACGTATTCATCATTTTTTAAAAATATGCTGGCTGCACATGACATGCATCAGTTGATAAATACATATACACGTCCCTCATCAAAAACGCCCTTAGATATCATTGCAGTTTCTAATACATCTGTATGTTCCTTTGCAGACGTTATTGACTGTACAAATTTCACTGATCACTTTGCTATGTACTGTTATCCTAACCTCATATTTCCCTACAATTAAGTTTGTATATTGAAATATTCCTTTCTGATTGCAACAAAATAGATTGGCACAATATTTTGCTGAATTTTTAAATATTTAATACAAAAATTAATATAATTTTTTTAGAAATTATATTATAATTATCTTTGTGTTTATAAAATGTACTTTATTGGATTGGCGTCGCCATCTATTATTGAAATTTGAATTTTGATTTTTGTTATTTAGAAGCCGTATACCGTTTTGAACGGGACTGTCACGTTTTCAGTTTTCGCAAAATGTACGATTCGTATTAGGCAGGTTTGTGACTTTGTTACGTGTGGCAATTCTATTATTTTTTCCTTTGTGTTTATAGTTTTTGTATTTTGAATTTTACTTAAAAATTTAAAACATAATATTAACTTCGAATTAAGTGACATTGTCAGGAATTATGCAGATATTGTTGACAGGCAACCCGTATAATAGTCGCGCGCATATTGTGTTGTGTTTAGATTTTAGACAGTTTATCCAAGTAAATATATTCTCTTTGTAAAATGTTCTGAGATCAGGCAATTTATTTATATACAAGAAAGGGAAAAACATGCAACTTCACATCCCTTGAAAAAATGTATTTTGCGGCGCCATTTTGTCTTAATGAGGGTTTCCTAGTTTTTTTCATTTTTTAATATGTTAATCTCTATATAAAAATATTAGACCCGTGTGTTATATTTTCGCCGAAAAGCGTCTAATAGGCCAGAAAAAAATTATTAAAGTTTCTATAAATAAGGGCCGAGAAAATCATCGGTGCGTGTGACGTCAACGACACCGCGAGAACATACGTTTCTAGAGCTGAGTGAGACGGATATATAACAAACACAGTGGGTATGTCGTTTTGCACATGAACATGCAAACAAATGATACATAATCCAAGAAAGTAACCACTTGTTGAATTCTGTTCCACAACTTATTTTGTAATACTTATCGAAGATATTTTTAAAGAAATTGTGATTGTACATACAAATCAGGTAATACTTGAGTACTTATAGTAATTTTGGAGATAATTAAATATAATTTTTCTATTTTAAGAGATGGACTTTTTTTATTTATTTGCCATTCTGGTTACTATAGCTCTAATAATGAGCATTTTTGTGGTGGTGAAATACTGTTTCAGAATTATCAAATATCATTACGACACCAACGAAATTAGAATCTCCAATATTTGGCACCTTCAGGTAGATTTCAGGTTGATAAAATTATTGAGTCAGCTTACGAATCACCAAAATTTAAACATAAAAAAATTCAAACGTATCTACTGAAAACAACTCATTTTAAAAGTGTAGGAACAATGGCCAAAATTCAGACAAGTACAAAAAGTACCATGTGTGTTCCGGAACATTTCCAAGTAGTTATTAAATCATCAGTTCATTTAAGTGCGTCATTATCTCCTCCATATATTCGCCTTCTTCTGTGACTTGTTCTGGATCTTCGATTGGATCAATCTATAGAAAATTAAATACGGATATTAAGGAACAATCAAAAAACAACACCGTTGATAAGATAGAAAATAATAGTAGATTTTATTTAGGCATTCCAAAAGAAGAATATTTATTAATAAAATTTAACGAAAAAGAATTAAAAATTAAATATGATAAAATTTTAATCACTTTAAAGAAAATTAGAACCAATGACCCTTAGTCAAGATTAGCTATAGATTTTTATTTAAGTACAAGCACTGTTTGTAATTTTTTATTTTTTTTTTTCAACTTTACCGAATATAGCTGGTCTCTATCAAAATTTAGTATTCTGGCCTGAAAAGTGGGTTGTAAGGCGACTTTTACCAATATCTTTTCGGTACAGATATAATAACACACAGTCCATTATCGATTGTTATGAAATTCAAATAGATGTATTAAGCAATCCAACTCATCAGACCGTCAAGTTAGTCAGTACAAGGAGAAACAATAAAATACTTAATATCCTGCACACCATATGGCTTCGTTAATTTTATTTCAGAATGATAAGGAGGAAGGATTTCTGATTTTGTTGGATGTTCTTCTTGAACATACTAATGTTATGGCGGACCGCGGTTTTAAGAACATAGCGTCCCAACTACAGACAAGAAACTGTCCACTGTCACCATCGGTGAGCGCGGGAACAGTAAGTTCTAAACTAGAGGTGCTAGAAAGTAAAATTATTTCATCACTTCGGATTCATGTCGAACGAGTCATAAGAAGACTTAGAGAATTCGAAATGCTCGCACCCCATGCGTGTATAAACATTACCACGGTGAAGTTTTTTGATTACATTGTTATTGTCACCTGCGCCGTAATAAATTTACAAGGTTTATTAATTAAATAGTACTTTTAGTTAAAGTAATTTGTATTAATTAATGATTATAGATTTAAGGTACTTAGGCCCATTACTTTAACTTCTGATCAAAAGTTAAACAATGATTAATGAAATAAATGTAACTACATTAACATGGATTTAACCAGAAATTAACTTTGTATTGTTTATATGTTTATATTAGACATATAAGAAATAATAAATAGAACTAATAAAATATCTGAGGCTGAGGCTCGGTAGCAGCTGTAGGCACGTGTTTAGCTCTTATTAATGCTCATCAGTACAGCATAGCTAGTTAATAGATCTACATTAACTAGAGATAGAAATAATAAAACAACAACAACAATGACAACATCAGCAAGTAGTAAACCACTAATTGCTGCGAAATACGTGTCTACAGCTGCTACTGACTAATTTCTCAAGCAATTTTGTTAGTTCTATTTATAATTTTGTTGTTTTTATAAAAAAAAAATAATGACTAAAAATAAATATTCCGTATTATAATGGTGTTAAATCTAAACACGTTAATTAATTTACTAATTTAATTATTTGTGTATTCGATTGACAACCAGAAAATAAAAACGCTGCTCCTGATTATTGCCCTATCCTGTTATCATTAAAATTATAAAATTAGCACATGTTTAACTTTCTAATTTATAATAAATTAAACTATTGGTAAAATGATGTTTTATTTAAGACAAGAAAATAACAAACAACTATGAAACTATTTATTTTACTTTATAAATTCAGGTGGGTAATACTGCAATTTTCCAAAATGTTGCCTCCTCCATCAACTGCTGACACAGTTCTTTGTCGAATTCATCTCCTACAATGTTTACTTTCTGCCTGCTTCAAAATTTGGAGAAGCAACACAGAATAGCCCGCAGGTTTTCTTCGACATAAACATTTGGAGTTGAATTTGCGCTAAAAATTTGTTTTCAATTTTACCATTTGAACTTACGTATGTTGATACAGTCTTCTCCTTGGATGGACATTTAATTTCAATGCAATACTTTTCGGATATTGCATCAGGAGACGCACCAAATAGTGAATAATCACACTGTAAAAGCATTCCACACTTTTTTATATTGATATTTCGTTTTTTTCTAACTTCCAAATTTAATCCTCTAGCCATTGCAACAGGTTGAGGTATTTGACTAGCCCCAAATAGTTTTTCTATTAATAACCCATCGTTCGTTTTGCATTTTGCGGCTTCATATAACCTTGATGCAGTTATGCGACAATATCTCGCTTCGTACCACTTGTAGGTTTTAGATTGCGTTACTGTTTTTCTTGTGGCACTTAAACAGTCACCCTCTGTCATATTCTCCTGGCAGAATATGAGAAAATCATCTGCAGTAATGGGCTCACCTACTATTTCCTTTATATTACAGTACTTTAAAATCAGATTGTGGATCGTAGTTTTCTCCACTGCATCTTGTTCTAAATATTGTCTTATAAGAATACTCTGGCTACCAATTTCCTTCCCATGAGCCGGAATTTTATTTAAAAATATGCCATTTTTAAAGGGTAGTGGATCTCTGTTAAATATTTCTTTTGATGACATTAATTCAACAGTTTAGAATCTGGATAGGGACGACGCACGCCATTAGCATTCTACCGATGTTGAAGCTGATTCTGAACTTCTGCGGTATAGTCAGAATAAAATAGCAACACTATTTTTGCAACCACCTTAAAGGTTATACTTTAAAATGGTAATAACTAACAAACTTAAATACTAACGAAGACTAGCTGCACACCCATAACATTCGCAAGAAATAAATTTTTGCTCAACTTCATTTACTTAAACAATAACTTCATAATGCTTTATCGCGTACATGGTGCTCTGGTGTTACTTACGCTTTTTTAGTGCAAATTTTATTTTTCCGCTGCACTTATACGTAACCAACAGCTTCGTCTCCATACTCTTCCCTAGTTGCTCTGTAAATGTTGTATGAAATTAAATATTCCATAAATCTGCGTACAAAACATTACATACCTCTGGGCTTTCACATTTCATATTTCTGCACTAACAAAACTAGGATTGTCTTTATAAAACCAATGCAATATGACTGTATCTAAATACGGCAAATTTCGACTGTCTGCTTTCACAAATTCAGGATCCATATTTTAAAGAAAGTGAACAGTTTTAACATAAACAGCTTTATTGGTTATTTACTTCACTTACTTGTTTTTCCAAAAGATTCTTCAAAAAACTAACAGGAAATTCAGTAATAATTCCTTGTGCTCTTAAATTTCATCAAAATAACACGTGTTCTGGATTGAATGTCACCAAATGTCACGTCAGAACCAGGGCAAACATGATCTGCGCACTCAAAAAGCCATTAGCCAATCTGAATTTTCATAGTGCCGTTGACGTCGCAAAGATCGCCGATACTGAATTTTATGCACTCAATTTAAATGCATTAAATTTTAATTTCGATTTTAGAGTAATAAATATCAGCAATTAACGATTATATTAATCTTAGTATTACTTATACATCATGAACACTGATATCCAATAACTATTTCTTAAAAAACAATTTAAATTTCTAGCCAATTATGACACTGTCATGATACAAGTTATTGAGATGCCTACAGGATCAATTAGATACCAAAGCCCGATAATTCAAAACGAAATAATAGACTTTCTCAAATATTATTATTAGATCTAACAGTAAATATAAATTCGTCTCCATTTTATTCTATTTTATTAGATACGACGCAAGATATAACTAAAAAGGACCAGTTAATTCTATTTTATTAGACACTACGCAAGATATAATTACAAAGTATCAGTTAAGTGTTGTAATTAGAACTGTCAATATTTACACGTGACTATAAACTGATTCCGATAAATTTTCAAATAAAGAAACTTTTTTGGGTTTTTATGAGCTAAAAGATCAGTCGGCAAAATATTCCAATAAAAAAATGTTACGGTCAAAGATACGATGGTGCCAGTGTGACGATGGTGCCTATAATGGAGTGAAAACCAAAATTAATTCACCGTGCTAGTCACAATCATAGTCATAATTGATGTTGTTAGGAGTTGTAGTGAAATATCAAAATTTTTTCACGTAATTAAGAACATTTATTCATTTTTTGGAGCAAGAATCAAACGATGGGATTCATTGTCAACATTTACATTTGAATCAGAAGTTATACGAAAAAAACTTATCAATTTCGTCAGATAAATCACGTTATTTTGATATTCTAAAAGCATTAACCCAAACATATTTACAGTTCGGTAATAACAGTGAGAAAATTTAAGCTTTAGCTATTAAATATGCGATGTCTAATTTTGAATTTGTTTTTATAACATTACTAATGTTTAGAATTTTAAGTGAAATTAACTTCGCATAGAAAGTGTTACAGAAAAATAATATCGATGAGCGCTTTAGACCGCGTAAAAAATAACATAAAGTAATTGAGGAATTCTTTGGAAGAATTTAAGATTGAACTTTAAATAGATAAGCCAACTTTACTTATTACGGCACTGAGAGACACTTCACATTTTGTTTCTTTTGTTTGATCCCGACTAGGGCTGGACAAAATGATAATTTGGTAGTCGATTTTCGACCACAAAAAATAGTCGACTCTAGTCGACTAGTCGAAAGTCGATTATTTTGAAAAGTCGAAATAGTCGAAATAATCAAATTAGTGAATTAAATAAATAGTTTATAGTCGAAAAAGTCGATAGTTTAGATCAAGGTCAAGTATATGCACAAATGAATCTCAGCATATATGTTTTGATACGTCGGGGAACTCCCAAATCCTCGTTAGTTTACGTCGTAGATACTACGAACTACGATACGCGGTGAGAACGTAATATCTATTATGTTACCCGGACAACTGCAGGATATATACTCTTGTTACTGGGTGCAGTTTAGTTTTTTTTTTTTTTCTATTACTTATTATATTTTTATACGAGTGTGATTGTTGGGGTTGAATGAATAAGTGGACTGTATTTTCGTATTTTATTAATTCGACAGATGTAGATATTAAACAACACACATTATGACATAAGATAAGAACAAATTAGAAACGTGTCTTTCCTCGTTGACAGTCTGTCTCACACTGCACTCATGCAGTCTGCAGCGCGACTCCTCGCTTCACAGCACGTGACATGCTGTCGGAGGGAAGGGGTCACACGGCGGAGCTGTCTTTGTATTCGCACTAACAGTGATTTATGAAAATGGAACGCCGAAGTAAAGTGTGGCTGTATTTCGAAGATCTAAAAACGAAAGGACTTAAAAAAGTTCAGTGTTTATTATGTAAAAAGACAATTGCTTACTTATCATCCTATTAAATTCAGTGAAATTAAGAGGAAATCAAGTTCATCGCAAGTATTTAAAAATTTTGAAATAATTGTCAATTAATTATTTAATATAATAACTGTCAAAATTACGAAATATTTCACATTTATTTAATTTTTGCCAATTTGTTATATTGTATACCGAATTCAAGTGTATAGTAAAGCATTAACCGTGTAACTAGTTTTGATCGTAATCTGAAAATTTTTATTATTGATTTTACACTTTTCTGCTTTTTTTTCTCTTTTTTCCTTAATTTAATTCGTAACATTGATAATTAAAATTGTAGTGATGCAAAAAAAAATATTTTAAAATTTTAATATAAATTTTTTACGTTTGTCGAGGTTTAATTTAATTGCTTGTTAGTACACAAAAGTGCCTTTTTGTTTTTAAATTATATTTGTGTTCTTTTAAGATCTTCACTTACTGACCGTGATAAGAGGCCAGATGTTATTGAGATTGAGGGAAGGATTGAAATTGAGAGTGATGAGATTGAGACTTAAACTTAGGAGAAGGAGACTCATGATACTACGGATACGGTGTAACAAAATCGTTGTTGCTACGCCTATTTTATTATTGTCATCCTGTTTAAATTCCCGTTGCAGGCTATCCTTTCTACACCTAAAAATTGTGGCATGTGACTTACGTAAACTATAGTTACTATACCTTACCTCAAGACTGACTTTTATTCATTTTTTTAATCAATTTTCTCTTTATAATTACATGGTATTGTTGTTATTATCTTTTTGGTTAGAAGTGATAAACATTTGTTCAGTGACCGTTGATATTGAGAGTTTTTTAGTAACTAATAAAAGTCACTAACTTTCAATAACTTTATTTATTTAAATTGTTTAAATTTGGATAGATATTTTTAAAGTCATGCGATGTTGGATTATCTCTTTTTCTGCATTTATTTAATTTTTAAAAATTAAATTAGGATAGTTTTCATGCGACGTGGTAATTTTTTTGTGTTTATGATTGTGCAGACTGAATAGGGCGGGCGAGTTGATTCATTTGCTTCTTTCCGGTTAGACATTGAGAGAGATTAGACATTCTTTGGTTGTACACGTTTTTTTTTTCGTTAACTTGTGATTTTTTCTATGATGGAAAATTGAGATTAGTCTCTAGTGTTCGATCCTCGCTAGTGGAAAACGAGGTAAGCATTTCACTACCTTTTGTTGTACCTATTTAGCGTTGTTTTTACTCGAATTGTATTTTTGATGAGTCACGTTAGATTTCATACCGTGCGGTTTTGTCCGTGTAGTTGGGGAAATGCTTACTTAAATTTTCCAGCGATTTCGTTGCAACTTGGGAACGTCTAATTTGTCTCAAAGGCCTAGCCTCTTTTCGGTTGATCAAAATTTTGAGTTTCGATTTAATGCCACAAGGCTAGTACCAAATTCCGTCTCGATTTCAAAATTCTTAGATTTTTTTTTTTTTGGTATGGTAGTTGGGCCAAATTTGTAAAACTTTTATACGACGTAAATCCCGTGCTCAAGTCGTACCTTGACTTGTTCGGCCCCCCCCGCGTACGGAGTACGCCTTCCTTCTTGTATTTTTTCCATTTAAGTAACTCAGTAATTCTGTTCTAACCTTTTATGCTCGAGTTGTACCTTGACTCGACCGGTTATTTGCGTAAGGGATTCGCATTCAAATTTTGCTTGTATACCACAGTATTAGTAATTCTGCGTCATTAGTAATTTATTGGTTGGGCTAAATTATTTAAGGGTATTTTTTTTGTAAAATTTTTGGGATTTAAAAATTATTTCGGGAATTCAAAATTATTAAAAGTATCCTACCGAACCACACCTTTCCTCTCCTATACCCTGGAATGAATGTAGGCGAATGTAGGGTGTGAGTACATGACGTGACTATACAATTTTGGACTAGACAAATTTTCGGCTCGGTTTTTCCGCTTTAATAGTCGACTTCTTAGAGTCAATTTTTTTATCGTTATTTACCTCTAAATTACCGTAGTAGCTGCAATTTTTTTTGTGATAATTTGTAACTGTTTGTGCGCTACCTTCGACTCGACGAAGTTTTTGTCCGGTTATTAATCTTTTCGCGCTGCAAATTCTTTTTTTGTGGTTTGTAAGCCTTTTGGCTTCTTTTATTATCGGGTTAACTGCTGCGCCCTTAAGATTACCGTTAGTCACATTTTTTCACTCTACGTTTTTCCTCTTCACTCTTTCTCTAATTTCTTCTTTTGCATGCGGCCGTTCTAGCTTTTATCAAAAATTTTTAGTGTTATTTAAAAACCTAGGTGCACTTTTTGTAAATAATTTTGTAATTTGTAAATTTTTGTTTAGTGGTACATTCGCGTCTGGAGCTCTCGTTTAGGGCCTTAAAATTTCATGTACAGTCTAAAGCCCATAAGGCACTTTGTAAATCTCAGTAGAGATATTTTTGCTGGCCAGATTTTTTTTAGGGAACATAGTCAAGGACTTACAAGGTTTTTTTCCGGGATTGGGATTGAGAAGCGACTGAGGAAGACAGCCCTTACTGCAGTTGATCCTACTGGCTTTTGTTATCTGCCGAAGTGGAATATTTCGCCCGACAATCTCCGAGGAAAACAAGTTTCGCCGTTGACTAACAACCCTAGCCGTGCTGAGGCCTAGGCGGTACATTCTGACGTCGTCATAACCAGAGCCCCGAATTGGACTGGAGCATTTAAGTCTACTCCGTTGACTCTGACGAAACCCGTTCACCGGCGTGAAACAACGGGACACGACGTTTCGACGTTACTTCAAGAGAGTCAGGTAACGAGTTGTGTTTTTTTATTATTCGTCGGTGCCGTCGCCGTTCGCAGGAGCACTGCCCTCAGTCCTTCTCTTTCCGGATGCCGGAAAGGACCCAGTTGTCTTTTTGGTTTTATTATACTAAACTGGTAATTGAGAGTTCACTTAGCTCCAGCGTGAATTGTGTTATTATATTAAATATTTTTTATAAAAAAAAAAAACTTTACTTTACTTATTAGAGTTGACCTTACTCTAAACTTTCCCTGCTTATAAGGTCTGGCGCCCACTAATTTCTTTCGAGAAAAGCTCGTTTTTCACTTTTCCAAATTGAGTTGTACTTATTTATTAAATTTAATTCTGTCGCGAATACCTGTATCTCGAAATAAATTACAAAGCCCTAGACCCAGCCACCGCTTTGCGTTTCAGCTAGCCGGAGCAAATTTTATGAGTGTACACGTACAGGTAGGAGGAGCTTGCTTATTTATGAATTACTTTAATTATCCTCTTGTGTCACACTTATAAAGTTTGGAGCCCGAACGTGGGGCCTTTCGTGTTTAGTAAATTTACACATTTTGTTTGAAGCCCGATTGTTGGGGCATTATTCAGTTAAATCATAAAAGCGGCGCTAGGTCACACCTCTTTTCTCCTTACTTTCCTATACTCTTATTTTTCGTGTTCGGTAGTTATTTATAATTTTTGTTTATATTATTTTTGGGTACATTCCATCGATATGGATATCGATTATTTACGGGACGACGAATTGTCATACGAGTTGAGGATCAGGAATTGCGACTTAACTGGGACTACACAGGACAAGCGAATTTACCTCAAAGGACTTCTACACTTGGAGACAATGAATGTTAGTAGTGTGAATGCTTCACTCCTTCCCGAACCTTTCTCAGATCAACAAACTTGCTGCGCTAAACTTCAGGAGATACTAGGTATGATCTCTTCTTTACCATATTCCAATGTTAGTGACCACAGGCAATTTAATGATGAATGCAATGCTCGTTTGGTGCATTTACACCAGCGAATTTTACGCTTACCATGTTATTTACAAAGCATGCCCATTCAATTGCTTGCGGCCGCGAAAAGTTGTTTGGACAATCGATTTGAATCAACCGAAACTTGCCCAGTAGCTAATCTAATAGATTTTGAGGAAACTAATAACCCAGAACCTACCACCTCTAGACCCATTCATTCTCCAGTTCCAGATGAACGTTATCGAGGTTTAATTAATCGATTAAATTCAATCAGATTTGATCCTACCTTGCCCACCAACACAGCATACGCTAATCAGAATCCTCAATCCACTCCTGTGCAAGGCACAAATCATCCCAGAACAGTAGCAATGACCCCTATGTACGCGGATCACTCAAATTCGGTTAGTCGCTGGAATATTAAATTCAATGGCTCTTCGGGAGTTAACGAATTCTTACAACGCGTTCAAGAATGCGCCTTTGCTCGCGGTGTTTCCGACAATCAATTATTTCGACAAGCTTCCGATTTATTTAGCGGTGATGCCCTAAGCTGGTTTCGTTGGATACGCAATTCTGTTAATTCATGGTCCGAGCTAACCACGCGTCTTAGATCGGCTTTCCTTCCCAATAATTATGACCTAGCATTACAAGAAGAGATTAGATCTCGCACTCAAGGTCCTAACGAAAAGTCAGAGATTTACATTTCGAAAATGGAAAATCTATATGGGCGTCTGTCCTCTCAACCAGACGAAAAAACCCATCTTGTCGCCATTCAGCGCAACTTACAGCCTCATTATCAGAGACTTTGCGCATTACAGTCAATTAATAGCCTCCAAGATCTTGTATCGGTTTGCAAACGTATCGAAGACACCGAGGCGAACGCCTTGTCGTTTCGTGATCCTCCAGCTCGAACTCAGACTCTTTTGGAGCCAGATTTAGCTTATAATCGCCCTGTAGGTTCTTCTAATACTCCTAAGAAAATAGCTGCTCTTTCCACCTCTCAGCCTAGGGAGATAGTGTGCTGGAATTGCCAAAAAACCGGCCATACCTATCATAATTGCGTCGACAAGCTCGGAATCTTTTGTCGCGGTTGCGGTCGCCGTAACACTTATAAAACTAGCTGTCCCAGGTGTTCTAATCGTCAAAACGGCTCTCGCGGTTCTCGCTCACCAAATAAGCAATCAACACCGAGCGGAATCACTTCTAGTTCTGAGAATTCAAAAAACGGCTCACGCGTTTCCGGTCCGTCAGCTGCCGGCAACAGCTCTTCAACCGAGCTGACAACTCTGAGTGGACCAAGTGGTTAAATGTCGCCAAATTTTATTCCAAACCCGAAATCTCGCCCGTTTTCGAACATTTAGGTCCTGATGATCGTCCTTTCGTAACCGCTCGGATTGGTCATATTCCCGTTACTGCTCTATTAGATTCTGGAGCTAATGTTTCCGTACTCGGTCACCGTGGAATCGCGCTTCTTAAGAATTTAAAATTGTATCCTTCTACTACTACTGCTAGCCAGATCACTACTGCTGACGGAGCTACCCAAACTGTTATTGGCAGCCTAAGCATTCCTATTTCTTTAAATGGTATTACTAAAGATATTTCAGTTGTACTTGTTCCCTCCGTTCGTCATACCTTAATTTTAGGAGTCGATTTTTGTCGAGCTTTTGGCATATCTTTAAATTTTAAAACCGACTCTTTCTCTACTCGTGGCGACCTTTGTACACTTACTGGCTTATCAGGCAGCGACCGACTTGCTCTGTCTCAGCGTCAATCTTTAGATAAAGTAATACAAAAATATCAAGAATTAGGATCTAAGGGCCTTGGTTGTACGCCCCTAGTAGAACACGTCATAGATACCGGCGAAGCTGTTCCCGTCAAACAGCGACAGTACCCCTTATCACCCCCGATGATGGAACACCTCAATAAAGAGCTCGATAACATGATTGAGAAGGATATAGTCCAACCTTCTGTTAGTCCGTGGTCTTCTCCCGTTTTACTCGTGAAAAAATCGTCTGGTGATTACCGGCTATGTTTTGATGGCCGTAAAATCAACTCGGTAACCGTCAAGGATGCTTATCCTCTTCCTCGTGTAGACACAATCTTAAATAAGCTTCGCGACGCGAAATTTCTTTCGTCTATCGACTTAAAAAGTGCTTTCTGGCAGATTCATTTGCATAAAAATTCTTGTGAAAAAACTTCATTTTCTGTACCCGGCCGTGGACTCTACGAATTCAAAAGAATGGCTTTCGGATTATGTAATGCGCCCCAGACACTACAACGTCTTATGGACAATATACTAGGCCCTAAATTAGAACCGAACGTTTTCGTCTATCTTGATGATTGCATTATTGTAACTCAAACTTTTGAAGAGCACCTGTGTATTTTATACGAGGTCCTTAATCGTTTATAAAAAGCCGGACTTACGATTAATTTTGATAAATGCGAATTTTGTCGCCCCTCTTTAAAGTACCTGGGTTATATAGTAGATTGTCATGGCCTCAGGACTGATCCCGATAAAGTACGTGCCATTGTAGAATTTCCGCGTCCCACTACTGTAACTGAAGTTAAACGCTTCATGGGAATTTTAGGTTGGTACAGGCGTTTTGTACCCAATTTTGCCACTTTAGCTGCTCCTATTAACGACCTCACTAAAGGACGGCGAAAGAAAAATCCTATTAAATGGTCTCCCGAAGCTGAAGAAGCTTTTTCTAAATTAAAATTAGCCCTTACGTCGGCTCCGGTTTTAGCCAGTCCTGACTATTCAACCCCTGTCAGACCCTTTCGCATTTACACGGACGCGTCTAATTTTGGAATTGGCTCTATTCTCACTCAAGAGGATGAGAATAACATTGAACATCCCATAGCGTATATGAGTCGCACCCTTAATAAAGCAGAGCGTAATTATTCAGTCACTGAACGGGAATGTTTAGCCGTCGTTTTTGCCATCGAAAAATTTCGCACTTATCTTGAAGGTTTGCCTTTCACTGTGATCACGGATCACTATTCTCTTCTTTGGCTCATGCGTATGTCGGATCCTACTGGCAAATTAGCTCGATGGGCTGTAAAGCTTCAACAATTTCCTTTTAAGATAGAGCATAGACCCGGAAAATTAAATGTTTTACCTGACGCCTTATCACGCGCTCCCTTAGAAATCGCCTCTCTTAACCACCTAGATCTCGCTAATACTAAAGATGGCACTTATATTAGATTGCGCGACCGTTTAAGTACCGAACCCGATTTATTTCCTGATTGGCGGGTTGAAAATAACCTACTGTACAAAAGAGTTGACACCCCGTTCGACGTCCCTTCAAATATTTCCGCGTGGAAATTACTTGTCCCTCGTGATCACCGAAACTCAGTTTTACGGGAATGTCATGATGCTCCTTCCGCGGCCCACTTAGGCATTTTTAAAACTTATCATCGTATCGCTGAGCGGTACTATTGGCCAAAAATGAGGACTTCTATTGCCCGCTATGTCAAGCAGTGTAAAGTTTGTCTAGCTCAAAAAGTACCCCAACTTCGTGCCCCTGGTTTAATGGGAAAAGAAAAGAATATCAAATTTCCATGGCAAGCCATTTCCCTTGATCTGATGGGTCCCTTTCCAAAATCCCTTAAAGGACACCAGTACATCCTTGCCATTTCTGATTGGTTTACCAAATTTCCCTTAATTTTCCCGCTTCGAGAAGCCACTTCTCCGAAAATTTGCCAAATACTTGAAGAACACGTTTTCTTACTCTTCGGTGTGCCGCAAATTGTCATGGTCGACAATGGAACCCAGTTCGTAAGCGACAAATTTAGGAACCTTATGACCAAATATTCCATACCCAAAATTTGGTACAATGCAAAATTTCACCCCCAAGTCAATTTCGTTGAACGAACCAACCGAACTGTTAAAACTGCGATTCGTTCGTATGTGCAGGACAACCACCGTAAGTGGGATGAAAATCTTTCCGCGTTAGCTCAAGCTATTCGTACCGCAGTACACGAAGTCACCGGCTTTAGCCCCTCTTTCCTAAATTTTGCCAGAGATGTTCCACTTTCCGGTAATTATTACCATCCCGTGCCAGAACAAGTGTGTTCGGATAAACATGAAAATTATGCTAATCCCTTAAGTCACCTGTCGGAATTTTTTCAAACTGTACAGACCCGTATTCACGACGCACATAAGCGTAATGAGCGTTATTACAATCTCCGCCGACGTCCTTTAGAGTTTTACGAAGGCGAAACTGTGTGGAAAAAGAACTACGTCTTGTCTGCCGGTGCTAAATACTTTTCCTCCAAGTTAGCTCCGCGTTTTACCGAGTGCACTGTTTCGAAGAAGATTTCCAAAACTTCTTATCGTCTCCGCGATCAACGAGGTACGGATCTCGGAATTTGGCATATTAAAGATCTTAAACCCGCTCCGAATGTTGATAACTCGGACGCCTCTGAGGATTAGAAAAAATTCTTAACCGGGTTAAAAATTTTTTTTTTTTGGAAACGGGGTAGTGTAACAAAATCGTTGTTGCTACGCCTATTTTATTATTGTCATCCTGTTTAAATTCCCGTTGCAGGCTATCCTTTCTACACCTAAAAATTGTGGCATGTGACTTACGTAAACTATAGTTACTATACCTTACCTCAAGACTGACTTTTATTCATTTTTTTAATCAATTTTCTCTTTATAATTACATGGTATTGTTGTTATTATCTTTTTGGTTAGAAGTGATAAACATTTGTTCAGTGACCGTTGATATTGAGAGTTTTTTAGTAACTAATAAAAGTCACTAACTTTCAATAACTTTATTTATTTAAATTGTTTAAATTTGAATAGATATTTTTAAAGTCATGCGATGTTGGATTATCTCTTTTTCTGCATTTATTTAATTTTTAAAAATTAAATTAGGATAGTTTTCATGCGACGTGGTAATTTTTTTTGTGTTTATGATTGTGCAGACTGAATAGGGCGGGCGAGTTGATTCATTTGCTTCTTTCCGGTTAGACATTGAGAGAGATTAGACATTCTTTGGTTGTACACGTTTTTTTTTTTCGTTAACTTGTGATTTTTTCTATGATGGAAAATTGAGATTAGTCTCTAGTGTTCGATCCTCGCTAGTGGAAAACGAGGTAAGCATTTCACTACCTTTTGTTGTACCTATTTAGCGTTGTTTTTACTCGAATTGTATTTTTGATGAGTCACGTTAGATTTCATACCGTGCGGTTTTGTCCGTGTAGTTGGAGAAATGCTTACTTAAATTTTCCAGCGATTTCGTTGCAACTTGGGAACGTCTAATTTGTCTCAAAGGCCTAGCCTCTTTTCGGTTGATCAAAATTTTGAGTTTCGATTTAATGCCACAAGGCTAGTACCAAATTCCGTCTCGATTTCAAAATTCTTAGATTTTTTTTTTTTTGTATGGTAGTTGGGCCAAATTTGTAAAACTTTTATACGACGTAAATCCCGTGCTCAAGTCGTACCTTGACTTGTTCGCCCCCCCCCCCCCCCCCCCGCGTACGGAGTACGCCTTCCTTCTTGTATTTTTTCCATTTAAGTAACTCAGTAATTCTGTTTTAACCTTTTATGCTCGAGTAGTACCTTGACTCGACCGGTTCCTTTGCGTAAAGGATTACGCACTCAAATTTTGCGAGTATACCACTTATCTGTAATTCTGCTTAAACCCCTTTTATTATTTTTTTTTTAAACCAAGCTCAAGTTGTACCTTAACTTGTTCAGTTCCCTTAACGTACAGAGTACGTCTTCAATTTTGTTTAATGTCCATAAATTTTATGAGTAGTTCTGTTTAACTTTTTATGCTCGAGTTGTACCTTGACTCGACCGGTTATTTGCGTAAGGGATTCGCATTCAAATTTTGCTTGTATACCACAGTATTAGTAATTCTGCGTCATTAGTAATTTATTGGTTGGGCTAAATTATTTAAGGGTATTTTTTTTGTAAAATTTTTGGGATTTAAAAATTATTTCGGGAATTCAAAATTATTAAAAGTATCCTACCGAACCACACCTTTCCTCTCCTATACCCTGGAATGAATGTAGGCGAATGTAGGGTGTGAGTACATGACGTGACTATACAATTTTGGACTAGACAAATTTTCGGCTCGGTTTTTCCGCTTTAATAGTCGACTTCTTAGAGTCAATTTTTTTATCGTTATTTACCTCTAAATTACCGTAGTAGCTGCAATTTTTTTTGTGATAATTTGTAACTGTTTGTGCGCTACCTTCGACTCGACGAAGTTTTTGTCCGGTTATTAATCTTTTCGCGCTGCAAATTCTTTTTTTGTGGTTTGTAAGCCTTTTGGCTTCTTTTATTATCGGGTTAACTGCTGCGCCCTTAAGATTACCGTTAGTCACATTTTTTCACTCTACGTTTTTCCTCTTCACTCTTTCTCTAATTTCTTCTTTTGCATGCGGCCGTTCTAGCTTTTATCAAAAATTTTTAGTGTTATTTAAAAACCTAGGTGCACTTTTTGTAAATAATTTTGTAATTTGTAAATTTTTGTTTAGTGGTACATTCGCGTCTGGAGCTCTCGTTTAGGGCCTTAAAATTTCATGTACAGTCTAAAGCCCATAAGGCACTTTGTAAATCTCAGTAGAGATATTTTTGCTGGCCAGATTTTTTTTAGGGAACATAGTCAAGGACTTACAAGGTTTTTTTCCGGGATTGGGATTGAGAAGCGACTGAGGAAGGCAGCCCTTACTGCAGTTGATCCTACTGGCTTTTGTTATCTGCCGAAGTGGAATATTTCGCCCGACAATCTCCGAGGAAAACAAGTTTCGCCGTTGACTAACAACCCTAGCCGTGCTGAGGCCTAGGCGGTACATTCTGACGTCGTCATAACCAGAGCCCCGAATTGGACTGGAGCATTTAAGTCTACTCCGTTGACTCTGACGAAACCCGTTCACCGGCGTGAAACAACGGGACACGACGTTTCGACGTTACTTCAAGAGAGTCAGGTAACGAGTTGTGTTTTTTTATTATTCGTCGGTGCCGTCGCCGTTCGCAGGAGCACTGCCCTCAGTCCTTCTCTTTCCGGATGCCGGAAAGGACCCAGTTGTCTTTTTGGTTTTATTATACTAAACTGGTAATTGAGAGTTCACTTAGCTCCAGCGTGAATTGTGTTATTATATTAAATATTTTTTATAAAAAAAAAAAAACTTTACTTTACTTATTAGAGTTGACCTTACTCTAAACTTTCCCTGCTTATAAGGTCTGGCGCCCACTAATTTCTTTCGAGAAAAGCTCGTTTTTCACTTTTCCAAATTGAGTTGTACTTATTTATTAAATTTAATTCTGTCGCGAATACCTGTATCTCGAAATAAATTACAAAACCCTAGACCCAGCCACCGCTTTGCGTTTCAGCTAGCCGGAGCAAATTTTATGAGTGTACACGTACAGGTAGGAGGAGCTTGCTTATTTATGAATTACTTTAATTATCCTCTTGTGTCACAACGGATACAATAAGTTGTAATAAATCTGAAAAATCTTTTGTATCATCCAAAATAGGAACATGCTTATAAAAAATTAGGAGACAGAACACACCAAAAAATACACTAATTCCATTGCTTATTTTATTGCCACAGATATGATGCCGTATAAAATTGTTGAAAATCAGGGATTTAAACATATGATTAATACAATAGCACCATTGTATAAATTACCAAGCAGAAAAATTATGTCAGATACAATTATCCCCAAACTATATCAAGACACTTGCGATTTAATAAAAATTGAAATATCTGAAGCGTCGTATGTTAGCTTCACTACAGATTGCTGGACTTCGCAGACAAATAATGTCATATATTTCATTAACAATTCATTTTATTGATGATGATTGGAAAATGAAATCATTTTGTTCAAATTGCACTGAAATGTCTGAGGATCACTCGGCAATTAATATAAGTGAAATGCTCTTAAATTGCATTGAATATTGGGATATCCCAGTCCATAAAATTAGTGGTTGCACAACAGATTGAGGAGCTAATATACTGGCTGCTTTAAGAACTATTGACTGGACAATTTTGCACTGCTTTGGACATGTTCTTAATACCGCGGTCACGAAGGCTTTAGAGCAAGACGATTTACTAGCGATATTTACGAAAGTTAAACAAATTTCAAACTCTTTGTCCCACAGTTGGAAAATAATTCGCGAATTAAATAATGTCCAGAATGATATGAATTTGCCATTGAAAAAAATACCACGGTATTGCAAAACAAGATGGTGGTCTTTTTTAAAATTGTTGGAAGCCATAATCGAACAGCATGTGCCATTAATGAAATTATTTCAAAACTTCGATAAAGGCAAATATAAAAAATTCATATTAAGCCAACAGGAAATTGACGTCTTAACTGCAATAGTGGAAACTATTAAAACCCTACAATACATCTCAGGGCATTTAAGTGGAGAACATTATATTACAGCGTCAACGATTCTACTAATAGCAAAACAAATATTAAGCGAAATGGAAACCGACGAATTTCCCATTGACAATGAACACACAGATATAGAAAATATAATTTACAATGTAAAAATAAAAACAAATTAGAGAAATAGTACAAAGCCGAATTTATCTATTTTACAAATATGTCAATTTTTGGATCCACGATTCAACGGAGATTTAGCTAATGACAGAAATAAAAGATAAAATTAAAGAAGAAATGTCGGCAATACAAATCGAGACCAAATCTACTGATTCCACAAAAGAAAAGAGACAGGATTATCAGCAATTCTAAAGCGACAAAAAAACCACAACAATCTCGAAACCGATCCTAATACTCAAATATTAAAAGAAATAGAAAAATATTTAAAAACCGCCGATTTAGATTTGGAAGACAATGTTCTTGATTGGCGGAAAAATGTTAACAATCACTTTCCTAGGCTAGCTAAAATTTCCAAAAAATATTTGTCTTCAAGGATGCAGTGTTCCTTCTGAGAGAGTATTTAGTCGAGGTGATTTAGTTATTATAGACAGCAGAACATGTTTGACTTCAGAGCATGCCCAACAATTAATTTTCTTATCCATGAATAAAAAACTATGTTCCAAAATAATATCATATTTGTGTATTACTTTTTGCTAAGCTAAGGGTTTAAATAATTTGTGCAATTAGTGTGAATTTAGTTATTTTTATTATTTAGTGTATTATTTTTTAATTTTGATTTGATTTCTACTATTCTAAGTTACCAAATAAAATTATATGTAATTACACCGATCGTCAATTGTTTCCAGTTTTCAAGAAATAGCCTTATTTTTATAGCTACTCTACTTATAACAATCATAAAAATTGTTTATTTCAATAATTATTTATAACGAAACTTCCTACGTTTTATATCAATCATTGTTTTTGTACATGGAAAATTGGTATTACAATACGGTTGGTATAATTAGGTAGGTTATAATTATGCAATAGGATGTAAGATGTGTTTCTTCAAATTAACAGTGAACATTTATCTCAACTGCAATTTAGTTAAATCTATATCTATATAATCAAAGCTAAAAATGTAGTTTTAATATTTGAAATAGAATACTCGAAATAACCATGATTATTGAACAGTCGAAATAACCGGAATAATTGAAATAGTTGTAATATTCAAAAAGTGAATAGTCGAAATAATCGTAAATGTCGAAACAGTCAAAATAATCGGAGTAGTCGAAATAGTTGGAATAGTCGAAATAATCGGAATAATCGAAATAGTCGGAATAGTCGAAATAGTCGGAAAAGTGAAAATCGAGATCGACAAAGTCGAAAATCGATTAGGCGACTGCCAAATATTTTTAAAGTCGTTGGACTTTAATAAAAATAAGTCGAGTGTAGTCGACTTTTTTGCCAGACCTACTCCCGACCGACGCCAAATATTTCGCATTTTAAACGGCACAAAACTGACCCCTGTGGTGCACTCTCCACGTCAGCAATGAGTACCCGTGAGGTGACGCCTGGTAATATGTCATCATCATTACCGATATCTGCGATAAAGCAGATTGTGGCACACTCAGAAATGGGTAATATGCTGTTATGATAGATGATCTATATATCATCTATCATAACGGCATATTACCCATTTCTGAGTGTGCCACAATATACAGGGAGTAACACGTACACCGACCACTGCCATTATTACCATTATTATTATAGTTACAAAAAAATACTATAGACCAAAGTTGTAGGGGACCAAGGGGGACATTCTTTCAGAGAAGAAAATATTTTTTTAAACCAGTGGTTCTCAAGTTACATCACAAAGTTATATTTTTCCAAATGGGATTCTACATATTTTTTATGCCTATTCGATAGCATATTTTTTTTTCTGAATTCAGCCATGTATTAGTTTTATATCCTTGCATAATAAAAATATTGAAAAAAATGCGATTGAAATTTTAATAAATTTTTATTTTTAATATTATTGTACAGCAGGCTATGGATGAAAAACAATAACAAAAGAACAAAATATAGCTGCTGTCAAATAATAATTGGCGTACTAATTGTTGTAAATTGTTATTCTTTGTGTTTTGAGATTATTTTGTCACAATATGGCTGATGTTTATACAAATGAAGATTTGTATCGTTTATTATTAATTTATGGTGAGTGTAATGAAAATGCCATACAAGCGTGCAATATTTATGCCACAAGATATCCAAACAAACCGCGTCCAGGGAGGTCAGTAATCAGGCGATTAGCACGAAATTTGAAAAACTATGGATCATTTTCACAAAAACGTGAAAGGCAACATCCCGTGAGAAACAATGAAGAAATAGAAATCGCAGTTTTAGCTTCTATTGCGCGTAATCCCAATTCATCCACACGCGAAATTGCTCAAGAACATTTTATTTCTAATATGTCCCTATGGCGCATTTTGAAAAAGCATAATTTAAAAATCATATTCATACAAACTATTACATGCTATACATAATAATGACAATGAACGCAGAATAGTGTTTTGCGAATGGTTTTTGGTGCAGTATCAGGACGAAAATAATATTCTTAGAAATATTCTGTGGACAGATGAATCTAAATTTTCAAATAATGGATTATTTAATAGAAATAATGATAGAGAAAAAAATAATCAACACAGATGGAGCTTTAATGTATGGCTTGGAATGTTTGGGAATAAAATTATTGGACCACATTTTTATGAAGACAATTTAAACGCTGCACATTATTTATGTTTCTTGGAAAATGAATTATTAAATTATTTAGCAGATTTAAACTTGAATGTAAGACAAAATATGTGGTTCCAACAAGATGGAGCGCCGGCTCACAATATTCGTCGAGTGTACGAACGGCTCAACGAAATGTTTCAAGGTCGGTGGATAGCAACAAATGAGCCATACAAATGGCCCGCTCGTTCCCCGGACTTGACACCCCTTGATTTTTTTTTATGGGTATATCTTAAAAATATAGTATATTCAAAACCAGTGACAACGAAACAAAATTTGATGGACAGAGTTAAAGAAGCCTACGCTGCTTTGAGTCCAGAAACTGTAATAAAAGCTACTTTTTCTGTTTTAAATAGAATAGAATTATGCTTAGAAAATAATGGAAATCAAATAGAACATTATTTATAAAAAGTAATTAATTATTAATTTTCAATTTAAATTTATCACTCTTGTTTCTCATCCATGGCCTACTGTACAATAATATTAAAAATAAAAATTTATTTAAATTTCAATCGCATTTTTTTTTTGTAAGGATATAAAACTAATACATGGTTAAATTCAGAAAAAAATATGCTATCGAATAGGCATAAAAAATATGTAGAGCCCCATTTAAAAAAATATAACTTTGTGTTGTAACTTGAGAACCACTGATTTAAAAAAAAAATTTCTTCTCTGAAAGGATGTCCCCTTTGGTCCCCTACAACTTTGTTCTATAGTATGTTTTTGTAACTATAATAATAAAGGTAATAATGACGGTGGTCGGTGTACGTGTTCCCACTGTATATATATGTTTGATCACTTAGTATATTTGTAATTCAGTTTAAATTCTCTTATTTTAGCGCGCTTTACCTTGCCGCTAAGGTCCCTCGTGTCTTAAGAGAGACACTTCACTTTTCTAGATTTCATTTTTGGCAATATTCTGCTTAACTTGTAGTAGTGAAGCCAACCCTTGTTTACTACAGCGTCTTGTGTCGTAAGACACTTCTAATTTGAAATTTGTTACATATTATTTTTTTTTTTTAGTAATTCAGTTTAAAATATTCCCTTCCTTTTTTATGATAAATCAGTTGGTCATTCACTTTCAAACATTTCACTGGGTATTTGGTCATTGGGTATAATCATTTCTAAACACAGGGTATAATCATTACTAAAAACAGGTTTTCTACATTTCATTCACACCACGGACACAGACTTACAGACCGTCTACCATTCTACTTATCTAAGACATCAATTAATGTGAAAATTATCCTTGAATTTGGCCAAAACAATAAACCATGAATTTAAATACAATATTAGACATTTTCATCTCTTAAAGTGTTAACTATTGAGGCTTTACGTTAATTTTGTTATAAAATACGAATTTTTTAGGTGTGACAACCGAACGTTTACCAAAAGGCAAAGGATATAACAGACGAAACAAATATAATACATTTTATGAAGAATGCGCTATGCGAAAAGGAATTATCACAACTAATAATAGTGGTTATCTTCCAAGAGCTCTAGTCGTTGCAATTGCCCGAGTAGAAAAAGACCCCGAATACAAAGAGGTGCGTCTAAATATCGGGAAATTACAAACAAAGAGAGCAATACAACTTGCTGCAGCAACTATAGAAAGGTGCAGGAATACCAGTACTTCAAAAACTTCAGCGACGTTTCAGGATCAAATATAACATATGTATTTATCAGTATGGCGGGAATGGAAGAGATATTTTGTTTGAAAGTAACGAGGGGGCATGTACTTTAAACTTAATATATGGCAATGGTCATTATAAAGTGATAACACCACTGACAGCAACTTGTTATTGCGTACAATGTCACGTATCCTACAATAGTAAAAATCGTCATAGATGTAAAAGTACATGCTACGCCTGCCAACAATCTCCAGTTTGTCAATCAGGAGTAAAAATAAAATGTGTCAATTGCAATCGTTGGTTTAAAAATGAATCTTGTTTTGAAAATCATACAAAACCTAATTCTCTTGGTACGAAAACTGTGTGCGGTCAGATATGTTGAGATACATGTCTGAAAACCATAAGAAAAGACAGAGTGCACACTTGCTGTGAAATATATTGCAAAATGTGCAAAAAGCACCAACCCGAAGACCATTTATGCTACATACAAAAAGACACCGGTTTACCAAAAATAAGGGATTTTTGTTTGTGTTTTATGATCTTGAAACAAGTCGGGAAAAATTATAAACGAACATACAGTTAAACCCGAACCTAATCTTTGTGTGTTTGAACAATATTGTGACAAATGTCTTTCACTGAACATTTTTAAATGCAACAACTGCGGTATTAGATTACAGATACTTAAAAACAAGGTTTTTAAAGGATTTATGCTTCATATTTTAGCGATGAGAAAAAATTTAAAAATATCGTGGTGATAGCACATAACGGACAAGTTTGTTTTAAACTACATACTCACAAAAACAAATTTAATACCTTACCTAATAATGGGTGGTACAAAAATTATATCGATGACAGTAGGAAATGTAAAATTTTTGGACTCTTTAAATTATTTTCCCATGGCATCATCCAAATTACCGAAGGCATTTGGTCTGACTCGTTAATTAAAGAAAGGATATTTCCCGCATCTATTTAACACCAGAGAAAATACAGATTATATTGGACCCCTATCTGATTTATCATACTACAGCCCAGACACAATGAACGAAAACGAGCGAGAATATTTTTCAAAATGGTACGAGGAGCATAAATACGACGAATTTGACACGCAGCGTAATTTAGTTGATTATTGTGTCTCTGCTGTTGATATTCTTGCTCAGGCCTGCTTAAAATTCGGAGAACAGCTTCTTAGTATTGGATATGTATGCCCATATATAAAAGCATGTACCATAGCATCGGCGTGTAATAAAGTATACCGGCGTAAGGGCTGCCTGGTGGAAACAAGGAAGTGGCGACTCCCCCACCTTGGAGCTGGCGATACTTATGCCTGGCTTGCACGGGCCTAATTAAGGAGCTGTTGGGGTTGGTGGGGTGGCACTGCCGTACGCCGCCAGAGATGGTGGCGTCGGTGCTACTGCATCACCGCTCTGTATCAGCGAAGCCACCACCAGAAGGCTAATCTGGTACTCCGTGGGGCTGACCGTACCCGGGGTATTAATACCCGGTCAGAGCTTGGTATGGTGCGCTGTGGTCTGCAGCATGCGCTATTATTAGATGGCAGCATGTGGAAATTGATGAACTCGTTCATTTGATTTGAATCAGTTGAGTGTTGAGTGTGGATTGCCATCACAAAACAGTTTTAAATTACACGTGGAAAAGTTTATTACAAATCAGTATTAAATTGCCAGTGCAGAAGTTGGTTTCTTAAGGTAAGAAATGTACAAAGTAGTATATTAAAAATTAATAATATAAAAGAAAATGATTAATAAATATACACTTTTTGTGGTTTGTTTTTTTGAGACATTTTAATCATTTTTTTATTTTCCAGAATAAAGAAAGCCATGCGGCGTTTTAAAAGAATTGGGAATTGAAAAGAAGCAGGAGCTAACACTAAGAAAACGAAAAATGTACGGAAAGTATATTATAATTAGAAAAGTTCTTAGAACTATTGAGAAGAAAGAGGCGGCCAACCCCAGAAAACTTTTCAAGGAGGATATTGGCAAAGTTAATTTCGTTAAACATTAGAAAGAATGAATTATGTTCAACAGATATTTTTGAAAAGTGTTATTAGAAACCACTGTAAGAAGTCCGAGATGATACATCCGATTGACAGGTACTGTTTGCTGATGTTCGACGAGGTATCGCTACGGCCACATTTGTCGTACAACAAAGGGTCCGATTAAGTCGAAGGATTGGAGGCAATCACCGAGGAACGAAGCTACAAGCTTGCGGATCATGCTTTAAATTGCACTGGAAAAGTTTATCACAAATCAGTATTTCCAGAAGTTTGTTTGTTTCTTAAGGTAAGAAATGTACAAAGTAGTATATTAAAAATTAATAATATAAAAGAAAATGATTAATAAATATACACTTTTTGTGGTTTTTTTTTTTGAGACATTCGATTTACTAATTACTAAAAAAATCTTTTTGTATTAGATTTTAATTATTTTTTTATTTTCCAGAATAAAGAAAGCCATACGGCGTTTTAAAAGAATTGGGAATTGAAAAGAAGCAGGAGCTAACCCTCAGAAAACGAAAAATGTGCGGAAAGTATATTAAAATTAGAAAATCACCGAGGAACGAAGCTACAAGCTTGCGGATCATGCTTTGGTATTCATGATCCGTGGCTTGCATATATCTTGGAAGCAACCCATTGTTTTCTATTTTGTGCAAGCAACGGCTAAATCATGTGTACTGAAGACAAGGATCACGCAGGTGGTGCAGGTTATTCACGAGCAAACAAAATTTGTTGTAGTTGCGTCGGTGAGTGACCTGGGCAGCAGCAACAGGACGGCAGTAGGCGCTTTGACTTCGGAGTATGGACGGGCAGACGAGTACATTTATACTGTTAATGGTTATGAAATTATACATGTTTTTGATCCGCCATATTTATTTAAGTGTATGCGGAATAATTTCTTAACCAAAAACATTATACTTGACGAGAAAGTAGCTAAATGGAGCGACTTGAAAACTTTATATGACCTGGACGGGAATATGGAAGACAGAAAAATTACCAAATTAACCAGTGAACATATTGCGCCTGAAGGCAGACAGAAAATGAAGGTAAAATTTGCTGTCCAAGTTTTCAGTCGCTCTGTTTCTGCTGCTCTGAACTTCCTCTCCAAAACAGGAGCGCTGTCCGCCGACGCCACTGCGGAATTTTGTATGCTAATGAATAATCTTTTTGATAGCTTCAATTCCACTTTGATTGCTCCCCGTCCTTTGTCTTGTCGGGTTTACAATAAATCTGCCCATCATGAATTTTGGGCAGAAGCTAAAATTATGTTGGGCAAATTATCATTTGTTGACGAGCAACAGAAAGCAGTACCTGTTCCGCCTTGTGTCAAGCTCTTTTTGGTGTCAATTCGAAATATCCAGACAATGTGGAGTGCTCTAAAAAAACTTGGTTTCAGATATTTGTTAACAAAATCTGTAAATCAAGATCCTCTAGAGAACTTCTTCGGTGTTGTTCAAGGATTGTGTGGTCAGAATGATAATCCATCATGCTCACAATTTGTTTCAGCCTTGTAGACCTGTATTATTAATAATACAGTGAAGAATAATGCTGGTTCAAATTGTGAAGATAATAGAGGTTCATATCTCCTAGCTTTAAATTGCCTTCTTCCTCCTTCTTCTGTCCCGGTTCAAACGACATCTTCTATGGATCCGCTATGCCTGCGTCCATCTTCCCAGCCCACAGAATCCTTGAACAAGGATATGTACGAATTGACCCAGAGATTTCGAACGAACACAACGGCGTACATATCGGGCTTCGTTGGCAGGAAAGTATTACCGCATGACTGTCAAAGATGTGTTGCGTTTTATACAACTACATGTACTGACAGTCATGCGATAATACAACTCCGTGATTATGGTACTCAAAAAAAGAAATTGTTATATCCCCAAGAAAGTATAATTTCTGAAGTAAATAAAGTTAAAAAAAATATTTTCAAAAAAAAATCCTTAAAATTTAAATAAACAAAAAAATATTAAAATTTTAAGTTCCATTGGAAAAGAGGAATGGACACTAGAGTTTCCATATCCAGACCATGACAATATTGTCATCGACAAAATAAATATCTGCATAGAGCACATTATGTTAAAATACTTCTTGAATATGTTTAATAAAAAAATTAGCAATAAAGAAAAACGGGCTAATAATTTAATTGATAAATACATACGGACGTATTGTAGAGTAAAAATAGATTAATGTGTTTAAAGACTACATGGTTTTAAGTCAACTCATGTAGTCTTTAAACACATTGGTTTTCTAAAAATTTTATAAAATCGTTTATAATTAAAATTTAAACTTTTTAATTTTTCAATATTTTATTTATTGCTTGAAAATGTTTCTAAACAGAACCGAAACGTCGCAATCAGAAATTGTAAAGTATTAACTATGTTGAAATAAATGAAGCATTCATCCAAAAAACTCTTTGTATAGAAAATTTTTTTATTGCTTCCTAAAACTAAATCAAACTTTTTTTTTTTGTTAATAAAAGATATTTGTATTGAGTTTTTTTTTAATCCAAATATTTGTATTATCATCCAAGTAAAATTAATATATATGGTAGTACAGATGAGATTTTAAAATTCCCGCAGTTAGACATTAGTTCTTTGTACAGGTTCATAGATGACTCTGAACCTCTATCCTCGTAAAATACATTGACTTTCCAATCTCTCTATGTATATAGATATGTTATCTCTGGATTCTGGAAGTATCTCTATTTTGACATTTGTATGAAAGGTTAATAGTGTATTCCGAAATTAAACCACGGTAACCGCTGAAAATGGTTACGGTTTAACCGCGGTTAGACTCCGCACTGGAGCAATAAACCAGCTAACAGTTAACCTCAACTTGACAAATTTAAAATAGTTGTTGAAACTACTACTGCTCATCTGCCCTGCGACAAATTGTAACCACACCACAACCGCCGATCTAGCGTGGTTACAGAAAAGTTACCAGCTTTCAGTAACCGCGCTCCGAAAATATAAACAGTTACTAAAAAAGTAACCGCGGTTAGCGTGGTTCAATTTCGGAATACACTATAAGTTTATAAAGGATTATTGTGTAATTATTTAAATTTTCATTGTCCAATAATTTTTGTTTCGTGCTGCCAGAGGTACGTTATAATATCAAACAAATGTAAATATGTGTAATATGAAATGATCAATGAACCGTATTTCAGAAAATGGCTGCAATAAGAATATTACAGTTAATGTTAATAGAAGAGCAGCAAAACGCAGAAATACGTAACTCTAGAGTGGTTCGAAGAACATTGAGGGACGCGCAGGACCCTTTTAGAATTCCCGATGCTGAATTTCTGGGTAATACCGCTTAAATAGGGAAGCTGTAATGTATTTAATAAATACATTACATCCACATATGAATAAAGACGAAATTTAACAATTGCAAAACATATTACAGTACGTTAATAAAATGTTACAGTCAAAATGAGCGGGCAAATAATCCTAATAATTTTTGTAGGTATTAGGCACATTGCATTTTTTTGCAATGGGTAGTTATCAAAGGTGTATTGGAAATTCTTATCTAGCCAACATAAATCAGCCCATGATAAGTCGTAGCCTTCGGGAAGTATCACATTTAATTAGTAGATATTGCGCTAGGCAGTGGATTCAATTTCCCAGGAATGAAGAACAAAGAGCACAGATTAAGACTGGAATATGGTTAGAATATCTTTCATTCATTAATTCTCACAATAATTTCTAGGTTTCAAGTACACCATCGTATCAACTGTAGTAAAGTCCATCCTTTTATAATATAAGATCAATCAATATTCATTAATCAGTAATCAATACATGTAATCAATTTTAGTTACGATAAATTACTATATATTTTATTTGTTGTAAAAGTAGTTTAAAGTGCTGAATATAATGTAAATCCCGAGTATTAGTTATTTGTCATTCATATGAACCTACATTTCTAAGTACAGTTGCACTCATGCTTATGATATCATTATATTTTAACCTTTCTTAGTTGCAAGGGTGAGAACACCTTGTATTTGACTTTTATAATTCTTAGGATTGTTTTTCACTATTCTTTCAGACATAATTCAGCATTTTACACTCCTTAAGTTCTTAGTTCATGCTCAATCTGCATTCGCTACATTCGTTCTTAGAATTGTTTATTTCAAATGACTTACAGGGGACTTTCTTTGTTCTCTCGCTAAAAACCCTAAATCATCATTTTTTCCCTTCCACGCCTTGATGGTATGGACGCGGGGATGAGCGACGGCAGACGGAGAGAACTATGTTCAATTTTTGAATAGACTATGTGTTAGTTAGTTGAAGGCAGATCGTCAACTCGAATAGAGTTGTAACAACATCGTCAACTCGTAAAGTTGTATTAGACGTAGAACTAAGACTTCATGTAGATCCTCGATAATATAATAAACCTACACTATTTAATAATAACAAATCTTTGCTTGTTCGAACCTACAATTTCAGCTAAGCTACCGAAGAAACCAGGGTCGTTATAGGGAGTTTAGCTAATTCTGGTAAGCGTACAGACGTGTAAGTTTACAACACAACGACATCCTTGGTATTGTTGATGGTACATATATGTCTGCTAAACCATCTAATGATGAAAATGAGCATGTATATATTAATAGGAAAGGATATCACAGCTTAAACGTTCAAATAGTATGTTAAGTAATAATAAACTTAAGTATCACTTTAATCATGAACTTCTTTTAGGTTTGCGATGCAAGATTACGAATTTTGAGCTGCTATGCTCGTTTTCCAGGCAGTACTCATGATACGTTCATTTGGAGGAATAGCAATGTCGGAAGAACGTTACGAGCAAATTATGAATTTGGTGATACTTACAGTAGAATATTAGGCACTTGCTATAAAATTTACAAGGATTACTTAAAAAATAATGTGTTCTTAAATTTATACATTTTAGGAGAATCGGGGTTATCCGTGTGTACCATGGCTTTTAGTTCCATTTCCAAGACCAAGAACCGACCAAGAGAATAGGTATAACAATCAATTAAAACGTGTGAGAAGTACGGTTGAAATATGCATCGGAGTATTGAAGGGTAGATTTCGATGTTTGTTACGACATCGAACACTGCACTACACACCTCGCAACGCTGCACGGATAGTAATGAGTTTTGCAGTTTTACATAACATTGCTATTCATCATAACGTGCACAACCCAGAACTTGCGTGGGATGATATAGACATTGACGCCGATATTCCACAAGTTGATGATAATCCTCAGGCTGATATAATTTGGAGACAGAGAGGACAAGAAAACCGGCAGCGATATATAGACCAGTATTTTTAAAACCCATTATTACCTAGCGTTGCATATATGCAACAATTACAGATATCTACAAATCAAGATTTTTATAAGTGAAGTAACAAGTTAAACCACTAGATGGCAATATATATTTTAACAGGAAGATCTAATCTTTGATATTTGAGATAACAAACTACAACAGGTATAGTTTTGTACAAAGAATCACAGAAAGAACTTTTGTGAAATATGGACACGTCCGAATGCCATGGTCTCCGTTTTGTGTAAGTATATAATATGTGTCATTTATTTTTAAATAGTAATTTATACTGCAATTTCATAGTATAAATATATTGTATTTTATGATCATGAATAAAAATTTTGGTTAAGTTTATAATAAATGAGTTTTTTGGAAGCATTTTTACCAGCGTTGCATATATGCAACGGTAGGTCAGTAAATGCTTGTTTTATTATAGGGAGTTTAGCTAATTCTGGTAAGCGTGCAGACGTGTAAGTTTACAACAGATAAATTTGTTGTCAGGTGTGGGGTATTGATTCAAGCAAGACATTCGTTATTGCGACAAGATTATAAAATTCTACCGTGCGAATAAACGTTAAATAAATCAGTGTTTGGTTTTAAAATTAAAGTGTTAAACCACAACTCACAACATCTAAACTTTTGAGTTATAAACTCTTGAGTTTCGAGATATTCTACAATTTTGGGGTCCAGTGTCCAGAGATGATCAGCAGTTCCAGGTTCCAGAGTGTCGTGTGAGACCAACATAAGTTCCTGAGTCGTCGAAAACAACTGCAATTCTTCAGAGATCGTCGTGAATTTCAAGTTTCATCAATCATCAGTTGCAAAGTGATCAGTGATAAGTGAAAGTGCAAAGTGAAACTAGTGCAAATGTAAGTAATTTTAAGATATTTTTAATATTTTTGGTACTGATTTTGAGGAATATATTAATTTAATTTATAGAGAAGCGTTGAGTTTTACAGTTGAAAACGCTTTAAAAATGATTCCCGAATTTGACGGGAACCGTCAAAATTTACACAGGTTTTGAACTTGCTGTGATATTGTTAGAGCAACAGCTACAACTAATGTTCAAGCCGTTCAATTTTTAGATATTGTAAAAACAAAGTTAACGGGTCTGGCTTATAATATAATTAAATATAAAGAATTTAATGAATGGGGTAATTTAAAAACAGAATTACAAAATCAATTTTTAGAAAAAAGAACGATAGCACAAATACAATCAGAATTAATTAATAGTAAAATTAATTATAATGAACCAATCAGAGAATATGCCAATAGATTAGAACGATTAACTTCCGATCTCACTGACGCGTCTATTGCCAGCGAAGGTCAAGGAGCCACGAATGTAATAACTAGCTTAAATTCAAAATTATGTTTAAAAGCTTTCCAAGAAGGTTTATTTGAACCAATAAAAACAATAGTAAAAGCGAGTCGATTCAATAATTTCAACGATGCTGTCGAATGTGCTATTGAGGAGGTGAGAATTTTGAAAAATAAGCGTTCACAAAAATTTAATAGTAATCAATCATTTTTTCCAAATATCCCAAATAGAAATGTAAATGTCATTACATGTTCATTTTGTCATAAAATACGACATCAAATTAATAGTTGTTTTAAAAAGCAAAATATCGAACAAAGAAATCAGAGATATAATTCAAATATACAAAACAATCAGTCGAGATATGTAAACACGAATAGGAACGTGACTTATTCTCAAAATACAAATCGTAACCCAAATTATTCTAATCACAATTCAAACCCTAACAAATTTTCCAATTTAAATAACTATCAAAATCGAAACAATCAAAATTTGAATAGTCAGCATAAGGCTAATGTGCGTATGTTATCTCAAAATCCAAAAAACGAGAACTCCCAGGGGGCGTCTATCAGCGGAGCGTCACCCGACGGGCAGATTTAAATTATCCGCTCTTACAAAATGAAAACTTGAAGAAAATTTATACTATCTCAATGCAAGAAGATTTAAGTCCAGATAGATACGTAAAGAGTTTAGATACGAAAAATGAGCTTACAAATTTATTAATTGACACAGGTGCAGATGTGTGATGTTTTTATAAATAGAGATTTTAAAGCTGAGATAAGAGGAGTTACAGAGGGAAATACTTTTTCATTAGGCGTATGCGAGTTAAAGATTAAAGTAAATGATTTTATTATTTCACATCAATTTCATGTTGTACCAAGTAGTTTTCCTTTAAAGAATGATGGAATTTTAGGAAAAGATTTTATGGATCAGTTTAAAGTAAATGTAGATTATGGTAATAAAGAATTGAGTTTTTATATTGATAATGAGTTTATACAATGGCAGTTTTTAGCAAGTAATAATGTGTTGATTTTACCACCGCGTAGTGAAGTATTATTGAAAGTGGGTACAAATAAAATAAAGGACGCGATATGTTTATCAAGAGAATTAGATAACGGAGTTTATATAAGTAATTGTTTAGTGAGGCCAAATAATGGAAGCGTCTATATAAATGTTTTAAATAATAATGAAGAAAATGTTGAATTTAATCATGATGATGTTATTTTTGAAGATTTATGTGATTATGAGATTGTTAATATTGATAATAATTGTTCTTATGAAATATTAAAGAGTTTAGTAGACAGGATACAAATAGATCATTTAAATAAAGAGGAAAGTGAGTCAATAATAGATATTTGCATAAAGTATAATGATATATTTCACATGCCAGAATTTGATAAGTTGACGTATACAGATACGATAAAGCATAATATTCCAACAGTATTAAATACACCGCCTATTCAAGTTAAACCTTATAGATTACCTGAAAAACAAAAGGAAGAAGTGAATAAACAAATTAATGAAATGTTAAAAGACGATATTATTGAACCTTCAGTAAGTCCTTGGAATGCCCCTTTACTAATTGTACCGAAAAAGATTGATTCAAGCGGAAAACAAAAATGGCGCGTAGTAGTAGATTTCAGAAAATTAAATGATTTAACCGTAGGCGATGCTTTTCCGTTACCAAATATAACCGATATATTAGATCAATTAGAAAGTATTTACCACCTTAGATTTGTCAAGTGGTTTTCATCAATTATTATTATCGGAAGAAGATAAAGAGAAAACAGCGTTTAGTACCGCGACGGGACATTATCAGTATAAAAGGATGCCAATGGGTTTAAAAGGAGCTCCTGCAAGTTTTCAAAGATTAATGAACCATGTTTTAACAGGATTACAAGGAATTAAATGTTTAGTATATTTAGATGACATAGTAATTTACGGTAAAAGTCCAGAGCATCATAATGCAAAATTATTAGAAGTATTTAAAAGATTGCGAGAACATAAATTAAAATTGCAACCAGATAAATGTGAATTCTTGAGAAAAGAGATAATTTATTTAGGCCATATAATTACAGAAGACGGTATCAAACCCGATCCGAGTAAAGTTTCGAGTGTTCAAAATGTCAAAATTCCAAATTGTCTAAAAGATGTCAAGTCATTTCTTGGTTTAGTAGGATATTATAGACGATTTATACCTGAATTTTCGAAAATAGCAAAGCCGTTAACAAATTTTTAAAAAGAACAGAAGAGTTTGTTTGGACAGCACAATGCAACGAAGCATTTAATTTATTAAAAGAAAAAATTATTAATCCACCTATTTTACAATTCCCAAATTTTGAAAAAGAATCAGTTTTATCACAGGGAGAAATTGGCAAGGATTTGCCAATAGCGTATGCTAGTAAATGTTTTAATAATGCGGAAATTGATTATTCTACAATTGAAAAGGAATTATGTGCTATAGTTTGGGGAGTAAAACATTTTCGGTGTTATCTTTATGGACGGAAATTTACAATTGTGACAGATCATAAACCTCTAATTTGGTTATTTAATATGAAAGATCCTGGTTCTAGATTAATGCTGATGGAGATTGAAATTAGAAGAATTCGAATTTAAAATTGTTCATAAATCAGGAAAGGCAAATGCAAATGCCGATGCTTTAAATATAATTTGTTTGGTTAATATTAATCACGAAAATAATGAGACTTTATACGAAAAATATTTATATGATAGAGAAAATTCAATAATAACTAATCCAAATTTAACCGAATTAAATGATAATTTATTTAATACACCACAAGATTTTTCATTAGCTCATTGTGTTAGTAAAGATTTAGAAATGAGTACAGGTATAGCGAAAGATTTCAAGGAAAAATTTAATAATGTAGAGGAATTAAGTGGTCAAGGACCTGAATTATTTAAAATTTTATATGTCAAAGAAGATGAACGTTATATACTATATTTAATTACGAAGGAAAATTATTATGACAAACCAACATATAAAGATATTTATTTTACCTTATTAAACTTGAAAGAATTTTGTATTTTAAATAATATAACTAAATTAGCTATTCCTATGAATGTGGATTAGATAGACTAAAATGGGAAAATGTTAGAAAGATGTTACGTTATATCTTTAAAGGTACTGAAATTATGATAAGCGTTACACAGAGAAGTATTCAGGAAAGTTTGTCGCGAGATGCCATTATAAAAATAATTAAAGAATATCATGATACTCCGATAGGAGGTCATCAGGGGTTAACAGAACATTTAAACGAATTAGATCAAATTACAATTGGCCTGGTATATTTAATTATATTAAAGCTTACGTAAAAAGTTGTCCCATCTGTCAGAAACAAAAAATTAGTAAAAAGATTAAAGCACCTATGATAATTACACTACATCTTCCAAACCTTTTGAAAAATTATCTTTAGAAATTGTCGGTCGGATACAACCCGTAACGGAAAACGGAAATAAATAAATATTAACTTTACAAGATGATCTAAAAAAATTTATATATGCGATACCTATACCTAATCAAGAAGCAAATACGATTGCAGAAAATTTAGTAACTAAAATTATATGTTTACATGGTCCGCCTAAAACTATTTTAACAGATCAAGGCGCAAATTTATTAAGCGAAGTATTTACGTCAGTTTGCAAATTGTTAAACATTAAGAAAATTCAAACTACCGCTCATCACCCACAATCTAATGGGCAAATTGAAAGATATCATAGGTCATTAGGAGAATATTTAAGAACTTTTATAGATAAAGATCCAAATCAATGGGACATTTGGTTACCTTATGCTACATTTTGTTATAATACTACACCACATACAAGTACAGGTTACACACCATTTGAATTAATATACGGGTATAAAGCAGAATTACCTAGCTCAGTAAAAAGAGAGCCTGAACACTATTCAAATGAATTAAAAGCTAGATTACAACATAGTCATAAAATTGCTAGAGATAAACTATTAGAAAAGAAAGAGAAGTCAAAAGATTATTATGATAAAAACGTAAATGATGTCAAATTTTTTAAGTTGGAGATAAAGTTTTAGTACGGAGAGAGGATTTCAAAAAGGGTAGATTTCTCACATTTTGAAATTCTACTTGAGTAACAATTTTGTTATCAAAAGCGCTTTTCCACCAATTTCTCACATTTTGAAATTCTACTTGAGTAACAATTTTGTTGTCAAAAAAAAAAAAATACCCTCTACGCCACCTGCTTTATAAAGGCATAAGATAAAATTCTATTTGAATGATAATTTTATTGTCGTTAAATAGCCTCTGTGCTATATTCTTTTATAAAGGCATAAGATAAAATTCTATTTGAATGACAATTTTATTGTCGTTAAATAGCCTCTGTGCTATATTCTTTTATAAAGGCATAAGATAAATTTGTACTTGAGAGTTTTATGAAACTCAACGCTTTTGTTTTGGGCAACATACTTCATATGGGTCAGATTCTGCCGTATGATAGCATGTCATACAGGGTGCGGCAAAAAGATAGGCAGGATTTCAAATAGTGGTTGCTCGGTTTGTAAAACCGGCAACACTGTGCACGCGGTCGCGTTAGGTAGACAAAAGTATGCAGTTTTCAGTTATCGACATGGCTTGGAGCGGAGTGCATCGTGCGTTCGTTGTCGAGGAGTGTATTAGAAATGGGGACTCTGTAATAGCGACGCAGCGTGCCTTCCGTAATCAGTTTGATGTTGGTCGGCATGGCGCGGTTCCGGATGGAAGAACAATTCGTCGGTGAGTTTTACACTTCAGGGAAACAGGTTCTGCGCTTAAACGAAAATCTACTGGCCGACCAAGGACAGTAAGAACACCGGAAAATGTGAATGCAGTAAGAGTTTCCGTACAACAGTCTCCAAGGCGTTCAGCTCGTAAGCATGCAGCTGCTTTGGGAATTTCCGATAGAAGTGTTCGACGAATTTTACACAAGTCACTCCAAATGCATCCGTACAAAATGTGGTAGTGCAGGAATTAAGTGAAAGAGATTTTGAAACCCATACAAATTCATGCCGAGATATTCTTCAAAACATTCCCCGAGGCGCTGTATTGATGTCTAGCGATGAAGCTCACTTTCACCTATCGGGTACCGTAAATAAGCAAAATTTTCGTTATTGGTCGGCAAATAATCCACAGGAACTTCATGAGCGACCACTTCACAGTCCAAAGGTTACCGTCTGGTGTGCAATATCTGAGTTGGGCGTGTGGGGTTCTTACTTTTTCGAAGAAGATGGAATAACGGTAACAGTCAACGGAGACCGATATTTAGATATGCTTAACAATTTCCTACGTCCGAGACTTAACGAGTTGAACGATAATCAACGAGAAAACCTTTGGTTCCAGCAGGATGGTGCTACATCGCACACCTCACGTCGTTCACTTAATCTTCTTCAAGAAATGTTCCCAAACAAAGTGGTGTCTTTACGAGGTGATGTCGGCTGGCTGCCGCGTTCGCCTGATTTGTCGCCTTGCGACTTTTTTCTTTGGGGTTACCTCAAATCGAGAGTTTTTACACATCGTCAGCGGACTTTGGAAGAATTAAAGGCAGCCATAAGACAAGAAATTGCCGCAATTCCCCAAGAAATGATCCATCGGGTAATGACGCGCTTCCGTGGAAACCTACAAGAGTGCATCGACAATAATGGCCGTCATTTAAAAGATATCATTTTTAAAAAATAACGTTCTTAAATGGCATGAAATGTAGATTTCAATAGTAATA
This sequence comes from Ophonus ardosiacus, assembly GCA_943142095.1. Lineage (NCBI taxonomy): Eukaryota > Metazoa > Arthropoda > Insecta > Coleoptera > Carabidae > Ophonus > Ophonus ardosiacus. The sequence continues at coordinate 28,046,861 of OW964837.1, read as the reverse complement.
AAAAAAAGTATTGTTTTATGTGGTTTGGTTTTTATTGATATCCCAAATAGTACCTATCATTTTGCCGCACCCTGTACTACGGATTTAAACCGTGGCATAAACCATTTTATTTTATTCCATTTTTCCAACTTATTAAGTCATATCAACATTATGACCGGTTTTATATATTGGAAGCATTTATTGCTTAATTTGCCAACTTTCTCCATACTCTTCTTTTTAAGCTGTTCAATATTAGCACAACTATACCACAACGTTGTTAATTGGTATTATTGGATACCATCGGTTATTATTATTGCTTTTATTATTATTTATTATTATCACTTATTATTATTATCCATTATTAACGTTTTTATTATTATTACATATTATTAATATAGCTTATTACTACTACTTATTATTATTCAATATTTTATTATTAAAATACAAATATATATATATATATATATATATATATATATATATATATATATATATATATATATTCATTACATTACATTTTCTTATTCTTAACAAAAACTATTATTACTTATTATTATTCAATATTTTAATATTAGAATAATTACCAATACAATTCATTACATTTTCTATTATTTTAGTAATATTATTACTACTTATTCCTACCACCTAATATTTTAATTTTTAATATTCTATTACAATACTTTTCCAATTTTTGTATTGCATAGTTTGATTAAAGTTCACAATTATTCCTTCTAATATATAGTCATACTTAAATTATAGTCCACGTTGATGTTTTTCTAGCATGGCATATGTTTTTGATGGAAACGTAAGAAGTAATATTCATTGCGTTTAAACTTTACAAATTAAAATTTTGATTTCATTCTTTTAACGAAATTTTACAAGCTGTATTCTACTTATACTATTATTAATATCAATTAATTAATTACAGGTATTGCTTAATAGTAAGCATTCTCTTATTCTTATCCAACTTCTACATCGGAAACTCACATAAACTATATAATGTTACCAAAATCGACAATGGTCTTGGTATATATTACGAAAATTTTGGTCAGGTAAAACTAACAAACGATAATTGGCAATTTATAATTTTTCTAAATATAAAATCGTACGAAGAACAAGGTATACAAGTGCAAAATCATTTAAATGACTTACAAAATATTTGTGCTACATTTAAGAATTTTTCAATCGAAGCGAACGAATTACAAAATTGTAAACTATTTTTAAATAATTATGATTCGATCTACAGAGAATTAATGCAACGAAATAATATCATAAATCAAAATTTCAATAAAAGACAAAAACGATCATTATTCGATGCGATAGGAAAAATTTCAAAAAGTTTGGTACTTTGGATGATAATGATGCAATATATTATAATAACAAAATTTCTAAATTAGAAAAAGATGATAAGAATCTTATTCATCTCATTGAGGAACAGTCATCAATCGTCAAATCAGTAATAAACGTTAGTTCGTCATCAATTAATAATCTTCAAAATTATATTTCTAATGTCACATAAATTAAATCAAGCCTCAATATAAATGAAGAGATTAGAACTTACAATAATTAATAATGTGAAGAGAGAGGCATTATTTGAAAAGGTAAATGAAATATTAAACCTAATTACACTATTAATAGATCAGTTCGCTATTCATCAGATTCAATTAGTTGACATAAAAGGGTATACTACATCCATACGTATTTGACCCAATAAAATTATTTAATGAATTAAAGAACGTACAAAGTCATTTGCCAGATGGATCAAGTTTTCCTATGCCATTAGTTAAGGAAAATATGCAACATTACTATACATTAATTGTTCCAATAATTTATTATTTTGATAACAAAATAAATTTCATTTCAAACATACCTTTGATATCTGGTAAAATAAAAATAAAAAAAATAAATATATAAATATATCATCACGGCATATTACCCATTTCTGGGTGTGCCAATCTGCTTTATCGCAGATATCGGTAATGATGATGACATATTTGTACCGTGCGGGCGCTTACCAGGCGTCACCTCACGGGCACTCATCTGGTAAAATATATGATGTTATTAAATTAACGAGTTTACCTATTTCTTGAAATAATACAAATACTTTCGTTTTTATTTATCCTGAAAACCCATTTTTGATTATAGATGCTATTAGAGAACATTTCTTTTTTTGGCGATGGTACATATTTAGAATATCAATGCAAACTATTTATTTTAAAATCAAATTATTATATATGTAAACAAGGACAACCTATTTCTATGGTACACAGTCATGGAAACTGTGAAGCAAAATTATTAATTGAACCAAAACTATTTTCAGAATCATGTAATAAAAGGGTAATGACCTTACATAAAACCGTTTGGATACAAATGATTGCTGTAAACTCATGGCTTTTTACAAATTCAGAGCCTGAAAATGTAAATATAATTTGTAAGAATATTGTAAGAACCAATGCCAAGCTTTTTGGTACAGGAAAATTTACACTTAAAAGTGGATGCACAGCAGTTACTAATAATGTTATTATAAATACTATAAGTTCTAGAAATAATAATATGATAAGTATGGACTTTACTCCGCAATTAACTTTTCCGAATATATTTAATTTGACAACAATTACAACCTCCAAAATTCTTCCTTCTTATAACAATAATAAAATAATTAGAGTAAGTGAAAATCATTTGTTTGATAAAATAAGTATCGATTTGGACAAATTACAAGATGAAGAGAAGAACGATTTTATAGATGAAGATACTAACCATAAAGTTTTACATATTTCATTAACAACAATTACTACAATTTTGTTTATTATTTCTTGCTTTTCAGTTTATTTTTTTTTTTTTTAATATTATTTTCCAAATTTAATTCGTTGACAAGTTACGAATCCTGAAATCGATTTAACTAAGTAAGTTAAGCAAGTACGATAAATGAAAATCAAAATGATTCTTCTTTAGAGCTAAGGAGATGTAACACTCCTATAGTACCACCTAGAAATGATACTAGAAATCGAGTCTTAATAGTTGATGAGGAGATGGTTATCAGACCTGAAAATCATAGCAATCCTCGCTATAATTTTCGTTCTTAGTGGTGAGGTGTAGTAAAGTCCATCCTTTTATAATTTAAGATCAATCAATAGTCATTAATCAATAATCAATATATGTAATCAATTTTAGTTATGATAAATTACTATATATTTTATTTGTTGTAAAAGTAGTTTAAAGTGCTGAATATAATGTAAATCCCGAGTATTAGTTATTTGTCATTCATATGAACCTAAATTTCTAAGTACAGTTGCACTCATGCTTATGATATCATTATATTTTAACCTTTCTTTGTTGCAAGGGTGAGAGCACCTTGTATTTGACTTTTATAATTCTTAGGATTGTTTTTCACTATTCTTTCAGACGTAATTCAGCATTTTACACTTCTTAAGTTCTTAGTTCATGCTCAATTTGCATTCGCTACATCCGTTCTTAGAATTGTTTATTTCAAATGACTTACAGGGGACTTTCTTTGTTCTCTCGCTAAAAACCCTAAATCATCATTTTTTCCCTTCCACGCCTTGATGGTATGGACGCGGGGATGAGCGACGGCAGACGGAGAGAACTATGTTCAATTTTTGAATAGACTATGTGTTAGTTAGTTGAAGGCAGATCGTCAACTCGAATAGAGTTGTAACAACATCGTCAACTCGTAAAGTTGTATTAGACGTAGAACTAAGACTTCATGTAGATCCTCGATAATATAATAAACCTACACTATTTAATAATAACAAATCTTTACTTGTTCGAACCTACAATTTCAGCTAAGCAACCGAAGAAACCAGGGTCGTTATAGGGAGTTTAGCTAATTCTGGTAAGCGTACAGACGTGTAAGTTTACAACACAACGACATCCTTGGTATTGTTGATGGTACACATATGTCTGCTAAACCATCTAATGATGAAAATGAGCATGTATATATTAATAGGAAAGGATATCACAGCTTAAACGTTCAAATAGTATGTTAAGTAATAATAAACTTAAGTATCACTTTAATCATGAACTTCTTTTAGGTTTGCGATGCAAGATTACGAATTTTGAGCTGCTATGCTCGTTTTCCAGGCAGTACTCATGATACGTTCATTTGGAGGAATAGCAATGTCGGAAGAACGTTACGAGCAAATTATGAATTTGGTGATACTTACAGTAGAATATTAGGCACTTGCTATAAATTTTACAAGGATTACTTAAAAAATAATGTGTTCTTAATTTTATACATTTTAGGAGATTCGGGGTTATCCATGTGTACCATGGCTTTTAGTTCCATTTCCAAGACCAAGAACCGACCAAGAGAATAGGTATAACAATCAATTAAAACGTGTGAGAAGTACGGTTGAAATATGCATCGGAGTATTGAAGGGTAGATTTCGATGTTTGTTACGACATCGAACACTGCACTACACACCTCGCAACGCTGCACGGATAGTAATGAGTTTTGCAGTTTTACATAACATTGCTATTCATCATAACGTGCACAACCCAGAACTTGCGTGGGATGATATAGACATTGACGCCGATATTCCACAAGTTGATGATAATCCTCAGGCTGATATAATTTGGAGACAGAGAGGACAAGAAAACCGGCAGCGATATATAGACCAGTATTTTTAAAACCCATTATTACCTAGCGTTGCATATATGCAACAATTACAGATATCTACAGATCAAGATTTATATAAGTGAAGTAACAAGTTAAACCACTAGATGGCAATATATATTTTAACAGGAAGATCTACTCTTTGATATTTGAGATAACAAACTACAACAGGTATAGTTTTGTACAAAGAATCACAGAAAGAACTTTTGTGAAATATGGACACGTCCGAATGCCATGGTCTCCGTTTTGTGTAAGTATATAATATATGTCATTTATTTTTAAATAGTAATTTATACTGCAATTTCATAGTATAAATATATTGTATTTTATGATCATGAATAAAAATTTTGGTTAATGAGTTTTTTGGAAGCATTTTTACCAGCGTTGCATATATGCAACGCTAGGTCAGTAAATGCTTGTTTTATTATTTTTTTCAAAATATATATTTAGGGAACTTTTTACTAATTTATATGAATTTCTTTCTTCAAGCGGAGGATTGACGCTTCAAAGAGCGCTCGAAATGGTTTTTTCTGAAGATATCGACGAAATTTTTATGGAACCACCTGATCCAAATACGCTCACTGATGAAGATTCTGCCGATGAAGACGATGGCGGTGCAAGAGATAATCTAAGTGGGTCACAACTTCGCACGAAAGTTGAAGTAAAGTTAGTAAATTCCGCAATAATCGGTCAAAGAGATATTGAAGTTCAAGATAAGGAATCAGGTAACAACAATGAAGGCCAGCAAGAAGAGCAGTCAGTTCCACATATGGAAAAAATTAACATGACAGATAAAATTAACTGCATAAATGACGATCTAGTAGAAACTAAAACAAGAAGTATTTTTCCTGACAGAGATTACACTAAATATAAAAACCTAACACCCGTACAAATTTTTGAAACTTTCTTCGACGATGAAATTATAAATTATTTGGGGAGACCCTTGTACTTTGGGACAGCTTGTACTTTGGGACACACAAGTTTATTATTGTTTTATTTGAAAATGAGCGCCAATATTTCTCTCAGTTATGCATTTGTACACTAGATGTCTATACGTGTTATAATATAGAGAAATTCCAGGAGCCATTTTATGTTTTGCGTGTTAAGGTGTTTTATAGGATTGGAAGTGAATTATTATCTGAGAACATCGAACTCGTTTCAATCCAAGGTAAGCTAAATTATTATTATTTGCTTATGTTATCTTGAAGAGCAAATATTAGATTATGTATTTTCAAAAGAATTTGTGTTTTAAACTTAACCTTTTAATAAAACTAAACTTTTAAAAAAATAAGAGCCTGGCTTTTACTTTGGGACACCTTTTGGTTTGTACTTTGGGACGTGTCCCAAAGTACAAATCTTATACTAAAATATTTTATTCATCATATGAAACTTTAATTGCAGATGCCAAGAAGTAAATTAAACAAAAAAAGGATTAAACCAGATGAAAAAAATGTTACTGCTGCAGCCCGCTTAGTTTTAGAAAATAATTTCAGCGTTCGGCAAGCTGCTGACCACTATGGAATATCAAAATCTACTCTTTCAAGACATATTCTTAAGCATAAAGCAAGCGGAGGCGAAGAATTTATTTACAGTGCTGCTCAGGATGTTAAAAAAGTTTTAACAGAAACGCAAGAAAATGAATTAGTTGCATATTTGTTAGAATGTGCTAATATGCACTATGGTTTATCAACCCACGAAGTAAGAAAACTAGCATTTAACTATGCTGTGGCTAATAACATGAAATATCCTGTTTCTTGGGATACAAATAAAAAAGCAGGCAAAGAATGGTTTAGGTATTTCTTACGAAGACATCCACGAATATCATTAAGAAAACCTCAAGCAACTAGTTTGGCAAGAGCAACTTCATTTAATAGAACCAACGTAAATACATTTTTTGATAAACTTGAAGATGTTATGCAACGCTATCACTTTTCTCCGGAAAATATTTACAATGTTGACGAAACGGGTATGTCAACTGTACATACTCCAGTTAGAGTTATTACAGCAAAAGGGTGTAAACAAGTTGGTAGCATGATGTCAGCTGAGCGGGGTATAAATGTTACTCTTATAGCAAGTATTAACGCAATTGGCAATTCAATACCGCCTATGTTCGTTTTTCCGCGAGTATATTTCAAAGATCACATGCTGAACGGTACCCCTGTAGGAAGCATAGGAAGTGCAAATCCAAGTGGGTGGTCAAATAGTTCAATATTTATTGAATATCTACATCACTTTATTAAACACGCTCATTCTACCCCTGAAAATAGAGTGCTGTTGATTATGGACAACCATGAGAGTCACATCTCAATTGAGGCTCTAGACTTAGCCAAAACTGCAGGAATAACGATGTTAACTTTTCCTCCGCATACAAGCCACAAATTGCAGCCACTTGATAGAACTGTATTTGGGCCTTTAAAAAAATATTTTAATACTGCGTGTAATGAATGGCTACTGGTTCATTGTGGCACGCCAATGTCAATTTATCATGTGGCTGAATGTGTTGGGAGGCTTATCCACTGGCGTTTACACCTCAAAACGTCCAATCAGGATTTTCTGTTACAGGAATATATCCTATTGACAGGAACGTTTTCAAGGATGATGAATATTTGAGCTCTTTTGTGACAGATAGATTAATTCCACAGACCCCATCTAATTCGGAAGAGCAGCCTCAACCTGGACCATCAAGGGAACATCACACACCAGAGCAAGTACGACCATTTCCAAAGGCTCAACCAAGGAAGGAAGGTAAAAGAGGGGGTAGGAAACCAGAAAGATGCCGAATTGTTACTGACACTCCAGAAAAAAATGAACTTGAAATGCAGGCACAAATGAAAAATAAGACAAAGAAGAAAGAATTAGCTATTAAGAAAAAGAAGGTTAAGAAAATTTTTAAATACAGCAGTTCTGAGAGTAGTTCAGAAGATGATTCACTAGAAGACATTGAATTTGGAGAAGCAGAGATAGAAACAAATAATGAGACCGAAGAACTTAAGATTGGCGACTATATTTTAGCTAAATTAGAAACCAAAAGAATAAGAAAATATTACGTTGCTATAATCACAGGCATTGATGACGATACTTTTAATGTAAAATATTATAAAAAAAATAAATTAACACAAAAATTTGCGATTGGCGACAATATAGAGTACGAATTGCCAAAGAGCGATGCCTTAATTACACTTGGCAAACCACAAGTAGTTGCAGGTACTGCGAGACAAAATGAGGAGCTTAAATTTGAAATAGACTTATCAGCTTATAATGTAGAATAGAATTTGTTAAACCGTCCCAAGGTACAAACATCTGTGTCCCAAAGTACATTACAAGGCTTGTACTTTAGGACACAAAGGTTATTACAGAAAAATATTTTTTGTTCTTATGTATTTAATTTTATTAACAGTTTTATTGGTTCCTTCACATAAAAACAACATTATCTTTTGTATTCTATATTCATAATCAATAAAAATTATACGCTACAAATATTATCACAAAGAACTTTTTTTTGTCCCAAAGTACAAGGATCTCCCCTACAAGAAACAACAAAGTATGCATTTTTTTAAAATTGTTCGGATCCCAAAATGTCTAGTGAAGAAATGAAATGTTGCTTTGCAATTATGATTTTGTCTGGATATAATAAATTACCGGGTAAAAGATTTTGTTGGGATTCTGCTACTGATATGAAAAATCAACTTGTATCTGAAGGTATGCGCAGAGACCGTTTTATTCAAATTATGAGATTTATTCACTACGCAGATAATACGAAAATAGATCGAACTAACAAAGCATAAAAATTAAGACCTCTTTTGAACCGACTAAAAGAAAAATTTTTGCAAAATTTTGTCCCAGAATAATGTTTAAATTTTGATGAATCAATGATAAAATATTATGGTAGGCACAGTTGTAAACAATTCATTAGAGGTAAACCAATCAGATTTGGTTATAAGATGTGATATCTAAATACGAAAAATAGTTGCCTTTTGAATTTTGATTTAAATCAGGGAAAAAATCCAAAAGGAAATGAGAGTTATGAAACTTTTTGGTAAATGCACAGCTCCAGTTTCTATGATTGATGAAATACCACTGAAAGAGTGCCCGTGAGGTGACGCCTGGTAAGCGCCTACACGGTAAAATATATCATCATTACCGATGTCTACATGTGCTGAAAATACTGGCACACCCAGAAAAGGGTAATATGCCGTGATGATATATTTATATATACATACATACACAGTCTCGCCATAAATACTGTCCGACGTTGAAAGCGAGTTCATGTTTGGTTACCTACGTTGGAAATTGTATGCGAGCTGGTTGTTTACATGAAGATAGCAGTACCTACACAGTTAAGCGATGGAGTGGTACACCGGACACCTTTTAACCGATAAATTGAAGAAAATTCAATACGAAAGATCGAAAAAACTAATTTGCAAATTTGGCCGTGGTCGGTACAAGGACATTCTGTTTACCGACGAGAAAATTTTCACAGTGGAAGAGACTTATAACAAGCAGAACGACCGTGTCTACGCTAGAAGCTCTTATGAAGCCAAGGAGACGGTTCAGAGGGTCCAAAGAGGTCACCATCCCGCTTCAGTGATGGTTTGGTGGGGCATTTCGTATAACGGTGCCTCAGCTATTCATTTTTGCGAAAAAGGGGTTAAAACCTTGGCAAAGAGATGCTTATGAACGTGGATAAACCCATAAATTCGACATTATTCGAAAACAAGCCTTGGGTATTCCAGCAGGATTCCGCTCCGGGGCATAAGGCGAAAACGACACAAAAATGGCTGGAGGAGAACGTTCCGGCGTTTATTCGCGCTGAATACTGGCTGTCAGGAAGTCCTGATTTGAACCCACTTGACTATCAATTGTGGTCAGTGTTGGAAGAAAAAGCGTGTTCGAAACCTCACCGCAACGTGGAGTCCTTAAAGGCATATCTGAAAAAAGCTGTCGCAGAATTTCCTCTAGACATCTTGCGTACACCTATCGACGAGTTTATTTCACGATTAAAGCTATGTGTAGAAGCTGAAGGCGGGCATTTTGAATAAATTATACATGATTTAAAATATATTGATTCACTGATTTCAGAGGTGTTTTTATTTTTTACCTAGCTCTTTTCGTTCTCAAGATATTTGCTTTCAACTGGTGGACAGTATTTATGGCTAGACTATATATACATATATAACGGATGTTAATACTAAGTCGTTACACCCGAAAATGGTAGTTAGAACTCAACAACTTTTCTTAGTTCTAGTTTTTGATTTGGTGCCCCGGTCCGTAGTTATTGGAGTTCTTTTGTTTTTCGAAAAATCGTCATAACTCCATTATTTAAAGACTATTGAAAAAAAAAATTCTTCCAAATTTACCTTTAGGTTTTCTAAAACATTTGGCATTTACAATTATCTTTTATTTTTTCAAATGACAAAATGGCGATTGATCAAAAATTTCAATACATAATTTTTTGATAACCACTCCATAGATTTTTGAAAGTAAAACATTTATAAAATCCTTAAACTATTTACTACAATATTTGTCATAAACATTTTTATCAATTTATCCAAAAAAAGTATTTATTCATTCAGAGGCAGCACGAGTCTATTCGGAACGCAAGGACGCATGAGACCGGTCAAGTTATGCCAGATCGAAGAGAAACTGGTGGTGCTCCCAGAATCGCTCGTACAGTTGAGAACGAAGAAGCTGATTTAAATGTCTTTGAGGAAGATGGTACCAGAAGTATCAGAGAAGAGAGTACTGTACATGGTTGCTAAATCAAGAGATACTCGAACCAAATTTTGTTTCGCGAATTTTATTTTCGGACGAATCGATTTTCGGCAGACAAGGATGTTACAACGTTCATTGGCATATTTGGGCAGAGGAAAATTCGTGGGCCACTTTTCCAAGAGCTTTTCAGCATCGATATTATTCGGTAAATTTGTGGACTGGTCTGTTGGGGGATCGTGTGGTATGTTAAGATTATCATTTAATTTCTAGATAATTTGATTTTTCCTCTCTAAGGTCGGACCTTTCGAATTTCCTGCACGTTTAACAGGACGCATTTATGCTGAATTCATAGACACAGGACTTCCAGATTTAGTAGATGAAGTGGTACCACTCGCTTTTCGTATTAACGAATGGTTCCAACACGACGGGGCACCACCTCATTTTAGTCGAGAAGTGCGGGAAATTTTGGACCAACAGTATCCTGACCGTTGGATAGGACGTGGTGGTCCACGAAATTGGCCTGTGCGGTCTCCCGATTTAAATCCTTTGGATTTCTTACTTTGGGGACATGTGAAAAACTTCGTTTACAGAGAACCCGTCGACACAGAGGAGGAGCTCAGAGTTCGAATTCAAGAGGCCTTTACAACAGTTACTCCACAAATGATTATGGACTCTAAATTGAGCCTGTTAAGAAGGGCGCGATTATGTTTACAAATGAACGGAGGACATTTTGAGCATCTGCTCTGATTGAATCGTTCCATGGGTGTTATTACCATAGGTAATAAGAACTGCATTTTTCAATACAAGCAGCATGCCTTTAGTGAAGTGTTGTTCAAGGGTTTTCAGGGTACTGGTAAGTATTTTTAATTATTTGTTGTAAATACAATGAATTTTTATTGTTCTTATTATAAATTAATGTGTTATTATCAACTTTTTTTTTTCTTTGTACAGGTGCTTTTCTATTCTGGAGAAGGAGCTGGAGCGTTTCACCAAGTGGGTAGATATCTTGGACATGGAGGAGTTAAGCCTGATTTATAGTTTGCATAGAATAGAATGGAAGAGAATAGTATAGAAAAGGGTGTAATGGCTATCAATTTCCTTTACCCCTGAATATGACCATGTCTACCTTTTGCGAGTTGAGAATAGGGGTCGCAGCGGGGGTAGCTCGGAAGTTGCACAAAGGGAAACGTTCTCTTTGCCAACCGACAGTAAAACTGCGAAATTTGCTGTCTCGTCCGCTCCGTTTTTAGTTTAAAAGTAAATATGTATTTACTCAGTTTTTATTATTGCTTACTCTAGTTTGGTAAAATTTCTGTCCTGTTACGTAGCGAGGTGGCGTACAACGCACTTCTGCTGTTCAGAGCCCTGATTCTGTAACTTGCGTTAGCACGCGTGACTAGATTTGCGTAAGCATATTTTATGACGTCACTGTTTACTCCTAATACCTTTTATAGAGAATTTTTTGTGTTAGGTTTTTACAGAATTCCCTGGTTTTTACGTCGCTAAGTTTAATGTTGGTATTAGGTTTGATATCATCATAGCGCCTATCCGTTAATTTCTGTGTTTATTTTGTGGTTGTGTTTCGTTTGAGGTTAGTTAAGTTTTCTGTTTTGTTTTGATTTTAATAATGGGAGAAAAAAAGAGAGATTCAAATGCGACGGAGGAGTAAAAAAATATATTGTTAAATATCATGGAAGATAATGTTGATTTTGAAAGGGGAAAAAAGAATTATAATTCATTGTGGGAAGTGCTGGCCCAATCCCTTAATTCTACAGATAGGCCTACTAGAGATACTGTTAAATGCCAGCATGTGAGTATAGAATTTATTTATTTTTATTGTGTGTTTTATTTTATCTATTTTTAAATTTTATAGTTTTGGTCAGATATAAAGGCCAGAGTAAAAAAGAAAACTGCCGAAATTAAAAAATGTCGAGAAGCCACGGGTGGTGTACCCCAATCATGGAAAATATTAACTCCTTTCGAGAAAAGAATTATTTTCTTTGTTTCGTCGGAGGCAGCGTATAGTGTGGCTGTTCCAGAAAGAAATAAGCCAGAGATAAAGCTATAAAGCGATATTCCAGGCAAGCGGATGAGACCAGAGTTAAGGCTGGAAAGTGATATTCCATCCAAGCGGATGAGAGAAGAAGATGCTACTGCTAAGGAGCTGGAGCAGCCGGAAGAAGTAATTTCAGATTTATCGGCACCCAATGTAAGTACCAATTTTCGTATTAGTGATTCTTAAAAGGGCATAACATTCTTTAACTATACCATATTATTAATTTCATACTGTGTCGCATTTCATTGTTTACTGGAGTCATTTCAGTCCGGTAAATGAGCTCTCGACAAATAATGACGAATTTTACTCCCTTAATATATAAACTACTATTATTCCATCATTAATTTCATTATAAAAATTATGATATATTTGTTTGATAGTTCAATTAAAAGTAGGTTTTAGTCTTATTATTCTTTACGGTACTGTATTGTTACTAAGCAACTTCTAATTGAACTATCAAACAAATATATCATAATTTTTATAACGAAATTAATGATGGAATAATAGTAGTTTATATATTAAGGGAGTAAAGTTCGTCATTATTTGTCGAGATATACAATATTTTATATACAAATTGTAAAATTCGTTATTTAACAAAAGAGCATGCGAAATTAGTAAGAATGAAGCACATTTCTATAAATGAAGAAAAACTATTTATTTTAAATATAATTTTACAAAAATCATTATTTTTTTCCAAAATAAATATAATTGATAATATTCCTTATCTGTTAATCAATATAAATTAACACATGACTTAAATCACTTTATTTTCGTAGGGAGTACTTTATTTCCCTAGAGAGTACTTTATTTCCCTCATATCATCGGCGTGGTGATACAGTTTTTTTTGTTTTTGCATTATTTGGCTTAGTTAACATCTGTTTGGGTAAGTTTCACGTGTATTTTTTTATTACTTGGTTGAATTCTTTGCTGAATCACCACCAGCCAGCACGCTGTTGACAGGTATGAGGTGGGGAGATCGATTCCCTATTGTATCGCCTCCTTTTGGCTTTTGTAATACAAATTAAGGTTTTTTTTATGGCGAGGTGATATTTAGCTTCCACAGTTTAATATTTTTGTGCATTGGCAACCTTCTAATACAAGTGTAGTGGCGCAAGAAAGAAAATTGGAAAACAAAATAGTGGCCCCTGACAACACAAAAGAAGAGATTGTAACAGCCATAAAACAGAGACTTAACTTAGACCCAAGTAGAAAAGTGAAGGTATTAAAATTCATTGGACATTCACTCAAGGAGATTTATAACCCCTTAGACAAACTAGATCCAAAACCTTACAGCTCAACAAGTGTTGGAATAAAAGTGATGAAACTTTAGAAACCAAAACTCAAAAAAAGACAAAAAATAAAAACGTCGGAGGGTTACCTTCAACACGCCACCCTCTGCGTGAACCCGCTCTTCCAGAGTTTTGGCAGCAGTGTCGCCGATAGTCAGTCCACATTTTTTATGTAATACAGGTATGTAAAGATCATAATTTTGTTCATAGTTTTCTGAATAAAAGTAAATTAAAAGTTAATTTCATTTTGAGTGTGTTATGTCCACTCTTTCAGTCATCCACCTTATTCTCCGGATTTAGCACCTTCTGACTTCCACCTATTTCCAAAACTTAAGACATTCCTTGCTGGTAAGCGTGTTTCGTCCAATGAAGATGCCATAGCCGCTGTGAACGAGTATTTTAAAGAGCTCCCGGGAAGTCACTTCAAAGAAGGAATTGAACTTTTGGGAAATCGTTGATACAAATGCATTGAGGTCCAGGGAGATTATATTGAAGAATAAAGTCATTTTCAAACATAATTTATTTTTTTTTCATTTCTGCTCCGTGAATTTTACAGACAGCCCTCGTACAGATCTACTTTGAAATCGAAGGCCTAAACTGGTTATCAAGTTATACAATTAACGATTTTACCCATTGGTTCGATAATAACGAAAGAATAAAACGATTGGTGTAAACATGCAATTTTAAAGATGCAATTTATTACGAAGAATCCAACGGATCCTTTACAGATAACTTTGAATCGTCTTCAAGCACAAGTACAAAAACGAATTCTGGAAAAAAATCCAACAAAAAATGTAAAGAGAGGAATTATTACAATTCTGTCGGAAATTTCCGTGCTCACCTCTAAAATTGGTAACGAAATGTGTACTATATAAGGAGGGCTTGAGATTACTCTCACGACCAGGTGAGAATGCTGAACAAGCAAATCTCATCCACAGTTTTTAAACTCACAGCTACCAAAGATTTTCAAAACTCTTATCAAAAAGATAGCATTAAGGAGTTATTAAAAGCGAGTAAGATCACAACAATTCCTACCCAAAGAATGGGATTTGCCATATAAAATTGGAAAAGCATTCCTATTTTATACGACTAGATTTTTACATATTTATACATCAATTGTACTGAAATTACGATTACGATCATTACAGTGTTTAAAATTTAAAAAATAATGTTTCCTTGTCCATTTTTTCTGAACAGTTATAAAACAAAAAAAAAATTTGAAGAGGCATAGAAAAAAATGTTATTTACAACCTAAAAAGAAGTAAGAATAAATATATAATTATACGTAACTTTTATTTTTCTAGGTAAAGGAGACTGATTTTCTAGTGATGTACGCAGTTCACATTTGTCGTTTTATGTAGTTTATAATTAATCTTTTGTTCCGACACTGGAATAAAAGATTATAAGTGTTCAACATGCAATAAACCTTGAATTTGGCTGATTTTCTATCAGAATAAGGACATAAATAATATATCAATATATACTATCAATTAATAGAAGAAAAGCGTAGTAAACAATAAAAACAAAATAAATGCAGTATATTTCTCGAATTATGAAACAAACGAGAACTTCAAATTTCTTAATAATTTCTACGTTGGTTGCATATTTGGAGTAAATATAAAAATAAATCACATAAATTAACTTTAAACACATTTGAAGCTTTGCAACATATCCCTTTCTCAAATTTTGGAGAGTGAAAAAAAAATTAGACTAAGAAGCATATTAGGTATACACTACGCTAGATATGGGCCAGTTAGTTTCAATAAAGAATCTTTTTCTGAATATGATGAAGGACAAACAGATACATTGTTATACATTGAACAGTTTTATGAAATTGTAGACTCCACTGTTCATCTAAATGTTTCAGTAGATATGTCAAGTTTATTGTATATTTGCGGCTATGGAGCATTTAAATGTATTGCTAAGTTAGAGTGTAATATTTGTAAATCTTTATTGCAAAATGCAAGAAAGGATTCTAACATTAACATTGATACTTTAGATCGTGGTGGCTTAACTATGCCATACGAAAGCGTTATATTTGACCAACATGTATTTGGTAATATGCAGCAATTAATAACACCGAAATACGAAGAAAAATTTTTAAAGCCAACTTGCCAGAAAAAGATGTTGATCAAATTAAGAATTACGGCAATAAGCAATGATGTAACTCTTAGAAATTGGGTAACTAGTACATGTACATGTTGTGAGCAATCATTTATAGATATTCTAAATGCATTGCCTAATATTATTTTAAATAATTATGGTAAGATGAGGACTGATTTACATGTGTGCAATAAAATAAAACTAAGAAGAGAAAACTAGCTACTCTACAATAAATATATGTACATGCGCATATTCTAAGAGAAAAATGTTAAGATTATTTAGATTGCAATAATTATTGTAGTTCTTTATACATATGAAATGTGATAGTTCTCTTAAAAAACTATGAAGTTAATTTTTAGTTTTGTAACATTAAATAAAAAAATATTTAAAATATTCATATTTATTGTGATACCAACAAATGAAGTCTCGTAAAAGGTAAGTATTATGCATATAAAACAGATACAAAGTATATTATATTTCAAATACATTTTATTTTGTTTTATGGAAGTTAACGCATCGGTCACAGCATCAGTCTTCACAGTGTAAGACTGGCAGTGTTGCCACATCGTGTATTACGGCCTGTATAGAGGAGGTCGTGACTTGGTTCAGCAAACTTGCAACAGCTGAGCTGATAAAATTTAATTTTAACCTGATATTAGATATAATTTGACCTTATACCGTGAACTTATTTTGATTGACGCCAAACCTTTATGGTGGAAACACTTCAAAATTCTTGATATTACCACTCGTCGGCCGTATTTTGTTTAAATAGCTGTACCACACTTAATTTCATATATTCATGTTGAATATTACTAACCTTTTAAAAGTTGTCAGTTAATTAAAAAAACAATATATATTTTTTTACTTTCGTAAGTAAATAACTTGTGAATACATCAGTGTTTTAAATATATGACCTAACAAAGGAAATTACATAATAAATGCCTACATGACTTGCACATGCTGTTTCCTTGTGCTGTTTGCTTTATTGTAAGTACATACGTGTTTCAACTTATGGCTAAACAAAGGAAATTACATAATAAGTATATATTTAACTTGTACATATTATCAATCAATAAGAATAATTGACGTCAGCGGTTGAAAATTTTAGCGATAAAGTCGCGTATATATTACGAGATTTTTCAATAAGAAATCAGTATTAACTATCGAAGATGCCAGTTATTTTTGAGCATAATATCGAAGAAGTTATTAAACAAAGTTTCGATCAGCAGGTTAGAGATCACTTCAAAGACAACATAATAGTATGTGTAGAATATACCATTAAGCTAATCACTGTGAATAATCCAGACGGACAATATATAAGTGGATTAAACTACTTATATAATGAACAGCGAAATCAAGCTTGGAAAGTGGTATATGTACACAGTTATTGTTATAATGATTTACATATATCACGTACGGAAAGGTTTTCTGGTCGATCGTTTGCAGAACATGGCCCGATGGAATTTTCCATGCACAAAACGTATCGGTTCGAAATTACTTTTCTTCCGCAGATGAATGCGGATTGTCATTTGTGTGGAATGCCATTGGCAGATTTTAAACAACCACAAGACTGTGATCTATGCTCACAAGATAACAACTAACCACAAGAATTTAACATTATGACAACAAAATTGATATAATGTAAGCGTAGTACTTTTAACACGTTTATTACCACTAATATTGCATCATACTTTTTATTTTAAGTAAAGGTAATTTGTTTTTTTTTTTTTCTTATTGACAGTGACGTTCAAAAACCACACTCAACAATGTAAAAAGTATTAAGAATTGGAGCCACTGTGACAAAGAATCTCATAATCTCAAAGATAACTTTAGTTATTGTCAGCCTGTCGAGGAGGTTACGCTGTTCGTATTGGTGGGTGCGATTTTGAGATACGATGTTTTGGTCGATTTTTATACGACAATGAGTGACGACGCTGTAGTAGGGCCTTCTGGGGTAAAAAGACCACGAAAAACTCCTGTCATTGACAGATGACGAAATGAAAAGATTATGTGATTCCGACGATAGTTTTGAAGAAGACATATCGAGCGGTGATGAATATGCTGCAAGTGCTGAGGATCTTAGTGATTTTGAGGATGTAAAAGACATTACAAAAGAGGCTTCTTTACATGCGGCTTCTTCAGAAGAGACACCTGAAGATGTGCACAGAATTTTGTGGAGTGATCCGGCCTTAATAAATCGGCAAAATTTATTATACTCAGAGCAGTAAGGTTTAAAGCAACATCCGGCTGGTGATAAACCAAAAGATTTATTTAACCTGCTCGTCACAGACGATTTTTACGATATAATCGTTGAGGAGACCAATAAATATGCAGAAGAAATGTTTCTAGCTTCCGGTTTAGAACGAGCCCGGATCACAAGCTGGAAACCACGTACAAAAGAAGAACTACGCATGTTTCTAGGTCTTTTTTTACATAAAGGGACGATTGCCATAGGTTGCAGGATTACTGGAAAAAACACAGGCTTTACAATTTGACAGGTTTTTCCGACAACACTGGCCGCAACCGTTTTCTTTTGATCCTGCGTTGTCTGCATTTATATTTTGCAGGTTTACACACCACGCCGTGAACTGAGTCTGGACGAATCCATGGTTACCTGGAGGGGTCGCTTGGTATTTCGCCAGTATTTACCAGGAAAAAGCCATAAGTACGGCATCAAATCGTACATTTTGGCGGAACCTGACGGTCTGACTTTGAAACAGTTAATATACACAGGATGAAAGGACATGACGGGACCTGATGGCCAAGCCGCAACCGTGGTTTTGAAATTATTGGAAGAGTAATTTGACAAGGGCCACAGTTTATATAATATGGACAATTTTTACAACAGTCACTCTTTGTCGTCAAAATTGTTGAAACGTAAGACGTACTGCACGGGGACAATTCGAAGCAACCACAAAGATAATTGCTCCGAAGTCGTAAAGGCAAAAATTCGAAAAGGGGAAGTTATCGAAAAATGTCACGAAGAAAACGGCATTATAATGGGATAGTGACATGACAAGAGAGGTTTTATTTATAAGTTCTGAGCACTGCGCAACCCTTAAGGAAATACCAAATAGACGAGGTGAAAAGAAAATAAAACCGGAAGCTATTATAGCATACAATAAATATATCTTAGGGGTTAATCATAAAGACCAGATGTTGCCATACAACGCTTGCGACAGGAACACAATTCGATGGTATAAGAAACTGGCCCTCAACACTTTACAAATTCTTTTGTTGAATTCGTGGTATTTGCACCAAAGGTACTTTGGTCATAAAAGTCTTCACGATTTTCCTTTGGCGATTATTGCAGATCTTGTGGGAGAAGAAAGAAAAACGACCCGCAACAAATCCAGCAAAGTGTCTGAGGTCGTTCACTTACGAACGTATCTACCAAGATAGCAGGGTGGGCCAGTTCAACGCAAAGATTGTCGCGTTTGCAAACAAAATAAAATTCGTAAAGCAACATTTTGTTGTTCGATGTGTGTCGAAACGCCTGGATTGTGTTTAGAACAATATTTTAGAATATACCACAATTATTGAATGTGTTAAACGTTTGAGTTTGGGTTTATTTTCTTTTTATATTACTTTTATTGTAATGTTTATAATTCAATATAGATCATTTCTAAATAAGTTCATGTAGTTTTCTTGTAATTTTTATATTACGTTATTTCTACAGATTTTTTCTCATTTTCTTTACTTTTTGCTCACTTTTTCGTACTTTACTTTTCACTTCACATTACAATTATGTTTATATAACATGATTTTTCTTTGAATTGCTAATTTTTTACAAACGCTATAAATTTTTTAACAAATAATAATTTTTTGCTGAATTTTTATTTATATTATTATCAATACCGTAGAACGGGGCTATTTGAGAAATGCGGGGTTATTTGGATTTTAATTTGAAAAACTATTGTTGGCGCCACTGCTCCAGGGTTGTTCGCGCGAACTTATCTCTGCGACAGTGTGTAGTGTTAAGTCGTAGAAGTCCTTTGGTATGTATTTCGTCTCCTATTAATAATTTGTTTACATTATTTTAATTGTTTTAAATGTACAACGTAATTATGACACGTCAGTATGTTTGTCAACTTTCATGTGTACATGAAAAATGGTTACATATAAGTCAACTATAAATTGGCACAACATTTCTAGGTTAGTTTTCATGTGAAACAAGGCTGTCCAAATTTTTGTACTTTTATAGTTTTCCAGGGGTTAACAAAATTTTACCGTGGGGTCATTTGGAACAACTTTTGTGGGTTATTTGGGATTAACCTTTTTAGCGTTTTAAGTACTTTTTGAGTGTTTCAAGTATCTTTTTTTCTTATATTTTTTTTTTATATGCAGTAATAATGGTCCGAAAATATATGAGAAGTTTGTCTAATTGCCGAAATGGGAAACAACATAGGCCCTACAAATCTTATAACGATGTATCATTACAAAAAGCTGTTCAGGCTGTAAAACTAAAAAAAATGACCATAATGCAGGCCGCAGAACGTTAATGTATTCCAAAAAGTACCATTGGTCGAAAATTACTTAATCAAAACAATTTACAAAAGACAGCTGGACGACCAACTTTATTTTCCGAATATGAGGAGACACACTTTATAAAACACTTAAATACTGTAGCCAGTTGGGGCTATCCATTTGATATGTTAGATCTGAGACTACTTGCAAAAGCATATCTGGACAAAATAGGACGAATAGAAAGACGCCTAAGTAATAACTTACCTGGGAGAGATTGGGCTAGTAATTTCGTGCGAAGATATAAAGATCAAATTTCCTACCGTTTTTCGTCGAATATTTCATCAAAAAGAGCTGCCCTTACTTCAGAAATTGTGAACAAATTTTTTGAAAATGCTGTCTCTGTCCTAGATGGTATTCCTCCATCATGTATTATCAATTATGATGAGACTAATTTAACAGACAACCCGGGTAATAAAAAGTTTATTTTCAAAAGAGGAACGAAGTACCCGGAAAGAGTCATTAATTCCACAAAAACATCTGTAAGTTTAATGTATGCTGGAACAGCGGAAGGTGAGCTTCTTCCTACCTACGTTGTTTATAAATCGGAACACATGGACAGAAAATGGACCCGAAGGAACACGATATAATCGCTCGAAGAGCGGATGGTTTGATTCAGTTTGCTTCGAGGACTGGTTCTTTTCCGTTGTCGTTCCTTTTTGCAGAAATAAGGACGGCGCGAAAGTGCTAATAGGTGATAACTTATCATCTCACTTTTCTAGAGCGGTGTTGCAGAAGTGTGAACAATTAAACATAGTTTTCATGTGTTTACCTGCAAATGCAACCCACATATTGCAACCACTGGACGTAGCCTTTTACGCCCCTTTAAAAAAATATTGGCGAGAAATACTAACTGAATGGAAAAGAACTGATGGACGTAGAGCATCGGTTCTTTCTAAAGATGCATTCCCCAAGCTCCTTAAAAAATTAGCCAATAAATTAAATTCTTCGGAACGTGGTAAGCAAAATCTTATTGGAGGATTTGCGAAAACAGGTTTGTACCCTCTTGATCCGAAGCGTCCACTAGAGAGGTTACCAAGAACGGATAATGATGAAAACAACATAAATAACGTCGTTTCCGAAGCTGTTTTAGAAATGCTGACTGATATGCGGGGCAGTTCAGAACCAAATGAACCAAAAAGAAGACGCAAAAAAGTTCAAGTGGAGCCTGGAAAAAGTATTTCTGCTTGTGACGTATTGGATCAACCTTCCACTTCAGGATTAGTTAAGAACAAAAATAAATCAAAACGCGAATCTTCTAGTAGCGAATCTTCAAGTAGCGAATCTTCAAGTAGCGAATCTTCAAGTAGCGATTCTTCAAGTAGCGATTCTTCGAGTAGCAACGATGACTCACATCCCTTAATTAAGAGTAGCGGCGATATCTCACCGCCTATAATGGATAATACCGATGATACGCACAATCAAAATTTTGACGAGCCGGGTGATAACGAAAAGTCAATTATTAAGTTTAAAATAAATGATTGGATACTAGTCAAGTATTCAAACTACAAATCGGAGCTACATTATGTAGGCAGAATCACAAATATAAGTAGGTATTATTAAAAATATTCAACTTTTTACAATTTATATTGTTTTAATAAGTTCTGAAGTTATAACAAAAGAACTCTGATATAACACATATGCTGTATGGTTGGCCACCTGCAAAAAAATTCAGTTAAAGGGTGCCATTGTTAAATCAAGGTTTTATAAAAGTATATCTTAATTTATTGACGACTACATGAGTTTTTCAATGTACTTATTTATTTATATTTTTAAATTTTGACGACCATTGTACGTATTATATGTTATTTATTATTGTCTTATGTACGAGTATTTATCTATGTTTTACAATTTCAAAATTTTCACGTCCTGAACAAGACACATGAGGTGTCGAAACCGGTAGAGGCGGAAAATATATGTAATATTTGACTGAAATCCAGTAATTTTCTTCCCTTCAATATTATTAACAATTCAGAAATTTAAACACTAACCTTGTTCTTGTCCTATTGATTGTATTCATCCACCATCTTCTTCGTTTCCATGGCTATAAATTTTAAGTTAGCAAATGGATTAATTTCATGAAATGTATAACGTATAAGTATTTTATTAAGTGATGTAGTTACCAAGGCAATTATTTATTCATTGATTTATCATGCTTTCATAAAACCGGACAAATTAAAAAAATTGCAACTGCATTATTACAGTTTTAATGAACCATATATATTTTTGTTTTTTAGAACGAATTGGTCTTCAACACCTTGGGGTCAAGAGAGTGGCGCAATTGACGCCAAAAAAACAAAAATTGTATACAAGGTTGCAAACTGCAGAGAAATTGTTAAAACTGAGCCAGAAACGGGTTAAACTTTTACCAGAAAATTGTAGGCGCAGAAAAGTTGATGCCCTTTCTTCTTCCACGCTTGTAAATATTGAAAATATTTACAGTTTGCCACGAGTCCTAAGAATCTTTGTTTTGACCCTCATCCGTAACTTCCATAAGGCAATTATTTATTCATTGATTTATCATGCTTTCATAAAACCGGACAAATTAAAAAAATTGCAACTGCATTATTACATTTTTAATGAACCATATATATTTTTGTTTTTTAGAAAGAATTGGTCTTCAACACCTTGGGGTCAAGAGAGTGGCGCAATTGACGCCAAAAAAACAAAAATTGTATACAAGGTTGCAGACTGCAGAGAAATTGTTAAAACTGAGCCAGAAACGAGGTAAACTTTTATCAGAAAAGTGTAGGCGCAGAAAAGTTGATGTCCTTTCTTTTCCACGCTTGTAAATATTGAAAATATTTACAGTTTGCCACGAGTCCTAAGAATCTTTGTTTTGTCCCTCCTCCGTAACTTCCACAAAACAAAGAAATCCCGCCGCTATACTCTGGAGGAAAAATCCCTATTCCTTTCCCTCATGAAGCATGGTCCCCGATGTTACAGGTATTTGGAAAAACTTTTATCTTTACCATCTGTCCGCACATTGAAAAGATCATTGGCTAAATTTAAAGTAAATTGTGGAATCAATGAAAATTTATTTAATTATTTGAAGGGTATATCCGCAGAGATGGATCCGAGGGATAGGTATTGCACAATCATGTTTGATGAGATGGAGCTCAATAAACATCTAAAATTTTTTTGTTACCAAGGATGCTTGGCGCGTAGAAGGTTTTGTCGAAACAGTCAGAACGAAGTCAGAAAATCGCTTATCACGTTTTAGTATTTATGATTCGTGGTATTGCGAAGAAATGGAAGCAACCTGTTGCATTTTATTTTACTCGCAAAGCCGCGAATCAGTTTATACTAAAACGTTTGATCAGGGATGTTATTCGGGTCATTCATGAAAAAAAAAGATTTTAAAATCGTCGGATCGGTTTGCGATGGTGGTTTCTGGAACGTAGCTGCCGTGCGTAGTCTTGCGGCAGAATCTAGAAAGCAGCCCGACAAATTCGTTTACAGTGTCGATGGTCATCAAATTATTCATCTTTTTTATGCTCCTCATTTACTGAAATGCATGAGGAATAATTTGATGACATTGAATTTGAAGGGAAAGTTGCGAAGTGGGCTGACATTCAGAAGCTGTACAGGGATACCGTTCTTAAAGTCACGAAGCTGTCAAAAGCTCACGTGGACCAATCCAACCGTCAGAAAATGAAAGTGAAACCATGCGGCGCAAGTTTTCAGTCAGTCCATTGCAGGCTCACTTCAGATTCTGACGCAAGCTAAAGCCACGGGAACAGCGATATTTGTAAAATTCATGAATGACCTGTTTGACTCGCTGAATTCTGTCTCTTCCAAAAAAAACTACGCAGATCGGCTTCATAAAGCCAGTAAACATTTGCCACTGTGGGAGAAAGCAATCCGCGCTTTAAACTCTCAAATTCCTTATCAAAGATGAGTGTGTAAAGAACCCGCCCTCGGTGAAATTATTTATTGTCACCATTAGCAACATGAAGTATTTGTGGGATTCTCTACAGGCTCTTGATTTTAAATACCTCTGTACGAGGATTGTGTGGCGGGAATTCTAAACCATCAACTTTGCAATTCGTCGATGCATTCAAAACTGTCATATCAAACAATACCGTTAGATCCGGCATTGGTGAGAATTGCGAAGATGATAGTGACAGTCTTCTCTTGTCATTTGAAATCCTTCTCGCAGATTCCTCTGACCCTATTCCTTCAACTTCCCTTGTTAACCCTTCGGCGGGCGCGCAGCGGCATTTTATGCCGCAATTTTTCTTTTTTACATATATCACATTTATTTTTATTTTCATAACTATGCCCTTTCTGGTATTCTTAAATGACTATTATAACAAGGCATACTACACAAAACCGGTGAGTTGTAACCATAGGTCCAGTAGTATTCAAACCGTAAAAGGGACAACTACCAAATAGCGGCACTCCGTGCCGCAACGCGACTAGTCATGTAAGTAATGTGTTTCAGAATTTTACTTTTTTATTTGAATGATTTTAAATATTTTAATGAATGTTATAACACCGATATAGTGTAAAATAACTTTACTTAAAAAAATTATAATTTTAGGAGTGGAAAATTTTCAAGAAGGAACCTCAAATTTAAATTCAAACCTGTCACCATGTGGTTGAGGTAACAAAAGTGTCGGTCACTTTCATTTTTTAAATAACTTTCAAGCCTTAATCCCTCAAAAAACCAGGATGGAGGTAAAGACCCACCCTCTTATCAAATTTACGGGGTTTTGTAAGAGAACACATCTTACCACACAACATTAAATGTAAAACGTAGAACACAATAATGTAAAATGCTGAAGATGGAGGTTTTTGGACCTCCGAAACGTCCAAATAAATGTTAAAATCAAGAGAATTGTGAACATGAATTATCCCTCTTCTCGACACCTTGAGTAGGCGAATTAAGTTCGACATTTGGTATTTATTGTTATAAGAAATATATTTAATTGTTTTTTTTTATTATTTTATAAATAAATTTTGTTTTTTGCGTTATATTGTAATTCTTTTTGCTTGCGGCATAAAATACCGCAGCGCGACAGCTCATGTGATTTTCAAAAGCGCGCCCGCTGCAGGGTTAATTCCACTCCTGTTTCAAATAATTTAAACCCTATTCCTATATCTTCCCATGTAACCAGTACACCATCAATACCTTCTTCATGATTGCCTAATGTTGATATAAATAAATCTGCGTATGTTGCTGGCTATTTAACCAAAAAAACTGTTAAATTATGAGTGTCAGTCTTGTGAACAGTTCTTTTGTGCTGACACAATAACCGACATTCATAATTTAACAGTTTTACGTGATTATTGCGAAGACAACACCCTTTATTTGAAATACCCTTCAAATAATTTCGTAAAATTAGTGACAGATTGTTCATATAATTTTTTTTCCAATATACCCAACATTATTCATTATCCCAATTTACTGCCCCATATTTCCTATTCCTATTTCCCCCAACATTTCTGCGTAGTACACGGGAAAGAGATTTCTGATAAAATAACACAACTGTTATGTTTAGTTTCAATCAATCACTTTGTTAAATTAAGTAACAGAAAGTTGCACAACAATGACACAAAAACAAATGTTATTACAGATACGTTCTTTTTAAAAAAAATTGTAAATAAATATTTTCTAAGTAATTTTTTTTTTATTTATTATTTTCAGATTTTCATATACAAAAGTACTCAATTATTCTGTGACACAGTAGTTTAATTTTAATCTATCGATATTTTTTCCTACAATAAAGTACTTGGTATTTGAAAACAATTTAAAAATTTCACTTTTCAAAATTGTTATCGATATATAAAAATTAAACATTGTGTTACAGAATACGGCAGATTATCATATTTGAATTGAATCCTAGCTTCCCGTGTTCCCGCCGTTTTCCCGCTTTTTAGTTCATACCCACGGTGGCGCTGCAAACTGTGTATTTGAAATTAGTACGTAGTTGACAAGTCTGATAGTGTAGATGGTCTGTGGCGTGCAGACTGCCCCACCCTGCTGTCTCTCGTCGCCTACCAACCTGCGTATCCATCCACCGCGCACTTTCCACAACCCACTGCCACTAACACAGAACCGTATCCAGCCACATCATACCCTAACAATAAACGCGGATTTATGCAGCCATTTTCATTTACATTTAATTTAAAAGATAAATGTATGTAACCCAATGTATCCATGCATACACCATTTTCGTTTACGTTTTCATTTATCTCTCATTCTCATTTATTTTTAAAAATGGCCAACTTTTAACAGCAACGAGAATTGGAGTTGATCAGCTGGTTGTCATTGTGTTTGTTTGTGTAGTATCTTCAAAATGTCTAAAATCAACGATTCGCTTTTAATAAGAGATTCCAGTTCAATCGAATTAAAGGAAAATAGTAAAAAAATATGAATATACGAGAGTTGTCTCAAAAGTAAGTTACACTATTTTTTTATATCCGCGCGGTAGGCAGGATACGTCTGGGATTCGCATGGAACTTTCGTCCGAGTGTGGTGGCAGCACTGTAAAATTCGTAAGCGGCCGCCATGACCCATTTGTCAGTTGCGATCAAGCCACTATGGAGCTACCACTTACTTCTACCGCCGATTGCGAAGTACGCAGTGTGATTCGTTTTTTAACGGCAAAAAATAAAAATGCAACTGAAATTCACAGTGAGTTGTGCAGTGTGTACGGTGAGAACGTTATGTCGAGGCCAATGGTTTCTCGTTGGCGCCAATCATTTATTGAAGGCAGGACAACAATACACGACGAACAACGAAGCGGCCGCCCATCCACTTCACGGGCCCCGAACATTGTTGAAGATGTCCGAAGAGTCGTCGACACCGATCGTCGCCTTACGCTCGACGAAATTCATTCACAACTCCCGCCTAATGTTGAAATTAGCCGTGCATCGCTTCACAGAATCATTTCTGATGATCTGCATCTGTCCAAAGTGTGTGCAAGGTGGGTTCCACGGCTCCTTTCAGACCACCACAAAGAGCAGAGAGTTGACGCTGCTCGGCAATTTCTGCAGTTTTTTGAGGATGAAGGAGATGGCCTATTCGACCGAATTGTGACCGGGGATGAAACTTGGATCCATCACTGGACGCCTGAAACCAAAAGACAAAGCATGGTGTGGAAAGGGAAGGACGAGCAAACTCCAAAAAAGGCGAAAGTTGTGGAATCAGCTGGGAAGGTTATGGCGACGGTCTTCTGGGATTCGAAGGGGATATTGCTGATCGACTACCTACCACGTGGGACTACGATAACAGCTGAACGCTATTGTGAGGTGTTAAAAAAACTCAGGAGGGCGATCCAGAACAAAAGGAGGGGAAAATTGACGAAAAAAGTGTTTTTGTCGTCCATACTCTGCTCGTCAAACTCAAGACCTGCTTGAAGAGTTTCGATGGGATGTTTTCGGACACCCACCATACTCCCCTGATCTCGCTCCAAGCGACTTTCATCTGTTTTCACAGCTGAAAGAACACCTTGGGGGAAGACGCTTCGCAAACGAAGAAAATCTCAAAGAAGAAGTTCAGACATGGCTAACCAGTTTGGCGGCAGAATGGTATGACGCTGGACTAAAAAAACTTTTACCACGATACCAAAAATGTATTGAAATTCAAGGAGATTACGTAGAAAAATAACTAATATATTTAGTTTTCACAAATATAACCTTTTAAACAAATTCTGGGCGTTATTTTTTTTTTTTTTTTTTAATAGTGTAACTTACTTTTGAGACAACCCTCGTATATGCTGAAAAACGAATATTAATTTAAAAAAAATTAATGGTATAATTGAAATATTTCGGAAATAAGGGGTTTTTTGTTATAGCGCTTCGACGCCAATATGAAATCTATATATAATATTTTGATTGGCGACCGAAAAACTGCCTATACATGCATAACAAATAGCATGTTAGGAGGTGGGGATTACTATCAATGGAAGTTAAGAAATTCAAATTCGAAAGGAGGGGCTAGCATTCCTGTACTACAGTTTTCAAACAGTTTTTATTTTAACATAAATTTCTTGTTTTAAACTTAATAATTTAAATACACCTGTAATTATAAAGTGTGTAGACTTATACAGTGGTATCATATTTATTTATTTTATGTAAATATAACTTAAAATATCATATATTTCAAGAACATTTAGGTCCATGATGAAAACAGTTTGATAAAAAAACACATAAGCGTGACGTCACGTCAATCTTTTCAAAATTCGGGAGACAATAACTCGCTTATTAATAAGAATTTTTCGCCGGATTTTCATCAATAGTCTTAGTTTTTCTAATATTTTCAGATGAAATTATAAAAAGAAATGGTGGAATCCCCCATTGAGCTGATTAGAAAAAAATCATTTATATATGACAAGAAACAGCCAAGGAAAATATTTGGCAAAACATAGGCGATATTAAACAAGAAAGGTAGGATAGAGATTAATCATAATTCTTGAATGAATAATAAACAATTTTTAATTAGGTTCAGAATGTGAACAACGATGGTCTGTATTAAGAACGCGGTACAACACTGAACGAAGAGATCAGGTTCGGCTGGTGGTTACAAAAGAAAATAGCCTTTATTCGAAGCCCTCACATTTAGAAATTTGACCCGTATAACAAAATACAAAGTGGTAAACTTGTTTCGTGTAGAATTCGACACTAAAATTGGTATTATAAAAGTTAGTGTAAAAAGATGAAAATGGTCATTTTATATCTGTGTAAAATTTTCTAAGATATATTAAATTATCACTGCAGGGTGTATTATATTTATTAAGACTAGTTTTAGACACACTCGTGGGTAAAAATTGCTTAATTTGGTGTTATTTGTATTTTTACATTGTTTTTTGTTACTACAGTATTTTTGTTAAAAATGCACTGTCTAGTGTATTTCTAAAAAATGCACTGTCGTGTAATTTCAAAACATAATGTGTATAACTAAAAAATCGGTGTAGAAGGTATACTACTTTGTGTATATTTGAAACATCGGTGTAAAAAGTACACTGTTATGTGTATATATCTAAAATATCGGTGTACAAAGTACACTACTTGGTGTATGTTTAAAACGTTGGTGTAAAAAGTATGTACACCACAAATTGGTATATTTTTTCACTCAACTAAGTTAAAAATGACACTAAACTGTGAACTAATAACCGCAGTTATTTGGTTAAAATAACTCATTTAAGTGTTAAAAAACTATACGGTGTAGTAGTATCTACGAAATATATAGTGTTAATTATGAACTCATATCTCGTTGTTGTTTATTACCAAATGTCGATGTGGTAAATTCTACACTACAGCTGGTGGAGCTATATGGACCACTTTTAGTGTAAAATTTAACACGGAATTTCTTAGTGTGAGGATTTTTACCCCAACATTTAATTAAAAAGAAGTAAGTGGTATAATTTCTTATTGATTTGTTGTTCAATACTAAAGCATAATATTGATTGTTACAGAACCGAAGGAAACATCGAAATGGTAGAAAAATGTGCTGAGAAAATGAGAGATGATACTGAAGACAGTGTTCAGGTACTAGATGAATATGTAGAACATTTACTACAAATTAAAATTCCTCAAACAGAAGAAAATAAAAATATACATGCAGCATCTGAAATAGAGCTATTTAGCCCAGTGTCTACGCAAAGCTCCTTCTCCTGTTCCCAAATTGCTACTACCTCGTCATCGTCAATGAGAGAATTACGAAAAGAAAATGTTGGAAACAAAAGAAAAAAATCTAATGTAGATGAAAATATAAACGCTGCCGTCGAAAATGTCAATAAATATTTCGAAAAGAAGAAGGAGCCAGAAAACAGTGATATGTGTTTTTCGAAGCAAATTTATTATCATCTACTAGATATAAAAAGTGTAAAACAAAAAACAGAAATAAAAATATTAAATCTTTTCATGGAAACTATGGAGAAAACTGAGGAAAAATATGATTAATTTTTTATTTTAAATTTTTTTTTGCTGTACATACGTTTTTCTAGAAAATAAGATGTTTTTTTTAATTACTTTTTATTCTAGTTTTTTTTTTTGTACATAAGTAGATTACATGGGAAATAAAGATATGTTTTTGTATTTTATAAAAAAAAAAATGATGTTGCGTTTACATGATTTTGGCCTCATTTTGTTATGAAAAACTATATTTTGTTAGAGGTTTTCCAGAAGGAAATCTTAAACGCGCTAGATAGTGCTTCAACAGTGAGTCTAAGCCAGTCATCTTCTTCATCCTTATCGTCAACTCAATCGATACAATCAACATCAAAATCTCAGGAATCGTCACGAAATAGAACAGATGATTTTAATTTTGATACCAGTATAACTAAACTTTGAGGATACAAATAGTCCTTATACAATTTGGAAATGCATTACGTATTTATAAATAATATAATACACATGTGTAAGGATAAAACATTTATGCAGTGTGTTAATTAAAAATCTGGCCATAGGCGTTTAACATGGGAAAACAGTTTTTCTTTACGCAAAAATCCACAATTAACTTTAGACAAAAATGTTTCAAATAAAAGTTGTAGATATGGCATATTACCCGTTTCTGAGTGTGCCACAATCTGCTTTATCGCAGATATCGGTAATGATGATGACACATTTGTACCGTGCGGATTCTTACCAGGCGTCACCTCACGGGCACTCATTGCTGGCGTCGAGAGTGCACCACAGGGGTTACTTTTGTGCCATTTAAAATTCGAAATATTTACTCCGCTACAAGTTTACTTTTTTGAAAAATATTCACATTTTTAAGTAAATTGAAATTGAAAAATGTCAAATATTGTCGTTATTATATTATTTTTCTTAGTCGGCATAATTTTTCTAAAAAAAAATATTTATAGCGGGTTGAATTAGTTCTTTATGATTCTAAATTTAAAATTTCAGTTGTTAATTTGTGTTATTACAGCCGTTACGGCAAGTGTATGCCATAAGAATAGTATTTATTTTAATTTATTGTTTCCTTGTTTGACATGTATCTATGAGTAAGACTGTATGATACTTTTTGTGTTCGAACTAGTATAGTTCTCAATTTTTTGTTTCACATAATTAGTATTATATGTAATAATTATAATATTAACAATATAACAACAGTAGTGTGTCATATGTGAGATTTTAATATGTTTTATTTATATCGTAGTCTGTTAATTACGAATTTTATTACAGTCCTTTTTTATCATTCAGAATTAAATCCAGATATTTATATTGTGGATTAAAATACTACCAAAAAAATATAAAACATCAGAAGGTTGTGTGACAACACCTCGGATGTCGGTGGCTGACGTCATCATGGTGCTCCTTTAAATCCTGGGTATTGACGGTATGCTCGGGCGCCATTTTTACAGCGGTACAAAAGGAGCGTGCCTTCGGATAGCCTAGTGGAGGTGAGGGCGCAGGGTTGGTTGATATCAACAGAAAAATACGTGTAGTTTAAATAAATATATTGTAACATACGAGGATATGTAAAACAAAGACACACAGTTTATAAATAAACAAATACATCACCCTTCTTTGCAGAACTGTGACCAGAGTTACCACGGTAAGTACGCTTACTGCAATTTACTACTTTATAAAAACCCACAATTTCTCTAGCGGGCAATCAGCGGCGCGATGTATACGGCGGACTCAGCCTTTACACGCGGCGGATTCTTCTAACGGACGGTGGCTGACACACAGCACTCAACTTCTCGGCGGTTCGAAGGAGCCTTTTTCAGGACTCTCTTCTCACTAGAGGCGTGTAGGAGGACCTATTCAGAATCCTAGCCTGCACGACTCTGAGAACGGGCGAACCCGCTCTGGCTTCACGAACCTTTGCAGCGGCTTATAAACCCAAACTAACGGTACTTCTCATTAAAATTGCGGCGGGGATGATTTTACTTAGTACAGGGGGTCGCTACTGTCTCAAGTGATAAATAATATTTTTATAAAATTTACACAAATTCTCTGGTCACTTTTCTTCACCCTAATTCCATTTTACAACATCAAACAATTTACAAATATTATTTCAAATAAAACACAATTTCATTCACATGTGCAGTGCGCCATGCACGGGCATGTTGTGAATCACGACGCTTCAAAATTTGCAAGGTTACTAATGTCAGAATATTCCAGAACTAAACAAACACAAAAATGCAATCAAATGTGTAAACGAGAGTTACATTGTTTCACAACATTATTGTAAGTTAAATTACAAATATACACTATGCTATTTTTACATAAAATACATTTACTTGTAGCTAAAACAACAACAATTGTGGTTATGGTGACTTGTGCACATGTGTTTATTGTCTGTTCACATCATGACGGTCGGATATTGTCTTTTACAGGTACGTATTTCATTAAATATTATACCAATATTACAAATACATCTTACTTTTCAGATTAAACAATACATAAACAATAAATGAGCAACGCATATTGTCAAAAACACGTTACTAAACAATCTAACTGTGACGGTGCTACTACAGATTTACAAAAGGAAGGAAAACCCTTGCTGGACGAACGGGCCTATCGTCACAGTTGTAAGAACAAAAAAGAGAAATTCAAGGAGTTCCATCAGGAACAGATATACACAGAAGAAAATTTAGTACAAATCGAGAATGATGTACAATTTTTGTGCAATGCTGTGTTGGCTTTCCAAAAAGATGAAATAATAGAAAAACATAAAAGAACCCATAGTTATCGGAAATCATTACCAGATGACCAAAAACTTAAAAAAATTCCACGATTTTTATATTGCCCGGCATTGTTAATTAATATAATTAATTCAAAATTATAATTTATCCACATTTTATATATCACATTGCAGATAAATCTTGATGTTATTTTAGATTTTCCTGAAGAAGAGAAAAGGGCACATATTTCAAAAGCAATTCCACTTGTGTATATTGATTGTTTTGGAAAATATACACCCACCGTAATAGATGGTTAGTCATTTATATTTGATATTTTAACTATCATACTCACATATATTTATTATAGACTGGGATGAAATTACCAACTTCATCTTTTTGCTAATATTGTTATTAGCACCTCCAACAAAAGGACCAATTAAAAACCCCAAACCCGAGATAGCTACCAGAATAAGGAAGCTCGTTGTATTCAAAGAGGTATAAAGTTTTTAAATACCAAATCAGTTATACTAACTGAATTTTAATAACAATGTTATTACTCAGATATCAACACATGAAATATATAAATAAATAAATAAAATCATCACGGTATATTGGTAATAAGGATGACATATTCGTACCGTGCGGGCGCTTACCAGGCGTCACCTCACGGGCACATATTGCTGGCGTGGAGAGTGCACCACAGGGCCACTTTTGTGCCACTTAAAATTCTAAATATTTGGCGTCGGGACCCAAAAACTGGCAGAGAAGTGATCTGTATAACTCAGAGACGCTTTATCGGTAGCGAAAAATAATAAATAAAAAAAAATAAAAAAATAAAAAAATATAATATATATTAAAGAGTATGTACAGATCACTTCTCTGCCAGTTTTTGGGACGGTTTTTCCTCTGGCAAAAGGAGAGTTTTCCTGAGAAGATGCATGTTCGTCGTCCAAGTTATTGCCGGGTATGCATATATTGTCTAGAAATTGTATACATAAAAAAGGTAACATTGACGTACTTTTCATGTTACCTTGGTTACTTGTTGTTATTGTTTTTTCACATTTTTATATCAATTTCCCCTGAAGAAGGCACCAAGGTAGTATTATTCTAATTGTAATTTTAAAATGAAACTTTATTCCTCATTTCAGTGTAATTATTATTCATTATTGGGCACATAGAGTACCCGAAGTTGATTAAAAATAGTGATACTCAAAGTATTAAATTTTACCTGTATTGGTTTCTTTTTTAGAAATATAATATGTATACATTTTTGCTCAAAATAGATTTCCATTACTGAATAAAATGCCCTTTTTGCTTAACTCTTATCATAGAGCGTTATAGGTATGGCCTTGGTCTTATATAAACAATAATAAGAGTAAAAACGTGCTCTTTTTTTGAACAGTGTATGAACAGCTGATTAGATTTTGGTTATAATTGATCCACCGGAAGTATCCTAATTTAAAATTTTTAAGTTTTTCTTTAAAAAAAAACGCAGTTAATATTATATTTTGACATTTTATGTTATAAATAATAATAATATTACCCATTTCTGGGTGTGCCAATCTGCTTTATCGCAGATATCGGTAATGATGATGACATATTTGTACCGTGCGGGCGCTTACCAGGCGTCACCTCACAGGCACTCATGTTATAAATATTAAAGAAAATGTTCTTCTCTATACGGTTTGATTATACATTTTCCTTCATATTCAATAGATATAGAGTTAAAGCATTATAAAGAGATTAACTTTCTAAAATCAGTCAGCTTTGCTATTTATCATGGAAACAACTGATATATGCAAAAAATTCTAATTGATAGATGTCAGTATCAAGTGCAAAAGCAAATATGGCAAGTATAGGATCAGAACGCCGGGAATATGAGGGCGAAAGAGAAGATGGAAGAACTGTATCGGGACTTGAGAGAGGAAGAACTGTGTGAAGAAGATGCGTTGGGCAGAAATAAGTGGAAGAGAAGAGTAAGAAAAAGAAACCAGGGTTGTTGTAATTTTGCCCGACCTAAAAAAACCCACCCGGGGGTTTAAAAAAAACCATCTAAAAAAACCCAAAAAAAAACATCTAAAAAACCCACTTTTATGAAATCATATTTTATTAATTAAATATGGTACATACTTATATGGTACACACATATATACATAAATTTTTGTCACCGGCAACATTTTACAATCAATTTGATTTTGTGTACTTCGTGTTTGATCATTTTTAATATATTTTTCATTTCTGTGCGAACTGAACACAGTGTTTCTTTTATATTTGAACAACTCCAATTCTGGTGTCAACATTTTCAATTTTTTTTTTTTTTTTGAGTTGTGTATTAAACATACTATTAGTTGTGACTTGTGACACTTGGATCTAATTCTTGTACACATTTGCATTGCACAGACTTCAACTATTAATATTAATTCGTGTATGCATGTACACTCTCTAGTTAATTTATCGTTTATTACATTAGTCTTTAAAAAAAAAATTAATAATATTAATATCTATTATCTATTACGCCGACTTGTGTATGTGTATTAAGATACTTTATAAAACTAAAGTTAAAAATGATACATACTAAATTTCGATGTTTGTCAATAAAACCCGCTTTTATGTAATAAAACCGGGTTTTTTAAATAAAACCCAGGTGGGCTGGGCTTTTTATAAAAAACCCGGGTTTTTTTTCAACCCTGTAAGAAACAGTGACCCTTAATAAAATTGGAGAAAGCTGAAGAAGAAAGAAGTGTCAAGTAAAATTTACAGTTTATGTTCATGTTATAATTTTATTATATTTATAGAATCTTTTCAAAGGAACTTTTGGCATGGAATATGTAAAAAATAGCATGTGTTCGTGTTACGATTTTACATGATATATAGAATCATTGCCAAGAAACTTTTGGTATGGGATTTGTAAAAAAATACATCAAATTGACGGAAGGTTTTGTGCTGGTCACAACAGATTTTTTGTATATAAAAAAAAAACGAGTTTTAATGTTGTATTCTCGCAAAATTTTTATACGGCCCACTCGGAGCCACTGTTTCGAGAAAATGGCCAAAAACAAAAAAAAAACTTTTTTCAACTTTAATCAAAGGTGGCGACTCGTACCGATACTCCTCATTGTGAAAAACTATGTTAAAATCGTTTTTACCCACCTTTTGTAAGGCAAACGTCTTTTTTCGTCTAGGTTAACTGGACTAATTATCTTTTGCCAAAAATTGTGTGATTATGATTTGCCCTAAATGTAAATATAATAAAAATAAACTTTAACAGCCTGATTCACAAAAAAGTTTAAGCTAATCCTCATTTTTGGATTAGTGAATTCTATTCTATTCCGGTATTTAAAATTTAATTTTCATGATAGTATCAATAAAGGTAGATACTAGGAATTGATTGGACTATATTTTAAGATTTAAACTGTCAAAATTAGAGTAGAATTCGCTAATCCAAAAATGAGGATTAAACTTTTTTGTGAATCGGGCTGTTAAAGTATAACTCACCCGGTATTATGATGTTCGGTGAAATGAAAGTCATTGCTGCATTCGCTGAATATGAACCACTAGTTGTGGTTTTTCTGAAAATGAAATACATGCACTTAGTGAGTATGTTCTGCAAAATGTGTTTTATGCGAGGGGTCATCCACTGGTCGGAATTAGTGTACATAATATGCAGAATACATGGGAATACATTCGGAATAATGGAATAGATCGGAATATATGGAAAAATATTGGAATACTTGGGAATATCTCGGAATACACAGGAATACTTCGGAAAACACAGGAATACTTCGGAATACCGTAGGAATACCCTGGAATACATTTGGAATAACGATATTTCATTGTTAATAGTGATTCGGACGAGACGAGAAATTCATAAAGTTATGTCTCGTCTGGAAATTTTTCTCGTCTCGGCCGAGATTCTCGCCAAGATTTCTCGACGGAAATTTAATATTTATAATTTGGTCCCATAAACTAATTATTAAATTTATAGAATTTTGTATTAATAGTAATTTGAACAAAATGATAAATATTTGTCGTTTTACGCGTCAAAATTTGATAAAACCTAAAACTTGTGCAAATTTTATTATGTTATAATTTTATTAATTTAATATTTATCTAGTATTTTCTACTAATCTGTTATAAAATATTAAAAAGAAAATAACGCGAAAAATCTTAGCTAAAGCCTGGATTACACGATGAAGTTTTTATTTTCAAGTGACTTTAAAAGTGAACTTACAAGTATATTTACACGATGATGTTTTGCGTGAATTAAAATATCCAAGTGTCAAAATTCAAATTATACTTACAATAAGATTTCCAGTACTTCTCTATCCCATTTTCCATTTTTATTATAACCTTCGAGCATATACTGACTAGAGAAGTAATTCCCTATACCACTGCATAGGATGTTGTGATCGGAAGACATGTAGGCGGGGGTAGTCATGGTGAATTGCGGGCAGTGTTTTGTTGTGTTATATGTCACAACTTGTCATTTTACTGTAACTAAACCTTATTTTTTGCTTGTAGTTTGTGAGCATATCTCGGAGTATATCAAATTATAATGAAAAATACAAAGAAAGTAAGGATATTTCGTTTCATGTGTAAGAAACTGGAATTTTTTTTGACAAATAATATATTAAACAAAATGTAACTTTTAGGTTTCCTGCTAATAATGACGTAAGAGTACCGGGACTGAAATTTATTGTAAATAAAGGTTATTTACATATTTCAAAAGCAGCAGTTAGTCATTAGTTTCTAAAAAAGGTAGTACAAATATTAAGATAATACGCAGTCCGCAATACACCACGGCTTCAATAAGCAGTCCGCAATACACCACGGCTTCCGTATGTGTTCCTATCACAACAAACACCGTAAGGCGGCCTCTAGTATATGCTCGAAGCTTATAACACTACTTGAATACATCAAAAATATAAATACAAATGACATTTGACAGTTAAAATTTGTAATCAGCTCATAGCAATAAATCAGAAATAGAGGAAGGTTTTGACATAAGGGTTTCAGAGCAGGAATACCAAGATGACATAAACATAAAAATTAAAGTCGAAAATTACTACGCCATTTATTACGATAGTCAATGGTATCTTGGTGGAATCATAAATATTAATGGGGATATATGCGAAGTAAAATTTCTTCAAGCTGATCTACAAGAATTTAATTGGCCACGAAAAAATTACATACATAATGTACACAAAGATTTTTTATTTCATAGTCCAGTGTGTTTAGATAGTAATGGACCATTTAAAATTAAAAACTCCGAGCGAATATTAATAAATAATAAATACAAATTGTTAAAAAAATAAATACAATAAAATATTAATCTACAAGAATATTTAGGAATACACTGAAATACTTTGGAATATGAGGGAATATTTCGGAATACACGGGAATACTCTGGAATATATATAAATATTCCAGAATATTTCGGAATACACTGGAATATTTCGGAATACCGAGCTATTCCCTGGAATACTCCGGAATACGTCATTTTTATAAAAGTATTCCGAAAAATGGGAATTAGTGTACAAATTGTGAGGTAGTGGTTGACCCCTCGGTTTTATGTGCCATTCTCTGCACGAGTTTCTTGCTTTATGTACATATCTACAAAATTTATCTATTGACATTGGCATCTTGAAAATAGCATAATTTCGTTTGAAAATATCATTTTTGTGGCTTTCACGTAATGGAAGATCCAGGGTTCATTCTAACGTGCGGTTGGACACAAAATGTGCAATGGGAAAATAAAAAGTACAGTGGGAATTTTAAATTTATGCAAGATTGTTCAATGAGAATAAGAAAGTACATGAAAACGAAGGAAACTATTTTTTATTTAAATATACAAGTGATTCATGAAGAATGTGTCAAAATAAAATCATATCGGGCAAGCCATTTTAAATAAAAAATGCTGTATCAAGATATGTCCGGAAACTTTTCGTTACGGAGTTCTTACAGGATACTACCTACTTAGATGCAATTTATACTTTTTCTTAACCAAAGGCGAGTACATTTTTATCGTTATTTTTTATCTATTAACATTTTCTCATTTTTACTTATAAATTATTACATATAATACAGAAATACACAAAGAGTACTCTTAAAACATTATAAATGCAGTAGTTTTTAAGATATTTTAATTTTTAGAAAAAATCAATTATCCAAAAAAATTTAGGTAGGTACCAAGAAACAACAAAATTCATATAAATTCATTTTTTGATATCTACGTCAATATTCTCATTACCGTTACATATTAGCACACTTAAAAAAATTGTATTTGTATTTAAAAAATTGTTTGGCAAATAAAAAAAAATGGTAGTGGGGAAAAAAACTTATAATAAAGCCTAGCAAGATCACCCAATGTCCCTATATATTTAAACAGAATATTGTTTGTTCTATGTAGTATTAAGGCACAGATTTATAAAAGTTCCAAATAAATTTATATTTATTATTATTTAAATATATTAGCTTTACTTTTTAAAATTACATTTGGCTAACTATTTAATTTTATAAATGTTTTCTACGCCATGCAAGCAATTTAATTCAAATACACAATTTTTACAATACAATAAATATTAGGTTATTTTTACATTATTTAAATAGTATGTATACAATTACTATAAAATGCATATGTAATACTTACAGTATTAAAAGTTTCTTCATAAAACAAACAATTCTTATTGAAATTGTTAGACAAAACACACAGGCATTTACCAAGTTGTGTAAAACAAACTATTTAAAGTAAGCAACGTGTTGCGTTGTTTAAAAACAAATGAAATAGCACGAGGCTCCACTTTCTCTGAGCTGTCAAATATTTCTCATTTCGTGTTCGTGACAGTTGTAAAAAAGCTCCAAGATCCCTGATCAAGATCAAGGTTTAAATGTTGCCAACTGATTAAAAGCAACTGTTTTCAATATTTTATGTGTTTTTAAGACAATATAAATTAAAAATTTTACATAATCTGTAATAATTATGTGTTATAGTTTCGTTTATTTATTTCATAAATTATTGTAATTTTTTTAAATCTCTTTAAACTCAGCCACCTGCAGATACTTTTGTAAACTATTTAACTTGCATCAGATTTAAAATTAGTCATTGATTGAGAGTGAATCACTGAAATTCATAAAAATATTATTCTGCTGAGAAAATATAAAATACAAAACAGCATACATTTTTTTATTGTTATTTTAAAATATTTCGTTGTTCAAGCTAATGAAGGTTTGTAGTTGCAATTACA
The DNA here is from genome assembly GCA_943142095.1 of Ophonus ardosiacus. Lineage (NCBI taxonomy): Eukaryota > Metazoa > Arthropoda > Insecta > Coleoptera > Carabidae > Ophonus > Ophonus ardosiacus. The sequence continues at coordinate 28,006,731 of OW964837.1, read as the reverse complement.
TAGTTTGTTATTTTTACTAATATTTATTATTTTTCTTTATTTCTTCAGGCAGAATGAGTAAAATGTCAGAAATACAAAGGAAATGCTACTTATCTAATAAAAGAAAGTATTGTTTATTACAAAGTTCAGCATCGGGGATAATTTACAAAGATCTGCACAAAAATAAGGATTTCTTGAAGAGTGTAACACATGTGCAACAAAGGCATGCTAAAATTTTCTCTATTGATACTGCCAATATTAATATTACTGCAACAGATACACCCGAATTGATACATATTATACGGCAAATGAATGATTTGTACTTTCTGCAGTACTATATCAACCAACATACATTTTACATGAGTGTTAACCGGCTGAATAAGAATCGTTACTCAAATATAGATGAAAAATATAGTATAGAATTTAAAAACAATAATAAAACATTAATTAAATATGGATTAGTAAACCAAAACTCGTCAATAACCACTGATTATAGGCTGAAATGTAACATAGGAAGTATGCAATGTATAAAAAAAAAAAAAAACAATAAGTATTACAGTAACAATTGACAAATTTATAACTTGCGGTAAATGCGAAACTGTGGTTCAACGTTGTTACGCTAAACTAATGAGAAGATCAATTTGGAACTGTCTGGACTGCGCGAAGAAAGAGAGACACTGCAGCAACAACTTCAGGGGCTGCATGTACAGCAACATCCCGGATAAAATTAAAAAACATGAATTGTTTTTCTGTCGGTACAGCAAAGTCTGTCATATTTGTCATCGCAATGTTCGTGATAATATTCTTAATCCACATTACCGCCACGCTCATACGGATATCATACATCCAGCGGGAAGGGAATTCTTAATTTACACGTCGCAGGGTGAGTTATGTATGTTTGTTATTGAACGAAGAAGATACAAATGGAACATAGTTTTAAATAGAAAATAAATTTCGTGGCTATCCCTATTTTCGTGGTGGGTTTCAACATTTCATACCAAATTAAGTACGGCCGTTACAATAGTTATGTACGTATAGAGTGCCGAAAAAAATATTTACGTCTGCGGACGGAATTTTTATTCGTCGAAGGGTCTAAACTTCTTTACGCACAACTGCAATCAAATGAAATATTTTTAAATTATTTTTTTAAATACATGCAAAGGTTGTTGCTATGTAAAAATATTTAGTGGCCATGTTAACTTATTTTGTCGTTATATTATAAAAAAAAATAAATAAAGAAATACTTCTAAAGTTCATATAATTAAATAAAGATTAGTATAAAAACAGGTAAAATGCCCGGCGGGCGTAATGTTCAATATTCCGCGCTGGTAACTAAAATGTAAACAAACAATTTCTAGGCAGTTGTGCGTAATATTATTTTTGCTTTCGGATTCAGGTGCAGAAATTTGTGCTGTACATTTATTTCAAGCGTTTTGTATTTTTACCTGAAATAATGAAGTGAAGCAGAGAATTACAAAAGTAAAATTTTACTTGAAGTTCGGCAGTGCCTGTCACCTTCCTGTATGTTATTTTCAAAAACAAATTCTGCTTAGTATTTCCCTAACTGAAGAAAGTCTAAAAGACAAAAGTGATTTTGTGATTAATGCTAGAAAACTGATTTGGAGACCACGAAAATGAAATGGAGGAACATATTTAAGTGTATAAAATTTACGTGCGATTTCGTAAAAATTTTGCTTTCATATTGGGTCAAAAAATGATAAATTCTTCTGTATCCATACCTCTTTATACTACTGAAGAAATAATTATTATAGACAGTTGATCTTGTGTCTCAATATCTTAAAAAAAATTAAAGTAATGTAACATACTTTCATTATATGCTATACATTTCTACTTTGCGTAATTATACTAAGCTTCATGTTTTAAATTCATATTTATTTTTATTATAGTTTTTTATTTGATGTATAATATCAATATGCACAGACGCAAATTTTCCATACAAAATGCAACAACGAAATAAAATAGAAATATAATTATTATTTGTTCAACGTGTTTTTTTTTTTTCATTTAATAAGTAAACTTTTAAATTTAATTTTCACTTAGCCACCTAGACTATTTGAATAAATATAATATTTAATTAGTTGGAGTAACGATGATCGACTAGAGATTGATATGTGGAGAAGAAAATAAAGTAATCGGAAACAGCAGTCAGTACGGTTTTATTTGATTTGAACCTACGTAGGAGAAAAAATTGCGATTTATATTTTAGTATAATTATAGGTTACTATTTAAAAAATAAATGTTGATAGACGTATTTTGTAAACCCTGCTATATAATAAAATTCTATATCTGCCATTGAGTAATATATTTAAAACAACAAAACTGTTATAAAAGGCATTTTTTCTATTACGTCTCTCTTGATTCACCTGTATATAAGTCGAAAAAATTAATTTTAATGTTTTGTATTCGTACGTTTTGTGAATAATTTAAACGTTATTTTTTTCGGATTTGTTCATATTTTGTTTATAACAATGAGGTCATGCAAAAATAAATAATTGTACCTTTTTTCTGTTTAAATCGAAAAAGGATAGTCTAATTCATCGAACAGTATGATTAAATTATTTTTTATTTAAATTTTTTGTTGTATAAAATCGTTTTAAATTATGATATTTTTAAAAAGTTGCAAAAACCAGCCATGTTTTGTCGTCACAACGTTACGAACCAAGTTCAGACTCATTTCAAACAGACATTTTATATGGACACATAATTTCTAAAAGAAAAATATATATAAACTATAAATTGAGGATTACATATCTGAATATGCTATAATATATTAATATAATATCGTTCTATTTATTTTTATAAATATAATTTTCATTTGGTGTGAAATTATCTACGTTACATGAGATGTTTCTTTCACTTTTGAATCTTTGAATTAGACGGTAGAAGGTTATAAACGCATGTGAGACATTGAATATATTGTAGAATATTATTTTATTCTCTATTTTGGCACGAAACACCGTTCCATTGACATGTTTACGTTCATAAATTATCTTTAAATGTTACTTTGACGTTTAAGACAATGTGAAAATCAAAATGGTCGTGCCTTTCACTCTGTGACGTCATGGGACAAGAGACGAAGCGCGGGACTAGCAGCCTCATTTTAAAGAATGGCTTTTTCAATTACAATTTTTTTATGATTAAAGATAGATTTGAGGAAAAATAAAAAATACGGGTCTATTATTTTTCACTACTCTATCGATTAAAATTATAAAAAAAGTCGTGCATGACCTCATTATAAAAGTAAAAGTGTTAGATCTCAACTTCTGGTAATTATTAATAACTGCGAATTGAAATTTGGTATGTTGATTCAAAATGTAGTTTTTATATAAAGTATTAATAAATATTTATTTGAAATTGAATATTTTAATTTTAGTCATTTTTTTACTGTTATGGGCCTGAACGCAAGGGCACGCTTTTACAATAAAAAAAATATATGAAAAATAAATAACCAATTTCATATATTTTTTTTTTATATTATATTAAAATTACATTTTGAATCAACGTGCCAAATTTCAATTCTTAATTAATAATAGAAGCTGAGATTAACATTTTTACTTTTTTAATTTTATAAACTAAATATAAACAAACCCAAAAAAGCTTTTAAATTATTCATGAAGGCTATAGTTACAACATATAATTTTTTTTTACCTCCCGCTTCCCTTGGTAAGGGAGGTATAGGGATCGTGCTAAAAATCACTTATCGAGATTTTAGTAAATGACCACGTTTTAAGGTCCTTAGTATCCATTTTTAACATTTTCACGATGATGTCTGTATGTGTGTATGTGTGTGTGTGTGTGTGTGTGTGTGTGTGTGTGTGTGTGTATGTGTATGTGTACGAATTTTGTTTGCACTCTAACTCAAATACTACCATTCAGAAAATTCTGAAACCTTGTATTTTTACCCTATTCTAATAGGAATAGAAGCCATTAGATTTTGGTGTAAATCGGATAAACGGAAACAGTACTTTACTTGAAGCTCATAATAGTTTTTCTTCAAAAAATACCATTAAATGTCATTTTTTCGAATTTTATGTCTTATGAAAATTAAAGATTATTGAATTTTCTACAGGAATACATTAATACTTTTTCTATATATTTTACAGATAAATTTAAAAATAATTTTTTTTATTAGTCGCGAAGCCTAAGATAAAAACTATTTCTTTGTTATACAGTTCATTTTTCAAATGAATGTAACTGACAGTAAATGTCACTGTCAGAAAACTTATCACTTCAAATTAATAATAGTGACATTTTAAAAATAAAATAGTAAATAAAGCAATAGTTTTCTGCAATGGAACAGTTTGCAGCGTTAGTCACTACGTAGGTAGGTATGTATTTTAATTAATAAAAATTAAATAGCGGGAGGTTTTGTGTTGGCCACATCAGATTTTTACCTCCCGCTACCCTTGGTAAGGGAGGTATAGGGATCGTGCTAAAAATCACGTATCGAGATTTTAGTAAATGACCACGTTTTAAGGTCCCTAGAATCCAATTTTAACATTTTCACGATGATGTCTGTATGTGTGTATGTGTGTGTGTATGTGTGTGTGTGTGTATGTATGTATGTATGTGTGTGTGTATGTGTAGGGATTTTGTCTTCGCTCTAACTCAAATACTATCATTCAGAAAATTCTGAAACTTTGTATTTCTATCCTATTCTAATATGAAAAGAAGCCATTAGATTTTGGTATAAATCGGATAACCGGAAATGGCACTTTACCTGAAGCTCGTAATGGTTTTTCTTCAAAAAATATCATTAAATGCCATTTTTTCGCATTTTATGTCTTATGAAAATTAAAGATTATTGAATTTTCTACAGGAAAACATTAATACTCTTTCTATATATTTTGCAGATAAATTTAAAAATATTTTTTTTGATTAGTCCCGAAGCCTAAGAAAAACAATTTCTTTGTTAACACAGTACATATTTCAAATGAATGTAACTGACAGTAAATGTCACTGTCAAAAAACTAATCACTTCAAATTAATAATAGTGACATTTTAAAAACAAAATAGTAAATAAATCAATAGTTTTATGCATTGGAACAGTTTGCAGCGTTAGTAAATACGTAAGTATGTATTTAAATTAATAAAAATGGATAGGAAAGTGTGGCGAAGGAAGATTGTTGCGTAGCTATTATTGTGGTCCGGATGGGGTTATTCGCTACCGAAAATCGGTCACTATAATATGTTCTTATGTATGAATGCTATGATGATTGTGGACAAGGCGAAAGAAGAATGTTGTTAAAGAGTGAAGGGAGGCAGCTGAGCTCTTACTCTTATCCCTTTTCTTATTGTTACTATTGTTTCCGGGTATTTGCTAACCCCCTAAGTGGGAATCGCGTGATTTTATGTACGTATGTATGTAAAAATTAAATAGCGGGAGGTTTTGTGTTGGCCACATCAGATTTTTTTCATTTAATCATATTGATATTAGACATCAATGGAGTTGAGCATTTTTTCAAAACGCCCTGTAAATGAGGGTCATTAATTAATTTAAAAATATGAAAATTAGTATAATTACGTAGAAATGTATAATCAATAAACGAAAATGCGTTTCATATTTTTTAAATTTTTTTAAGCAAGTTATCGAGTTTCAAACTTTACTGATTTCTATCATTATTTCCCCGATAGTAGTTAGATACCTACCTGACTACGAACTTGCAAAAATATTCCACTACACGGGCTATACTTAATAATGAATATGTTTTTACAGGAGCATATTTCTTTGTGGACTATTTGGGCCAGTTGTTGGTGTGCCGATACAATCTGGACGATCAGGGATTTGGACTTGCTTTGCGGTCTCAGTGGCAACTGGAACATCTAAAGCAATACAAATGTCTAGTGACCATCTCCTTCTCCACTCTGACAGTTATGAGTGAGATGAGACGATGTGATAATAGTTTTAATGACTGGGAGTTATATATAAGCAGCTCTTTGTATGAAATTTGGCCCCAAAAATTTATAATTTCTATTTCTTTTGAAAGAGTAGTATAATAGTTACTTATGCAACAAGAGTAAAATGTATATAGTCTTATTTCACGAATAGGAAAAGGCGAGTTCGTCAAATCCTATGAGTGAAATGAGACACTTTTTATTCGAGTTGCATACAATTTTTTTACGTCTGCAATAAAAGTGTGAAAAAAAGTGCCACAACATTTCCGTATTTCATTTGTTTGTGTTAAAAAGTGCACTTATTTCATACCTTTAATGAAAATAAGTGCACTTTTTTTAACAGACGTAAAAATAGTTATTTATGCAACAAGAGTAAAAAGTATACTCTTTTTTCACGCATAGGAAAGTTTGTCCGAACTCAACTTGCGTACATTTTTTTTTATACTAGCGTTTTATAACAACTTTTGATTATCATTTTCGTTGCTAAAAGAAATATTTTTAAGCACTAGTTCTTAAAAATGACAGTTTAATGCGTGAAAGTGACAGTTTAATGCGTAAAATGTTACTTTTAAGTACTAGTGCTTAAAAGTATTTCATTTAGCAACAAATAGATGAATCTAATGACTGCCTACTTTTTCATTTTGAAAAATTCAAAATGTTGATATTTGATAATAACTGGCCTGTTTTAAAACGCTATTATAAAAAATCTAGTATGTAATACATTGCGAAATGATTGTTTCAGGCAATTGACGTGATGTATCACTCGCTTACTCTCGTGCGTACAAATTTCACGTCGCGTGCCTAAAACACTATCATTTCGCAACTAAATAACTGCAATAAAAGTGTGAAAAAAAATGCCGTGACGTTTCATTATTTTACGCGTTTGCGTTAAAAAAGAGCACTTTTTCCACACTTTTATTGAGTTAAAAAAATACATACGTTATAATTCCTATTTGTTGAAAAAATTGTAATTTTTTTAATGGACGCAAAAAATATATTTTCAATTTTAAATTCTAAATGTTGATATTTTAGAATAAATGGTCTGTTTTAAAACGCTATTATAAAAAATCTTGTAATACATTCCGAAATGAGTGTTTTAGGCACTGGACGTGATGTGTGAAGTGTACTTTTTTACACTTTTATTGTGTTAAAAAAGACATACTTTATAATTCCATTTTAAAGAAAAAATTGTATATTTTTTAACTAACAAAAAAATATTTTGCGGTTTTTAAAAATTACTTATTAAAATTGTTTTTGAACTTTTTATAATTTTCATATAAAGTTTTACCATATTTAGTCACTTTACACTGCAGTTTCTGTTTAATTTTATAGACCTGTAGGTTGAAATAAAGTTACTGCTTTAATAAAACATTTACACCTGCTCATAAACACTGTTTTAATTTTGACATTTCATTCATTTGTATTTATGGACCACTTTTTTAGTCACTGTGTAAATATTTAAACACTGTTTAAATTTAGACTTTATCCTTAGCAACCCTGTTTAAACGCATATTACTCATTCTTAGACACTTTTTCATCTTAGTCTTCGTAGCTGAACAGCAATTTATACAAGCAAATTTAAACAAGTTGTAGGGGTAGTTTATATTTCTCAAAATGAGTGACATTGACGAGGTTTTAGAAAATATTGAAGAAGTTAGGGAGCTAAATAATTATGAACGACCGAAAATTAAACTTTATTTAAATAGGAAAGATCCGTTTCCAAATTAGTGATGTAGACTTCAGAAATTTTCAAATTTGGCGGTAAATTTTATATGTGAAATACTCGTAATTCGAAATCAAATAAGGCCGACCTCCCTTAGAGATAGACCCAAAGTACAGAACTGGTTGGAGTTTGCAAAGGTGAGTGTAGAAGCATTATTTTCCGTAAAAAATATTTGAGGATATTATTATTATTATTATTTAGTAAATTCGATGTTATTAAATTAAAACTAACCTAATCGTAGTTATTTGTGTATACTTTTATTGCATACAAAATCATTTAAATATAATCGAATGCGAACATCTTTAAAATGTTTAAATATATGTAATTTTCTTGAAAAATTATTTTTTAAATGACAAAATCACAGAATTTGAATGTATTTTTTTTAATTAATAGAAACAGAAAAAATATGTATTTGCGTCTGTGATGTTTCTCACACAGGTTTAAAAATTAGATAATCAATTATTGATCTCATAAGGCTGGTAGTACAAGCATGGTTCTAACACCGGTGTTAACTAGAACCATGTCAACGATTTGACACATACTTCAGGTTTGTTAAGAAAACAAGTGTTGCCAATTTGATCAAGTTGAAAATTTGCTGACAGCCATATTTAATAAATCTACCAACACTATTTAAAATTATTTAATATGATTTGTTTTTTTAACTTGTTTCGAAGAAAAACAGTTTTAAATAATGAGGTCAAATTTGTTGAATATGGCTGTCAGTACATTTTCAACTTAATTCAGTATATTGGCAACTCATATTTTGTTAACAACCCTGAAGTATGTGCCAAGTTATTGACACGGTTCTAGTTAATACCGGTGTTAGAACCACGCTTGTGCTACCAGCCATATTGGCTCGTACCACGATCACGGTTCTAAGACCGGTATTAGTTAAAACCTTGACGACGACTTGACACATACTTCAGGGTTATCAACAAAAATCAGTGATGCCACTATACTGATTAAACCGAAAATGTACTGACAGGCATATTCAATATATTTGGCTTCAATATTCTAAATAATTTATCTTAAAAACAAGTCCAGAGACAAATCATATTAAACAATTTAAAATAATGAAGCCAAATGTATTAAATATGCCTATCGGTACATTTTCGGTTTAATTAGTATAGTGGCATCACTGATTTTCTTTATAACCCTGAAGTATGTGTCTAATAGTTAGCACGGTTCTAGCTAATACCAATGTTAGAACCGTGATCGTGGTACGAGCCATTGTTTTTTGGAAGACATTTTACAATGGGGTCATTTTACATTTTCTGATTTATTTTTTTCTTGAAAAAATAGGTCAAATTAAACACGTTTTGTATGTTTTACATCTTACAAGTCTTTAGAATCAGAGATATGATTTTTTAAAAGTTGCGTTTAATTTCAAATATTTCAACGGCTGACGACACATATTCACGGATACGACCAACGACGCAATATAACTAGACAAAACATTCCCTATCCGTCCTCACTGAATGTTTTGATTTCAGCTGGCCAGAAAGAGACAGAGATATGTTTTATCTAGTTCGTAAATTTCTCACTAGAGGCCACTTGAGTATATCAGTGTAATTTGACATTTGCGGTTTTGTTTTTGAGTGAAACGTTGGTTTTTATTTAATACCAAGCCGCCTCGGTGGTCGTGCGGTTAGAGGCAAGCGCTCAAGCGATCTTCACCGCTCGGCTCCGTGGTCGTGGGTTCGATTCCCACCAAGGGCTTGGATGTTTGTGTATGTCCTAAATTAAAATACTCAAAAACCACATTGTCTCTGGCCAATCGGCACCGCACCGAAGGCCATAAATAAATAAAAAAAAAATATTTAATACCAAAGCTTATAAATAATTAAACAAATCATATTGAATATTATTATAAATTAATTTTACGCTTAAATTCATTTGGCAACACAGGCAAGGTACACAAACTGTATTCTTGGCAACCTTGTTGCGGTGGGTCATATAAGCAAATGTCCATATACCTATTAGCCTAATATACTGCTAATCCTCCGCGATGCATCCGTTAAAGAATATGAAACAGAAGATACATCTCCATCGCTCACAAGTGATACAGTGCTTTGGATGCGCATGCTCGCATTCTATAATTCTATTGGCTACTGGCGCCGCTAACAGAGATAACGAAAGAGTGGGATTTGAAAGTTGAATGAGTTCTGAAAGATATTTTAATAATTTGAAAGTTGAAGTTTCCTGTAAACCACGTGCGTTATTTGAAGTGTGATAGACAGAAAAGTGTAACGGTCAATTGTAGGCGCCAAATTCAAACTCAGTTCATAACGCTGAAAACATAATTTTACTCCCCATGTATTTCTTACCTAGAAAATTTTTGCTCAATTTTAAACAGTGAGAAATCTCTTAATTGTATAGAACATAATTTAATATAATTTAAAATATTTGTTTAGTTATCATAATTTCATTGAATTTTAAATTTCGCGCTATAGTAATGTTATTATACACAAACAATATTAAATTATAATGATAATATTATTTATAAGAATTCTTTACTTTGTTGAAATTTGTATATTTATTTATTTAATTCTAATTACAAAATTGTCACTTGGAAGGAAATTTTCCTGGCCGCTAAGAAATATATTTTAGTTTCACGAGCATGCGCATACAAAGCACTGTATCGCTTGTGAGCGATGGAGATATATCTTCTATCTCATATTCTTTAACGGATGCACAACACATTGGTGAGATAGGGGATTACCAGTATATTAGTCTAATAGGTATTTGCAAATGTCAAAGCCCGCGCCTCATATGCAAAATGGATGCGTTTTTGAAAGTTTTTTTTTACAGATTTACAGATCTGTAAGACTTGCAGATTTGACCAATAATCGAAATATATGTATAACTTGATGTATATTCTAAAAAACTAGAAATGCTCGAACTAGATAAAACATATCTCTATCTCTGTCTGGCCAGCCAAAATCAAAACAAATGAAACGATGTTTTGTCTAGTTATATTTCGTCGTTGGATACGACAGTCGAGCTCTACCGGTTTAATTTAGAACTATAATTATTTGGTTTGGTGTTTATTTAAATAAATGGTTTATTTACATACCATATACTGCACTAGTACTTTTAAAGAAATAGAAAGTAATAATAATCTTCACGCTTGTATATTTTGCTGTCAGCTGTCACGCATTTAGGTGAGGTTACTGTTTCATGTTGTGAAACGTGTTGTGTGTGGGAGACGTGAGAGAGAATTGTTTTGTGTGAGTATGAATTTGTGTCGTCACAAATTTAGTCCGTGTTTAAAAGCGCGAAAATTTATTAGCAAATTTATGAATGAAAAGTCGCATATTTTAAATTATTTTCTATTATATTTATTAAATGAGAGGGATTTCTTGATTTTATAAAAAAAATCGACAATTTTTTTTTTTTTTAAATGACTCCATTCTTGTCGAAAAAAATGTTAATGTGTATTATTTACCCACTTAAATTTATCGATTTAATGTACTTTTGCTTCCAGAGACACTCAATAGCTTGCGGACACTCATGTGACCAAGCGAATTAGCCAATCAGAACTTGGGGAGAAACTGTCACATCGAAGGTCAGAGAGCTGGGCAGCTTTCCAAATTCAAGAGTACCGTAATTTAAGAGTGTAGTGTGTTTTGGAAGAATGAGTTTTGTTGGAGTAAAAATTGAAATTAAATTTTAAAAAATTAACAAAACTACTTATAATTACAACATTAATGTCAAGCCCCGTCTGAGACTAAGTTTATTAGTTTTGGAACGATTTTGAGTAATTTCGTACTCTGTAGTAGAGTTTTGGAACGCAACCCTGAAGTTTGTTTTGGTAGCGTGTTCAGAGGTTATGAGTTTTGTTTTCATAGTTTGGCAGTTTTCATATTGAAGTTTTTACTATGAAAACAAAACGCATAATACGCTATAAACCAAAACAAACTTCAAATCTCCGTCCTTCAATCTGACAGTTTCTCCCCAAGTTCTGATTGGCTAGTTCGCTTCGTCACGTGAGTGTCCGCAAGCTATAAGCTCATCCGTAATAAAATACGTATTATGATAAGAAAAATGAACCTGAAGATAAATATAATATATTATTAATTAATGTCATGGTGGGCACTTGGTGAAACATATTATGAAAATAAAAATAAAAAATTATAGTATCAATTTTATTTATATTATAATTTTTACCTTCCGTCACCTTTAGGTAAGGAAGGTATTGTCTTTGGTCAAAAAATTCGGTGGTAAGTTTTTAATGAATAAGCACGTTTCAGGGTCCCTACAATACGAATTTACTATTTTTAAGATGATGTCTGTATGTATGTGTGTGTGTGTGTGTGTGTGTGTCCGTGTGTGTGTATGTGTGTCCGTGTGTGACAATTTTTTCTCCGACGATAACTCCAATACTACAATTCTAAAAATTATAATTCTTTCGTATTCCTCTTCTGTACATCCATATGAAGAGTTGATTAGATTTTGGTTATAATTGACTCACCGGAAGTACCCTTATTTGCAGTTTTTAACAGTTTTTCTTAAAAAAACGCTGTTAAATATTATTTTTTGACATTTTGTTATTATATTTATTAAAGAAAATACTCTTCTCTATATGGTTTGATTATTCATTTTCCTTCATATTCAATAGATGTAGAGTTAAAGCATTATAAAGAAATTAATTTTCAAAAATTAGTTAGCTTTGTCATTTATCATTGAAACAGCTGACATAATCATTCAAAAAAATTTAATTGACAGATGTCAGTTGCAAGTGCAAAACCAAATATGGAAAAAGTATAGGATCTAAAATTGGTATGTCATAGTGTTGTTCGCAAGTGACACGCAGAGAAAGGCCAAAGAGAAGATGGAAGGACATTACTTAGTGTAGTTTATGTTATAATTTTATTGGATTTATAGAACCTTTTCAAATGAACTTTTGGTATGGAATTTGTAAAAAATAGTATGTGTTCGTGTTCGATTTTACATGATATTATATAGAATCTGTTCCAACGACCTTTTGGTATGGGATTTGTACAAAATACATGGAATTGACGGAAGGTCTTGTGCTGGCCACAACAGATTTTTTATTTTCAATACGGTTGAAGAAAATATCATTTCATGCAATTTTTGATGATAATGATCATTTTTTGCAGATTCTCCTGGACTTTTTAGTTTGTATTACAATTTGTATCATAGATGGCCCTTTAACTTGATAAGCACAATTTCAAATTTTAGTTGTAAGAAATATACGGACAAAAACGATAATGCTCTGTGTACATATTTCTTTAGATTTTCATCTATAAAATAGTTTTTATGACAGAAATATATTATACTTGCACATTGGCAACATTGTTGTAATTTCAACCATAGATCTTATAGTAATTTATGTAAAGCACAATGATCGGTAGTATTTACTCAATATTTTAGTCACTCTAACTAATAAATTACCATTTAAAAATACATTGGAGTAATTACAAAAAAAACTGAATTTGTTATTTTAGTCATAGTTTAATCACCCGTACCCGGGGTACGTTCTAAAACGCGGAGTGATGAGGTAAGAGTGCACTCTAGCCGTTCAAAAATACAGAGTGAAGTTAGATGGGTAACATTACACCGTGTTTGTGCACGATGTAGTGTACACTCGGTGTGTTCTTTTCTTTCCCCACTCAGTCAGCGCGGTAACTTATACCCGTCATGCGCAGTAGCAATGTTTATTGAAATCTTCATGTGTTATGTTGAAATTAGTTTCATTTGTGGTTTATTTTCTTTTCTTCTACACATGCAATATTGAAAAGTATAGATGGGGCATTAATAAATCAAGACAATTGCATATTAATTCAAGAAACAAAGAATAAGTAATAGGTTATATTTATATAAACAATGTTTATTTTAAATACAAGTTAGAGAAATTCTGAATTCCTATGGGTTTTATGTTTGGGAGAAAATAAAAAAAAGAAAGAATATTATAATAATAATAATAATAATATAGTAGTAGTTTCTTTTTTAGTAGCATTGTCTATTATTGGCAACAGTTTTTCAAATGTATTCCGATTAATTCTGAAATGAGATTGAAATTGTTTGCTTTTCACCCCATTTACAATTTAAATGCGATTGATTTTTATTCGTTTCACTTTCTCTATATCAACATCTTCAGTTTTTGAATCAGAATTATCCATTATTACAAAAGCTGGCAATAATTCAAATTGCGACAACAGATCTTTCGATAAACAAATAGCTAAAGATATTGGCTGGTAGCACAAGCCTTGTTTTAACTAAAACACTGTTTTAAGAAATGTCAAATTTCATTATTTAATAACAAAAATAAATAACATCAAATATATTAAAATATGATTTTGAAGCAGCACATAGATTGTATTCAATCAAATATTTTTAAAAAAATCGTTCTTTACACATAAGGGTGAAATTAAACATTGAAATTTGAATTTGACATTTCTTAAAACAGCGTTTTAGTTAGAACAGGGCTTGTGCTACCAGCCAATGTCTTAGACTTTTTTTTATTTTCCAAATCCATTTTAAATTTGACAGGGGTACACTCTCTTGACTCTCTATATCGTTCTAAATGAATACAGGAAAAGATACCACGTGATATTACATTCACTCTACCTTTACTCTACCTTTCCACGGCGTTTTAGAACGTACCCCTGATTAAGAGTGAATACTACCAATCTATAAGATCTATGATTTCAGTTTGCACTTGCAGCTGTCAGTTCCTGTTAGCAAGGAGCAAGGTTAGCTTAGCATCTGAAGTTATACTAGTGGTAAATTGTTTGTAAAAATATACCTTTGCTACACTATAGAAATTAATATGTGCAAAGGTTATTATTTTTTCAACATTTAGTATTTATGTAGTAAGTATTAATTTAAAATTGCAAACCAAATCTATAAATAAACTTGTGTTCCAGGAATTTAAAATGAGACACTTCATTTGTACATAAAATTTTTGGAATTTGCGATACCTGCATTGTTCTGAGAAATATTTGTGAAGAAATCCGAATAAATTGGTAAGAAAAACAACAAATTTTATATGTATTTATTAGCGTTTGGTTATACATGTGTCCAAACTACGTGGACATAGCTTAACCATATATTTACCGATATACCTAAAATAAGACGATTTAACTAACCTCAGCTACACCCGAAAATGTATCGTTTAACCGAGCGTTTAACCAATGTTCTGCTTCAAAGTTTTTATAAAAACAATCATTTTGCTTATAAAGACAGAACGCATTGTTCGATTTGGGTAAAATGTGATATGATATTCAACATGGGTATATAAATTTATAAGATGATTTTTTTAATATTCGTGAGCCGCTAGTGTAAGAAATTTGGGTCGCACAACCATGATTGGATAATAATTTTTAATTCAGTTTTAATATTTTCGTATCCTTGTAACTTATGATATCAATTACGATTTATGCAGAACAAAATAACAAATTTTTAGTAACAGTACAGTAACAATTGTTTATGAGTCATCAATATTCTCAAGTTGTTTAGGTGTAAGGTAACATTATTTAATTTTTAATTAGTCATGTCAGTAATGGCCGTTTGCACCAACGTAACTTAAATATTAAATTTGACAATATTGCATCAAAATGAAATGTCAAATGAACTATAATATATTGCTGTCAAAATTTCGATTTGCATTTGTTTGCTTAAACCTAGCTTAAAATTTAAGCCTTGTTGGTGCAACTGGGCATAAAATATTTTTACGCGGAACAAACGGATGTTACTATACAACTTATGCCTACTCGTAATTACCGATGCTGCTATATTTTTGGGTTGTATTGGGGAAAACCACCTTGGAAAAAACGTGGGTTTTTCAATCTAAATTCGTATACCTACCAAAAAAAAAGTAAAATAAAGAAATACAAAATTATAGGCATATAACATGAGAAAACAGGTTCATTCAAATACTATCTGTCCTGTATAACTTTACGGGTTGCTTTATACATACAATTTTAGAGTATAAAACCCTGAATTTTTTAGTGTTATTATTAAACTTCGCTTGTGGTGTCCGAGTAAATTTAATTTAAAGATAGGTAAAATCAGATTTTATAAATTACACTCAAATTTGAGTGTGCACTAGAGAAGAATTGCAATTCGTAAACTCCACACATTTCAAAAATGAGGAAATACTTACTTAAGTGAACTCTCAACTCAGTCGATTCATAGCAAATGAGTGGAGGGTGTTTATTCATTTTTTATACAGAAATTTGAGTGCAGCAGGGTAGCTCACTTAGATACAATACTGAATCGGATTATTGACAGCAGTGATCAATTTGTCATTGAACAGTTCATTTCGTTCCAATTTTGTTGATTTAACTAAAGTTGAAAATTTTACCAAACATTATAAAACTGGCCCTTAACTAATTACTCATTTGAAAAGCTATAGAATTCAGATTAATTATAGCGTACCAACATAGGTACTACCGTGAGTATTTTTTAACGTGAAACATAGGATTTATTATATCCATGGTTACGATTTATCATTTGATTGACAGCAATGTATTTCTGTGTCCCATTTAAAATGAAACATAGGGAATGAATTTGACATTTGACAAGACGTCAATAGAGGTTAATTTTGTTTAAATAATAATACCTACTTTCTAAATTAAATTTAGTTGTACAAAAAATATTGTGTGCACCTTGTGCCCGAAATATGTTTAGTGTTCTCGAGTGGTTTTCTGACTTAGCTAAATTTCTTGCAATATTTAAATATATAATACTTCTGTCAAATTCGTTCCCTATGTTTCATTTTAAATGGGACACGCAAATACATTGCTGTCAATCATATAGCGAGTCGTAACCATGGAAATGACAAACCCAATGTTTCACGTTAAAAAATACTCACGGTATACATTATATTTGTTTAATTAACTGTTGTACATTCACAGTTCAGTTAAGCTTTAAATAATATTTTAAAATCTCTATATTGCTGATGTGGCGCATACACAAAAAATTAAAATAGCATCGTAAAAGAATATTAGCATAACTTATTACTTTTAATTTATTCTTCTGTATTATTATGATATGCATTAACTTGAAATAAAATTTAGAAATATAAAGTCAAGACATTACAATGTAGAAATTAAAGTATTGATCGAATATTTTCTAACATAACAAAGATAAACACTTCCCATACAAAATTTTGTAGGGCTTTATGTTATTATACAGGATGTTAAAAAATAAGTGTAACAAATTATGAGGGCATATAGTACTGACCAAAATGAGTAAAAAAGCTTAATCAGCATGGGTCCGATCTTCAATAGTTTCCAAGATATAAAGCAAGGCAGTGAAAAATGAGTTGTTTCGGGGTTTATCTCTGCTATCTCGAAAACTATGAGTTACTACTTGGATTAAATGAGACATTTTGTTTACCTTTCAGAAATCATCGTAGTTGCGTTTTTGTTTTTCCAAAGAAATCGAATAATTATACTGAGACAAATGTTGTGGCGACCTTGGCCAATATTTTCTTTTCAAATAACTTCTATTAGAAAGTGAAAAAATGTTTCATATAAAACTTTATTGTTTTTTATGGCCTGACAGACAAAATTTTATTCAGTCACTATCTTTGTCAATTTTTCTTCTATTTTAATACAAAATGGCCTTTCTCAAAAACAGTTGAAGATCGGACCCATGTTAATTAAGCTTTTTTTACTCATTTTGGTCAGTACTATATGCCCTCACAATTTGTTACATTTATATTTTAACACCCTGTACGGTGTATTATATATATTTTAATGTACACAAATATTGTATATTCGATTCAAAATAATATATGTTTCATTATTTTTCTTTACATCTATCACATGTTTTCCTTATTCTTGATTTATGTTCATTGTATTCTCCCAATGACAATGACCTTTATTTTCAAAAATTCTTCTCAAAATTGACAGAAAATGTCAAAAATAATTTAGTTGCTTTCATAATTGCTCTACAATTCAAAATACACCAAAAAGGCGCGAAAAATGGTCATTCATATATAATTTATATAATGAGTTGAGGGCACACTCCACTCATACAAGTGAAGTATTTATTTATTTTATGAGTATGAGTGCGCACTCGCATTTGAGTATAATCTATGAATTCGGCCCTTAGTATGCGTTCATTCACGAAATGAGCATTGATTAACTGTTAAATATCTATATTGATTGGTTTGAAAGTATACTAGACGTTTATTTTTGTAATAATCGCATACTAAATCCTTTCTTTATCACAACTTGAAATTAAGTTTACTCGGATCGAATATCAGAAGCAAAAATTTAATAATTTTAGCCCACAAATATTCAGAATTTTATTCTATAAATCGTTATGTATAAATCACCCTATAAAGTTTTACGAGACAGATAGTAATTAAATAAGTTATTTATGCAACAAGTTTGTAAAGTAGTACTTTTTTGGTCGAGTGCGAAATTAGCACGAGATAAAAAATACTATTTACAAACGAGTTACGTACAATATTTGTCCTACAACCGAAATATTAGTGCCATTTCTCATTGTACTGTCTCATTTTCGATGTTTTTTTAGTGTATCTCAGGAGATATTACTTATAGAGCAAAATCGTTTGCCCATTCCATAGTCAACTTTTTGAGAAAAGTTTAATGGTCACCATAGGAATTTTCGATCTTCTTTTGTTTTTGAGCTATAGGCAAAAACTTGTCTTTCATTCATTTCGAAAATATCTCATAACTTATATTGGAAAAATACTACCTTTTTTAGTTTATGTTCTGTTTTAATTAATTTAAACCCAACGTTTCGGCACCATAAACTGGTGCCTTCTTCAGGGGATACATTGACATTTATTTTTTAATTAAAAAAGAAGAAGGCACCAGTTTATGGTGCCGAAACGTTGGGTTTAAATTAATTAAAACAGAACATAAACTAAAAAAGGTAGTATTTTTCCAATATATAATATGAGTTCTGAAAGATATTTTAATAATTATCTCATAACTTATTTATGGTAGTTAGAGAAAAATTATTTTAACTAATTTTGTACCGTTTTTTAGGTAAAATAAAATGGCGTAATTAGATTTTTTGAAAACTTTATAATTCTCGAGATAAACTTATAATTTTTTAAATGGCAACATATGTTGGAAATAGTCTCATCTTTTTTCTTATTTTATATGCTTTTCAATGATATATAACAAGTCTATATTCTTTTGTTTTACACATGAATAAAAGATGAATTATTAATTTTTTGGGGTGAAAAAGTTTAAAATTATTAAGAAACAAATGATAGAACTATTATAGTTCATCTTTTGTTTATTTGTAATAATATTTGCTTCAGTTTTACACATATTTTCAATTTATTTACTTTAAAAGCACATTAAACCTATTTTTCGAATTGTGTCAAAACCACCTCCGACGTTGATAAATAATAATTTAACTAATCCGAAAATAATAGGGTACTATACCCTATACCATAGTAAAATTTTTACTATCTTACATAAGAAGACGAAGATATACATAAATTAATGAGTATTAGTGAAAAAAAATTGTTTAAATATTGAATAGGTCACAAACTACAAGCGATTGAAGTTGATTACTAATTGGGTATGACGGTTAGGTACTAAGAATTTCATTGGTCGCCTGATTTTAAAAAGGAGATTCGCGCGTCTGCTGCGGTACCTTTAAAACATTATGAAATGTCACGTTGATGTATAACCTAACAAAAAAATTAACAATTTTGTGTTTGATGAATTTATTTAATTATAATATCTAGTAATATTAACAATAGTAATGTATATAATTAAATCAATTTGTAATATTAATTAAATGAATATTGACACTTCAAAACAGACAAACACTAGCGCCATCCGTCGTCATACTTCGTGTCATGATATTGGCAAAATGTTTCAATGTTCTATAATTTATTAGGAAAAACTGCTTATTATTTATGTTATTTATACATAATAATAATTTCTTCGTGAATATAACGTATACGTTTTTATATAAAAATATTTCAGCTATGCAAACATGAAAAAAAATGTTCCCTCTATAACTAACAGTTTGTCCATTGTTTGTCGATCATTTAAATTACGTAATTTTTTTAAGTTACGTTTGCACTAAAATTCGTATTTCATCCTGTTCTTACAGAAATAATAATAATAATAATAATAATAATAATAATAATAATAATAATAATAATAATAATAAATGGTATAGGACACTATTGGATTAGAACAATTTTAT
This sequence comes from Ophonus ardosiacus, assembly GCA_943142095.1. Classification (NCBI taxonomy): domain Eukaryota; kingdom Metazoa; phylum Arthropoda; class Insecta; order Coleoptera; family Carabidae; genus Ophonus; species Ophonus ardosiacus. The sequence goes on along the minus strand of OW964837.1, from coordinate 27,986,930 downwards.
GAACATTATTAATAGATATGGAATCAAAATAAACAAATGATAAACTATAATAGTTTTTTTTTTCATTTGTTTCTTAGAAATTTTCAATTCTTTCACACCAAAAAATTAATAAAATCATTGAAAAGCTTATAAAATAAGCAGAAAGATGAGACTATTATTAACATAGGTTGCCATTTAAAAAATCAAAAGTTTGTGTTATATCTCGAGAATTATAAAGTTTTCAAAAAATCTAATTACGCCGTTTTATTTTACCCTCGATTTTACCTAAAAAAGGTACAAAATTTATTAAAACAATTTTTCTCTAACTACCATAATAAAGTTATAAGATATTTTCGAAATAGTGAAAAACAAGTTTTTGCCTGTAGCTCAGAAACAAAAGAAGATCGAATATTCCTATAGTGACCATTAAACTTTTCTCAAAAAGTTGGCTATGGAATGCGCAAACGATTTTGCTCTATCAGTAATATTTCCCGAGATACCCTAAAAAGTCATCGAAAATGAGACATTCTGTACAGGCATCTTCAAATATAGTGCTATTGACAAGTAAATTAACCTAATGTGCATGTTGCCTAGCAAAGTATTTACTTTTCACGCACTAGTGTTTGAAAAGTGACACTTTACATATTGTAAAGAACGCGTAAAGTATGTACTTCTTGCACGGTTGCAGGAAAATATGTTTTCCCATGTTAAATGCCATGGATTCTAGTGTTCACCCTGTATGAATATTCTTAAGAAAATTAAATACTTATAAATAGTTTTCAAAGAAAAGTCCAGAAAAACCCATAAATACCCACAAAAACCCAATAAAACCCAAATGGGTTGTACTTTTCTAAAATAAACCTGAATTTTTCACAACCCTGTTACATTTTTTTAAACTGATAGTTAAGTAACAGGGTTTTTAACTGGAGGGCCCAGGATATTACGAAGGAAATTGTTAACAATTCATAAAAAAGATTAATTATTATGATTAAAAATTAATTGCATGACATGTGAATATGCCGTTATGTTAAATTTATTTTAAAAATTGCACACATTTCTTTAGATTTTATTTTATTTTTTCTGTATAATTCGTAACATATTCACAAATTACAAATATGCAGAAAAGTTTACAACTGAAATAATATTTATAAAAAAAGAAAAATTATAATAAATAAAAATCACGTTATCGGCGTTTCCTTTAAAAAGTTACTGTCCAATCATTGTAGTGACCTCCAATTTCATCTTATAATTGACGTTATACACCCATAAGGAGTGGCATGATAAAATTCATTCGAATAGAATAGGCGAGTGTGAAAAAAATCTGTTGTGGCCAGTACATGACCTACCGCCAATTCCATGTGAAATAGCAATGAGCTTTAAGTAAAGTATCACTTCCGGTACACAAAATCTAATTTCTTGTTCCAATAAATAGAAAAGTCTGTAATACGAAATTTTGAATTATATTTTATGTTTTTCCTCGAAAATCTGTCAAGAGCTCCAAATTAAGTACCACTTCCTGTTTATGTTGTTTCAAATTATACCTATACGAATTTTAAATACCAAATTTGAGAAGTTTGGTATCATATTTTAATATACTTTTTCAAGAAAATCTGTTTAGTGCTTCCAGTACAGTATCACTTCCTGTTATCAATTTTAGAAAAAAATTAATATGTCGTTCTTAGTAATACAAAAATCTTAAACACCAAATTAGAAATGTTTTGGAGTATATCATAATATATTTTTATGCGAAAATCTGTTCAGAGCTTCAAGTAAAGTATCACTTCCAGGATATCAATTTGAACCAAAATCTAATAAGTTATTCCCCTTGATGTAAAAGTCTTAAATACTAAAAACGAAAAGTTTTGGACTATATTTTAAAATAGTTTTTCATTAAAAACTCAAAGTATCTCTTCCGGTTGTCCAATATTACCCAAAATCTAAACAATTCTTTATATGAATGCAGAAAGCTTAAATACGGAAAATGGAAATTTTTGGAAGTTTGATATAAGAGGTATCGTGGAAGAAAAAAATCGTCACACACACACACACACAGACAGACAGACATCGTAAAAAAGTAAAACGTGTTGTGGAAACCCTAATTCGTGCTTATTCACTGTAAACTCATTATCGATTTTTTGGACCGAATACATTACTCCCTTACCTACTGTATGGCTGGAGGTAAAAAATAGATACTTTATGAAGCCTTTATTGAAAAATATGATGTGGCCAGCACATCGATACCCCAGTATCAAACCGTAACAAGTCAAAATTCAATGTTTTGAGATAATTGCATTTAAAAAATTACAGACATAAAAATTCTGTTAGACTGATTCTGTTTTATTTAAGCAAAGTTTTAAACAAGCTTATTAACATTAAATAACCTGATTCAAATATAGCATTGTTAATTTTTTTTTTTTTAAATCACGAGCGCCGTAAATTGTAATTTGATTCTAGTTTTTACGTTATTGCATTGGAAAATAGAGCATAATAAAAACATATATTATAACATGTATCCAAAAATCATAATAAGGCGTTTATTATGAATTTGGACAAGATTACAAAAAATTAACAAAAATACTAATTTCGGAATCCAATAAAATTTTAAAAATAAGATTCTTCGCTTTCGGACTCTGTCTCTAGAGTTGCTGTTGTTTGAAGTTATTAAACTTTCATAAAAGGGCCACACTGTAAAAAAAAAAAATGTAAAATTTACACAATCATTCACTGGCAATTTTGTGACTTTAAATTTACACATTAATGCTTTTTTTACAGAATTCAGTAATGAAACATTCGCGTGTATGTAAAATTACATTTTGTATTGTAATATTACATTTCAATGAAAATTTTTAAAAAATGACTATGTAATTTTTAAAGCAACATATGTAAAATCTATACACATAAAAACGTAATTCGTACATGCCAAATGTTTTTTTAATACTACTCATCTCTGTAAAATTTACATATTTTTAATGTAAATATTACATAATATTTTCTTTGGATTTACATATCTAATGTAATTTATACGTATGAAATGTAATTACTTCAATCATATGTGAAATCTACATAAAGAAATGTGTAACTGAATACCTCAATGACAATTTATAACAATGCAAAATTTATATGTAAGTTACCACAGCCCATATAGCTGAGGTTGCATTTCCCAGGCTTATACCCGACACCGGAATACTAAACATATAAAAACTGTACTTCATATAATTTTCTCAGTCTGATGTAACCTTTCAACTTAATATATTCAAATGTAATAATATTTACGTAAACTGTAACTTGTGACTAAATAAAAAGATTAGCGAATATAATCTTTAAAACTCACAAATAAATCTTTTTAAAAACCCTTCCGCGAACCTCACTCATATAACTGGCGCAGTGTTAAAGGATTCTCCGGGCGATTTCCGCGTATAGTGAAACCGCGTTCGTTTTCCAACGATTAACCGGATACCGGAAGGTTGAAGATTGAAGAAAGAAGACATCCCGTGCCGATCCAGGTTCATCCGCATCCACGAGCGAACATCGTAGAAGCAGAACCAGGCCCTGACGAACACAGAGCAGCAGGAGACAGCACGACCCATGGACAAAGTCTTCATTCTTTTATTGTGAGTTGCACATGTCTCATAGAAATCAGTACCATTCAGACTCAGATTCTGATTTAGAATTAAATAATAATAAAAATAACTCATCTGACTCAGAACCAGAATTTCCTTATCATATAACTTTTAGTCCAAATTTAAATAAGAAAAAACCTTTAAAAATGGACCAACAACAAGCTCAAACTCAAGTAGCATCGCCACCAGTACCCCCACCAAAACTTGAAAAAATTTACCTAGATATGATTCCCGAATTCCATGGCGATAGTAAGCTATTATCCAGATTTTTGGAAATATGCGAAAAACTTGTTAACAAATTTTACAATTTGGTTGACGAAACGGATTTCCAGAATGAATTTTTAATGTCAAGTATTCTCTCGAAAATTAAGGGTGATGCAGCAGTAAATATCGCTAGCACCACTGCCCTGCTTAACACTTATTCTGATAAAAGAGATCTTTACACATTAAATATTGAAATTACCGAGATGAAACAAGGAAACGAAACAGCTTTCGAATTTTACAACCGCGTACAAGATATTCTAAATCTACAAATTTCTTACATAAATAATCGAGTTACTGTAGTAGCTAGACCCGTCCTAATCGAATATTTTAGAAATTATGCTCTCAGAATTCTATTACGTAGACTTAAAGAGCCCCTTGGTACTCTCATGAGGACCAAAGATCCAAAAGACATGAATACTGCTTTAAATATGTTGACTAATGATTTTCAACTCGAAACACATGGTCGTACACACACAAATTTACAACACAAAAATATGTCGCATAATTTTCAACCACCTAAACAAAAACAGAACATACACACCCAATATAGACAAACACAACACCCACAATTGATATACAGACCTACTCCACCCACTAACCAAATTTTCAAACCTATTAATAACCCATACCCTACAAACCAACAATTTAAGAAACCATTCAGTACTCAAAATCCCAATAATCAAATAGCTAAACTCAATAATCAACCCCAACAAAACGTCTTTAGGCCAAATCCTAACTATAAAGCCCCTAAGCCGACGCCTATGAGCATCAGTACTAGGCAGTCGATGACGCCACGCACGACATTTAATCCTTACAGACATCAACAATTCTACCCTTCCCAAAACCGACCTAACTATATAGCAGAAGAAATATTCACTACTGAAATAGATGACATTGTAGAGCAAGATATCGACGATCAAAACGTAGACTATTCCGAGAACGAATTAAACCCCAATTACTATGTCACCGAGCCCGAACAAAATGATCAGGACGAGTTTTTTCCAACACCAGCCTCGGAACAAACATTGAACTTATGAACGTAATCCACAATCACAGTGAATTACCATTCGTAGTTTTTCCCGAACTAAACTTAAAAGCCCTGATTGACACTGGTAGCACGCGTTCATTCATTAATCCAAACGTTGCAAACAAATTTTTCAAAAACGAAATAAAAAATGATCCATTTAAAATTACTACAGCTCACGGAACATCAGTTGAAAATTTTAGTATAGTAATACCGGCATCAAAATTATTCAATTCACCTAATATGTTATTAAAATATCATTTATTCAACTTTCATAAAAATTTCGACATTCTTTTAGGACTAGACAATTTAAAATTATTAAACGCTAGTATCGACCTAGTAAAAGACAAATTAATTACTCCAAATCAAGAAATCAAAATTCATTATCACAAAATTCTGCCAAAATCACATTACATAAAAATTCCTCCTAATTCTGAGAAATTATCTAAACTTTTTGTTCATAATATTGAAAATGGCGAAGTATTTATTCCGGAAACCAAAATAAACGGCATAACTATTCCTGAAGGTTTGGCTACAATACAAAATTATCAAATTGTTTACCCCATTATTAACTCAAATGAAAGAGAAGAAATTATCGACTCTGTTAATTGTGTACAAGTTCACCCTCTAAATAATTTCGAAATTAACAATTTAAATTTTGATCAAGAAACAGGAAAAAATAATTTTGATATGAGTAAAATAAGACTGGACCATATGAACGAGGAAGAAAAGCGCGAGATAAAAAAAACTGCTGACGGAATACTCTGAGATATTTCACTCTGACGATAAGCCACTAACATTCACTAATGAAATAAAACACTCCATACGTACAAAAGACGAAATACCGGTTTACACCAAGACATACAGATATTCCGAAATTCACAGACAAGAAGTACAAACCCAAATTCAAAAAATGCTAGATCAAAATATAATCCGTCCCTCTAACTCCCCATGGTCCTCTCCTATTTGGGTAGTACCCAAAAAACTCGATGCATCCGGCAAGCGTAAATGGCGATTAGTTATAGACTACAGAAAAGTAAACGAAAAGACTATTGACGATAAATACCCCATACCTAATATAACCGACTTACTCGACAAATTAGGTCGTTGCCAATATTTTAGTACACTAGACTTAGCCTCTGGCTTCCACCAAATTGAAATGGATGGAAAAGACATTCAAAAAACTGCCTTTAACACTGACAATGGACACTATGAATTTTTACGGATGCCATTCGGACTAAAGAATGCACCCGCCACTTTTCAAAGAGTCATGGACAACGTACTTCGAGGTTTAGTTAACAAAAATTGTCTTGTATATTTGGATGATGTAATTATATTTAGCACATCACTTCAGGAACATATTCAAAATTTACGAACAGTTTTTAATCGACTAAAACAAGCCAATTTAAAAATACAATTAGACAAATCTGAATTTTTAAGAACTGAAGTAGAGTTTCTCGGACATGTAGTAACCCCAGAAGGCGTAAAACCTAACCCATCCAAGTTGAGCACCATTCAAAATTATCCTATTCCCAAAAATACAACCCAAATAAAAGCATTTTTAGGATTCTTGGGATATTACAGACGTTTTATAAAAAATTTCGCACACTTAACCAAGCCTATGACCAAATGTTTAAAGAAAGACTCCAAAGTAAGGCACAATGACCCCGAGTACATACAATGTTTCAACACTTGCAAAAATCTCTTGATGAACGAACCAATACTGCAATACCCAGACTACAACAAACCATTTAACGTTACTACAGACGCAAGTGACTATGCCATTGGTGCCGTGTTATCACAAGGCCCTATCGGTTCCGACCTTCCTATTGCTTACGCAAGCAGGACGTTGAACGATACCGAACAAAACTACAGTACAACAGAAAAGGAATTACTTGCAGTTGTATGGGCTACGCAATATTTTAGACATTATATTTTTGGTAGAAAGTTCAAAATTATTACAGACCACAAACCACTACAATACCTCCACTCGTTAAAACACCCACATTCAAAATTAATGCGATGGAGAACCAAACTCGAAGACTACGATTATGAAGTAATCTATAAAAAGGGCAAATTAAACACAAACGCAGACGCACTTTCAAGAATCATACCTTCATTCCAAATTATTAAAACTAACGACAATATTTTCGAAAAACCGCAAAATTTAGTACATTGTATTTCACAAGACTTTCAATTAGGAAAAGGATTTGCCAAACAAATTAATGAGCGTTTCAATAGCAAAAATTATCTATTAAACAATAATAATAATCAAAATTTACTAATTCAACCCATTCATAACAATAAATATAAAATATTCCATCTTGTAACAAAATTAGAACATTTTACTGAACCAACACTAGACAACATAGAAGACTGTTTAATTAAATTAAAAAATTATTTAGTACAAAACGATATATTCGAAATCCATATGCCAAAAATTTGTTCAGGGTTAGACAATCATTTCAAGAAATTGAAAACCTATTAAACCAAATTTTTAAAGGAACGCATATTAAAATTGTAATTCATGAATTATTAGAGGAATATAATTATAAAAAATCTTTAAACAAAAATGTAGACGCACTTTCTCGAATTTATTTAAACATAAACACATTAGATACAGGCACTCAAAATGTTTTTGACTACATTGAAAACTTCAACGAAAATTTTAATCCTGATAATGACACACAATCCTTAGTAGTACAACCCGACGAAGACGAGCAAAGAGATCCCGAAACTGACCAAACTATCCATTCAAACACTGAAAATCCTATTATTGGTATAACAATAACCGAATCCCCAGTAAACTTTGGCAAAAATCAACTTTTTATATCCCTTGTAAAACACTCCCCATCTAAACCTAAAATCAAAAAATTTCATATTGACAAAATGAGACTTTACGTTCAAATATCAGAAACAAATTTCGACCAGGATATCATTGATTTTGTAAAACAATACATCACACCTAATGCTAAATATTACCTTTATTTCGAAGATCCAATTTACGAAAGATTTAGTAATACACTGCAAAAATATTTCAAAAATTCAGAAATTAAATTTATTAAAAGCAACACAAAATTAATAGACGTAGAACAAGAGGACGAAATACAACAAGTCATAACCAACTATCACGAAGGGAAAACAAACCACCGTGGAATAAACGAGACACATACACAGATCAAAAAACGATACTATTGGCCGAATCAATTGAAAACCATTACAGACTACATAAACAAATGCGAAGTATGTTTAGCCGCAAAATACGAAAGAAATCCCATTAAACCAAAATTAAATATCACCCCTACTCCTACCAAACCACTAGACACTTTACACGTAGACACACTAACACTAGAAAATGCTAAATTTCTCACCATCATTGATGCTTTCTCCAAATATGCACAAGCATACAGAGTTAGCTCAACAAACGCTATCGAGATCGCAAACAAATTAACACATTTCTTTTCACACCATGGAATACCGAAATTTATCACTTCAGATAACGGACTAGAATTCAAAAATAGTATTGTAAAAGAATTATTAACCCTCCACAAAATTGAAATTCATTTCACCTGCTCTCAAAATCCAAATTCTAACGGTTTAGTTTAACGATTTCATTCCACCCTAGTGGAGCACATTCGCTTATTTAACATGCAAGAAAATTTCAAAAATAATTCAATTGACGAAAAAGTTCAGTATGCACTTTTGGCATATAATAATACAAACCATAGTACAACAAATTTAAAACCGATCGAGATTATTAACGGACATTTAGAAACAAATTCACCCCTTGATATAGAACTAGAGAACAAATAACCCAAGATTATGTTCAAAACCACAAAGAAAAGACTAAACTAGTATACAAAAATATTAATAACAAATTACAAGAGAATAAAACAAAAACAATTAATAAAATAAACGAAAATCGCGAAGAACTCCCAGATATTCCAAAAACAATTTACGTAAAAAATAAACAGAAAGTCAATAAAACAAAAAATTCAAAATTTAAAAAAGAGAAGATTAAAACAGTTAATAAAGATTTGAAAACAGCCGAAATTGACACAGAAAATAATGACAAAAAGCAAACTAAAATCCACCTTTCAAATATTAAAAGACCACGGAAAATAATTAATAAAAACCCCGCAATTCCAGGTCCATCTACTTCCCGTGCTCACACGGAATAGATGTGAAGAATATTACCCTCAATCCAGGACTTTTGACTATTAATCTTGGACCAGCAAAACTACAAAGAACACAACACACATTTGTACACTATTACGATCTACATCCACTTAAAACACAATATGAAAACTTGAATAAACAATACAAAAACCTTATAGCAACATTAAACACAGGCGAAATAACTACGAAAGACTTCGAAAATAATAACAAAATTATAGATTATCTAAAGAACAACATCAATGAAAAATTCAGCCATTTATCCACTCATAATCGGATAAGACGAGGTATAGTCAATGGTTTAGGAACAATCGTAAAAGCTATTACAGGAAATTTGGATGACGAAGATAACAAAACATACACCAAAATTCTAAATCACCTGCAAGAAAATCAATTTAAATTAAATAACCAAATTAAACATCAATACTCTGTTAGTCACCAAATAATAGAATATTTTAACAAGACTGTCGACACTATCAAACAAAACGAAGTCATTCTAAAATCAAAAATTGAACAACTCATACATTTGGCTATTGGCGGAACAAAAAATGACGACAAATTATTTATTAAAGATATTTATAATCAATTGAACACCCTGTATACACTAACATTCAACACTCTTCAAGACATCGAAAATTCTCTCACATTTTGTAAACTTCACACTATACACCCCAGTATAATCAAAACACATGACCTTTATGAGGAATTAAACAAAATTTCAAAATATTACAATGATGAGTTACCATTTGAAATAAATTTAGAAAACGTTTCAGAAATTGAAAATTTACTCTGTTAATTGTAAAATACAAGACAACAAAATTCTATATTTTATTGAAATCCCAATAAATTATGAAACACATTTCGACTTAATTCATTTAATTTCAACCCCTACTAAGCACAACTCTAATTTCTTTACTATTATATCCAATCATAATTATATTCTGAAGTCTGAAACTGGTCAAATAAGATCTCTATGTGGTACGTGTACCCGCAACAAAAGAAACATTTTCCAATGTCCTAATAAAATCAAGGAAATAATCGAAAATTCTTGCGAGACGAACTTCTTGAGGAAAAACACCGTCGAAAATTGTCATTTCGTCAAACTAGAAATAAAGAATAACCATCTCGAATATTTAGAAGAAATCAACCAATATTTGGCCATAATTCCGCACCCCGAAAAAGTAGAAAGTAAATGCAGTCACGCCGACAATATAAGAAATCTTCAAGGCATACTTCTCATCAAAGAAGATGGATGTAAACTGCGAATTCAAAACAAAGAACTCGACTTCAAACATGGTACATTTGGTAAACCCATAGTAATCGAAAACTACAAAATTAATTTCAACAACACACAAATCCCCAAAACTACAATTGAATTGAACAGCATCTCCGATCTCAGACCAATAAACAAGCTAGAAGACACCCTGTACGACGAAATAACACCATATGAAGAAGATGACATCAAATACCCAGTTTTGGCATTATATGTTATAATCATTATTGTCGCTATTATTTCTGTCATAGTTTACCTAAAAAGGAAACTCCAAGTCATCCGCTCGAGAAGAAATCAACCCACGGCCAGAGACATTGAACTCCATCAAACAACTTCAACCCCCACGTCGCCGTTGAAGCTTCCTGACGAGGCCAGATTCTAAGGAGGGAGGAGTTACCACAGCCCATATAGCTGAGGTTGCATTTCCCAGGCTTATACCCGACACCGGAATACTAAACATATAAAAACTGTACTTCATATAATTTTCTCAGTCTGATGTAACCTTTCAACTTAATATATTCAAATGTAATAATATTTACGTAAACTGTAACTTGTGACTAAATAAAAAGATTAGCGAATATAATCTTTAAAACTCACAAATAAATCTTTTTAAAAACCCTTCCGCGAACCTCACTCATATAACTTGTATGTATAGTCATATATTTATATTATTTTATGTATATATTCTTTTAAATTATTACACATTGTATTTCTGACGTGCCAAATATCTTGTAAGATCGACTGGTTAAATAAATATTATTATTATTATTATTATTATTATTATTATTATTATTATAATTAGTACAGACCAAATATTTATTTAATACTACTCATCTGTAAACTTAACATACCATCTGTAAAATTTACATACTTAAATTGTAGTATTTATTTTAATTTACTTTGCCAAAGTACGAATTTAATCGATATACTAATAATCTTCTTGTACTTACCTATTTTAATATTTAGACATTGGAATGCTGTAATAAATAAAGTAAAAAAAAAAATCTTTGTGACCTATAGTAAAAAATATATTTGATTTAATACTATTAATACATTTTACATAATTTATACAAGCATAATTTTAAACTTAAATTCGGTGCATTACGGCGGAATATAAATACAAATGCATGTCAATATGCCATTACGACAGGCAGTATAAGAAGAGGAAATAGCTCCGGACCAATGTACAGGTATTATTTTTGATGGTTTTTTTTTTAAGTATCTCGAGTAATATTAACGATAAAGCAAAACCGTTTACACATTCGAACGTCAATTTTTTGAGAAAAGTTTAATAGTTACCACCACAGGAATTTTCTATCTTTACTTGTTTTCTTTTTTCAATTTTTCATCCTAATAAATTAATAATTTATGTTTTATTCATGTTTAAAACTCAAGAATATAGACTTGTTAATATCAAATTAAAATTTTCGTGGTAACTATTAAACTTTTCTTGAAAAGTTGACCCTGGAATGTGCAAACGGTTTTGCTCTATTGTCAATGTTAACCGAGATACCTTAAAATTTTTTTTTTAGCAAATATCGTTGTAAGAATTCAAAAAAGCACTTATTTCTTTAAAGTAAGCCAAGTTAAAAATGTAATAAAACGCAAATGTTTGTTTAAGTGCTTCATGAAATGATTTTGACCAATTATTCATATTTATGCACTCCACGAATATATAGTAATTTTTTTCTCCTCGTACATCTAAATAAACAAGTCGATTATAAAAAGAGGTCGTATTCCTCTGGATCTACTTGATGGAATCCAACTAAAACTTGATTAATCATTCAAGTAGTATCTATGTCCACAGATGTACAAGTAGACAGATATAGCGATTAAAGTAAAAGGTTCATATTGAACTTCAAACAATATGTAGAATTACATGAAATTATACCTTAAATTTTACAAAATTTATATTTACCAAAACTTAAAATACAGAGGCTGCCACATGGTGGGTCGACGTCATCCAAAGTTTTTCCTTCCTAAAATAAAAATAATAATAAATTACACACTTATAAAGTCGTATAATTGAATATTTGTTTAGTTTATGTATGCAATGTTTTTTTTTTAAATACATATATCGGGAGATTTAAAACGAGGAAATTAATTTAAACCCAAATACTTTGTTATACTCGTACACTGACCATGGAATATATATTTTTTAAATTAATTAATACCACTATATTGCACTAATAATGAAAACTTAATTTTAGTACTCGAAATACTTCAATTAAGTAATAATATAAATTATTATTTCTATTTAATATTAAAAAGCTTTCCACCGGTAGAAAAAAAAACATCCACATAAAATATACGAATTTTTAACATAATTTTTCTTGTTCCGTGTTTTATATTATCCAATAGTAATAACTAACTATGAATTTATTTCCTCAAATTGTGAAATACCTGTACGCATAAATTAAAGTACCAAGTAAGTTTAACCAAATCATAGTAAAGAAAAATCATTTCATAAAATAGGATGGGAAACAGTGGCATGCCATAAGTACTAATTTTCCATACTATTTCTTGTCCAATTTCTTTAGACACACTTACCTCGTAAAATTTTACAACGTAGTCTAATTTCTCTTGAAAATATTTTGCAACAATTCGTATTACTTCAAGAGACATTTTTTTCAGATTCCTCCTCCTCATCTAATGAGATTTCACTCATTTTTTTTTTTTTTTAGTATGGTAAAATTAATTATCTTCTTTCGTTTTTTGACTAAATTTTCGAGTAAAATATTAATAGAGTGGCCCATTAATTTTTCATAATGCCAATATAAATATTTATCAATAAAAATAATGGGCCACTCTTTCTTTATATTTCCAACAGATCTTCATTAATAAATTTTCTTTGTGCAGCATATGTGGCATCTAACTTTTGAATTATTATTTCTTCCTCTTCTTTTGATAAAGTATCAATTTTTTGAGCAATTTGTTACAAATAAAGAGTTATTCCTTAAATTGTCACCTCATTTTCTCCAGAAGGATCGGAAGATCGGGTTGCCTATTTGTACAACCTGCCCTAGCGGAAGATACAAGTTTTCTTCGTTTTAGTGGTTGCTGGTTGGATTATTTCACTAGAAAAACCAGGGATTTGTTAACTACTGGATGGAGCAAGTGTATATTGATACATGTATTTCTTGTGTACCCGGCTAGATTAAGAGAGAACACAGGAAGTGTGAGTGAGAAAGATATAGATAATTCCACTTTAGACAAGAGAATTTCACATATGTCAAGTTCACGTCAAAAATTAATTGTGTTTAAGTATATTTGATCATGAAACGTGAAATAAGTACGAATACTACCAACGCAACGCTAAATTAGAACACATATAAGAATATGTCATGTTCATTTGACAAATTATTTTTTAGAAGAAATCATAATTTTAAGCATAACTTACTAATGAAACGACACAGCACTGTCCATCACATATTTTGATACACAATTTTCAACACAACACCTTCGAACCATTGTCATATATTAAAATAGTTATATTTCAATGATGATATCAAGAATAACCTAAAATCTGTCAAACCTGTCAAACAAAAAATTTGACAAGTAACGGAAACAAAGACAACAAATCGGAATTATGTATGACTTTCTCTGTCGATCTGGCCGGGTACATGGTAAAGATTCACTCGCTCCATCCAGTAGTTAACAAATCCCTGAGAAAAACCCTTTTTAATGTGCGGTCTATTGAGATAGTTGTTTCGGTCTTGAAGTTTTTGGAACGTTGAATGCGTACCGCCCCCCAAAACAATGTTATCATCGTCTACATCTTTAAAAGTATCCGGGTATTTATCGATAATTTTACGCGCCATTATTTTCATACATTTAGAAGGGATCACATGTTTAATTTTTCTAATTTTTTTTACAACTGCATCAATTACAGCAGTTACTACTTTTTTTATTATTTTTTACTACTTTTTCACACTCTTTCATTAAATCTACGTCAAATGCAGTGGCGGCTCGTGGTATTTACTAATTAAATTTATTTAGAAATCCGATTTGCTCACTAACAATTCGCCGTTCAAAAGACGTAAAGGCGTATCTCATTTTTTACAAGTTTACAGTAGAGCAGTTTAAAGAAAAGTGACGCTCTCATTTTCTCGATAAGTTGAACACGATTGATTATAATGTACTTCATTTACCACTTTTATAATTGATAATCACTACAAGTATGACAAATCGTTGCTGACTTCATTATTATTATTATTTTTTGACATTTATATGAGATACGTCTTTACGTTTTGCTTATAACAAAAGTTGTACCCTGATTTACCGAGATACGTCTTCTCAAATTAAAAAGTAAATAGGTTTTAAAGTCAAAATTCGGTATAAAAATTTAACACACAAAATGTAATTATTTTAATAATATATTTTGTAAGCAACAAAAGACAAAAATGATAACATTTTGTTGTCTAAAATGACATTTTTTTTTACAAAATCTTAAAATAAAGTAAGGACAGGTAAACCAAACAAAAATAAAATAACATGAGATACAAAATTATTATTCACTTCTTAACTAAAAAAATGTACTTGGTAAAAAGAACTAAAAATACCCTTGGTAAAAAAAAAACTGAACTATAAGCGTTGCGATCTAAAACACTTTATTCAGTCGCATGAGGCAAAGACTTATAAAATTGCACGTGTTCAGGTAGCTTGATTACCGGGGTGTTACCTGAGCAAAGATCCATTAAATCATTGTACTTCAACAGTGATATTGGCCGAGGCCTCTTATTCAAATTATTAAGCTGTGTTGTCAGCACAGATGTATTTTGTCGCTTTAATGTCAATGATCGATAATTTTCATCCAAGTGGCTCGTTTTAAAAAATATTTTAGCCAAGTCATTTTTTTTTACCTTGAATTCTACCATGTCTGTCCACTTAAAAGCATTTCCTTCTTCGTCGATTCGAATTGTACGCACTCTAAGATCTTCACTAAACTTTTTAAAGTCTAAGAAATCATTAAAGCCTAAGGAATACACTTCGTAGGGTTTTGCGTGTCTTGCAAGACGAAAAACTGGTAGAAGTTGAGATGGCACAAACAAGTCACCTGCCTTTTTAAGTGCGTACGAAATGGCACTATGTGCCGAATCGCCTTCACTTTGACCGTGATTAGTGGTAAAGAAACGAAGGCTAATTTCTTGGACGTGTTTTAGTTGCAATACACTATACAAGAGAGCTCCTGCTACGATGGAATTGCGATTTTGTCCTCCGCAACCATCTGTGAATAAATCGGCGGAATGAACTTCTTTTTCGTCGTACTTTTGCAGCGTTTTAAACAGTGCTGTTGAAATTTCAGAAGCGCCTCGTCCACTGTCAGACTCGTTCCACGTAAAACAATAGCAGTCTCGAGAAGCTATATCATAAAAAGTTAAATTGTAGACAGAAAACCTTCTTTTATAAAAAATAGCACCATCGTTAGATATGGGTAAGTAAATTACCTGTTGAAGATCAAAACACATACAAAGCAAATTGTGATCATTTTGGGCGGCAACCTTAGAAGAGTTTTTGATAGCACGTACAGCTTCTTTGGAATTTGTGTGCGCGTCAAAAATATCTTGCATTTTCAATTTCGTTTCTACAGATCCTTCGTGGGAAGTTTTACACAAACCGCACTGGTCTTTCTTTGGTCTGTGAAATGAGAGGTTCATACTTTTGAAAACTGTTCGGTATGTTGTGAAACACGGTTTTTGGGTGTTGTGTTCCAACTCATCTAAAAGCATAGTATACATTTTTTGTAATGTAAGTATTCTCGGGTGCTATCTTTTCGACAGTAATGTGACTCCACTCTTTGAAATCGACTAATGTGATCCTGAATCAGTTTCCTGTTAGCTTCACCACGGCGATCCTTTTGGATTACACCAGTACTTTGAATTTTTTCAAGTGCTGTTCGAATGGTTTTTTCGCTGACACTTAACGTGTTCATGAATAATCTGCGACACAATTTGAGTGTGTTTCCTTCCAATGGAAGAAAAAAGATATTTGTATTTTGACGTCTAGATTCTTTTTTACCTGTCGTGCTTGATTTTTTGGGTACCTGTTTAACGTATCTCGCAATAAATTCCCGTTGTAGTTGGATGTCACTTAAGTTGTAAAAGTCTTGCCATGTACCTTGCCTACATTCTTCACTGAACTTACCACAAAGCCTACCACCTTTTTTACACCATTCAGTATTGCACATTGGACCTAGTGCCCGTCCCTTAACAGTTTTTTTTTTGTAGCCACTGAAACGTATTCAGCACCACTGCGACGTAAAGCCTGAGCCACTTTCTTCTTGTTGATTCTGGCGATTTTCTCAGGTTCATATTCCCTTGGAGCCCCCTCCACTTGAAAATCTTCGGGATTCCTTTTCTTATTATCTATAATTTTCTTCGTCTTACGCTGCCGTTTATTACGCGAATTTATGGTAGAGTCTTCACTTTCAATGTCACTGATGCGATGAGTGTCACACGTAGGTAATTCCTCAATGACAAAATGATCCCAGCAGAAAAGGATTGAGCATCGAAAACAGGAACTAAAAACCTCTCTTTTGCAGCGACGAACTTCGCATGACTGGACATAAGTGAGATCTTCTCGATTACTTAGTTCAATATTTGCAAACGGATCATCTTCATCTAAATCATGGCGATATAGTAAGTCAAAGTTTTGAATCTTAAACTCTTAAGATAACATTGCCGACTCAGCTGATGTCTCCCCGTGTTCAAAGTCTCTTAGAGACACTGCAATAGTATCATTATTCACACAATTTGTAGTTTCTTCTATTAATTTATCAAATGGTTTATCGTCATCATCAATGGTTTTCAAATAGCTTATTGTTTTTTGAGCTATTTTGCTTAAAGGTTCATTATCGTCACTGGAACTTGTCCCTGATAGATAATTTTCTTCTTCTGTCGTAATTATTGTCCCAAAATACCATTTGCATATATACCGCATTTTTACAT
This sequence comes from Ophonus ardosiacus, assembly GCA_943142095.1. Lineage (NCBI taxonomy): Eukaryota > Metazoa > Arthropoda > Insecta > Coleoptera > Carabidae > Ophonus > Ophonus ardosiacus. The sequence goes on along the minus strand of OW964837.1, from coordinate 27,969,647 downwards.
GGGTGCCAACTTCAAATTTAACATTGTTTTCAACTGTTTTTAATTCACTGGTGCATACACAGTTTACAGAACCATCGTTCCATTTCACCAAAACATCCATTTTCTAAGAAAATTATAAAAAATTAATAAAGATTCATTAATTTAAAAGTTTTACTTACATTTGTTGTAATATTAAGTGCTGTCATTGTTTGGCAAATAATTTACTTAGGTACTAACACTCGACCGCTAGCATCTTAGAACAACGAATGACCCGCCCTTCCTTCGTCTTATGTCCATTTAAAAATATATGATTTAGAGGCGTATCTCAAGATACGCTTATACGTTAAAATATGTTCATTAAATATTTGACATACGCCTGATACATAGAATTCCGTAAAATTTAAACGGAGTTAGATTGAGATACGCCTCTTATTCACAACACGGGGAACACGGGTATCTGTTTAAAGGCGTATCTAACTCATTTTAGCCAAATTTTGAGATACGCTTTTACGTTTTGTCAACGGCGAATTTTAATATTAATTATCAACAAGAATATAAATACAATAGAAAAAACTATAAGAAGTCCTCCAAAAACAAAAGATGACGATACAAAAATATATTAAAATAGAAGGAAGTAGAAGTAACAAGATAAGAATAAGCAGTAGAATTGGAATATTGCAGTATTATGCATACACGCTTTCCACAACGCAAATTATGTACGACTGAGACTGAGGTGCTTTGTCGTCAGCTTTGTGCTACTTGCTCTTGTTACGCGAAACGCGAGGTACGAGGTGCTCCGAGTACGTGCGATTCTTTCCGAATCACAACGGGGGCTAGCCACCTCTGCGCCTCTCTCACTCAGATATTGGGATTATTTTTATGAATTAATTTACAAGCTTGAAAAATAAGCAAAACATTCATGTGGAAATTAAAATATCAGGTAATAAAAATTTCGGATTGCAGTCACAAAATTCTCGGGTCGACCGGTTTCGAGCTCCACATGAGCCTTCCTCAGGAGCTGAACAATATTTACAATAAACATTACAATTTAACAATCAGAAATAACAAAAAAAATTAAATTACTTACATGAGAATTATGAAAATTTTAGATACATGGCATAACAAAATATATGAAAAAAATGAAAACGTAAGTGCAACATAAAGCACATGGATTTCGTCAAAAGATAAAAGAATAAATTATATAAAACATTTTATAAAAAACTAAGAACAAAAGTTCTGCGTGAACCACACCCATGGAACTACTTAAGTAAAGTATTAGCATGTTAAGACAGTTACTAAAATCAAGGTTTTTTATTGTTTAATTAAGTAAAATATTTTAAATTTATTTTAGTGTTTTTAAAAAAAAAAAAATATTTTTAAGGATTAGAAAAATGTATTTTATGATTAAGTTTTATCCTTATTTATTAAGCTATGTTTTAAGATGGTGTATATTTTACTAATGTACATAGTATCAGTCCTAAAATTAACATTATTTTTATCCTGCTGTACGTGCAGCATTTCTAGTGTCAACCGTTTATTAAGATTTTTTTCCCTGTCAAGTATTTTTGTTTCATTAAATTTAAACTCGTGATTATTTTTTTTATATAGCATGGTCTACCAGAGCGCATTTCTCCGTTACTTGTTTTGTTCTTTAGATAACGTTTTGTTTGTCCCATATATTGGGCCACACAATCATTACAAGGTATTTTGTAGACCACGCCAGGTTGATATTCAGTTGCAATTTTGTTCTTTAGTTTCGTGAATAAATTTCCAATAGTTTTTGCTTGTTTGAAACCAACGCCTACATTTAAATTTCGCGCAAATTATATTATCTCGATTGATAATTAATAAAAATATATTTTATTTTGAGCAGAGCTCTTTACATACATGTAAATATAAGAGAACGAACATTTGTTTCCCTCTACATCGGCTTTTATACTATTTTATAGGTAAATATGCTGTATCAGCTATTCTTAAGGAAAGTTTACATGATGTCACTGAAGGTGTTATGAGTAAGAACAATATTATTGTAAGTTTACATAGAGGGCACGTATATAATTCCTCCTCACCAAGATCTTGCAATATTATTGTTTTTAAGATATGGGATTTAATTCTATTCCTTTATTTTCAACATTTTTCTTATATCTAAACATTTGTTTTTTCTTAATAATTATTTTTATTACTATTGTTAGTATCATAATTATAATTATACTATATATGGACGAGTTTCTTTATTCAGCAACAATTAATGCGCTGAATTCCATCAGCAATTGAAAATGACGTCACGATGAATAACTGATGTATCCGATGGATAGCCGCTGCGACCGAATAAAGAAACGAGTTGCTGAAAAGTGCGATGAATCTCCTAACCTTAAATATCAACTGACAGTTAACCACCACACCAGTTAACAGATATGGAAACTTTTATAGTTAAAAATGTGGTTAAAAGGACCGTCGCTGTATTGCAATCATCAGATTCTTCATCGAACAATGAAGAATCTGATAACAGCAATAACAGCAGTGATGTGGAATTCATAATTATAATAAAAATATCTACCTCTATAACCATCTACTTTCCGTTGTGAACGAGATATGTTTTTCTTTTTATTTGAATCATGCATTTTTTCTATAATCTTATACCTTCAACCATGAAACAAACGCAAATGTCAAAAATATAACCCAAAACATTTCGTTAGACACCTCCACTACCGATCCATCGGAAATCGTAAAATCCATCGGTAGTCAAAGCCGATGCATGCGATGAATTTACGATGGATAGTGCGCGGTAATTAGAAACGGTATGATGAATTTCATCTGCAATTCAGCAGTGAATAAAGAAACGGTTTGATGAATTTACGATTAATGCGCACTACTCATCGGTGAATAAAGAAACTCGCCTTATTATATAAGAATGATGATTGGATTCTTGTGAATTAATATTTTTTATTAAATGTAGTTCTTTTGAAGTTTCTTTAAATCTATTAATTTTGTTCAAATTAACAGTTCCATTGATTTTTATTTGGTTATTTTCCAAATTAATGTTATTGAATTGTAATTCTTTATATGACTGACTTATTATATTGAATGTATTTCTATTTATTTGACATTCTTTACTTAATTTAAATTTGTAAATTCCTTTTATTTCTTCTTGTTTATTTTCAAATTTGCAGTTTATATGAATTTTTTGTTTTTGAGGACTAATGATAATTAGATCGTTTGTATTTTGTATTTGTTCCAAAGTATTATCTATTTGAAGTTGGTGATAATCGCATTCATCAATCTTTTGTTTATTAATAATGTTATTTTGACAATTACTTAACTTAAGGTATTGGGTATTACACATATATATTTTATTAAGGTTTACACAATCATTAAGTAAATAATGAATATTATTATAGAAGTACAGATTTTGTTGTTCGTTTATCAGTATCAAGTTCTGATTGAAATACGTAGGTAAAGGGGTAAATTGATATATAGGGTAGGTGTTTTGTGTAAATATTGGTAGTGTTAGAATGGTATGTAATATTTTGTTATCTAAGTTACAGTGAGTTTTTATTAACTCATTTATATTCCAAATATTTTCATCTAAACTCAATTTCTTTAGGCTTTCTATTGATATGATAACGGGATCTAGCTTATGAATTGAACAGAAAGTTAAGCTTACTTCTAATTGTTTAACTATATTGTTTAAGTTTGTTATTAATGATGTTAACTCGTGGAATTGCATTTTAATTTCTACTGTTCCTTCCCAGTTTGCCTTATCTTTTAATATTTGTGAAACGGAGTTTAGTCTATCTTGCAATATTTTTTCATTATGCTCTACATTTTCTAGTTGTTTGTTAAAATGATTCGTCATGTTTTTCACATACTGAATGTTTTGTATGTTTTGTCCTTGTAAGGTGTTTTGGTTGAATTTGATCTGTTCAAATAATCTCATGTATCTTTCGTCGTCAGATGCGTCAAGATTGCCAGATATGCTTTTTATTATGCTACCTAGTCCGTTTATTAACCCTCTTTTACTTCTTTTGTTATTAAAGAATACTTTTTGAATTTGTTCGTTTAAATCGTTATAATTATATTCTAACATGTGTATTTGATTTTCAAATAGGTTTCTGTGTGTTTTTATTTTATTTAGAATAATTGTTTTTGCTGATGTTAATTTTTCATATTCTGTAAGAAGAGTGCTGATGTTGTAATTAATGTATATTAATTTCTCGGATTCTTTTATTTTGCAACTTCCTAATTCTATTAAGTGAAATCCATTGTTATGTGATATATCTTGAAGTTGTCCCAATACTCTGTAACAGATTTTATTGTTTAATTTTATCTATTCGTATATTCTTTAGTCCGTGTTTATTTTTAATTTCTATTTTTCCTAATATGGGGTCATATTTTTCTACTTTTATTTTCTTGAATAATGGTTTTTTAAATTTGCTTATTCTTCTCACTCCTTGTTTAATATATACTTGGTCTTTTATTTTTAATGGGTTATCATTTTCTTGATTTCTTTTTATCTTTTCTTTGTTGATTCTATTAGTTAATAATTTATTTAAATCTATTTGTTCTTGTCTATAATTTTGAATAATTTCATCTTGAATCAAGGGTATTGTTTTAAATGGTATTTCGTTATTTTTTCCGTACAATATTTCATTGGGTGTTAATTTTGTAATGCTATGTTTCGTATTGTTGTAGGCTAATATTACTAGTTCTAATTGTTCAAGTAATGTTTTTTCTTTGAATTTTGTGGAGTTATTTATAAGTCTTAGATGTTCTATTAATGTGGAATGGAGTCTTTCTATGGCGTTAATTTTGGGCTTATTTACGCATATTACATGACTGTCTATATTATATACTTTGAATAATTCTTGTATCATGTTATTTTTGAATTCTGTTCCTTGATCGAATATAATTTTGTCTGGTACTTTAAATGTTTGAAAGTATTTGATTAAATGATTTAAAACATTTCTCGCATTTTTCTCTGGTAGATGGCATATTTGTGCATGTTTAGAAAATTGATCGAATATGGTTAAGAAATTTTGTTTGTTTAGAGATATCGTGTCGATATTTATTATTTCAAATGGTTTTGTAGGTGTTGGGGTTAAATTGTCTATAGCAATTATAGGTTTTCTATCATATTTATTTAGTTTGCAAGTTTCACATCGATTGTTATATTCAGTAATGTCTTTTATCATGTTCGGCCAGAAATATTTTTCTTTTAGTGAGTTAATTGTTGCTATTATTCCCCTATGGTTTGTAAGTCCATTGTGAAATTTGTGAATAATTTCTAGTTGTTCATCAGTATTTTCTATGTCGTCTACTAATTTATTACAGGCTATTATATTTATTGTATTGATTTCAAAATTTTCTTGGAGTATTTTCGAAAAGGTTAGATCTAATTTTTCTTCGAATATTGCGTAATATTTTATTTTTGGAACTATATAATTTTTAATGAAGTTTATTATTTCTTCTTGAAGGTTATTTTTGTTGAATTTACATATTATCCTTAATTTCTTTTGTTTGAATATTTTTTTTATTTCTAAATCTGTCTCTAAATTATGGGTTGTCATTATTAATTGATTGTCTGCAATATTTAATCTATTTTCTACAAATTTAAGGCCGTTTACTAAATTTTCTTGATCTGAGTGTACCGTGTTTCTATTACTATCGGAATCTGAATTTTCTGATTCTAAATTATTATTTTCTGGTAGTGTATATATGTTTATTTGTATATTTGAATCTTCAAATATTTTTAGTATTTTTTCTTGTACTTTAGTCCATTCAAGTTTGTCTTTTCCACATCCAATTTTGGGTAGATTTATTTCATTTATTTCGTTCAGTATTAGGTAATCTCTTAATTCTTTTAACGGTCTGTCTAAAGTTTTTATTGTCGGTTTGTCGCTATGTTCTAGTTTTGTGATTAGGTGAATTATTGTTTTATTGTGTTGATTTTGGATAATTATATTTTTGTTTTCCATGTCTTGTTTACTACAGTATTCTTTACTGTTGTACATTTCATTAATTTGTTTAGCTAATCCTTGGGACATTTTAATATTTTTTGAAATACAATGTGCAAAAATTTTTGTTTCAGTTACGTCTCCAATTTTTTCTATTATTTGAGATTTTAATTTTTGTCTAGAGAGATTATCTGCAATTACGTTCATTTTTCCTTGTAAATAATTTATTTCAAAATTGTATTCATTAAGTTCTATTTTCCATCTCATTAATTTTTGATTTGGATTTTTCATATTAAATAACCATACTAACGGTTTATGGTCGGTTTTTATGACAAATTTTCTACCGTATAGATATGTTCTGAATTTTTTTATGGATTGGACTATAGCTAACAATTCTTTTTCTATTGTGCTGTAATTTTGTTCCGCGGTATTAAGTGTTCTTGAGAAAAATGCTATGGGCATTTCTTTTCCGTTTTCATTTTTTTGTAATAGTACTGATCCTAATGCATAGTCAGAAGCGTCAGTTGTTAATATAAATTCTTTGTTAAAATTTGCGAATTGTAATATTGGAGATGTGGTTAATATTTGTTTGCATTCTTCGAAACATTTTCTGTAATTTTCATTATAAATATCTATTGTTTGTCCATTTTTTAAACATCGTGTAAAAGGTTTAGTAATTTTTGCGAAGTTAGGTATAAATTTTCTGTACCATCCTATGGTTCCAAGAAATTGTTTAATTTCTTTCTTTGTTTTCGGAATATTTAAATTTCTAATAGTTTCTACTTTGGAGGGGTCAGTTTTTAAGCCGTCTTGTGTAATTATATATCCTAAATAATTTGTTGAACTTTTTAAGAATTCGGATTTGTCTATTTGTACTTTCAGATTGGCTTTTCGTAATTTTTCGAAAACTAATTTAATATTTTCTAAATGCTGTTCTAATGTTTCTCCAAATATGATTATGTCGTCTAGGTATACTAGGCAGACTTTATTTACTAACTCTCCTAATGCAATGTTAATCATGCGTTGGAATGTTGCTGGGGCATTTTTTAATCCAAATGGCATTCGAGTGAATTCATAATGGCCTGAAGGTGTTGAAAACGCCGTTTTTTTCTATGTCTTTTTTATTCATTGTTATTTGGTGGAATCCTGAGTGTAAGTCTAGTGTAGTAAAGTATTTAGAATGTCCTATATGGTCTAGTAGTGTGTCAATATTGGGTATGGGATATTTATCATCTTTAGTTTTTGTATTTAATTTTCTAAAGTCAATTACTAACCTAGTTTTTCTTTTGCCAGAAGCATCTTGCTTTTTAGGAACTATCCAAATGGGAGAACTCCAGGGTGAATAAGATTTTTGAATTACTTTTTCTTGTAATAAATTTTGAATATGTTCTTCAATGTCTTTTTCATAAATTTGAGGAAGTCTGTAATTTTTTGTGTAAATTGGTGTGTCGTCATCCAGAATTATTTTATGCTCAATAATGTTTGTACTTGATAATCGTACATTTTTGTTTGGAAAAAGATCTGTATAATTTTTTAGATTGTTTACTTTTTGTTTCTCAAGAGTATTCATGTGTTTATTTCTTATTTCAATATTATTTATTTCTTTGTCAGAATTTTTATTTATTTTTGTTAACTCATAGGTTTTATTTTCCATATTGACTGTGTTTTTTATGAAATCTAAATGTATGTTTAATGTTTTAAATGCTTCTATTCCGAATAATAGATTATAATTTTTGTGAAAATTATAGACATGACATTTTATCGGTTTTTTGTTTAGGTATATTGTTGTAAATTTTGTACATTTTGATTTTCCATTTACTGTTTTAAAAGTTAATATTTCGTCGTAAAGTTTGCAATTTTTTTCTTCTACTAATTTAGGATGTATAAAATTTATTGATGAGCCTGTGTCAAATAGTATTGTAAAGGGTCCTTTTGTTAGGGTAGGTAATTCATTTACTATAGATGACATTACGTATTGTTGTTTGTGTTTATTTGACCTATTTCTAAAAAATTATCTTCGGAGTCATTATTATCATATTCGTTTTCATTTTCGTTATAAAATTCTTCTTCTGTGTCTGGGTCTATTTCGTCAATTTCATCGGATTCTATTTTATAATTTTGTTTCACTGTTTGTGTCGACATGGGTTGTGCTTGTGTGATTCTCGTTTGTTGTGTCATTGGTGTTGGTTTGAAATTTCTTCGTGTCTGTATACCGTTGTAAACATTTTGTCTCGCAAAACTTCTATTTTGTGTAGATTGTGGTTGTGAATGTTGTACTGATTGTACAGGTCTATGTTTCAATTGTATAGGATTACTAGGAAATTGTTGTCCAGGGAATTTTCTGGGTGGTATATAGGAATTTTGACTTGGTCCTACTGATTTTAAAAGTGGTGACTGATGTTTGAAATTGAATTCATTACTTAATAATTGTTCACATTGTTCCAGTGTTTGAGGATTTTTTACAATAAATGCTCCTCTGATTGTCAGTGGTAAAAGTGTTATAAATCTAGCTATTATTACTTTTTGGTTTTCTGTAATAATGGCATTTTTCTGAAGCTGGCTATATTCTGTTAACAATATTTTATTTTTGTATTTAGAGAATTTCTCTGCAAATAATTTTAATGTAAATTCAGAATCGTTTTTGAATCTCAAATCCATTATTTCTAAAATTAATGTTTCAGGGGTACTTTTGTCAGTAAAATTAGTTGTGAGATGTGTTTTTAAATCTTCCCAACTAGTGAATTTATTTTCTGCAAGGAGTTCTGCAGCTTTTGAAACAAGTTTATTTTTTATTAGTCCAAATAGATAAACTTTTTGGAGTTGTGATAATACTACTGTGCTTAATGATGCTATTACATCGTCCACAGCTGATAAAAAGTTATTTAATATTTTTACATTCCCGTCATATTGTGGGATAATGCGGGTTAAATTTTCAATTTCTTGCAAATTGGTTGTAGCCATTGTAATTAATTGTAACCTACTTGGGTTGAGTTTAATAGGGTTTTTGTTTTGTTGTGTGACTGGTAATAATTCCGTGTCACTTAAATGATCTTCAGAGCTACTTGAGTCTGAGTTCATATGTTTGTGTGTGTGGGATTGTGCCGGTCCCTCGATAGATTTATTACTTGTGTTTCACAAGATCTACCCCTTTGTGAAATATACAAAAATCCTTAACTTACAATGGGATTAGTAGTAGTAAAAGATGTGTTACGGACATCACCGGGTTCTTGGGCTCTCTGGTGGAGACGTGATCCAATGGTTTGGAACAGCAAGTCGTCCTTCTCGTTCTGGTCCTTCTACTGCTTAGGTTCTCACCGTGGGTGCTGCTGGAGTCGAGGATGGCCTCTGGCTCAGGTGCCTGCACGTTGAAGACGGTTGGATTGAGAAGCGAAGTTGTAGAATTTCAGTTTCTGCGATGTCGTTTACTCAGGTTTCCCTCGTAAGCACAGCGTTCTCGTGGTTGAGTAGCAAGCTGTTGTCTGTAGACGAGTATTTGCGGAAAGCGGAGTTTTTCTCGGTTTCACAGAGTTTAATTTTGGAGGTGTCGAATAAAGAATTAAAATTCACCACACTTGTATTTACTAAGTGTTTTTCGACTTATCCTACCGACTGCGCCAATTATATTATCTCGATTGATAATTAATAAAAATATATTTTATTTTGAGCAGAGCTCTTTACATACATATAAATATAAGAGAACGAACATTTGCCAAACGTTCTATCAATGGGAAATACCATTTTTTCCCTTTTATAGAAACGCGATATAGTGATATGTTCTGGTCGCATCTATCGACACAACCCATATTTTCATTATATTTTTTTATAATATTTGGTTGTGGTACTGTAATTTGTTTTTTCTCTTTTTGTGAATATCTTTTCACAGTATCGATTGGATTGACGGATGACACATTAGAAGCAATATTTACAACATTATTGTCATTCCATTTGCATATAATAATGCCATCTTCCTTGGTCTTCATAAATTCGCAGGTTCCTCTTGTACATTTTTTCAGAGCGGATGAGTTGCTTACAGGGCATTTTGATGTTCTGTTTTCTCTGATAGTCCCAGTTTCTTTAATTTTTCTCATCTTAAGCTCTTGTAGTAAAGTCATAGAAGTGAAAAAGTTATCGAAGAAAAAATGAAATGAAATGTCGCCCCAAAAATTGTTCAAAACATCAGCGTATTGTAATACTACGCTAGCTCTTAGTCCTAACTCTTTGTACTTTGCAGGTAAGTTAGTAGATATTCCCAGATATGGTTGGAACCACACAATATATCCTAATCTTGTTGTACCTACCCAAAACTTGTAGCCCCATCTGATAGGTTTTCCTCTTATAAATTGCTTGCACGAATGCCGCCCATAATAAGGCACCATAGCCTCGTCAATGCTGTGGTTTTCTTCGAAAGGAGCGTGATTTAAAAATGTTTTTGCCAACTTATCGAATAATGGTCGTACTTTTGCAAATTTATCCGTTTATTCAAATCATTATTATCACAACAATGCAAATTCTTCATAATAAATATGAATCTATCTCTTGATATAGCAGAATAAACTATTTTATTACTTGAATCTTCTGCAGTTTCCCAGTACATTTCCCTTCTAGGAACGGAATTATACCCGCTAAGCAAAAGAAACACTTTATTTCGTCTTCTGTCACGTCAGCAATCAAATCCATATGCGCAGCGTACATATTTGTAAAAGAAACAATCATTTCAATTATATTTTCATTAAAAAATAGCTCGAATAATTCCAATGGAGACAAGTTATTTTTAGGAGTTTGCATCTCTTGCCATGCAGGAAAATCGGGTCTCAAAATATCCTCTTGAATCCACGAAAATGTTTTGACTTTCTTCTTGTCAGGGATTTGCATAGGAACATGTTTTACAAAAGTTGGCAAGGGTAGTTCATCTTCAGAGTCTGTGAATTCTTGTTCGATTTCGGGTTCGACTTCAGTTTCAAATTCGGATTCGGCTTCACCTCGGAGTTGGCCCCCAAGCAAATTATCGATTGTGACACAATCCTCTTCACCGGAATCTTCATCAGTTACGTATTCATTACAATTTTCGGGTGGAAAGACAATAATACTTTCCGGTAATTCAGAAATATCATCTGGATCTTCCAAATGCTCAATGAGCTAATGTAATTTTATAGGTCTTTTGTAGTAGCTGTACATATTTATAGGCTTAGAAAGCTTTTTTTTTGTAAATTAGCGTATTTCAAGCACTTTTAGAATTAAATAACTTCTCTGATAAAAATAAAAGTATTAGCAGTCTATTTTGCTACTGTTCTTTTAAAAGAACATTAAAGTTTGTTGTTTACTGCTACTAAAATCGTACAACAAAATATAACAATTTTGCAATATGTTAGTCTTTAAGGTTATGTTTATAAATATTTTCGAAAAATATTTAAATTAATTTAGTGATAGTATAAAAAAAAACTTACCTCCAATTATCCATGTTTGGCAAAACCAGCCTTTTTAAACTGGGGTTTTCTTAAAACAAACCAGAAATTTCTTCTCAAAATAATATTCACTATGTTTGGCTAACCATATACTATGAACGATAACATACGACATCTATGAATTAAAATGCTGACTAATCATAATATTTAGGAAAAACGACGGACCTTCTAAAAGGACAGTAGCTTTATCTGGGTTAAAGTATGCCCAGTTTGACGCATCATTCGGTAACTACAAATAATTATTATAAAGTAAATACCACCAATAATCATATAAAAAATATGTAATTTACATACATCAAAGTGATCTTCGCAGATGTACTTGTTTTTGCATTTTGGAATTGGTTAATTTGGAGCGACAGGTTTGTACCAATTGGATCTTCTTTCTTCATCTTTTGGAACCGTTATATATATATATATATATATATATATTTTGTCTGCATTATTTCGCGAATTATTTTTACATGTAGGTACAAAACAATATTTAATTACAAAAACTCAATAAAATTGTCGCTATAAAAGCAGCGATTAACAACAAGTAAAATTCATGTTCCCGCAGGTTAGACATGGCTAAAATAATACAGAAACTATTTTCATACACTAATTTATTACTTATTTATTATTATTTGTTTACTTACCTGGAGTTCGTATACGCGTTTAATTTAAAATATAAATAACAAACGATCACACGTGCTGAATCAGTAACTAGTAACCGCGTGGATTCAAGTTAATGCAGGTTATGTGTGGGTTTCTTTTATATTTTCCCGCGCTACATTTTTGTAGCTGAATTAACTTAAAAAAACTGTTGTTAATAGAATTTGAGACAATGTGGACTGTTCATTTGTCTTTCCATTTAACGATACTTATCCCATCATTGCTTATATTATAGTCATATTCCCCTTGTTTCAGGTACTTATCTTCTTTTAGTTTAGGTAGTTTTTTCTGTTTGTCATTACGGTGCCGCAAGCATTTATCCTTTTTCCTTCAATTCCTTCAATAAATTATAAGTCATAAAATAATTTTCAAAAAATAAGGAGTAGTCTTTGTGTTCTAACCCGTCTATTAATCGTAATATTACCTTTTCTCCGAAACCATGCTCTACGTAGTCCTTAGTTTTTCCCGTGTATATGTCGAAATCATACAAATAGCCCTCACTCTCAGCTAGAGCCTAAACTTTGTACCAACGTTTGATGGGCTTTTTGGGCATGTATTGTTTTAGCGTACTTCGCCCTTTAAATTTAATAATAGATACGTCAATTGAGATGCAACAATGGGAATTGTAAACTTTCTTAAAATTTTCAATCATTTAAAGATGGTCGTACTTTATACAACTTGTCGAAATTGGCATCATTTTTACTCGGCATTATTGAATTATTATTCAAGTGTATATGCCTGAGAAGCCAACTAAACCTATTCACAGCCATAAATTGTGAAATGTAAGAATCTTTCAGATCTTCATGTACAGACCAATAATCACGGTAGCTAGGTAACCTTTTGATGCCCGTAAGCAAATTGAGCCCAATGAATGTTTTTATTTCAGTAAGAGTTGTCTGAGTGTATCTTTTATTAGTACGTTGATGTTCTTGTTCAGCATAGATATTAGTTCGGAAGGTAATATTTTTCAATATTTCATCAGCGAGCAGCGTATTAAATAGCAATAAATGTACACCATATAAGCTATCAAGTTCTTTAATTTCATCTGCTAAGCCACACTGTGACTGGAAATCGGATGGTGGTCTTATAAAGAAAATATTGCTCATTCTCCAAGTCACATTACTTCCCTGCACTGTGTTTGCCTTTGTAAACGCTGATAGAGGTAAGTCATCATCGGTATCATCCAAAGCAGCAACAACAACCTCGCCAGCAGGGGATGCTAGTGGATTTTCTTCGTCATCTGTGTCTCCGACATCCGATTCGGAACCACTCGGTATGCAGTCAATATCATCCAAAGATTGAATGAAAGCAAATGATTCATCTGAGGTCAATTCAGATAGATTCAGAACTTGTTTAGTAGCCATATTGTAACTAAACTGTAACAATAAATTTCAAATTAAATACTGTCTTGGTGCACAGTGGTTCAATATTGGGATTCGTCAAAAATAAATAATTCCGATGAAGGAAAGAAAACTACTGGATTTCAGTCAATGATTAAATATATTTTCCGCCTCTACCGGTTTCGACACCTCATGTGTCTTCTTCGGGAGCTACAATAATATTACAGATTTTGAAAAAATATTTTAAAAATTACAAACATGTGTGACTTACGTGAAATTTTTTTTAAGATTGTAAAACATGGATACAAATATAAGACAATAATAAATAACATATAAAACAGCAGCCATAAATAATTCCAATTAATTTGAAATAATTTTTAACTATGAACAACAAACAATAACTAAAGATGTAAGTAACGATATTATATAATGAGATTATAAAATATAAACGTACCTTAGTTTCTGATGTTTACTTAAATAAATTTATTCAATAACCACACTTTCACAACACTAAGGTCCGGTTTTACCATCTTCATGTTAAGAAATAACATGCGGTTAAGTTCATGTTAGTAGAAAAACATGTTTTTTCATTCCATGTTATCCATAACCTCATGCTAAAGTACATGTGTTATCTTAACATCTAGAAAAAGTACAAGTGTAACTTGCTAATATGAACTAACCTTCAATTTTGTGCCTGACAGTGACATTGTTTTTTAATAATTATTATGAATCTATATGATATAAATGCATACAGCGATAATGAGGAGGTGCCAATAAGAGCAGCACGGATATTACGACATAGGCCAAATCATTTTGAAAAATATATTGGGAACGAGTTTTTTAAAAGATTCAAGCAGTCCGCGATGACTGTCGAAAATATTATAGAACAAGTGGAAGATGTCAATCGACATGAAACGGATAAGTAAATATCATAATTAATGAGTTTTTATTGCATAAATGTTATATAAATCCAGAAATCATGCATTATCTCCTGCAGAACATGTATTGCTGGCTTTAAGATATTATGCTACTGGTTCTTTTATATCAGTTGCCACAGATTTTTGTGAAGTTTCAAAATCAACAACAAGCACAACTATTGCTCAAGTGAGTAGGGTCTTAGCAGCGCTAAGACATTATTGTGTACAGATGCCTGTCGCCCCCAAAGAAATTACAGAGAGAAAACGCGAATTTTACAATATTGCTCGTTTCCCAAATTGTATAGGTGCTATAGATTGCAGCCATATTAAAATTCAGTTACCTGGGGGAAACAGAGCAGAAATATTTCGAAATAGAAAACAATATTTCTCCCTAAATGTTCAAACTGTTGTTGACCATGCTTTAAAAATTTGTGATATTGTGGTAAGATGGCCAGGCTATATGCATGACTTACATATTTTTCGTAATTCGGTTCTTATGAGACGTTTTGAAGAAGGCAATTTTGAAAATAGTGTACTTGTCAGAGATGCTGGATACGCTATAAAACAGTATCTCATTACTCCATTAACACAGACAAGAAATGCAGCAGAAAATTTGTTTAATGAATCCCAAATTAGAACTAGGAATGTTGTGGAACAAAGCTATGGTGTATGGAAGCGAAGATTTTCAACTTTGGCTCTTGGGCTTAGGGTAAAATTGGAAACTGTCCGAGCTATAGCTGTTGCCACAGCAATATTACGTAATATTGCATGCAAAAAGAAAAGGAACCACCATTAGAAAGAGAATAGGAAGAAGCTTTACAATTGGTAAATGCTAATCCAATTAATGCCCATGATATAAGAAGAGCGAATGCTGGAAATGTTAATAATATTACTAGATATGAGTTAATAAATTATTTCGCTAATTTAAAAAGAAACTTGTTTATTTAAGTAAAATAAAGTAAACTATTTACATTTACTTTGTTTTTATTTACTTATTTTTAGAAACAGGTCACATACAAATTAAAAAAAATCTTTATAAAATTGCACAAACACAAAAAAACCAGGGGCGGCCTGGGAGCTAAATTTGGTTATGGCATTTCATAGAAAACCGGCCTCCAAGACCCACCGGCCCCATACCCCCCCCCCCCCCTACCCTCCAAAAAAAGTTTATATATTTCCAATATTTAATTTAATTCTATATAAACACATTATAAAATTATTTATATAAAACAGATCATTTTTAACAGACGTGGAAAAGGAAAGAAAAATTATATTTCAAACTATGTAAACAATATATTCAATATTACAATAAACTAAGCGAGACAGAAGATCAGAGGCCTACGCACGGCTGGTGATTATGTAATTTATATGAAATCATGCATAATATTTCTCAAATAAAAATACTTTCAGTCTATATTTTATTGATTTTTATTTTAAGAACAATGTATAATTAAATATAAGTCTATGCTTCAGTTAAATTCCTATAGTACGATATTTATATTTTAAAAATAATGAAGTTTCGGTCTCTGTGTGTAATTTCTTTCATTTAAAAAAATCATAGCGATTCTAAAATATACATTTTAATTGAATGAGAGTTTCTATACTATATTTACACTGTAACCATAGATTGTATCTATATTCGTCATCGTAAATTATTAACAAAATCGTATGATTTATAGGAAATTAATATCAGGCCACAGGCCCCGCGAATCTTTAAACTGACACTTGACGATGCATATAAATATTATTTATCCTACACATCTGCGGTAATGAAGTCTCTATTCAGAAAACTGAGTAATAGAGAAATAAAGTTTTGAATAATGCACGGAAATATACCTGTTAGGATATTGTATAAATTTAGTTTAAACGCTGGTTTGGTGTAAAAAAAATGTTTCGAATTAACATTGTTAAAAAAATTCATTTAAAATGCGCAGTGAACTCCAACTCTGGACTTTGGCGTTTACCGGCCGCGGAGGGTACCGACCCCTTTGGCATTTGCCAGAATTGCCAGATGGCCAGTCCGCCCCTGGTTATAACAATAGGCCACTAGCAGACACGTGACTCGAGCGATCTTGATCTTGACGTGCTTGGAATCAGCTGATTTGTGTGCGCTTGTCACTGACAAGAAAAATGTTTTGATTTATTTTAATTTTGAACGGCTGTCAAGTTATTATTTTACAATTTTTAGGCAGTAAAACATGATATTAAAAATAATAACTTTTTAACAGTAAAAATTAAAATAAGTCAAAACTATTCTTGTGAAAGTAACAAACGCACACAAATGAGATGATTCCAATTGGATTCCGAGCACTTCAAGTTCGCTCGAGTCACGTGTCTTCTCGCGGCCTATACTTAACCTTCATAAGCCGACCATAAAAACTTACGTTTAAGACCAAGTGGGGTACACGTGAAGTTTTTTCCCTCAGTTTTGTTAAATTGACAACTAAATAAGTTTAAAAATAAATTACAGGATAAACTGGAGTTTTAATGTACTTTATTGTTTTTTTTTCTACAAATAATGTATTACATTGTACAAATATTAAAAATGTTTTACTGACATTTATTACAAATAAACTGAACTTTCGAATGCATTCTACATACATTTTTATCGCATTTGGCGCACTGATTTCGACTTCTTTTTATCTTGTTTCCTGTTTAAAGATAACCCAGCTCAGAAACAATATTCGATTATTGAGTTTGCCCTTTTCCCAATCTGGATATTTGGTCATCCAGAGTTTGTAAGACTTGATACTACCAATATCAAGAAGATAGTAAAACATTGCCAATGGCCAACGGTTTGTTTTTCGTTGGGTCGTGTATTATTTCGCTTGTGTCAACAGCACCTTTAGTCTTATAATGTAAAATAATATCGTTTCCCATAAAACCCGTACACTCGCAAACAAACAATTAATTTTGCGCGACGACCACAAAATACGAAATAAGAAAATGCGCAGACGTGGTCAGACGATTATGTGGGAAGTCAAAAGTGATTGTTGAACAGGTTGAGGCGCACGCATCCTCAACCGGTCTCTTTTGGTGCACAATATTTCTGCATACGTAGAAGACGAACTGGGGTACAGACAAACCCCATGTCAAAAATAATGTCGTAAATTGAATACAAAAGGAGATAAACAATTTTTGTAATTGAAGCTAAAACAATAATTTGAAGATAGAAGAACGGAAACAGGGATATATTTTTTCCTTTGAGTTACAACAAAAAACATTACTCTGGGGTACGACTGTACCCCGCTCGGTCTTATGAAGGTTAAAGAAAATAACGTTTAATAATCTAAAATCAAAAGAATACTGTTTGGCTTTGGCTTATCTTATAAGTACATAATATTGGTCGTTTGTTATTTATTAATAATGATATTTTCTTTTACTCTTCTTTCTTCATATTCCAATTGTTTTTGTAAAATCTGCATCCTTAAATTATGTTCTTCCATAAACTTTTCTTTCTGTAGCTATACAAGCTCCAAGTTTGTTTGTGCTAAAACTTCATTTATTTTGGTCGCAGATTTTGCTGCTAATCTTTGAGAATTTACCGCATTATCTAAAAACGAGTACAAAAAATGAAATATCTCATTTGAAATTAACCATTTTGTTTACTTGTATTCTTTAATTTATTATGACGGAGCCCCTTTATTATCTTTGCCGAATAATGGCTCCAATCTTGAGAAGGTCCGGTTTCAACTATATCGGAAACAGCATTATCGATGTTAACAAAGTCTGTAGTATTTGTACTAGTACATGTCGACATCTCTCTAGAATATACACCTAAAATTGCATTTTTATTTACAATATAAAATTAGTTTTAGTATACAAACAGTCGACCTACTTTCCGAATTAGTTGTTTTGTTAGGTACTAACTTTGCACTAATAGGTTTTGATATATATCAGTCTGTATTTTGAGCAAATGCCACATCTAATTCATTGATACCTCGATAGTCCCAAATGTTTTTGTCGATATCTAATACGAAACAAATAATAATAATAATTAAAAATAATCTCAATGTGATAGATATTAAAATTTAATTCTATTATATTATTATTTTTTTCTTTATTCGTCACCATTCTGTGTGTTTGTACATTCGCTTGCACATCGCTATCAAATATCCCGTCAAATCCAACTATTTCTTCCCCCAAAATGTCCATAATAATATTGTCAGCATCACTGTAAGTTTGTATATTAGGAACACCACCACCTGTCTTTAGTTGCTCTTTTTTATTTTCTCACACCTTTTTTTTGTTTTTTTTTTCATTTGGCTCCATTTGTTTCTAAGTGATTCTGTGTCCCGAAATATTTTTCCACATTTTGACTTAAACGATTTTGATATCCTCCCAAGCGTTTTGCTCTTCTTTCCACGTTGCTCCAACTTGTTTTTTTACATTCTACTATAGGCCGTTTTTCGTTCACCAAAGTGGCAAACAAATATTCTTCGTCGACAAAGTAATTTCCTCTTCTCTTTTTATGAGTTTTTGGTTCTGTCATTTTTATCTACAAATAATAATGACATATTTAACATTTTGTTTTTATCTTATAATCTATTTACTTCATGATAAAATACTTACTCAGAAATTACTTTAATACACTAGCAAGAATCAGGGTTGTTGTAATTTGCCCGACCCAAAAAAATAAAAAAAAAACATCTAAAAACCCACTTTTATGAAATCTTATTTTATTAATTAAATATGGTATATACTTATATGGTACACACATATATACATAAATTTTTGTCACTGGCAACATTTTAAAATTAATTTCATTTTGTGTACTTCGCGTTTAATCATTTTTAATATATTTTTCATTGCCGTGCGAACTTTGCACAGTGTTTCTTTTATATTTGAACAACTTCAATCCTGGTGTCAGCATTTTCATTATTTTTTGAGTTATGTATTAAACATACTATTAATTGTGGCACTTTGATCTTATTCTTGTACACACTTGCATTGCACAGACATTCAACTATTAATATTAATTCGTAACTTGTACGCATCTACACTCTCTACTTAATTTATTGTTTATTACATTACAATCTTAAAAAAAAAAAATAATATTAATATCTATTATCTATTACGCCGACTTTTGTATGTGTATTAAGATACTTTATAAAACTAAAGTTAAAAATGATACATACTATATTTCGATGTTTGTCAATAAAACCCGCTTTTATTTAATAAAACCCGGTTTTATTAAAAAAACCCAGGTGGGCTGGGTTTTTTCAACCCTGGCAAGAAATACAATTTAACACAACGTAAACAAAAAGAAAACAGAAATGTTGTGAAATAAAACAAAAAACTGTCAAGATTCAGTGTTGTCATCTGTGTAAAACTCCGATATCAATGAGAAAATTGTACCAACCTTATAAAAATAACCAAAAACTTTGGGTTAGATAACATGCAGTTTCCATTTGTGCGGAAAAACGTTTACGGTGGTAACCGGACATTAACTTCATGTTATTTCTAAGTCCTTGTTTCACTTATACTTGGTAAAACCGGGCCTAAAGGGCATGTTTGTTGAAAGTTAATCTATCTTAATCTCTCTATAACTCTATATCTATTAAATATGAAGGAAAATGTATAATCAAACCGTATAGAGAAGAATATTTTCTGTCATATCGATAGTCATAAAATGTCGAAATATGATATTTAACTGCGGTTTTTCAAGAAAAACTGTTAAGAACTTAAAATAACCAAAATCTAATCAGCTCTTATATTGTTGTAAAGAGGAGGAATACGAAAGAATCATAATTTTTGGAATTTTAGTTTTAGAGTTATCGTCGGAGAAAATTTTTTCACACATACACACACACACACATATACAGACATCATCGTAAAACTAGTAAAATCGTATTCTGGAGATCCTAAAACGTGCATATTCATTAAAAACTCACCATCGATTTTTTTGACCAAAGACAACACCTTCCTTACCTAAAGGTGACGGAAGGTAAAAGTCACATTTCTTGCAGCTGTCACTTATAGGGTAACGGAAATGAATATTAAAATCTTGGAAAATCTTTGTGAAAATATATTTTGAAACAATGAGTCTTTTATCCGAACAGTAATCAATGTACGTCATACAAAATAGATTTGTTTAATTCTGGAGACAAATATTTTCTGTCAATATTTTTCGTACGATTATAATGCGAGGTGCTATTGATAAACTCTCTACATTTACTGAGAGCAGCGTCAATTGTTTTGCTGGAAGATGATTTTTTTCCCCCTTTTATCAATAGGAGGAGTAATATTAGCACCCCTCTTTGTTTTATTAATTAATGTTCTTGTTAGCCTGCCATCTGATATGCCTAAAGTATTTTTGAGAAAAAATTACAAACATTCACCATTGTTCCTGTTTGTTTTGGCTAACTTTAAACCTTAGTTTTTAAACGTTTTTGGTCATTTTTTGTCGTACTGCGCATTTTATTAATAACATTAACTTGTACATTTATGTAAGGAGTTTGTAATTCAAAATTTGAATTTATAAAAGTTGGTAAATACATTTTTTCTTTCTTCAATAGAAAGCAAATTATGACATGTTATTTACATTTGCAATCATCCTGGTACCTTTTTTTTGTGGTACAACATTACCTCGTGAATTTATGTAAGATTTTCCCATAGCTCTACTAAGCTTTCTTTTATTTTTTATCCAATTTCTTTTTTTACACTTAACGTTTTGCTTTCAGATTTAAGAGATTCATCGTCTGATGGCTGGTAGTCAACATCTGAATCAGTTTCAAATTCACTGGGTTCATGAATAAGATAAGGCGGGGTAATTGGGCCATGAGGTTACATCGTGTCTATGGAATTATTGACTTTAAAGCCGCCAGAAGCCTATTCCTTTTTGAAATAGAGTTTGAACTGTTGTATTATATGTCTAATTATGTTTGCGTTAATAGATAGGGTGTTTAAAAATGACTTTGTGCGGTTTAAAGGTAAAATAAAAAAACATGTATTTTTTTTAATCCCATGGGCCCAGTTACCCCGTCGAAATGGGGTAAGTGGACCCACCCGATCTATCTCTCCTTTAAGGTTGTATAATTTGATTTGGGGTATCTGGGCATATTGCCCAACATTTAAATAATCTAAAAAAAATCGCATTCACGAACACCATTTCAGCAATATTCGCAACAAAGGCGTTGCAAGGGACCTGAATCTAGTTAAGGTAATAAAAAAAGAAATACATAATGCGATATAAGATGCTTTTATTATTATAAAAATTAAATAATATTATATTTATTTAAAGTGTAATTACTTACGTAAGTTTTAAAGAAAGAAATATGAAAATACAAATTTTATCTTAACTTAATGAATGTTTGTCAGGTCTGTTAGGTCTGTACTGAAGCTTATCATGTTATTGTAACGAGCGGAGCCGCTAATTGTCGGTTTTGATAACTTACGAACAATATCCGTCTCTGTGATGTATGCTTCTTCTTCCGTTTCTATAAATTTCATGGTTTGACAGTGTCTTTTAAAAAATCTTATTTCATAGTCCGTATTATTCACTTTCTCTAAAATTTTTGCAATGTATAATCTGAATGAAGTGGCAATCTTGCCGAAAACTTTCACCACGCAGTAATCCCCTTGCTGAAGAGAATGCATGTCATCTTCGTCGTCAGAAAAACTAAAGTTAAGGTCTTGATCGCTTTCTTGAAGGGAATAAGAGTCACTATCATCACTTGAGTCATCATTATTCTTCTTACGAGACTTCTTATTATTCTTTTTTTTTATTTCTGCTTTTTCAGAAGCTTTCTGTCGTTTCCGTATTAGAGTTTCCTGTTTCTCTTTCTCATCTTCTTATTTTCTCTTTAAATATTCTTCTGTCGTTATAATTTCGCAATTAGTAATAATCCTTCTACGTTTTATCTCTTTTGGTTGTTTTGGTTCTTAGAAGATCTAAAAGCACATCCTCGAAGCTTTTACGCTTCTCTGGCTCTGTTCCGGGATGATATTCATTAGCACTGGCTTCATTCTGATCTTCTGCAGCAGCGGTTGATGTAGTGGCTTCATTCTGATCTTTTGCAGCAGCGGTTGACGTAGTCGCTACATTCTGATCTTCTGCAGCAGCGGTTGATGTAGTCGCTACATTCTGATCTTCTGCAGCAGCGGTTAATGTAGTGGCTACATTCTGATCTTCTGCAGCGGCGGTTGATGCAGTGGCTACATTAGACCGGGGAAGATTCTTCTTGTACCGTAGCAAATCCTGTGATTTAAAAACCGACACGGGAATCGCATCCTTATTCGGTCTTTGCATGGCTGGATCACAGATTCCTGTTGTTTTAAACCCGTTGATGATATTTGTTGCAGGAATTTTTTCAGAAACCTTAGTTAAGATTGATATAAATTCAGGTTTAGGAATTTTCTTTCGCGGATTTTGGCGTTGCCACTTACAAAGCTCTTTGTCCCATTTTAATTTTAAGCTTCTAAACACCGCAACATCCAGGGGTTGTAAAAGGTGAGTTGTATGGGGCGGCAGTTTCATGATGGTGACTCCACTTTCCTGTGCTAATCGGATCAACTTTGTGGAAATATGCGTTGTATGCCCATCGTAAATTAGTAATACTGGTTTCTCCTTGCCAATATTTTTCAAGAAAACGTCTCTGAACCAATTGTAGAACAAAGTTGTCTCCATCCACCCTCTCTCAGTTGCTGAAACAGCAGTTTGTGTTGCTAGCTCTTGGTTTATCCGATCAGAAGAAAACATGCAGACAAACACATTTATTATTTCAATGGTGTTCAATCTTTAGACAAAACTAAGGAATATGAAAAAAAAATACTTACTGTATTTTGATTTTAAAAAATCAAAGTGTGTAGCACATCACGTTGTTTTAAAGAAAAACTGATCCAATTTTTGGCATCTGTCAACACCCATACCACAGCTTCAACTGAGGTCTGCGTCGTTGTTCTATGAAATAAACACTTCATTGTAATAATACCAATAGCTGAAAGTTAAAATACACTAACAACTTGTCGAAGAATAACCTATGGCCCAGTTACCCCTAATTCCAGTTACCCCACCTTACCTTACCAACAGTTCCAAAAAAATCTGCAATTTCTTTGTTCTTTGATTGTTTCCGAGGAAATAGCTTTTGTGATTCATTCTCATGTGTAGATAATAGATGATTCTTTAAACCCGGAATATTTCTATTTTTCATATTGATTTCCACTTTTTTTTCTTCGATTTTAAGCACAGCTTACATGCACCTATTTCATTGTCGTACTGAAGGTACTATTACAAAGGGAAAGTGTTTCTCAACTTGATCAAAACTAACAGGAAGCAAAACTTCGCCTAAGATAGAATGAGTTTTTCCATCAACCGTAGAGACTGGCGTTACAGAACAAGGTTGAATATTAAATTTAATTTTTTTCAAAGTGTCAAAGCAACGCCCACCTATTACTGAGATATTAGCACCAGAGTCAATAAGGGCCGTCATAGGGATATGCTTAATAAAAAGGGAGACAAAAGGTCTATCGTCAGATCCAGATTTGTTAAATACGGGACAAACCGTACCAGAGGAAAAAAAAAATGAGTTACGGTATTTAACCAATGGGACCACGCTACTTGGTCGGTTTTGAGGGAGATTTTGTCAGCTCTTTGGGGGCGTTTTGTGCGTCGGCTGACGAAAACGACACGTCGCGTCCGTTTTTTGAACATTTCGGGCATTGTGCTTTAGTGACATTCTTCCTACCACAAGAGAAGCAAAATCGAGCTAATGTTTTTGGACATTTAGGGTACATATGATCAAGAGTGTCACAATTCCAACAAACCGGTATTTTTTTG
The DNA here is from genome assembly GCA_943142095.1 of Ophonus ardosiacus. Taxonomy (NCBI): domain Eukaryota; kingdom Metazoa; phylum Arthropoda; class Insecta; order Coleoptera; family Carabidae; genus Ophonus; species Ophonus ardosiacus. Next base: position 27,945,566 of record OW964837.1, on the reverse strand, counting down.
TTCGAAGATGACTGAGAGGTACGAGTTTTATCTACGGCAGATATATTAGTACGCGATTTTTTTCTAGAGGTAAAATGAGCTTTGCGGCTATTTGGCAAGACAGATCGGGCTCTAAAGTATCAAATGATCTAGTTGGTGGATCTTTAAATTTAGATATTTGAAGTTCAGCGTCCTCAAGTCGTTTAAAATGGAAATTAAGTCCGATAAAGTACAAATATTTTGCAAAGCACAAAATCGCTGAAATTCCGGCTGTAAATTTCGGATAATATAATTAACTCTAGTCTCCTCTGGAAGAGTACTACTTAAACGCGAGAATAAGTTTTCCATAATAGCTATAAAAATTTTAACTTTTTCAGTAGAAGCTTGAGTACGATGTCTGATTTCATCCATAAGAGCAAGATCATAATTCGCGGGTAAAAAGGATTGTCGAAGTTTAGTGACAAGTTGTGACCATGACGACACAGAAAGGCCAACCATGCGATACCACCCATGCGCATGACCAGTAAATAGATCACCAGCTTGACGGAATAATTGTTCTTGAGATACTCCACGAGAATAGGAAATACTTTCATTTCGTTCTAAGAATTGATTAAGACCTGAATTTCCGTCAAATGTGATGTTCCACCTACTAATAAGCGTATAATGGTCGCAAGCACGGGGTAATAAAGTACTACTGATTGATTGAGGGTTGAAATGGGCAGTAGCTACAGGAGGTATGGTAGTATCCACGTTACTGAACCTAATAGCGTCTAGTTTTTGTTGAAAGCGACGACAATTTTCCTCTAAAGAATCTAAACTGACCCTAGTAAATGATGGAGCAGGTAAATCAAACGGACTTGGATTTGTCGGGACAGAAGTACTAGGGAAGTCGTCTAAATCGATTAGATTAGCGACTGTAGTGGTAGTAACAGGAGGAGACAAGGTAGAGAGTGCTGATTTGATCATAGAGAGGAATCTTAATAATTCACTACTAAATTGAGGAGGAAGCCGTGTAATACGGAGATACAAAGCAACTAGTCGCGAATTTAATTCTAATGAAAATAAATTTAATTGTGAAAAATTTGTAAAATTTATAATCCTACCTGACATCTCTTTTAATTTTTCCAAGCAAACCTGAGCTTCGCGGGTGGGTTCTGGAAAGCAAGTAGGGTTTATAGTTGTTTGTCCAATAATTTCCATTTCCATTAATCCGCGTAGTACATTCAAATTTTCCTCATGTGTGCCGGTATACAAACAGTTTCGGATCTGGAGCTCATAGCTGACTTCGTCGTCTCGTAGATGGCTGATTTGCTCCACAGTAAGTGCCATTTTCAGGAATACAAAAAAAATTTAATACAAAAATTATAATTTTTATGGGAATTGTTAGTATTGAGACAGAAGAGACAGTGAAAGAAGACAAGGATAGCACGATGCAGCACAACCACAATTTCAAAAAAATTAAAATAAATTTAATAAAGAGGTCTCACAATGGTAGGCGTCAAAAATTATAACAAGGCCCCACGTTGTCGAGCGCCATAAATTATGTGTGACGTAATGATAAAAAATTGACAAAAAAATTTTGACGTGATTTTCTGAGGGAAAATCACGCGTCACACTTGCCCGCAGCAGCTCGAGGGTTGGTCGTGGTTGCGCGAGGTCGAGGGTTTCTAAAGGGTGGTTGAGCAGGGATGAAATGATGGGCGCCAGTTTTGTCGGGTCAAGAGAAGACACAGCAACTCAAAAGAAGTTACAGTAAAATTTAAGTTTTATTAAAAACATTCGCAAAATTTTTTTTAAGATAAATTTTTATTAAAATTATTAATGCAATAAACAACCCGAAAAATATGATCGTACACACCTGGTTGAAGACCTGATTCGGGGTTACAAAAAAATGATGGGTCCTGGAGATGAGTGGGCAGCCGGAGGGGGGAGACCTGTCGCACGGCGTCGTGGTACGTCCGGACCAACTGCCTCGCTGATGACGGCTACTATCTGCCAAGTCCGCCTGAATACGCCGACACGTTGTCCAGCTCTCGTCAGAGCAGGTTCACGCTGATGGTGACGTTAAAACTACGCAGGGCATCCAGAGGCACGTGGGGCTTAGGCGTAGTGGTGATCGCTCTAAGTCTTATGAATGGCACTTTCAGGCAGCGAGTGGGTATAGCTTGCGGAAGCGGTCCCTCGTCTCGATGTGGACTTTGCGGAGTTGATTCCCCGCCCCCAGCGATCCAAACAACTCAGGACCGGGACGTTGGAAAATCATAAAAAGACCCTAAATTTTAGGCGTTGCTACAAAAAAATTTAGTACAAAAATACAAAAAAAAAAAGTGTACTTACAACAATCGCAATAGCAAAATATCAATGATAAATTTCAAAACTACGTGTCAAAATAATTTTCTTTTTAAAACTGTGCACAAAAAAAAAAACAAGAAAATAGCTGGCCAAGCTGCAGTGGACAGTAAGAGAAGAGATTAGAACAAGATATGGTTAGTAAAATGATTGAGCTCTAGCTTTAAGAGAAGTTTCTCTAGTCGGCGGAATTTTATAGTAACATAATTATTGAACTAGGTAGCCTATAAATTACTAGATAAAATTTAAGATAGTTTAAGATAAGCTCGTAAAAACTTGAACGAGCAGCAACACAACCTTGTTACTGTGACGTCGAATCAGCGGTAGCCACGTCTGGAACTCCGCCGTATAATTTAGCTAAACGAGCTTTATATAAATGCAGTAAAATTAGATAACAAATTTGTTATATGATCCCAAAAAACCTATTAAAGAATTTACATAAATTTTCCCAAACAATTTTAGCCAAACATGACAAATAGCCAAATTTTAACCCCATAAAAATATTAAACCCAACAAAAAAATAAATAAAAAATAAAGCGATACAGAATTACTATAGCTATGGTGTACTCACAAAAATTGAATGCGCCACCTCGGCGCTACAACCGTGGAAGGTTGCCAAAAACACAAAAAAGTTAATCAGAATATTACAAAACAAAAAAAAAGGAATTTAGAGCAAAAGTGAAAGCGTTAAATACTGGGAACCGGTGAACCGTACTGGTTATTGGTTCAGCATAAAGAGGAATAGTTAAACGAAAAAAAAAAAACTATTATCGCCTCGTATTACAAAAAAAACCTTAATTTTGAATAACCATATTCCGAATGTGAGGCGAAACCCCGATCCGGGTTTTTGCCGTGCCGCTACTGTATGCGGCTGACTGGGAATGTAAAATTTCAACAAACACTGATAGGAGCAAAAAAATGTAATTGAAACTTATCCAATCAGATGTTAAACTAGCTAAATAAATGAATAAAAGATAACAAAAGTATATCATAACACCGATGATACAAGATAAAGGTAATAGCACTGTATAATTTTAATTAATTGTATTTTATAGACGTTTTTGTGTTATTTCCAGGACCTGTGCATGATGCTCGTGTTTTTCAAAAATCTGGAATGCTCAAATGTTGTTGTGATGATTGTTACTTACTTTCCATACAAATCTCATCTACTTGCAGACTCAGCATATGCGCTTCGAGCTCACATTTTGGTTCCATTTAAAGACACTGGTCATTTAAATTGAAAGCAGATCAAATTCAATGTTTAAAATACCTTGAACTACACAATACACATAATTTACCAGATGTAATAATGGTAGCATGTGTTTTGCACAATTTTTGTATTAAACACAATGATGAACTCCCCGACAATGACATTGAAATTAATAATGATGGTATTGACGGTGAAGAGGAACTGTGTTCTACTGAAAATATTCGTAGCTTAAATAAAAGAGATGGTATTGAAAAACCAGATTTTGTAGCTAATCATTTGTAACTGTTATATTATTTTCATAATAGCTATACATAAATTATAACGAGTGCGCTTTATACGCAATATACTTCAAATATAAATTAAATACACTGTACATAATTATGTTAGAAAAATAAATAGAACTCTTATTAAGTTTAACTAATATTTCTTATTTTCCCATATTTTTAGCTATCAACTCCAATAATTCATTAAATTTCTTCTTTACTTGTAAATCTTCTTCATGGTTTCTTTGGTTTTGTTCTATAGCCATCAGTAAAACACCTTGTAGGTCTGTATCATCTGTACTGTTACGTTTTCGTTTTATATGATATGCCGAATCTGACGGATCACTGGAAGAACTTCCTTCGTTGGGTTTTCGCTTTGCTTGACGCCGCGAATCTAACGAGGCACTAGAAAAACTTTCTTCTTCCTGTTTAAAATGATTTAACCAGAAAATTTGTGAATTGATCTTGTTCCTATTTGGCAAGCTCACTGAAGAGACATTATCTATGTGCCATCATACTAACAGATCATGTATATCAATTTTGTTCTGTGATTTTTTTCTATTTGTCGGTTCTTGGCTTATATTTGCTCCAGGGATATGGGCCAAATGTAACTCAAGGCACTATTTGTACTTGGAGTGTAAGAGAGTCTGCCGGTGCAAATGTAAATAAGTAGTCCTGTTATATGCTGCAAAAATAAATTTATTTCGAAAAATAAAATCACCATTAACCCACATTATACAAGTCAAATACAATGTTAAATATTATTTTTCCTCTTTTGCATACGAGGGTAAATGCATAAAAATCTCATCTTCATTGATTATGCTTCTATCTTCTATAATAGGCCAATAAAATGTGGATGTTTTATCGATTCTTCGACAAAATTTTACTTCGAGACACGGTTCTTTCTCTGTGAGCTGGCCCACATACATTTTAGCGTGTTTGTTTTGATTGAATTTAACAACAATCCAATCACCCACGTTTAATTTAGATAAGTCTAGCTGCATTTGATTGAGAAAAATGATTTCTTCGTACTTCATTTAAACTAGAATTGGTTGAAAGACTTGCATAACTTCAAGATTGCTATTATAACTGCTGTCGTCTTCAAATAAAGGTTTTCTCATAGAAAACACGTACTAACGTAATATAGAATGCGAAGTCTATATGTAAACGCTAGCGATTGGAAATTGCGATTATGGCGTTACAGTGTGAGAGCGTTGAATTATTATAGTTATGAAAATCCCCGCCATTCCTTCTTACAATTTAAATTTAAGAGGAATAGAATAATTGAAAAACAAATGTTATAAAATTTATTACTTTATTCTTAACATATGGTTGTTTATGTTTATAATACATTTCGGCTTTCTTTTTACGACATCATTTATTTTAATGTTACATAGTTTCCCACTTAATAATTTATTTATTTTATTTACATAGGTAAATAACAAAAATTTACATGTTAATTTTATTACATCCTCTAATAATGTTCCATGTATCTCACAAATAAATATATTTGGAATATTTGAAATTATATTCTTTATAAGGATAAACAAAATATTTTTTTATCTGCCGTGGTAGCAATTAATTTATAAAATAAAATTTTTGTTCTATTAATAAAATTTACGAAATCTTGACTAGGATGAAACAAACTATTTTGTAGCATACTCCCGACTGGAAATAATGGAATTTTCATCCCTCTTTCCTTTAAAAATTTCTTTACATTTAGTACATTTGACTTTCTCATAATTTTCTTGGCAATGTAGCCAGAAACATACCTATTTGGTTGGCTCTGTGGCATCTTCTACTTCCTCCAAAGAAAAATATTCACTGGAACTCATTTCTGGTTGAACTCCTGGTGGATCGAATTCCGGAGGCGCGCTCTCCAAAATAAAATTTTGGAGTGTTGACAAGCCTCCGCTTGTTACGTCAGCTTCACAGTTAGAACAAACGAAATGCGACGACACGAAATTATTGAGCAGTAAAGCTGTGAATGAGGTTATAAAAGAAGAGGCAATAGGATTTGTATGTCTTGCAGCATGGCTTCTCATTTGCCTAAAAATGTTCTCCAAAGGATCTTGATTAAAAGAACGCATATTAATAAATTCAAAAGCAAATGAAAATAATTTAATAGCCAAATATTTAAAACATTTTAAATGTTGAATAAAATTTTTCACAGACGGAATTACTACTGATTTTTTAGATTTCGGGCACACAAATCTTACTGTCTCCAAAACTTTTATTGCTTCATCCCAAAGTTTGACATGCCTTAAATTCCGAGTCATCGCACACCGGAAGTTCTTCCCGTTTCTGACTGTCACGGAACTGACATTGACACTGTCAAACAAGCGATCCACCAGAATAAGAAAGTATGCAGTTTGGATGGCAGCTGGATCATTGATTTTATTACCGTCTCCTGTAAGAAAATCTAATCCTATTATCATCACTTTAGACCGGTACCATAAGTTGCTGTATGATTCGAAAATGATGAATAATTTAAAATTTATTCAATTTTGACGTTTTAAACTACCTAAGTACCTAATAAAATGAATATAGTATATACACGTATATACTCACGGGATATTTCTGCAAGTCGTCGCATAATTGATGAAACCCGCTGGCTCATAACTTGTGAGGCATATGCAACCTTCATTTGTTTAATTTTCTTTTCAATTACATGATAATTCGTTAATTTTGGTAGCAACCGGAAATCATCTTCGACGGCACATTTGTCGTAATTATACAATTCGATGACATGACTTCATTTTGCTGTCTTTTCTTCTCCATCTTGTTTAAATTGGGCATCTTTTATAAGAAGGTTATTTCTAATACCTTTCAACAAATGAAGAAAGTCATACAAATGGATAATTTCTTGTCCATCCTCCTCAAACCCTAATCCCCGGAATTCCTCTCATTTCCTGCTGTAGTCGTTGAAAGTTTCCCTTTTTAAGTAATTTACTGCGGCTATATTTGTTTGGGCTTGGTCAGAGACTGTTGCTACTATATGTACTCCAGTACTACGTACTGCTCTAACAACTTCTTTAATTATTCTTACTAAGATGATACTAGTAGTTTCACTTCGTGTAAAGTAGTACGCATCTGGCTGCTTGTATTTACTGTATATACCGCGGACCATAAAAACTGGCGCATGGTCGGAAAATTCTATTTTTCTGTAGTTCCCTCCCAAATCTTCAAAACCGGTTATTTCATCAATATGGGCGTTATATTGTAGATTCGAAGCGATGGACATTTCATCAAATACTAGTGTACAGTATTTTTCTTTTGACTTCAGATTCTAGACTATTTTTTAAATTAAAAAAAATTCTAATATTTATACCAGTATTGAAACGTATTTTTGTCATTAGTGACATTGTTTTCCTGGACGGCAGGGCAAACATTTTTGATAAAAGTCGGTACCCTTTATTTGATTTATTTTATTTTATTTAATTTCTGCTTTCCAACAGGACCATGTCCCAATAACAGGAAAGCACATACAACATAAATGCAAAATAAAAAATACATTAGCAATTAAGTTACATTACATTACAAATAACCAACTACAATGAAAAAATAATAGAAAAATTAATAACAAATAACTAATTAAAGGACAGTACTACATTTGTCACTTGTTTTTTAAACTGTGATAAACTAAAAAGAAATATATCAATTGAATTATTATAAGACACATATTTATTGTAAAAAAATGGTAGACGATTTAGTGCAGAATTGAAAGCAGCATTAGTTCTATTAAATCCTAAAAAGAAAAAATCCGTTGCTCTAGTCAAATAAATTGGTACGCGAAAGCCCAAACTGCTTAATAGATCAGGACAATCGACTCTATTATTTACTAATTTATATAAAAATATCAAGTCAGTTACGATTCGTCGTTTTTCCAGAGGTAAAATATTAATTTCAAAATTATTTCTTGAATACGCTCTATTCTTTTAATATGAATAGCATACTGAGGTGACCAACAAATAGTTGCAAATTCTAATTGACTTCGTACTAAAGAAAAATATAAAACTTTTAAGGTTTTGGGATTTTTAAAGTTCTTTGATGACCTGATAAGAAAACCAAGCATTTTAAATGCTTTCTTTGTTACGTTGTCGACATGTACATCGAAAATAAGTTTTTTATCATAAAGAATTCCTAAATCTCTTACTTCTGAGATAAGATTAATTATTTTACCAGCGAAAGTGTAATAATAGCAAACATCAGATCTATTTCTAGAAAATGTGATAGAATGACATTTGTTAATATTTAAATGCAGACGATTATCTTTAGTATACTGATAGAAACGATTTAGATCAGATTGAATGGATTTACAGTCATTGATGTTATTTACCGAATGATACATCTTTAGGTCATCAGCATATAACAAAAAATTACAAAATTTGAAACATTGGGAGATATCATTGATAAAAATGTTAAATAAGAGCGGTCCTAAATGGGAACCTTGAGGAACACCAGACGGAATATATATATCGTGCGACTGAAATCCATTAATCGTTACTCTTTGACTTCTTCCGGTTAAGTAAGAAGCGAACCAGTCAAAGAGGCTTCCACACACACCGAAATCAGCAAGTTTGTTTATTAGTAATGAATGATCGATAGAGTCAAAAGCCTTACTGAAATCGGTATATATTGAATCCACATGACTACGCTCATCCATAGACTTTAAAATATATTCATTATAAGTTAAAAGATTTGTCTCAACGGATCTACCAGAGAAAAAACCGTGCTGCTGAGGAATGATGCGATTTTTAACAAAAGAAAACATTATTTTATAAACTAATTTTTCGAAAACTTTTTCTAGAATAGAAAGTTTGGAGATTGGTCTGTAGTTTTTTACTTGGTTTTTTATACCTCCTTTATACACGGGAACAATTTTCCATATATTTGGGAAATAACCTTCACATAATGATTTATTAAAAATAATTGTAAGTGGATAACTCAGCGACTTTGTACAATTTTTAATAAAAATACTTGGAATGTTATCTGGTCCAGCACCTTTAGTTACATCTAGATCAAATAAGATATCTGAAATTTCATGTTCATCAAATTTGAGAGATTTAATAGAATTAACTGCCTTTGGAACATAGCTATGATTTTGCTTTATCCTCACATTACCATTTTTTTCAACAAATACAGATTTAAAGTATTCTGAAAACAAATTACAGATGTCATTTCCATTTTCAGCTGTAAAATCCTCGTAGCACATCGTATTAGGTATACTACTCGCAGATTTCATAGATTTGACGTAGGACCAAAGCTTTTCATTATTGTTGGGAATGGCATTCTCAACATTTTTTATATATTCGTCATAGCACTTTTTTATCTTTTTTACTTTTTTACGTAACTCTGAGAATCTATTATAATGTGATTCTGATTTAAATTGTTTATATTTAGTGTGTGCTTTGCTTTTTTCGTTAATCAGATTAATTAACACTTTAGTATACCAGGTAGGATAAGTAGTACGAGAATGTTTCTTCATAGGGACGTATTCATTAATAACACAATATAATTTAGCGTAAAATAATGAAACCATATTTTCAGTGTCTGAATTATCAAATAATTGATCCCAGTTAGTATTTTTAAACTCCTCATTTATTTTAACATAATCGGCAGATTTATATAAATAGATTTTTCGAGAACAACTAGGCAATTTTGGATAAATGATAGTTTTCAAGTAAATTTCAATTGGTGGGTGGTGTACATCAATTTTACTTAGTGGTGAGTGACAAGGTAATACATCAATATCATCCAAATTTGAGATTATTAAGTCTAAAATTCTATTGTTCTGATTTTTAATATAATTGAATTGATTCATATTACAATATGATATGCAATCGACAAATTTGGATGATGTTAAATTATAAGTATTTGTTGGCTTCAAACCTATATTTGTAGTATCAGCCATCCATTGTAAATGAGGTAAATTAAAATCACCACAAATTAAGAAATAATCACCAGAAACCGTATCAGTGATTTCGGAAAGTTTATTTAGAAATTCAGACATTGCTACATGGTCTTCAGGGGGCAAGTATACAGAACATGTATGTAAATATTGTTTTTTATTTCCATCATTTAGAATGACTGATATCCACACATCTTCTGCGTTACTGCTCCAATTAGGTCTTTCAATGAAATTCAGATTGCTTTGAACTGCAATTAATGCACCACCACCGTCAATTTTAGCGGAAGAAGTGCTATATCTGTCACGTCGAATTACATGGTACTGTGGGGAGAATAATTCACTATCACTGACTGAGGAATTTAAAAAAGTTTCTGTTAAACAGATAATATCGTGAGTACATGCGCACGAATTAATACGAAATGTATCAGTTTTTGTTCTCAAACCCCTTACGTTTTGATAATATATTGAGATACCCATTAATAAAAAATAAAAATATGAATTGAATAAACTAATTAAGATAGTGCAGCTATTTCATTTAGACTGCTTAGATAGTGAATTTTTGAAGTTTCAGTTTTTCGAGCATATACTTTACAATTTTTTGTCCAAATGAATTTAAAGCCTTTAGGTTTAAGTTCATTTTTAGCTGTTATAAAAATTTGTGAATTTTTGTGGGTTAAGTGTTCATTTATATATATTTTGTTGTCGGGTCCTTCTAAATTGATGGCTGTAGATGTTAGGTCCATACTCCTTTTGGCCGCAGAAAGGAAGTTATCTTTGATTCTGCGCGAAACGAACTTAACAATAATGCTTTTGGGTCTACCATTCCTCGAGTGCGGAGACTGTAGTCTATGAGCTGCGTCAATGTCACTTTTGGAAACAGGAACTCCGATTTTATTTCCGATTTCACAAATTAAATTATCAATATTTTCATTACTTTTTTGCGGTAAATTATTCACTATAACATTATTAATTTTGGAATATTGTTCTAAATCCTCAATTTTTTTATTTAAATTTATAACTTCACATTTTAATTTTTCGTTTTCTTTTACAAGAATATCAAATGTTTTAATTTTTTCATTAATTGATTTTAGATTTAATTCAAAATCAGTTATTTTATTGCTGCAGAAATTAACTGACCAATACAGTTTTAAATTTAGTGTCCATTGCGCTCAAAATTTGTTTTTCGAATGCACAGAACATTTTACGAAGGTCAGTTGTAGCAGTGGCGTCCGAACTTCCACGCTCCTCTGTTAAACAAACTGACTTACGGTTTTTTGGACGGCACGTACTGCAAGACCAGGCTGACACTGATGCATTTTTAAAAAGTTCGAATTGTTCCTCATTAATACCTGCACACACAGTGTGGTAAGAACTCTCACATTGAGCACACACTACACCCGGATACTTTTGATTCACTTTACCACTTTTTATATAAGGCCATTATTTTATATTCCGTAGTAAATCTGCAAACTTTTGACTTCAATTATTTATATCTTATTTGGCATAAAATAAAATGTGTCAATTTTTCCACAGATTGAAGTATTTAAAAAAAAATCAGTCCTCGGTGGCTCAGCGTTTTCTGTTGGGTGTTTCCAGTTAACGTATATCACATCATCTCCTGCTGGAATAATGCTCTGGGTAACGTAGTCGGGTTTGCTAATAACTCGAATAATTCCTCAGGATTAGCAACAACTGAAATCTGAGTCATATTCTCGGTTTGAGCAAATTTTCCTAGAAAAAAATTAAATTAAAATTAATATTATAATTTCATATAACTGATATCCTTTTATTTACCCCAGAAAGAATTAAGCATGGGTTTACTCAGGGGTATCTTTCCTTTATTTTTGGTAATGTTTTCACGATCGAGTTGTATACCTTCTTGATTGAAATATTCTTCTATATATTCAAGTTTTTTAATATATGTGGTACATTCTGCTGGATATCCTGATGATTCTTGTTCAATTTTCAAATAATTATTAATATAATCGATAAATAAACCACTAGACTTTGTAGTTTTATTGTACTGCCATATTACAAATATTTCAATAATTAGGTATTCAACTTCCACTCCTTTTCGTATTTCATCCGCAACCCAGGTACCCACATACTGTCTCTCTTCCTTTGTATGTAAGCATTCATCCCGCATAAGATTGTCACAATATGTTCGACATAGAGCAAACGTTAATTTCCCATGTGCTTTACATGGTAAGACAGGATGGTATAATTCAGTACGTGGTAAAACAATACATTTAATAAGACTTTCTACTTTATCTATGTTATTATTAGGCCCTACCAAATTGCTACACTCATATACGGTTGGCTGCCCCACAGGGTATTTTCCACACTTGCATATGTAGGGGTACAGCGAGCAAACATCAATATATTTAATTTTTTTTCGCCCTCTACTTTATAATATATTGAAGTATTTCCCGTAGGACCTCCGAAAAATACATTTCTCGGATTTAAAGCTAATTTTGATAACGAACAATGTTCGTTTAATTGTTTCTGTAAACCTGCATCTCCTTTTAAAATTTTATTAAATTCACATTCCCACATTTCAATAACATTATAACCATACTCCCTTAGTTTATAGGTCTTTTCTCGTGTACTCTCTAACCGTGAATTCAAAGTTTCTTTTGAATAAAAATATATTTTTTTATCTCGGTTAGACCGGATACACAAGATCATGAATAGTAATTGTACGGCCAGGGTTACTAATCATCCAGTTATTCATTGTCTGAGCTAATTTTGTTTTAAAAGGCGAATAAACAGTAACATCAAGAAGCTGAAGACGATGCGATGTGTGAGGAGGAAAGGTTACGAACACAATGCCATGTTCTTTGGCATACACCACTGCATTTAAAGAACAGTGTGTTTCATAATTATCCATTACAACTAATATTGGATTTTGTTGTGAACATTTAGTAAAATGAACCATATGTTCTAGAACTTTTAAAAATAATTCTCTTGTCATCCATCCACTGCTTGGTGAATTAGCTAGTCCTAAACTTCCAGTGGTTGCACCGTTTAACATAGTATCACGAAATCGAGCCCTTGGGAATATAAAAACAGGAGGAATTGTATTTCCAATTGCGTTTATTATTCCACAAATTGTGATGGAAGTTCCCCTTTCGGCAGAAACTATTTGACCAACCTGTTTATTGCCCTTCTTACCGACTACATTGGGAGATTGTAATACAGTACTAACACCGGTTTCGTCAAGATTATATATCCGATCGGGAGAGTACTCCTTCGAATGTAGCGCTCTCTCATAATTTTGTAAAAACTCTTGAATATTATGCTTGGTGAAACTTGACGCTCTGCTTAAACTGGTATTTTCTGGCTTTCTTAGAGACAAACTGGGATTTCTTTTCATAAAACCTTGCAACCAGTCAATTACTGCAATCTTCTGATTATCCCATTTGGTAGCGCAAATACTTTTGCCCAATCTTTTGGCATAATCATAGGCCAATACTCTTATTTGCAGATAGGTCATTCCATAGTGAATTCTTGAACATTTCAAAATATATTTGGCTAGAAGGCTCTCTTCAGTTTTACTAAAAACTTGAGATGTAGATTGAAGAGTAGAATAATTAGAATAGTCACGAACAGAGACAGAATTGTCTGTATAAGCCAAATTTCTTAATTTTTTACTCTGAACTCGATAGTATAATGTTGTAACTTTCAGTCCGTATAAAGCTGCTGTTTCCCGCAAGCCTTTACCATTTATTACATCATTAACAGCTTTTTTTTGCATCTTCGTTTATTACATCCCGCTTTCTTACATAATTTCGCACCATTTTAAACTAGAAATAAAAAATTAAGTAAATACATGAACGTGGGGCAGTTTTGAACTCCCCCATTGACAGCAGTTCAAAACTGCCCTACGTGATATGTGTTCAAATGTTAGGTTACAACTTGTACTCGGTAGTTAAACTATTATAAAAGTTAACTATATTTAAGTTAAGTAAAATCTAAAATCCTTACAATTTAGATACGTAGACAGAAAAACGAATATAGCACTTATGCCCTCTGCCGGAGAGTTTATAATTTAACATTTCAGAGAACAGCATTCATATTACATTATACACATGACAGATGGCGACGTAATATTCAATAGAAAAATTTAAATTTCAAATGTTCTATACCGCCCCTAGTTCAAAACTGCTCCCTTCTCCCCTACACTATAAAACTCGAAACACTATTAATGTAATAAACTTAATTAATTAATTAATTAATTAATTCCAATAAGAATAATATAAACCAACGAACTCTGTTTCTCTGTCACGGCTGCCTCTTGAAAATGGGTATACGCTGTGATGCGGCCCCGATGTGGACGGCGAGGCTCCATGGAACGATGGCGTGCTTGATTTTCCAATGGTAAAATTGTGACTTCGTCATATCCTTCTCTTTGCTGCCGAGGAGAAAAAAGGAACAAAGGAAAAATAAAATGTTATAGGTAAGATGAATGAAATTCTTTTTTTCTGCGTTGTATCAACGAATTAAGACAAGAAAACAATAAATTATGCAAAAGCAAAACAACAAAACATGATGAATGACAGCAATTAGCCCCTCCTAACTTCTGTGCTGCCAGTTCCTTGCTGGTCTGCGTGGTGGAGGTCTATACTCTGATTTGCAGGTCTGGAACCACATAACACCTCCTCCGGGTCGGGATACGAGACGTCGCTTTCGGCGGTCGGTGCTGGGTCGGCTTGGGTAGCCGTGCTCCTCTCGTCGTTCGTTCCGACTGACCCCGCTCACACCGGTGTCGTGTATCGGAGTTCTGCCCCACCGTGGACCACGTCCTGGAGTTACAGGCGATCGAGCCGTCATAGGTGACACACCGCTGACTGCCACCCTTCTCGGCGGAGACGGTCCGAACAGCTGCTTCACGAGCTTCTGACTCGCTATCTTCGGCGTCTGCGGTTTTGCTGGTTATTCTGGCGTCGTGGGGAGCGGGGACGTGCCCAGCGAGAGCCAGGAGGTGTTGGGACATTGCCGGAGATCTCGGGGGGTGCTGGTGGCGGCGGCGTTGCGGGCCGGTAAAACGACGAGCTGACCTCAGGCAGGTCCGGCTTCCTTGAGCTCCACCTCATGCTTCGGCGGAGTCTTGGCTCTGGGGGGCTGCGACTCTCGTGGGGGCAGTGCTGCTCGGTCTGCCTCTTACCCTGGGGCAGACTAACGTTGATGTCAGCCGACGGGATTTTGTAGGGGGCACCGCTGGCTTCGACGTGGTGGTCGTTGGCGGCCATGGAGGCGGCGGTGAAACTGACGTCCGGCTTGGACGAGCATCGGGTCGGCAGGCATGTTTCAGCGGTGACCCCACTGGACGTATCGTTGCTCGTTCGCGTCCGTGCTACTCTAGTTGCTGAGGACGGCGCCTTGGGATGGGAAGCTCGCCATGGTCGAAACTTTTACCTCATTATTAACAGCCTTTTTCAAGTCCTTTATGTGGGTGTGTTTCAGACTTCTTCCATGGGTGCCACGTAGGAGATCTGTGTTGGCTCCTTGCAGTCCAGCTCACGGAGCGTTTCCCGCTGGCTGCTTTTTGCGACAGTCGCAGTCTCTTGTGAAAACGCCTGTTTTATTACAGTTCCAGCAGAAGATTTTCGCCTGATTTCGGCACCTTGCTCCTATGTGGCCGTGCTGACCGCATCGCCAGCACTGGATGCCTGCGTCCTGCGTAGCACGTTGAGGTGCACCACCCTCCTTTGGAGCTAACGTGGAGGTAACGACATTGAGACGCATTGCCACTGTCGCCGGTTTTGTCTTTGTGAAGCCGCTCGTATTCCTCAATTTCTTGGACCAACTCCCGTAGAGTTGAGAAAACGTGGCGGCGTATATATTGCCGGTATTCCGGAGCCATATTCTGATAGATGCGGAAGAGCTCTTCCTGTGAGGTCAGCTTCCCCTGCCGGCGAATTAAGGTCTTCCTATGAGGTCAGCTTCCCCTGCCGGCGAATTAAGGTCTGTATCTCTGTAACATACTCCTTACCCTTTTCGCCTGGCTTTTGATTGCGACGACTGATCTCTTCCTCCATTCTTAGGGTGTAGTCAGAACCGACGTAATATATTGGAAGTCGTCCAGAAAATTCTTCCACGTGGACCAGTGCTCTTTGTTATTGCGAACCCACTGTAGGGGCGCGCCTCGGAAGAGCTCTGGTAGCGCAGACACTATTTGGTGGATGCCGTAAGTTTCCTTTATCTCGTTTATCCGCTCGAGGAAGGACATGGAGTCAGTTTTTCCCGTCAAAGTTTGCATCCATTTCCGTACAAGTTCGCACACAGGGGACATTGAGACGGTTGGTGGTGCGCTTACTGGGGCCACTGCTGGTGCCTCGGGTTGCGGGGTGCAAGCGGTTTTTACGAGGGCCACCATCCGCTTGTGTAGTTCCTCCATCGTGCCTGTTGTGTCGGCTCCTTGACACTGGAGGTGGCCTCCTTGTTTGGTGTGTAGATGCTGGTAGGGGTGAGGGCCGTGAAGGCCTTGTCGATTTCTTCATCAGCCATAATGGTGTGTTCCTTTTTAGAGTCCCTGCTCGGGCGCCAAATTGTGACGCTCTATCCTTGCTACGGGATGGTTTCTTGCTCGGGCGCCAATTCGTGGACCTGGAGAGGATATGGGGTTGTAGATAGCTAGCCGGTGAGCCCAGAGCTGGAACAAAAATCAGTTATCTCGGCTTAACTAAATTTTATTTACACGCTATGTTCAGACCATATAAATGATGATTTTACTATTAAGAAAGAAATAAACTATGAAATCAAATTACTGAAATTTACTGTTAAACAACTGCTAAGATATTTAACAACGTGAAATATCTCATTCAAGAAAAACTGGTAATATTTTAAACTAGTAAAATGAACTTAGACTGTGAAACGGATACTCTGCAATCAAACGCAAAGTCGTGAATCTATCTGTCCGCACAATGGGACTTAGAATTATATCTACTTGACGACGTACGATCCCCGCTGGTTCGTTGTGGCAATTCAAACTCACCACCCGGTGGACTTGAAGATCTCGGTGACGGTCGTGTAGCGTTGTACTGTAGCTGGATCTTATAGAACGGCAATAGGACTTCTGGATTTTGGCTAGAATGGCTAGCCAGAGAACAGAATTAATTCTAGGGCTGGTGCTTCGCCTTTTATAGCCGTATTTTAGCAATTCTAGTTCAAACGCGCGCGGTTTATGTGGAAGAGGCTTTAATCGTATTTGATTGGCCGAGTGGCCAGAAATGACATGGCTTTATATTCTTCGTCACAAGTGAAATAACACTGAAGAAGACAAGTCAGTTTCCATTTCATTCCATAAAATGTTTTTACTGTCATTATTTTTTAGATTATATATGGTGAAATTATGTACCTGTAATTTGGTTTTATAGTAAAGAGAACTTGCTTGCAATTGAGGACATAATTTCACCGCTTACAAATCCATAACAAAACAATAAATTTGATCTTGGGCAGCTTTTTCTTTTATCATTCGCTTTTTCATCCCTTGCTAAGTTCTTGGCATTAATATGATTTTCGTATACATTTACTTCTATCTGTTTCATTTTATAACCGCAACATAAATCACATTGGTCTTCTCGGGGCTTGAACAATGCTAATATCATTTTATCAAATTTCTTAGTGAATGGAAAAATGGTAAGAGGTTTCATGTTTTCTTCCAAGCAAATTTGTTTATATAATTTGTATACATCGGATTTAGATTTAAAGTCTTGCTCCAAATAAAGTTTTTCAGATTTCTTCTACAATAATGGCTTTCTAGTTTAGGAAGCTGCTGAAGAAATTTGACTAAATGTTCTTTCGTAGTATTTTCATTTTTAGAATACTTTGATTCTTTCTTCTTCTCTTGTTTTGCTAACTTGCGATCTTCAGAATTGTTTAAATTTCCATAAACTCTCCCCACAATCACCCAATGATGAACCATTTTTTTCTTATATTCCTAATGTGTTGAGAAAAGTTTTCTTACAAATTTGATGTTTTCCTGTCTCCAATTTCAAAATATATTTGTCACAAAATGTGATATATCGATAACGTCGCCGCCACCACCTGACTACGATTAATTAGACAGGAAAGAAGTACAGGTACAAACGGAACGCAGGTTTAATTAATAGAATAAGTTTAAATATATATTGATAAAAAGAATTGATAAATAATTACAAGTATAACAAAGAAAATGGATAATAAGAGACAAACATAACAACTTGCTCAAACCGTAACCAATTACACAAATAAAAGAAACCAGTTTAC
Source organism: Ophonus ardosiacus (assembly GCA_943142095.1). Taxonomy (NCBI): domain Eukaryota; kingdom Metazoa; phylum Arthropoda; class Insecta; order Coleoptera; family Carabidae; genus Ophonus; species Ophonus ardosiacus. Next base: position 27,927,604 of record OW964837.1, on the reverse strand, counting down.
AACAAAATAATATACAACAAACGAAACGCAGGTTGAATTAATAGAATAACTTTAAATATATATTGATAAAAAGAAATGATAAATAATTACATGTATAACAAAGAAAATGGATAATAAGAGACAAACGTAACAACTTGCTCAAATCGTAACCAATTACACAAATAAAAGAAACCAGTTTACAATAAAATAATATACAACAAACTTACCTAGCATGTTTGGCCGGAGCGGACAAACGGACTTCCCTTCTTGGCTCTTCTAGCAACGGTACTTTTCACTAACTACTAACCACTGTCTTCCATTTTGAAATAATAGCAATATTTAAGTGCTCTGCCACTCAGATGACATCACAAGTCCTACCCCCGATTGGATAGCCAAAGTTCGGGGTAGACATAGACCCAATCAAAACTCAATACACAAATGACATCGAGGGTACACATGAGAAAAGCAAAAGTCTATGTTTACTCCGAAACATTGTCAATACCCTATGAATCATAACAGAACTTCAAATGCAAATGAGTCACAGATAACGGAAAATGTTGCTTTTTTGCCAGATAATTTTGAAATAAAATTAATTATGTTCCGTTTGTCTCACTCCTTTCTCCTTAAACTAGATATATTTTCTTAAAGAAAATATATCGTTGACTCCCCTTAGTTTCTAGACTACGGCCTCCAGGTGTCTTCATGTTCGTTGGTAGCAGTTTTTCAGCTGACCCTCTGGTTAGGTAGATGCCGGCTTCATCCCTGTTGAACCCATTGATACTGATTTCATCGCCTCCTGATACGGTATTGCGACTGTCGACGATATTGAGCTGACTATGAGGTGTTATGTCTTGCCTCAACTGTGATTTACTGCTGGGATGACGAACTCGACATCTTCTCCGCTACTCTGGGGCAGTCTCTGCTTGCCATCGATCCACGAAGCACCTGTTGGCCATCGTCTATGAACTCACGAGATCTGCAAAATAAGTCAAAGCAGTATCTATGGCCTTCCCAATGAAAATATATTCTGAATGTGTTAACCAAACATACTGTAATATCTCCTAATTAATTACTATATCTTTCTCTTAACATTAACAATATTTTCCATACTATACTTTCTTAAAATTTAATTATTAACAACTATTACTATCCTTTTCCACGCAGGACTTAGCTTGGAAAGACTTTTACATTATTATTTTATTTTATTTTTTTTTTTAAAAAGAACACTTTACTCTTCATCATCTCCCAGCCTGTTATACGGTGCTTTGCTCTTAATAAACCGTTTTTGATTTTGTTAATGCATTTAATATTTGCACTGCTGCATGGTTATTTAAATTTTGCTCTGGAATTGCCACTTGTGGTTGTGGATTATATTGTGTCTTGCTTGTGCTTGGAACTAGGATAGATAGTTCCAAGTCCTTATGCGTTTCTTGTTGTATTTTACCGTTTCTAGTGCATATCTTTGAAAGTGATTTATACTTATAAAAGATCATTGCAATGCCAATTATTATCAAACTGATAAACCCAAGACTGTATCCGTAATTTGTATACTTTTTGTGAACTTTATTCCGCCTAAATGTTTCTAAATGATTGCGCCAAATTTCGACATCGAGATCGTCTTTTACATGATTTGTCGGAATATTCGCTAATATCTCGGCTATCTGATTTTTTTCTTCTGAGTTGAACGTAAGGTTCGCTAACTGTACTGCATTCTCTTCCAGTGGTGGAACTCTTATAGTATTAGGAATACTGAAGTTGATATGGGAGTTTGTAAGGCTATGAGACATTAAGAAATAATTGGCGTTATGGACAATGCAAGAAGAGGGGATGGTCAAAGTACCAGTTCCAGTAATAGTTTTTTGCTTTGACATAACGCCCAGGGACTTCGTCTCGGGGCAATTTATTGTTAAAAGGTCTTTATCAACACTATATATCCAAACATTAGAGTGCTTTGCATGATAGAAAATGGAACGAGAATCATTTGTCACTTTTTGTGTGCAAATGGTTTTAGTCCGTATAGAGTCTCGTGTATAAGGCACTGAGACAAGACAAATCACTGATTCTTCTTACTCGAATTACAGGTGGACAAATTTTAATAAAACCGGTTTTACAATTAAACATTTCATTAGCGTTGAATTCCAAATAAAATTGTCCATCTTCAGATATCCCAAAATATTCAAATTTTGTCTCTATGTACAATTTATATCCCTCTACGTTAATTTTGTGCGGTAACGGTAAAGCACGATGGACTGTAAAATATCTCCCAGTGGATCTCAGTGGTAGTTCCGCGAATATTCTAATAGTGTCATTAAAATACACATCATGTACGCAGTGTCATAGTATAAAAATACATTACTTTCGGAATCTGATGTTAGCAAATCAAGTTGTTGAGGCAGAACATTCTGAATATTCTTTAAGGCGGTAGAAATTGACACAGGGTCGACGAAAAATGGGCTTAATTTGTGCAACGCCGTAGTTTCTAACGCACTGGCGAAGTCCGACACCGTTTCCTTGAGCTCGTTTAAGACATATTCGGCGAGACGAATCGCTGAGTTTAAATGGAGAGATTGAAGGATTTTCGTATTCTCTCTAGTCTTTGATTCAAAATTTAGTATTTCTACTTTATTATTAAGTAACTCAATAATTGTTTTAAATTTCTCAAAATTTTCACTTTATTTATTTACATGGTTTCCTAAATTTTTCACAACTGTTACGTGATCGTCCATCAGATTTGTAATTTCATCTGAATTAGCCTCAAGATCATTTATTTTATCATTTATCTCTACTAAATCGTCATTGTTCGCAGTTCCAAATAAAAATTTTAAAATGTTTCCTCCAAGATTTACTAAGCCTCGTTTGCTTCTCGCGTTATAAGGTACTACTGTTTTGAGTAAATTAATCAACTTACCCTTGACCTTGCTAACATCAGTTTTTATAATATGAATTTCTCTACTTACCAATTTGTTAAGAACTTCTTTCTCGTTGTCTCCCATATCCTTCCCCAGATTTATGTCGACCTTCCTTGCGTCTATTAGGAATGCATGGAAGACGTCTACGAGTGTGTGGTATTCGGATATTCTGACATCAGTGCTAATGATCCAGCTATCACCAGTGAGCAGAATCTCATTTTCTTTTTAGAATACCAATCCTTTATCCAGGACTGGTACATTGTCTCCCATACAGTAAGAGGACAATACCGTGAAAATTATTACATTTAAAACATATAGATTTTATACACCAGAGCAAAAGAAATATTAAAACAAAAACAACTTAATAATTACACTTATGAACTAGAATCTAACTGGAATCTTATGCATTTATTTATTTACATAAGAAAGAAACCAACAGTATACAAAGATACCAATTACAGGTTCCTATGATTTAATTTACATACATATATCACAGTGCATTGCTTAGAAAGAAGTTGTAACAGAAAAACTTATGATAATACATTAACTATCTCTTTTTTGAATATATTTAATGAAATATGAAAAATGACTATATGCGTAAATGTCGAATTGTAGGTTGACATTATTCGATTTATCGGAGAATTATCACAATTGTTAGTATTATTTTTATCTAATACAAAAAGATTAGTTGATCTAGTTTTTGTATTTGTAGAGAATTTTAATAATGAAACAAGTGAGGATGCCTGTATTACATTATTAATTAATTTATACAAAAAAATCATGTCATTTTGAGTTCGTCTGTTTTCCAAAGTAAGCATATCGAAATGTAATAAAAAAGAATAATTATTTATATTAAGCTTAAATTTGTAGTTTAACATTTTGAAATTTTTTTTCAATATAAATTAAATATGGTCTAGATTTTTACAGTAATACGGGTTCCCAACTGTGGATGCATATTCCAATCTTGATCGACCTATAGAGTTATAAAGATATATTAATGATTTTGGATTCTGAAAATGTTCACACGATCGGAATATGAATCCAAGGATTTTGTATGATTGTTTAATACAGTTATCTATATGGGCATTGAATAGTTTTTTTTTTTGCAAGATGACATTGCTAATCTGATAGTTAAAAGTAATAGTATTTCGATTCCTTGTAAAATGTACTACATAACATTTATCTACAATTAGACGTAGGTAATTAAGATCACAATATTTCGGTAAGTTAGTTAGGTCATTTTGCATTTCAATATTGTCAATACTGTTTTGAATGATCTTGAAAATCTTAAGATCATCTGCGTATAAGAGAAAACTCGTGTGTTGAAAGCAAGTAAATATGTCATTAATGAATAAGTTGAATAATAATGGACCCAAATGTGACCCTTGAGGTACCCCGGAAGTAACATTGATGTACCGTGATCGAAATTCATTACAGTTAACTAACTGTGATCTGTTTGATATGTAGGACTGTATCCAGCGTAAGAGTGAACCATGTATTCCAATTGCCTCTAATTTTTTAATTAGTATCTCGTGATGAACCCGATCAAAAGCTTTGCTGAAATCCGTATAAATGACGTCAACTTGTATTCTTTTATCTAAATTGGAACTTAGAAATTCAGTAAAAGGCACCAGATTTGTAAGAATTGATTTTCCGGGACAAAATCCATTCTGTTCTGGAATAATTATATTATATACTTCATTTTTAATTTCTTTAATAACAAGAGCTTCAAAGATTTTATTAAAAGTAGAGAAGATTGAAATAGGCCGATAATTAGTTGCGTCATTAATATCACCGGTTTTGTGTATTGGTGCTATGAATGAGGTTTTCCAGACTTCTGGAAGTCCTCCAGATTCAAGAGATTGATTGTAGAGAATATATAGCGGTTCTGTAAGGTAGTATGCGCAATTGCGAATTTAGTCAGCCGGAGTACGAATATAATCCAAGAATTAATTCCAGCAATATCAAGTATATTGCTGAAAATTACCATTGCCCAGCGTCTGGATTGACGTTAACAAGAATAAGATCTTGCTTTTTGGTCAAGAGAGTCAACAGCCGATTTTGTTGCATTATAATAATGAATAATTTCTGGTTTGGTTTTGCGCCCATCCAAAATTGTTTTATCATTGAGTATAGTACTCAAAAGTATTACACATTTGTTTGGCCTACTTACTTACTAAGGTAATATCTTCAGTGAATCCAAACAAACTTGAAAATAAAGATCTACTTTTATCAGGCTTCATAAAAGGTGGGATTTCTCTCTTGTTTTGGCGCAAAGTTCCAAACAAAGTTAGACGCTTTTCTGACAACCTTTTTGTAAGCGGTATGCTCGTAAAAAAATATCAGTGGTCACGTTGCGTCCACTATTTCTTATTGTTTCGGTCAAATTATCCACAATAGTAAAGCCTAGATATTGTTGAATTGGTTCACTTGGCGGAGGCCCGTATAAACTATTCCATCAACCGCATACGATGTTGCACTGTCACACATCCAGAAAATTTTAATTCCATATTTTGAAGGTTTGCTGGCCATGTACTGCAAAAAAGGACATCTGCCCCTAAATGGAACTAGTTGTTCATCAACGCACTCTCCTGATAATAAATTCTTGCCAAATGTAATTTATTGCTGCCCGTTTATCGTTCTGTAATCTGGTATTTCTTGTCCTTTTGCCATCAAATCGTAATGCAGATCTAATACTTTCAAATCGATTTATAGACATACACGCTCTATAGAACGGACTATGTTCTTCAGACCGTAATTCTCTCGTGGATACGTCCCAATTTCTTTCGACACCAGCAAACATCAAAAGGCCTATACATGCAATCATTTCTTCAACGTCGATTTCGCGCCAATTTTTATTTGTTTCCTTCCTTCCCGATTCGTGTAAATACATATTTAATTGATAATGTCCTTCGTTATAAACAAATTGAATGCGTCTCTAGTCGTTTCTACCTATACGTTTTAGTTTGGATCAGTGCAAAAATTTATAATACTTTTCTGAGGTGCTCTATCAAATTTTGGCGGATTTTCATCCCAAATCATTCCAGATTTGGATTTTTCTTTGCAGAAAATTGAATAGCCAGTCAGTTTCTTATTCTAAAACTGATTCCGATTCCGGATTGTATTTCGGATCAATTTCATTCTCCTCCACTTCGGCTACATAATCGCTATCGCTTTCAGTATCAAACACTCTAATTCCTTCATCGGATTCGTCCTCTTCACTAGAAAAAGAATGTTCATTTATATCCGATATCTCTTCAATTTCTGTTTCCAATTCTTTGTCTGTCAGATAACGATACATATTATTTCCTGAAAGCATAAAACCGAATATGTCAAAAATACAAAAGACTATAAATATCAATAGCGGTATAAAATGTGAAGATTTATAAATTCAGAATAGTAAGTTGCTTGCCTTTTTATAAACTCATGCAAATATCAGCTTGAAACACGTCAACCCTGTTTCAAATCGAAACTAAACTAACAAGAATAATAATACGAGGAACTACCAGGTACCTATTGTACTCGTATACTATCTGTAGTGCATCAGTACTACTAACATAGGCATGGGTCAAAATGACCCATATCATGCATAAGTGGTAGGTTATAATAAATATTGAATAAATAAACAATTGCAAAAGATAATAACAAAAAGACATGTCTCTCGAATTATAATGGATATGGAAACAGTCATAAATACACAGTATATACAAGTTACAAATAATATTTCAATATACGCTTGGGTCAAAATGACCCACTTCATGCATCAGAGGGTTAAAATAAACTGCTGAAAAATAGAGCCTTGGGAGAAAATTTTAATGTCATGCATTAGAACAATCCGACAAATAATTCGCGTCGTGTAAGAGAATGGCTACTGTATAATATTAAAAATATGCTTAATCAGCCCCCACGGTCAACCAGATTGAGAAAGTGCGGAAAATTGTTAAAACAAATGAGAATATAAACAAAAAAAAAATTAAAATTAATTCCAAGAAAAATGGCAGAATATAATGTCATTGGTGACCAAAAATTTGGTAGATTCAATGGCTCATCGCTTAGTTACTGGTAGAAAAACCAAAGGAAACTCATCCAAATATTATATTACTTTATGAATCTTAAATAAATAGTTTATTATATAAATGTTTTGGGTATCGTACGGAGACTTTTTTGTCATGGAATTATGAATAATTTCAATGTTTACCCCGTAATGTAGATAAAATAACCATGTTATTTGTTTATTTTTTATTCATAATAACGTAATATAAAGCGTTTCATTTTGGATTAGAAGAAAATTAAATGTATTGGGTTTTAGACTGCTATTTTCCTAAAATAAATTAAAACTATTGTTGTACGGATACTTTTTTGTATGACTGTATGATACACAACTGCCTAATAGGAGATCTGAGCTTATAAATTGTTTAAGGATTCTTATAAACAAATAATGATATATCTCTTGAATTGATGCGAAGAACACGGAAATTAATACATTAAGTAAATATTGATTATCGATTAAATCATTTATCACTTTATATAAGAATAAACAAAATTTAATTTTCCTACCACAATCAAAGGTTATGAAACCTAATTTCATGAGATAGTTGGAATAATTAAAATAATGTGAAGAATTCGAACAAAATTTATAATAACAATAGCAACTTTCTCTGAATGTTTTCAATAGCTCCTACTTGCTTGTTATACAGGGTGTATCAAGATAATGGAACAGTGCCGTTTATTCGTGTATGTGAAAAGATACAGAAAAAAGTGATTAAGATATTTTGTAAGGGATAGAGGGGGACACATTTTAACATAAACTTTATTATCATAAATCCAGTGGTACTCAAACTATAGGGCAATATTATATTTTTTTAAATGACATATATATTTTATTAACTCATTAAATAGAGGATTTTATTCTGAATTCAACGATATAATAATATCATACCCTTACATTGCGAAAAATTTGATAAAAATTAATTCAAAGTTAGTATTTCATTTCTACTGTATCTAAGTAATCTGAGCAAACATTCAAGCAATAAAACAAAAAAATTATTTTAAAAGTAGAATTTATTGCCAAAATCGTAGCTTACTTGCATGTAATAAAACTAAAATAAATTTTATTTTGTTTTATTGATTGAATGTATGCTCAGATTACTTAGATACAGTAGAAATGAAATACTAACTTTGAATTAATTTTTATCAAATTTTTCGCAATGTAAGGGTATGATATTATTATATCGTTGAATTCAGAACAAAATTCTCTATTGAATGAGTTAATAAAATATATATAATGCCATTTAAAAAAATATAATATTGCCATATAGTTTGAGTACCACTGGATTTAAGATAATAAAATTTATGCTAAAATGTGTCCCGCTCTATGCCTTACAAAATATCTTAATCACTCTTTTCTGTATCTTTTCACATACTCGAATAAAATGCACTGTTCCATTATCTTGATACACCTGTATATATGGTTCCATATATGAGAGCAATACTCAAGCCGAGGGGTGATTCACTAGTAAAAATTATGTACACCTGATTTCATATTACGTAATATTTTATAATTTGTAATCATATTACTAAATTACACTGATTACTTATATTACACTTTTGATTACACAATATTATATATTTTTAAAATATTACATTGATTACGGATGATTATTAGATTTTACTAATTTACAGGATTTTTTTCGAAATTTATTTTTGGTATAAATAATGGCAATTTAGATTTTATTTCAACATCTTTTATTGAGAAAAACAAACAGGAACTACAAAAATTAAATAATATTTCTTATAGATAAGTATAATATATGTATTAAAAATCACAGCATTAAAAATCACATTAAAATTAATAAAAAATTCGTACTATTAAATACAACGATATAACTGATATTATAAACAAAGTTTTGAAACGCGATTTTGTCATCCATCAAATATCTTAATTTAATTTCACAGGTGCATTTCTAATTAGAATTTTATCAAAACATATTTTTGAAAACAAAATATCGTTTCAGTACATGGCTTGTGATATTAGCCAATACATTAGGGGCCGGTTTTATAAAGAAATTTAATCCACTTAAAATTTACTTCCAAAGTAAATTTAATGAAAAGAAAAAATGCTACGCGTTTTTTTGATATTAATGATTTAAATGTCATAAGAAAAGAGAAACTGATTCGAATTTGGTCATTGTATTAAATTTACTTGACAACTAAATTTTAAGTGAAGATTCAATTTCTTTATAAAACCGGCCATAGATGCTTAAATACGCTTAAATAGATGAAATTAAGATTTTACTCGTAACAACCGGTCACTGCTTAAACGTTTTTCGTTCTTTTGAAGTAACCAACAAAGAGACGACTTTTTTATGTTGTATGTTTGTCCATTTGTGCTAATTACTTTCACAAATGGTGTATCACATAAGTTGTCGTTATCGTTAAGCTGAATAGAATTTAATGTCAGAGGTCCTTTAAGTGTTTTTAATTTAACATAATTATCTTCTGTTTCGCTTTCCGTTTCTTCATTCGATACCATGACTTCTTCAGAATCTTCATCAGAAGTAATTTCAGGATCATCTATGTTTCCAAAGGTAACAGCGTCAATTTTAATTATAGGGAAATCGGTCTGTATTCCAAATTTTTGTGCATCAATCAATGCTGCTTGTTTAGCATCTTCACAGCAGTTAATTATTTCAGGAATACTTGGTAAACTCTCAGGTATATAGTTCACTGAACGTTGTGTTTTATTTGGAAAATTATATTTTTTTAATTTTTCAGAATTCATAACATCAATCTGGAATTGTATTCTCCGTAATCTAAACAGAATTTCAAGCATAGTGTAATTTACTTTAGTACAATAAGTTAAAGTCATGGATCTTGTAGCTCGAAAAAATGCTTCGCAGGTTTGACTACTATACTGCCAAGGAATAAAAAAGTTCTCTTTGCGATCATTTTTTAATTTTATTATAATATTAATTAATGAATGTGCATTGATCTCAATACAAAGGTAGGCATTTAATGTGATAAAATTTTCAGAAAGCGTATATTTGGGATTTCTTATAATCCAAGATCGCCAATATCTCACAAAAAATACAACGTACCATATACGATGTACTCTCTCTAAAACAGGAATTTCTGTGTCTAAATATGCAGTTAAGCATTTATTTATCAGTCTCAAGTACAAAGCTGTTGCTCCTGCTTCATGATTTTCTTCTAATAGTTGTGCAACCCGTGGATGACTAAGTGCTTCCACTGCTTTAAAATTCATTTTATCATTTTGCGTCAAATAACTTGAAGTTAATTGATGTTGATCTTTAGAAACTGTTTGTATCAAATCTTTAACATGTTCTGGAGATATCAATTCTGTACCTAATTGTAACGGCTTCTGGACTTTTAAAAATCTAGTACGTAACTTAGTCCCTATATGAATGGTATCTTGCACGTAGACTGCATTATTATCACAAAGAAACCAATTAGTATCCATTTCACCAATATTCTTAGGAACAGATGTCAAATTCATTTTGTGACGCATAGCTTTCATTAGGCGTGAATCCCCGTCAGAGGAAAACCCAAGAATATTAATATTATATTTCAGTGCTTCACGCGTAATATATTTCCATCTTTTTAAAACATTAATAGAAGTAATATTGTTATCTGTTCCAAAAAGGGTTAAACAAAATGAAGAAGAATGCTCTTCTAAAGGCTGTATCATAATACAATATACTAAAGTGGAAATAGTTTCTTCTAGAAAATATTTCTCCATTCTTTGAGCACTTGTTGCTTTAAAAATTGCAACTAGAGGCAATCCATTTTCTTCATTGAGCGGAAGTACAAATCCAACTAACATGTTGGTATTTGAATCATATTGTATACGACCAACAATTCCAGTAGCATCTTCACTAATCCAAACGTTTTTGGAATAACCCTTTTCCGTTAAATATTTATTGAGTTCTTCAAATCTTAATTTACCTTCCACTATAACTTCCTGTTCATTTAAAACTCGGTTTACAGTTGATAGTGACGGTAGACCTACATTTGCTACCAACGTTTTATATAACATGCGACCACCTATTATAAATAAATATGTGGAAAACAATTTTATTGTTTCATTGTATCGATTAGCTTGATATTTGTTGAAATTATTATCAGCAGTTTTTATTAAATCATTAAGAAATGAAGTAATTTCAATCTTATTAACACTACGCGTTGAAGTAAGCGAAGATTGAGTTGTTAAGATATTTGACAATTGCGAGGATAATTGCTTCTGCAAATTAATATTTTTCTGAAGAATAATTTCTTATTCATTTAAAATTTTAAAATAATCTTCAATAGATGAATTATTATAACGAGCTTGTTTATGTAATTTGCGTCTCACTCTTTCTGTTCTAGAGTATTTATGATATTTCCACTTTTGGTAATTTGTATCTAAAATGTAAATTCATATTAAAATTAATTCAAATCTAATTATCAAAATACATATTCTCAAAAAGTAATTTTAATTACTTGAATCTTTGCTACTCGTTTCATCGCTTTCATCTATCATTTTTGTTTTTTTACTCGGGGTTGTACTTGTTACATTTTCCTCAGAATCACTGAAATTGTCAGAAATTTCCGAGTTGTAATTTTTAGTATTATTTTCCGAATTTACATTTTTAGGTAATAGGGAAGAATCTTGTTCATTATTGTCCGATATTTTATTTCGGTTATTGTCAGTATTTACTAAAAATTTATCCAAAGAACTGAACGATTTGGACTTATGTTTTGGTGAAACTATATTCGAAGTAATATTTTTAATATGGCGTGTAAAGTTTGAAATTATCCAACGAAAACTATGTTTTGTAGAAGTATTTGAAATTGTAACTTCGTGCATTGGTTTGCAAAGAGGACAACCTATTTTAGCAGAATTATTTTCCACAGTAATTATTAGCTCGTGGCATTTAATAGAATGTAAATTTTGATTTTTAAGAAAATTCGAAATTAATGTTATAATCTTCTCTTTCTCTATAGAATTTGAAGTAATTGTTTCACTACGTCTCTTACTTGACGATTTATCGAGCGATTTGTTAATTGCTGGTTTGTTAATAATTGTTTTACAATGTTTGTATGACAATATTTCCTCTTTTAAGGCAGAAAGAAGTGCTTTATTTCCGGGAGATATTGAAAATTTCTTTATGTCGTCACATTTACGTGAACAGTATATCTCAAATTCTTCAGGTTTTGCTCCACAAAAAGTTTCTTTAATGTAGGATATAATATCTTCAATCCAGGTATTTGGTGAGTATATAATTGCTAATTCATTATCATAACCCGATATTTCCAAAATTTTCTTTAATGATATAGGTAACCTATTGTACATAATATCATATTTGCTAGACTTTTCCTCCGAACAGTTGCTTCTTTCTTCTATATTATTCTTCGAATCGTTTGTACCTTCGCTCATATTCCTTATTTTGTTTCTAAAAATACAAAAGAATGCATTAATATCCTTCTATTCAGACATTTAAATAATAAACTTGATATTACTCGTAAATCTTTAAATTTCGACAATTTTTTAATAAAACAATCATTTATCCTTGATTTTCTTATGTCAAACCATCGTTCTAACCTCTGCGTACAATATTTCACATCAGTCTCAGTACTTAGTGGTCAAATCATAATATTTTAATTCTTATTTACCTTCGTTGATGTTTAATAAAAAAATGACAAAAGAACAATACAGACAATAACACGTGAGAACGTAAACAATAATCGTGCAATTGTGCAATACACATTCCACATTTATTACGCATTTCAGTTCGGTGCACGAGGTCGGGCGTGGCACCTGTTGGTCACAGTTGGCAGCATATTTTGGCGCTAATTTCAAATTATAGTTATATTTATATCATTATAATGAATTTTAATACAAGAATCATTAGAGTTACTGAAGTATTACAAATTATTACGGATTATTACAATTGATTACTGATTACTTCATTTATATTACATATAATACGCAATTTTAATAGATTACGAGATTACAGAAAATTTCACTGATTACGCAATTGAATACATGAGGTTTGTACACCTGATTACGCTAGTGAGACACCCCTCGACTCAAGCTTACTTCTGATGTATGAGTTGTAGAGGATCTTAAGATAATGTAAGATTAGGTATTACGTATTATGAACCCCAGATTTCTGTAAGAAGATTTCAGAATATTAATGTAATGAGGAATAAAGCTTAATTTTGGATCGAAGATTATCCCCAAATCATTAAAGTTACACGCTCCAAAAAAATATTATCCATGTGATAATTGAAACAAACTAAGATATGTTTTAAAGAGAAATTTATATTTATTATAATTAAAGGTTAATTTAGATTTGAGAGACCAATCCAGAACATTGACTATGTCACTTTGTAATAAGGCACAATCATTAGCAGAATTGATTATTCTGAAGAGCTTTAAGTCATCTGCGTACAAGAGGATCTGAGAATGTTGAACAGCATCAGTAATACAATTAATAAAAAGAAGAAATAATAGTGAGCCGAGGTTTGACCCATGCGAAACCCCAGATGTTGCGTTATAGATCTTGAATGTGGCATTATTTATGCGTACATACATTTCACGTTTATCCATACATGAAGACATCCATTTCACTAGGTCACTTGAAAAGCTAAAATTTGTGTATAGTCTACTAAGCATAATTGAATGATCAACTCTTATCAAATATTTAAAAAAAATCCGTATAGATGACATCAACTTGAATATTGGCGTCTAAAGAGTTCAGTGCTGCATTGGTGAAATTCATAAGATTGGTGGTTGTGGACCGATCAGTAAAAAAACCATGTTGATTAATAGAAATCTTGTGACGAACAGAGTTGAAAATTTGTTTATGGAATATTTTCTCGAAGACTTTAGAAAAATTAGAAAGAATGCAAATGACGCGATAATTTTCAATATTAGTTTTATCACCCGATTTGAAAATTGGATGAATATAAGATTATTTAAAGGCAGGTGGGAAAAGGTTTTGTGTAAGAGAAAGGTTAAACAGAAAAACAAGTGGTTCAACAAGAATATCACGCCAACTTTTAATGACATAGGATGGAAAATTATCAGGACCCGGGGTCGTAGAGGAATTTAGAGAATTAATAGCAGAAATAATGTCCGATTCAGTAATTTCACGAATGGACACAATATTAGAATTAATAAGGTCTAGTTTTGGGCTATGGGGAGGGGATTTGGGTTGACAAATGGAGGAAATGTAATTAGCAAAGGCATCTGCTATTTCAGGAGTTTTGTCAAAGCTGTTTATATTTTCATTGTTTAGATGCATGAAAGAAGGTAAACCGTTAAACTGATTTTTGATTTAATGTGACACCGTAACTTTTGAGAATTTTTGGCAATATTACTCTCATTATTATTCATATAAATTTTATAAGAATAAGAAATATCCTTTTTAATTCGAGTTCGAAAGCATTTAAAATGATATAAATATTTGGGAATATTAGTTAGTTTGTCTGTATAACAAACGATAATTTTTTTTTCTTTATATTTATAATACCGTAAAAATGATCAAAAGCAGCATATATATCATTATGGGAAGGTTTCTTAGCAGTCCGATGGTCGCTGTGACCAATTTGATTTTGATCGACACTAACACCACATAGCTTCTGGAGTGGAATACGTCACATACTGCAACTTCGGTATCTTCATCAGCGGACTCAGGAACGCCGAAGGCGCGGATGCAGTTGCGTCGAGAATATTGTTCCTGAAGATCGAGTTTCTCGTTCAGGATACGGTTGTGCGCAGTAAGCTCAGAGATGGTGGCTTAATATTGTTCTCGTCGTTCCTTAAGTTTTTTGTCTAGTCGACTGAAAACTTAGTCAACCAGAGCATTGAGGAATGTTTCATTGGTAAGTAGAGAATTGAACACATCTTTAACTGTACTGCGTGTCGTAAAAAAAATTGACACTTTACAAAATGGAGCTGTGCAAAAACACGTCTACACCAATAAAAAAAAAAGCACAAAATTGATATTCACACTAATTTTAAGTTATTGCTTATAAAAGATACACTATGTAGCAATGTATAAAAAAAGCAAAATAAAAAAATTGGTCATATTTAAACTTACTTATTTTGCCCAGCGGATACCGTAGTTGTCCATAATTGCAAAATGATGAAATTAAAACATTTTATGATTATTTTTATTGTCACAGATAAAAAAATACGTTTTGATACATCAAATGTTACCTTCTGAATAATTTTATGCACAAAAATACTTGGTTCATTCGCGCACTTCTACAGAATAAATTTTTGTAAACGCTGTACTATTTAAAGCAAGCTAGGCACATCTAGGTTAAAAAGTCCATTTCATCGGTAGTCTGACTTTTTTAGCAAAAAAAATTAATTCGTCTTTATGTCCCGCATGTAATAAAATAAATTATCCTCTTCTGAAATTCAACATTTTTAACCCAGTTGGTAGGACTGGAGAGAAACGTACCCCATTGAGATATAATTGTTACGTACATCAGAAATTTACACTGTCACCAATATTCACCCAAATTTCACCCAAATAAACAATCATTTAACCCTGTTAACTGTATAATTTCTGTTAAGTAACTATGTTGCCACCTCACTATATCATCACGTTTAATAAACAAATCAATTTCGCTTTTCATAAATGAAACCTAAATCAAACATTACACACCACAACGATGATCTTGCGAGCGATGAAAGTAAAACACGTACACATTCTGCACAATTTTTAATAGCATTTAAAACACGCTTTAATATTTTAGGTAAATTGTGAAAATAATTTTCATGAACTTTACGTCGCATTAAACTTTTTTTCTCGTCATTCGTAGTAAAGTCGTTTCCTTTTTTGATGTTGAAAATTGTCTTTTCACTGATACCAACCATTTCTGAAGTTTTTTTAACAATACGAGTTACAAACATGTTCTAATTGAAGTTATAATTTAACACATTTATAACTATTATTTTTATTTCCACTTTAAGTGAAAATTACATTTCTTTCAACGGTAAATATAAAATTTAATCCTAATTATCAGAAAATTTTCTCAGGATGCCCGTTAACTGCGACGTGAGCGAATTCAATTTTGGCAAATGGGGATGGTCATTGAACCATTCGCGAATCCTATCTCGTGAATCTTTCTTTTGCCGTGATATCCGGAAATCAACGTAAATTTACGCCAATTAGAGAATTTGTACACTGAAGCTCACAAAGATGGCGCACTTTTAAAATTTCAGTGGGGTACTGTTTACCCCAGTGTGAGGTCGTAGGGTTAACACACTTGCTTTCACTAATCCAACTATCCTTTTTTTTCGACGTTCACAAATCACTTTTTGAATAGGAGGATTACATATAGGCGGCACTGCAGTTGATGTTTGGTATATATACATAACCTCACATTTTGATCGTAGTCACGCGTTTTACATATTTTCATAACTTTTTATTTAAAATGCCATATAATTGTTGCGTACCACAGTGCTCATCCACAACAAAAGTAAAAAACGTAATGTTTCATAAATTTCCAAGTGATAAACACATGGAGTAAAAATGGTTAATTGCAATCAAATCTGGCAAAGAACCATCCAAGCATGCTAAAGTTTCTTCAAAACATTTCAGTGAATCAGATTACACTATAACGAGCATGGGTACGTTGTATTTTATAATATTAATAATTTTAGGTATTAATATATACTGGTTAAAGGTCAATGGAAAATAATAAACAAGTCATCATTACCACATTTATGTTTACCAACAAGAAAATATGATGCAGTATTAAAACATTCAAATAGAGAAGAACGTAAAATAATAAGAAATAATAAAAAAGATGAACTAATAATTCAAACGTCAAACAATAATGGTAAAAATGAATATAAAGAATATGTTCACACATTTACCGCCATTTAAACAATAAAAAAATCCCTAAAAATCACATATATATTTCGGTTCCCGCTAAAAATAACCTCAATTACATTTCATCCTCCTGGCCTTACACATGGAAGAGAAGTTTTTCTAAGAACATCATTCTTATTTAAATTATTTTACACCATACTATTTAATCTATATTTCATCTAATAAACCACTCGACGGGTTCGATCCCAACCGGCGTCAAATATTTTCGAATTTTATATGGCACAAAAGTAACCTCTGTGGTGCACTCTCCACGCCAGCAATGAGTGCCTGTGAGGTGACGCCTGGTAAACGCCCGCACGATACAAATATGTCATCATCATTACCGATATCTGCGACAAAGCAGATTGGCACACATTTTTTTTCTACGCGGGCAGGGGGGAAATCTTCAGAAAGACACCACCAGCTGGCCGAAGCTGGTGATAGTGTCGGGCTCTTACCGACTAAAAACCCCCTCCATTAACACCTGGACAGGTGTGGTACCGTCTATCGGCATTTCTTCACCATCTCCCATTGCCTTTTTTCTTTTTTCATACTCCATATCGGTCTCGGAGCCTTTCGTCCTCTTCCTTCCTCTTCATTACTTCGGTTACGAAGACCGAAATATAGTTCCAAGTCTCCTCCGCCTGTAACATTAAGCAAATTATATTATCTGGCCGGACAGATGTTCCGACAGCTATTTCCATCGCACATCTGTCCTCATGCCATTTGAGGCATACAAAAATGGTGTGTTCAGCACTGTCCTCCGCTTCGCAGTAGCAGCATTGCGGCGTCTGTCTCCTTCCAATCCTGCACAGGTAATTCTCGAAACATCCATGTCCGCTCATTACCTGTGTTATATGGAAAGAGATGTTTCCATGTTTTCTGCCAAGCCACTCTCCTATGTTCGGCATCAGTGTATGAAGCCAAGTGTTTCTCCCGTCCTGTGCCCAATGTCCTGTCACCAACGACCAGTACTGTTTTGCTGGCCTTGTTGACCGTGTTCCGCACATCAACGAGGAACGTCAAACCTTTGTCCATGTGTACACCTGGATACTTAAGGCTAGGTTTTGGCTTGATAGCCGTGTCTCCTAGGCGGAAGCTAATCGGTTCGTGCCTCTTTTCCGATCAACAGTACTGCCTCTGTTTTTTTTTTGGCACACGATGCATCCCTCGATCCTCTATCCACTGTTCTGTGGCATTAAGTGTCCTATTGACCTTGTTTTCTAGGACAGTCTCTTATTTGTCCACCGCGAGGATGGCTAGGTCGTCCGCATACCTGACCATGATGGTGTCTGTCGGGATTTTTAAGCTGAGGATCCAGTCATAGAACACGTTCCATAGTAACGGTCTCAGCACCGATCCTTGTGGTACCCCACACGTCATATCGTAAACTATGCCGTTATAATCTATGCGTCGTTCTCCCAAATAAGATCCTATGATGTTTATAAGGTACCTGGGCAAGTCCTTCTCCATAAGTGCCTCCATTATGCGAGGCCACGGTACTAAATTAAATGCATTCTGCACATCAACAGTTATTAATGCACACAGCCCACGCGCCTTTTTCTTCTCCATTTCCTTCAGTGCCGTGCCTTTAACCAGCTGCAGGGCGGCTATTGTTGACCTTCCCTCCCGAAAGCCGTACTGTCTGTCCGAGAGGGGTTGATGTTCTGTTAGATGCTGGTTAATCCGCTTCTTGATGATGTGTTCTATTAGTTTTGCGCTTGTGGAAAACATAGTGGCCGATATGAGGCGAGCAAGTCATATCTGTCTTACCCGGTTTAGGTCCTGCTCTTTTTCCACGCTCCTGGGTACTGTTCCGTACTCACTATCACCTCTGCAACCGCAAGGAAGAAGTCTGGATTCTCTATGCTTACTTTTTTAATTACCTCTGCTGGTACTCCGTCCGGACCAGGTGCCTTTCTTTCCCGGAGCAGTGCTCCAGCTTTGGTAATTTCTCGATTAGTCACCTTGGAGATGGGACCTTTTACTGCTAGGTTCTTCCACCGTCTTATTTCCTGTCGGGGAAAGAGCGTGCCAATTACTTTATCGGCTGTTTCTTCGTCTGGTACGACCGGTACCACTAGTATTGCCAACTTTAATTAAATTGAGACAAAATTTATATTATAAAACACTGGTAGTATTATTTGACGTCGATCAACGTGTTGCAAGAAGAATTTTTATTTTTTGGATTAATTATATTTATGATAAGTTGACTTTTGGGTATTAAGAGAAAACGATCAGACAATAATTATGATGTCGTAACGGATTGTACAGAGATTCCCATCGAGAAAAGTAGTGATCCCATAATTCAGCAAGCCACATATTCAACTTATAAAAGTACAAATACATTCAAAGTGTGGGTGGGATATACAGAATATGGATTTATAAGGTTTGTATCAGATATTTACGGTGGTTCAGTATCTGACAGAAAATTAACAGAGTTAAGTGAGTTTCTTGATATTTTAAATGAAGGAGATTACGTGCTATCTGATAGAGGTTTTGATATTTCAGACTTATTAGAGTGTCTAAAAAGGTACATTTAAATATTCCTCTTTTTAAGCGGGGAAAACAGCTAACGAAATATGAAATTGCAAAAACCAGGGCTATCGCCAACAGAAGAATTATTATATGTTATGTTATGGGGTCCCGTGGCCGCGTGCCTGAGTGTCTGGTCGCGAACCTGGGGGAACTGGGTTCGATCCCGACAGACGCCAAATATTTCCAATTTTAAATGGCACAAAAGTGACCCCTGTGGTGCACTTTTCACGCCAGCTTTGAGTGCCCGTGAGGTGACGCCTGGTAAGCGCCCACACGGTAAAATATATCGTCATCATTACCGATGTCTACATGTGTTGTAGATACTGGCACACCCAGAAATGGGTAATATGCCGTGATGATATATTTTTTTTTATATTAAGAATTATTATTGAACAACTAAATGGACGAGCTAAAAAAATAATATTGCGTTTGTTAAACCTTGTTTATTACTTAAGTAAAAAATCACATTTCAAGAACACAAATTATATTCTAGATATCCAAACTATCCTTTTTTTAGTTTTCAGTATACATTACATATAAAGGTGCAAATACTTTTTTATAATATATTTCTGCAGTGTTTACCATATATTCAATAAACCTATTATCATGATGTATATTTTCAATATATATATACACCCTTATTTGTCCATATCACAAAATCACAATGGGAAATATTTGTAACGTACATATGCAATTGGCATTGAGCATAGTACACATGCGTTTTACGCAATGAAAATATATCATTCTTTCTAATTAAACATTTGGCTAAAGTTGGATTACCATATCTAATGGAATACGGACATTTCATTTCAACAACTAAATCTAAATTAAAATCAAATCCGTCAGGGCTAGAAGCCAAAAAAATTGTTAAAATGGTGTATCCAAATTCCAGATTCAGAAATATTATTTATTTATTTATTTATTTATTTATTTATTTAGAATACAGACCCAACAGGCAAAGCCCAATAAGAGGGTAGGGAGAGACATAAGAATAAAACAAATACAAGTTAAATACAAAACACAAATACAAAAAACAATGCACAAATTATTAACGATTAATTACTGCACGCTTAAATTGTTTAAAATCTAGGAGGAAAATATCTACATCTGAGAACTTGGTTTCGTAAACTAAGCTCATCCGATAAATAGGGGAGGATAAGCGAATATTTGAGCGGGCAAAAGGAAGGTAAAATGTGTAGCAGGACCTAGTTCTAATGGAGGGTACATGGAATTTTAGTAGTGATAGGGAGTGAGAGTCATCAACTAAGCCGTTTATCAATTTGTAGAGATGGATGATTAAGGTATTTTCTCTGCGTTCCTGAAGACTTTTTAAGTTAAACATATTTAACAAGGAAATATAGGTTACTGATCTATCAGGAAAAATGCCATTGACTTTGAAAAACAGATATCGCAAATTTTTTTTCTGAACTGCCTCAATAAGGTCTTGGTGAACTTCATAAATGGGGTTCCATATAATATTGCAGTATTCTAGTTTAGTCCTAATTAGAGAATAATATAGAATAAGGATAGATGTAACGTCTTTAAAAGACCTCGTGTTTCTAAAGATAAAACCCAAAAGACGGATTGAAGCGTTATAAATGTCCCTCACGTGATCAACGAACGACAATGTAGTGTCAAATTTTACTCCAAGGTCTTTGATCAAATGAACTCTAGATAAGGGGACATTGTTAATGGAGTAATTAAAAGTTAGTGGTGTGAGTTTCCTGGTGTAGGACATCACATTACACTTATTTAAATTCAAGTGCAAGTTGTTTCTTAAACACCATTTTGAAACATTAATTAGATCCTGCTGCAATTTATGACAGTCATTTACAGTAGAAATTGGACAGAAAATTTTCAAATCGTCGGCAAATAAGAGTTTTTCACAGTCAATAACATTTGTGATATCATTAACAAATAACAAAAAAAGCAGTGGTCCTAGGTTAGAGCCTTGAGGAACGCCAGAGGAAGCTATGAATCTAAATGAAGAATGACTCTGGTATTGTACAAATGACTCACGTTGATGAAGATAGGATGATAATAGGGCAACGAGTGGAGATGAGAATGAGAAAGAATGAAGTTTGTTAATTAATATACTATGGTCAATCCTATCAAACGCCTTAGCAAAATCTGTGTATATACAGTCAACTTGCCCTTTGCTGTGTAGAACAGTGGACACTGAGTGTGTGAAGTGCATCAAATTAGTAGCAGTAGATCTATTTGCCATAAAGCCATGTTGATGAACAGAAATGTGGTGTTTAATATCACTGAATATATGAGTGTAAATAATTTTTTCAAATATTTTACTAAAATTAGATAACATAGCTATAGGACGGTAATTTTCAATATTACTGGCTGATTCTGACTTTAAAATAGGTGTGATGTGTGTCACTTTCCAGGCAGTAGGGAAAGTACTAGTACTTATGCTCAGGTTGAGAAGGTGAAATAAGGCAATTGATAACGGATAAGCACAGTCCTTAATCAACAAACTAGGAATCAAATCTGGTCCCGAGGCAAGGGAAGGTTTCAGGGTTTTTATGGCTTTCTCAATATCTTGAAGGGTAATAGAAGGGATAGAAACATGGTCCTGACAAGGAGGGTTAGACTTATTTGAAGGAAGATTCGATGGGGAAGAGTAAACAGACTGGAAAAAAGTTGCAAATGCATTGGATATGCTATCAGAAGTTGTTAAAAAAGAACCATTAAATTGCATAGCTTTACAATTTGTAGATATTTTCCTCCTAGAGTTGACATAGTCCCAAAATTTTTTGGGTTCTGTTTTAATTGAATTCTCGCATGCTTCCACATAATTAGCATAAGATTGATTTATCAAACTTTTTAATTCAGATCTTATTACTTTATATTGAGTACAGAAAGTCGGATTATTCGGGTTAGAAATATGGAGGTTTCTTGCTTTGTTTTTAATTTTAATTTTATTTATAATAACTTTGTTAAACCACGGTGGATAACGCTTGCGAGAAGACAATTTTAATGGGACACATATATTAAAAAATTCATATAATTTGCAGTACATAAAATCACATGCTAGGTTGACATCATTGAATTCCTTTAAACAATCCCAGTCGAATGTATTTATGAGAGCATACAATTTAACAAAATCGGCCTTTTTAAAATTATACGACTGTGTGAGACTTACACAAGGTTTAAGCTTATGTGGTATACAAATATTAATAAAAATGTCAAGAGCGGGATGGTGTAAAGGATATTCTACATCGAATACAAGATTATTAGAATGTGTAACTTTGCACTCAGTATTGCTGACTACTAAATCTAGTAATTTATTGTTATTATTTAAGATCGTATTATGTTGCCTAGCATCTACAAATTCCAGTAGGTTGTGGAAGTTATCTATCTTTGGAGAGTTAACATTAGTAGCAAGTTCAGGGATGTTGAAATCCCCCAAAATTGAAAAATTGTTATGCTGTAAATAGGGTAAGCTTTCAAAAAAATCAAAAATTCTATTGTAGATTTCCGCGTTCTGGCTTGGAGGAATATAGATCGTAAATATATAAAAACTGGTACTGTTGAAGTCAAGTTTGGTACAAACAACATCGATATTGTGAGGGAGAATGTCCGAATAATCACTCAGATCGACAGCAGTAGATGAAATGTTATTGTTCACAAGGAGCGCTGCCCCTCCACCTCTCGAGACTTGACACGCCTCAAAATTACGATCGCACCTATAAACACTAAACCACTCGGTACATAATTCCGCATCACTAACACTATTGGTGAGCCAGGTTTCGGTGAGGGCAATGACGTCATATTCCACGGATGCGCAGATTGATTGCCAAGTTGCTAGTTTGGAGGTCAAGCTTTGAATGTTTTGGTAAAAACAGGTAATGTTTCTCGGTGAAGTTGTTCGTGAATTTGACTGTGGTTGCTACTTATTTCCAATAATGTTGGATTTTAATCTTTTTAAAGTCTCATGATAAGCAAAGCAGTTTTTATCCCAGGCATCGTGAGCTACGTCAACTTTTGTGTTATGAATAGCGTTATATTTAACACAATTAGTGCAATTGAGTACTGAAATTTGACAGGTGTTGAAATCATGGGTACCACCACATTTAGAACAGGATTGTTGTTTTTGAGTGCATTGTTTAGATGTGTGGTGGAAACCACAACATTTGTAACATCTCCTGACTTCAATGCCATCGTACACCGGGCACAAATCAAAGCCAACAAATACTTTTTCGGCTTCGAGGAGATTATGATAGGTGAGCACATCAACTTGAATTAGGGCTTGATAAACGTTTTTATTTCTTTTTGTAGGCGTATACACAAGGACTTCGCATTTATAATTTTGCGGAAAACATGTTTTGTTTTGGTGGATCAGCTGATCTTTGAAAGATTCCTTGGTAAAAGGCTCAGACATTCCCACAATACGTAAACGCGGATTAAGAGTAGGTAACCGCTTAATTTCATATTTACCACTGAGATTTGTGTTGACTAACTCTTGAATTTTGTCAGATTGATCAGAGCCAATAATGAGAGCACCATTGCTAGCTTGACGTACAGAATTGATGATGATGTTGGAGGTAACCGGATTGGCAGTTTTTAGTAAATCCGATTTAGTTGTGGCAGTGGTTTGAGAAGAGTCGGTGGGTTTAAGCATGACCGGTGGTTTCGAAGACGGGTTTCGCGTTGCTTTGGCATAGCTAGGCTGGCGGTTAGATAGATCAACCTTATTTAATATATTCTGGAGCTTGGATTCGAGTTCGTTGTTGATCACTGATTTTAAATCAGCAACAGAGGATGATATAGCCGAGGTAATATTATCTCTTAGACTGTTCATAACTTTGTCGAGAACAATAGATTCAAGGTTGTCAATCTTAGAACTGATGTCAGTGAATAGTTTCAGAGCGTCAGATTCATTGGAACGATTAATGATGGCACAGTTTATACGACACGATGGACACCAGAAGAAGATGGACTTGGACTCATTTAGGATGGAAACTTGATTGTCATTCAAGTCGGCGCACGCAGGGTGAAACCACTGGCGACACGTGCCTTCACAGCCGACGAGATTGTCCGTACGCTTGGATCTGCATTTGGCGCACTTATTCATTGTTGCATGAATGACATTGAGTGGTGCAAATATAAACACTGACGGAGGTCACTGACACGTTAATTAAACCGAGATAGTCCGTTCAAAGCCGCTCGTCAAGGATAAAACTGACTTAAGTTAAGTAGGTAAAATTTAGATAGTTCAGTCACTAAAATTCAAAATATGGATCACAGGACCAGGCTGTTTGTCAAAAGGTAAAATATCTTAGTTGGCGAAACAAAGACACACATGATGATATGCCCCTTGTCAAAAATAAAATTAAAAAACCACAGGAAAACGGAATAAAAACACACTGCAAAAAAACTTCGACCGCACGTGTTAAACACTTGACTGTAATTTCCAGTAGCACTGCAGTACAATTTAAGTGCTGTTTCTTCATGATCTAGTCCTCATTTAATAGCTGGTAGATAGCTAATATTTTTGTTCAAAATATTTTTCAAAGCACAATGCTTTGAAAATTTATTTGATTTTACTGTTTTTAAAACTGAACCAATTATAGATCCAGTTATTCTGCAAAGAGTACAAGTTCTCTATTTTTTAGTACTATCTTGAATGTTACTTCTTTCGTCTCTAGTGACGGCATTAATTTTTTGTAAAATTTTATAACAGTAATCTTTTACATAATTAGAGTGGTCATTAACAAATCCTTCCATGTTCGATTTTCTACATTCTAAAACCGGACTTTTAATTTTTGAGTATATTAAATTGTGAATTAAATCTTCAGTATTTTGTGTACTTTTTTCATATATTTTTTGTTAATATATGAAAAAAAGTACTTATTTTTAATAATTTTGCCAAGTTCATGCGTGAAAGATTACGAACTTAATATGTCAAAAATACTTTTGGGAGTTGCTTTTACGTTTTACATTATTTGATGGTTTATTCCATAACATTGGTTGACTTGTACAGGATATATTTTCTTGAAGTTTGCCTAAAAAAGTAGTTTTCTTTTGTCTTATTTCTTTATATTTATATTTGCGCTTTACCTGTCAATGAATAATATTCTAGGCTAAAACAAACTGCAGCTACATGATTACATGCTGCTGATCACCCTATACCTGCTGGACATGTACAATTACATTAACATATTTGTTTTTTTTTATTATAAGTTTTACTGTATAGCGACAGTTTTTCTTCTGTTCAGCCATGCATATTGCTTTAATAAAATATATATTATCGCTTTTAAATATTTTTTCGCATTTTACAAATAATTTTATTAATAAAATTCTGCCCTTTTTGTAATCTTTTATAGCTTTTCTTTCTGCAAACCATCGATGTATTTCACTTTGATTAACAATAAATTGCTTCATGATTTCACCAAGGGGTTTAAAATATTTATCTTCAGGAAACTCATACTCAGTCGCAGCTGGTATAATATTAATATCGCACAGTACATTATTTAAATTTTCGTCTTTCCATAATTTTAATCTCTTAAATTTCATTTTGAGGTTACAATATTATAGGTGATTATACTTTAAATGACATTTACCTTTTAGCTAAAGTATCTTTATTTTCGGTAGTTTTTGCTCCTATATTCTGTAACTCTTTTCTTAATTTCACAATACTTGACATTATAAAACTAATTAAGTCTCCAAGCATCCTCACAAAGTGCGCTGAGTATACCAATACTAATACTACAATTCGACATGTATCCCTCTAGCGACCGAAATATAAACTTAATTCATGTAATCCTATATCACCCTCACAAATTAAACACTTCTCAGCCATGGTCTCATAGCAGAAAACACTGGAAATGAATAATTTTAAACACGTGCAAAGCAGATATTTTGAAAATTCACGAACAACATATTTAAACAATATCCACATCAAAAATCTTGAACAAAAAACTAAATAAAGGCCATAACAAATTTATATTTAAGAATATTCAAGGATTTCAAAACATTTTTAAACTCACGCCACAAGAACAACTTCTATTACTAAAATACGAAATTATATGCCTTTGCGAAACCTGGGCACATCAAAAGCTAAACGAAAACCCAGAGTATTAAAAAAATTACATCATGTATCAACAACTTACTATTAAACCACAGGACACGGGAAGAGCGATTGGGGGACTATTAATTTTCTCAAAAACAAACAATTTCAACAATAGAACAAGAGACTCATTGGATTTTTCTACACCTTTCTGCAAGATTTCGAAATCTTATTATATGTTCTACGTATTTTTCACCGTCCTATGATTATTCCACCCTGTTAGAACTTTTTAAACACTTCTACATACTTGGAGGATATTACAATCGACACTACATCTAAAAATTTAGGTTTAATAAAGAAAATCAACCATCTAAATGCTATATAAACAAAACTTCTTGGTATGACAACAGTACATGCGCATAATTAAAAAAGAAATGAAAGAAAACAGTTAAGAATCTGCAAAAGTATTAACTTCAGGGTAGAAAGCACTGCAACATATGTACAAGCAAAAAAACAGTACAAGCTACACATAATAAAGGAGGAATAATTACTCATATTACAGTAGAAACAAGGTCTACAACAAATAAATGACTAAAAAACTTTTAGAAAACCATGAAAACTTTAAATCCGACTACAAACAAAGATCATCATCATCATTTAGGCTTACGGCCCATTTAGAGCTCCTGCCGCCTCTACTACTTTCCTCCAGTTGTTTCGATCCTTCGCTTTCTCTCTCCAGTTTTTCTCTCCGAGTTTTTTTTTTAGGTCATCTAGGACACCGTCAATCCACTTATTTCTTGGTCTACCTCTTGGTCGCGTTCCTAACAGATTTGCTTTAAATATCTTCTTGACGGGTTCGTCATCATTCATACGCTCCAAACAAAGATAATCCAATAAATTTAAATTTGTGGACTCTCCACTTTCGTACTTGGTTTGGAAATAAAATAAAATACTGGGCGGAACAATGTTTCCTGATATCTGGACTCCAATTTCAGCAAATGAACCAAATTGCGCACTAAAGAAATTAAAAACGTAAAAAGTCCCGGAACTGACAAAATCATTAATGAACAGCTAAAAAATCTACAGTAGTACTACAGTAGTACACCTGATGACGGCAGCAGATACATAGCTACCGAAACGTTGTGTTAATATTGTATAACAGTTTTTTTGTTTATCAATAATAAAGACAATGGAAGTCCAAAGTTCTGTTTTATTAAGCAAATTAATACTATTACACGAAAAAAGAAACAAATATGGATATGAACAACTACAGGAGTATAGCATTAGTGTTGCCAAACATAATTCGTTGATGAATGATCTTAAAAATTTTACTAGAAATCCACTAAATTTAAAATATAAAAGATAAGTGGAAAAGGGTTTATTTCTTGGCTAGAAATGGTGATTTAAATAAAGGAATTTCTAGATATCAGCCACTAAAATTTATTCAATATCGACCGTTTCGACCTCACATGGGTCTTCTTCAGGAGATGAACGTTGTAAACCAGTAGCAATACATATACTGTGTAATGTAGTTTATATATAAATAAATAAGTAAATAAATAAATTAATAAATAACATGGAAAGTCATATGATTAAAATTGTTAAACATAATATTTACCACAGTCGTCAAAATAAAATAATACATAAAAAATATGAAAGTCTAACATATAAAAATATGAAAATATAAAAAATATATGAAAATAGGTATGCCACACCCTAACGGACATCTTAGACTAAATATTATGTTTAACAATTTTAATCATATGACTTTCCATGTTATTTATTAATTTATTCATTTATTTATAAACTACATTACACACTATATGTATTGCTACTAGTTTACAATGTTCATCTCCTGAAGAAGACCCATGTGGGGTCGATACGGCCGAGATTGAATAAATTTTAGTGCTGATATCCAGAAATTCCTTTATTTACATAAAAGATAAAGGTAAATTACGTCAAAAATTTGCGAACTATTTATTTTTTATTTGCATTAATATGAAATAAATGATACATACAACAAAAATAAATTATTATCATTACTTTTAAACGATACACTAAGAGTTCTCATTGCGTACAGGATGGTAGATACAGGTAACAATTCGTACACAAAAAAAAATATATTAAAAAATATGGAAAATATTTAAACCTAAAGTACTCACTCATCATCTTCGTTTATTGGATTATAAGATTCCATAATTTTAATTTTCCTTAAGACTTCATCTAGTATGTTGCAAGACTTACAACATTTTTATGGCGCTTTAAACCTGCCTTAATCGCTAAAATTACTCTAAATTCATAGAACTGAAAATTCGCTCTACTTCAGCATTTGAATTTGGCAATGTTAGAACTTTTAATGCAAATTCACTGAGATCTTTAAACGGATTTTCATTGGCTATGTCTTTATATTTTGCAACTTCATACCAAAACAATCTGGTAGATATATTCTCATTCCAGCGTATTAAATTTATGTTGTTCCATTGTTTTTCAATTTTATTAATATCATTATCGGATGTTCCAAATAACAGTAATATTGGTACTAAACTATTTTTTTCGCTTTTAAAGTTTCTTCCACACTCAAATATGAAATATTTTTTAAAACCTGAATGTTATCGGGTAGTCTGTTTTTTATTTTATTTATTAGAGATATGAAATGTTTTCAAACCTGTACCCCAAATAACAGTTTCTATCAACATAGTCCTTTATTTTTATAGCAAAGACATCAATATTACGGCCAGGAATTGTAATGTTATTAACTAATGAATTAATTAAAAGTAATAGTTTCTGCATTAATTTTGTATGATCAATATCATTTGACTCAAAAAGTTTATTTACTCTTTGGACATCACTTAGAATAGGGCGCAGAAACGATATAAAAGCAAAATTTACGTCATCGTTGTATATTTGATATAGTATTTCTGATCCGTAACATTTTTCTGAGTTTCTAGTAATATCAAGATGGGTTTTTAATTCAATCCGTTGTTCATAAATTCTACTGACAGCACTTTCGATCGACAGCCACCTTGTCTGACAGGCCTGTACAATTTTGAGTGGTTCTTGTCGTCATTAATTATTTTAAAAATATTATTGTACTACTTTTGTCTCAATGATGAATTACTGAACCAATTATACGTTTCCTGTATCAAGAATTCATAATTGCGTGGTAAATTATGTTTAGTAGCATGTGATACAGCCAATTGTAGGGAATGGCATATACACCGAATTATAATAAGAGGTGGGTTTTCGTCTTTCAGTTTAGCGTATACCCCGTTGTAGACTCCAACCATAACTGAAGGAATGTCAATTAAGTTTTTTATATTTAAATAAAATTTTTCTAAAACCAGTTTAAGTGATTGCACAATATCCGTAAGCAATAAAGCTTAAGAATGAAGTCACAATTCGTTCAAGTTGTGTGCTGTAGTCTATAATTACTATTCCTAGATATTTCTGCACAGTAATGTCAGTGGACTCATCAATTAGTATGCTAAAGGAAGAATTTTGTAAATCCATCTTTAATTCATTGACAAGGTGGGGAGTTAAGACATTTTTTTATCAAATTCGAACATTTTGTTCGGTGAATGTGCATTTTCATAGCGAATTTGCTGTCCTCATGATTTTTTGCACACATCTACTATATGATCAGTTATATTTATAGCAATATGTTGAGTAATAAATAAAGCAATTCTGGCTTCTGACTTTCTTTCTCCTATTAATTTGTTTTGCTTTGGATTTTTTTTTTTTTGACGTCCTAATATATAATGTTTGCGTTTGTTTTATGTTTTTTACATGAAGAATAATTTTTGAGATCTGCATATCTGTTAGTTAAGAGCTGGTTGCAGAATTTGCATTTTGCTTGAACTCCTGTTGTACTCTTAACAGATATGATCCAGTCTTTTAGAAGTATATCACTTAACCAGGCACTTCTAAATTTTTGAACATACTGTGATTTTGGCATCTAAAATGTGAAATTATTTTAAATTTTGCAATTTCAATATTTGAATAAGACTTACCTTTGATATTAAAAAGCATTAAATATACTGATAACCAAAACGTACTCTTGCAAAAGGTATGACAGTAGTAAACATAACCATAAGTTAACAAGCGATCAAGCGAAGGACCACCAGACGTGCACCAGACTGTTCCGATAACGGATTAAGGAAGTAATTAATGAACTAGAACCACCTATTTGTTTCTTTTTTGGCGGCAAGATATAAATTTATTATATATGGAGAAAATAATACGTAAATCAGTAATATTATAGCATATATTTTTTCCTTATTAAACAACTAAAGTTTTCACTAAATTTGTTTAAAAACCACCAGAATTTCTACTGACTACTAAATACTAATTTTTCCCGTTAGACAAACATGTGATTCCGTCAGATCTAGTAGAAATTGTACTAAATTGGTAACACTGTATAGCATTACTAAACTTAATAACTAAATTTTCATCATCAACAGCAGATTTCAAACTTGGTCAAATAGTCACAACATTCTCCCAGAATCGCAATCTGGGTTTAGGAAAAAGCGGTCATGCGTTGACAATATATTTGTTCTTAATGAAATAATTGAAACATCATTTATGACAAGTCAAAAAGCGATCTATGTAATATTCATTGACTTCAGTAGAGCATTTGATTCGGTACCCCATAGAAAAAACAAAAATTGTTAATTTTTACAAAGGAGGTCACCAAGAAGAAACATAAATCATACATGTCAGAGGAACGGAATAAAATTCGTCAATAAGTACAAGTATCTAGGAATCACATTCATCACCTCTGGAAAATTTATTGACAACACAAAAACAACAATTTCAAATGCAAATAAGATTATCGGATCTATAAAACTCACAATGGCGAAAGCAAAAATGCATTCTTGAAATACAATTAATAACCTATAGATAGATGTATTTATTTGTTATAAGAAAATTAATTTTCTATACAAATTTGATTGACATCAATAAATTATTAAAAACTAAACATTATTCATAAAATAAATAATAAATTCAAATATAAATTGTTTACCAACATCCAGTGTGAAATCAGAGTTTGCCATTGGAAAATGAAGAGAATATATTTGCCAACAAACATTAACTACATACCCAAAGTTGATATTTAATAATTTTATCAAATAATGGAAATTTTAAGGACTACAAAATTAAGTAACAATTATAATATAATATAATTATTTAATATTGTGGTACAACATCAAGAAGATTATTAATATATATTTTTATTTAAATAAGTAACAATTATTTTATATATAAATACATAACATACATCTATTTATAAACAATGAAAGCAACAAAATGAAAGAATTAAGCTCTTTAAAACATAATAGATAATGACGCAATTTAAATATTAATGTGTACTACGAGAATAATATCAAAACATTCAACTTCGACTCAACCTATAGTACTCGGATGTGTGAAAACTCTACTCGTTGATGATAAAACTACAAATTTTGAAAGCTTTACAATCTGTAGCAGGGGGGTTGCAACGGGGGCTACGATGAGGCTACTGGTAGCTGGTGCCGGGAGAAAAAATCAGCGGGGCTCTCAGCAGTGGGGGTGATCACAGGGTTGTCTGTCTTTGTAGGGTTGGATTTACTGGATTTCACCGGGTATTGTAAACCGGTGGGGTTGTCTTCTGAAGTTTTCCGGTTCCTTTTTTGACGATCTTCTATTAAAATTATACGCTGTCCTTGAATTTTTGCATTTTTCTCTTCGGAGATAAGTTTACGCTTTTCACTTTGTTCACACTGTCTTCGTTTAAATATATTTGTGTGCCCTTTAGTTTTGCCCGATTACGAAATATAGTGTTTTTGGTTTGTAAAGAAGCGAATGAGACTGACACGGGACGTATTCGTTCAGACTTCTTTCCTAGACGGCGGACATTATCTAATTCATGAGGCACAACCTTAATGCTCATATATTCACCGATAATGTTTATCACTGTATCACTGACAGTTTGATTAATAGCATCCGTTTCTTGAATTCCAATAATTAATAAATTTTTCCTTTTTACATTTTTTTTCGAGGTAGTTCATTGTTTTTTGTTGTGCAGCAATTTGGTTTTTAAGTAGTTCAGTTTTCGTGTTCATTTCGAAATTTGCTGATTTTAATGTCGTTATGTCCTTTTTAACACTATTTAAATATTCCTTAATGTCGTCTAAAATTGATACGTTCTTCAGAATTTCGTCAAGTTTGTTCTCTAAACTGGCCATGTCGTCGAAGTGAGGTTGTGTATTTTTTACTTACAAAAAAATACTGTAAAACGATAGTTATATTGTTGGAGGCGAAAATACTGTATTTCTGAAGTAAAATCAAGTTTGATTTATATTAAAAAATCACTATTACACTAATTTTACAACTGCATGAAAAATTTTGACTGCTTTCTTTAAGAACACTGTTGCCAATCCCCAATTATTAACCTATACACTTCTCTAATTCTACAAGTTCTCACATATGGAGCAGAAATTGGGGGCACCTTTGATCGTAATAGCATTAAAAATGAGCAGCTTCATTATTCAAAACATCTAAAATCATGGCAGTCAACAACTCCGAGCTACTTAATTCGTAGAGAAACTGGGAAAGCTAATATAGAATTATCAATATTCAAGAAAATACTCATTTGGTGGTACTAAATTCCACTAATGCCTATATGTGAAAATATGCTTCGACAAATTCGCACAAATAACTGCAAACAAGAGAAACAATCAGCAAATATGGACCTATTTCTTAGAAGAAATACGAAACAAGGTAAAATTCCATTAGCTCTGAGAAGAACTTAATAAAACTAAAAATACAAATGAATAGCATACTTAAGGCATACAACGAAGCTCTATAAACTGCTATTGATCATATAATCCGTATTGCGCAAATTACAACTTTGCCCTATAATACTCCCTATAAAATTAGAAAAACTTACATACACCAAGACGGCTCCTGCCATAAGTTTACAAATGACGAAATTTGCTCGATATGCAACAAACGATTTACAGCATTTCCTCTTCCGCTGCCCTATATTCTCCCGGTTAGACATAATTTTCTTTTAAAGTACTACCCCAACGATGGTGAAACAATAGGCATCACAACACTACTGACAGAACTGATCATGGAGAAAATGTTCAATATCCACAACTACATGTACAACTCACTCTCCATGAATTTATAATTTAATTCTCTTAAACAAATAAATATTATCCTATTCTAATATATTTATTACACAATAAAAAAACTTATTTTGAAACTGTTGTCATTTTTCTATTTTATTTCCTGGTATTTCTTAATGGATGCTATATTCAATTAAGGTTTTGTTCAATTAAATTTTAATTAATATTATTATTAAATACGTTCTACAGTCATAGCAATGATCTTTTTGAAACCAGCTAGGTTCTGGTATCGGAATAGCACAGTTTACCTATATCTTTTCTATTAAAAAAAAAGATATTCGATTTGTGCTTAATATTGTTAAACATTTCAACATCTTTTCTTAAAACTAGCGTAATTATCAAAATTACAGAATTTGTAGGTCTTTTTAAAAATTTAATTTCATCTTTAGAATTGCATAGTCTTTTAGTTCTATAAATATTTCGTTTTCATTTATTTTGTAATGTTCCGATTTACATAATTTTGTATTGCACATGTCGCATGAAAATGTCTTAATTGTTTTGTACAACAAATATCCACTAAAATATTCTACAGAGCAGTCCTCTAACGTAATATTCTTATTATCATAAGTATTGTGTTTTAACTCTAAATTCTGTTCTTCGTTTACGTCATTATTTGTTTCCATATCACTTATTAATCCACCTGCACCGTCTTCTACTTCAGTATCGCATAAGACCGAATTCTCTTGTGAACGGATATCATAAATAAGAATTTATGCTAACGTCTGACAGTTTTGTTAAGTCCACTTCACAACATTCTGAATTGACAACACATTTGAAATGCTTGCACAGTTGGATGTGAGCAGTAGCTTCCTTTATTTCTAATTACGGAAAATATATTATCCAATGGATCTGATTGAAGCCGAGAAGTTAAAAGAAATATATATCCTTCTTTAATACTTGATTATATGTCAATAAAGTTTATTATTATTATTATTATTATTATTATTATTATTATTAATATCATTGTAGACCATTAATATTGATTTAATAGTTAATTTTAATCCTGAAAGGAAGTATATATTTTTATTCACAATCGGCTAATAATATGATAATTTCCGACTTTTAAAAAGTTGAGTAGTTATTGTTAACCTCATTTTCCAAGAGGTCGGAAAGTATAGCGTGAGTATGGCTGAGGTTGGAAAGTCTTAGCAGAATTATATTTGCTCTGTTCTATAAAATTACTAAACAAATGAACATTGCATTCAAATATTTTACTTTGAGAAAACATGTTTGTGTATCTCTAAAAACTACATGATTCTTTGTTTATATTTAGAAATATCAACGATAATTTTGTAAATTAATAATCTGGAATATGTATTTCAGCCAGGAACATTAATATTTAGCAGAATTATATTTGCATTGTTCTATAAAATTACTAAACAAATGAACATTGCATTCAAATATTTTAGAAAACATGCTTGTGTATCTCTAAAAACTACAAGATTCTTTGTTTATATTTAGAAATATCAACCATAATTTATTTATCTACTCAAATTAAGTACGAGTAATAAACGTATTTTGAAAATGATATTCTAGTAGAAATGGAAAGTACTTTTTCCATTTATGCTACTAATCCGGTTTAAATAATCGGTTATAAAACTTTTACCTATGTATTCAAAAAATCGATTACTTTCCCTCTTATTAACACTAAACCCATCAGGGATTACAAAGAATATGAAAATGCCAGTTAAAATAACATAAAGGAATAAAAGGAAAGATAATCTTTAGTTAATTTTATACTTACATAAATTTTAATAAAAATTAATGTTATAGGAAAATCCAAGCTAGTTATTTATCTACAAACGGAGTAAATATAGATGAAAATAATAAAGATAATAAAACACAGTTGCACAAATTATTTCAAAATTAATACAAAATGTCCAGAAAATAAAAGAATAATAGAGGGTGGAGAATGTTGAGACTAGTGGGAGAGAACGTTACCCCCTCCAAAGCACTAACTAGAAATAGTTTTGAAGAAAATAACGTTTTACTTAAATCAGGTTTTCATCTAACAGACAAATTAAAATGACTTGGTTTTTTTTATTAAATGATAAACACAAAAATACTCTATTGGGTGCCAATTTTTTTATCAACAAAATGTTCATCACAAATATATTACAAGCTTAATTTCTCAACAGTATATTATATCAAAGTTTAATTATTTTATACAAAGTGCACGTAATGAATTTTAAAATTTCCTTTTTGGAACTCAATGGGGATCACTGAAATATATTAACTAACATTTTTTTCATATTCGTGTCTCCTTTAGTTTTTGAATAATGTCGTTTTTTCTTAACACGTATTTTGTCATAAGCGAATAAGCACCGGGTATGCTCTTAACGTAGTAGACCGTAAATATCACTTTGGCAAAAAAATTGAACTTACGAGGTTTTCAAAGTAAGGTATCGCACAGCTGAAGTTATTTTGACAATTGCTGTCAAAGTCAAACAATTTCAAATCATAAACTGTCAACATCCTAATAAAAAAATATTTTTCTAAAACAGAATTATTAAATGGCTTTATTAGTGTTTCAAAATTTGTGCACATTTTTAGTTAACACACCCTTAGTAATAATTATTGCAGTATAGGAAAATAAAAGTACATAATTCCTCCCTTCTGAGATTTTTTATTTCTTTTACAGATTGTTAAAAACTTAAGCCTAAATTTATGTAAGGTAATAAAGATTATCAAAAATAACACAGTTTAAATAATAAAGAAATAATGATTGTTATAATTTTGCAAATTTAAATCTTTTATTTGCGGTAACTCTTTAATTGTTATGTTTACTTTATTTATTTTATCTAAATTTATCGTATTTAATTGTGGAAACGTGTTATTAAAAATTCGGCTTTCAAATATTATTTCTTTAAAGGTTTCTTGAATTACGTCCAACTTGAAATTACTTACTACACATTTATTAATGAGTTTTAATTTAAACATACCTTTGATTTTTTTGTTAAGTGCATTACTGTCACAATTAAATTGAATTTGTTGTTCCTTGGAGCTTATTATGATTAATTCATTTGTGTTTTGAATTCCTTCCCAAGTGTTTTCTAATTCCAGAGTATGATATTTACAATCATCATTCGATTGGACCTTTATAATAATAATAATATATTTATTTAACAACATACTCGGTTTTGCAATAATATATGTTATTAACTGAAATGCAATTATTTATCTTAAAGTTATTGTTATCATTTATAAAGTGCAAGGTTTGTTTTTCGTTTAGTAGTAAAATTTTGTTGTGCTCAATAAAAGGAAGGGGTGTAAATTGGTATATATCGTAAGTTTAGATAGAATAGGTTGGGATATTAATAAGGAAGTATATTTGTTCGTTACCGTGTTGACAGTACTTTGCTATAATTTCGTTTAGTTGCCAAATGTCTTTGTTTTGTGTGATTTTTCTGATGTTTTTTGGATCGATAATACTTGTGTGTAATTTCCTCAGATTACAAAAAGTTAAACTAATTTCAATTTGCTTCGTGAGATCATTTAAATTCTGAATTATAAATATTAGTTTTTGAAATTTATTTTCAACGTCTAGCTTTCCCTGTTTTTCTTTATGTAACGGGAGGGTTCGCAAACTTGTCATGTCGTTGTCATCTGTTGCCGGAAAAAGTTTAGCTGCCGGAATTTCTAACCTTAAAGCAAATTTTTGAATTGACTCATCCTTTTTACGAAAAATTTTGAAAAAATCCTTTTCAGCTACTGCAAAATCGTGTTATTTTCCAAAAATTTTTACAGGCCATTCGCGCATTTCTTTCATGGTAGTCGGTCTTTTATCTAACGGAAGTGAATAAAAACGATTTTGTTGTTCACCTTTTAATTTTAATTTTATCGATGTAATTACCTGACTATCTGTCCATCTGTAACAGTCTGCCACAGTCGCAACGTTACCAAGGAAGGCTTCTAGGTCGGAACCACCGGAATAGGTATCAGTGCTTTTAAGGGCGGACATGGATGTAGGGTCGGTAAAAGCTTGCCTCACTGATGGTGAACTAGTTTGGGCAGGTTGTTCGTTAGAGAGTGGTAGAATGTACTGCTTAGTTTGCGGTACATTTGGAAGGTGGTATGAAAAAGGTGCAAGGTGAATGTCCAATGGAGGTACACGTAGTAACTGGAGGAGCGGTCGGATTCTCAGAAGTTGCCGTTGTTGTAGTGGTTGTAATACCACTGTCGTAGGTGCAGGACGGTTTGGTACAGACGTCGTACTTGTCGCAGGTAGTGGGTGGCTGGATCGTTTAAGTCAACCATATTCACAGTTTTAGTCTTAAATTAATTCAGTTAATCACGTTATGTCTAGTAAGCCCTAATTAGCCCTTTACTAGATCCTACCGACTGCGCCAATTGTAACGGGAGGGTGCGTGGGGTGTAGTGAAAGTCACCCTCCGTTGACGTACTGAATTAAAGCTCAGACAGCCTCAGTAAGAATATAAATGAAAATTATACTTACCTGTGTCACTACGCCGACCTGTGCTGACTCTGGAAGGGGTTGACGGGATTGTTGCACAAATAATTAAATATTTAAGAAAAATAAGTATAATTAAAATTTAGAAAAAATATTACGCACAAAAAAATATATAAAGAAAATAATATAAAATATGTATTAAATTAAACCAAAGTTTCGTACGACTGTTCGCCTCCACGATGGGGCTGAGAATCCCTCTCGTCCGTGGATACGAATATTTCCTAAGCTAGTTCAATTGACAAAGTTGACACTTTTGCTGGTAATATTCCGCCGTTTTCCAATATTCTGCAAAATACTGAGCGGAAGATCGTCAGCCGCATGTCAGCGATTTGCAACAGTAACGGAATTAATTCAATGAAAATACCGAATTACAAAAATTTTGAGTTCACACACTTGGCTGTTACATTTAGAATCTCTTGAATTTCTTCTAATTGCGTTTTCAGCTTATATTCATTACTTCTGATATTTTCGATTTGATAATTAAATTTATCAATCATTTCTTTGCTAATTTTTTAATTTTGATTGGTTTGATCCTGTAGTAATTTTTCATTATTTTTTATTTCTTCAAGAATTTTGATATAGCGTTCTCTATCGGAAGCATCTAAATTCCCTGAAATTTATTTGGTGATACTTCCTACACCGTTAATTAAACCGCAGTTGGAAATTCTGTGAAATATTTTATTAATTTGATTTTCTAAGCCATTAAAATTGTATATTAAAATGTTGATATATTCTTGAAATATTTCTTTTGTATCATTAATTTGAAAGTGGAGGATTTCTTTCAATATTATAATTAAAGTAAATTATTTGTTTTGAAGTTTTGATCTGTTTTCCTTAATTTAGCTAAATGAAATCCATTGTCATTTGAGATGTCCGTCAGTTGAGCCGTACATATGAAATAACAATATATTGTTTAATTCTATTTATATTTACATGTTTTCGGCTATTTGATCTGTGATTTTTACTTTCCCGACTGTGGGATTATAATGTTGAACTCGATATATTCTTATTTGAATTTTTAATTAGTCTTGGTTTTTCTTTCAGTACCATTCACAAGATCTAGAATAAGTTTCTTAAGATGAGACAAAAAAATTGGTTGTTCAAATATAATTTAAAGGAATAATTTTAGATTGAACGCATTAAGGCTCTAAAGTTACGTAATTGTTATTATGCTGTTCTACTCGTTCTTTTTGTCTGATTGTATAAATATGTTTAGGCATAAAATACCCACTTTCTTTGAAATATTTTGAACGTTTATATTCTCTATGATATTCACTTAGTAAATAATTTTAATGATTCAGATATTGATATTTCCTTGTGTTTTATTCAAATATTTTGCAGTGTAAATTATCAAAGTATGACCCAGTGTTAAATATTTTTCTTAAGTAATTGGAATAGTACTGAGGTACTAAAGAGTTTTGATATGATTTAGCCATTAATTCTACAATTGCATTGCGTATGTCAGATTGTACATTATTTTCACATATCTATATTATTTTCTTCAATCAACTTATCACAATAATTATGCGAATCACAATCAAAATAATTATTCTGAGTAAAACCTAAATTATCTTCATGCCATTGTATGATTTCAAAAATAATTTAATGAACTATATTGTCTATTACACTTTCCAACGTATTATTGTATTATTATTTTTATTGTAATGTTTCAGATGATATATTAAAGCTTTGGAATTAAGAACAGAAATGGAACAAAGATGACACAAGATTATAATTAAACATATAAACTATTTATTTGAGAGATATTCATATCATTAGTACCTACCATTCATGTTAAAAATATACTTTTGTATAAATGTCCAAACAATATTAACATCAGGTGGATACTCAGCATTTAACGCATAATAAATTTTAAAACATAAATTTACGACTTTTAATGGTGTATCCTTGTACATAAAGTGAATTTATCCCGATGTATGAACTCTCTATATGACCTATTTGACCCACAATAATAGGTTGGCTCGTAAACCCAAAAGTCGCACACCGTTTCTCCCGGATTTCCAAAGTATGCTTTCATTTAAACTCTGGAAAGAAAATAATGTTGAACATAAGTATATAAATTAAAACTAATATAGTGTTATGGGCAATACGATATGAAAAAGTTTGTTACTGAATGTACCGCAGATGTTAGTGACATCTTAAGTCATTCTTTCTAGGACATGTTCAGGATCAGTTACGTAAGACAAGATATAAAATCTCAATTTACTTAGAAATAGAACAATAGAAATCTATCACTCATTTCCTTTTTAGAGGGTTTCCATTATTTGTTTCTATCTATAAAAAAAATCAATATGTTTTTATTTTACCGAATATTTTTACATTTTATTTTGTATTGTTATTTATTATAAAATTGGAACAGTTAGAAATTGTAATTCCTTGAGGAGTCTCCGTTAAAGTTGAGGAAATTTTTGCAATGCTTGTGGTGTTAGTTGTAACTGTGGTATTTGCAGAAGTTGTGGGAAAAAATATTTTCTTACTTTGTAATGAACTTTCAATATATCTCTCTGCTACCGCAGACTTTCATACTCCATGTCTTTTAATTGTAGTAAGATTAGCACAAAAATCTGCTAAAAAAAAGTGGCAGAAGAACGAAGAAAACAATGGCCAGTATATAATCGAGAATCTGGCAAATTCTAGAATTCTACAAACATGTTTATTTCTACTGGATTCTTGGTACATTTTGTTTATATATTTAATAAAAAATCGTTGATGATTAAAATCAGTTGGGCGGAGAGCTTTATATGTTCCACAAATATTAACATAACTTTTACCAACAATACTGAAAATTCGTGGTACTTTTGTTTTTGTATCTGGAATAGGTACTACAAGCTGAGTTTCCAAATCTTCGATATTATTTACAGTCATCTGGCATAATTCTTCCCGACGGCAGGCTCCAAATATACCTATAATTTTGGTAACCTTTAGCAAGAGGTACTTTTTTTCTTGCGCTTCATTAAGAAATTGTTCTGTTTGTTTCTGTCAAAATTTTCGATTTTTTTGGACGATTTCCTTCTCCCTTTCTTTTCAGAAATAATAAGCTTAAAATATTTCCTTATTTCTTTATTATTTATTAAGTTTACTATTGTTTTCACCATGGAGTAATGTGACCACAGTGTGGACGACTTCCATATGTTAGACTTCTCCTCGAAATGTGCCAAAAAAACATTGTCGTGATACTCCCCAGAAACATTTTTATTTTCGTATTAAGTCAAAAGTTGCTCTATTCGCTGCTTTTTCAATATCATGCGGAATAAATTCTTCTTTTTATTGGATTCATGCTAAAATTCGCATATCCAGATTTTATTGAATAAGCACGATTTAAGGTCCCTAGAATACGATTATAACATTTTTAAAATGATGTCTGTGTGTGTGTGTGTGTGTGTGTGTGTGTGGATGTGTATGTGCGTGTGTGTGTATGTATGTATGTATGTATGTATGTATGTCTGGATGTTGTA
Source organism: Ophonus ardosiacus (assembly GCA_943142095.1). Classification (NCBI taxonomy): domain Eukaryota; kingdom Metazoa; phylum Arthropoda; class Insecta; order Coleoptera; family Carabidae; genus Ophonus; species Ophonus ardosiacus. The sequence goes on along the minus strand of OW964837.1, from coordinate 27,886,140 downwards.
GTCACGGTTCCTCAAAAACTATAATTCATAAAAAATATTTAACTGCAGTTTCCTCAATCTGACATTCTTGGGAAGAGCTGAAAAGGTTTTGGTAACAATTGAACAACCAGAAGTAGTAGTTTCTTAGAAAAATTCTTCTAAATATAATTTTTTGGGAGTTTTTTTTATTAAATATTGAAGAACATAAAATTCTCCATCTAATACACTTAAAAATTTTATTATATCTTGTATAGATTTAGAGATAAAGACTCTATAATTTATAGAGTAAACTAATCGCAGAGGCCAAGGCACTAAGGAAACCAGTTGACAAATTCCAATGTTTATAACATGACACATGTCATTGTCAAATATCAACAGTTTTAGTGACATTCTGATAGCTTTTTCAGGGAAGTATATTTAACTTTTCTCATTGTTTTATTAATTAAATATTTGAAATTATAGGTAAAATTGTGGTAAAATGCATATATCCATCAGAAATACCGCCAATCTGGTTAATGAATTGGAACAATCTTTGACATTTAGAAACTTCCTCATACAATGAAAAATAGATATAATTAGAATTATATGTGTGCAAAAGACATGTTAATTATAATGAAAAACAATATTTGGGTAATGTTCTGTAAGATTTTGTTATAAAACGATGGTTCGAAAGCGAAGTGCAATATTTATAATACTTATATAGCCTAATATGGAAATGGCGAGAGGTCTTGTGCTGGCCACAACAGATTTTTTATATTCATTTTACACGAAATGTGTCAAACTTATTATCATACAACCTTTTTTTTTTGTTTAACTGACAACAAAACAACAGTTGTCCATAAGCCATACGATCTTTGAATTAATTATTTTTATTTGTCAGTTGTAGTACTTTTTATCATTTTGAATTTATTTTTAATAGTGTTTGTAGAAAAAATATTATATGATATTCGTGATAAAACCGATTTTCTTTCGTTCGAAGGATTGGAAAACTCAGCTCCGCTTCGAGTTCCAAACATCCTTCTCACAAAATAAAATGACGCTTTTAACACTAATATCATAAATAGCTATTTTATATTAGTAACATTCGGTTTAGTAATTAATTTAAGTTTACTTTATTTTAAGGTAACACAAAAATAAGGTAAAATAATTAACACTTGGCTAAGTTTCACAAAATAATGTTTATTATCTTTATCGCGATTTCGGCTTTTACGCCCTCTTCAGAAGACTGAGAAATGTACAAGAGAACTACATGAATATATATACAAAGATACAGGTATAAGATTATAAACTAATTTTTGGGGTCTTGGGAATACCATCTTAAGGGATGTATATATATTCATGTAGTTCTCTTGTACATTTCTCAGTCTTCTGAAGATGGCGTAAAAGCCGAAATCGCGATAAAGATAATAAATTTTATTTTGTGAAACTTAGCCAAGTGTTAATTATTTTACCTTATTAAAATGTTTCACCTAGTGCCAACGACGGATTCAATCAATCAAATTAACACAAAAATTTTAATAGCTACATTATGCCACGTTAAGTGCAAGCTTATTTCTAAAATAAATGACTTAAAATTCATTACAAAACCGACAATAAATGCATTTACTTTCCGAATGTTCTTTTAAAATATTCAGTCAAAATTTCTTGTAAAAATGTGTCTTTTTTAGACTTATCTTTATCAAAAATACATTTATATATTTGTGCCCATTTTACGTAAAATATATTTTCTTTATCTATGCAAAGGGTGTGAAAGTCTACCTCCAACTAAAATAAAGTAACTTTGAAATACATGGAATAATTACATAACATTTAATATGGGGTCCCGTGTGCCTGAGTGTCTGGTCGCGAATCTGGGGAACCGGGTTCGATCCCAACCGACGCCAAATATTTCCAACTTTAAATGGCACAAATGTGACCACTGTGATGCACTTTCCACGCCAGAAATGAGTGCCCGTGAGGTGACGCCTGGTAAACGCCCGCACTGTGCAAATATGTCATCATCATTACCGATATCTGCGATAAGCCATATTGTGGCACACTCAGAAATGGGTTATATGCCGTGATGATATATTTATTTTAATTACATAAAATGTACACTAGCGAGAATATATTCAAGTGACAATTTTAAAATTGGATTTGCATTTAAATAATCCTGCACCGATCCCACGAATTTTTTTTTTGGGATAGGTTGTTGCCTACCAATCTTCTCTTACAGTCGGTGTTATATCTTGAGTTGTATTTTTTAAATAAAGGAGATATTCTTCTATCTTATCATTGACTTCATTAGCAGGACCTAAAACATAATGTTTATGTACACAGGGTAATTTTTTTCAAGGTGTACATAGAAGATTAACACGTTTTAAAATGTTTCTTCCGGTGCAATTACGTGTCGTGATATCATGCTGGCACGGAAGACACACTCTCGTCCACCGTCTAATCTCTTTATTTATAGTTTTCCCACACATAGCTTTACGTAATCAAGTTCTGTGTGGTTCGCACTCCTGGTTATGACAAGACAATAAAGCGTGTTTTTCAAATCGGGTAGCTGAATAATCTTAACCAGTCAGCTGAGAATGAGAATGTAGAAGTACCTGTAGTTCTAGGTCATCTGCTTGAGCTAGCGCGAGTGTGATGCCATCCACAATTGCAACGGTGTTTTCTTGATCCTTGATGTAGCGGATGTCAGTAGTATACTAAGCGATGAGATCGAGATATTGATACTGCCTCGGGGTATATTTATCTAGCTTCTGTATGAAAACAAAAATCGAACGGTTTATGATCTGTGAAAATAATAACTTGCCTGCCTTCTATACTGTGTCGAAATCATCTGGCGTCAGCGTAAACAGCGAGAAGTTCGCGATCATAAGCGCTGTATTTACGCTGTGCTGGCGATAATGTTTTGGTGAAGTAGGCTAGTGTTCGCCAATTACTACCATTTTCTGTTTTAGTGTCCCTCCAATTGCATAATTGTAGACATCGACTACCACTGAGAGCTGTATACCAGGTATGAGAGGTGATAATAATGCGGCTTTTGGTAATCCGTTTTTCACTGCAGAAAATGTATCTGTGTCCATTCTACTGGATTGCTGCCCTTGAGACGAGTGCCTGGTAGTAAAGCGTTGAGCGGTTGTCGAAGGTGAACGGCATGCAGAATGAAGCGTCGGTAGAAATTTACTCCCAAAAACCTCCTTACTTCTCCTACAGTTTTTGGATTCGGGAAATTGCTTCTACACGGTTCAGGAGTAGCTTAGTATCGTCCGTGTCCACTAAGTAACCTAAAAAAAAATTGCACTTCACTTTGTCCGAAATTATATTTTTTTGGAATTTGTTACTACGCCATAGTCTTTAAGGCGCTGAAAGAGCTGACCCAAATGCATTTACGTACACAATGTTTAAACTACGTAGAGCTTCGTTAATGTCTTTGGAAAATTTGTGTTGTGTTGCACAAACTGAGCGGCATGCGAAGGAATTCGCACATCTTTAACGGAATTGTTATCACGGTTTTTTCAATATCTTCGTCTGTTATAAGAATCTGATTATAAGCGCGAACTAAATCGATTGTGCTGTACACCTTCACATGTGTAAAAAGTCCTCGATGTGCGGTATAGGACAGCGGTCTGGAAAGGTTCGAGCGTTGAGTACACGATAATCTCCACACGGGTGCATCGCAGCGTTCTTTTTTGGCACTAGGTGCAGTGCCGAAGCCTATCGACGGTCGTATCATGCCTTCTCGTAACAACAGCTAGAATTCCTTTTTCGCTAAATGAAGACGGTCTGGTTGAAGTCTTCGTGGCGTGGTGATGCAGAGTATTATGTTTTACATCAAGTATTTCTGTGGGACGCGTAAGTAAGACGAGAAAGTATTGCGAATTACCATGCACACACTTTACTGAATTAATTCGGAATTCACACTTACCACTAGGTTTGTTACACTGTCTTATCAAAAGTCTATTTCGAACGTGAACTAACAAACCGAAATGCGATAAAAAAAATCCGCACCAATTATTGGTTTGTCCACATCATCCACTATGAAGCGCCATATAAAATCGTGGCGTAAACATAAATTTAACTTAATTACAATTGTCCCGTACGTAGCGACAATAGTCTTATTAGCCGCATAAAGTTCGTAATCACTACGTGTTCTGCGTCCATTTGTTTTGCTCCGCGGAAAAACGCACGAATCCGCACCAGTATCCCCTAAGTACGATACTCGCGTGTTCTTGTCTTCTAGTAGTAGTAGCGGCATCTCCAAACTTTTCATGATGCCAGCATATATCCAGGTTTGCTGTATCGGTGGACTCATTCCTGTTATGCTGACGCTATTGGTTTGAGTGGGGTCAGTGGCTGCTTTTCTGGACCTGTGCTTCAAGCTTATTCGGCCTTTTCATTATTACTTTCAACATCCCGTGTAGGTCGCTGTTCTTTGTTGCAACTATCGCACACTGACTCACGGTTGACAAAGTCTCGTGAATTTTATTAGCAGACACTGCAATTTTTGAAAGCGGTTGTTCGTGTTATGTGGCTAGAATTGCACGCATGTTGTCAGATAGTCGCCGCAGCCATAAAGATTTGAAAAAAATCATCCAATACTGTAATACCAGGTAATTTACGCACATGCTGAAGGAACTGCAATGGCGTGCGATCGCCCATTTCTTCTCGTTTTATCAGCTGTTCCAGCCGCTCCTTTTACGAAATTGTCAGCCGACTTGTGAGTGCATTTTTTATGCATTCATACTTATCTTTTTCTAGTGTAACGCTCCTATGACGTAATTATATTTTGTTTCGTCGGTAGTAATGCCAGCTTGTGAAAACTGGGCTTCTAGTTGTATAAACCAGATTGCGGGCTTGGCTGCTCAAAATGGCGAAATATAATAAAACAACACTAATTGGGTAATAAAATAATGAATTAAAATATATTTTTATTGATTTGAGTAAGATGTAAGGTACCTACAGACCACACTTAAAATTTAGTCAACTGACACTTAATTGCAACTCACTTGTCACTGAAATTTTAGAAGCCTAATGTCTCTGAATTCCAAATAATGACATTTTGACCAATTGAGTGTAAACTGAGTGTGAGGTGAATGTAAGGTGAGTGTGAGTCGCGTCTCTGAATTTGGCCCTTAGTGTTACGTAAACTATTACTTCTTCAGTGATAGTACTACTTCCAAAAGTAGTTATACTCCTCCTGGAACTTTTGATTTTGGGGATAACGGCACTGAAGAACTATTACCAGGGTAGTGGAGGCAGTGTAACATTAAGACCACTTAGAAAAATGGGAAGATAATCAGCTCAGGATGTTCAAAGAATTGGAAACGAATTCAGTGTATATTTCATGACAAATGAAGAGAAGATTCAATGGCAAGAGAATTATTAAACCGATATCATTTTACTTTTCCACATTCTTGTTAAATAAATAGAGTAGAATTAATATGAATATATAATAACATTCCTAAGTTTATAACTATATACATTATAAATAAAATTACAACCATTTCTACGTCCAAATACATATATACAAATTAAAATACAACTAATGTAGGAGACAATGTACATTAATTGATTTCTGTGATAGTTCAGAGAAAACTGATCGTAACTATGTTCTATTAAGGTAAAAAAATTAAATTAACATATCTCAATGAATATGATATTAATATTTGTATGACAATTTGAAATTCCCGTTCAGCAACTTTGCAGAAGCGAATAACCGAATTTGAAGATTTTCCTAATTTTTCTCTTGTTTTTCTTATTTGTTACAACGAGTCTGATTTCTTTGCTTCTAATTCGTTGCAACATACGTTTTTAACCTCCCGTCCTGCAATATACGACACTATATCACTTGGGTAGATAATTCATTATCATCCATGTTCTCTTTCACCTGCAGTTTAGTATCTATTCCACGATCAGTTACTTTCCTTGAAGAGGCGAATAAAATGAAGGCATTTGCTTGAGATGCTCCCTTTATTTAATTTTGAATTAAAATACTTTTAAATGCCCTCTCAAAGTGTCGAACGGTCGGATTAGTATTATAACCATCACGATTTCTTATGCTGCTGAAACAAATTTATAAATGGCTCTGACTTAATTTGTAAATTATGAGGAAACTCATGATATATTACACAAACCAGAATAAATATATAATCTTTACATGCATATGAGGAACCCTGAAAATCCAATTTTTCTATTTGATTGCAAAGTGGATTAATATTCAACATTAAAATATTATTTTTTTTTTTTGCACTCTGCAAAATATTCAGTATATTTCACTGCAGTTTTAGCAGAGATCGGTCTACGGTATACCTGCTTCGATAATAAATTTCTGCTGTTTAAAATGTCGAACAAATTATTAAAAACTTTAAAGTACTCTGCTGTACGTTTGGCTCCCTCAAAGTGTTTTAATTTTAAATCCTTTTCACAAAATGTAATAGCATCCGCTACACTTGCACTAAGTGTTTCCGCAGCCAGCCTGACTTTCATTTTTTCATTCAACCAGTTTAAATGGCGTCTTTTTATTTTTTAGCTGCATGCAGTCCTTCATTTTCTTGCAAATTAACAAGTTCCTACAAATATTTACGGAAAATAGAATCTCCTTCCCTATTTTGAATACATTTTTTGCTTGCCAAAGCATTTCTCACGAGCTTTATCATGCGGCATGCGTCAAATAAAACAAGAATCTTCTTCTTGGTGACAGATGAAAACTTATTCCTTCGACTGCACACGTGTGTAATACATCATACCGACTATACAATAGTCGCATAGATTGCAGCTGATTTTGACATTACAATAAGATCGAAAGTACTGTGTCTTCCCTCTATTCCTGGTCTAAGCCTGTATCTTTCCATTCCACGAGAACTAGTAGTAGAATGTATTCAAGAAAGTTGGGAGTAAATCCAACAACCTGCAGATAATTAAAGACCAGTTCATCAAAGGTCTAAATTTAAGTTGTGAAGCTTCTGTTTTCACTTTTAAGAATCAAAATTATCAATAACTTAACGGTTCCCGATGGGGGCAAGTTTAAGCAGCACTCTAGCTGAAATAATTTTACAAAAGTTCGAAAACAAATTTATTAAAAAAAATCATATATTATAAAAGGTATCTTCATGATTGTATGATGATTGCTCCCAAAAACGAAATATACAACATTTTGAATAAATTTAAAAGTTTTCACCCTTGCATCAATTTTACTATCGAATTAGAAAATAACAAATTAAATTTTTTAGATGTTACTCTTATGAAAACAAATAAGTCAATAATTGGAATCAAAAGCCGATTTCGGGTGTTTTCATCAACGACGGTTAAACAATTTATTCTCTTGTTAAATTTAACAAGCAGTTAAACTGTATATTTCATTTTCACCAACTACAGTTAAGCCTATGAACCCAGTAAATCATTTGTTAAACTAACCAACGAATATTCTAGGGTTAAATATTTATCGGGCCGTTATCTTAATTATTCCCCTGCTTACAGTGACAAACAGAGAAAAAAATTATAATAATTGAGTTGACATTTTGTCGTATTTGTTTAAAAAAAAGTGTAAAAAATGAGTTCTTCGCCATCTGCATCAAATTCGTATTATGAAATTTTGTACGATAATATCCTTTTATCATCAGCCTCATCTTTTTTCATTTCCTTTTTCATAGATTCATATAATTTTTTTAACTGGAAACTAATTCATATTTCACTACCCTGGATAGAATTAAATTCCTGCGAAATTTTATCCCAAATTTATTTTTTTTGTTTAACAGATATATTATTTGTTTTTTTTTTATTATTTTCTACGACGCTGATATACCTTTCCACAATATTTAAAAAATTCTTCTTTTTCATCATTTGTGACATTCGGCTGATAGCTAACAGTTGCTAAAATTATTTGGAGGTACAGTTAATTTATTCTACCGTTTTAATTTATTGCTTTATTAGGTAACCATAGATTTATCTTTCGTTGGTGAAAACCACCCTTAGACAGGTAGATATTTACATTACAATTTTAACACAAACAATAAATATAATATTAGTGTCATCAACGCCCTAATTGATAGAGGTATTCTTTTATCACCCAATAAATTTCACAACAGAATGCAGACATACATTTAAAATGTTACAAGGTAATGGATGTCCTATCATTTTTTAAATAAATATATGAATAAAAGAATGTAAAAGTAAAAATACTACAAATGTTACATACATTTATGGTGACCATCCGTCTTGGTTTGGACGGGACACTCCCGGATTTCACGGATTGTCCCGGTGTCCCATTAAGGTTTTTTAATGTCCCGGTTTCTACGTAATTATAAATTTTCTTTTTGTATTTATATCAAGTGTATATATTTTCTAATCTTATGTAAATGTCAGACCACGAATATATTCCAAATATTGTTCGATAAAATGCTTTTTTAAATTTCTATTTACACTAATTCAATAATATTAAGCGACTTTTCTGTTTCTGCCATCTTCCGGCGAAATTTCAATATGACTGTATTTGACTGATTTTAAACCAAATATAATTTTTATTTTATACGTTAATCCCGAATAATGTTTAAGGTAGTTATACCTTGGAACCATTTTCCCCAGAATTAATTGAAATTTAAAGTACATCTTAATTGGAGTATAATCCACCTGATTTCCAAATTTAAAAACAATTGACCACGTGGAAGCTGAAATATTTGCAATTAAATTTGGCCTTTTTAATACGTGAAACATAGGAAATGGCAAAATAAATTTAACATTTTAAATTAAAACTTTTATATCCACAGCGACATTTAATCGAAAAACTAGTATGTTATTGAAGACTAATTAACGAAATTTATATAAAAATTTGAAAATTATTTACCACCCAGATTTAATTGTGTCTTTAAAAAAATTATAATCTGAAGATATGATAAATAGGTAGTATTTACAGAACTGCCACGTAAACTTTAACACCGTACATGTTCAAACAAGACAAGTTATTGAACGATCTTTTGCACTTTTGTTCGGTAGATTCAGGCGTTTGAAATATTTGGACATGAATCGTCATGATATTATACCTGCTACTGTCTTAGCATGTTGTGTGTTACATAATATTTACTTGGATTTTGAAGATCATTTAATTAATGATTATTTACAAGATGGGCACAGTATGATAGTAGAAGCTGATGATGTGCAAATAGCCCGTGATCGTGAAGCTATGCAAATGGAAGGATTGACGAAAAGAAATGATCTTGCAAGAAGATTATATGCAAATTCAAATGTAAAAATTATGTACAAACATTTATTTAAATATCACATTTTATGTAAATAAAGGAATTTCTGGATATCAGCCACTAAAATTTATTCAGTCTCGACCGTTTCGACCCCACATGGGTCTTCTTCAGGAGATGAACCTTGTAAACCAGTAGCAATACATGTAGTGTGTAATGTAGTGTATAAATTAATTAATAAATAACATGGAAATTCATAGAATTAAAATTGTTAAACATAATATTTAACACAGTCGTCAATATAAAATAATACATATAAAAAATATGATTGTCTAACATATATTTTTTATATTTTCATTTTTACCTCCCGCTACCCTTGGTAAGGGAGGTATAGGGATCGTGCTAAAAATCTCATATCGAGATTTTAGTAAATGACCACGTTTTAAGTTCCCTAGAATCCATTTTTAACATTTTCACGATGATGTCTGTATGTGTGTATGTGTGTATGTGTGTATGTGTGTGTGTATGTGTGTGTGTATGTGTGTATGTATGTGTGTGTGTGTATGTGTAGGGATTTTGTCTTCACTCTAACTCAAATACTATCATTCAGAAAATTCTGAAACCTTGTATTTCCATCCCATTCTAATATGAATAGAAGCCATTAGATTTTGGTGTAAATCGGATAACCGGAAATGACACTTTACCTGAAGCTCATAATGGTTTTTCTTCAAAAAATACCATTAAATGCCATTTTTTCGCATTTTATGTCTTATGAAAATTAAAGATTATTAAATTTTCTACTGGAATACATTAATACTTTTTCTATATAATTTACACATAAATTTAAAAATATTTTTTTTTATTAGTCGCGAAGCCTGACACAATAATTCGTTTGTTACACAGTTCATATTTCAAATGAATGTAACTGACAGTTAATGTCACTGTCAAAAAACTAATCACTTCAAATTAATAATAGTGACATTTTAAAAAGAAAATAGTAAATAAAGCAATAGTTTTCTGCAATGGAACAGTTTGCAGCGGTAGTAAATACGTAAGTATGTATTTAAATTAATAAAAATTCAATAGCGGGAGGTTTTGTGTTGGCCATATCAGATTTTTTTATATATGTTAGACAATCATATTTTTTATATGTATTATTTTATATTGACGACTGTGTTAAATATTATGTTTAACAATTTTAATTCTATGAATTTCCATGTTATTTATTAATTAATTTATTTATTTTTTAAACTACATTACACACTACATGTATTGCTACTGGTTTACAAGGTTCATCTCCTGAAGAAGACCCATGTGGGGTCGAAACGGTCGAGACTGAATAAATTTTAGTGGCTGATATCCAGAAATTCCTTTATTTACATCACCATTTCCAGCCAAGAAATAAACCCTTTTTCATCACATTTTATGTACAGTCTGTTCTCTGTTATGTGATATAAACAAAATAAATAGATCATAAAATTAAAACACTGTTTTCTTATTTCCTATTATATTTTGTATAAATAACATGAAAATAAAAGAACAAAAAAAATCAATGGTTAATGTCCCAATTTATTTAAATTGAGACATTTCAGCTTATTTTAATCAATCTTTAAATATTAAGAAAAACATTAAAATAAAAAAAAAGTTCCAAATTTTAAATACCTACATGTAAAACTTTTTTTTATTTACATATAATATAACGATACAAAACAAAAACAAATTATTCTATGTAAGAAAATAACAGATATCTACTATTATTATACTGAGAGAATGATTTTGTTGAATTAAACAAAATATTGTTAACAGAACAAATATCATTTGTTGTATACGTGCTACTAAATATTTAGTTAATGGTGCGAAATTTTTTAATTGAAATATTTTTGTTCTTTAAAATTATATTGTTTGTCATATAAACTAATATCATTTCTTGGAATCAAAATAAAAATATATTTAGTATGACACAGTAAATTGCTTAATGTAACAAAATATATAGTTTTTATTAATACTCACATTTTGTTAAATTAACAAAATATTTAAATTAAAAGAATAAATCATTTTAGTTCATTGAACAAAAAGTATGATTTCAAACAAATGAAAAGTAATTTTATTTTAACAAAATTATTTTTTTAAATCAATTAAATCACATTGTTTAATCAAAAGGATAATCAAATTATACACATTTATTACGAAATATCTCGTACATACAAAATAACAAAATAAGAGTAATTTGTAAATCACTCTCATACAGTGTGTCCCATTTCGAACTGCCACCATTGGGATATCGAGAACTATAAGAGATATTGTATACTGTATATTGTTTATTTAACTATATTACATTAAAATGTTTATAGCACGTCAGAAACAAAAAAAACACATAGCATTATACATTCACATGACATGGTTACAATTTAAATAATCTTCAATAGAGTAAAAACTTTTATTTAATAAATATCGTTTTAAGATTAATTTAAATTTATTTTCATCAAGAAGTTTGACATTTTCTGGCAGAGCGTTATATAAATCAAAATTTAAAGAATTTTTTTCAGATTTACTGAATTTAAATTTAGGCTTACATAATAGAGAAGGCGAACGAGTATGGTAGGAGTGGTAATCTTTATTAGCAGGAAAGGTAGATTTTCTCCTATGTATTTCTAAGATATGAGAGTATATATAAATTGTTGGAAGTGGCATGATTACGAGATCAATAAAATATTGTTTACAGGACTCTCTAGGATTTAAATTACACATAGTTCTGATTGCTTTCTTTTGCAGTCTAATTTTTTTTTATAACATTAGGTGCATTACCCCACCATATGATCCCATAAGTTAAAATGGAGTGAAAAAGAGCAAAATATGTTATGCGTAAAGTAAAGAAATCTATTAAATATTTTAATCTAAGAAGAAAAATGTTAAAAGACAATTTTTTACTAATATTTATAACATGTTGATTTCCACTAAGTGAATCATCTATTGTTAATCCATATAGAGTTATAGAGTTTCCTTTTTGAATTTAAGTGTCAGTAGAAATTATTAATTCGTGAGTTTTAGTTTTATTAAGCAACAGATTATTTGATGAGAACCAAGATGCAGCCTTCTGTAAATTAGTTTTACAATTTTCTGCAATTTACAATTATTTTAAAAATATTGGTAGATTCCTATTTAGAAATACTCCTTGTATTTAAATAATTTATTTCGTTAGAAAATTTTGCTCAAAACTCGTATCAAATTAATTTTTATAATATTTTGTGTCAGGTCGCCCTTTGCACATTATAGTGTAATTTGTAATAATTATTAGTCTAGAATGAAAATATTAGGTAATAAAGGCATAAAATAAGTTATACCGATCAAATACAATATAATAAATAAAAATAATGATTTTTTTTTTGGGATATAATAAGAAAATTCAGGAAAATAAAGAGAAAAATTAAATTATAGGAGCAAAACAAATATAAATCATAATAACCCTTACATCATTGAAAAGAGAAAAAATAATGATTTTTTTGAGACTAAAATCAGATATGGATTCCATTTAAAAAATATAAGTTTGTGTTATATCTCGAAAATTTATGCGTATAAAAATTTATTTCGTACGCCACTGGTTAACTAACAAAAATATCTATCTTTTATATATGTAACATTTTCCTCAATTACTAATAGTTTAGAAGTTATTTGAAATAGAAAAAATCAATAATATTCAGTTTTTCGTCATTATCTGGAGCCCTATTAGAATTTTTGCAAAAACAAAAGCACATCTAAGATGGCCTCCCAAAGGAGCACAAAAAGTTCCATTTAACCGACATCGTATCTCTTATAGTTCTCGAGATCCCAATGGTGGCAGTTCTAAATGGGACACACTGTATACATTCTTACATTCTTGTCACAGGTATATATCATTTTCCATCAATCATTTTATGTCTCCAAGTTGGCCAGTTATAAAATAAATCATCATAACTAATATAAAATTTTACAATAGTGTGCTCGATTTCATTGGCATATAAATATAGTATTCAAAGAAGATAATTGAAAATATATTGTATTTCGGTTATTTGTTAAGATTTGTGTGATTATTCCAAATTGGGACAAAAGTCATTAAAAGCTATTATTAATGTCCAACTTCTTTATATCTTATTCCTTAATTCCTTCTACTTCAATTCATTTGGTACTACAACAGAAGTCCTTCAGTTCTACTTTAATTTTATTACATTCGTCGTTAATAAAAGCAAGATTACTTAGTCATCATCAGGACCATGAAATTATTTTTATATTAAAATTAACTTAAATCCTGTAAAATAATACAACAGTATACTTTTTATAAAAATATTTATTTATTTATTTATACTTTTTAAATGTACATTTTAATGGACATCTGGTCCTAAATTAAAGTTTGCAACTTTCATAAGATCCTACGAAATGTAAGTAAAAAAATAAAAATATTCTATTATATTATAAATATTTGGTTTCGAAAAGATAGCTGTGTGTATAATAAATAATTATTATTTTCTGTGAAATCTTTCAAAACAATTTTTCTCTTTCACTAAACACAAGTGTACATGACATTTATCACAATAAAAATGTGTCCTTCCTTTGCATGATGGCAACTTACATCGTGTTGCTTCTTTTTTGTCATCAATTTGGGGCATATGATCTACATTATGGCACTGAATTTCTGTCATTGGTCTTTTCTCACAGCCACTAAATTTCCTTGTTTTGGCGGGTATATTTTCTCTACTATTTTGCGAAGGACGACCACGTTTTTTATATTTACGGGTTTGTTAATATAAATTAGGCTTTTGGCAACATGCATGCGAAATTCCAATAAATCCATAATATCTTTATTAGGAATTTTGGCTTTCATGCAATCTTGTTTGTATTCTACCCAACTATTAGATAGAGCAAAATCTACATAATGCATAATTACTCTGAGCGTCCATTTTCGTGATCTAATATATATGCGATATAAACTAATATATATATCTAGTAAATCAACTCCTCCCATGCTTTTGTTATATTCCCTGATCACATCAGGTCTGTCAATTTCAATATAGGCTGATTGTTGCTTGTCCCACCGTTTAGCTTTATCTGTTCTTCCAGTGCCAAGAAAGTTAGAAGCCATATGGACTGGTTTATTGTCCAGCCATTTTACCATTATAATGCCATCCTGACTTACTAGGTCTTCGGAATAGCCCCTTTTCTTCTTTTTGAAATCTTTATCAGACATAAATGGTGGTTTATAAAACCTATTCATACGAACTGTACCAGCAGCATACATTTTCACTTCTAGTAATCGTAAAAGAAGAGCATATGAATTAAAATAATTGTCAAAATACACTCTATGACCATTTTTCACAATTTCTACTAATTCTAAAACAATTGCGCTACTTTGTCTATTTCAGTAGTACTACCTTGATATGCAACAAAATTGTGGGCAAGACCATTCCGACTACATAAAACAAAAATTTTCAATCCCCACTTACAAGATTTATTTTGAACATATTGTAACATACTTATTTTTCCTGTAAATGGAATCATTTGTTCGTCAATAGAAATATGTTGTCCAATTTCTAATTCCTTACAGCGCTTTAGTACTGCATCCATAATAGGCCTGACCTTGTAAAATTTATCCGTGCAAGAGTTAGGTCTTTCTAAATTGTTGACCAAATGTAGCATCGTTCGTAGCTGGAAGAATCTATTTTTTGACATGTTTTCCAAAAAAAATTTATACCGAGGACGGAACTCCAGTAAATTCGTATACGTGGAAATTTATTTAGGCATCCAATTGTAATATGCAAGCCAAATAACGTCTCAATTTCACTAGTATTTGTTGGTTTGAATTGAGATTTTCCTTGCTGATGTGCGTATATGTTTGTATATTCGGCCATTTGTTCAAAAATTTCAGGTGTTATATATTTAGAAAAGTATTCTATAGGATTTAGTACTATTGAATCGCCGTTCTTGTCATTCTCTATCCATTCAAAATTTGGTGGATTAGTTGTTTGTTTATTCCATCGTACAATTCCCTTATTTTTAAATTCTTCTTTAGTTGGTTCTGTATCTAGTACGCTTATATTCGCATTTATATTATCATTTTCTTCTTCAAAAGTTTCACTTTCTCTTCTGTCTACGGTGTCCTCACCTTCTCGTTCTTTTCTTAGTCTTTCAATTTCTTCTACTTCATCTTCACTTCCTTCCATGTCATCAAGATCCGATAATTCCCCATTTTCCAACATTTGTAATAATTTGTCTACATCTTTTTGACTATCCAAATTAAATTTGTCTTTTTTATTATCCATCGTAAAGGATAAAAATACTCTGTAACTAATATTTCCATAAATTGTCAACCTATTACAGAGAATTCAAAGCAAAACTTGGTACATTTCTTTCTACCGACTGGGACCGAATGTACATTATGATGTACATACTTCATATAGAGGTTATAATACAAAACCAAATGTAAAATTTGTTTATAATACTTCATTACTACCTAGATAGATATATCCTTTAATGATTTATACATGTTTTCAAACTAACTTGAAGATATAAATTCAAAAAACTATAATATATCCGACTTACCGATTTCATGGATCCACAAACGTCAAACTGCTCACAAGAGAATCATAGTAGTTCAAAACAGAAAAGACAGATGGCAATACAGACGTTATTTTTTGATATTAGTTGACCATTGGTATGTACATTAGGTCCCGCAACTAAGTTTAAAGCTATACCTAATAAAATACAGCATGATAAATGTTATGTACATTACAATGTACACAGGGTCTGAAGGGGTTAAATGATTAATTTTTTTTTTTTGAAATACTGTTGGCACAAAGATATCTGATTTTTAAAAGCAAGGGTAAAGGCAACATTTTTTCGCGATTTGACAAAATTTCTATTTGATTTTAGATTTTTATGTATTGCTTCATATCGTAAAGAGGGTAAGTTTGTTAAGGGTCCAAATTTTCTCATAATTTGTGGGTAATGTATTAAGAAGTGGGGTTTGGTCTTTAAGTCACCAAATAGTTTTAAATACAATGA
This sequence comes from Ophonus ardosiacus, assembly GCA_943142095.1. NCBI lineage: Eukaryota > Metazoa > Arthropoda > Insecta > Coleoptera > Carabidae > Ophonus > Ophonus ardosiacus. The sequence goes on along the minus strand of OW964837.1, from coordinate 27,869,950 downwards.
ATGATGGTCAATTATTATTTCTTGTAATAAAATACATGTACCTGGATTTACAGTTTTCGACATAACTATATCAATAATTTCTCTTAATATTAAATAACGTTCATAAACTTCATTCTGAAGAGGTACAAAATCAGTAATTGATAACCCGAAATATTCAGTGAAATTTATAATTTCTGATGCAGACATAGTATTACATTTCTTGAGTACATGAGATTTTAATATTAATGACGGTCGATTTGAGGTTTGGGAACCGTAATAAAAAAAAATTACTCTATTATTTAAAATGTCCAATGTAAAATATTTAGCTTCGTATACGAAATAATTAATAATATTATCCCATTTCGTATCTACAAATCCCTTCAAATATATCATGCATTACGTCACAAGATACACTGTCGGTTACATGGAAGTAAGATAAACTATTAAAAATACACTCTTCTTTAATTCTTTTATTTCGGATACGAAAATCCTCTACATAATTGATTTTGTTTCGCATATAAGATTCATCTACCTTTAACTGAGAGCGAATTTTATCTTTTGATGCACGGCAAAATCTACAAAAATAATTAGACGAAAAACTTTCTACGAAACCAAACATTGTATGTACTCCTAAGTTATCTCCCAAAAAATGTACCATGACGAAATATACTTTTATTTTTTTTTTTGGTTCTATATTTCAAATTAGTCCGTTTGTTTCTAAATTATGTAAATCATCAATTTATTTTAAATTTTTGATTTATTCCCAAAAAGGGACCGATCGGAAGAGTTGTGAAGTTGAACAAGAAATATGTTTTTTAATTGAGAAGCCCATTGCGGTGGAACGCTTCCTAGAGTTCAGTTTCCTGCACCAAGTTTGTGAATACCTGCATGACTTCCAAGCAGATTGCAAACCTCAAAATCATCAAAATAAAGATTAAGTGGCAGAACCATTTGATATCTGTACTTTATTTTAATGTTTTGTCACATTTCACACTGGACTAAATTTGAAACAAAATTTTGATTTTGCAAATCTGAAAAATATAATTTAATACTTTCAAATATATTTGGTAATTATTATTATAAATAATTTTAAAGTATTTTTTAACGAAATGTACTGACCAGAACGTTGTACCCTACTTAAGGAAACAGTATTATTATGTCTGTTATCATCAATAGTTTCTCCATTATAAAATGAAACAGGTTTAACAAAACAATTTATATATCCGGAAAAAATAATTTGTGTGCGCTCAGATTTTAAATTTGAAACTGGATCACTTAAAACTGAAGAAACATATAAATATATTTTATTTTTTCCTCGTTTTCATGACAAAGGAGTGTACCATTTTTTTCTCGAAGTATATTGAAGAGAATATAACTTAACATGTCAGTAATTTCTTCAACTAGTTGTTGAATAATATTTCTTAGAAGAGAATAATTTGCATATAATTTAGCACGAATAAAGCTGCATTATAATTTAACGAATCTGTTAGTGTTGGGCTATTTAATGCTGCATGATCTTCTACGTCTTCTACTCTGTTATTTATTTCAACAGGTTCTACATCTATATTACTATCATCATTAATTTTTATAGGAATAGTAATAGTACAGTCTTTTGTACAATCTCCACTATGGTGTGTCCGCAAATGTTTTTTAAATGAATATATATTCTACCACAATTTTTTGGTGCACTAGTATAAATATTTAACATATAATGCTTTAGATTTAAATGTAACACTAATTGTTTTATAGAAAATAATTTTTCTGAACATAAACAACAATTTATCATTTCAAAGAAAATAAAATATGACTAGCACAGAAATAATCAAAATATTTTTTAAAAGGAATGACAAAATTAGCTATCACTATTCAAAGTGCTTAATATTGCACTTACATTAGGTATTTGTTTGTCATATTTTGTAACAATATTATACATATCGTACTGAATCACATACCAAATATGTTCGCTTTGTACAGGATATCGTCCACAACCCACGTCCCTACAAATTGTCTTTCTGTCACGTTGTTGTAGCTCATCACAACAAGCCCGACATAAAACAAACATGAGTTTACCATGTGCCTTTCGCGGTAATACGGGATGAAATATATTACAAGGTGGTAAAATTGTGCACTTAATCAGCCCCCCGACTTGGTCAATATTATTGTCTGGACACAATATATCACATTCAGCACCGACAAAGATTTTTGGATGGCCTATAGGATATTTACCATATTTGCAAACATACGGATAAAGAGAGCATACGTCGTCTAAATTAAATAATAGGATTTTAAACTATTATTTTTAAAAATTTATTTATTTGATATCAGCTATACTTGACTTGAGAACTTAGAATGTAAAATCGGAACTTAGAACTTAGAACTGATTTGTTACTCATACATCTTTGGTTTATATACTATGTTTTGTTTATAATTTATGACAGAACAAAGGAATAGAATCATCGCCAGATGTTCTATTGTTATATGTTTATAAGAATGAAATCATCTTATCTTATCTATTAAATATTGATATATATAACTCCTCCCTTCTTTAAAAGATGATTTTATTCTTTTACAAAGGATTTCTATTTTGATTTTCTATATCAGTTAATTCTAATACATTAGTTTGTTGTTTTGGTTTACAATTATTTTTACGAATTATCCCAATCTTATATCTATAGGTTACATATATTAATGTAATAATAATTATTATAATTATTGCAAAAGAATTAATATAATTATGATGATTTATTTTCATCTCATCTTCTGGTAGTAATGGAATTTCATTTGTAATGATATTTTCTTTATTAATTTGTTTCAATTCTAAAGTTTTATTACTATATTGATTTTCTTTAATATCAAATTTTATATTTTCAAATATTATTTCCTTTGCATATGTTATTTTCTTATCTAAATTGTAATTATCTACTTCACAATTTTCATTAGTTAGAAACTTATATACTCCTTTTATTTGTTGATGTTTAATTCTATTTTCACATTTTACTTCTATATTTTTATTTTCGGTACTTGCTATTATTGCTAAATTTCCATTTTCTATTTCCATTATTAAAAAGGCATCATTAATTTCGTGATATTTACAATCTTCATTTATATGTTTCAAAACAATATTTTTAATACATTTATTTGTTTCAATGTAATTAGTTTTACAGAAATAATTGTTATTTATTTTGTTACAATCATGCGTATTATATAATTTATTTTGATTTAGAATTAGCAATTGTTTTTCTTCATTAATCATAAACATCTGTTCGTTATTAACATTAGGTATAGGAGTAATTTGTAATAACTTATTATTTTCATTTTTATAGTACATAGGAATATCTAGTAAATACTCGATCTGACTTTTATTAATTCTACAATGGCTGGTGATCTGTATTGTTAGTTCCCAAAAATTCAAATTTTTGTTTACTTGTTTCATTAATTTATTTAATTCTTCTTTTGATATAATAGAACTATGAATTTGGTTCAAATTACAAAAGGTTAAACTTGTTTCAATCTCGTCCAAAATTTCTATTAAATTTATACTTGCCAAAATTAATTGATTAATTGTATCTTTAATTCTCAAAATGTTTTCCCAGTTCATAACCTCTTTGACCATAGAGTCCATTTGCATTATTCTCGATTTCAATACCATTTCATTATGTTGTATATTTTCAATTTGTTTATTAAATTTTGAAATCATTTCTTTGTTAACACGAATATTTTCTAAATTTTGTTTTTCAAGGATATACTGATTTCGTTTTATTTTTTCAAATAACATATTGTATTTTTCTCCGTCTTCTGAATCTAAATTTCCGGTTATGCTTTTAATTATTGTTCCCAGTCCATTGAAAACTGCTCTTTTATTTCGTTTCTTATTAAATAAGTTATTAATTTTATTGTCTAATCTGGCAATATTAAAATTTAAAATATTTACATAAGCTTGAGTTTCTCTTTTATATTTTAATCTTATACTATCATTACTATTTAATTTTGATATTATGTCATTTCTATAATTACTTATTTTATAATACTCTATTTCTATATTACTTATTTCATAGTTATAGTAAGAATAATAAGAATCTTTATATATATTTACATGTCCTAATTCTAATATGTTTATTCCTGGGTTGTCGATTAATTCTATCAACTCTTCTCCTTTGCAGAAGCATCTGCAACAAAGAGACGTTTTCTTTTAATTTTGTCAATTTTGTGTCTTTTGTTAGGATTTATTTTTACTATACCCAATTTGGGGTTATAGTCTTCGACCTTATGAATTTTGAATAGTGGTTTTTTAATTTTTTGTATTCTTCTTTTACCTTCTTTAATTAAAACGTTGTTTAATTTTAAATTTTCTAGATTTTGATGAGGTTTTTGCTTCAAAAATCTTTTATTTTTCTCAACTTGAATATTTTTATTTACTTCCTCTTTTACTACTTGAAGTTTATTTTGCCAATCTTGTAAGTAATCCTCATTACAATTTTTAAATTTCAAAATTTCATTATTTTTATCTGATCCAAAAAGTGTTTCATTTGGGGTATATTTAGTAATAGAGTTTATTGAATTGTTATAAGCTATTAAGGCCAATTGTATCTTTTTGAAAATTTTTTGTTCTTTAAAATTTTGTCTCTGATTTAATATTCTTAAATGTTCAATGATTGTAGAATGGAATTGTTCAATTACTCCATTTGATTTTGAATTGTCAACGCATGTCATGTGAATTTTTATATTATATGATTTTAATAAGTCTTTTACTAAATTATTATTGAATTCAGTTCCACTATCAAATATTATTTCGTTAGGGACTTGATATTGAGAGAAATATTTTATAAGTGCATCTGTAATATCTGTGGCAGAAAGTGATTTTAAATATATTAATTGCGCGAATTTGGAAAAAGCGTCTATTAATGTTAGATATTTTTTGTTTTCTAAAGTCAATGTATCTATATGTAATATATCAAAAGGAAATTTTGGGTTTTGTGTAAGATTATCAGGTATTTGATACGGGTTTCTTTCGTACTTGTTTTGTTGACATATGTCGCAATTATTAATGTATTTCTGTATATCTATAAACATGTTAGGCCAATAATATTTACGTTTTAATTTTTGATATGTTTCCATAATTCCTCTGTGATTAGTTTTACCTAAATGATAATTTTGAATTGTCTCTAATTGGTCTTCAATGTTTGGTATGTCTTCTAGTACTTCTTCACATTGTATTAATTTGTATGTATCTTTACTAAAATTATTTTGTAGGACAATATTTATTGAATTTATTAATTCTTTATCGATTAAACAGTAATAGTTTACATTGGGCACTAAGTATTCTTTTATTATTTTAAAAATTTCATTTTCCAAATTTGTTTCTTGTAATTTAATAATTAATCTTTGTTTATTACCAAAAAGTCTTATTAATTGACAATTTGTTTCTTCATTATGTTTTTGAATAATAATTTGATTTTTTCCTACATTGATACAACTATCTTTATAGGTTATGCCGTTAATTTCATTTTCATCTGCGGAATGTACTGTGTCTAAATCGTCATTGTCAATGTTTGCAATTATACTCTCTATTTCGTCGTTCATATTTATTTCTTCTTCTAATAATTCGTGAATTACAATTTTGATATGCGTTTCTTTAAAAATTTTGTTTAATAAATTTTCAATTTTTTGAAATGGTTGTTTATCTAAACCTGAACAAATTTTTGGCATGTGAATTTCAAAAATATCGTTTTGTACTAAATAATCTTTTAGTTTAATTAAACATTCTTCTATGTCGTCTAATGTTGGTTTATTAAAATATTCTGGCTTTGTTACAAGATGGAATATTTTGTATTTATTTCCATGAATAGGTTGAATTATTAAATTTTGATTTTTATTATTTTTATTCATCAAATAATTTTTACTATTAAAATGATTATCAATTTGTTTGGCAAATCCTTTTCCTAATTTATAATCTTTTGAAATACAATGTACTAAATTTTGGGGTTTTTTGAAAATGTTATCATTAGTTTTAATAATTTGAAATTTAGGTCTGATTCTCGAAAGTGCGTCTGCGTTTGAATTTAAAGTTCCTTTTTTGTATTCTATTTCGTATGTGTATTCATCAAATTTAATACGCCATCTCATTATTTTCGAGTTTGGATCTTTTAAACTCATTAGCCATGTTAAAGGTCGATGATCGGTTTGAATTTTGAATTTTGTGCCATAAAGGTATGGTCTGAAATATTTTACTGACCAAACTATTCCAAGAAGTTCTTTTTCTGTAGTGCTATAATTGATTTCGTGATCATTAAGTGTTCGGGATGCATATGCTATGGGCATATCTTTTCCGTTTACATTTTGGCTTAATACAGCACCAATTGCAAAATTACTGGCATCAGTTGTTACTATGAATTGTTTGTCAAAATCGGGATATTGTAATATGGGTGCGTTAATAAGTAAGTTCTTACTATTTTCAAAACTTTGTCTGTATTCCTTATTTTCTATATTTATTGTTCTTCCTTTTTTAAGACATGTAGTCATGGGCTTTGTCAATTTAGCAAAATTTGGGATAAATTTTCGGTAATAACCTAAAAGTCCAAGGTGTTGTTTAATTTCTTTTTGCGTCTTAGGGATAGGGAAATTTTTAACTGCATCTATTTTTGCGGGATTTGGTTTGACTCCTTCTTTTGAAACTATATGTCCGAGATATGCTACTTCTTTTCTCATAAATTCCGATTTATCAAGCTGAATTTTTAAATTATACTGTTTTAATCTTGAAAAGACTTTTCTAATATTTTCACAATGTTCTTGCAATGATGTACCAAGTATTATAATATCGTCTAAATATACGAGACAGATTTTATTGATATAACCTTTTAATACGTAATTCATTAGTCTCTGGAAAGTAGCTGGAGCATTTTTGATTCCAAAGGGCATTCTAGTGAATTCAAAATGACCTTTATCTGTATTGAAAGCTGTTTTAGGAATTGAATCGGGATGCATTTGAATTTGGTGAAATCCGGAAGTTAAGTCTAGTGTAGTGTAGTACATGTTTTTACCTAGTTTGTCTAAAACGTCTGTAATATTTGGAATGGGAAACTTATCGTCTACAGTCTTTGCATTCAACTTTCTGTAGTCAATAACCATTCTGAATTTCCTTTTACCTGAAGCATCTAATTTTTTAGGGACCATCCACACAGGAGAGGACCAAGGTGAATGACTTTCACGTATAATATTTTCGTTTAATAATTTTTCAATTTGATTGTTAATTTCCTCTTTGTAGACTTCTGGGTATCTGTATGATTTAGTGTATATTGGAGTATCGTCTTTAGTAATAATTTTATGTTGTATCGCGTCTGTATGTGATAGCATGTCTTTTTCTTTTGGGAAAATACTTTCGTATTCTTTAATTAATTTAGATAATTCGTTTTTCTCTTCTTGGTTTAAATGATCGGCTCTAATTTTGATATCCTCCATGTTATTAATTGAATTTTAATTATTGAAATATTGAATTTTGTATTTTTTATTTTGAATAGTAATTATATTTTTTTCGAAATCGATACTAACTTTCATATCAATCATGGTGGGTAAACTTAAAAGTAAATTAAACTGTCTGTGGAAATCATGTAAGTAGAATTTCAAATCTTTTCCTTCAAAATTTAGAATTACATATTCATCGCCATTATGTTCTCCACTTGCTGTTATGAAATTGAATTTTTCTTTGTGAATTTTGAACTTATGCAAATTGTTATAAACATATTTTTTACTAATTAAATTTATTGTTGATCCGGTATCTATTAACATTAAATAATCTCTTATTCTTAAAAATGGTAAACGTGAATTTTGAAAAATGTTTAAGATTTCTCGTGGATATCTGGAGGTATGTCTAAAAAAGAATTCTGGTCATATATATCGTCATTATTTTCATAATTTTCATTAAATGGGAAAATGTACTCTTCCTCATTGGAATCTTGAGTTTCATTTGTGTCAAGGGTTTCGGTATTATGAATTTCTTCGGCAATGTAATTTGGTTGGTGTGTTCCAAATTGTTTATTTTGATTTACAAAATAATTATTGGGTCTGGAAGACGTTGGTTTTGGGTGGAATGTCTGTCTAGTTTGTAAAGACATTGGAGTAGGTTTCATATTTTGAGCGTTTTTAATTTGTTGTCGAGGAGCGAATTTTTGATTGTTTGGATTATTTGTATTATTAGGTCTTACAGTAATTGGACCTGTTGGAAAATTATTTCCAGGAAATTTTTGTGGTGGAATATTAGATAATTGTTTTACGGTTTGTAAATTATTATTTTTTAAATATTGGAAATCATTTTGTAATAGTCGTTCAATTTCTGCAATACTACCGGGGTTTCTGGTAGCAAGATTTTTTCTATATGGGTCACTAATTATTGCTATGAAATTATTTACAATTAATTTTTCCGAAAATTGGTTAATTGTTGCTTTTTTGTCGATATTATTTTCTTCAATACTCAACCGTGATTTAAATGTAAGAAACTTTTCTTTTGTAATTTCTAATAGTTTATATGGGTTCTTAATATTTTGGATTTTTAATATGTCGTTTAATATTGTGACAGAATTTGTCTTATCTTTGAAATTATTTGTTAAGTGATCTTTTAATTCGTTCCATGTTTGGAAATCACTATCCTTGATACTATCCAAGGCTTTATCTATTATTTTACTACGAATATGTAGAAATGCTACTGATTTATCGAAATCATCTAATGGTGGATTAAATGCACCAAAAAGGTTTTGAACTGTATTTACAGCGTTTATAAATGTACTGATTTTATTAGGGTCTCCATTATAAGTTGGAACCGAGTTTAAAGCAAAGTTTATTTTATGAATTCTATCAGCCATTGTGATACGAATTTTATTATTCAGATTGAATATTTAATATATTTAAAATATTATTAACTAATTATGTTAATAAAAATAGTATTTGTATATTTGTATTTTAATTGACTTACAATTGAATTATGCTTAATAATAGAGTTGCAATCTTCATTTGCTGATTCCTGGCTCTCGATATACGGGCACTGTGGAAGTTGACTACTGGCTCTCGGTTTACGGGCACTGTGTAGCAGTTGACTCTGGCTCTCGATGTACGGGCACTGTGAGTTGATGGGTTGACGGACCTGGCACTCGCTCTGCGGGCTCTGTGGTACGGAGTTCTCGTTCTCGCTTGTAATGTGAATCTGGGCACTGCGTATAGCGGCTTCTATAGATTCTTGTGCTGATGGAAGGACCTGGGCACTGCGTGTAGCGGCTCTGTAGGTTCTCGTTGTTTGCGGACCGTAATAAATTGTAGAAACAAACCAATGCTTGGTTTTAACGAATTGAACTCTTTTCACGAGTTTTCGACCAAAAGGACACTGTTTACGGATCCTACCGACTGCGCCAATTAAATAATAGGATTTTAAACTATTATTTTTAAAAAATTATTTATTTGATATCAGCTATACTTGACTTGAGAACTTAGAATGTAGAATCGGAACTTAGAACTTAGAACTGATTTGTTACTCATACATCTTTGGTTTATATACTATGTTTTGTTTATAATTTATGACAGAACAAAGGAATAGAATCATCGCCAGATGTTCTATTGTTATATGTTTATAAGAATGAAATCATCTTATCTTATCTATTAAATATTGATATATATAACTTCTACATATTTAATCTTTTCATCATTTTCAATTTTTTTATGTAGAACTATATTACCAGTCCCGAATAGAGCTTCGCGAGGTTGTAGGGGTAAATTAAATAAAGTTTCATGGTTACTAAGCAACGTGTTTAAATTTTTATCATTTTTTAACTCTTTTCGAAATTCACATTCCCAAATTTTAATATTATACCCCAAATTTTGAATTTTGTCTATTTTTTCAATTGTTCTCTGATATCTGTCTTCCAAAGTCTCTTTTGTTGAATTAAAAACTGGTTCATTTCTATTAGTTTTAAAACATAAAGTACACCCATGCCAAAAGAAACCCAAAAATTCAAATACTAATTTACCAGTTGCATAGTAACCATCTACTTTAAATATATTATTAATTATTGCTTCCGTACTATTGCCTGCATGTTGAATTCTAATACCCCTTGTATTTTCTTGATGTATTAACCACATTAAGGCTATTTTAGATTGATTATCCTTCATTCGATAACCTTTCTGCGGTATAATACCAATGGTTTTAGGTTTTAAAAACATCCTACGGAATACGCGATTACATGCACTAGCGATAGTAATAGCATCAAAAAACGGACAGACCCTGCAATTTTGCATAAAAGTTGTACGAAATTCATCACATGCCCAGCGCAGAATATCAACATCAGACACACAATATTCAATTATCTCTTTCTCCATATCAAATACAGCATTCTCCTCTACTTCTTTATTGTACCATATCAAAAAATTTTGTCGTACAGAAACAGACATATTGTCTATCCCGTAATAGTCAGTAGAAGGCATTGCGCCTATATAATTTTGATTAATTGTTTTATTAAAAAAGTGAGGAAAGAAACCTTTTTTGAATGTATCAGGTAAATCCATGGCTTATAACATATATAACATAAATGTCCTGAATTTTTATAGTCTACAAAATTTACCACACACATTTTTTCCATATCACATAAATGTCCTGAATTTTTATAGTCATTACAAAATTTACCACACACATGCTGACGTCCATCATTTTTGCTTCGGTATAGTTTCAAACATTTATCACATTTTTAGTCTTTTACACGTTACCTTTTTATGATTGTCATAGCAATTGTGCCCCAGAAACTTTCTGTCACACATATCACATTTTATTAAATCCCGAGTAGGAGGGCATTGCAATTGCTTTTAAAATAATAGCAAATATTTTCGCAAGAATGTCCGCCTCTTACATGGTAAGGGACATGACATTGTTCGCAAAAATATTTGCATGAAAATGTAGCCTTTAAACTTTTAATTACTGTATAATGATTTTGATGATACAAGAGATTCAGTCTTGGAAGATATTTTTCTCTTGCATCCTCAAATGTCACTTTTCCACGACCATTATACTCATATACAATATTGAATCTTTTTAGATGGAATTCTACATCGGACACAATAGTAAAACGGGGAATATTGATTTTCCCACGGCCAGTTTGATTCAAACTCCTGTCTATCAAAACATTACAGATTTGATAGAAGGCGTTAAAATTATCTTCCTCTTGCAGCGGGGAATCGATCATTTCTTCCTCCCATAGTGAAGAATCAATGATTTCTTCACAGATCCGGAAGAAGTTGTCAAAATTTTGTTGGGCCATTACTATTGAACACAATGTAAACGTACAGATTTAGAACGTGGCGTATACTACCTGAGTTATTTTTTCACTGCTCCTTTTATAATAGAGAGCTAGAGAGAGAGCTTCTGTTGCCCTATGAGTAAATAAAATTTCATTATTCTTATCAGAATGATAAGAATGGGTATTGTTTAGGGGCTGAAAGTGAATTGTAGTAAAAGTGTTATTATTATAACTTTAAATTCTTGCGGAAAATAAATAATAGATAGATAATTGAGGTAAGCACAAACGAGAAAGTGATTAGCTTGTAAATTATAATTTGCACACAATTGTTCCGACAAGGCTTTGACTAAGTCTGTGGTAGACCGGGGTGTTGTTACAAATTAGGATAAACTAAGATTGGTTAAAACGTACCGTGACCATAGTATTAAATTAGGGAAAATAAGATTAGTGAAGACGTACCAGACGTATATAAATGAGTTTTCAAAATTTTTATTTTAAAAAAAGACGTGATTCGGGTAATTCGAGAGTAGTGAATATAAAGTAAAATAAAATAGGAAAACATTTAATACGTACCTGTTCTTTCCCTGTCATAAATCAAGGTTAAATTCTTAACACTAGACCTGCTGAGAGGGTTAAAACGATATATATTTTTCTCTTTTATAAATGTTTACATCTTTTATTGTAATAATATAATTCACTAAATAAATTAATAAATATAACATTTTTTAGTAATACATATTTATATAAACCGTATTCTAAAAATATTTGAAATTGTTTAGGGTGAAAGTGAATTATGATAAAATCATTCCTACTATATACCTTTATTGATAATATCATGAAAATTAAATTTTAAATAGAATAGAATTCACAAATCCAAAAATGAGGATTAGCTTAAACTTTTTTGTGAATCGGGCTGTAATAGTTATTTACATATAGAGGGTCGAAAGAAAAGGTTTACGCCTGCGGACGAAATTTTTTTATTTGTCCAAGGGTGTAAACTTCTTTCGGCCCGAGGTATGTACAACGTTTTACGCACAACTGCAATCAAATGAAATGTTTTTAAATTATTTTTTAAATACATTTAAAGCTTGTTGCTATATAAAAATATTACGTGGCCAGGTGGCCATGTCACATAACAATAAGGCGATGCGTTGCATTGCTAACTATTTGGTTATATGAATATTTTTTAAAATCTCAAACTTGGATATTTGAGACAATTTCTGAAGTAATTCCTTAAGCAATTCTAATAAAATCTAGTGAAAATTTAGCGGAACTGATATCATTTTTTAAAAATAAGAGTCTTCATTATATTTCCAATTGTATTTTTGACGTTTTGTTTACCAGTAGGCGGGCTTTTACTATATTTTGCCGCCCGCATATGCTACTTTACCGCCCGCAGGGTGTAATCTTTCAATTTCCGCCATGGTAACTACGATGTAAACAAACAATTTTAAAGCAAATGTGCGTAAAATATTTAAATAAAGTGGTTTGGATTTGTTAAATTTTTTCTCCAATAGGAACTTTAGGTTTTATTTCTTGTAGTTATTTTTTGAATAACAATGGCCGGAATTACGAATCCTCTTTTATAAAGAGCTTTAATTAAAAGTGACGTTTTACGTGAAAATACATGTATATTTTATAATAAAATAATAACGTACCTCTACAACTTATAGTACTTGCTAATGTTTCAAGCAGCTCTTCAATGGTCATGTATTCTGAAATATCAGCATTTTTTCTAAATCCCCACGATTTTTTGTCAACAGTCATTGCATTTTCCCATTTGTGTTCTTGTAGTACTCCTTAACACATAAACTAAATTTTATTATAAACTATCATGAACAAAAAAAGGGACGAGGAAGACCGAGGAAAACATGGAAAAGAAAAATTGGAAGAAATGAAAAAGATAGAAAGAAATGGATTAAAAAATTAATCTTGAGGAAAGGAAATCTGACAACGGACTACGATAAACTATATCTAAATTATGATTATTTTCGTACCTGGATTATATATATCTTGACAAGTATAATATCCACCATGATGACACAGAATATGATTACCTCCCCATCTGTCATTTACCGCCACTGTGTCTCTTACTGGACTATCATTGTACAACCAAGCTAAAAATTCTTTAGATTTGAAGTAGGTATCTGTGGCTTCCCACTCACCGTCAGACCACACAACTTCGGGTTTATATTTCGTAACTAATTCCATCAATTCGGGAAGCATCTTCAAAGTAGGAAATATGTTGGTTGAGAAGCCGTTTGCTTTGTCAGTCAGATACATTGGGTTGAACCATTCGTACAGAGAGTAGTATACGCCAAAACGCAGGTCGGCTTCGCGAACAGCTTCGGTCAATTCGCCTACAAAATTCGACTAATATTTATAAATGAAGCATTTGATTGTGCAGGGGTTTATTACCAAAATATATATAATTATTTTTATACCATTAGAAATGGTACAAATGGTTGAAAAGTAAAGCCGAAGATCAAACATGAAACTATAAATTTATGAACAAAGTTGTGTACAAACAAGAGTACAAATTTTTAAAAATTTTGACTTCTATCTCAAAGAATTTTAAGGGTTTAGAAAATATCTGAACAAAATAGATAAGAATATTATTAAAATAAGTTGTAGCTATAGTAAATAAATGACAGTCGGGTCCAGCAATAAAACTATAATATCGTAATTATGACAAAGCGGCATATCGCTCACTGCTTGCATTATAACATTGGATGCCAAACGACTCATTATTATATAACTATTAACTATTAGTTAATAGGAATATGGTCATTATTTGCGTCGCTCTATTGGAATGAAGATATGTATTCAATGAGCTATAAGTAAATATAGAGAGACGTACACACTTGGACGCCATGTCTACTATAACCTGCCAGGCAGGTTGCAGCCTACCAGTAATATTTCTGAATTATTTTTAACGAAATAATTTACCTTTTATGTTAGAATTATAAATATAAATAATGCAATTTGTGGCGAAAAGTTTTATTCTGACATATATCATATTTCGAAATAAATAAATAAATTAATACATATTTAGTTTCACAGATATATAATATGGATGATGTGAAACTATTGATAAATTAATATAATTTAAGAATTTTTACTGTGAATCCTTATTTTGTTATAATAAAATAACAATTAATATGAAAAATGTAACTGCATTAATACAATATATTGAAAAAGTAGCAAGGTAGGTAGATAGATACATAAAAACGAAAATAGTGAAAATTAAATTATATATTTTATTATGACAATAATAATGTATATAAAAAATATAACATATAAAATACAATAACAAAAACATATTCTTGAAATAAAATAAACAAAATTGTGAAAATAATCACTACATATATGAAATAGAAAATAATGTTTTTATTGACCTTTAAATATGATTGTTTTGGTCAAAAATTGTAGAATGTTAGTTCCTTGAATATCTGTAGAAACAGTCCTACTATTTACACAAAAAATTGATTACCTATAATAATTGTTCTTGTATTTATTTTATTTTAATTACAACAGAAATTTTTGTTTCAATAAAAAAAAAATTTGATTGTAATAATAAATATCAGTAATCACATAAAAATAAATTGATTATATTCGTTGTTGGATTTAGGCGAACAACTGTTATCAGACTACAGGCGGTAAAATCGTAAATCCGTCGCTAATTAAAACTTTGAGTTAAAATTTTTGAATATAAAATTCACCTGTGAAACGACTTGCAACTATTTCTAATTTGTCTGTTTCCACACTGAGGAACAACACACTTTGCGGGCATTTTTAATAAATATTGCAATAAGTGCTGAGAAAAACAACGTATAGCGTCTGAGCTGAGCGCTCAGTTATAGTAATGGCCGCCGACCTAAGCATTCAACTGTGTACGGGTAAAGTACGCGTTCAGCATGCGATGCGCCACTCTATATATACTTATAGCTCGTTGGTTCACTCACTTACTTATTGTAGTCTGCTAGACTGGGGTAATCCCCGCAAGCTGGATCAGTCCGAGTCTAAGGCAGGGGATTCCCGGAATTCAAAACTCATAGTTGCCAACATAATTTACAATTTACCTCAAAATTATAATGTTGCTATACAAAATTTATTAATGATGTGCAAATAATTAAATAAAACATAATGTTTTTTATATATGTTTAAAACGTGTTTAAAACAAAATGTTTTAAAATATGTTTTAAACAGGTATGTATTTTTCCAGTGTTTTAAGCATCGGCGAACAATGCTTCTGTTTTCGAAGGTTAGAGCAGCATAAACAGAGCGACTGAAAACTTGGACAGCACATTTTGCCTTAATTTTCTGACTGCCTTCAGGCGCAATATGCACACTGGTTAATTTGATAATTTTGCTGTCTTCTATATTGCCGTCCAGGCATATAAAGTTTTCAAGTCGCTCCATTTAGCTACTTTCCCGTTAAATATAATGTTTTTTAGTAAATGTGGCGGATCAAAAACATATAATTTCATAACCATCAACATTATAAATGTACTCGTCTGGCCATCCATACTCCGAACTCAAAGATCGTACTGCCGTCCTGTTGCTGCTGCCCAGGTCACTCACCGACGCAACTACAACAAATTTTGTTTGCTCGTGAATAGTCTGCACCATCTGCGTGATCCGTGTCTTCAGTGCACATGATTTAGTCGTTGCTTGCACAAAATAGAAAGCAATGGGTTGCTTCCAAGATTTGTGCAAGCCACGGATCATGAATACCAGAGCATGATCCGCAAGCTTGTAGCTTCGTTCCTCGGTGATTACCTCCAATCCTTCGACTTCATCGGACCCTTTGTTGTACGACAAATGTGGCCGTAGCGATACCTCGTCGAACATCGGCAAACAGTACTTGTCAATCGGGTGCATCATCTTGGATTTGCGATTAAGGTACCTACCCAAAAAATTTGTTGTTAATCCCGGGCTCCAAACAAAATCACTGAGGTTCCTGTTAAGTGTCCTAGAGTTAGGCATTGGCGAAACCTTTGCTAAACTCCTATACCCTCTAGGACTACTTTTATACAATGAAACATAAAAAGTCTTCTCTTCATTGCTGAAGCTCCTGGCTGGGGCTTCTTACAATGGTTCCTAAAAATAGAGAATGTCTGTTGAACTGAACTCATTATTTTTATTGATTTCACGAAATTAACGTCGCCAATATCTTCCTTGAAAAGTTTCCTGGGGTTGGTCGCCTCTTTCTTCTCAATAGTTCGAATAATTCCCCAAATCTTTTAAAACGCCGTATGGCTTTGTAACAAATTAAAAATGACAGTAATTCGTTACAATACTTTACATTGAAGACGTAATGTAAATTGAATACAATATCTCCCGATTGAAGAAAGTTGGTTGCTTCATTTGGAATGAGTTTTCAGTCAAACGAAATAAGGAACTGGACACTGCCTTCTGGTTTGCTCAAACTCCTATTATGTATGGTTGGGGATTTTCTTTTTCTTGTGGAAGCTCTACCCCCGTAGAAGAAATCTGAAATATTTTGCTTATAAAGAAACATAGAAGTTATAATTTTTTTATTACTTACATCTTTGAAAATAAATAATTTCTTATATTTTTGAAATCTATTTGTAGGGTCTTCCTGGGATTTTTTATTGATCTTCTGTGGGCAGGTGGTAGCAATAGTAATAACGTAAAAAAATATTTGTTATGCCATTCCATTCTAAAAATAGTTTAAGAAATAAATGAATGCAACATGTGCATAATTGCATTTCGAAGCAGAGGGCATTTCTGTGTTTTTACTGAAACATTCTAAAAAGACAGCAGATATTATTTCGTTAAACATGGGCCATTTTTGTAGCAATTTTTTATCTTCTTTGGGGTGTTCCACTGCCTCCTTTACTTTACAAGCCGTGCTGATATGTTTGGCAATGCTGCATCAGTACATGAATGTAATCCGAACGCAGTCACGATAAACTCAGACTCAGACTACTCGGACAAACTAAAAATTTAAACATACAACAATTGTACTCACCTTTTAATTGTTTCTTTCGTTCTTGGTGATTATGCGAGCTTTACAGTTTATAATAAATGAAAATATCGCTGTTAGATATGACTATTTATTTCAAGTTTTTTATAATTATAATACAATTACAAAATTACATAATGTGACAGGTTCATTTATATGTATCTACTTTGCGTTTTTTTTTGCTTTGTTACAAGTAACGCTTTCACTGTCGCTCCTAGATTTTACATAATTATTTAATATAGTCTTGCTAAAAATGGAATTCAATTTGTTAACAAAATTTTTCTCTGTTTGACCACAAATACAATCTTGCACATTATTAAAAAAAATCATTTCTTTCTAAACTTAAGTAAACAAGCGTCATCAGAATATTCTTCTGATTTAAAGATTACAAAAACATATGTTGTAAATTGCTGTCATTTTTTCTCAGATTCTATAATTTGTCGGAAAGGTATATTATAAATGCACCCCTACAATCTGCGGTATTTTCCAAATCTTTTCTCTAGGTTATCAGTTTGAAATTTTCCCAATAATATATATTTAACAGGTAAGTTATTTAAAGAATAATTAATTCAATTAAATTACTGGTACTTCTCTCAATAGCAAGAAAAGTATTTTTGCTTATACCGACACAAATTTTTAAATTACACAGCTCTCCATTTTTGTAACTACAAAACAAAGTTTTGTAATATCTCAATTTTCAAATCATTTACGCTTAATATTGGACACGCCCATTCATTTCATTTAATAAAGCCTTTAATTGTGTTTTTGGAATTTACAATATCCCACCATTTGCGTATGATTTCAAGAAATAAAACAGTTTCTTTATACTTGTCGACCTCCTTTAAAGCAGCAAGGGTCGAAGAATGAAATACATTATCGGTTAATGTTACATTCTGTCTTTCGATATTTGTAGGGTATAATGTTTTGTTGTTTAATTTATATGCCTTTTTTATTATCGACGATTTTTCGGTTTTATAGAACTTTCTTAAATGATCAAAAGTTGCCTTCCTAATAATGTCGATGTTATCAAAATCAGGATATATAAAAGTTGATAAGTAATTTTTTGTATTCAACAAGTTATTTTTGATATTTTTAAAAATATGCACGGTATCATAGTTAAGATACAAGGGCAATTCTTTAAAGGTAGAATTCGCAATGTGGAAAGAAGTCGGAAAAAGGATTGTAAACATATTTTGATTAATGCGATTGTTATCAGATATGACTACAAGTATTTTAAAATTAAATTTTTGAATATAATCAATCATATTCATTGTTAATTCTTTTAACTCTGTTCCAGTTAGCGAATTAACTGGAACTAATCTAACAATTTCTTTAAAATTACCAAAGTAGGAACTTATCATAAATGTTTGGACAGTTTTTGCAAGTTCAGAGTTATTTTCAGTACTACCTACAATACTATTCGCTTTAAAATTAAATTTTTACTTATATAGATTTCATCTACTAATAGTGATACACATAATTCTCAATCATTTAATCCCTTGGTAACATGTGACAAATAATGGCTAATGTTTGCATCTAAAGTAGGAGCTACTTGAAAATTTGATGAAATATGTTGCAGATATCTTTTATGTTGCAATATGATATATTCTCTAAGGTAATTATATGCTGAAACTGATTGAGAATATATCATAAATGAGAAAATAATTGTTGATGTTGAGCAAGATCTTCTTTTACTTATTAATAACCTTACTTGATTTTTAATGACTTCCAAATGTTTTTTATATTCAAATGTTTCATCATTAATAGTCAACTGTCAACTTTTTTGTAAGAAATAATCTGCCTTTTCCAAAAAATATTCAATTGAATCGTTTAAAATTTTATATCTACTCAATCAATTTTCCATCTGAGACCACCTTGAAAGTGTCATATTATGTGGCAAAATCCATTTTAAATCATTTACATAAATTTCGTTCCCACTTACATTAACGCGCACAGTGATGAAACTATAATGCTGCATACAATGTTTAATTCTTCTTCTAAGATATTAGTTATTCCTCGGTCCAAGTTTAACCCATTTACGGCCAAGGTAAAAGAAAAGAATTGTATCAAATAAAAAATCATATTTATTGGTTTAAAGGACCTTAATTAAGACAAAAATATAGATATAACAAAATTACTAATTACAGTTTTCAAAAAAACGTGTGTTGCGTAAACGCAACATTGGCCGAATAAGTGAAATTATTAAGAGTGATATTTTTCAAAACAGGTGGTATGTAAATACACGTTGCACGTTCTACACATGTAAACTGTCTGACTGTGACACACTCTACAGCGTCTTCTACTTTCTTCTTTAATAATTACATGTCTAGATTGGTCCAGTCGAACTTCTTCAGGTACATTTACAGGCATAGGTTTAAACTTTCTGCTTTTCAAGAGCCGTAATGCTACAAATGACCTGAAATCTAGCTGGTTTATCTTCTTATCATTTACAGTATTATAAAGTTTCCAAGCATTTACTAATGCACTGTCAAGCGTATTGACAAATAATGGCCACCACCATTTTTTTCCCATTATTCTTATGCGATAGTTTGCTACTCCATTATCATGTATATCCACACCCCCCATATATTTATTATATTCATGGACAACTAATGGCTGTGGAATGTTTTGAGTTTCCTTTTGTTTTCTGTCATATCTTTTTGCCGTCTTGAGCGGTTCAACATTGTAATGAGTACTAATAAGTGTCACTACGGAATTGTCATTCCACCTGACAAGAGCTACTTCTGATGACTGTTCAAATTGCGAGTCGTAAAATCCACGAGATTTTTTTGAAATTGATTTCACGGTTTGTAAGGGACATCCGCTAGTCCTATTCTCTCGAATTGTCGCAGTGGCAAAGTAACCTCTTTCTTTCAAAATAGAAAAAAGTTTGAAGGAAGAAAAAAAGTTATCGAAGAATATGTTATGGTTATTATTGTTCTTGACAATAGATAATAAATCTAGAACAGTTTGAGCACCTAGCCCAAATTCACTTTTCTTTTGATCTGGATTGGCCCCCCCATAGGGAATAAATTTATATAAATATCCTTGTGATGAACAAATACACCAGAGTTTGAACCCAAACCTGACGGGTTTTCCTTTCAGAAACATTTTGCAAGAGTGACGACCAAAGTATGGAACCATCTGTTCGTCTATGGCAAGGTTATGAGAAAACACATCAAATTGCATAAATTTTTCATTCATAATATCAAAAAAGGGGCGCAATTTCGAAAATTTGTCTTTTTTATCAAGTTTACTGTTGTCGCTTAGATGTAAATTTCTTTTAATGGACTTATATTTGTTCTTGCTCATACAATCTTTTACTATTTGAATACCTTTATCTTCGTCAATAGACCAAAACATATGTTCTTGTGGCAACGTATGGTACCCTGAAATAATTAAGATACCTACGAAGTTCAGCAAATCTTCCTTAGTGAAAACAAAGTCATGTCTATTATTATCTTGTGCATATTTCATTGAGAATTGAACAATCATGTCTTGAACGTCGTCATCGAAAAATTTCAAAAACATTTGTAAAGCTGACAAATCTCCTAATTCAGACTTCAGTTTCTTAATAATTTCATCTTCTTGTGATACAGGCAAATGTTGATGAATAAATTGTCCTGCTTTCCAATTTATTGTTTTCTCCATAAGTGGAATAGAAGATAACCGTTTCTTTTTACTTGCTAAAGTTTCATCGTCCGAATTATCATACAAATCTTCTTCATTTGTATGTATTTCAAAAGTTCCCACAATGTCGACATTTTCATTTTCAGATATTTTTTCCGGTTCATCAGTGAAATGTTCTTCGTCGGTTAATTCATCAACTTCTGGAGGAATATATACGGCATCAATACGTTCTAAATAGAAACAAATATACATTATCTATAATCAATGAATAAAAATTCAAAACTTACCGGAGTCATTCAATTCATTTAGAGTTTCCTCTAAAGCTAGTTCTAGTTCTTTTTGAGTTAGATATTTAGGCATATTGTTGTTCTTGACAAATATGGCACAGATGTACACCCCACAAGAGCTCAGATTCGTATGAATACCAATGCGCAAGACACAAGATTCGAAAAGTTTCAACCGGAGAATCACAGGGAATTGCACGTATTCGGCCATTGTTGCGTAAACGCAACAGTCATATTTGACACTGATTTATCAAAAAGCTATTTTTGATAGAACTTTAAAAAATATTTTTACATAATAATACACATATTTTGAAATAATTTTGGACAAAAATAAAAAAAAGTCTTTTCTAGAAATCATCAAAAATAATTATCAAAAGTATACCTCAAAATTACACAATTTTTGAAACATGTTTTCTCGATTTAGTAAAAAGGTTAATTAATAATTAATGTTTTGTTTTAAAGAGATATGATCCTAGTTTAAGATAGTAGTTAAAGTGATTCGTAAAAATATATTTTAGGCTGAGATAAAAATTCATCCTTTTGGTGTTGCGTATACGCAACAGCGGCCGTAAATGGGTTAATATATAAAAACACGCACACATATCACTTATTTTAACGTTCCAATTGTTCAAGTTTTTTAAACGTGTTGCAAAGTTTTGCATGAATTTATTATAATTCTCTATAAAGTCTTGTTTTAAAAAGTTGTCTATTGCTTCAGAATACCGCTGCATGGCCACTTGTCGCCTAATATCCGGGGTTTTCTCTTCGGTAGCTCGATTTTCGAAAGATACAACGGCAAGTTATCAAAAATTTGAGGAATCTAGTAGTAATTCTTGCAGTTCGCCTTTGACATTTTTCCATTTTTGAAATTTAATAATGTTCCTTTCATGAAAATGTTTGATACAAACGGATGAGTAGGTAGTTGGTTTCCAATTTTATCTAGGTATGGCTCGCAGCCACGCTTCCTTCCTGGTGTCATCCTTGGGAAAAGAAATTTTATATTGTTTCAGTTTGTGTGAAAAAATCAACTCCAGGATTTATTGGTAATCATAACAGGAACGATGAAGAATAAACTGTAACAAGATATCGCCATGGCGACAGGTGAAGCTCTCTTTTAAAATAACTTTATCGATTAAATTACGTACCTTGCTCCTTAATGTTGTATAATAAATCAATTCTTATTATTATTTTTCACTTCGTAACACTATTAGGCACAATTCATACGAATTTTCTACGGCCTACAACATTCCTAACATAAATGACAGTGAACACATACGAACGGCTAGGTCTAGCATCAGCGTTGCCAAATTTCTAACAGCACTGCTTGTAAAGTAGAGGAGGCAGTGGGTATTCTAATTCAAAATCTATGTTTATCTGAAAAATTAAATAATTTTTTTTTATTATTATTATCGTTATTTTTATTATTACGAATCCAGAACAATCCATATAGCGTGGAAATTTTGAGAACAATAATTCGGGTGATAGTTTTTTCTATAGTAGTGTTTTTTCATGATTTTCTAATATATCTTTTTTCTGAGTAGCTATTATTGCATGTTGCATAAATTCAGTATCATGCTCTATATCAAGTTCATTTACTTTATTTGTTGCCTCTGTTTGGCTGTTACTTTCATCTGTGTCAGTCCTGTCAGTTAATTTTCTTCTTTTATTCTTCGGCCTTCTGATTTCATATACTTTTTCTAATAGTATTTTACTTTTTCTTCACAACAACTTGTCATCATTGTCTCAGTTACACACAAAACATCTACACTTTACATTCGCATTGCATTCATCAAGTCATTCTCTTTGTCATTCACACTTCTGGCACTTCATGTCCCGAACTTCACTCATCATACAGACTGAGTACACAGAGAAACGGGTTTTTTCAGTAAGAGAAAAAATCACAGCAACTTACGAGACTTGTCTTCGACTGAAGTATAAGAAAGGAACTTGTCAGCCTTTACATTTTACATTACTTACGTTTCATTAAAAAATTGGAAATACTGTGACGCCACCCCCGCAGCCTTCTGCTCTGGAGTGGGTGACGTCATTGCTCCTTAGTCCGGGAATGAACGGTTAAAGGCCTTGTATAATTATGTAAAATGCTCGAAGGACCAATAGACTTTAAATAGTAAACAACAAAAACTCGCAAGCTGAGATTGTGGTGATTGTCAAAAAACTAAAGAAGCACTGACCTTGACTAGAAAAAACGGGATGTGACTAGGAGGCAGGATCTTGACGGGACTTGGAAGACTGGATGAATTCTGCAGACGGTAACTGGTCTGGAAGCGGCGACGGCCAGATTCAGTAAGGTAGGAGGTTCAGAAGGAGGAGGCCTCACACGTGGTTGTGAGGCTGGCAAAGTGACGCCACCAAGGGCGCAGGGCTGGATACGGGCAGAAGCTCCTGCAGGAGGAACTCGAGAGGAGGGCAGTGTAGAAGCAGGGGCGTAATTCGCCGGATTAAAACCGCCAAGTGGCGACAGCACGGTTGGTCCAATTCGTAGATTAAGGGGTGTCCGCTGTTTAGTACAACAGCGGTCTCGGAGCACAACACAAATGCACAACACTTTACACTTTCCTGAAAATATAATTTTGCCCCACTACTAAGTAAAGAAAGAAACGATTTTATGAGAATTATATAATTGGTATTAAAATAAATTGAGGCCAAAAAAGGAATGAAAGAAAGAGGAGCTAAATTACTTCTGAACCATTACTTGGCTCATTACTGACTTATTATTATTTTTTTTTATTTATGTTGCTATGAAGCTTTTTTTTTTGTTGCATTCCTTTTTTTCAGATGCCTGTGATTTTTCAAAAATAAACAATACATGGCTAACTTTTAGCTTTAAATTAAATGTAATAACAAAACATGTTAGTCGCTTGCCAGCTACTCCGATAGTTGTCTTGACAGTCACCACAATACCTGACTTTACAACTTTACAGGCCTTCTCAAACCGGCGCGGTATGCGGTAGTGTCAACAATAGCGGTGACAGCGCGGTAACGATATACCGCATATTCAGTCAAACCGAAGTGGTACGTGGTACGCCGCAAATCGGTAGTTGTTTCTGAAAGACGGAGATGGAAGGATTGTGCTCGTCGGACGAAGATGAATTATTATTGTTAGCGGCAATAGAAGATGAAGATAGGTAAATATGAATTTAAAGAATAAACATATTTAAATAAAAACTATATAAAATGAAATTTTCAAGGAAAAGAAGGAAATGGATTCATGAAATTAATATAGAACGAAAAATAAAGGGAGAGTTTTACACACTAGTTCCACAGCTTCTAAACGATGAGGAAAGATTTTATATTTACTTTCGAATGCCAAAAGATTGTTTCGATGAAATTTTAAATTTAATTTAGGTAGACATTCGCAAACAACATACCAATTATAGGGAATCCACACCACCTGAGGAACGTCTTGCAATTACTATAAGGTAAATAATGACAAATTATTTGTTTACATAACAATTTTTTTAATAAAAATTTTTACAACTCAATGTAATCTTGAAAATATGATACCAAAGAATGTTGTGTCGTCTCTTCTGAGGCCGTAGGAGAAAGATACGACACCACATGAAAAGTTTCCGTAGAAGATCGGGCATAAGAACTTTCGCCTTTGTCAGAAATTGGCCATGTTTTCTGTGTTGTGGACGCAGGCAATTTCTGTTGTTCTCGTTGATACTCAATTTCTTGTAGCATTATAATTTCGGTACCTAATTTGCAACTTAGTTCTCGCCTGTCTTTCCAACGAAAATGTTTTGATTGTTTTTGCATAACCCAACAATATTAGTTCAGTCGCATCAAGATCATAACGAATGCGCTTGTTTTGGAAATACTCAATCGTATTTGGTCTGCTGAATGCGGCTACTGTTCAAATCGGATAAAGTTGCGTACAATATTAAAGACTATAACACAGGCTCACATACTGTGCTCACAGGCACAAGATAAATGATATGATGAACAAGTAATAACTTGTGAGAAAATCTTTCTTCTGCATTGACGACAACAATTAATCCAAGGTTGCTTCAAGCAAATTAAAAATTGTACTAGGTAGTAGATTTCGCTAAATTCTACTAAAATCAGGAGGTGGAAAATTGAAAAGAAAAAAAACTTATTGTGGCTATTATTGATAATATATCTAATATATAAAATTCTTCTGTCACGGGGTGCGTAATCGAACTCCTCCGAAACGGCTCGACCGATTTTCGTGATCCTTAGCGAGGATATTAGTCAGGGGGGAGAATCGAACAACATCTATTTTTCATCCCCCTAAATGTTAAGGGTGGTCCACCCCTTAATTTTTTTTTTTATTTTTCAGACAAAATTTTTTGTTTTTATTTTTTTATGATACATCATACAAAAATACATGCAACCCTAAATTTTCACCCCTCTACGATCAACCCTTATTTTTTATTTGATAATTAAAAAGTTTTATTTTTTTTGCAAGAATTAACCATTAATAAATATTTATTAACAATTTGTAAATTGTACTCAATAAATTTGACTGTTCATAAATATTTATTAAATCCTGTGATGTTAAAAAATCATTTATTAACAGTTGATAAAGCTTATCAAATATAAACAAATTTTTTTACCCGTTTCAGTTTTTTAACTTCATTTATTTATATGTTCTACGTACAGTCAGCAATGCCAAAAAAGCGAACAAATTCAAGAAGACAATGCAAATTTGCGTGCGAGAATGTCGCAGTTACGTGAACAACGATCACAAGAGGCATGAGATGAACAAAATCAACAAAGACAACTAGAACGAAGACAAACTCGCAGACTCATAGTCGACAGACATAGAGGAATTGATCAACAACGCCAACAAGTTCATCGAGCATTTACGTCAAATTCATTTCTTCGACTTGCATTCCAGTACGAGCCTGATGTTGAATATTATGCTCATTCCAAAGTGGTTATTGGTACTTTGGAGAAGGAATGCCCGCATTGTCATGCACTTAAATTTAAAAATGAGCCACTTGGGATGTGTTGCTCATCAGGAAAAGTACAACTAACCGAAATTGAAACACCACCTGAGCCATTGCACGGTTTACTTATTGGTACTGATCCAGATTCTAGCCTGTTCCTGAAGTCAATTCGCACATTCAATTCATGTTTCCAAATGACATCGTTTGGAGCAACAGAAATAGTCAGCAATGTTGCAGCAAACGGTCAACAATTTAATTCCACGTTTAAAATCAAAGGCCAAGTTTATCACAAAGTGGGCTCATTGCTGCCAATGCCAAACGAATCTCATAAATTTTTACAAATATACTTTATGGGTGGCGAGGACTCCGAACGTGCACTCGCCAATCGCACGGATGCACGTTGCGACTTCCATAATCTTAATTCACCTTTTGCCAGGCGTATCGTCAGTGAGCTAGACGCTCTCTTAAATGAGCACAATGAATTATTAAAATTTTTCAAAGCACACATGCACAAGCTACAAAGTGACAATCACGCTATTATCATCAATCCTGATAGAACACCAGCTGGAGAGCATGTACGTAGATTCAATGCACCTGTTGTTGAAGACGTTGCTGGAATCATGGTTGGCGACCGTACAGCTACGCGACAAATCGTGATTCGAAGAAGAAATAATGATCTTCAGTTCATCAGTGATACCCATCGTTCATATGACGCTCTCCAATATCCACTAATTTTCTGGAAGGGACAAGATGGATATTGTGTAAACATTAAACAACGAGATCCAGTAACAGGTAATTCTTTCATTATTAACAACATAATTATTTTATTATTAAAGAATAAATCTTCAATTAATTTAAATATATATTATTACAGGAGCTGAAACAAATAAGAACGTTAGCTCGAAGGATTTTTATTCATATCGTTTGATGATTAGACGCGGCCGAGACAACATCATTTTACGATGTCGTGAGCTTTGCCAACAATTTATGGTCGACATGTATGTGAAGATAGAGAGTGAACGATTAAGATACTTGCGATACAATCAACAGAAGCTGCGTGCGGAAGAATATATTCACTTGCGAGATGCTATTGCGAATAACGCTGACACTGCCGAAATTGGTAACTCTGTTATCTTACCATCATCGTACATAGGTAGTCCACGTCACATGCAAGAATACATACAGGATGCTATGACTTTCGTGCGTGAATATGGACGACCGTGTCTTTTTATTACTTTTACATGTAATCCGAAATGGCCAGAAATTACATCGCTGCTATTACCAGGACAACATGCAATACATCGTCATGACATCACAGCACGTGTGTTTAAACAAAAATTAAAGTCTTTAATCAGCTTTATTACCAAATTGCATGTATTTGGCCCCACACGTTGTTGGATGTATTCAGTTGAGTGGCAAAAGCGTGGATTACCTCATGCACACATTTTAATTTGGTTCGTCGACAAAATACGTGCTGAAGACATCGATAGTTTGATTTTTGCAGAGATTCCAGATCCGTCTACTGATCGATTACTGTTTGATATTGTTACTACAAACATGATTCATGGTCCATGCGGAAATCTGAATCGTTCATCACCTTGCATGGTAGATGGAAAATGTACAAAGCGTTTTCCTAAAGATTTCACTAACGATACGGTCACACATGTCGACGGATATCCAATATATCGTCGAAGAAGTACCGAAAATGGTGGACAATCTTTCATCAAAACTATCAACAACGCAGACATCGACATTGACAATCGTTGGGTGGTACCATATTCTCCTCTGCTGAGCAAAACATTTAATGCTCATATTAATGTTGAGTCATGCAGTTCGGTGAAGAGTATCAAATATATTTGCAAGTATGTGAATAAAGGAAGTGATATGGCTGTATTTCGGATTGAAAATAATAATGTTCATTCTCCTCCGTTGAATCAAAATGATGAAATTACGAATTACCAAATTGGCCGGTATATCAGTTCCAATGAAGCTGTCTGGCGTATTTTCGGTTTCCCAATTCATGAACGGGATCCAGCAGTTATCCATTTAGCTGTCCATCTTGAAAACGGCCAGCGCGTATATTTCACGAACGATACAGCGCTTGATCGTGCTATAAATCCACCGAAAACTACGCTCACCGAATTTTTTGAACTGTGCAATCGTGCGGATGCTTTTGGTGCCTTCGCACAAACACTGCTCTATTCTGAAGTTCCGCGGTATTTTACATGGGCTCAATCGAAAAAATGGATACCCCGCAAGCAAGGGATACCAGTTGATGCGTGCCCCGGTTTATTCAAATCAAATAGTTTGGGTCGTGTATATACCGTCAATCCAAGGCAGACTGAGTGCTTTTATCTGCGACTATTGTTGGTTAATGTCACCGGACCATTGTCATTTCAAGATGTACGGAAGGTAGATGGACAACAGTATCCTACGTATAAAGATGCATGCCTTGCTCTAGGCTTGCTAGAAGACGACAATCATTGGGACAACATGCTTGCTGAAGCAGCATTAAACTGCACAGGAACACAAATTCGTCTACTATTTGCTATAGTACTGACTACATGTTTCCCGGCCCGAGCACAAATGTTGTGGGATAATCACAAAGATTCAATGACTGATGATATATTGTATCGACATCGTACAAGGTGCAACGATCTAACAATATCATTCAGTGATGCAATGTACAATGAAGCATTGATTGCTATCGAGGATCTTTGCATTGCTATTGCGAATTTACCAATCAGTCATTTCGGTATGAGCTCACCGAATCGAAGTGCATCTGATTTACTCAACACAGATATGAATCGTGAACTACAGTACGATACTGTACAAATGGCGAGCATTGTTAGCCGCAATGTTCCACTACTTAATGATGAACAAAAAATTATCTACGACCGAATCATGCTGGCAGTTTCGGCAGGACAAGGAGGATTCTTTTTTTTAGATGCACCAGGTGGGACTGGTAAAACATTTCTTATTTCGCTACTTCTTGCCGAGATACGATCAAAAAATGGCATCGCATTGGCCGTTGCATCTTCTGGCATTGCAGCAACTTTATTAGATGGAGGCAGAACAGCTCATTCAGCATTTAAGCTGCCGTTAAACATTCAAAATAATCCAGATGCAGTGTGCAACATAAAAAAACAATCGTCTATGGCCACAGTGCTGAAACAATGTAAAATTATTATCTGGGATGAATGCACTATGGCGCACAAACATTCGCTTGAGGCATTGGATAGAACATTAAAGGATATAAAAAACAACGACAAACTATTTGGCGGCACTTTGTTACTCCTTTCAGGTGATTTTAGACAAACACTTCCCGTTATTCCGCGTTCAACCTACGCTGATGAAATCAACGCGTGCTTAAAATCATCGCGACTATGGCGTAATGTTGAAAAAGTACAACTGACGGTGAACATGCGCGTTCAAATGCTTCAGGATCCATCCGCCGAAACTTTCTCTAAACAACTGTTAGATATTGGTGATGGGAAAGTTGCTGTATATGAAAATACTGGATGCATAAAATTACAGACGGACTTCTGCACAATCATCGACTCGCAAAATAGTCTTATCGATCACATATTTCCCGACGTACACACACAATATGCAAATCATAAGTGGCTGGCAGAAAGAGCGATCTTGGCAGCTAAAAATGTGGACATCAATGGGTTAAATTTAAAGATACAACAGCTGTTGCCTGGGGACTTGGTGTCATATAAATCTATCGATGCAGTTTGCGATACCAACGAGACTGTGAATTATCCAATTGAGTTCTTAAATTCATTGGATTTGCCAGGCATGCCACCACATCATTTACAATTGAAGGTTGGGTCTCCGATTATTCTACTTAGAAACTTAAACCCACCACGGCTATGTAATGGCACACGATTAGTAATTAAGAAATTAATGAAAAACGTTATTGAAGCCATCATCTTGAATGGCAAGTTTCAAGGCGAAAATGTGTTGCTGCCACGAATCCCTATGATTCATACAGATGTGCCAATTGAATTCAAACGCACTCAATTCCTAATTAGATTGGCATTCGCTATGACAATCAATAAGTCACAAGGACAAACATTGTCTGTATGTGGCTTAGATTTGGAAACACCGTGCTTTTCCCACGGACAACTATATGTGGGATGTTCTCGCGTGGGAAAACCATCCAGTTTGTTTGTGTTGGCTAAAGACGGACTAACCAAAAATATTGTACACTCTATTGCGCTAAGAGATTAATTTTTTTTTTCACTGCCATAATTTATAGTAATAAAAATAAAAATATTTATTTTTGATGTTTAGATAGCTATCAAAGACTGTTATTTAAAATATATTCGTTACTCTAATAAAGATTTATTTATTAACCTAAATAAAACATACTTTTATACTTTATAATGCATTCGATTATAAATACTTTCCCGCACACATATGGTAGATAATTATTTTTATTTACCTATAAAAATGTTTCCTAAAAATAACATACATGGCAAAACAACGTTTGCCGGGTCAGCTAGTATATATATATATATATATATATATATATATATATATATATATATATATATATATATATATATATATATTACTTGACAAATTATAAAAAAAATTAAAATTACATTTTAAGAATTTATTATTAGATCAGTGATTAGGTAGATTTACCGTGCAAAAGGTCGGGTATTTTTGGTTTTTGGATATATTATATATTTAGGAGTCTTAATAAAAAATGCAAGTTTCCCCCCTCCGGGGCCTTCGGGAAGCATCGCCAACTTGGCAAAAAAACGGGTTTTTCTAAATATCTCTTCATCTATTTGCATTAGGGAAAAAATAGTTATTTTTGAATTTGCTGAGAATAAAATTTCCTAAAACTTTCATCTAATACATTTTTTCCTACAATGAATAGATAGCGAGCTACAGCACTTCAAACACAGCAAATTTTTGAAAATTTACCTAATGCTTTATTTAGATCATATTGTATCATATATTTTCATTTTTTTTTTTTACAAATTACTTATTATTAAACGTTAGTTATTATTCTATCATAGGCTGGAACTTTTTCGGGTTTCTGGGCCATGGTCTTTTAGGTATAACACCTAACGTTTCGCCCAACAATGGGTTAGGCATCATCAGATGTTTTCTGAGTGTTTACATTTAAAAATTATCTTTCACTTGAAAAATGACAGATTTTAATCTCAATATTTAATGTATTTTTGACAATAAAATCTGTCAAATTCAAATTTTCAAACCGCGTTATTGTATCTTTAACAAGATCAGAGTGATGGATGAAACAATAAAAGTAAAATAAAATTTTTAAGAAAACACTCACCATGTTTCACCAGATTACAGCGTCTGAATCAAACTTTCGGCCGTCAACAGACACCGGCCATGCTCAGCTAGTAACCATAGACGCGTTCCGCTCTTGTTAGAGCCCATCAGTATGGTGCTCCGAATTCCGGATATTTTTGTTACGTTATTCAGCGCATTTTCTGGATAAGATTCCGTTTAAAAGATTTTCTTGTAATTACATTGAGGTAAAATCATAAATTTCATGGACAATAAAATGTCTTTAGAATGAAAATAAAACAATAAGTAATAATTAATATATGTATGTATAGTAGTTAAATAATAATAAGTAATTCAAAAAGAAAATAATAAAAATATAATAAAATATGATATAAATGGAGGATTAGGGAAATTTTCAAAAATTTGTTATGCTTGAAGCACTGTAGCTCCTTATCTATGGGTTATAGAAAAAAATGTATTAAATGAAAGTTGCAGGAAATTTGGTTCTCAACAAATTCAAAATTTACTATTTTTGCCCTAATGCAAATAGGTGAAGAGATATTTAGCAAAAACCGTTTTTTGCGCGCCTTTTTTCCCCAAGTTGGCGGTACTTCCCGAAGACCTCCGAGGGGGAAAACTTGCATTTTTTATCAGGACCTGAAAATAACTTTTTCCCAATCACTTATAGATCAGTTCTGCTTCTCTTTGCACCACTTTTTTCTCTTCGTTATTTGCTTCTTATTCCGATATGGTTTTCTCTTTTTTTGTGTACGACTTCAAGCCCATATTTAGTAAACAGCGTCTAGTGGTACGAGGGCTAATGCTTTTATTAATTGTTGATAATACTAATTATGAAAATAATTTTATTCCCAACAGTATCCAATTACAGGGAATTAATTAACAAACCAAAAGTAATAAGTATAAATTAAATACAAAAATACAATAATTATGATAAAATTAAATAAGTTCATCTTGAGAATGTTTCTCTGCATTTCGGCACATCACATGGACCGGTGACTTATCCAGGATATCGATATTTGGAGTTGGCAGATAGAATGTCATGTTGTGTCTGGAAGCTTACCTAGGAACATGCAGTGCATTACAAGACAGTAAATAGGGACCATCAATTTTGTTGGTTAAAATCATTGATAGAAATTTAGCTGATTAAAGATCGCGCCTGGTATTGAGAGCAGGCACGCCATGACGCTGTAATAAAATATCCATATCAATGCCACGTTCTATCAAGTTTATAGGATAAATATTTTAAAAAGCGCCGATGTACACGATTTATAGCATCTGATTGCTAATCGAAGGAAGGGTACCATATTAAAGAAGCATAATCAAATTTACTAATAACAAATGAGAAATACAAAATTTTCAACACTGAAATATCATTAAAGGTTTTTGTAATTCTAAAAATGAAGCCGGGAGATTTGGTAGCGGAAGTGCAAATATTATTCGTGTGTTCCGTAAATTTGAGGTTAAATGAAAATGTGACAGTTATATCTTTTATAGAGTCCTTCGTAGTAGGTTTATTTCCGTTGATATTGTATTGAAAAATAAGGGATTGTATCGACGGGTATATGTAATATAACAGCACTTATTAGCATTTAGAATTAATTTGTTCTTTTGACACCAAGAAGCCAGAATGTCTATGTTTCTTTGTACAGTTTGGAAGTCATTGATTGTATTAATGTTGCAAAATTTTAACATCATCTGTGTAAGCGAAAACATGACAGGTAAATAACTCAAGTAATTCATTTATGAATAACAAAATAATAGACGGCCTAAATTAGAGCCTTGGGGCACTCCTGACGTAGGTGTAAAATGCTTTGAAGAAAAACCCTTGCAAGAACATAACAAGTTTACAATATTTACTATATTTTTTTTTCAGTAATAACCCATGGTCAATGCTTTCGAAAGCCCGAGAAAAGTCTGTATACACAGTATCAACTTGCCCACGAACATCAAGTGTCTCAGAGACATACTGGTTGAAGGAGGGTAAGTTGGTTGTAGTGGACTGCCTTTCATTAATCCATGTTGATTACAGGAGATTAGTGACCTAGTGCTACAATAAATTATACTATATAAAACTTTTTCAAATTTTTTTGCAAAAATGTTTATTACAGAAATAGGTCTGTAATTATTTATAAAAGCTTTATCTCCGTTTTTAAATACGGGCCTGATGATAGCCGAAAGGTTGATCCAAACGCTGATATCTTGTGAAACATGACGAGTGTTTTCTTAATATTTTATTAAATATTGTTTCACCTAGAGTTAAAAGATAATAAACTCTTAGTCAATAAACACATCTTTCTTGTAAATATCTTTATAGAAAGTGCTATTCTTTGGCAAAATAATTATTACGTCTTTATTAGTTGCTACATATTGTTGAATGCTTAATAAATCACATACAGTTTCTAATTTCAGTCGGTGTCTTAATTTATTTTTAATTAGAGACAACTAAGAGAACGTTCTTTCAGCAGATGCTGATGAATGAGGTACGAGTAAAGCTAGGATACATTTGACCACTTGAATTAGATTGGGAAACATTTACATTCCAGTATCATCTTTAAGTTTTGAGGCCTTTGTTGAAAAGGTGTCTTCCACTTTCATCTCATCATTCATACTGCCCTTCCTCATTCCGTCTTCAGTGAATAGTGACATTGGGAACGGTGACAGTTCATACGTGAAATTTTTTTTCAATTCTTCATCCGACATTTTCAAAATACATAATCTATGAAACAGTGTTAGAGAATTGACAATCGCCTTTCTGTCACCAATAGTAATAGTTCGGACAGCAGAAAAAAGAGACACCACATTGTTTTTGCGTTTGAATTTTACTTCTTTCAAGTTTTGTCCAACAGCTGTCTACATCGATTCCCTTCCGATCTGATGAGCCATGTGGCAGTTGACACTTGCTTCTCCAACCTGTCCACTGCTGATAGACATGACGAAATACGTGGGAGGGTGCTGCGAAAACCAGAGACATAGTTTTTCTGTGTCTACTTCATCTCCGATGATACGAGATGGTCGTACGTCTACATGCTGCTCAGTTGTAGCAGTGTTAATGTTGCAGTATGTCTCCACTTCATTACAGATATTCTGAAGATAGACCATGCCCAAAGTCCATCGGGGGAGGACGCTTTTAGTCATTCCATGTCCATGGTTCAGCCCTCCATAGCTTTTCATGGATTTC
Organism: Ophonus ardosiacus; assembly: GCA_943142095.1. Lineage (NCBI taxonomy): Eukaryota > Metazoa > Arthropoda > Insecta > Coleoptera > Carabidae > Ophonus > Ophonus ardosiacus. Next base: position 27,835,382 of record OW964837.1, on the reverse strand, counting down.
ACAAGTACTTGCTCTGTTGTCATATCTGAGCAAATACCTGACCATGATTTTTCAAGGCGTCGGATGGTGAAGAATCCTTCTTTCCTAAAATGTCGGTATTCAAGAGGATCCTTCCAATCCTAGCATATGCTGAAGATATAAGTGTGCACACTTAGCATAAAAAAGTGTCCTGATGCATAGAAAAGTGAGAGTATTTTCTGGATGGTGGCCACACGCAAATACCGATCCCCCTTCCATTCTGCTTGGACTAACGTCACCATTCTGAAAAAAAAAAAACCCACAGCTTTGAAGTTGATCCATTGCTTTCAAGCTTGCGGAGGGCATCTGTGAATTTAGCAGCAACTGCTTGAAACTGCTGATTGTCAAGTGGTCTCAGAATTGCAGATTTATAAAAGTTGGAGAGCACATCTTCTGTAATGCTTTCATCCTCTTTGGTCAAACGAATTATGGTTTTCATAACTTCACTTGCTAACGCTAGATGGACCAAAATAAGTGCTCTTGCTGCTCTAGCATAAGCGTGGCCAGACAACATCTTGACAACGCTATTTTCTGCATAAATTGTCGAAAGCAGCTCCTTTATTCAGGCTATTGTTACTGCAGTTTCCAGTGCTGTGCAAAAAGTTTTCGAGGCTAAATTTAATGTGCTGCAAGAAGAAATTAATAAAGTGAAACAATCTAATATAGATTTAAAAAATTGTTGCGCGGAATCTAAGAAAAAGTGCAACGATTTGGAACAGTATACACGCAGGAATAATGTTCGTATCTTTGGACTAAATGAAACTAAAAATGAAATTGTTACCATGTGTCGTGAAAAACTTAAGGTGAACATTTCCATCAACGACATTGACCGATGTCATAGAATCGGGCCACCGAGAAAAAATTCCACCAGGCCGGTAATTGTAAAATTTGTGAGCTACCGAGTGCGCTCCAAAGTTTACAAGGAGAAAAAGATGCTGAAGGGCAGCGGCATCACCATACGAGAGGACCTCACCAAGAAGAACTTGGCACTTTACAAAACCGCTGCAGATAAGTTTACTTTTAAGAATGTGTGGACATCAGATGGTCGTGTTATCGTGCATGTTAATGGTCATGGTAAAAGTAATAAATACGTGGTTACTAATTTTGAGGATATCAACAAAATTAAGTAGCCTCATTCGATTTTGATACATATAAATATATTCTCTTATTTTAGTGTATAATCTCACTGAATCACTTTCTGTAAAGTTAAAATTTATGCCTGAACACGCTTAAAGCAGATTTTTGTCTGTATTAATAATTACTTTTGTCTTAACTTTTGTATTGTACTCGTTCAATTTTTGTTAAATGTCAGAAATACATGATTCGGAGTTTATTCAACTTGGGAATACTTCGTTTACATTCGGTCATTTAAATGTTGGGTCGCTCAATTCTTGTTTTTTAAATTTTGAAGAATTTGTAAACGAATTTAATTTTGATATAACAGCCGTTACAGAAACATGGATTAGCGAAACTTCTCCTTCACAATTATTCAATATTCCTGGATATAACTTAATTAGTTCTGAAAGAACCTCTAAGCGTGGAGGAGGTGTCGCATTTTATGTACGTAACAATATCTCATTTAAAATCTTTCCTACTGATTTTGTTGAAAATAATAATGTTGAACATTTGTGGATACAATGTTGCATTCTTAATAAAAAAATAATTTTTGGTGTAGTATATAATCCCCATGCAGAATTTTATAGAGATATTTACTGAATTTATACCGCAGTCAGATCACTTGATATGTGCTGGTGATATCAACATGAATCTCCTTGTTAAGGATTTTCGCAGTAATTTTTTTACAGATTTAATATCTTCCAATAGTATCTATCAGTTAATAAATCAGTACACAAGACCAAAAAGTAAAACTCTACTGGATGTGATATTAACTGATAGTAAATCTCTCTGTACAGATTCAGGTGTTCTGACTACTGATTTTTCGGATCATAGTGGTATTTTCTGTACTCTTAATTTTCCAAAGCAACATGTTTCTTTGAAAGTGCTTACCTACAGAGATTTCAAAAATTTTGACTATAATAACTTTATCGCAGATAGTGAATTAATAGATTGGAATAGAATATTTTACCTTAATAATATTAACGATAAAATTGCTTATTTAAATGACAAAATTTCTGCATTATTTAATGAACATGCTCCTTTAAAAACTATTAAAGTAGGTAAACATTACAGTCCTTGGATTACTCCAGTCATTCAAATAATGCAGAAAAAAGGGATAAAGCATTAAAGGAGTATAGAAAATATAAAACAGAGGCCAAATTTAATTATTATAAGCAATTACGTAACCTTACTACTGCTGCGATACGTAGAGAGAAGCAAGCATTTCTTGAGAATGATATAAATAATAATCTCAAAAACTCTAATAAATTATGGAAAAATCTAAAACGTGTTGGAGTTACAAAGGAAACTGAACAAAAAATTTCATCTTCTCTACATAATTCTGAATCTTATGCTCAGTATCTAATAAATAAAGTTGGAACATCGAATATTAATGATAATACAATAAATCATTACATTAATGATAAATATTCAAACTTGCATACAGAATGCTTTAACTTTAAACTTGTGGATAATGCAAATATATACAACATTTTGTACAAACTGAAGTCTAATGCAGTTGGGGTGGATGGCATTTCCTTAAAAATGATTGCTCTACTTTTACCAGTGATAAATGGTCATGTTACTCATATCATAAATACGGCTTTGTTGGAGGGAGTTGTCCCTGATATCTGGAAAGTGGCTATTGTTAAGCCAATTGCAAAAAAAAATAATGCTATGACATTTAATGACTTGCGCCCAATTAGCATTCTTCCGACACTCTCTAAGGTCTTGGAAAGGGTATGTAGTGATCAAATAATGAGCTACATTTCTGATAATAATATTTTACCATGTACACAGTCAGGATTCAGACGCGGATACAGCACTCAGTCTAGTCTCATAAACATTGTAGATACCATTATTTCTAATCTGGACAAATCAAATTTGTCTGCACTAATTCAAATTGATCTTACCAAAGCTTTCGACATGGTGGATCACAACATGCTCATTGCCAAACTAAAATATTATAATTTTTCCGAAAATGCTGTTCAGTGGTGTAGGAGTTATTTAACTGATAGATATTTTTATGTCATTATGTCATCTGAAACAAATCTTCTCAGTCATCTTTATTCCCCTTACAGTGTGGGGTACCGCAAGGATCTATTTTGGGCCCCTTATTTTTTAATCTATGTGGCGGACATGCCATCAGTGTTGAATTATTGCTCGGCACACTCTTACGCTGATGATACGCAAATTTTAGCATCTTTCAGTCCTACTGAAATTCTTGAGAAAACTGATTTAATCAATAATGATCTATATTTGCTTACAGAGTGGATAAAAAATAATGGCCTCAAAATAAACGCAGAAAAATCATCTTGGATTTGGATAAATATCTTCATGAGTGCAGCACGCCTACAGTATTTCGTGGTTTTTTGAATTTTTTGTTGGGTTTTTCTTAATCCGTATTATAAAATTTATATCAACTTGTGCAGTGAGTTTTGTTTGAAGTGGTGAGCGAAAGTGTTGCTCTTGAAAATAAAAAATAGTGAACTTAATACCATAAAACTAGTGTAAATCGTTCATACGATATAAAACTTTGTTTAGCAAGTTCTTACTTATTTTAAGCAACTTATTAATTAATTTGGCCGTGATGACTCGCCAGTGTGGTACGTGCCGACGGGGAGTTAATCTTAAATATCCCGGTGTTGTGTGCGCCGGGTGCTCTCTCCCTTTTCATTCCACTTGTGCGGGTCTTAGTGACGAGAAGTACAAATTATATCCAAGTGCAGCTGAATTGTGGCACTGTAGCGGATGCTGGCCGTCTAGGCCTAAAGTACCTAAGAAGACCCCCGCTGACGACAACACGCTCGACGACACTGCTTCACCTGATTTGCAAGTATTGTTCAAAGCATTTGAGAAGATAATATTAAATACTATGAATCTTAAATTCGATTCCTTAATGCAATCCGTAACTTTTTGCTCGGATAAAATAACGGAATTTGAATCTAATTTAAAACAAGTAAATAATAAAATGAAAACATTAGATCACATTATAAAAGAAAACGAATCATTAAAATCAGAAATTAAATCTTTAAATAAAAAAGTGGACGATTTAGAACAATATTCCAAATTAAATAATGTCATTGTTAATAACATTCCCGAAAAACCGAATGAAAATATAGACAATTTAATTTGCGACATCGGTCAAAAACTTGGTGTAAATATTAAAACTGGTGACATTTATGCTGCCCACAGACTTCCATTCGGCAATACTAACTCCAAAAACATTATTGTTAAATTTGTGTCACGTAGAACTAAGGATGAGTTTCTGACAGCGGCGAGAAGGAATAAACAACTTTCCACATCTACGTTGAACATTGAAAGTCCCGATACTAAAATTTATTTTAACGAACATTTAACTCCCACTAACAACTTATTATACAAAAAAGCACGCGAAATACTTAAACCGAAAGGGTATAAGTTCATTTGGACGAAAAATTGCAAAATTTACGCGAGAAAGACTGATACTTCTAAAACTCATTTTATAAAAGACCTTGGAGTACTCTCTACACTAAATTGATTTTTTTATCTCAGCTGTTTCGCATAAAGTTGTAATTCTTCGCACAAAATGGTAGATACGCTTATTAATAACAGTCCGGTCAACGCCCTCAACAATAACTTGTTTACTTTTGCACAGATAAATGTTAGATCTTTAAACTCATGTTTTTTGGATGTGATAGATTTAATATATGAACATAATTTTGATTAGGGCTGTCAAAATCTGCTGAAATTGCTAACCGGTTAACCGAAAAACCGAATAACCGGTTTTAAGTCAATAACCGGCCGATTTTTAACCGGTCAGAAAAACCGGTTTTTAGCCGGTCAAAAAACCGGTTTTTTAACCGGTCAAAAAACCGGTTTTTAACCGGTCGGAAAACATGTTTTTAACCGGTCAGGAAACCGGTTTATAACCTTTAATTTGGTGCATGTTCAAAAGTTTCCTCAAAACGTATCGAGTTTTAAGGGCGCCGTTAACTTTTAGGAAACATCGTACTTCTTCTTTGGGAAATAAATTTCGGTAAACTTTGCAAAGTTTCCCTGTGTGCACTAAAATCTTGACAATTTATTGTTTAGCAATGGTATATGATATACGTATATATGGTGCGAGCAATATCTTCGATTATTATTCATATTTCACCAACTCGTATTGATTCGGAAGGTTGTTGAAATGCTGTATTTAAAATTGTTTTCGATGTTGTTCATATAGATCATCGCGTCTAATACAACTTTAAAAAATTTTTGTCATAAATTTTAATTATTACTGTATATTCAACGATTGCTGAAGATGGGCTTTCCCTAAGCCCGAAGCGTCCGTAATAATAGTATATTACATCCGAGGTGGGAAATGTTTCATTACATCCGAGGGCTTATGTATATTACCGAGAGGCGAAGCCTCGAGGTGAGATAAAGCGCGAGGCTGTAATGAAACTCCCACCGAGGTTATGTATCTTATTTTATTCACAATCATCCTCATTTTAAATCAATAATTTTCAAAATAAATCAATGAGTTTTAACCTTTAATTTTATTAATATTTTTTGGCAGCTCTATTAAAATTTGTTTTAACTTACTTTATTATAAGGATCTATGACAATGTTGCTAGGCAACCTCTACATAAACGTTTCCAACCCAAGAGGTAAAATCTGTTATTTCCAACCTAAGAGAATGTCATTAAAGTTAAGAATGACGTATTTCCCAACCTCCAAAAGGTTAGGAATCGGTATATTACTATAATGATTGTGAATAAAGAATTTTGCAATACACGTAGACCATTTATGTCTTGTTTTCATCTATAAACCATTCAATGCTTGGTCCTTTCACCCCTTTCTTCATTATTAATATCAAGAGAATATAATGAATTTTTATTAGAATTAACTGTCAATGTTGTAAAAATGCCATATCAGTTAGTAACGAATAGAAATAAGGTGATATTCTTTGTTTTTTATCATCGCTGTGATAGACATGTAACTATGGAAATTCTGAATGTTGATTGGCGGAAAACATATCACGTGACTAATGAATTATTTCCTATTTCAATGTAATTTACTTTTATTTCAAAAATATTATTAAAAGAAATAATAACAAATTAAGGTTGGTAACATTGACAGTTTCAATAAGCATTTGAAATTTATTTATTTTGATATATGGCATTTTGTCAAGAGCTATTTAGACGTTAGGTTATAGTTAATTTTTTTTTTAAAAAAAGAGTGCTATGAACCGGTTAGAAACCGATTAAAAACCGGCTATAAACCGGCTACTAATCGGTTAAAAACCGGCTATTGACCGGTTAAAAACCGGCTATTGACCGGTTAAAAAACCGGCTATAAACCGGTTAAAAACCGGCTATAAACCGATTAAAAGCCGGCTAAAACCGGTTAACCGGCTAGCCGAATATTACATTATTGAAAAACCGGTTTCCGGTTAACCGATTAACCGGTTAACCGAATACTTTTGACAGCCCTAATTTTGATGTCATTGCAGTCACAGAAACGTGGATTTCCGATAACTCCCTCATGCAACTATTTAATATTTATGGATATAAGTTTACAAGCTTACAAAGACCAAATAATAAGCGTGGCGGAGGAGTCGCATTCTATGTTCGTGACAGCATAAAATTCTTGCTGATAGATACTACTTTTGCGGACACTGTAAATAATTTAGAACATCTCTGGATAAAGTGTTTATTGAATAAATATTCTATTTGTCTCGGTGTAATATATAACCCACATGAAAAGTATTATAAAGATCTTGAAGTACTGGAGCCAATACTTACTGAATTCATCTCCCAATATGATTATGTAATATGTTCTGGTGATATAAATGTTGACATGCTCACTGATAATTATAAGTCTAAATTTCTGTCTGATATAGTAGCTACTAACGGAATGCATCAAATTATAACACAGCCCACTAGGCGAATTTCAAAAACCCTATTAGATGTGGTTATTGTATCAGATAGAAATATTTGTGTGGATTCGGGGGTATTGGATACCACTAATATTTCCGACCATGACTGTGTATATTGCACATTGCAGTTTCCTAAAAGTGGTATCACACCAAAAATTGTAACATTCAGAGATTTTAATCATTTTAATTTGCATTGTTTTTACGAGGATTGTGACCAAATAGATTGGAATTTTATTATATCCCTAAAAGATATCAACGATAAATTACATTATCTCAATGCCAATATAGTTTCCCTATTTGACAAACATGCCCCTGTAAAAACAATATAAATTAACAAAAAGTACACTCCTTGGATTACACCAGTAATAAAAATCATGCAAAAAAAAGAGATAAGGCATTGTTGGACTACAAAAAATATAAAACAGATGTTAAACTAAAATTTTATAAAGAATTAAGAAATTTAACAACAGCGGTGATCCGTCGTGAAAAACAAGCTTTTCTCGAATATAATATAAATCAAAATATAAAAAACTCCAAGGAGCTATGGAACAATTTAAAACGTGTGGGAATTAAGAATGAGAATAAAGCCGTGTTACCTGACCATCTTTTAAAACCGAATGATTACGGTAAACACATCACTGAGAAAGTCAATGCCACTAATATAAATCCTAAAACCTTGGACTACTATAATTGTAATTTTTATCAACAGAGCGAAAATCCTGATTATTTCTGTTTCAATTGTGTGGATAAATCTGATATAGAGAAAGTAATTCAGTCACTTAAATCAAATGCAGTCGGAAAGGACGGTATTTCTCTCAAAATGTTGCAAATAATACTGCCCAAAATCATTGATCACGTTACTCATATTATTAATACTAGCATTATAGAAGGAATCGTTCCCGATACTTGGAAAACAGCCATTGTAAAACCAATACCCAAGAAAGATACTGTGACATCACTCGACGATCTACGTCCTATTAGCATTTTACCTTCCATGTCAAAGGTATTAGAGAAAATCTGTTGCCAACAAATATCGAATTATATACATGATAAAAATATTTTACCTTCTACCCAATCTGGATTCAGAAAAGGTCACAGTACGAACACGTGCTTATTGAATATCATTGATGATATGATTAAAAATTTTAATGATTCAAATGCGACACTTTTAATTCAAATAGATTTCTCGAAGGCCTTTGACATGGTAGATCATAATTTGCTTTTAGCAAAATTAAAATATTACAAGTTTGGCTGGAGTGCTTTGCAGTGGTGTTCTAGTTATTTTATAAATAGATCCTTCCAAGTTGAAATGTCATCTAATTCTCATTCTGTACAATCCACATCTTTCCCTTTAAATCGAGGAGTCCCACAAGGCTCTATTTTACGCCCTTTATTTTATTTATTATATGTTACGGATTTACCTAACACCTTAAAATTTTGTACTGCACATTCATATGCAGATGATACGCAGATTATAGCAACAATAGATAAAAATGAAACTAATAGCATGGCGCGTGTCAATGTGGACCTTGAAAATTTTTCTACTTGGGTTAAAAATAATGGCCTCTTAATTAATAATAATAATAATAATAATAAGTTTATTTGCCCAACAGTTTTACACCAATTACAGGACAAAACAAGAAACAATGAAATAATATGTAACAGTACAAAGAAATATAATATTGAAACATAAAAAATCAAGCACAATAGGTATATAAGTATTAAAAAATAAAATTATAATGAATGCAATGTTTTAAAAATTGTATTTATTTTATTTGGCGGTGTCGTGAAAATGTCAAATTCATTTGCATAAATATTTGCATTTTTACACATCACGTACACTGGAGATTTGGTTAAGATATTTGTTCGTGCTTTAGGACAATAAAAAGTGTTAACTTGGCGAGATGCTGGACGAGGTATCTGAAAATTTATATTTTGCAATAAGAAGGCGTTATCTATACTATATTGAATTAATTTAGATAGGAATATAATTGATTGAATGTCTCTGCGACAACTAATTGATTGGAAGTTAAATCTTTGTAACAAATTATTATAATCAATACCTCTATCTGGATAAATCCCATCACGTTTGTACGATAAATATTTTAGGAATCTTTTTAGAACTTTTTCAATTTCATTGATATAGTGCTTATAAATTGGGTACCATATTAATGATCCATATTCCAGTTTAGTTCGAATAATGGAATTGAATAAAATGACAAGGGTATCTGTATTATTAAACATTTTGCAGTTTCTAAAAATGAAACCTAGAAGTTTATACGCTGCACTGATCATTAGTTCTATATGCAAATGAAATTTAAGCTTGGAATCAAAAAGAATTCCTAAGTCTTTAATGACAAGTGATCTTTCTAATGAAATATTATTAATATCGTAGTTATATGTGATGGGATTTTTTGTTCTGTAATATGATACTACTTTACATTTATTGATATTGAGTTTCAGATTATTGTTTAAGCACCATTCTACAATTTTGTTTAATTGTAACTGAAGCAAGTTACAATCAATTAAATTATTAATGGAAGAGTATATTTTTAAATCATCTGCAAAAAATAAATGATTATCCTTCAGTAAGAGACTCAAGTCGTTAATAAATAATATAAATAGAAAAGGGCCGAGTACGGACCCTTGAGGTACTCCTGATGTAGGGATAAAATAGTTTGAACTGTACCCATTAAATTTAACAAATTGTTTTCTTTCATATAAATATGACCTGAATAACTCTACTAGGTTGTTGTTCATACCAAAAGACTCTAATTTTTTAAGCAATATATTTAGATCTAATTGATCAAAGGCTTTCTGAAAATCGGTATATATAACATCCACTTGACCGCCTCTATCCAGTGTATTTGATATGTATTGTGCAATAATTGCTAAATTTGAAATGGTTGAACGTTTTTCTACAAATCCATGTTGAAATGAAGAAATAAAACTTTTTAATGGAGAGGATAACATCTTATATAACACAGATTCAAAAATTTTTGAAAAATTGCACAATATTGCTACTGGTCTATAGTTTTTTATATTAGAAGTATCCCCAGATTTATGAATTGGACAAATTCTAGAAGTTTTCCACATTTCTGGGTAAATATTCGTATTAAGGATTATCTTAAATAAATGTAGGAGTGGTTCAGTGAAAGTAACAGCACAATCTTTTATAATGAAACTTGGTATTTGGTCAATTCCTGATGTCATTTTATTTGGTAATTTTCGTATGGCTTGCATAATATCGGACTCAGTTATATGGTTTGCTGAAATATTTGGTAAGTGATTAATAAGATTAGGTTCGACATGTACATTACCATTATTAGATTTTATGTATACACTACTGAAATATTCAGCAAAACCATTTACAATTTGCTGAGGGTTCTCCAAACAATTATCATCAAGATACATGAAGCCAGGTATTCGAGAACTATTCTTTCTATATTGTACAAAAGACCAAAATTTCTTCGAGTCCGAAATAATACCTTGCTCTATGGATTGCATGTATGATTTATAGGCACTGTTGATTTGTTGTTTAATAAGTTTACGTAAATTTTTGAACTCTAGTAAGTCAGTTTGATTGTGATATGATCTAATTTTTTTACGCAAAATATATTTTCTTTTAATATTTGATTTGATATCTGAGTTGAACCATGGGGGGTAGTGGGTATTAGATTTATTGTTTTTATATATTGGTACATGCAAATCAAAATGTTCCTCTAAGGTATTATAAATCATATTACACACTTCCTCCGTTGAACTATAATTTTTTAAAAAAGACCAATCTATTATGCTTAAACTATTATATAGAGCAGGATAGTTTGCTTTTTTAAAATTGTAATTTTTTTCTTTGTTCGTTGAAGGGAAGTTATGAATTTTGGTAACATTAATTTGAACATTTATTTGCAAAGGTGGATGTTGAATGTCAGATGTAACTAGATTTACATCAGTAGATAATACCTCACATTTTATATTTCCTATAACTAGATCTAGAATTCTATCATTAAAATTACGAATATGGTTGTACTGCATATAATTTCCAAATTCTAAAAAATTATTGAAAACCTGAGTTTTTCTACATAAAATATTTTCATTAACTAGATGCGGTATATTAAAATCACCAATAATAATGACATTGTTATCGTTAGTATCATCAAATGTAGATAGACTTTCAAAAAGGTTTTCATACTCACACAATGGCGTGTTAGGCGGAACATAAATTGTAAATAAATAAAACTTCGAGTTAGAAGTTGTAATTTTACATCCAATCAAATCGATGGAAACAGAGATAGATTTATTTAAATTATAAAGATTTATATGTGACGCACTTATATTGTCTCTACAGGCAATAAGTACTCCGCCTCCTCTGCTAACACCCAGTTCATTCATTCGGCGATCACGTCTAATCACTTGATAATAGGGAGGGAATAGTTCGTTGGATGACACCTCATTCGACAGCCATGTTTCAGTGACACAAATAATGTCAAATTCTCCATCACAAACCGCATTGAAAAAATGTTCACACTTTGAATTTAACCCTCTAACATTTTGATACAACACTAGACACTCACAACAATTAGACAATTTAATACTGTTGGGCATTACTGGTTTAAAGAAATCGATTATCAGTTGTTTTTAATTGTTTTAATTTATAAGCGTTTTTTAACGTAGTACTGATATCACTTGTTGAATTTAATACTACTTTTAAAGGTCTCGGTTTATCTTTGGCTTGTTTGCCTATGCGGAATATTTTAACGTCTTCAAAATTTATGTCTTTATTAACTGTTTTTAAAATCGTTTTACTATTCTCTAAATCGTTATTAGCATTACCGTCTTCTAGGCCGAATATAATTAGATTATTTTTTCTTTTATCGCGATCTCTAATTTCCGCAATAATTTCTTCAAAATTAGTTGCTTCGTTTGGTGTTTTTTGCGAAGAAGTGAATGCGTTTATATCTTCCCGTAATTTTACTATAGCTGCTTTTAATGAATTAATATTGTTTCCCAGATCGGCACACGGATCACAGGACCAGGAAATACTTTTTTTATTATTAATAATTTTAGTATCCGTATTTGATATACCGACACAAGAATTTTTAAAACTTTTATTACAAACGCAGCAAATCAGAAGTTGACGTTCCTCGATATTTGCATTGCAACATGCACAAGTTGAAGCCATGGCCGGGGTCGACGACACGAAGTTGACAGGTTTAATTATGCACAAATTAGCACTATTTACTTTAACTTAAGTAGGTTTAAAATATAGTACAAAATCTGCGATTACTCGCATTTACTAACTGGATTATTAATTTCACGCACACTACTTCAAAGCCAGCAAAAAGAACAATTCACTGATGCCAAAAATTAAAACAAATTTTGAATAATAACTGCACAAAAACACATAAAAACTGGGAGCTCGATTTACACGTCTGTTCTGTATAATAGTTACTTATAGTCTAATGCTAATAAATCATCATTACTTGTATATGGCACAAATATGACACCAAAAGTTGTACTTAATGGTGCAACGTTGCAACGTAGTACTGTGGTCCAGAGTTTGGGTATCTCTATAGATGAAAAATTGCTTTTTCGTGAGCATTTAATTAATAAATTGAAATCTGCCAAATTTAAACTCAAATTATTATACCAATACCGTTATTTATTATCCTCTGATGTAAAACTTCGACTAGTCCAGTTATTAATTTTTCCACTGTTAGAATACTGTGCTTCTGTCTACATACCGAACTTAACTCAAGGCGATAAACACAAAATTGATCTTTTTCAAAACAGCTGCTTGAGATATGTGTATAGTGTGCGAAAATATGATCACATCTCTCAATATCGCGCTTTAGCTGGTCTGAATTTTATTAATAATCGACTAAAGATACTTTTAATTTGTCTTACACACAAAATAAAAATTACAGGGTGTCCTAAATATCTGTACGATAAACTAGTTTTCAAAAATGATAACTATAATTTACGTGGCAAGGACTTGTACACAGTACCATCATTCAAAAAAACTAAATTTAAAAGCTCGTTTTCATACTTAGCTCCAACACTGTACAATAATATTCCACATGATTGGAAATCTCTGTCATACAGTACATTTAAAAAACATGTACAAAACTTGTATCTGTAATTAATAGGTAATGTATATGCAAACATTTATATTTATTTTTTTGTATTTTTCTATTTAATATGTATAGGTAGGTACTATTTTAGTACTTATGTATATATGCATCTGTTTATTGATATATATTTTTCATATTTTTGTTTGTTTACTTATGTTTTTCTTTGTAATATGCTGGTTAGGTGGAAGAACAGCCTTGGCTGAACCTCGCCTTTGAGATTTTTTTTACTCAATAAAGTAAATATTATTATTATTATTATTATTATTATTATTATTATTATTATTATCTTTGGATATAATGACACAGTAGATATTGAGCTAGATAATGTTAAATTAAAACGTAGTCCCTCCATAAAAAGCTTAGGTCTGGAGATCGATGAAAATTTGAATTTTAGAGGTCACTTAACAAAAAAATTAACAGCGGCTAAACTTAAACTACGCCATTTATATCAGTTCAGACACCTCTTATCCTTGCAAGTTAAATTACGGTTAATCAACACATTAATCTTACCATTACTTAATTATTGTGCTTGTGTTTATATACCAAATTTAACACAATCAGAAAAACATAGAATAACTTTGTTTCAGAATGCATGTCTTCGTTATGTTTATGGTATTCGTAAATATGATCATATATCACACTATCGCTCATTATCTCACATGGACACGGTTGATGACCATTTAATAAAATCATTTAATTGTTTCACTCATAAAATAAGGCTTACTGGCATTCCTCCCTACTTGCATGATAAACTCGTTGTCAAAGGTTACCATTAAAAAATCTAAATTTAAATGTTCCTTTTCATATTTAGCTCCAACCCTTTATAATAATGTTCCTACATATTTGAAATCTCTGTCTGTTAACTCTTTTAAAAATCATATAAATCATGTTTAATAACTATTAGTCATATTATGTAAACCTATTCTGTAGTTTTGTTACTGTATAAAATTAATATCTGTGTTCATGATATTTGTAATTGTTTAATTGTTTATTATTATTAATTATGTTTCTTTTCAATGTGTTCATTGTTAGTTGACAATAATGTAATAACACTTATTGTATCGGTTAGGTGGAAGAGCAGCCTATGGCTGAACCTCGCCGTTGACTTGGGTCAATAAAGAAATATTAGTATTATTATTATTATTATATTAGTCCACTTCCACCTATTATGACACGTATTGTTCCCATGAACGACATGAGCAGGTTAAAACCCCCTACCCTCACCACAACGTACTCAACTAGCTGAAAATCCAAGCGTTGACTATAATTCGACTAGAAGTTTTAACCCGAAATTGTGATATAAATACACACAACAAGCGAGGCCTCACTGCTAATATTATAGAATGCCTGCTATTTTCTCTTTCTCTCTCCCTCTCTCTCTCTCTCTCTCTCTCTATATATATATATACAGGGTGTAAATTTTAAAACGGGTCATAGGGATATAACATAGAAAAACAGTTTTTTGGACGCCAAAAGTTTCTATATTAATTTAGTGAAAAAATAATTAGTGCATATTATAAAGAAAAAAATTACGAATTTTTTGATACCAAACATATTATATTTCTGTTTCATATAAAGCCAGAAAATAAATTTAAAAATTTGCACAATTAAGAAAAAATATCAATAGCCGTGAAACTGACAGAAACAAAACGAAACAATTGTTGACTTTAAACGCTCATTAATAAACGTTTCTTACACTTTATTTGTTAAATTATTATTATTTTCGTTTTATTAAGAAGAAATCACGAACAATTTGACTCATGAAGAAAAATTACAAATTATTAATGCTGCGCCTGCGCCACTCGCGCACTTATGACAAATTTTCGCACCTAACATATGAAAATCTACGACGATGACAACAAAGTTTCTGCAGAAAAGAGCAACGAAATACTAATTGGACTTATTCAACAAATTGTTTACCTTTATTTTTTTATCTTATATAAATATAATGTATTGCAATTGCACCTATAAAAGTTAGATTATACGAAATGTCAAACATAAAATTCTGAATTTTAATTTACTGCATAAGCGACGTTATTTTAGTTTAGTTTCTTAATTTAGTAGCTTAATTTAATTTCATAATTTATATGCTGCATAAACCCAGCATAAATGATTTTAATTTGTTCCCTTGTAGTTTGCAGTTTTTCTTGTTTCTTATAACTTAGTTCTTATTACATGTAGATCATCTTTAGTTTGTTAATACCTATTACAATAAATAATAATTGTTTCTGATATAAATATCCTATTTTTTACTTTATTTTGTGTTATTTTGTATTGGTTCATAAATTAATAACTTTAATCTTTAATTGCCCCCTATCATGACAATGTTTTGTTACTGTCACTTTCATGGCTAATTTTAAATTTAATTTCTGGCTTTATGTAAAACAGAAATGTAAGGTGTTTGGTATCAAAAAATTCGAAATTTTTTTCTTTATAATACGCACCAATTATATTTTAAATAAATTAATATGGAAACTTTTGGCGTCTAAAAAACTGTTTTTCTATGTTATAGCCCTATGACCCGTTTTAAAATTTACACCGTGTATATATATATATATATATATATATATATATATATATATATACAGGGTGTCCCATTTAAGGTACGAATGCATTGGTATCTCGAGAACCGTAAGAGCTACGAGGTTGGTTAAATTAGACAAAAGTTGCCCGATTAGGAGGCTATTTTAATGGTGTTTTGTTATTTGCGAAAAAATGCATAGGTCACTAGATACAGGTGACAATGTAAATTTCGCGATTTTCTTTTTTTGCTTATAACTTTGTTATATGAAATAATACGAGATTCTGGTTTGCACTTTCTTAAGGCACTTTTGTATGGTGAATTTGCAGAAGTACTCAAATTTTTTTTATATCTAACCATTTACGAGTTACTGATAGCAACTTTTATTTTTCATATGGAGGTCATATTAAGCTATGGCATTTTTAAATAGAGATTTTTTTTAGCTTTACAATGATATAAAACAATAATAATTTATTTTTATAATTAACAGAAAAATTAACAAAAATTGTTATTTATACTGAAATTAAATTGAAAAAAGTAAATCGAAAGCTGCTATGGAAACAACGAACAACGTAAAAGTGCAACAATTGAATTTCTGAATTTTACTTGACAATAGTAGATTATTACGAGTAATAAAAATGAATTTTTCTCGTTGGGAAAAATATGATATGTTGAGTTGTTACATTCGTTGTCAAAGTTTGTTTATTACTCGTAATAATCTACTATTGTCAAGTAAAATTCAGAAATTCAATTGTTGCACTTTTTTGTTGTTTGTTGTTTCCATAGCAGCCTTCGATTTACTTTTTTCAATTTAATTTTAGTATAAATAACAATTTTTGTTAATTTTTCTGTTAATTATAAAAATAAATTATTATTGTTTTATATCATTGTAAAGCTAAAAAAAATCTCTATTTAAAAATGCCATAGCTTAATATGACCTCCATATGAAAAATAAAAGTTGCTATCAGTAACTCGTAAATAGTTAGATATAAAAAAAATTTGAGTACTTCTGCAAATTCACCATACAAAAGTGCCTTAAGAAAGTGCAAACCAGAATCTCGTATTATTTCATATAACAAAGTTATAAGCAAAAAAAGAAAATCGCGAAATTTACATTTTCACCTGTATCTAGTGACCTATGCATTTTTTCGCAAATAACAAAACACCATTAAAATAGCCTCCTAATCGGGCAACTTTTGTCTAATTTAACCAACCTCGTAGCTCTTACGGTTCTCGAGATACCAATGCATTCGTACCTTAAATGGGACACCCTGTATATATATATATATATATATATATATATATATATATATATATATATATATATATATATACAGGGAGTAAATTTTAAACCGGGGCATAGGGCTATAACATAGAAAAACAGTTTTTTAGTCGCTAAAAGTTTCTATATGATTTTATTGAAAATATAATTCATTCCTATTATAAAGAAAAAAATTACGAATTTTTTAATACCAAATACATTACATTTCTGTTTCATATAAAGCCAGAAAATAAATTTAAAAATTTGTACAATTAAGAAAAAATATCATTCGCCATGAAACTGACAGTAACAAAACCTTGTCATTTTTTACTAACATGATAGGGGACAATTAATGATTAAAGTTATAAATTATGAACTAGTGCAAAATAACAAAATAAAGTAAACAATTAAAGATAATCTGCATGAAGAAATAAATTATGTATAAGAAACGAGAAAAACTGTAACCTACAAGGGAACAATTAAAACCATTTAATAATTTGTAATTTTTCTTCATGAAACAAATTATCCATGATTTCTTCTTAATAAAACGAAAATAATAATTTATCTAATAATGTGTAAGAAACGTTTATTAATGAGCGTCTCAAGTCAACAATTGTTGTTTTGTTTCTGTCAGTTTCACGGTTATAGATATTTTTTCTTAATTGTGCAAATTTTTAAATTTGTTTTCTGGCTTTAAATGAAACAGAAATGTAATGTGTTTGGTACCAATAAACTCGTAATTTTTTCTTTATAATATGCACCAATTCTTTTTTCAATAAATTAATATAGAAACTTTTGTCAGCTAAAAAACTGTTTTTCTATGTTATAGTCCTATGACCCGTTTTAAAATTTACACCCTGTATATATATATATATATATATATATATATATATATATATATATATATATATATAAGCTGCCTCCTTTGTCTTTTAGAATTAGTGTTTGCAGCATTAGTCGCAAAGACTCAGGGTTCACAGAATGTTCATTCTGGAAGAAGTTATCGGAGGGTGTAAATTGATTAGTGTCGTAAAGTTGTGAACGGATATCCTCTCGTATTACCTCTACTACGCACAATCTTTCTTTTTGAGGATCCGAATTTTTATTATCGTACCAAATGCTGAGGAGAATTTTTTACCCTATATTTTTAAATTAAACAGTCGTATTTTTTGAGGATATGTCGACTATTAAAATATTTTCTCCATATTTCCCGAACAGGCGACTTTCGATTGTTCGAGGATCGGGTTTTTCTCTTTCTATCTGGTCAATGAGTTGATCTAGAGAAAGCCAACACTCTTCAGAGTTCTCTTCGAGATATGAAAAAATACGTTCCATGGCTTGATCAACCGTGGAATGGTGACGGTTTCTCCTCAGCAGGCCTGCAGTTGGGGGAAAGTAGAGTTTCTTTTGGCAAAATCTGTAGTATCTCGCATCAAGTGCTACCAAAGCTGTGTTCTCAGAAATACACTCTTTTATTTTACGAGCGAATTAGTCATCTCGTTTTTCAGCTACTTTTAAGATTATTGCATTCAGAGACATCTTTTCCACAGTAATTACAGTATTTCTTTTTTCTGGCTTCTTTTTTCTCTGAGCCACAATGAATTCTGCTGTTATTTTATCTCCACAGAGAAAACACTGTTCTTTGAAATTGAACTATTCACAGACAGATCTCGTTACACTTTTGACTTCTATTATATTTCTTCTAGCAAGCACTATGCACAGATATCTGGTTCACACCTTTCAATAAACGTTCATTTTCTTGGTTCTTCAGTGAAACACTGGACGCCAGAAGGGCTTGAACCCCTCTTTTCTTCACCAACACCAATTCGCCTTCACTCAAATTCTCCTTACATATAAACACAAACTCACGGAGACTTTGAATTCTAGCAAGACGGGAAACTACGCACATCCCGTGATGTATTGGTGAAAGTTTAGGTACCGAATCGCACAATCAACATGATTCCTAGAACAATTCCTCTCGATTTTCCGGTTCCGCAAAATATCACAAGGTCTCATATTGTTTATTTCCTATCGCCTGTAGTTATTGATTAAACGGCAAATTTAAAAATTTTCATTGTTGTAATCAAATTATAAACAAGAAAGAAGGGATAGAGTATAAAGAGGAACATATTCTCCAAATTATATGCGGCCATGATTGACATAACAATAATCATTAAAATAAATCTATTGTATAATTAGTCATTTTCATTATTGAAATCGAATTTTCTTTATTGGAATCAAACTTTTAACTGGTTGATTTTTCACATCCTTCTTCAAATGTTTACTTATATAAGATACTTTTAAAATTAATCCACCACAGGTGGTTAAAAACTATTCAACCATAAATTTTAAAACATTAGAAACTTTAAAAAGCTGTATCTCGGAAATTAACTGAACAACTGAAAGAAGGTTAAAAATTTCGCTGTTTTTTGGATTTTTGACAAAGTTGCGTCCGAGCTCGAAAACTGGGAATATTCATTGGGCCAACATTATAAACAACTCAGCAAAAAATCAGAACTACGAGATTTGATGTAAGATACCACCCTTTCAGGCGACAAGGTTTTTGGATTAAAGGTTTTATAGATTATTACCATTCCCCGGCTAGAATTATGTGCATCTTTATTGCTGGCTAAATTAGTTAATAAATTTAAAGTCGCACTTAAACATGACATAGATAGCTACACACTCTGGACAGATTCGACTACAGTTATTCACTGGTTGAAAACAGCCCCAAACTGCTTAAAACCGTTTGTAGGAAACCGAGTTTCGGAAATTACTGAATTAACAACTTCATTTGAGTGGAAAATGTCCCGACAGATGTTGTATCAAGAGGCATTTCCCCTAGTAAAATAATAAATAGCATTTTGCCTCAGAATAGATGCAATGTGGGAGAGTCATAATGATTAAAAAATAAGTGTGAATTTGTAAAAAATGACAAAATTTTTACACCACATTTACTTTACTATTCTGTCTGAAAATCTTCCTTTATATTTAAGTCTGGTTTTGTATATATATACAGGGTGTATCTTAAATAGGGGGACATGGCTTAACCACAGATTCCTGAGGCTAAAATAAGACGATTTAACCAAACTTGCTTCTACCGGAAAGTGTACCATTTAGCCAGAATTCTGCTTCAAAGTTCTTCGAAAAAAAATTAATTTTGCTTGTAATATTCGGACGCTTTATTCGATTTGGATGAAATTTGGTATGACAGTTTATATGGTTATAAGTAGTGATGGGCAATGGGTAAATACCCGTGGGTAGGTAAATAAAAAATGGGCATTTACCTGGGTATTTACCCGACGTACCGGTAAATACCCAAAAAATGGGTATATTCGGATATCACTATATTTTTATTGTTTTTTTTTACAATAAAATTGAAAATCATCTGTATTGGAATATTATACAAAATTTGTAGATTTATTAGTGAACAAGATTTGACGAGACTGCGTTGTAATGTAATAATGCTTGCGAGTTTTAACAAGTCTGTTCGGAAATAGTTAATGGTTGCAATGCAATACTTAATCAGTCGGTGAGAAACATTTGACTTGAGTGCATTAACTCGAAATTGAAGTAAAATGGGCAAGAAAAAGGGTGCAGCGTGGAATTTTTTTAATAAAAAAGATAAGGGAGTTGTATGTAAATATTGCGAGAAGAAATATTTGCATGCAAATGTAAATAAAATGACAAATCATATAAAAAAATGTTTTAAGTGTCCAGTAAATTTAAAAAAAGTTTTTGACAAACAAAACACAATAAAAACAAGTGCTTCTAATACTTCTGGATTGGTTTTGCAAAATAGAGCAATATTACAAGAATCATCTGCAAGTCAATTAAATTCTGATGAGAAAAACTTAGTAAATCAACCTACATTAACTAAACCGGTATTGAAGACTTTGGATTCTTATGTTGACCACATGGATGTTGCCGAAAATGTACGTAATTACTATTTTGCGTAAATAAGAGTTAATTGATCTTCATGATTATTATTATTATTATTATTATTATTATTATTATTATTTTTAATCTATTATAGGAAACTCTGAACCAAGCTTTAGCAAAAGCAATTATTATTGGCGGAGCTCCGTTGTCAATGGTGGAACATCCACTTTGGATAATTTTTTTCAAAATGATTAGACCTTCTTTTACTTTACCGTCTAGACGTCGTATTTCAACCACTTATTTAGATATAGAATATAAAGGAATGCAAGCAGATATGCAAGAAAAATTAAATAATGCAAAACATTTACATCTTCAATGCGATGGATGGAGTAATCCGAGAAACGAATCAATAATTAATTTTGTAATATCAAAACCGGAACCACTCTTTGTAGATTTTTTAATTACAAAAGATAATCGACATGATTCAATTTATTTGTCTCAACAAATGGAACAAATTATGTTAAAATATGGAATAGATAAATTTTTTGTAGTTATTGGAGATAATGCTGCTAATATGAGAGCTGCCTTTAGAATTGTAAAAGAAAAATATAATCATTTAGTTCCACTAGGTTGTCTTGCACATTTATTACATTTATTGTGTAATGATCTTTTAAATATTGATTCATTAAAATATATTTTATCTGATGCAATGAGTGTAGTTAAAACAATCAATCATAGCCATTTGTTGAAAGCTTTATTTATACAAATTGGAAAGGAGAAAAATATTAACATTTCGTTAAAATTTGCTGCCAAAACTCGCTGGGGTAGTTATTTACATTGTTTAGAGAGCATGTTTGTTAACAAAGTTGTTTTACAAACATTAGCTGTTAGTGAAAAATCAAATATTACAGCAGAATTAAAATCTAAACTATTAGATGATAGCGTATTTTGGAAAAATGTAAAAATAATGATCAACATATTACGACCCATTGTTGAATTAATTACTAAATTTGAATCCAACGAGCCAACTATTCATGTTATTTATCCAGCTTTAAATAATCTGGAAAACAATCTTCTTGAATTGCTTCCTCAATCTCCACTTAATGAAGCTGAAATTAATCAAATAAAAGCTCAAATAAAGACTCGCAAAGAATTTTCTGTTGGTCAAATACATTTAAGTGCATACTTGTTGGACCCGACTTCGCAAGGAAATTTGCTAAATCCTGAAGAAATAGTTGAAGCAATATATTTTATTTGTGAAGTAGCAGAAAAGATGAAACTTGACATACTTAAAATCAGAATAGATTTAACTAATTATCGTGATAAAGAAGGAATTTGGAGTAATAAATTTCTATGGATAGGGGTTGAAAAAGTAAGTCCTCTCATGTGGTGGCGAGGATTACGAGGTACAAATTTATTAGCCGATATAGCAATTCGAATTTTAAGTGCTCCTGTTACATCAGCGGCTACTGAAAGGACATTTAGTAAATTTGGCCATATTCATAGAAGTCGCAGAAATAGGTTAACCACTGAAAGAGCAGCAAAAATAACATACTTATCATATAACTGGACTTTGTTTAATACGAAATTTGAAAATGATATTAAATTAACTGCGAAACCAGTACATGATTCAGAAATTATTCCTATGGCATCCACTTCAAAGCAAAATGTCACCGACGCTGAATCTATAAATTCTGATACCGATACCGACACTGATACCGATACTGTTTCCGATTCAACCACAGATGAAGAAAGAAAATAAATTTATTTTATATGTATTTCTTGGAAAAAATTATTTTGTATAATTCTACATCCTTTTTTTTAAATAATTTCCTCTAGAGGAGTATTATTTTAAGTTTAGTCATTCTATTGAAACAAATATTTATGTTATGTATTTAAAAAAAAAATATTAAAATATAAATAATGTAATAAAATATTAACGCATTTCATTTTTCCTTACAATATTACCACTTAAAATTTATGATAGTAGATTCATATTTATGTTTTAGATAAGTATGGACATCGAACGAATTCAAAATTAATTTTTTTAATTCCATTTCCTGCAAAAAATATTAGTAACACCTTAATGTTATCATTTTCATAATTTTGAATTAGTGTGTGGTATCTGTGGATTCATCAAATTCTCGTTTAACTATTGGTGTCATTACTTTCGTCACTTGTATATCCTGGGGTGAGTTATTCTTTGTTATTTAATTTTTAAAGTATTTTTTTTTTACTACTGACATCTGTCGCTCTCTCATCTTGGTTCATACTTGTTTGGTTTAATTTACTAGTTGTCATTCATTCAATAATTTCTTCTAAATATACTGAGTGTTTGATTAAAATATATATACTGGGTGTTTTTTTTTTTTTTTTTTTTGTTTCTCGTCTACTTTTCGTATTTTCTTGTTGAATAATGGTTGATAATATAGTTTGCTCTTGTTGTAATCAAAAAACTGAGGAGCATCGTCTTGTACGCTGTTCACTTTGCAAGAAAAATTTCAATTATGCCTGTGTTGATCTAACTTCATCAGAAGCTAGAAAAATCAGATCTGGGATTGGTGGATTAAAATATACTTGCCCCGCTACCTGTAGTCATATTTCAGATGCTCTAGATGATTTAAGGTCAATGATAATAGGTCTGCAAAACGATATAACAGAATTGAAAAATAGTAAAAATAATGACACTGAAAAATCTAACTTTGTACTAACTGAAGAAATTATTCACGAAATATCTGAGCGTGAAAAACGTAAAAACAATATTATGATATATGGTTTGATTGAAAATATTTCTGCTGATGAGCAAGTAAAATCAGTATCTGATACTAATGAAATTAAAAATATTTTAACCGACTTAGGTGTTGATTCTCAGTTTGATAAACCAATAAGATTAGGCCGCTATGATTCATCTGCCTCCCGTCCACGCCCAATAAAGGTAAAATTTTCGTCAAATGGTGATATAGTAAAAATATTCAAAAATATTAAAAAATTAAAAGCATCAAATAAATGGAAAAATATATCGATATCTAGAGACAGAACTCGAAAACAGATGGATTTCTATAATATAGTGAAACGTGATATGCAAAATCGTTTATCGAATGGCGAAACCAACTTAAAGATAAAATACATAAATGGAATACCGACAATTACAAAGTCGGAAAACTAAATAAGCCCGATAGTAATCCGATCATATTTAATTGTTATTATCAAAATACGAATGGACACAAAATCTCATGAATTTTATATTAATTGTTGTTCTATTTATTATGATATTATATTTATTTCTGAAACATGGCTCAGTAGTTCTATGTATAACTCTGAACTTTTTTCATCAAATTATAATGTTGTCCGTTGTGACAGAAATTTTTCAAATATAGATCGCTCAAAAGGCGGTGGAGTATTAATTGGATTAAGGGATCATATTTCTTTTAAAGTTTTAGATACATCTAACTTATCAAATATGTCACCATTAATCGATATTAGTATTTGTAGATGTTATGTCAACAATTCATCCTTCTTAATAAGTGCAATATATATTCCTCCTGATTTAAGTAATAATGAAATTGTTGTATTCTTAGATGCATTAATACCAATACTTTTACTTGAAAAGTTTATACTTGTAGGTGATTTCAACCTAACTAATCTATATGACTTGTCTATAAATTGTAACAAATCAGTATCCTTCAGAAATTTCTGTAGTGTTCTTGATATTAAGCAATATAACACAATTGAAAATACTAATGGTAAGAAATTAGATTTAATTTTATCAAATTTTTGTGAAGTTATTAATATTGATAGATCTAATTTTCCAATGGTTGGTGAGGATAAACATCATCCTGCCTTATCTTTTCAGTTTATTCTTCCAAATCGTTTAAAAATAATAAATTTTACGTCTGCTGGTAATGAACGTTATAATTTCAGAAAAGCAAACTTCTATAAATTATATGATGACATTTGTAATACAGACTGGTCATGCTTGAATCATTATCAAGGTGTTGGCGAAGCTCTGGATAAATTTTATGCTATGTTGTATGCTATATTTGATGATTCAGTACCTAAGCATAAATTTAGAATTTCTAAATATCCCCCCTGGTTCACGTATGAAATTAAATATAGCCTTTCAACTAAAGAATATTACAGACGTAAATGGTTGAAAACAAATAATGTGTATTATTTAAATGAATTTAAAAGACTTAGGCTTTTAGTTAAATCGCAGATTAAGAACGCTTACAACTGCTACGTTAGTAATATAGAACAAAATGTCAAATCTAACCCTAATGATCTATGGAAGTATGTTAATTTAAAGCAAGGTACGACTCGTATACCTGGTATTCTTCATGATGACAGCCGTGAATATGATTCCCCACAGGATATAGTCAACGCATTTGCTTCTTTCTTTTCCAGTTTCTTCTCACAGAGTTCATCTGTCAATTTTATAGAAGAATATAATCATTCTCAGCCTTTTAATTTTTCTAATGTTAGTGAAGACGAACTTAGTATTTTGATGTCATCCTTTTCTACTAAATGTACTGCTGGAGAAGATCAAATTCCCAGTTTCTTTATTAAAGACTGTCGATTAATACTTGCGAAACCCCTCTGTACTATTATAAATCTAGCAATCAACAATTGCACTTTTCCTGAACGTTGGAAAAAAACCAGAATTACACCAGTCTTCAAAAAAGGTGATAAATCTTGTATTAATAACTATAGACCCATATCTATTTTGAATAACTTTGCTAAGCTACTTGAAATGGTAATGTATAAGAATATTTATACTAATACTCGTTGTTTGATTTCTCCAGATCAACATGGTTTTATGGTTGGTAGATCTACTATCACTAATCTCGCATCTTTTTCACAATATATTTGTGAGGCATTAGATGAAAGAGGTCAAGTTGATACTGTTTATACTGATTTAACCCGTGCCTTTGACTCTATTGACCACAATCTCTTAATGCATAAAATAAGTAACTTTGGCGCATCTCCCTCTGTAATTCAATTATTAAGTTCTTATCTACATAATCGTACATGTTGTGTTTTCTATAATGGTTTTGAATCTTTTATATTTGTTGCTAATTCAGGTGTACCGCAAGGATCCAACCTAGGACCGCTTTTATTTATTTTATTCGTAAATGAACTCATTTCTTCATTTAACTGTAATGTTCTTGCTTATGCTGATGACATCAAATTATATTTAAATATTAATACTCCAGCTGATACAATTCAATTACAAACTAACATAAATCTAATGGTAAATTGGTGTATTAAAAACAAACTAAAATTAAATGTTGACAAATGTTGCATAGTTACGTATACACGTAAAAAGAACGCTTTGCAGGTGGAATACAATATGCAGAATAATTTATTATCCAGAAGAAATTCTATAAAAGATCTTGGAGTTACATTCTGTAGCAATTTCATATTCACAGATCATATAAATAATACTTGCAAATCGGCTAGCAAGACACTAGGTTTTCTTATGCGAATCTCTAATATGTTCACTGATATCAATGTACTAAAATCCTTATATTCAGCATTCATAATGAGCAAATTTGAGTATGCTTGCTTAATTTGGTATCCATTTTATAATTACCAAAGTCTAGTTCTTGATCAAATCCATCGTAGATTTTTAAAATATCTCTCATTTGAACAAGATAGGTTCTATCCAGTAAGAGGTACAGACCAGGATTCCCTATTACAACGCCATTCCATGCAGTCCCTAGCCGAGAGGAGAGAATGGTTCTGTGCTCGATTTCTCAATCGCTTGGTAACCAACAAAGTTGATGCGTCATATCTCCTGTCCCGGGTGTTCTTCCACGTACCGCGACAGCAGTCTAGATATGCCAGGTCCTTTCATCTGCCGACTTCGCGCACAGACATACTACAACGGTCACCAATTTATATTGCTTCCCGTGCAGCCAATCTGCTGTACCCAGATATATTTATTTAAATCTTTATTTTTTGTATTTATCTCAATATTTGTTTTATATTTTTTTGTATATATTATATTTTGTCCTGTTATCGGATTACTGTTGGGCAATAAATTATTATTATTATTATTATTATTATTATTATTTTGTATCTTCATTAAATTTTGTTAAAACAATATACATTTTGATATTTTAAATGATTATTTTGATTAATTAATACAGAAATTAAGATTTAACACGTTGTAACCACCAACAAAATAAATACCCTCATATTTACCCAATTTGGGTAAATACCCGGGTATTTACCTTAGGTATTTACCCCAAATATTAAATACCCGGGTATTTTACATCACTAGTTATAAGGCATCTTTTAAGGTGATACTTGTTATTATTAGTGAACCACTAGTGTATAAAACTTAGGTCTCCTAACATTAATTAGACCGTAACTTTTTAATGGCAATGCGGAAAATGTGAAATTATTGTTATTCAGAAAGATACATTTAATAGTAAACTTTTGTCTCTCTGTGTAATTTGTGATATCTGTTACGGTTCACACAGAAAAAAATAAAATCTGAGTGCCTGCACTGCTAAATTTTTAAAATAAATTTAATCTAGCAGTCTATCCAAATGTCAAACAAGTAATTTTTATTTTTCTCTGTGTGAACCGTAACAGATATCACAAATTACACAGAGAGACAAAAGTTTACTATTAAATGTATCTTTCTGAAGAAAAATAATTTCACATTTTCCGCATTGCCATTAAAAAGTTACGGTCTAATTAATGTTGGGACACCTAAGTTTTATACACTAGTGGTTCACTAATAATTACAAGTATCACCTTAAAAGATGACATAACCATATAAACTGTCATTCCAAATTTCATCCAAATCGAATAAAGGGTCCGAATATTATAAGCAAAATTAATTTTTTTTCGAAGAACTTTGAAGCAGAATTCTGGCTAAATGGTACACTTTCCGGTAGAAGCAAGTTTGGTTAAATCGTCTTATTTTAGCCTCAGGAATCTGTGGTTAAGCCATGTCCCCCTATTTAAGAAACACCCTGTATATATATATATATATATATATATATATATATATATATATATACAGTATGTCCCCGGATTGAGTTTACAAGAGGAAAAAATTTTTTATTTTTGATGTTACGAAGAAATTCCAAGGGAAGAAAATTTTTTGCTTGAATTAAAACGCATGTTTCAGTTATTAAAACTTTTAATTAATGTAAGGTACGTTTTTTCGTATTTTGTCCTGCTAATAATACAGTTATTACATTGAATCTAACATGATTTTAGTTAGCTTTGAAATATTGACAAATGATTATTAATTCTAATTTCAGATAAAAAAATCTGTTGTGGCCAGCACAAGACCTTCCGTGAATTCCATGTATTTTGTACAAATCCCATACCAAAAGGTCCTTGGAATTCTATATAATATTATGTAAAAACACATACTATTTTTTACAAATTCCATACCAAAAGTTCATTTGAAAAGGTTCTATAAATCCAATAAAATTATAACATAAACTACACTAAGTAATGTCCTTCCATCTTCTCTTTGGCCTTTCTCTGCGTGTCACTTGCGAGCAACACTATGACATACCAATTTTAGATCCTATACGTTTTTCCATATTTGGTTTTGCACTTGCAACTGACATCTGTCAATTAAATTTTTTTGAATAATTATGTCAGCTGTTTCCATGATACATAACAAAGCTGACTAATTTTTGAAAATTAATTTCTTTATAATGCTTTAAATTTACATCTATTGAATATGAAGGAAAATGTATAACCAAACTGTATAGAGAAGAGTATTTTCTTTAATATATATAATAACAAAATGTCAAAAAATAATATTTAACTGGTTTTTTTTAAGAAAAACTGTTAAAAACTTCAAATAAGGGTACTTCCGGTGGATCAATTATAACCAAAATCTAATCAACTCTTCATATGGATGTGCGGAAGAGGAATACGAAAGAATTATAATTTTTAGAATTGTAGTATTGGAGTTATCGTCGGAGAAAAATTTGTCACACACGGACACACACACACACACACACATACAGACATCATCTTAAAAATGGTATATTCGTATTGTAGGGACCCTAAAACGTGTTTATTCATTAAAAACTCACCACCAAATTTTTTAACCAAAGACAATACCTCCCTTACCTAAAGGTGACGGAAGGTAAAAAGAGTTAATTGAATAAAATTTCTATTTTCGCCGTTAATTAATAATCATTTGTCAATATTTTAAAGCTAACTAAACTCATGTTAGATTCAATGTAATAACTGTATTATTAGGAGGACAATATACGAAAAAACGTTATAATAAAAGAACCATACATTAATTATAAGTTTTTAATAACTGAAACATACGTTTTCATTCAAGCAAAAATTTTTCTTCCTTTGGCATTTTTTCGTAAAATGAAAAATAAAAATTTTTTTCCTCTTGTAAAATCAATCCAATTAAATATACTTTTATAAAATATCGGGCGTCACTCATAATTTTTCGAGAGAGACAATTTGAAATATATTTCTCGATTATTGCCAATATAGAAGTAATTAATAAAAGAAAAAAGTCGACTGAAATAATTTTTTTGTCATTATCTAGTAGTAGGTTTTTTAGTGAGGTTTTTTGGAAAACTTCTCGGCGCACAGAAAAGTGCCTTTTAATTGAAATTATACGTCTAGTAGTTTCAAAGATTCCAATGGTGGCAGTTTTAAATGGGACGCAAACAATGAAACTATTACAGATGATGTTGATACTGAACATTCCTCAATTAAACCGAAAACTAATACCGATAACATACAGGAGACAGATGTTATTGAGAGAACATGATATCTTGTGGTCCGGTTATGACAGATAATTGTTTAAAATGTACCGCATTTCATGGATATTCATCTATAAAAAATGAAGAGCAGAAAGCTTTGTCGGGAATTGATATTCAATGTTTTAAACATTTTTGCAATTATTGCCAAATCGGAAAAATAAGATAGATTATTATTTTGCCTTATAAAACTAAAATGTGATTTATCATTCACTGCTATTGAGGTGCATTTCAGTAGCCCCGCCACATCATTTTTTTAAAGATTCTTTTCCATAAGTATATTATGCTAGGTTTGTGCTGAATTGTGCTGTATAATAAAAGTTTTGTGCTGGCCGTGTTCAGCATAAAATAAATAATTAAATTGGAGTGGCTATTGAAATGGTCAGCCCCCCCACATAATATTTTTAAAGATTTTTTTTCATGAGTAAATTGTGCTAGTTTTGTGCTGAATTGTGCTGTATAATAATAGTTTTGTGCTGGCCGCGTTCCGCTTAAAATAAATAATTAAATTGGAGGGGCTATTGAAATGCTCAGCCCCTCCACATAATATTTTTAAAGATTTTTTTCAAAAGTAAATTGTACTAGTTTTGTGCTGAATTGTGCTGTATAATAATAGTTTTGTGCTGGCCGCGTTCCGCTTAAAATAAATAATTAAATTGGAGGGGCCATTGAAATGCTCAGCCCCTCCACATAATATTTTTAAAGATTTTTTTTTAAAAGTAAATTGTGCTAGTTTTGTGCTGAATTGTGCTGTATAATAATAGTTTTGTGCTGGCCGAGTTCCGCTTAAAATAAATAATTAAATTGGAGGGGCTATTGAAATGCTCAGCCCCTCCACATAATATTTTTAAAGATTTTTTTCAAAAGTAAATTGTGTTAGTTTTATGCTGAATTGTGCTGTATAATAATAGTTTTGTGCTGGCCGCGTTCCGCTTAAAATAAATAATTAAATTGGAGGGGCTATTGAAATGCGCAGCCCCCCCCCCCCCCTCCACACATAATATTTATATTTATATATAAGATTTTTTTTCATAAGTAAATTGTGCTAGTTTTGTACTGAATTGTGCTGTATACTAAAAGTTTTGTGCTGGCCACATTGGACTCGATTTATAATTTAAAATGCAAAGTAATACAAAAATGCTTTTTAACGCAATGCGCGAAGATAACTTCTGTTATGGAAATGTAAATTGTAATAATATATCGCTATTGGAATAAATATATATCTTTCGATAATAGAAATTATTAAATACAACGTTAAAAATTGGTTATCTACTAATATTTCAATTGAACAATATCGCAACTTTAAATTAGATTATTAGTATTTTGCAGTAATTGATTGATTAGTCCGATATATCGGGATTTGACCATCTGGTAATGTTTCTAGGGTAACTACCACCCAATTTTTATAATTTTTTTCCAGCGTTTCTTTGTTTACTTTATCAGAGTGAAGCTAGCGGTCGATTCGCCAGCGGCCGATTCGATTCTAGACAAGTGTTGCGTATCCTTGAAAGTCTATATACTGCAGGCATCAAAAGTGTTGTCATCTTATGAAAACATGATAATAATAAAAAAATAATCTATCAGGATGTTTATCACGACACCCCTGAGTAATTTAATGTAGGTTTTGTTTAAATATTCAAGGTAGGAGTTATAAATTCTTATGTAATTATTAACAAGAGTGCTACTTATTCCTCAAAACATTTAACATCCCCTATAATGTTTCTGTGTAGACGTACCATTACCATATTTTGTATGGACGTTAGTAGAACACCGCTGAGTAAATTCATGTACAAATAGTTTAAATATACAGGGGATGAGACATAATTTTTTAAGTGATTATTAATAAAGTGTGCTAAAAATTCTCATTGGGGCATATATCATTCCCTATCATTTTTTTGTGTAGCCGTACCACTTCCATATTTTGTACGGACGTTACTAAAACACCCCTAAGTAATTTCATGTACAGTTAGTTTTAATATTCAGGGGATGAGATATAAATTTATAAGTGATTATTAATAAAGAGTGCTAAAAATTCTCATCGGTGCATATAACAGCCCCTATCATTTTTTTAAGTAGCCGTACCACTTCCATATTTTGTATGGACGTTACTAAAACACCCCTAAGTAATATCATATACAAATAGTTTAAATATTCAGGGGATGAGACATACATATTTAGGTGATTATTAATAAAGAGTGCTAAAAATTCTCATCGGTGCATATAACAGCCCCTATCATTTTTTTAAGTAGCCGTACCACTTCCATATTTTGTACGGAAGTTACTACAACACCCCTAAGTAATATCATATACAAATAGTTTAAATATTCAGGGGCTGCGACAGACATATTTAGGTGATTATTAATAAAGAGTTCTAAAAATTCTCATCGGTGCATATAACAGCCCCTATCATTTTTTTAAGTAGCCGTACCACTTCCATATTTTGTACGGACGTTACTAAAATACCCCTAAGTAATATCATATACAAATAGTTTAAATATTCAGGGGATGAGACATACATATTTAGGTGATTATTAATAAAGAGTGCTAAAAATTCTCATCGGTGCATATAACAGCACCTATCATTTTTTTAAGTAGCCGTACCACTTCCATATTTTGTACGGAAGTTACTACAACACCCCTAAGTAATATCATATACAAATAGTTTAAATATTCAGGGGCTGCGACAGACATATTTAGGTGATTATTAATAAAGAGTTCTAAAAATTCTCATCGGTGCATATAACAGCCCCTATCATTTTTTTAAGTAGCCGTACCACTTCCATATTTTGTATGGACGTTACTAAAATACCCCTAAGTAATATCATATACAAATAGTTTAAATACTCAGGGGATGAGACATACATATTTAGGTGATTATTAATAAAGAGTTCTAAAAATACTCATCGGTGCATATAACAGCCTGTAACATTTTTTTAAGTAGCCGTGCCACTTCCATATTTTGCATGGACGTTACTACGACACCCCTAAGTAATATCATATACAAATAGTTTAAATATTCAGGGGATGAGACATACATATTTAGGTGATTATTAATAAAGAGTGCTAAAAATTGTCATCGGTGCATACCGTGAGTATTTTTTAACGTGAAACATTGGGTTTGTCATATCCATGGTTACGAATCGACATTTGATTGACAGCAATGTATTTGCGTGTCCCATTTAAAATGAAACAGGGAACGAATTTGACATTTGATAAGACGTCAGTAGAGGTTAATTTTGTTTAAATAATTATACCTGATTTCTAAAAATTTAATTTAGTTGAAAAAAAATATTGTGTGCCCGAAATATGTTTAGTGCTCTCGAGTGGTTTTCTGACTTAGCTAAATTTCTTACATAATATAATACATCTGTCAAATTCGTTCCCTATGTTTCACTTTAAATGGGACACGGAAATACATTACTGTCAATCAAATGTCAAATCGTAACCATGGAAATGACAAACCCAATGTTTCACGTTAAAAAATACTCACGGTATAACAGCCCCTATCATTTTTTTTAAGTAGCCGTACCACTTCCATATTTTGTATGGACGTTACTACAACACCCCTAAGTAATTTCTTGTAGAGCTAGTTTAAATATTCCGGGGAAGAGACTTAATTTTTTAATAGTTTATTAATAAAGAGTGCTGAAAATTCTCATCGGTGCATATAACAGCCCCTATCATTTTTTTAAGTAGCCGTACCACTTCCATATTTTGCATGGATGTTACTAAAACACCCCTAAGTAATTTTATGTACAGTTAGTTTTAATATTCAGGGGATGAGACCTATATTTTTGGGTGATTAATAATAAAGAGTCCTAAAAATTCTCAACGGTGCATATAACAGCCCCTATCATTTTTTATTGTAGCTGAAACAATTCCATATTTTTTACGGACGTTACTATAATACCCCTGAGTAATTTTATGTACAGTTAGTTTAAATATTCAGGGGTTGACACATAAATTTATAAGTGAAGTTCTAAAATTCTCATTGGTGCATATAACAGCCTCTATCATTTTTTTTTTTGTAGCCGTACCAGTTCCATATTGTGCATAGACGTTACTCCAACACCCCTAAGTAATTTCATGTAGATTTAGTTTAAATATTCAGGGGATGAGACATAAATTTTTAAGCGAATATTAGTAAAGAGAGCTGAAAATTCTCATCGGTGCAAATAACAGCCCCTATCATTTTTTCAAGTAGTAATACCACTTTCATATTTAGTATGGACGTTACTACAACACCCCTAAGTAATTTCATATACAAATAGTTTAAATATTCAGGGGATAAAAAATACCAACACATATAAAATGCTCCCTATGTGCAGATGATATTGCAATATATTACCGAAACAAAATCATAAAAACAATGAAAAAAGAACTCCAGGAAGTAACGAATACACTCCAAGAATGGGCAAAAAACGTTGGATTCTATTTCTCAGAAGAAAAAACAAAAATGATGCTCTTCACAAAAAACAACAACCAGCAACAAAGCCTAATGTAACAAATAAACCAACAAAAAATAGACTATGGCACAAATATAAAATTCCTTGGAATCATTTTAGATACACACCTCTCTTGGAAATCTCATACAAACCACCTCAAAAAAGAATGCTGAAGAAGCTTAAACATAATAAAATATCTAAGCCATAATAAATGGGGGTCTATATAATGATGATCAGATCAAAAATTGACTAAAGCTCCAAAATATATAACACGGCAAAACAATGAAATCTGAAAATACTCCTACTACTTAAGGCTAGCCATTGGAGCTTACAGAACTAGCTCAATAACAAGCATTCTATGTCTCATCCCCTGAATATTTAAACTAACTGTACATGAAATTACTTGGAAATGTTGTAGTAACGTCCATATAAAATATGGAAGTGGTACGGCTACTTAAAAAATGATAGGGGCTGTTATATGCACCGGTGAGAATTTTTAGCACTCTTTATTAATCCGTTATAAATTTATATCTCATCCCCTGACTATTTAAACTAACTGTACATGAAATTACTTGGGGGTGTTGTAGTATAGTATGGAAGTGGTACGGCTACAAAAAAAAAAATGATAGGGGCTGTAATTTGCACCGATGGGAATTTTCAGCTCTCTTTATTAATATTCATTTGAAAATATATGTTTCATCCCCTGAATATTTAAATTAAATCTACATGAAATTACTTAGGGGTGTTGGAGTAACGTCTATACACAATATGAAAGTGGTACGGCTACAAAAAAAAAAATAATTATAGGAGCTGTTATATGCACCGATGAGAATTTTTAGAACTCTTTATTAATAATCACTTAAAAATTATGTCTCATCCCCTGAATATTTAAACTATTTGTACAAGAAATTACTCAAGGGTGTTCTAGTAACGTCTGTACAAAATATGGAAGTGGTACGGCTACACAAAAAAATGATAGGGAATGTTATATGCCCCAATGAGAATTTTTAGCACACTTTATTAATAATCACATAAAAAATTATGTCTCATCCCCTGTATATTTAAACTATTTGTACATGAATTTACTCAGCGGTGTTCTACTAACGTCCATACAAAATATGGTAATGGTACGTCTGCACAGAAACATTATAGGGGATGTTAAATGTTTTGAGGAATAAGTAGCACTCTTGTCAATAATTACATAAAAATTTATAACTCCTACCTTGGGTGTCGTGATAAACATCCTTATAAATTTTTTTTTTTTATTATTATCATGTTTTCATAAGATGACAACACTTTTGATGCCTGCAGTACATTGATTTTCAAGGCTACGCAACACTTGTCTAGAATCGAATCGGCCGCTAGTTTCACTCTGATGTTTACTTTCATATGTATTGTCCAGCCGGTGTAGTCCCTTGTCCCTTGTTACTTATATTTTATGATAGTGAAGTTAATTGGAATAGTAAT
This sequence comes from Ophonus ardosiacus, assembly GCA_943142095.1. Classification (NCBI taxonomy): domain Eukaryota; kingdom Metazoa; phylum Arthropoda; class Insecta; order Coleoptera; family Carabidae; genus Ophonus; species Ophonus ardosiacus. The sequence continues at coordinate 27,799,859 of OW964837.1, read as the reverse complement.
AGATTCCAATATGTTTCGTTAAAAACATGAGAATTTAAACTTACGAAATAAAATTAAATTTTGTGCATAAAAAATTATAGAACGAACTGAACAAAAGTTGCGTACCACACTAACAATATAAATTTAAAAGAAAATATCTACGAGAAATTATACAGGTAACATTTTTATTAAAACTATTTAATTCTGACTGAACATTTTAAATTCGCGCCATAAGTTATTCGTGTTTCTAAGTTCGTAATAGTTTAATTTATTGACAAACGTTGATTGTAATGTAAGAGACAGAAAATACTCTTCAGATATGGTCATGGTTAACGACGTTTTAAAGAACGGGATGAGAAAGGTCTTTTAAAAGACTGTTGAACAGAAAAATTGTAGCGATTTTTGTATACACAAACATAAACATTATACTTTCTCGCAGATCACATATTAGTTTACAACAATATATACGTGTATGAGCTGGAGCAATAAATTATTTTAGCCGCGCATTTAGCTTAAACTCGAAAATTAAGGAAATATTTATTGCTTTAATTAAAAATTTAATGCTTGCAAATAGTCAAGTTTTTAGTCACATACATTGTATATAGGTCGTTTGAGAATACTAAATGAATATCTGACTTCAGATTTTCAAAGTTTTATTATTATTACGTACCCCGTTCCCCTGAATTAATTATCCGAATGATATTTTTTGAATTGTTTATTAATGTAACAATCATTTTGTAAATGTTTTATTCTGTCCGTATCCTTTTCAGGATTTCTATGAGCCAATTATATCTGTTAAGATATAAAATTTCAAAGTTTTATATATATATTGTATGTACCCTGGGTCCCTGATTTAATATACCAAATGACAATGTACTTACTGAATTAGATATTCAACATATTTTTTATTTTTTGATTTTATTGAAATAAATAAGTCGTTGGTAGGAATGCACTAACTCGACACATAACTCAGCAAATAACGTATGGTGCGAATTTAAAATCTTAAAATAAATAAAAAATAAATACATCATCACGGCATATTACCCATTTCTGGGTGTGCCAAAATCTTCAGCCAAAAAATTAAATAACTTTATTAAAAATTATTTACATTAAACACAAATTTGGCAAAATTTTGTTCTAATGAAAATAGTACGGTAAAAATGGATATATTTACAATTTATACTTTCATAACAAAAGTTATCTCCGTGCATGGCGTTAAAAAGCATTTTTGTACAAGTAAGCATTAAGAAATCGTTTACGCAAACGTGCATCACGTAAGTCTCCAGTAGGAATCCACACTAACTCCAGACATCAACCAGCGAATAACGTAAGGCGCGAATTTAAAATGTTCAGCCAAAATTAAATAACTTTAATAAAAATGTTGCCTGTATAATTTCTCTTAGACATTTTCTTTTAAATTTATATTGTTAGTGTGGTACGCAACTTTTGTTCAGTTCGTTCTATAATTTTTTATGTGCAAAATTTAATTTTATTTCGTAAGTTTAAATTCTCATGTTTTTAACGAAACATATTGGAATCTTTTACTATTCCAATTAACTTCACTACCATAAAATATAAGTAACAAGGGACAAGGGACTACACCGGATGGACAAACCCGAGGGGTGAATCACTCCTTCAATTTTGTACAAAAGATTGTACAATCATTGGATTGTAAGACGATTGAAATGATTGTACGCAAGAATGTACAATCTCGAGAACTGAGATACGAAGCCTGTCAAATCTGTAAATAGTGAACAAAATCGCAACGAAATCTCCCATTATTATATATAAATTTATATTAATCAACATGAACAAAAATAGCTGTGTTTTGTCAGTTTTTTTTTTTACAATTTTGACCATAATACGGCCATTAGTGGTGTTTCATTACGCGAGAAAAAATGCTTAAAGGAAAATGTATATTTTATAATTTATTTTTGCGAAATTATCTTTGTTTTTCAATTGATCAATTATTACAACAACCACTGACTAACGTATGAATTTAATATTATTATAAGTTACACATCATTCGCATAGACAACACGAACACAAGATGCGTTTATCTGCGTCGTTGGAGAGTTTAAAAAAAATACCTTTTCAATGGTAGAACTTTCATGGTGTCCATATAACAACTATAACTTTGACATCATATCTCAAAATTCAGCATCGCCATTCGAATAAATATAAAAATGTGCCATAAAGATGTGCAAATTGAAATCTAATATTATTCACAATTCAAAGATATTTGCAAAAATAAAAACTTTACAGTTCTCGAGATCCCCATGTTGGACAAGTTATCCTGGACATTCTGCATACAGTATTTAAATTTATATTAACAGTGACCTGATCTTCAACGAAATAATTTAATACTGCACTTATAAAACACACATTGTAAAATAGTAATTTCTTTACCTTTTGTATTGTTAAACCTGAGTTAAAACAAAAATAATAGGGAAAATAGTGAATATGTTCGCCTCAATAAGACACACATTAACCTAAGGTATATACTATTGTACATGATTCATGATTGTAATGATGACTGTAGCTGATTGTAGCGTGATTGTATATGATTATACGGATTGTAACTGATTGTAACGTGATTATAAGGATTGTAAATGACTGTAGTGAATGTAGACTGCGATTATAAAGTATGTATCAGTGATTGTAAGCGATTTGTACAATGATTGCAGGAGTGATTCACCCCTCGGACAAAACATATGAAAGTAAACAAAAAAAAAAAAAAAAAAGATTGCTGGAAAAAATTATAAAAATTGGGTGGCAGTTACTCTAGAAACATTACCAGATGGTCAAATTCCGATATATCGGACCAATCCAACAATCAATCAATTACTGCAAAATAAGAATAATCTGATTTAAAGCTGCGATATTGTTCAAGTGAAATATCAGTAGATACACAATTTTTAACATTGCATTTAATAATATATTTATTCCAATAGCGATATATTATTACAATTCAGCACAAAACTAGCACAATTTACTTATGAAAAACAATCTTTAAAAATATTATGTGGGGGGGCGGGGGGATGCTGAGCATTTCAATAGCCTCTCCAATTTAACTATTTATTTAAGCGGAACGCTGCCAGCACAAAACTATTATTATACAACACAATTCAGCACAAAACTAGCACAATTTATTCATGAAAAAAATCTTTAAAAATATTATGTGGAGGGCTGAGCATTTCAATAGCCCCTCCAATTTAATTATTTATTTTAAGCGGAACGCGGCCAGCACAAAACTATTATTATACAGCACAATTTATTCATGAAAATGAATCTTTAAAAATATTATGTGGGCGGGGGGCTGAATATTTCAATAGCCCCTCTAATTTAATTATTTATTTTAAGCGGAACGCGGCCAGCACAAAATCTTTATTATACAGCACAATTCAGCACAAAAATAGCACAATTTTTTTTAATATTATGTGGGGGGCTAAGCATTTCAATAGCCTTTCCATTTTAATTATTTATTTTAAGCGGAACGCAGCCAGCACAAAATCATTATTATACAGCACAATTCAGCACAAAACTAGCACAATTTACTCATGAAAAAGAATCTTTAAAAATATTATGTGGGGGGGCTGAGCATTTCAATAGCTCCTCCAATTTAATTATTTATTTTAAGTGGAACGCGGCCAGCACAAAACCATTATTATACAGCACAATTCAGCACAAAACTAGCACAATTTATTCATGAAAATGAATCTTTAAAAATATTATGTGTTCGGGGGGCTGAGCATTTCAATAGCCCCTCCAATTTAATTATTTATTTTAAGCGGAACGCGGCCAGCACAAAACCATTTTTATACAGCACCAATTCAGCACAAAACTAGCACAATTTATTCATGAAAATGAATCTTTAAAAATATTATGTGGGCGGGGGGCTGAATATTTCAATAGCCCCTCCAATTTAATTATTTATTTTAAGCGGAACGCGGCCAGCACAAAACCATTATTATACAGCACAATTCAGCACAAAACTAGCACAATTTACTCATGAAAATTTTTTTTAAAAAATATTATGTGGGGGGGCTGAGCATTTCAATAGCCCCTCCAATTCAATTAATTATTTTAAGTGGAACGCGGCCAGCACAAAACTATTATTATACAGCACAATTCAGCACAAAATTAGCACAATTTACTCATGAAAAAAAATCTTTAAAAATATTATGTGGGGGGGGGGGGGGCTGAGCATTTCAATAGCCCCTCCAATTTAATTATTTATTTTATGCTGAACGCGGCCAGCACAAAACTTTTATTATACAGCACAATTCAGCACAAACCTAGCATAATATACTTATGGAAAAGAATCTTTAAAAAAATGATGTGGGGGGGCTACTGAAATGCACCTCTGCTATTGGAGTATTGTTTGGAGTTTATTCTACTACTATATTACGTGTTTTTGTCGATGTACTTAAAAATCTAGCTCATGCTACACAAAATTATATTTATTGGCCTAGTAAATTTGCAACACAACAAACAATGCCTAATTGTTTTAAAATAAATTATCCAAATTGTCGTGTAATAATTGATTGCACTGAATTTAAAGTAGAACAACCAGCTACGGTAGAAGAAAGTAATTATTTGTACTCTCATTACAAGGGCACATATACTAGTAAAGTTCTAATTGGTATAATGCCTCTTGAAATAATTAGTTTTATATCCAAAGAGTATGGTGGTAGATGTAGCGATACGTTTATCATTACAAATTGTAGAATATTGAACAAATTAGAACCAAATGATGTTATTTTAGCCGATAAAGGTTTCCCAGGTATTTTAACAGATGAAAATGTTGTTTTAATAATGCCACCAAAATTACAATATGGCAGATTCACGGAGGATGAAATAATGGAGACCTACAACATTGCTACTGTTCGAATACATGTGGAACGTGTTATTCAAAGAATTAAAATGTATAATAGTTTAAGTAATAGAATATGTACAAGTCTGTTTCCACGCTTGGATGATATTGTCAATATATGTTGTGCAATGGTCAATTTTCAGGTTCCAATTTTCATAGAAAAAAATTTAAATGTAACAAATTAAATATTTTGCGTGGTGTTATTTATTATATTTTGTAAGCATCCCTCCGAATTATAATCAAATTAAAGCAAATACATATAGGTATTTGATAAGAATGCAAAAGTGTTTATTCAGTGATCAAAAATGATTGAAGCGTGCCACTCCATACGAATTTAATATTTGCCGCTCACTTAATGTGACACCATTACTTTATCATTCTATTACGTTCACCCGAAGAATAATATGCTTCAAAAACAAATTTATCTTGTTCCTAATTAAAAGCCAGAGTGAAATGAAATATTTTTTACAAAGATAAGTGAAGTAAATATCAAAAGAATCAACAAATGTCATGCACTTAACGTCACCTGTTAAAAATGGAATATAGTTTTGATGAATTATGGAAAATTGAAATATAGTTTTGACATTATTTTGGAACAAAAGTTGCACGTGACCTCCAGTCATTTTGATCACTCTGTACTAGTTTTAGAAAAACTTTATAATAACAAATATGTATTGTTTATATTCACAAAAAAAAATATAAATTTGAAAGCAAAGGTAAATAATCATTAAAGTAAAAATGAAATAACTTCGGCAAATTCTTCTCTAAATATTCTTCATCTCGTTCAATTTCAATTAATAAATTATCTTTTTTTGTATACACAATGAAATCGCATATAGTTAATCCTGTTATGATTTTTTAAGAACAGTTTCATTAGTAATTACATCTTTACATAAATAAGGTACAACATATTTATTACTTGTTTCATCGAATAAAAAATTGGATGTTGCGGATATTGGACACTTAATTTCTAATACTCTGCAGGGATTATTAGTTTTATCTAAAAATTTTCCATCTGGACTTACAGTTAACCATGGATGTAAATGAAGAATAATTAATCCACTCAAAAAACGGTATTCTTTGTTAAGTTTTCGTATTTTATTATTGCTGTTTTCAGTCGTCTTTCCATAATTCATATTTTTCAAGGCTCTTCCAGTTAGCTGCTTTGGATTTATTAATTGATTATCAAGTGTCTTTGCAGTTTTAGTTTTCAATGTTTTTATACTGTAGCCTTTGTTGCAGTTATTCTGTTTTTCCTAAGCAATAGACATATTTTCTTTATAAAATGTTTCCAACTTTATATCTTGAAATGAAATAACTTTATGTGATAATGAATCGTCTCGAGTTTGTAGAACAAATATTTTATTTATAATTTGATGCATTTCGTTCCTTCATTGATATGTTTACGCTTTCGGTAATAATAGAATCCAAAACACTTTTCATACATTTATAAGATTCTTTGTTTTTTCTACGTGTAAAATTTTGGTCAAGGAACAATCAATGTGTGTTATGCTATAAATGTCTGATATCTCGGAATCAGTTTCAATTTTCTTTTTTGGTGCAAATAATTCTTGGAATTGTTTTCCTTTGGAATACTTTTCCTTTCCAGCATTTGACGATTTTTTCCATTGGCATTCATTGTCTGTTTTTCACAAAGTAACGTCATTATTTATAAAATAAACTACCGCGGATATATGTTTGCAGCTTGAAGATGCTCCCGCTGCAGCATGCACAATTAATGACATATCTATCTTGATCGATCTAGAAATATATACAATTACAGAAATAAGATATATTGAAAATAATACAATTACTTACAAATATTTCAACTTTATAGGGGGGTAATGAAACAGATGTTTGTCGTATAACAAAACCTACTATTTTTTATCCATGTTCACTACACATTCCTTTAATATTAATGACGTGTTTACTTGCATAAAGTAATTTTCCTTTATGAAAAGAACTGTTTTTATTTTCAAAATTATATCTGACGGGTGAAAAACCACAAAATAATACTATCTCAGCCATAGTTCTATGAACTGTAATAAACTGATTATGAACGCCAACAAGCTTTCACTACTGTTGTTCTAACGGGAGCCGCTAGTCGATAGAACAGCGCTATTGTACGCTTAACGCAGTTTCCCTATACTGTGTTTTGGAAATTGAGCTTAAAAAACATTTGCATTACACTTGTCAATTTTTGCGTCAATTTGATGCCAATTAAGCTGGAAATAGAGCATGAACTAATTTTCCTTCAATTTTTTAGTGTTTTCTAGTAATTTTTATAACGTACCAATATATCAATTTAATTATATTACTGATACATGCCAATGACTTTTAATATTTCAATATGAGAAAATTAATATATGTATACAGTTGCCTAGAAATTGATACAATTGTATGTTCAATTTACTGAGCTTGGACAAGTTCTTAAAATTGGCAGAAAAAATTGACAAATGTAAAATGGCTATTATATGTTATAGCCATTATTGTATATCAGAAAAAGCTGAAAAAAAATACTTAACGCATTTATGGATTCCAATTTTGGCAGGGTTTTCTGCAAAATTAGATGCACATATCAAAAATTATGCTGTAAAAATATAATTTCGAGAAAAAGAAAAATACAAGTAATTAATAATCTTTATACAGATTGACTCATTGAAATTCCCTTCTTCGACAGCCATTTGAAATTGAGTATATTTTTACCACCCTATATAATAATGTGAAGAAAAAATTCTGTGAGAACATAGAGCATAGTTATGGTTATACAGAAAAGAAATCGTAATTTTTACTTTTAAAATAAAGTTACTATGCCTTTATAAAGCTATGCGTGTATTAGGTCAATTTTAAGGAAAAAGTGGAATAACTTGGCAACAACACTCCTGCAGGTTATATAGATGCTTGCAAACATGCACGAATTAAGCCAAAACCATATAATGTGAAATACCTTCATATTTTTTTTTAGAAATTACAGTCAATCATGTTGTACGGTCTATAAGTCCATTCGTCCTGGAAACAAAACCGGTGAACCTATTGTTACTGATATAAGAGCAATCAGTCATAATCCTAATGAAAGAATTACATACAAACTGCGGCATACAGAATGTTGGCAACAGCTTCAACAACGAATTGACAGTAATGCTAAAAGCTGTTTAGATGAAACCATCCCAAACCTCCATCGTGAGATACTTCAAATTAAAAAAGAGAAGTGGAATCATCTACAGACGTTGAAAGAGGTATTAAAAGCTGAGTATCACCATTTCTACGATTCCTTACCACACGACTAAAGTATCTTGGCATTACACCTATTGATTTTTCTTTATTTCATATTGTTATAGAATAGGTTTCGTATTTTTATAAATAAAATATTACAATATCAATAAATACCATGCTGAGAAATAAGTTGTACATCATTTAAAATCCTTGTATGTCTGGCAATTATTTAAAATAACACCTATTTATTATAGTATACTATGTATATAAGAAAGTTCCGAAAACTTGTTATACGATGTAATGTAATTAAATTGAGGGTGGGGAAATACTTATTTTACAACGAAAAACGTCCTGCAAAATAGTGTAATTTAGTCATACGGAGATTTTAAAGACTGCCGACGATTTAAAGTAGGGAGTATAACAATAAAGTGAAGAAAATGGAAGCAATGAAAGAACTTGCAAGTGAATTTACTGTTATCACGGGACATACAATAACCACAGAAAAAATTTTGAACAAGTCAATGGTCTAAAGGACAATAAAACCGTGAAAAGGCCAAGGAAATTAAAATCAAAACAAGCGGTATGTCTTCGGAGGCCGTTTATGTTTCAAAACTGTTGGCATATCCTCTACTGCATTTCCTGTCGGACAACGCAGCTGCTAGAAGTAGTTGCGACAATATACCACCCTCAACAAGCAAAATAAGTAGTTTACACTGCTGAATGTAAAACGGGAATTACCGCGTCAATTTCAAAAACAATTATAGAAAAGTAATCTAAGGCGCTTGTTAGGTTTTGTACAAAAAAAGCTCTAATTATCAATGCTTCGATCTTCGATATATCAACAAGATAAAATTGAGGCACTTTGGTACAGACACCCGTACATCATACGAATAACACAATTACTATACATATACATTATTTGGGGAATAAGAGTTTCAATGTTATATTTACAATAAACTGTATAATATACAGTGAGAGACGCACAAAACCGTCAGGTAATTGCAAATTGAGTGCAAGGAAAAAGCGTTAAAATGTCGATCGTTCAATGAACAGTAAAGAAAATAACTATTTTCCGAATTTTGGAAAAAGACATGGGGTGAAAAAAGAACCATGGTGCAACTTTCAGTTCGAGTTGGAACAACTCTAGATAAAAAAAAATAAAATTAACGAAGTCTCGAGGAGTAACTAATCACTATATTTCCATCTAAGAAGTTCAGGTGGTGAACTGCGTAGGGTATGCAAAACCATGTTTTTAAACACATTCTGCATTAGTCAGCCCTACACCTGCAAAGGTAGAAGGGCTCGAGATTAAGTAAGTAAGCTTTAGTCAGTGGACAGTGTCTGAATGGAAGATGATAAAAATTTATATACAGACAATCCTGAAGATTATAACATGTTATGTCTATTTTCAACAAATTATCTAAAAAGTATCTAGATAACTTATTAAGTAATTATGTATTATCTAGATAAAAATGTGATTATTACAGCACTGTGCATAACAGTGTATAATACAGAAAAATTTAATTATATGACAAGAAATAAAAAAATAATTGATAATAATTGATTACAACAATAAAAAAAAAGAAAATAACAAATATAATGAACATACTTTGTATGTATTGTATAGGTATATTATGAATTATTTTCTCTTTATTACAAATTTATTATTTCTAAATGATTGTAATAGAAAAGTAAAAATAATTTTTAAAATTTCAACATTTTTTTTTTTTGTAAAAATAAAAAAGCTGCCCGGTCTATTATTTATTTACAAAATCAGGCAAATCGTACAATAAATATTCCGGATTTGAGTGGAAGTAGAAAGATCTTACGAGCCGGAAAAGTTTGCAAAATTAAGACACGCTAAACAACGCAGACCGGAATTTTGGTCAATGGACCTATTAAATTAAAAGAGAGAGATATTAATAAAAGTGAGATGTGCATAGTGCGCAGTTGAATTTTAGCGCAGGTAGGTGACAAAGTGTAAAACATTTGAATTTAAAAAATAGCAGCAAATACATGTACAATAAATTTAATAAAACTGACTCAATTTAGGTATAGTACTTGCGATGAATACTTCAAAAAGAGAGGAAGAACAAATGGAAATCAGAAAAGAAGATATAAGCTAAAGAAGGTTATATACACGATATCAAAATATTAGAAGAAAGCGATACAGTTGTGTGCGTTAAAGCCAACTGTTATCGTAGTCAAAAGAAATGTGCAAAACCACATAAGATATTTATAATTTTTTTTTCAATAATTCTGTATCAATTTTCAATTCGTTACCCCAATGCTTTGTCTTATTCAGATCCTTAGGGAATATGTGGTACGCCAACAATTGTGATGATGTATGTATTACATACTGTACAATATTTACGAAATTATTTTCTTGTTCTTATATGTTCCTGCATATCTGTACTTCAAACTTGAGAACTTATTATGCTTTGCTTTTTATGATAAAAATTGTTTTGTTCCGTATACAGAACAATCGAAAAGTGACAGTAAATAGCATAGTTGTCAAATGATTTTTTTTAAAGAACTGATATTATAATCTCTAATTAAACATACATTTTACATAACATATATATTTTTTTTATTAGATATATTTCTGTTTGTAACACATATATTTTTTGTCATTTTCTTCATAATTTTTAACAAGTATAAATTTATTTGATTTATCTTTCGTTATTTGGCAACATGGTGTCACCTACCTAGCGATTCAGAAAAAAATCGCTAGATGGCACATCTAAAATGACGTCACAGAGTAATAAAAATTTAATAGGTCCATTAGTGTAGAGCAAACAGAAAATCCTAAAAAATTCATAGTTTTCAAACAAATGTGCTTTATCTGGATACTTTCTCATGAAGTAAAAACTGAAAACACGCCAATGTGAGTTAGGTCCGTTGCAAAGATTTTGAAGGACGACAGTCGAATTAAAAAAATAGAATTATTATTGAAAAATAGAATACTTTATTATTCTTCCACGGATCCCGCCGTTGTTGAAGAGACATTACGAAGAAATCTACAAATTGCAGATGAATGTAGGAAGAATTATTTCACTGTCACGTACGACTTAGCTGTGGCCAAGATAGCATTAAGAATACTGTCTGCTGATGATTTTAAAAGACTGTTTATTCATTTTGGATCTTTTCACATAATAATGTTATTTTTAAAAGCTATTGGTAAATTTGTAAGTGGATCCGGATTGATTGATATGCTTATATATAGCGGCATCTTAGCTAATGGATCCGTTAATTATTTTCTTTCAGGAAATCATTTTAACCGATGCCGAAAAACCCATCCACTATTATCTCTTGCTTTGCAAATTTTACACTTCGAGATATTTTTACTATCTTATCGGTATGACGTGGAAAATGTTAAACGTTATTTATCACAATTTATGGCCGTTTGCACCATTTCATTTTAAGTGATGGAATAGTTAAACTTCGCTTTAGTTAAGGGTTACTTAAAAAGAAAAGTGCATTGCACCATTTCCATTTTCGGACAGTTTAACTAAGGACGGCTTATTTTAGGACATTTATTTTATGACAAAAAAGTAGTTACTTTTAGCGTGGTTATATGTTTATTTTAGTTATATTTCTGTCAAAATATAGAAACAAACCTTGGAACAAACAGCATTTGTCAACAGTGAGATCTGTAAAAAGAAAAAGTAATGGAAAATAAATTATAGTGTCTGTATATACATAGTGTGGCCAATAGAGGGATATATTTTGATTGGTTGGCGCGCAACCTTGAATGTTGTTTACATGTATTAAGTTCAGAAAAGTGACATTTTAAGATATTGTTTGTGAATTATAACTGAATTTAAAGTAATTATACTATATTCATATTTCCAATTGTATAAATAATTAAATTTTATGTGTATTTGTAAATTTGTAACTCAAAAGTATTTAGTTAGGTTAAATGTGTTAATACAACGTTATTATTAACACGATTTGTAAATGTTTATTTATACTAAACAACGCACAGCACAGTTAAAGTATAGTAGTCCAAACGGATATTTTTTTAGTCTCGTTGTATTGAAATAATAACTGTGAAGGTGTTGATTGCAACAAAGAATATTTATCTTATAGCTCAAGAATATTGATTACAAGAAGGAATCCGATAATATTTAAATACTAGCATTTTGCGAAGAATCAAATACTTATGATTAACAATTCTGAAATCTTAGTAAGATAATTTTTCTGCCGATATTGAATTTCCCTAATTTACTATTAAAATTTAGAATAAATAAGTAAAAGAATTATCCTGCCAAACGGAAAATTTTCTGACATTGTTATCTTGCAAATTATAACTATAAAATTGTTGATTACAACAAAGGATTTTGTTTAAAACCTAATAATATTGATTAGTAGAATGAATCTAAGATTTTTGTAAAATCAAAAGTATGGTTTAAACCTTTAAGCATGTATTAATTTGCAAATTAATATTATGGGGGGGAGGGATGTACATATTTATTAAGTGTATGTAAATATGTATTTGTATAATTAGAGATGAATTATACAAAAAATATTATATAATACCTTTATTTGTAATTCAGTGGTGTATTTTGAAATAAATAATATTGCGTTTGCAATTTATATGTTCTTTCTTTCATTGTTTATCGAATTTTGTTTAGTTTTCACATATGAATTCAAATTTCGCGCACCATCATCGGCAAAATAGGGCGGCGTATCGCCACACTATGTATAGTCACTATAGATTATTCGGTGATGAACAAAAAAAAAAAAAAAAAAAAAACAGGTACCTCGTTACCATATCTCATCATGGTCCTGAATGTTATAGAGTACTTAAATTTAGGTTGTAGGCAACATATAAAAGTAGTAAGTCCTTATTCTATTATGATTTTCGATCAGTGTTGCCTCCTCTACCGATTTCCTCTTCAATTTACCGATCTACCGAAACACATTGATTTCTACCGAATTTGCTGATTGTCAATAATTCTGATTATATTATTTATTATTTAGTAAAATTTAAATTAAAGGTACTCAACGTACGCTTCCTTACCGCTTTTCCCTCTATTGACAAATTGTACAAACATTACTAGGGGAATCCCCGATTTCTTAATCTTAATCAAAATGATGATTTTAATTTAAAAAGAAAAAATTCTTATGAAGATACATATATCCATCAATCTTCAGAAGAACTTTTTCTTGTTTTTATATAAATTTATATTTTTTGATAAAAAAAATTATTCATTTACGTTAGTGTTTTGTATAAAAAATCCATAAAACAAACACAACAAATAAATTATATGTAAAATAATACAAAAAAAAATAATCTACCGAAAATTATCGAAATCTACCGAAATTCTACGAACAATCTCCCGAATTCGTTACATTCGAACGTGGCAACACTGTTTTCGATATGATCAAGAATCTCAATTTCTTCCAATTCATTTTCATTATCAATAAAATCTTGATTTATAGTTTCTAAATATATTTTATTTCACGTTTACAGAAGTATTTCTTTATACCTACTCAATTCAATTACAATCAAATTAATACTTTTCAAGTGAACCGAAAAGCCTTTTTTTCTATTTATTTTTTCAATGTGAGGTTAAGCGACCACTAAGCCTCCAATTTCGAGCGCTTAATTTTAAACTTCGCTTAAGGTGTATAAGTGTGGTTTAAGTAATGGTGCAACAAAACTAAGGATCGCTTAAATATTAAACTTGGCTTAGCAGTTAACTGTGGCTTAATAAGAATGGTGCAAACGACCCTTAGTGATGAAACTAAGGTTTGTTCAGAATTTAATAATGAAAAATGTAAAATAATATTCCAGATATATGAACAGTATAAAAATGAAACTCTGGAAGGGAAGCATGATAAAACACCCCCAAATTGATTTAATGTACATTAGGTTGGTTGAATGTCTTCTCATGGTAGAGTACAGATCGGCTGATTTTGACATTTATAAGTTCATAGTGCCAAAAATTATCAATTAATCACTATGAATCATCAAAATTATTCACGCTTTGACTATACAGTATGTCCCCGGATTGAGTTTACAAGAGGAAAAAAATTTTTATTTTTGATTTTACGAAAAAATGTCAAAGGAAGAATAATTTTTGCTTGAATTAAAACGCATATTTCAGTTATTAAAACTTTTAATTAATGTAAGGTTCTTTTATTATAACGTTTTTTCGTATTTTGACCTCCTAATAATACAGTTATTACATTGAATCTAACATGATTTTAGTTAGCTTTGAAATATTGACAAATGATTATTAATTCAATTTCAGATAAGAAAGAGTTAATTGAATAAACTACAAGTATTATGATTTTCGCCGTTTACTTTTATCTGAAATTAGAATTAATAATCATTTGTCAATATTTCAAAGCTAACTAAAATCATGTTAGATTCAATGTAATAACTGTATTATTAGGAGGACAAAATACGAAAAAACGTTATAAAAAAAGAACCTTACTTTAATTAAAAGTTTTAATAACTGACACATGCGTTTTAATTCAAGCAAAAATTTTTCTTCCCGTGGCATTTTTACGTAAAATCAAAAATAAAAATTTTTTTCCTCTTGTAAACTCAATCCGGGGACATACTGTATATTACGATAAATTAATGAACATTAAAAATACACATCCAGGATTACTCGATGACTATAAGCACTGCTTCCTAGGTATTCGAACAACCTCAAAGCCTTTTCAAGAGTTCCAATAGATTTAACATCGGAACAGACAAATCCAGATGCTGCTTCTAGAGCGTCTGGAATTAGCAACATAACAAATTCATTTTCCACCAGACAAAAATGGTCGATCACCCATTCATTAAGAACCAGTATAATATCGACATTATTGGATTTTTCTAATATGCAATCAAAAGATGATATTGTTAAAAATTTGAAAAAAAAAATTAATGATCAATCACTCAAATAAAAGCTTGGACGTGTTAATGGATTTAATCAAACAGTGCACCAATCCATTTTCGTCAGATCTCTCAGAAGAGCATTTGTATAATATATTATCAGGACAGTGTGTCCACTGAGATTTATGAATTTTTATATAATTCAAAATGATGAACTTTATTCGCCTACTCAAGGTGGTGTCGAGAAAAGGGATAATTCATGTTCACAATTCTCCTTGTTTTAAAATGTATTTGGACGTTTCGGAGGTCCAATGACCTCCATCTTCAGCAATATACATTTTGTTGGCTATAAAATTGTTGTCATAATATAATTTGTTCAATAAATATTTTAAACACAAAACCCTAAATATTGAAATTGGGCACAGAATTCCAAATAAGAATGTTACGTAAAGAAAAAACTGAACTAGTCGCAAAATTTCTTGACATTTTTCCACCAGAAGTATTTTATTTCATTATATATAATTCAAATGCAATATATTATAACGTAAAACAAAAAGGGAAAGAGACCCTTATAAAAAAGGAGAGAATTTAAAAAAAGTAGAATTTCAAGGAACTGCGAAATATTGACTAAAAATTACAAAAATTGGATACAGAATCTTACTAAACAAAAAATAGACGAAAACATAATGGCTGTTTTAGCACTTGGCCCAAATTTCTCGTATAAAGACAAATCTAACAATAATATAAGAATCATGATGATTCATATTTTTACACAGTTATTAAATACCATTAAATTCACAGATACTCCCGAAAAGAAAATTTAAAACGAGCCGTATCAAAATTTCTAGCTGCACAAATTAAAAAATTTAAAAATGCAAAAGTAGAATGTAGGGAAATAGAACTTCAATACGATTCAAGAAAACAAATACATTTCTTAAACCTCATGATGACATTTTTGTATTAAAAGCGGACAAGGGTGCTAAAACAGTCATTATGAATAAGTCAGAGTACATGAAAAAAGCAGAAAGCATTTTGAATGATCAATCAACTTACAAACAGATCAAAAAGACTACCCTAAACAAAACTGAAACAAAAGTAAAAAGTTTTCTAAAAAAGATAGATAAACCAGAATTAATCAATCAACACCCTTCTGCTGGAAAAATGTATTTCCTCCCCAAAATACATAAAGAAAACGTTCCTCTAAGACAGATCACTTCCACCATAAACACGTGCACATATAAATTAGCCATATATTTGTTTGATGTACTGAGCAATGTGTCCAAGAAGTCACAAAATAATTTGAAGAGTTCTTCTGAATTAATCGATGTTATACATTTCTTCAATATTCCTGAAGATCATATAGTCTTCTCACTAGATGTTTGCTCATTGTATCCTAGTGTCCCACAGGACCTAGTGATCCAGTGTATCGTTGAAAAATGGTCAGAGATAGAGGTCTACACTAATCTCACACCACAACAATTTTGCAAAGCGACTAATTTGTGTTATGAGTCATCAATTTTTACTTTCAATGGTAGGCTCTTCCAACAAGTTAATGGAACTCCAATGGGAAGTAGCCTCAGTAGTACTATATCGGACCTAGTGCTGCAAAAAATAGAAAATGAAGTACTACAAGACACAAATTTAGAAACTTCATTGTTTAAGAGATACGTGGATGACTGCCTATAGTAGCTCACAAAAACCGAGTTCAAGAAATATTAGACCGTTTCAATGCTTACCACCACCGTCTTAAATTTACAATAGAGCACTCATCCCAGAACAAATTAAATTACTTAGATATCACATTAATAAATACAAATAAATTCATAACCAATTGGTATAGAAAACAAACATACTCAGGGAGATACTTAAATTTCTTTTCAAACACTAATATAAAATCAGCCTCATAAACGCACTCATAGACCGTGCAATCATATTATCACATCCACAGTTCCATGAAAGTAATATTAACTTTATACATACCACCCTGTGAAAGAATGGGTACCCTCCATATCTACTCAAATCCGTTTCAAATAAGAGAATAACGCATCTCAGGAACAGGAGTAACGATAAGTGAACACCCAGGGAGAGGGTTGTATTCCTTTTGATAAAACCATAAACTCTGGTCTCGCAAGAATATTAGAGAACACAAATATAAAATTAGCAAATACAAATTTCACAACTACAAAAAACTTATTTTCAAAATTAAAAGATCAAACAAAAACGGAAGAAAAAAATTATGTAGTATATTTAACAAATTGCAATCAGTGCCCCAAAGTATACGTTGGTGAATTAAGTCAGCCATTAAAAAAACGAATGTATCAACATAATTATCACTGCCGTTTCAAAAACGACCAACACAGCGCATTAGTAAAATACCACTGCGACGCAGGCCACACATTTAATTTCGCAGAGCCAAAAATTTTAATTACCGAATAAAACAAACATAAAAGGTTAATCAAAGAAACCCTTATGATAAATTTAAATAAAGAAAATTGTGTTAACAACCATACCGACTATGACAATAGTTTAAAATTCGCGGGCCCATTGCTCAGTGCATTAGACAAGTAAAAATATCCCAAAAAGCTTTAGTGTTTTTAACTTTATTTTTCCCAAATTTTCACTTTCAAATTCAAACCTGGCATTGTTACCATGCGGTCGAGGTAACACAGTACTTTCACTTTCAATTCCTAACTTTCACGCTTTAATCCCTCAGAAAAACAGGTAACTTAAATAAATCATAACTATATACGCGTTATTTACAAAATTTAATGTAGGATGGAGGTGAAGATCAGCTTATCAAAAATAAAATAAAAAAATGTAGAACTTAGGTAAGTTTTTTAAAATATTTATTGAAGAAATTATATTATGACATAACAATTTTATAGCCAACAAAATGTATATTGCTGGAAACGTCCAAATAAATTTTAAAACAAGGAGAATTGTGAATATCAATTATCCCTCTTCTCGACACCACCTTGAGTAGGGGAATAAAGTTCATCATTTTGAATCTTTTCAAACAAGGTACCAGAAATAAGAATTTTTTTATCTAATGTTGAAGCATTTCTGAGAATCGTGATAATCCAGATATAGAGGTTTCTGGACGATTGTTATATGCGTCTCTGCAAAATAATATAGAAATTGAAAAGGCTTAAAGTTTTCCTTTGGCACAGATGCCTTTTTCACTGTGCCATAGTAATGCTGAAATATGCAAGACTCCGAAATCGGTTATTGTTCAAGAACTATTAGCACACCACACAGAAAATATCAATCCTCCAGAAGCAGACATATATATTTTTGATGGATTTTATTTATTGCACACACTTAAAAATCTTCCAGATAGCCATGGAACAATTTCAAAAATATATTTTAAAATTACTGGCATACAATAGAAAAGAAATACATATAGTATTTGATAGCAGAAACAGAAACCCAGCATCAAGGACTACGAGCGTCGTTTGAGAGTCGAAGAAGATACACATTACGATATTCGCAAAGAAAATAAACGTCCTGCAGATTTCGGCAAATTGTTAAAAAGTCCGAATTTCAAGGATAAATTCGTCGAATTCCTAATTGAAGATTGGAGTAATGATGAATTTTTCATTCTATGCAATGGAAAAACTGTCAAACTGAATGTTGACAATTTTCATGTATACGAAACTGTTGATGGTAAAATGAAACGAACAAATAGACTATACAATATGTCTTGTGATTATCATGAAGAAGCTGATACTAAAATAATAGAAAATATTTGCCAATTAAACTATAATTGCAGAATAAGGATACATTTCACGGATTAAGATATTCCGATTATAATGTTGGCAAATTTTAAATATTTGAAATCAAATGTAGGTATTGTAATCGACTTGAGCACCAGCAAAAAAATGTACCTTAGTATTAATGAAATTTATAGTAACCTTGGTTAACAATTATCTCAGTCCCTAGCAGTCTGCCATATTTTTAAAGGGAATGACTACTTCTTCTGCAAAGGCAAAAATAGACTTTTTTTTCTACAAAAAAAAATAGCAAATTTCAAGAAGCCTTTATCAGTTTAATAAAAATTTGACCAAGTCAATTAGCAACATCCCATGATATATTTAAAATTGGACCGCTTTTTGCAAAAAGGGACCAACCCACAAAAGTGAAATGTTTGAGTTAGCGTTACTATAGGGCGCGGGCATCCAGCTGTTTCAAGTGTCCTTGAAAACATATGTTCTGGAGCCCCGCATGTTAAAGTGACAGTACAGCCATTTTTCTTTTGTATTAGTGATTGTCTGTGGTATTTGTCATTTATGCTGTAATTTTCTGGGATCTCAGTGTATATTGTAAAATCAAAAGTGGGTGCGTTTTTAATATTTAGTATATTAAAAAGTCACCCTCTTTTGATTTTACATTAAACACTGAGATCTCAGAAAATTTCAATACATTATTTTGTGTAGTACTGTAAAATTTCAAACTTACTATTTTATGTAGTGTACTAAAACTTTAAACAATAGTGATTGTGTATGTGTGTGTTTGTGAGTGTATGTCAACCATGGGTGGACAACTTAAATGTTGTATTCCGGGTTGCAAGACGAGCTCTAAAGACAAAATTAAAACTTTCGCTTTACCATCATCCAGGAATACTAAAGGTATTTGTACAATTTAATGTGATTAGTAAATAAGAAGTACATGCGTGTAGGAAAAATTGATCCAATAAAAGTTGAAAAAAGACGAAGCTGGATCGATGCCATCCGTATCAAGGAGGAAGAAATAACACGGAAGAAAGACATACGAATATGTGCATTACATTTCATGACAGGTAAGTTAGTAATTATATTACTGATAATAATTTTCATATTGATTTTATGTATTAGGGCACCCGGCAGATGAGGCAGATCATCCGGATTGTGTACCAAACCAAAATTTAGGATATCAGCCGTCTCATAATGCACCATCACCAACGACAGCTTTAAAAACTTTTGAAGTGGAGGCACAGAAGAGAAAAAAAGTAACTATGTATATATACTGGATACATCGGCATTATTCTTTGTACATCAAGTACATGATACACATTTCATTCGTATATGAAATGGGCATTTTATGCAAGCTGTACACTAGACTTTTCCTACGATCACGGTATTGCTTTTTAGATATATTTTTCAAATGTCATTAATTAACAGTGCAAGTAACGTAAAACAAGGGGATGTAAATTCATTTCCATAGAATATATATTTGCAAAATGAATATTTGTGCACACACAATATTTTTTATGATCATAAATTTTGGAGCTATGTAGAAAGTCGTAGAAGAAGTCTTTTTTCATGCATTTTTGCTGATGTATTGCAGTGTCTGCATAACATGTTCGGGAGCTGGTAACAAGAACAAAAGGAACATCAGCATATTACATTAATTTTATTAACCGTTATTAAGTTCAGTTCCATGTTCTGCTCAATTACTTTCAAAGATTCTAAAGTAAATCACAAATGTTTCTCCGTTTGGGAAGATGTGAAAGCAGACACCCACTTGTCTCCGGGTTGTTATGCAGTCAGCTTATATTTGAAATTGTGACTAACAAAAGAATAAGTCTGTCTAACAATAAGGTGTGACTCCGTCCATCATTTATTTCAATCAAATTCGCTCAACCCTTAATGTCATATTTTATTTAGAAATATTCGTTTCAATAAATATTGCAAGTATTAAATATTATTTAAGTAAATGTACAGGGTTTATTGTAATAAGAACGATCGGTCATATTTTAGTAATATATAATATGAAGTATTTTCTCTTACATAGCACATTGTTACCAGATTGCAGAATTCATGAATTCCTTGATCCGCTAACGGTTCATCAAAACGAACAAATGCAACGCGATTTTTTGCCAGCAATGATTTCAATCTTATAACAAGGAAACTTATTAGAATTTGTTCATTTTAATTAATCGTTAACGTATCAAGAAATTGATTAACGTTTCTGCAACCAGTTGTATTCGATATTACGTATTTAATACATCGTAAGAAATTATTTGTACAAGAAAATGAAATAAATATACATATATTCAAATGCTATTTTTATTATTTTATTTATTCTTGTGTTTGTCTGTATTTTGAGAATGTGAGAAATATTGCTTAGATTTTTACATGAGTGAAAGTGTGAATTTTGTGGTAAGTAGATAATTGCATGCAGTATGTAGTAATAATGCATTACTTTTAAAATATTGGCAACCTTATGTAGTTTGTAGTTTTACATTTAATTTTGCAATAAATTGATTTTAAAAGTCTCAATTGATTTCTTTAAATAATTAACGTTACAAGAAAAGCAGCACATAGGTCAGTTTTGTTATGTTTCCAAATCATTTGTGGTTGGATTTAGACAATAAATTATACAAAATTAATGTACACATATAACTGTAGGCAAAACTGGATGAAATATATAAAGAAATTGTTGAAGGATCTTCTACTGTACCCACTACACCACCACAAACTTCACCGGTTTTTGTTATAACACCGTCAAAATGGACTCAAAAAATACCGTCACCAATCACACAAACTCCTGAAGAACTAAAAACCTTTATTTCCAGGAGAAATTTAGACCATATTAAGACTAAAAGAGAAAGTACAACATTTAAAAATTTAAATTTACTTTCTGAGGAAATCATAACATATTATACGGAATTACCTAGACACACTTGTTTGGAACTCATACAAGTTTTGGAACCTCATGTGGAGACCCATACACATGTTAATACCACACAATGCTTTTTCATAACTTTAATGAAATTACGACATAATTTTGATTACACCGATTTGGGATATAGGTTCAATATTAACAGGAGAACAGTCAGCCGAATATTTCACAAATGCATAGATATTTTATATAGCTTTCTAATAGCATTTTTACAATGGTCTTTGCCGGAGGAAATAGAGTCATGCATACCGGAATGCGTCCAACACTTTGGAAAATTCACAGTAATTGTAGATTGTTTTGAAGTCTATATTGAGAGATCAGGAGTTCCGAGTTAGTTAGACACTTACAGCAACTACAAGGGCGGGAATACAATAAAGTAACTGTTAGGTAGATATCGAACATTTTATTTATTACTGGATATTTTGTAAGCCATACATTACTATTGTAGGTATATTACCTAATGGATACATTTGTTTCATTTCTGACATATATACAGGTAGAACCAGTGATACGTATATTACGGACCACAGTGGAATCCTAGAAAACTTACGCCGAGGAGATGTGGTTTTATCTGATAAAGGGTTCCATATTAATGAATCGGTGGGGTTATACGGTGTTAAATCATACCAGCCCACATTCGTTAAAAGTATTCAGATGTATATTTGTTATTTCAGAAAAAAATTACTATTCATGTTACTACAGGAAAAAAGCAGCTACATCCCACGGAAGTCGAGTACACTCGAAAAATATCCAATGTTAGGATACATGTAGAGCGTGTGATTGGCTTAATTAGACAGTGCTACGAAATTATGAGCGGTCCTATACCCATGTACTTTTTGAGGGAAGTAGATGAAAACAGAAAATCCAGAATGGACAAAATAGTGTCAGTCTGTTGTGGATTAATAAATATTACACACAAAATTATTTAAGTATTCAACTTAAAAAACTTCTTTCATTAATTATCAAAAATTAACTTTTACCTTACATCTACAAAATTATCTGTTATTTATTAACATAATATTCATTAGCTTACAATTTATGCCCTTACAATATTAACATCAGGCTTCGTTTTATTAACATAGATGGACAAAATCTGAAACATATAATGATTAGTACATTTCTCATAGTACATTATATTGACAACTTTCCTTTTATTCCACTTTTCAGTCTGTATTTTAAGCTAATTAAAATATTAACATCAGGCTTCGTGTTATTAACATAGATGGACAAAATCTGAAACCTATAATGATTAGTACATTTCTCATAGTACATTATAGAGACAACTTTCCTTTTATTCCACTTTTCAGTCTGTATTTTAAGCTAATTTACTTTCCATTTAATGAAATATTTACAATTTTTTTTTTTTAAGTTACCACTTTAATTCATGGTGTTAAATATGTCCTTCTAATTTTATGAGAATTAAGAGAACAACCTGAAACTAAAACATTATATTAGTATTAGCCTGTAATGTTGTCTATTAAATACACTTCTTTTACATATTATTGCCGGATTAAAAAATCTAAAACAAATATATTTATTATTGTATGTGATTTTAATGTGTTTTCATATAGTTGTGAATATGTATTTATTATTAAGTAAATTTATTTCCTTTTTATACTACTTTTTTTTACTAAAGTTATTCTCTCAATAATTTTATTACAAGCTGTAAGCATATGAGAACATCACAGAAAATACTTTCTTATAATTTACTTACAGATAATTTATTTGGATGTACGTTTCTTCTTCCTTGGAGTCTTTCCTAATGTCTGGCACTCTACACAGTACCACACTTTTCCAGGGTTCTCCAATCCTAGACACACCACGTGAAACCATTTGATGTGGCACGAAGAATTTCCACAAAGTATCATCTGCTGTCCCCCGTCTGGTTTCCGGCAGTAGCACCATACCTCCACCAATGGCTCCTTTTCCATAGCAACAGAAGTTGATGGTTGCACGTCGTCCTGTGATGGCTGCTGCTCCACCACTGTCTATTTCTGGTCCTTTGCTGTTGGCCTCTGTTTATCCATTGTCGGCTGCTCATTATTGCGAGTGAAGTATTTTCCTGAATTACACATATTTTTAGCATACCAATGTAAATATTTATAACATATTTTCAGCTTACCATATAATTCCGGTAGGATAACTTGCCTCCAGAATTTGTCAGCTTTTTGACTTTCTGCATTCCAAAAATCATAATCGAATTGGATGCGCTGTAATATCATTTGTTTAGCTGTCCACACAAGAAAATCGCAAAAATCTCTTTTAGTTAAAGCCATCTGCATCTGGATTTGATAATAGTATGCATGTTTTTTTTTTTAAGGTAATAATAATCGCCTGTTTCCTCTAAATAGGTTGGTAAGTTCATTTCGTTAATCTCTGTATCTCTAACACAGTAAGGGCACTTAACTTCCAGGCATCCATCTCCACAACATGTACAAGATATTAAGCCATCAGGCGAGGCACCAAATTGCGGATATTCGGGCGACAATATTAATCCTGAGTTTTCCATGATGAAGTTTTCATGTAAATTCGTTACTACTTTTACATAAGCTCGAATGGCATCTTTCTCATGTTTACAACCATACTCTGTTCCTTGGGACTTAAATTTTATTGGATAACAAATAGCTTTAATTGTGGAGATAGCTGGATTATTTATATTTGTTATGCATGCCCTTTTAAAATTGGAGGCAGTAATTCTACCCAAACGTTGCTCGTGCCATGCTCTGCAGTTTACAATAAAAATTATGCGTGATATTTTGAGGTAAATAATTAAGTTTTTAAATTTATTCTTACCACTTTGTGTACGAGTTTTGTTTTCAATCTCTTTGCAGTGTTCTGCTAATACAGTCATCTTGTACAGTTCACTCTTTACCCGAAGTTCGTTAAGAGATAAGCCCACGTAACTGTCATCGAATAAATTCCTTAATGGATTGTTGGTATCATATTTTCGGCTTTCTTCGGCTATTTATTTATTTTTACTTTATTTATTTATTTACAATCTGGGCTGCACAACAGGAAAAAAATCCCAATAACAGTACAGCACTAGGAGAATTTAAACATAATAATTACAAAGTTATCAGACAAAAAAATACATGCACTTAAAATGAAATAAAGTAGATAAGAATATTACGAGATTGTGGAAAAAAAAAATTAAATACAAATATTATAAAGAAAAGATTTAAACGTTCTGAGAGAACAACTAAATATGTCAGGAAAATTTGGTACACTTGACAGTTTATTATACGTAGATATCATTCTGAGAAAGGGAGCATTACTGGCAGAATTCGTTCTACAACTCGCCAATGCGAACAACATTTGTGATCTAGTGGAATATGTTGGTATTCTGAGTGATATTTTGTTCAGCAGTACTGGACAATCAATTTTGTTATTTAAAAGTTTAAACAAAAAAGTTAAATCTAATATCACACGGCGAATTCGCAAAGCAACTAATGAAATAGAACGATTAGGGAATTTAATGTTCATGATGAAAATAAATTTACGTTGAATACCTTCGACTCGATTTATATAAATATAGTAAGCCGGAGACCAACATATAGCAGCAAATTCAAGTTGAGAACGAACTAGAGAACAATATAAAGAAATGAGAGTACGAACATTTCTAAATTTATTTCCAATTCTCAGAATGAATCCTAGCATTTTGTAGGCTTTCTTTACAACAAAATCAATATGCAAATCAAAGATAAGTTTACTATCTAAGATAATACCCAAATCTTTGACATGATTTACACGATTTACATTTTTACTATCAAAAGAATAATTATAATAATAAGTATTTCTGTTCCGAGTGAAAGTAATACAAGAACATTTATCAAAATTTAGTGTTGTCATTCAACAATAAGTAGTCATTAAGTCTATTAAGGTCTTCTTGGAGTGCATAGCAATCTGACAAAGATTCAATAGGCATATAAACTTTTAAGTCATCCGCGTACATACTAAATCTTGCATTATGAAAACATTTTCTAATATCATTAATAAAAATAATGAACAGCAGAGGACCGAGATGAGACCCCTGAGGTACCCCAGAGGTCACGGGAAAAAAATCTGAAGAAAAGCCATTAATTGGAATGCATTGCTGTCTATCAGTGAGGTATGATCTGAACCATTGGAGTAAATTGCCATGTATTCCAAGCATCTCAAGCTTACTTATTAAAAGCATATGATTAATCTTATCAAATGCCTTGTCTGTGTAAACGGCATCTACTTGTACCCTGTCGTCCATAGAAGAAAGTATAAAGTCTATATACTCAATTATATTAGTTTCAATTGACCTGCCTGGGCAAAAACCATGTTGTTCATAATTTAAAATATTTTTGAATGCTGCATGTAATTGCTTATAAATGATCTTTTCAAGAACCTTTTCAAAAATACAGAGTTTTGAAATAGGGCGGTAGTTTTCAATTAGGTTTCTGTTGCCTTGTTTATGAATGGGTACAACTAAAGCTTTTTTCCAGGCAGTCGGACAACAACCTTCGGCAAGCGATTTTTCGTAAATTATTTTCAAAGGAAGACAAAGGGATTCAGAACATTTTTTAATAAATAAGCCAGGGATACCGTCAAGACCAGTACCTTTAGTTACATCTAAATTTGACAATATCTCACGAACATCATCTTCGGAGACATATATATTTTCCAGATTTAAAACTGAATCACAGTAATTGTTTGTGGCAAGTGTGTTACAATTATTACCTTTCAAGAAAGTAGATTGAAAATAATTAGCAAACATATTACAGATTTCACTGGCATCCGATGAACTAGTGTTATTATAAGTCATAAGTGAGGGAATATTCGACTTTTTTACGGAAGATACAAAGTTCCAGAACTTCTTCACGTTTTTAGGAATCTCTGCTTCAACATTGTTTATATAATTCGCATAACAAATTTGGGTCAGTGTTTTTACTTTTCTACGTAGATAAGAAAATTCTAAATAATATGATTCACATTTGAAACGCTTAAATTTGTTATGCGCCTTATATTTGAGTTTAATAAGGTGAATAAGTTCAGAAGAATACCAACAGGGATAAGGCTTTTTGGGTATAGATTTTTTCGGAACAAATCTATCAATTGCATCGGATAAAATTATGTAAAATTTATTTAGTGCATCTTCAGTGTTTAATCCACTGAATTCCGAGATCCAGTTTAAATCTGAAAAATAATTATTGATAGAAATATAATCAGCTTTCTTAAATATCGGGACTTTTCTGTGATTAAGTATTAGAGACGAGTTAATCTTGAAATCACAATAAATAAGTAACGGGGGATGATGTTGTACGTCCACTTTACTAATAGGGCTGTGACATGGCATGACTTTAGTATTTATATTATTGGAGAAGATTAAGTCGAGAAAGTGATTATTTAGGTTTGGAGTTCCATTGAACTGTTTAAGATTACAGTAGGAGATATTGTCAATAAATTCGGAGCAAACAGTATTATAAATATTGTTACAAATATAATAATTCATACATGGATTCCACTGCAATAGAGGTAAGTTAAAGTCTCCACAAATCAAAAATTGGTCAGTAGGATGAGAGTCAATAATAGAAGTTAATTTACTCACAAAAATGTCCCGGGCCTCATCACATTTAGGGGGTATATATACACAACAAATGTGCAATTTTGTGGAGTCAAAATACACGTAACATAAAGGCGCTTGCGAGAGCAATACTGAACCAATAATTCCTGTAATATAAAATAAAGCTTGCGAGAGCAATACTGAACCAATAATTCCTGCAATATAAAATAATAAATTATATCTTTTCACATAGGGAGGATCTGTTCATTATGAAAAATACATTTTTTCCAGTACAGATATCTCCTTATTGAAAGAAGTAAGAAGGAAAATAGATTGAAATGATTACATTTATTGTAAAATATGTAATATGTAACAAGATAGCTTTTCAGGAAAATATATATATATATATATATATATATATATATATATATATATATATATATTTCACTTTCCAGAATGTTAGCAATAAATTTTTCAACATGAAAATGTCGGTAAAAAACATATCTATTCGTTATACAGTATGTGATTATAAATTGTTTACTTTGTCTTTAACTAACCATCTGGTTACAGTAAAATATCAATGTTTAAAAGTTACAGAAGTAAAGACCTGAAAAAAAATACCGTAATATTCATATTCACCAAGCAACAGTCAACTGGACGTACTACTAAGAACGGAGTGACGCATTTTTCAGGTAACAACCAGCAAGGGAGCCTTCAAGGTTGTCTCAGAAAACATATTACTGAAGAAAAAATAATCTAAATATTTCAGAAGAATTTTGTTGAATAATACAATATTTGCTTTTCTAGGATTTGGCCCTGCTTGCTGTAGTTTTGACCGAGATATTAACATAATAAACATAATCTACATACTTACCGAGACAATAATATAATGGGTATTTTTATTTTAAGAAAAGGTTGTATTATTTAATCCAATAGTCACAAATATTAATGGACTTTTGAGAATTTTATCATTTTCATTTACTTTGAGATGATTAAACTTTAAGAAGAAGATTACGAAATTCATTTTAATTTTACTGACATTCCCATTTTCGATTTTACACGAAATGTAATAAACAAAGAAAATAATAAAATGTAGTGTTTTACCTCCATCTTTCAGCCTTTGTAGAAATTGAGTACGTTGCTCAGAAGAATATGATGGAACAATTCTGAGAATCTCAGCTCTCTCACACCAACGTCCTCCCTCCGATATTTTGCCCCGAGGGATTTTCCACTTTGCCGGTTCACCGGTTACGGACTTTTCTCCTCTTTCGACTTTTCGTGCTGGATAGCAAATATTACTGTAATAGTAATAGGATAGTAATAGTGTTGTAATGGGGGCTCATTTATCCTCTGAGAATGCATGACCTGAAATATTGTGCCTGCTTATATAACTCGTTCGAAAATAAAAGAAATGTAACAAGATGTAAAACTTTTTGAAAACTTGTAATGTACGATTCAAATATATGCAAATATTTCAAATAAAATGTTGGTAATGAAAATTTCTTAAAAATCTTATGAATCACCTGTGTTTTATTTCAGAATTTTTTATTCACTTTTATGTAGACAGAAAGTATTTTAAATATTTGTTTCAATTTTATTTATCAAAGTAAAAAATAAATATTTAGTATTTAACACGGTGTTGTTACAATAATTTCAAATGAAATATTGTTAATATTGTGTTCTCAGGAGAATAAACAACAATGACAAAATATTTATAACATCATGATAAGTGTTCGAATTTATAGATCAATAAATAAAAAACTAATCCACTTTATATGAAGTATAGAAAATTAACTCACCTTTCCCTTGATTAAAACTGTTTTTTCAAACTTCTTCACTTTAATGTCCCGCACCCAACCACAATGATAAAATTTATAAGCTTCTAAACTTCTAAAAACTTTTAACTGAGCATTAGTGTATGCACTTTTCTTATAAATAAAATAATTTATTATGTCCATATGAAAAATTGCTGGAAAATCAAAAATATTTTTTGAAAAAATACTTTCGTCGCAATCATATGGATCAACATTGTTTATTAGTCTAATTTTATCTAAATAGCGATTTTTTACGTCACTAGGTAAAGATTTAAAATAAGCTGACATTTTCAGATACAATTTAAAACAAAACTTTACGCACAAAATAAATGTTTGTTGTTCACACCTTAATGTAAGACAGCAAACTGAGTCTAGCTTTTGAATTAGCGCTAAGGAAAACTATGACAGAATAGATGGCGCCGTTGTCAGGGCGCCAGAACATCTGATAGCAAGGCTACCGGAAACAGCTGAGTGTCCGAGCTCTATACTGTTCCTAATACCCGTAAAAATGTTCTGCAGAAAAGAACCAACCTATATTCAGCATGTGCTGTCATCTACGAGTCGTTGAAGCAACCAACATTCCTCTACTGCTGATACGTCATTTAGCAGAATAGATCCAAGTGGGTAGGTTCCTTTCTGCAAAAGTCAAGAAAGTGGTTGTCAAACAAGTTTTGGATAGTTGCTTAACGGCTTTGTCGCGAGACGGGTGTGTCACAATATCCTGCGTGGTGCAATATTTGTGTAATAAAATAAATTTAATATTGTTTAGTGTTTATAATAATTTTATTATTAGAAATAAATAAAATATGAATTCTGGTAACATGTCGACAATGAATAAACAGGATTGCTCTAGAGGGCAACGCATACTTAATTTGCTTCTAAACACAAGCGAAAAAAGTAGTTGTTCCAACAGTACGGTAAGTGCATGCCATCTCATGTTTGTTATATAAACATTAATCAATATTGTACGTTACTTGTTTAGGTTGCATTAGTCACAGAAGGTAACGCTGTAACATCGGGAATCATAGAACATGATACTGTTGCTGCTGTTAAGGAGACATTCGAGGAAAGTGTAATCTTGGATTTGGATAATCAAAACGAATATTTTACCGGTATATATGAGGGCTATGATTCCAATAAAAACCCAGAATTTAGACCGGAAGAGGAAAGCGCTTCCGAAGAATCCGTGGTACCTGAAGAAGATAAAGGAAATCAAGAAGAAGACAAAAGAAAAATAGCGGCTGAAGAAAATACAAATGAAAAAATATCTACCGGCCGGTCAAAAAAGGGTCGAAAAAGAAAGTATTTGTAGTTATCAAGAGAGCAAAACAAACGAGAAAGAAACAGCCACCGCACTCATTATAACTATAAAGGGAAGACGATTAAGAAGAAAACATTTTCTGATTATAAATGTTCCTGCTCTATGAGGTGCCATACTAAAATGACAGATAGATTTAAAGTAGAACAGTTTAATCGTTACTGGGAGTTAGGCGATTACAATGCTCAAATAGCCCGAATTGGTGCACTTGTTCACGAACGCAACAAAACAAGAACATATGGTAGGGACCGAAATAAAAGACAGTATTCTAGAAAGTACACCTTTAACAACATAGAAGTATGTCGTGATACATTTCTAAAAATCTTGGGTATTTCGACAAAGTGAGTTAACACAGCTCTGCTAAAGCTGAGGTCATCAAGCATTACTGGCAAACGAGGAAGGAAGCAGGGTGGGAAAAACAAAACATTAGACGAGAGACGACAGGTAGTAATAAACCAAATCAACCAAATTCCCAAATATATCAGTCACTATCGTAGACAGCAGAATGGTAATGCTCTATTCCTCCCACCGGAAATGACTTTAACTGTTATGCACCGTACATACACAGAAGAAGTCGAAAAACCAGTTAGTTTTGCAGTATATAGGCAGATCTTCCTAACTGAATTTAATTTGAAATTCAAAGTACTTAAGAAGGACACTTGCAACACTTACGACACTTATCAAGCGAAGATACAAAGTTCAGAAAGTCAAGAGGCAAAATCAAAGCTAATAGAGGAACATGGCTGTCATATCAAAATGTGGCAAGGTGTTAGAGAAACAATGAAACATGATATGCAAAAGGCATTGGAAACCGATTGGTTAGAATGTGTAACCTTTGATCTTGAAAAGACTTTGCCTCTCCCACGCCTTCCAACCGGAATTTTGTTCTATAAACGGTAAATATGGTTGTACAATTTGGGCGTACATTCGGGAACCACTCAGAGGCCATTTTGCTATGTATGGATGCAGAATGAAGCAGGTCGTGGCGCACAAGAGATAAGTTCTTGTCTCTTGAAACACATTGAGAAAAATATTAATGAAAATGTAAAAGAACTGATACTATGGGCAGATTCGTGCGGCGGCCAAAACCGCAAGCACCAGCAACGATACACCCCGGAAGACTATATTGCAGTTATGAAGACATGCAGAAAGAAAAATAAATTTGAAGTTACAAAAATTAACTGCTCTGATTTTTATGGCTCAGCACAGCTGGAAAATAAAATCTTTAACAGAAAAGTCGACACGAATAAAAAAAAATTAGTTGGTTGAAAACCAGAGAAGTTATGATAGATAAGGCAAAACCATTTTTATGAAACAGAATTTCAGCGAAGAAGCATATTCCGAAATTGATATTCGCAAAAAACGTGTAGGTAACCCTAACGTAAATTTTAACGAACAATCCCTCGTCAAGTTGTGGCCTAATGGTACATCTATTTCTGCTCCAAAATTGGCAGATATAAAGTCTGTAATGCATTTAATACCAGCTGATGCGAAAGATTATTATACAACTTTAACCACCAGCGACTCGAACTTAGTGGATGACGTTGATGGATTTACTGGTGTACTGGATTTTAAGCAGGAAGATGACGTAGTAGAATATGTTTTGCAATAAATTTGATACTAATATTATTAATTTTTGTATTTCGTTCAAAATAAAAAGATGTAAAAAAATAGAAGTGTAATATTCATTAATATGCAGAAAGGAACCAACCCACATTTTTTTTTCTATATTTCTAATAAATTTTTTGAAAAATCAAAATTGCCTGCAACAAGAATATGTATTCTTCTAGGGCATGGAGTACCAGTAAACTTTGATTTTGATGCCCAGAATTGATAGCATTTGATAAACTTTGGCAAGTTTTCTCAATTTCATAGTGATGTGGGATGGTCCCTTTCTGCCAAAAGCGGTCCAATTATGGAAGAGTATGTATGCATTGAAAAATAAAGATGTCAATGAAGGACGATATGAATTATTAGAAAGAAGCTACAAATGTAAAATCCAAAATGAAAAAAAAAAAATGTAAGCTATGATGCCTCCAACTAAAATGGAATTGTTGCTGCAGCTTAAAATAACGGTATACAAGCAGTGTGTGGTATAGTGCACACATGCGATGCCCCACGACTGACACCAGAAGAATGTGGATGGATGATAATAGATGGTCAATATAAGTATTTTTGGTTTGATGTGCCAGAAATTCCTTCTATTCAAAAATTGCCATCTGATATTGAAGATATTTTATTAATACTTGAGTGATATAGCTTCCTAGAATATCTTCTATTTCATTTAAATTTTTTTTTTCTTAAATTTAATTACAGAATCTGATAATAATGATTAGGAAGATGCGGAATTATGTAGCGAAGACTCCGATAAAGATATCGATGGTGATGATGATGAATAATGGATTGCTATATTAAATAATGTTTCCAAGGTTTTATTTTTCCAAAAATCCTTTTTTTCCAATTGTACGAATTTCACTTCCGAGTCATAATCAAAAAAATCTGATGTGGCCAACACAAAACCTCCCGCTATTGAATTTTTATTAATTTAAATACATACTTACGTATTTACTAACGCTGCAAACTGTTCCATTGCAGAAAACTATTGCTTTATTTACTATTTTCTTTTTAAAATGACACTATTATTAATTTGAAGTGATTAGTTTTTTGACAGTGACATTTACTGTCAGTTACATTCATTTGAAATATGAACTGTATAACAAAGGAATTATTGTGTTTATCTTAGGCTTCGCGACTAATAAAAAAAAATTATTTTTAAATTTATTTGTAAAATATATAGAAAAACTATTAATGTATTTCAGTAGAAAATTCAATAATCTTTAATTTTCATAAGACATAAAATGTGAAAAAATGGCATTTAATGGTATTTTTTGAAGAAAAACCATTATGAGCTTCAAGTAAAGTACCATTTCCGTTTATCCGATTTACATCAAAATCTAATGGCTTCTATTCCTATTAGAATAGGGTAGAAATACAAGGTTTCAGAATTTTCTGAATGATAGTATTTGAGTTAGAGTGCAAACAAAATTTGTACACATACACACACACACACACACACACACATACAGACATCATCGTGAAAATGTTAAAATTGGATTCTACGGACCTTAAAACGTGGTCATTTACTAAAATCTCGATATGTGATTTTTAGCACGATCCCTATACCTCCCTTACCAAGGGTTAGCGGGAGGTAAAAAAACTATCATCATTATTTTTTTAACCCAACTATGCGTGTATTTACTTAAAACAAGCATTTTAAGAATTAGATAATGGGGTCCCGTGGCCGCGTGCCTGAATGTCTGGTCGCGAATCTGGGGAACCGGGTTCTTTCCCGACCGGCGCCAAATATTTAGAATTATAAATGGCACAAAAGTGACCCCTGTGGTACATTCTCCACGCCAGCAATGAGTCCCCGTCAGATGACGCCTGGTAAACGTCTGCACGGTACAGATATGTCATCATCATTACCGATATCTGCGACAAAGCAGATTGGCACACCTAGGAATAGGTAATATGCCGTGATAATATATTATATTTTGAATAACTAAAATTTTAAATTAACGTATCCTTCTCCAATTATTAACGATGGCCACTAGATTTGAATTCATTCTTTACGTTTAAGCGTTGTAGTGTTGTGGTTAGCATGTAAGTGTTTTTTTTTTTCTAAAGTTTGATTATTGGAATCGAAGTTCAAATCCCGCAAGTAAAAATTTTGTTTTGCATTTTTAATTGGTTTGTATTGTTTTCAATTACGCACACAATACAATTGTTTGATTATATTGTATGTCGTTTGTTGTAAAATGTATTGCTGTATTTTGGTTATAGTTGCTAATGTTTATAAAATTGTTGTTTACATATCAGGTACTGCGTGGTCCAGTGACTAGTGCGCTTGACCTGCGCGGTCTCTGTTCAGCATTCATGGAGAACAGACGTGTGCTCAAACCAGTGTATTGACTAGACGTTAATTCTAATAAGAAATTTATAAAAGTAAGGTGTTAAAGAGTGAAATTAAGGGTGGCGAGCGTGAAAGCGAGACCCAAACGAAAGAAAACGACAGTGAGTGATAAAACACATAAAAGTGAAAATGTGCGTGTGAAAACGAAAAAGATAGTAAATAAAAGTCTATGAGTGTGAACAGTGTGCTTGATAGTGGTAGTGTTAATAGTGCAGAGGCAGATAACCACCCCAGAAATGCTGTTAACTATTTTACAGAAAAAATGGACGAACATTTAAATAAAGAAATCTCCCATGAGCCATGGCTGACAAGATTATCTGCTTAGCACAGAGCCAATGCCATCTACAAGCGAGGAGCGAAACGCCAAGCGCCGGGCAAGCAGCAGTCCGAAGCACGCCTGTGCAACGCCGTATACTTGACGTATGCGTACAGCGGCACCAAATTTTATTCCAGTAGGCAGAGAGAGACAGAAAGAGGGAGGCTTAGATGTTATCGCCAGAGCCATAACTGTACATTGAGAACTCGAGCTGAACTTGTTAAACTTCATTTATTTTTGCGATTTAAAGTAATATTTTATTAAAATGGCTAAAAAAAAATGTGATATTCCTTATTGTAAAAGTAGGTATAATATGCTTGTCTTTGACGAGATGAGTGTTCGAAAAGAAATAAATATGATTGTTCAAAATATGCACTTACAAGGCTAAGAAGATTTTGGCGAATTAAAACAAGCTAAAAGTACAAAAGCTGTTGCAGACCATGCTTTAGTTTGGTTCTTATAATAGAAACTATTAGGAAATTGGAAGAAAATGCCATCATCGCTGGCATTATATGCGATGGTGCCTTGACAAACAGGAAAATGTGGTTTAGTTTTGGCATTACT
Organism: Ophonus ardosiacus; assembly: GCA_943142095.1. Taxonomy (NCBI): domain Eukaryota; kingdom Metazoa; phylum Arthropoda; class Insecta; order Coleoptera; family Carabidae; genus Ophonus; species Ophonus ardosiacus. Next base: position 27,764,772 of record OW964837.1, on the reverse strand, counting down.
GGTGAAATGAATAATATTGTTAATAAATCCAGTAGATGAAACTCGCTTTCTATACTTTTTTTCGGATACACCGTATCTGATTAAAAATATTAGAAACAAATTAATGACTACAGATTTTCACGTAAGTTTTGATATTTTAATATTAAATTAATTTAATACATTTTGTTTTTATATTAACACAGACTCCAGATGGTGTAGTATCGTTTAAATTTTATGAAGAATTGTTTAAGAATGAAGAAAGCCTACCAGGGAATGTAAAACAGTACCACCATCAGATTAAAATTAATAATCTTTCGAAAAGCAAGGAAAATAGAAAGAAAGCAAAATTATGTACCCACTAGAATTTAAATAGTCACTGTACTTAATCTTATAATAAATAAAATATACAATATTATTAATAATATTTAATTTTAATACTTTACTTGTTTCTATTATGTACTTTACTTTCCTAAAAATATTGTATATACTTATCTATAAATATAAAATTGTATACTTATGAAATAAACTATTATTCTGTAAGTATATGATACTTAAAATACATGTATTTTTATAAATTTCGATGTCGAATTTATTTATAAACCACTTTTCTTAAAGAATATGAAAAATCATCATATCTCCCCGTTTAAATCTAAGCCTCCATCTTTCTGTCTCTCTTTCGCCCGAGAATAAAATTTTCGGCCGCCCTACCGACACTCGTGTCCACTCCTGCTAGTATTATGCTTCGTGGTCCGAAGTCACCAACCGTCTCCACTCTGGCTGTATCTAGCACAAGTAGCGCGTGGGCCAGCCTTCCCTTCCCACAGCGGCAGGTAGCTAAGAAAAGGAGACAGCAACAGACAGCGCAAAGCCAGGAACACGAGAAATAAGTATGCGCCACTTGTAGATCATCCAGACACCAACCTGTCGTGGGGCGACGAGGAGGACGCTGAGTACGAGAACGTAACCGCCCCAAAATCATTCCGAGGAGGCAGAGAGCACCTGCTCCTATTATACTCGCCGGGAAAACAAAAGCGCATAACCAATTAGTAGAAACCCTTAGTGAACATATCAAAAAGGGATTCTCAATCAAATATACTAAGAATAATACGAATCTGCACTTCGACGACCTGGATGAATAGGACAAACTTGTCCGGAATTTCAAAGACAACACGGCGTTCCACACGTACACAGAACAAAGAAATAAAACTCTTGCCTTTGTGCTCCGAGGTCTGGACTGCAAACCAGACCCTAAGGAAGTCACCAACACAATACAACAACAATCAATGTAACTAAAACCTTTTTAATGAACTCTAATTACAGACCCCTTTACCTGGCAGTAACGGAGGCAGACGTGACCCTGGCGTCCCTATTTCACACCTGCATCACCTGGGAGCGGCATCAGAACAAAAAAGTGTTAACACAATGCCACCGGTGTCCGTACCGAAACAAATTGCTGAATACCTTAATTTACCAGATCCAAAAGCATATACAGACCATTGCTTCAGAAGGTCATCAGCCACTATCTCGCTGATGCCGGTGGTGATCTATTATCAATAAAGCAATAAAAATATATCCACCTCGAAGTGTACTGGCAGCATGCAGTGTTAATAATGAAAACAGCGAAAATGTAACATACCCTTCTAATGATAACGTATTTAATAACTGTACTGTTACAATGAATAATTATTATTATAAACAAAATTAGTAGATATTATTATTTGTAATTTGTAAGTAATAAAATAAAAAATAATCAATTTATAACTATCTGAATTTTGTTTGAATTTAGAAATATTAATGAGTGGTTGTAGAGAAAATATACCACATAATTCGAGATGTAAAGTAATTACTCGTAAAATTACAAACTCGACGCTACGCGTCTCGTGTGTCAATCATTTTACTCGTACGTAATCTGCTTCTTACATCTCTCATTACGTAATATCGATGGCTAAGAAGTGATACCTCGTATCTACAGAAATAACCATTTACGGATTTTTGTGTCAGTGAACTAAAAATTTTCATTTTCATCGACTGGTGAGACCTCGTATTTGAATACTAGTACAAAAAGCTTGTAATTCGCTAATAGCAACATCTGGTGTGTTAGGCAAAAAGTTTATTTTTGATGATAACAGCAGAGATGTGATATCTTTCCAAATGTCTCGAAAAATGAGTCACAAGAATATCGCAATAAAAATAATTATTATTTTTTTTTCTATAATTTCTTCAATTCATTTAGATTCACATTACTGCAGAGTCATCAGAAAAACTTCGAGAATTTTCATTTTCCGGATGAAACAGTGGATCAGCATCAGTATCGTTTAGATTGAACTGTTCAGCAGTATCATTCAAAAATGAATTTAGCGAATTTTCATTTTCGGGGAGAAATGTTGAATCAGCCTCGGCGTCATCAAATGGGTTACTGCTTGTTTCACTACATATCGAACTATCATCAGAATTCTGTGTTTCATTATTTATGAAATTTCTGTCCTCGTCAGTCAAAATCTGTCCTTATTAGTAGTACTAATGGTTTCCATATTACCGGATTCGGATATAGTTTCATTTGATAAATCGGTTTGTACAAAATAAAAGAACAAAATACTTATTTGTGTATCAAAAACGTTAAGTGATCCTTTATTACTTGAGCATGGTAACTGCACCGCAAAAGTAGTAGGCGGACCTGTAGTCGGGTTAATACTTTGTTTCTTTACATTTTTCTCCTTGTTAGCAGTACTAATATATTCCATACTACCGGATTTGGATATAGTTTCATTTGATAAATCGGTTTCTAAAAAATAAAAGAAAATATAGTTATTTGTGTATCAAAAACGTAAAGTGTTCCTTTATTACTTGAGCACGGTAATTGCAGCGCAAAAACAGTAGGCGGACCTGTATTTGGGTTAATACCTCGTTTCTTTAATTTTTTTTCCTTATTAGCAGTAATAATATTTTCCATACTACCGGATTCGGATATAGTTTCATTTGATAAATCGAATTTAAACAAAAAAAAAATATTTATTTACAAATATTTATTTAGTTTGGAATATTTCAGTTTTTTTGGTATTTACAACAAATCTTGGTGTGGTAGCGAATAAATAATAAAATTAGTTAATTAGACGTCATTTAATTGAAAAAAATCTGATTATGCGAGCGCAAAAGTATTTTAACACGCGTCACCCAGTCCAACGAGCGTAAGAAAATTTGTCGCTCACCCCTTAAAAAAACATCTACTTTACGATGACAAATGAGAGCATAAATGTTAATATTTTCATAGCGTTCGTAAAAAAAATAATTAAGGCAATGTGTTACTTTTAAACGAATGTGTTTAGTCATGAATTATAATGCCATAGATAATTAAATAAAGTAGAACAATAAAAGTGACAGGTTTGCATTTTGTATACGAAGATAAACTGCAAAGGAAAGTTAGTGAGTTAAAATCTGGCTCATTTCAACAACAACCAAGTACAGCACAACAACTACTGGGTTGATCGTACTAACAATTAACAATAACAATTAATAGTCAAAATGAAAGTGATAGTGGTATTCATATTTGTGCTAATTACAGTTACAGTGTTTACATCTTTGCAGGCGATTGATTTTCTGTCGTGCACAGATAATGTTGACCAAGCAGCTATGAATTTGGCACATCGGTTACTACAAGATTCTACTCCGCCGGGGTAGACTAATCATTATCCAATCGTACAAACCGGACGTAACCCCCATAGATGGGTGGCCGTCTATAATAGATTGCATAATATTTATAATATTAACTGCCATTATTTAAGGGGGGTCTAATTTGATATTAAACAATATTGTCCACAAGGGAGTGAGATTAGCCAAGTAGTCGTATGCACTCGGCCTATTGGGAAATTTATACGAATTGGGTATCTTGTAAACTGCAAATGTACCAAAGTATTAAGAAGACGACGGGGCATACGAAGCCCTAAATGTGATCAATTTGAACGTGAGAAGTGGGGCTTTGCGCTTTGGACCAAGGAGAAAAAATGACAAAGAGAAAAAATGACACTTTTTTGTTCTAATTATGAGTGATGTGCTGCGGTGTGTTTAAGTATATTTTTTACCATATGAAATTATTATTTAACATAATTCGTACTCCATTTATTTTTTACATAGTAATGCTCGATTTCACTAACACGAAATAAATATGCGAATACTTATTTGTTGAATAAATGAAAAATATCTCGTCGTAATAAACTCAAATGACATTTTCAATTCTAGATGTCATTTTTTGATGTGATATTTCTCATTTATTCGACGAATAAGTATTTGAAGATTTATCTTGTGTAGGTGAAAACGGACAAAACTATTTAATATATCGATTTTGTTTATTTATGAGCTGGTGTTTACGAAGTCCATTTTATTTATATATTCTAATAAAGCAATAAACATTTGAACTTTTATTTGTATAAGAAATATTTAGTTTTTGGAGTGTAAAAATTACCAGCTCATAATTTAATAATTAATAATTTACTGTATTATTAATACCATTTTTCTATTATTTATATCAAATATTAATTGTACTTGTAAATAAATAAATTATACAACAAATTTAGTATTTTTCTTATACCCGATAGCACCTATATTTAATGGATATTGAACAAATTAAATTTAAGTAAATTAAATTTTATTTTTCATATAAATTAAAATCACAAAAATAAAATTCATGATAAATGAAATTTTAGAGACTGAAATAAATATAGAATTAAATTTAAAGAATTCACAAAAATTCAACTTTATTTTATTTTTCTGTACTGTCTTTTGTATGAATTTATAATACGATAAACGATAAAAACTATACTAACAGGCCTATGGATATTGAACAAATTAAATTTAGGTAAATTAAATTTTATTTTTCATATAAATTAAAATCACAAAAATAAAATTCATGATAAATGAAATTTTAGAGACTGAAATAAATATAGAATTAAATTTAAAGAATTCACAAAAAATCAACTTTATTTTATTTTTCTGTACTGTCTTTTGTATGAATTTATAATACGATAAACGATAAAAACTATACTAACAGGCCAATGGATATTGAACAAATTAAATTTAGGTAAATTAAATTTTATTTTTCATGTAAATTAAAATCACAAAAATAAAATTCATGATAAATGAAATTTGCCTTTAAACAAGTGTAATTTAATTCAACACACACAACGCTCTTTACTTCGTCGCTGCTAGACCCCGTCTGGCTGCAGCAGAACGGCAGCCGACGCCCTAGCTAACGTGGTGCGAGTATTATATGGTGTGCCAAGTTCGTGTTCAAAATTCGTCGCGATCTGCGCAATACGTCACGCGGGTCACACTACTTACTTGACTAGACATTCTACACTGTGCATCGTGCATGCTGTGCATTTAAGGTTAAAGTTGACATATTTGTTTGCTATTGAAATTCGTTCTTCGTTGTATGGTGTGGTGTTTTACGAATGTGTTTTTAAAAAACAATAAGCAAAATGCCGTCATGTGCAGTATATGGGTGTAACAATCACACAAAGAAGACAAAAGGCACTAATATAAAATACTTCCGTTTTCCCAAAGAAAAATCATCATGCAGTGAATGGATTATTGCCTGCAAACGTGATGATAAATTTAATATTAATAATGGTAAATATAGCCTAATTTTAAATTTCTGAACTTCCGCTAAGGCAATTATTATTAAATTATACTTCAATTAATGATCGACATCTAAAGCCCGACGCAAAACCTACTGAAAAGCTGCCGTCATGCAACTCAAATCAGCTCCAATCTATTCGTAGTATCCAACGTAACCAACGAGAAGAGCGAATGAAAGTTAAAAAACGTCGGGTTTTGATTAAAGAAATTTTAAAAGAAGCTGATGAAAAGGAAAATATTGCTCGAGAAGAAGGAATACGGATGGAAATATCTAACCTGACTGTAGATGAATGTGAATTAAATGTGTAAGTCTATATTATAATACATATTTATGATTTATAATATAATTGTGAAATTAAAATTATAAAATTTTGTAGTTATGTTGCATTTACATTTGTCTAATTTATAATTTTTGCAGTTGAATTTGCAATGTGAATAATCCTTTCATACTTTTTAAAATTTATTTACTGTTATTAAATTAATAATTTTTTAATTTGAAATGGCTAAAGTACAATGCGTTCCAACCTTGTATAAAATAGTCCTTTACTGACGATTTTTTTTCACTTTATTGACGATTTTGGCGTGACTGCCGATTTAAAAATATATCTTATGCATACATTTCGACACATTGGCTGATGCCACAAGCCTTGTTTTAACTAAAAATTTGAATATTTAATTTCACCATTATGTTTAAAGAACGATTTTTTAAAAAAATATGTGTTTGACTACAAACTGTGTTCTGCTTTAAAATCATATTTTGATAAAGTTGATATCATTTATTATTATTATTATTAAATAATGATATTAAGCATTTTTTAAAACAGCGTTTTAGTTAAAACAAGGCTTGTGGTGCCACCCAATGGGCTTAAATTAAAATAATATAAAATAATATGCAAGTTACTACCTTTTTGCTATTTTTGTTTAACAGAGTAACACTGAAAGATGAAACTCAACTTTTAAAAGAAAAAATTGCCGCACTACAAGAAGAAAACGAGAAGTTAAAAAGTGTCAACATGCATCAAGAAAAGAAACTGTTGGATATCACAAAGAAAAAAAATGAAGAGTTTAAAACAATATTAGGTGGTTATTTTTCCCCGGGCCAAGTGAAACGAATTTTAAATCCTGAAAAGAAACATGTAAAATGGGGTGCGACAGATATAGCAGCGGCAATATCATTAAGGGCTGTAAGTCCTAGAGCTTACAGGTATCTAAGACGAAATGGTCATCCTCTACCAGCCTTATCTACTTTAAGAAACTGGGCTGCATCTTTAAATCTAAAACAAGGTTTACTTAGTGATGTGTTGATGTTGATGAACGAAAAGGGGAAGATTTTAAATGAATTAGAACGTGTCACAGTATTATCTTTTGACGAAATATACATCTCTAATAAAATATGTATAGATCCTCAAAATCAAACTGTAGTAGGTCCTCACAGATGTTGCCAAATTGTGTTTGCGCGGGGTTTGTTCGCACCGTGGAAACAACCAATATTTTATATGTTTGACCAGCCTATGACAAAAGAAATATTATTTAATATAATATCAGAATTGCATAATGCAAGGTTTAAAGTTGTTTCTATAACTAGCGACATGGGCAACACAAATCAAGCATTGTGGTCGAAGTTAAAGGTGGGTCACGATAAAGAATGTTTCTTTTTGCATTCTGAACAGAAAATATTTGTATTTGCGGATCCGCCACACTTATTAAAACTTGTTAGAAATCACTTAATCGATGACGGATTTAATTTTAATGGCAATTACATAAATAAAACATGCCTTGAAAGGGTGATATCAGCATCTACAGACGATCTTAAAATCATCCATAAGATTAGTCCATATCATCTTAATGTTCGGGGATCGGAAAGACAAAAAGTATTACCAGCTGCACAAGTATTCCCTGCAACAACAGCCAAAGCCATTGAATGGTGTGGGCAGCAAAAACTACTCGATGGTACAAATTGGAAAGAGACAAGTAGAATATTTAAATTATTGAACGATTGGTTTGACGTATTTAATTCTAAAGCAAAATTTGGTTCACATCCTGGTGTCAATGGTTTTGGTGTCGATCTAGATATTCAAGAAAGAATTTTAAAAGATATGTCTGAATTTATGATATCAATGACTGTTGGGAAACATTCCAAAATGATTCCTTTCCAAAAAGGTATACTTTTAAATAACAAGTCCCTGGTAGAAATGTATAAATATTTAAAAGAGATTTATAAGATTCAGTATATAATAACAAACAGAATCAATCAGGATGTAGTTGAAAATTTTTTTTCCTATATACGGGGTATGGGCGCAACAAATGATCACCCCACCCCTTTGGATATCAAATATCGATTACGTTGGTACATTCTTGGTAAACATTCTGCCGCCATTTTTACTATGAATAAAAATACAGAAGAAGATGCTGGTGTAACATGCCTTGTTAAAGCCTTTGAACCAGACGACACTGCCGCATGTCTTTCAGAATCATTGCTAAAAAATGTAGTTAATAAAAATGACGAGACCTTAAACCAAACAAATACTTTTAACGAGGAAGAGTTATCTGATACTTTTATATATATAGAACCAGAAATTACAGAGAATACAGAAATAGTTGATATGGAAGGTTTTCAAGTTCCTCCTCAACTCGAAAATCTTTTAATAGATTTTGAAAAGTTTAGATTTTCGGACACTATTTCTAATGAGGGATTAAAATATTTGGCTGGTTATGTTGCTTACCGATTTCAAAAAAAATATAGCGACTTTAACTTGGGTACGTACACGCACGCACTAAATATAGAGACTAGTACACCACCAGACTGGATTCAGTTTTTATCAAGAGGCCACCTTATGTACCCTAGTGATAACCTAATTCAAGCTACAAAAATTTTAAATAACGAATTTGTATCGTTTCATCAAAACAGTCTTTCCAAAGAAAATATGATATTTAAAAAGCTTGCTGATGTGACGTTATCTAAGTTACCTCCTGACATATCTTTACCTTATGAACTTATTCTTTGTTTAGCTCGTACAAGAACATACATAAGGCTAAGAGAAATTAATAAGAAAATTAGCTTCGAAAACTGTAGAAGAAAATTAGAAAAAAAAATGTCCAGGTTTACAAATACGCGAGCAAAAAAATATTAATTAACTTATGGCCGGTTGCACCGCTAACACATAAATTTAAGTGTTCCTTAAATTAGTAATTGAATATTGCTGTAAAAATTTCGAATTGCTAGTTTTTGTTTAAGCCCAGCTTAAAATTTAAGTGTCAGCGGTGCAACTGGGCATTAGTTATCTACATAAGTCAATATATTGTTACTTGTAACAAATACTATGATAAGTAATAAAAATAATAAATTAAATGTCTTATTTATTTGGCCCAATTATTATTACCATTTAAGTAATATTATGATCTATAAATAAATAATTTAGTAAATAGTACTAAATATTGAGATAAGAATTAAGATAAATGAGTATTATAACAGTTAATCATGATTTAATTTCAATTATCTTGGTTACATTATTAACATTAATTTAATTCACTTTTTAAAATTATTTTTAGTGGATCTTTAGACAATTATATAACGCAAATTATACTTATTTCAATTCTATTGACTGAATTATGAATATTTTAGGATTAAGACATAAATTAGTTTCCCATTTTATATTATATTCTATAGATATCAAGTATTAGGAGCGCTGACTCTTCCCCACGTGACGTCACATTGTGCGAGTGAGATGGATATAGCATGCGCGTTGGCACACCATATAATACTCGCACCACGCTAGCTAACAGCGCTCCCTTCTACCGCGCAACACCACGCCTGTCTAGCAGGGTACATTCGGCGCTATAAGTTACAACATACCCCCCACCTTGAAAGGGTACGCTTTCAAAGAAAAACAATATGTACAGTCTGAAACAAATAATACAATACACAAAGACTTAATTCTAAATTTCTTCAGTCAATGTAGACTAGTCCTTAAGAGGAAGTGGGCACACCCTTGCTACCGATCGTTTTATCACACCTTTACTTGTTTTGATTGATATCACTCGCGTAACAAAGTCTGAACCCGGATGCACTTGTACAATTCTGCCTAGTTGCCAGTTCTGAGGAGGAAGATTGTTGTCTTGGATGACAACTAACTGGCCCACTTGCAGGTTTTTGTGGTTGGTGCGCCATTTTGATCGCTGCTGAAGCTCATGAATATACTCCTTGGACCACCTATTCCAGAAGTGCAGCTTGATGGCCTCAATGTGCTGATAGGTGTTCATCTGGTTGGCTGGCACCTTTCTGACGTCATAATCTGGTAGGTGGGCGACGGCCCTGCCAATGAGAAAGTGTGAGGGGGTTAGCGGACGGTACTCATCTGGGTCAGCAGATAAGGGTGAAATAGGTCTCGAATTGAGGACAGCCTCTATTTGTGTTAAAAGAGTGTAAAACATTTCAAAGGTGAAAGAATTAATACCAATAACCCTTTTCAAGTGGCCTTTCACGGACCGTACCCCCGCCTCCCACAGGCCTCCAAAATTTGGAGAATATGCCTGAATGAATTTCCAGTCAACTAGTTCGTTTGCAGACGCAGCAATCAGGTCATTTTGACTTTTTCGCAAGAAATTGCCTAGCTCCTTTAGCTCAGAATGAGCTCCCTGAAAATTAGTTCCGTTATCGGAAAACATACAACTCGGTCTTCCGCGGCGCGAAATGAACCGTTTAAATGCCATCATAAATGCCTCAGTCGATAATGCGGTAACTAATTCAAGGTGGATCGCTTTTGTCACAAAGCACACAAAAAGCGCTATGCAGCATTTGCTAGTTTTGCAGCCGCGTCTCTGCCTGTCTTTTATTAAATACGGACCCGCATAGTCGACACCCGTGTTCGTGAATGGTAGAGACGAAGTCACTCTCTGTTTCGGTAAATTTCCCATAATGGGTTGACTTACTAACAACGAACACAACTATGAACAATTTTCCTAGCGCAATTACGACCTCCTAGCGGCCAAAATTTTTCTCGCATGGCAGCCAATAGAAGTTGAGGACTTGCATGTAGCAATCGCTCGTGTTCATACAGAAAAATTAACTGAGTTAAATGATGCTTGGAATCAATTATCAACGCATGTTTCGAGTCAAAACTAAGTTCGGAATTTTGTAAACGACCGCCTACACGTATGGTATTGTCACTGTGTAAGAATGGGTTCAATTTATAGATTTTGCTCTTTGGGCTTATTTCCCCTTTGTTCGACAAAGCCTTGTATTCATCCGGAAACGATTCTTGCTGAGAAATTTTAATGAGTACTATCAAGGAATTCCATAATTCGCTTGCAGTTAGAGCTCCGGTCAACCTTTTTCTTTTGCAACACATGAACCTTAAAACGTATGCCATTGTTGCTCTGATTCTTTGCAATTTCGAAAGGCGCGTAAATGGGAACAAATTTTCCTTTATAATCACCATGTTAACTTGAACTGGCTTTCTGAACTCTGGTAACTCGTCACATTCTTCATATTCTTGTGACGATGGTCACTAGATTTGAATTTATTCTTCATGTTTAACGTAATAGCCTTGTGGTTAGCATGTCAGTTTTTTGGCTAAAGTTTGATTATTTAAATCAAAGTTCAAATCCCACAAGTAAAAATATTGTTTTTCATTTTTTATTGGTTTGTATTGTTTTGATTTACGCATACAATATAATTGTGTGGTTATATTGTATGTCGTTTGTTGTAAAATGTATTGTTGTATTTTGGTTATAGCTGCTAATGTTTATAAAATTGTTGTTTATCTGTCAGCTATTGTGTGGTCGAGTGGCTAGTGCGCTTGACCAGCACGCTAGAGATCGTCGGTTCGATCCTACATGAAACTATATTTTTTATATTTTTATTCAAACTTAGCGAGAATTTGCAGGATGACTAAAAACGTGTTTGAACCTTTTTTGATATTTTTAACGGTTTTTCGGGGTATAAATACGAGCTCGAACGTTAGTCAAGCAGAAAGTGTGTGCTTTCTCAAGAGAGAGTGTGTGCTCTCTCAAGGGAGCGTTAGCTCTCCAACGAGCCTAAGATGGTGTGTGCCGTCTTCTGCGAACCTGGTGAGGGCCAGGTGAGCGGGTTGTGGATGACCTTGGCTGCCTCTGACTCAGTGCTGTTGGTGTGTGCCGGCAGCTCGTGAGAGAGTGCAGCAGGTGGACCGTACCGGTGTAGCCGGTTGTTTTGTGCAGTGGTGTTGGCCGCTGTACGCCGTAATCGCGATTGTCAATGAGTGTTGGTGTGTGCCAACATTGTTAGATTGAAATCGCGATTGTTGATGGGTGTTGTCAAAGTGACAACACTGTAACCGTACCGTGTTCCCGTAACTTTGGTGTGTGCCATTGTTACTCGTTCATAGCGTGTTCCCGCAACCTTGGTGTGTGCCATTGTTGCCCGCTCATTGTTGATCGTGCGTAGTAGAGAAAATATCCTGCAAGTATCGCTGTTTCATTGTTACTTTGCTTTGTTATATTTATTACTTTCTCGTTTTAATATATTTTAATAAAATATTAAAAATGATTACAATTGATTTCATTGTCAAAAGCCGAACTCTGTCTCCACTAAGCTACCCGAGCACTTTTTGGCGTTCCAGCCATCCTTTTCAGCGACGCTATGAGAGCGTCCTTTACAGGATCCACCATCTCTCCTTATGCTGTGTTTCCGAATTATTGGCGCCCGAGCAAACCCTTTGACAGCATGGAGAACGAGCAGGGACGTCATTACAAAATGGCGACCGAATAGGGACAGCATCCTTTTCTTTTCGCCGTTACAGAAGAAATTGTTGGTTCTGACAGAAACTGAGGTCCATTCCACCACAGTCTGGCCATTAAAAGTGAACTTGATTTAACGCCGCGCGATAACAAGTCCGCGGGATTATCGCCGCTTCTGACGTGTTTCCATTGTTCAGGTTTCGATGCTTTCTGAATTTCACTGATTCTGTGGTTAACAAATAGTTTTAAAAGACTCGGAGACGTTTTTATCCAGCCAAGTACTACTGTGAAATCACACCAGTATGTGACCTCATCCACATGTATATTTAACGCGTTTAAAGCGATCTGCATTTACCTAACCAACGTTACTGCACCGCACAGTTCTAGCCGCGGTACGGTTAATACTTTCAACGGCGCTACTTTCGATTTCGCGCATAGCAATCTAACTAATATTTCACCATCCCAATCAATTGACCTGATATACATGCACGCCCCATAAGCCGCTTCACTACTGTCAGAGAAACCATGTACTTCGATTCGCGCAGGGTTTTCAAGAATGCGTCGCGGTATTGCCAACTTATTTAGAGAGGGAAGTTGATCACGAAATTGGGTAAACCGAGTGTGAATGTGCGCAGGCACAGTTTCATCCCAATCAAAATGAGTTTGCCACAATACTTGAATCATGATTTTAGCTAGAATTACAACCGGCGCTAACAAGCCCATTGGGTCGAAGATCTGAGCTATACACGATAACATAATTCTTTTCGTACATCTCGTGACGTGTGCATCGCTTATAGAGTACTCAAAGGTGTCTGTAGTAGGATTCCAGATTAATCCTAATGTCTTTGTTCTTTCATTTGAACCAATCGAAATAGTAGAAGGTGGAATCGACTGCTCTTCCGTAAGCTGTGCTTCGCTCGATTTCCATTTTTCTTAGAATAAATCCATTATTGGCAAAAATGGTACTAATCTCATCCTTTAATCTACTGGCCTTCTCAAGTGATTCCGCTCCACTGAGCAAATCATCCACGTAAAAGTCTGTTTGAATGATTTTCGCAGCCTCAGGGTAATTCAGAATGTTATCTAATACGGCTTGATGTAAGGCTCTTATGGCAAGGAAGGATGCTGCTGCTGTGCCATACGTCACGGTATTTAGTTCAAATGTCTCCAGTGGCTGATTCGAATGTTCCCGCCACAGAATACTTTGGTACTTTCTTTGGTCTTCTGCGATCTCCACCTGACGGTACATTTTCATAATGTCTGCCGTCATCGCGATTTTGTGTGTTCTAAAACGCAATACTATGTGCAGCAAGTCCTGCTGGATTGTTGGGCCGACCATTTGCATCTCATTCAATGAATATCCGCTTGTGGTCTTTGCTGACGCATCAAATACAACGCAGATCTTGGTCGTAGTACTATCCTCCTTTTTCACGGCGTGATGAGGAATGTAATACTTCCTTGTACATCATCTGGATTCGATACTTTAGTCATATGCTTCAGCTTCTCATACTCCGCCATGAAATCGCTGTACTGCTGTTTCAGTTCCAGATCTTTATCAAGTTTACGCTCAATTGCATAAAAACGCCTGGCAGCCATTTCTCTTGAGTCATCCAGCAGAGCTACATCATTTTTCAAGGGAACTCTAACCTTGAAACGACCCTTACAAGTTTTCATGACTGTCTGTCTGAAGTGGTTCTCACAATCCTGCTCTTCACTTGACAAAACAGGTTTTTGACTGTCGTGACATTCTTCAACTTCCCAAAAATGTTGAAGCTGGTTTATCAGCTCGGTATTCTGGCTAAAGTTGCAATTTACCCTTGTTTGAGATTCATTTGACAGTGTCAAAGGACCGGACACTATCCACCCTAATCGTGTTTTTTGTAACGTAGGCATATCTTTCCCCAATTTTCTTTGCCCGATTGACAACAAATCCCAGTATATTTCGGATCCTATTAAAATGTGAATTTTACCTGGCGAGGCAAAAGTAGGATCAGCCAACATTAACTTTTGTGACAGATTTATATTCCCGGTATCAAAAGAAATACTTGGCATTGTTCCCGTGATTTCCGGTATAACTAAACATGATAAAGTTGCCTGAAAATTGTTACAACGTGAATGTATTGCGAGAATAACCTCATGTTTAATTTCTGTAGCTACCTGATTTATTCCTGAAACCGCTAATTGGACAGGACGTTTAGAGAGCTTTAACTTGTCGCAAAGCTCTTTGGAAATAAAGTTTGACTGCGAGCCGTTGTCTAGCAGAGCGCGACATTCATGCACGAAGCCCATGTCATCTACAACCTGTACCATCGCAGTTCATAGCAAAACGCACGATCGAGTTGCTGCTGCATGATATGAATTCGTATTTTCTCTCTGCATTGCTGCTGTCTTGGTTGCATCCGCACTAGCTGAGTTTGTATTTTTCTGCTCTTGTTCATTCGCGTAGTGAAGAACTGTGTTGTGTTTAGCCTTACATTTTAAACATTTACCTGACTTGCAATGTCTCGCAAAATGCCCCGGCTTCAAACAATTTACACAGAGCCTGCTTTTTTTAACTAATTCAATTCTGCCAGCGCTATCTAATTTTAGTAGCTCTTCACAGTTAAAAGCAAGATGTTTACCCTTACATATCGTACAAATGTAATCAGCTGTGCTCACGTTCGTGACAGTATGACTACTTTTTTCCCTTGCAGTTTTATTATGGGAGTGTTTATTTTCAGATTGTCTTACTTCAAGCGTTTCAAGAAGATCAGCTCTATTTTTTAGAAAAGTTCTTAAACAATCTAAATCCGGTACTTTGTTTCCCGTCTTAAACTCTTCCCATTCCCGACTAGTCACTACATCTAATTTCGTACAAATTATGTAATTTATAAGCGTGTCCCAGTGCTCAACCGGTTCTTTTAAAGATTTTAACGATCTTAAGTTTTTATTAACTGTGTCAATCAATGTTCGTAATTTTTGTGACGATTCTTTGACGATAACTTCCATATTGAACAAGGCTTTAACATGATTGTTAATCATTAGGCGTTCATTATTGTAGCGTTCGCAAATTAAATCCCATGCCGTATCATAGTTAGCAGCAGTGAACTCTAAAGCTTTAATTATATTCGCTGCTTCTCCCTGAAGACTTGATTTTAAATATTGGTATTTCTCAATAGCTGTTAACTCGCTATGATTGTGTATAAGCGCTTGAAACATTTCCCTAAATTCTAGCCATTCCACGAACGAGCCCGAA
Source organism: Ophonus ardosiacus (assembly GCA_943142095.1). Taxonomy (NCBI): domain Eukaryota; kingdom Metazoa; phylum Arthropoda; class Insecta; order Coleoptera; family Carabidae; genus Ophonus; species Ophonus ardosiacus. Next base: position 27,749,210 of record OW964837.1, on the reverse strand, counting down.
AATGAGGGTAATTTTATGGTAGGAAGTTTTACTCTATGATTTATGTTTGACATAGGTACACCCGACCCCGACGTACGAGATTCAACGACCGACGCGCTGCCCACTACCGAATTTGTATCATCTATTTCGTTTCCCTTTATTAATACTGCAGCTCTCGACTTTAATGAAAAAAATATATCGTCAATCTTATTACGCTCATCGTATTGTGTTTCTACCTCCGCATCATCGACTAGGCATTCAATTTTGGATTGAATTTCATCAAAGGATTGCGCCGCTAACTCTACTTTTTGCAATCTATCGTTAATTTCGCCGATAGCTACGTCTGTCAACGGAACACTTTCTCCCGCCTGTGCACCGTCAACCTCCTCCGGCCTAAGTCCGTTTAAAAACGACTTGAAATTGGTTAAACGTGCCTTAGCACCTTTTTTACGATTTAACGTTTTTAAGTCTTCCTCCATGGCAATTATTTAAAAATACAACGATTATGCAAACCAATACACAAATAAATGCTTTCAAAAAAGGAAGAATAAATGATAAGGAATGTGTAGGATACTCACACTTTCTTGGAAATACGCCAGCTGCCCGTATTCCTTTGTTGACGCCACCTGCCGTTGCGTTCCAGTCGACCAGTTGCGTTCTGCGTATGAAGCAACCACTTGCTGAGTCTGTTGACTGCGTGTGGTCTGCTGCGTTCTTCGCTTCGTGTAGATTAGTTCAGGTAGCAACCGAATGCCCGTATGATTTCTTCGCTGATTATTTTACAAGTTGTCACTAACTTATAACTTATCCGGTTTCGAAGGACCAATGAATAAACACTTAAGTTTGTATATCAGAGGACGAGGTCTCGAAATAAAACAACCGTTGCCTTTAAACAAGTGTAATTTAATTCAACACACACAACGCTCTTTACTTCGTCGCTGCTAGACCCCGTCTGGCTGCAGCAGAACGGCAGCCGACGCCCTAGCTAACAGCGCTCCCTTCTACCGCGCAAGACCACGCCTGTCTTGCAGGGTACATTCGGCGCTATAAGTTACAACAGATAATACGTCTCATCATATTAATATAATTGACTTACAAATAAATATTCCTTAAAAGGTTTATATTAGTAAAGATATACATAAATGTTTATACTGCGGATTAATAAGAATGACTCAATTAATGATAAAGCGCAGTTTATAGAATCAAGGATATACATAACTTGTACGATCAGCTGTACGAAGAGGTTGGTGTGGATACGTTCAAAGCATTCATATAATCAAATACTAATTGTAATGTCGAGGCGAGTCGTTTGGCATTATTGTCGGATGTTGCTACGTCAAATGATATAAATAAATTGTTTGAATTTATCAATAAAAAGGATATTGAACAAGTGCCATTTTTAAATTCTACCGTACGTAATTATAAGGATGCTTGTCGTTTACGCATCGTTCTTAAAATCTCAAGGTTCCATAAGAACGTTATGACATCACCATCGTGTATTACGTCACAAGGCAGCCATCTTGTTCTATTACATTACTAAATCCTTATCTTTAAAATCTCGTGATGTCATCAATTCTTATCTTTAAAATTTCTTATCTATGACGTCAATCTTAGATCGTTATCTGCGTCAGAACCCGCTAATCCTATCTACTTATAAACATTTCATATATTTGATTAAAAGGTAAATAACATATTTTGATTTAACAGTTTTATGTGATTCTGACGAAAACAACAAACTATTTGAAATACCCTTTAGATAATTTTGTGAAATTAGTTACAGATTGTAAAGATAATTACTTTTCCTATATACCCAGCATCATTCATCTTAATTTACTGCCCCATATTTCCTATTCCTATATCCCCCCAACATTTCTGCGCTCAGCACAGTAATGACATTTCCGATAAAATGACTCAATTATTAAGTTTGGTTTTAGTAAATCACTTTGTCAAATTAACAAATAGACAATTGCACAATGATGATACAATAATAAGTAATGCTATATTTTTTTTTTTTAAATTGTAAATAAATAGTATCAGAAGTTGAAAGAAACACAGGAATTCTTTGAAGTACAAAGAACCTAAAAAATCAAATACTTCTCATTTGGGATCATGCGGGACTGAAATCAATTCTAATGATGGAACACTATACACATGCATGACCTTTAAGCCTTATAAATCCTGAAGTTCTAAAGCAAGCTGTGAACCTCAAAGATCAACTTACGCTGCGACTATGGCTTTCATTCGATATATTTGACAACTTCTTTTTTACAGGCGGTAAAATATATTTAGTAATAGTATTATTACTGATAGACTTGTAATTGTCGATTATATAATACTTCTCCTGCCAATATTTTCCTCCCGTAATCCCATCACCATGCTATTCAGAGAGTAGTGCAGGATAACGTCTATTACGACTACAAGTCGCATGAAGAATCTTTAAAACGAAACACGAAAACTTAGACTGATAATTCATTCCATTTTCAAGATTATACATTCTCGGTCTGCGATCAGTTTTGTTTAGTGTATTTGTTATTTAGAGAAAAAATATTTGTACCCATTGGAATATATGAAACGACATTGGAATGTAGACTCCGTTCACTGTAAGAAAATGCCAGGCACGTCATCACCTTGTGGCTGCGCGATAGACAAAATTAACACCTCCCCTTAGCGACGAATTCCTTTGCATAGCAACGGGCATAGACATAGACGCGCGGTCCACTTTTCTTATTATTCACTTGCCACTTCTTTGGTTTAGTTGTGTGTTCAGATTGTATATAAGGTTGGTTTATTTTCAAAATGACTTGGAAAAAAAAATTGGTGTGTCCGGAAAAAGTGTGAACAGTTAAGCTCGAGAAGTTGTGCATAAGTCTCAAGACCGATATGATTAATTAACTAAAAGATCACAACATTGATCACAATGAGACCTGGACAAAAGTATTTAATAAAATTCAGGAAAATAAGAAAAGATTTCCTAATAAATTTAAATTAGATGCACTTTTAGAAGAACATGGATATGTGGTTTTAAGACCTCCACCCTATTACTCAAAGTTAAACCCTACAGAAAACAACAAACAAATAGCTATAAATAACGGATATAGCGTAAATATTGTGGACCGATTATTAGAAAACAAAATGAAAACTTCGGTTTTAATAAACTTTTATGTCGTACAACCTAGACCTAACAATAAATATTTCACTCGGTTCAACTTTGTAGGCAAAATCAATAGAGATATTAAAAAGAAATTTAGAGATTCCAATATTAAGCTGGTCTATTACAATAACAATACTTTAAGTAAGCTAATCAACAACAAAATTTATACAAAAAATGTTCTAGACAAATCAGGTGTATATGAAATCCAGTGTGACATGTGCGAATATAAATATATTGTTCAAACGGGTAGAAGTTTCCTAATTATGTTCAATGAATATAAGAGATCTTTGAAAAATAAAAAATCAGATTCTAATCTAGCCACACATCTTTTTGAAAACAATCACAACTGTTCAATAAAAAACTTAAAAATTTTACATTTAGAAAAGAAAGGTTCGAAATTAAATATCTTGGAAACATTTGAAATAGACAAAGCCATTAAACGCAATGAGAAACTGATGAATGACCAAACAGATGTTCTCCACTCGGATATTTTGGAAATATTATCGAAAGGGAATTTTTGTTGATCTTTTAAGATGGTATTCCCAAGACTCCAACAAATTAGTTTATAATCTTATACCTGTGTCCTTGTATATATATATATATATATATATATATATATATATATATATATTCATGTAGTTCTCTTGGTCTTGTACATATCTCAGTCTTCTGAAGATGGCGTAAAAGCCGAAATCGCGGTAAGGTAATAAACTTTATTTTATGAAACTTAGCCAAGTGTTAATTATTTTACCTTATTAAAATGTTTCACCTAGTGCTAACGACGGATTCTATGAATCAAATTGTTTTATAGTTGTCAACTAGATAAATACGATTTTAATATACTACTTTTTAGGCCTAAAATGATACAAACCATTGTTATTTTATGTATTATGGGTCAAAAGTAGTCGATTACTAAATTCTATCAGGTCTATATAATGTTTGATACTTATAATTCATTTTTATTAAAGTATACTTAAATATATTGACTAATTCATAATATTTTGAGATAAAACTATCAGTTAAGATGAAAAATATTTAATTTGTTTTGTTTTATTATTTTATTTATGTATTAATTTATAAATTTTGTACTGTCTTTCATTCGAAATAATAATAATAATAATAATAATAATAATAATAATAATAATAATAATAATATCAAAATTCTTTTAGAACATATGATTTATATATTGAAAGGATTATTTATTTATTTAACATAAAGATCAACAGGTCTAATGACCCAATAACAGATCAAAAAAAAAACATATACAAAAATATATAACGAAGATATACATATAATAATAATAATATAGTAGATCATAAGAAAAGAATTACAAATTAATCAAATGAGTCAGCCAGAATTTTTGAACATTGGTTCCTAAAAGCAGAAATTGAAATACTGAAAATATCAACCTGATTATAAATTGAATTCAAAAGCGTGCACATAGAAAATAGCGGAGATTTCAAAAGCATATTTGTAGAAGCTCTAGATAGGTAAAAACATTTATTGTTTCTAGTTGGGTTTGAAGGAGCATGGAAGGAAAGGAGAGAAAGGGTTTCAGGATCATCAACCAAATTATGAATAATTTTATATAGATAAATTAAGTAAGCACATTGGCGTCGAAGGGAGAGTTTAACAAAGTTGAAAGACTGAAGTAAAGTATTATATGAATAATCGACGGAAGGATAATGGCGATGTTTTTTAAAGTACAAAAATTTTAAAAATTTACGTTGCACTGATTCAATTGTATTATCATATTTGTCGTAAAACGGGTTCCAAATAGTACTACAATATTCCAGTTTGGACCTGACAAAAGCATTATAAAGAGTGATAATTGAATCAAGGTTAGTGAAAGATCTAGTATTTCTTTTTATGAAACCTAGCATTTTTAAAGAAGAAGAGACAACATTAGTGATATGTGGAGAAAATGATAATTTTACATCGAATGTTACACCTAAATCTTTAATAGTAGTAACACGTTCTAGGGTAGTGATATCTATTGAATACGGATATATAAAAGGTGTTTTCCTTGAGTAAGAAATTGTTTTACATTTTGTCACATTAAGAAATAGTTTATTTGAAATACACCAATTATTTATGTTATTTAAATCATCTTGCAGCGACAAACAATCAGAGAGATTCAATACTGAGCCATATATTTTCAAATCATCGGCAAAAAGGAGTTTTTTTTATTTTTGATAACTGTGGTAATATCATTAATGAAGATAAGGAAAAGCAAAGGACCAAGGTTAGAGCCTTGGGGGACACCTGAAGTGGCAGAAATAGGAATAGAGTTATGTCCCATATAATTAACATACAACAATCTATTATCTAAGTAAGATGACATGAGGCGTTTTAAGGAAGAAGAAAATCCAAAAGCGTCCAGTTTATGAATAATAATACTATGATTTATACAATCGAACGCCTTGGAAAAATCGGTATATGCGACATCGACTTGTTTGTTTCCGTCCAGTTCAGATGAAAATACTATGCGAAAAGACCATTGTCACATTCAACAGGTCACTAACATATGAATCGTTTTATTGTTATCATTTAGTAAATACAATTTTAATATATACTCTATACAATTTTTGATACTTACAATTAATTTCTATGAATGGTATTTATATTATATTGAATAATAGAATAATATATCATTTTTCGGGATGTAACTATCATTTTTGTACTTTACGTTTAGATATTATATTAGAGAAGACGAAATTCGCTAACGCCTAACAGCAAGTTGCATTTAAGTATGTACAATTTGTTGACTAATTTTAACATTGAATAAATGAAAATAATGTACAAGTTTCGAATAGAAAAGATTAGTTTTAACATTCTAGTTGTATTGTGTACCTATGCAAAATGTAAAATTGTTTGGGTTAACTTTTTGTTTATTTTATCAACTGTACATCGCGTGGTACAGGTTAGGGGTGGGTGAACATACGGATTTAAACATTACGATAATTGGTATAAAGTTACTTACATAATACTCTTTAGATTCTTTATTGTTTTTAGTTCCTTCACCATTTTAAAACGGGTTGTTTTATGATGTCCGAGAAAACGAAACGATCGTCATAATAATTAATTAGATAAACCTAATGTAAAGTTGTTTCATATAAATTTTTAAAAATAAATTTAAAATATCTTTTTTTTTATAAGTAGCAATATAAATGTTTAAACAATATTATTTTATTCATACTTCGTATTTTCTTTTAAAAAAATTAAATTATGAATATTTATTCTGATTAGGTACGTGTCTTTATTATAAATACTAAAAATATTATGGTGATTGACGTTTTAAACAATTTATGAAAATCAGAAAAAAGGAAACACATGCTATGGCTATTGCTATTGCTACCAATTAATATAAAATTCGAAATTTCTATTTAAAATTGCGAAGAAACCAAAAACATAATAAAAAATAAAAATAACTTTGTAACTGGCAAAGCAGTTGAATTATAAATAATTACTTGCAAATATTCTTTGCATAATTCTGTATTTTCACTTACAACTAAGGGCTCCCGCAGTAATTTTCGTAGGATGGGACATGGGACGGGGCTGAAAGATAATTTAACGTCGGGAGGAGTGTTATCGACGTATTTTACTAGATTTACTAGATTATTGATAAATTTCGCGAATCGCAAAGGCGAACTCGTGTTGTTCCTGAAAGTCAAAATATTACACTAGTTCTTGCGGCCTTTAACCATGATAGATATATAAAATTATATTAAATATTTCATTATTAAATTTATTGTTTCTTTTCTTCTTTAAAATCATAGATGGGGTTGAGCCCCACTTTAAAAAATTGATTAATTCAGTTCTAAATAATTTAACTTTCGCAACTTAATTTCAAATGACAGATAAATGTTTAAAATATTAATGCAAATTTTGTTTTCCACGGCTTACGAGCTTTTCTCATTACCAATAATTCTAGCTGACCCTCGTATTCGTGATTTATAATTGTAGTGTAGAAATTACTCTTAATATAATTGCTTACAGACTATAACAGGTGCATATCATTTTAATATTAATTTAATTTTCGTTTTGTAATTACAGATCCACCATGTGGTCTGGCCTGTATAATAAAACATGTTACAAATGTAACAATATTATCTATCCCAGCTTTTTTTTCCGGGATGATTTGAGCTGGATATGTTTCAATTGCGCTCCAAAAATGGTCCCCTGTAGAGCTTCTAATATGGGTTGTACTTACATAGACTTTCCCGGCAAGACACTAAAGTATGAGAAGTATTTTTGTCAACATGTGGAGGTTTGCAAAGTATACACAAAGAAAAGTATGTTATGCTCGATTGAAAACTTGGGTGTGTTATCTTGCAAAGGAGGGGAAAGGTTTCCGGTGTACCCAAATGTTCCCAATACTAATATCGTGCTTACTGATGTTGGCCCCCTTGTAATAAGTTCTCAGGTGAATAAAAACTTTATTACCTTCAATATTCTGACACCCATAACATTGAAGTGGCTACATAAATTAATGTGCTCATTAGAACTTCCTGACCCTATACAGCATACAGAATTCGGCTACTACCTTTCTAATGAAATTTATTCTCAACCACGGGATTGGACTTACTCCATAAAATTAGAAGATTTCCCGGACTGGAGTAGGTATTTAGAAGTCAAGGTGCATTGTTCCACAATTTGGAATTTATATTTGATTGTTTTTTTTACGTAGTTAGAATATTAATTTTAGTAGGGCATCGAACCCGCCAAAAACTGAATTTGGTTCAGGTTCAGGATAATTTATTTTTTGAGTTTATGTGCGGTTCTAGTTCAAACATTAATAAAATTTGCGGATTGAGATTCGGTTCTGGGTTAGTGTTATTTTATTTATAGAGAACATTTGGGCGTCAGTCAAAGACTGGGTTGCCGCAAGAAATGTAACATTTAGTTGTTGAATAAAAAAAAACGGCGAAAATCAAAATACTTTATTTATCTCCCAACATTTCTGCGCAGCGCACGGTAGAGATTTCCGATAAAATGACCCAACTATTATATTTAGTTTTATTAAACCAGTTTGTCAAATTAAGTAATAGACAATTGCACAACAATATTCAATAAAAAATAATATAAATTCATTTTTTTACATTAATAATTACACCAAATCCAGACGTGAAGAAAGATGAAGATGAACAGGTTTTAAAAGTAGATAACAAAGATGAGACTTTGGCAGATAAAGGGAAAACGGATGAGGCGGTTATTTTGAAAACAAAACAAGAAGATTCCATCACTGAAGAAAAGAATCAACTCATATCGGTGAAAGACATTATTGAGGCGCTTTCGATTATCGTTGCTGCTTCACGGAATTTACAAGTCTCAGATGGCCTAGATTTTGTTACTTTACAGAACATGCAAATTGAAACACCACAGGTGGTTGAAAAGGTTGAACCGGAAATATTTTTTTAGGGGATAACCGAGGTGAATGGGCAATAATGTTGAGAAAGCAGAGAATTATAAAGACTCAACCTGCTGAAACAGTAGAAGAATATCCTAGATTTATGAAACATCTTCATATTTAACTATGGGCACAGCAAAAGACTTGTATCGATTATTTCGGATTAAAACTAAGATAAATCAAGGAACTATGATACTAGATCCGATGTGTCTTGGATTTATTTTAAAATATGTTGGAATTAGTAAAAGATGAAATGAGAAAAATCATGATTGATAGACACAGCGGGAAAATATCAGCGAAACCTTTCCTTTTACTGGCAGGTCTTCCTGGGAAGTTTATATAATTCAATTTCAAAGTATCTCTGAATCTAATGGTTTGACTAATGAAGAAAAGGCTCGAATGTTAACTTCAATGTTACAAGAAATTGCATCTAATGTCCTCGAAAACTTGTGACAAGAAGATCGTTGTGATTATTAAAAACTAACATCAGCACTAAAATTACGGTTTGGAGATGTTCACTTAACAGAGCTTCTTCATGGTCAGTTACACAATAGAACACAGTTATCAAAAGAGGATTTGACAACATTCGCTTACGGGTACAAAGTTTAGCAAGAAGAGCATTTTCAAGCCCAACAGATACTCAAGAATATGTGGCAGCTCGACAGTTTGTGGAGGGTATAGCTGAAATGGACGTACAACGCATTGTGAGACTGTCAAGCCCTCGAACTCTTCAGGATGCCTTAGTTAAAGCTCTTGAAATAGAAGCAGCGACAAAAGCAACGTGCTTGTCCAGGAAGGTAAGAAGTGCCACAATTGTCGATGACTGTATTCTTGGAGCAGGATTTCTTCGAAATCACAACTATATGATAGACTTGAATGATAATGTTTTATGCATCAGCAATAGAGAAGAAGTACCCCTCTACTGAAAAAATATTCAACTTGAAGATTTAATAATTTTAGTTTCTAATAATTTTATTGTACCTCCTTTACAAGAGTTTGTAGTTCCTATTTATTTCAAAGAAATTTCAAATAAAATAAATACACCATATATTTTTGAGCCTGATAAAACACTTAGTTGGTACAAATCTGTTGTTCTTGCAAGAAAAATAATTCAGACATCAAAATTTCTTTTAAGAATTATAAACGTCTCTGAATACCCCGTAAAAGCCAAGAAAGACACACCATTAGATATAGAACAGATATTCCGCTCCATGAATTTTTGGAAATAATCAAATTCTGCCTCAGCAATAGTTATTTCCAATTCGGAAACCGTTTTTACCAGCAACTATGGGGTGTAGTCATGGGATCATCATTATCACCTATTATTGCTAATTTAGTTATGGATGTATTACTCGAAACAATAAAACCTAATTGCCATTCCAACTACTGTTTCTAAAAAAATATGTAGATGATTTAATTCTGGCAGTGCCAAAAGACCAAGTGAACAATACTTTAAATATTTTCAATAGCTACAACGAACATTTGCAGTTCACCACTAAAGTGAAAATTGATGGCCACATTCCTTTCTTGGATATGACACTTATGCGTAAAGAACATGAATATATTAATACTGTATGGTATAAAAAACCATCAGCGAGTACCAGATATCTAAGCTTCCATTCAAAATACCCAAAATCAAAATTTTAAACAATGCAAAGAATTTTATAAGTGGGTCACTGAATTTCCCGTGTGGGGTAGATTGCGCCTAGTTGCGTGTTGGACTGGCGTCCATAAGAAGCGGCAGAAACGGAGAGCGATCCAATCAGCATTGGGGCGGGTCGTTGGCAGCAGCAGGGGCAGGGGCGCGAGGTAGATCTGCGGGAAGAGGGTCAACGCGCTCTAGCTCTCGACCTTCCACCCAGCCAGTGAAGCCGTGGAGTTTGGCTGAGCTGCGGGAGGGGCACCAAGACGCTCAAGCTCTTGGTCTCCCACCTAGCCAGGGAAGCCGCGATGCCCTCGCCACTGCCGCGGCCTTCGGGCCGGCGCTAGTGCGGGGGACGCCTGACGACTGCTGGCTCGAACGCTGGAAAGAGGTGCTTCTGGGCGCGGGGGGTCCGGCCGGCTCCAGTAGGTATTGGGGCGGATGGGCGTGGGAACTTTTTGCTTACCGTGGGAATTGTGTTTTTACCTGAAATACAAAAAAAATGTCTTTGATGTTGCCGACTTCCGGTCAGGTGTTAATTACAGGTGCGCAGTGGACCATGAATTTATATTTGTTTACATAAGTATTGGTTGCGTTCAGCACCTCTCATCGCTGACCTCCGAAGTTCGACGAACACGATAAATGGACGAATATAATTGGTCCAGCAATTGCATTCGGCAATCATCGGCACGCAGCGACCTAATAGCCGAGACAGACGACAACAATTAATGATCATTAACGGTTACATATAGTACGCGCACGTGAACTAGAGACTATTGACAGATGTCAAAATTACGTCTATTAACAAACCAGAAAATATTGAATGTGGTAAGCTCATGCTATTTGTTGTATTGTACTCATACAGTACAAAACAATAAGTAACACGAGATTACTACAGTCAATATTTTCTGGTTTTCTAATAGACGCAATTTTGACACCTGTCAATAGTCTCAAGTTCACATACGCATACTATATGTGACCATTAATGATCATTAATTTTTGTCGTCTGTCTCAGCTATAAGGCCTAATTAAAAACGAATATTTTTTTTGGAAAAATAGATAGTGTCCAATATCTCTGAAACTGTAAGGAATTTCGAAAAAATAAATCAAATTTTACCCCCGTTCTCCCCCTGTCGTTTTTTGACTTAAACTATAACATATCAAAATTTCAAGGTCCTAAGGCCTAATTGAAAAGGAATAATTTTTTGGAAAAAATAGATAGTGTCCAATATCTCTGAAACTGTAAGGAATTTCGAAAAAATAAATCAAATTTTACCCCGTTTCCCCCCTGTCGTTTTTTAACTTAAAATATAACATATCAAAATTTCAAACCCGTAGGGCCTAATTGAAAACGAATATTTTTTTTGGAAAAAATAGATAGTGTCCAATATCTTTGAAACTGTAAGGAATTTCGAAAAAATAAATCAAATTTTACCCCCCGTTCTCCCGATGTCGTGTTTTGACTTAAAATATAACATATCAAAATTTCAAAACCCCTAGGGCCTTTTTATTGAAAACGAATAAATTTTATGCAATTAATAGATGTTATATAAAATTTACCGATTTTAAATATCATTTTAAGGGTTTTATACGGGAATTTAAAATATTTTAACGACTTTACTTTATAGATATTTTCCGAACTGAATAAAAACAGTTGTGTTAAAAATTAAAAAACAATGCTTTTTGCATACATGTAAGACTTACTTTTTTAGTTGCGCTTCACTTGTTTTTAGAAGCACAAAGCATAAATATTTGGGATTTTAAAATGTTGTCTAATACTCGCTTGACGTAGTTAATATGTTTTAAAAAGGTCCGCGGGGATCCCTTTTTTTTAAAAAATAACGATGTTTTTATTCAAAACGCTCGAGTATAATAAACGATTTTTATTTATTTATTCATCTGAGTGTTTTATATTTCCCTACGATTTTTATTTACTTATTCATCTGAGTGTTTTATAGTACCCTTTGACTACCTTACTCACAGCTCGCAGTTCATTAGTTGACTAACAGTTCTTTTGTGGGAGGTTGTTACCATTATGTTTTCTCTATGTAAGTAATACTTAATTTGTGCTTATGCTCGTATTTACGTTGGTTTCATTATAATGTTAGTTTCCACAAAAGTTTCGCCCCGGTAAAAGAATTTATAAAACTAGATATTCTAATTTTAATAATTTAAGGCTGCTAAGAGAATTAAATTGATGTTTTGAATATTATATAGAAATAAAAACATTACGTATTTTTACTAAAATAAGTGAACTTCTCTTTTTAAAAAATACATGCAAAAATTTCATCGAAAATCATATATTTTCCAACTTTTCAAAGAGAATAACTATAAACAGCTGGTAACTGTACATTTTATAATCTTGTATAAACTGTCACTTGGACAGTCGTTAGTTATTTTTTTTTAAAATATGATGTTTAGTATATGAATTATTACGAAAAACATTTTCTTTTGTGAGACACTATTCCTGTTTTTGTCAATATATTTTTCACTCTATTTTGGTATTAAATATCTCAGCTCACATATGGTAAACCTTTTTACTAACGTCGCAAAAAATTATAGATTGAATTTACACTATATATATAAAATTATTTATTTTATTTTAGATGAAATGATAACCATGGCAAATAATGGTGCAATTCTAAGCAATTTTACAAAAAAATCGTAAAATCGTAAAATTGTAGTCTACGAGACAATCGTAACAAGTCAAGTTACAGATTTACGATAAATGCAATTCTATGCTGGGAACTCGTAAGGATGAGAGTTACGGATTAGCTTTACGAGTGACGTCATGTGAACGTCATTACTTTACGATCGGTGTCTAACTTCATTGCTTACGTCCAGAACAGTGTTGAGCAGTCTGTCACAATACAATTCACGAACCGTTCGCATATCATATATGCACGAAGCAACTTAAGGGTTAAATACAATGATGAGGTAAGTTTTTAATTCAAATTTAAAAAGAAATTGTTACATTAACATATTTTTAAAACAATATTATTACCTATTTTGTGTTTACTTTGTAGTTAACCTAAAAAATTATTTGTAGCACGACTTGCAACATGGATATTAGTGCAAAAAAAAAAGAATAAAAAGAGAAAAAGGACTATGAATACTACAAAAGAACAATATGAATTATATTTATCAACGATGGAATCTGATTACGCTCTCCGAAGTGGAACTATAAACCCAACATTAGGCGACAATTATTTGTCTGAAAAATGGGAGGAATTATCAAATAAGCTAAATGCCATTGGAAATGGACCAAAATTAACATCTGATGAATGGAAGAAGGTAGGTAAAAATGAATTTCTGAGTTTTTGTGTAAATGATATTGTAAGTAGTGTTGTGAGTGTCAAATTTGTATGTTTATATTATATTTACAGCGATTTACTGACTGGAAGTATTCTACAAAGAATAAATACAGAAAAAAGTCCGAACATATGAAAGGAACTGGTTCTGGTCCACAAATAGACATCACTCTTAATGAATTAGAGGAACGTGCTTTATCTGTATGGGGTAAAATTACTGTCACCGGCAATGAAAAAAATACAAAATATGAAGGGATAGAATCCAATATTATACCATTGGAGAATGATTTAACAAAAAATAGTTGCAACGAGAGCAACAAAAGTATCATTTGCAATAATATTTCTGATAATATTACAGATTTATTAGAATTTGAAAATGAGAATAATTGGGAAATATACATAGACACAAATAAGATATTTGATTCCGGAAGTAATAATACTAATAGTGAACCAAATACTAACATAATAAATCCCGCACCTGGGACTAGAGAAATCAACTCTAAACAAGAAATTAATAAAACTACCCCGAGGTCAAGTAAGGAAACTACAAGATTAAATAAAACCAGAAAATATTTACCGCCAAGGGCAAAACCATTATCTATTTTAACAGAAAAATTACTAGAAACTAATAAAGATTCTACTAATAACTTAGCAGAATTTAATTGTATTTTGAATAAATTTGCAGATAATTATATAATGGTTAAACAACAAAAATTGGAGTTGAAAAAAAATAAATAACGATTAGAGATAGCAAAAATAAAATTTCATAATCCCGAATTTAAGTTCGATATTTAAATTGTGTATTATGCTTAATTACAAAAGTATATATCATTTCATTTCATTTTTTGTTTTTTGTATGCAAAATGTGTCCTTATTTTCTTAGTATAACTAGATTTTTAATACCAGAGCTGTGTAATTGTACCTGCAGTATATTAATAAGCAAATAAAAAAATATTTGTGTAATAATAGCAATATTTTATTTCCTTCATTTATTATAAATTATTTCTAATGTATTCCGCTCGTGCTGCTCTCCCTAAATTATATAAATCATTGCCAACATCTGGATCTGTAAACAAACAATATACGGTAATTCTTTAATGGGATTGGCACATTTATTTAATTTAATTTAATACCTCCGGCAATATTCGGCACCAATTCGTCTGGATCTTCATATTCTACTTCGTCTCTTGCTAATATTATATTTGCATCTAGTGCAATATTATGAAGTACACAACCCGTATATATAATGTTTGAAGCTCGAGTTGGGTGATACAACAATGTCCTATGTTTCGAAAGACATCTGAACCTTCCTTTCAAAATGCCATTAGTTCTCTCAATCACATTTCGGACAGAACTCAGTTCCGTATTGAATCTTGCTTCAGGAGTATTTTCACCAGGGTTACCGAATGGAGTAAACAACCAGGGTTCTAAAGGATAACCGCTGTCTCCTGAAAAATAAAAATTATTATTGTTAGCTTAAACAAAATTTATGCATTCAAATTTGTGTAATTGATACAAACCAATTAAATGTGTTTGATTATCACCGTTTTCATAATTTCTCTTTAAAAAACGTTTAACACTACTCATCTGCCAAACTGCTGCATCATGAACCGAACCTGGGAATCGTGCAGAACATGCAATAATTCTATTATTCGAGTCACAAATCTTAAAAAAAGAAAAAAAAATACTCTTGAATTTGAATACATTGATACACTACAATTAATACATACCAACATTACATTTATAGAATGCTTCCCTTTTCTATTAATATATACAAATGGGGGGTGATCATCATCAGTAACAGGTGGAGCTATAATATCAACGTGTGTCCCATCAATTACACCTACAACACCTCGACATCCCCACTTTTCATAAAATCTAAAATTTTACGTTAGTATTATAAGAATAATTTATAAGACTATTCTTGTTATATTTACTCCATTTTAACTATATTTTGCTCTTCATTTGTAGACGGAAATTTAACATATTGTGGTAGTAAATATGTCGCTGTTAAATTACATATTTCGTGTATAATACGACTCACAGAACTTTGGCTGAGTGATATGGAAAAATTCACTCCAATTGGATTTTGGAATGAACCTGTTGCCAGAAAGTTTAACACCGTTAATACCTAATGAAGTATTATTTTTATAATACACTTATAAATATAAATTGCTACGTTTTAATACTTTAACATGTAAAGGAATTCGCGAATTTGATGGATTATAAAATGGTTCTATATTTCTTATAAAATTCATTGCCCATTGTTGATCCAATCTATACATTTGTTTAAAATGTGCAACGGGAATATCAAATGGGTTTGCCAAATCTCTTATATGTCTGCGCAATGTACGCAAGTAGTTTCTAAAATAAGGTTATTTTTTCATTATATGTATAAACACAATTTTTTATATTACCTGTTATATTCTTCTTCAATTAGTAGCGCAATATGCAGAAAGTTAACATTTTGATTCATTTTGTTAACCAAAAGTTCTATAATTATAAATATAATCCACTAATCGTAAGTGCTACTGTTAGTCACAATTTGCTCGTAAAGTTTTCGAGAAATCGTAAGATATTTACGAGAGATCGGAAGCAATCAGTTTGCATAGAATAGCTCTTGACTCGTAAATCGCTACGAGTCTTACGAGAACAACTTACGAGTCTTTATGAATCTGCTTAGAATCGCACCATAAAATTGGAATATTTCTATATTCAGCATTAAATGTAAGTAATTAGCATTAGCGTGTAATACATATGTATAAGTGTTTTTTAACATATAAAGTCATTTCGTAAGATACTATTTAATAAATATGTTGTTATATATACGAGCCTTAACTAAAAGCAGTTGACCCATCCGCTTTTTTAGATTATTCTATTTTTAAAAATAATAGGTATATTACAAATAACAGCTATCATAAATTACTGTCAGTTTTATTAATATTACAGACATTTGACATTTTAATGACACATAATAATATTCTCTAAAAAATGTTTTATAGTTTTAAAATGAATTAATATTTAGTTTATTTAGTTAGTATTATTATTATACAGGGTGTCTCAGGACGAGCTTACGCTATCTATATTTTAAATACTATTTAATATAATTTAACGAAATTTGGTATCTAGGGGTTATCCAACATGCCCGTTTTAACTAAAATATTTTTAAAGCAGTAGCACTTCCGGTTTGACCGGAAATTGACCTCAACTTTCTTATTTTAAATGGAATACGCTATATTTTATTTTACCATTGAATGCAGCGGAAAATTTTACATATGAGGCAATAAAAACATTTTACTCATGATCAACTACTTCCGGCGTTATTCAACTTTTTTTGATTTTTTGTCTGAAATCCGGCACATTTTCAAAACTCTGTATATCGGGAACGAGATCGAATTTTTATAATCTGAAAAAAGCCTTTTATAAAGGAGACTTTAAGCTACATTATCCATAGAGGAATCCTTGATTATTTATAAAAATGTGACGGGTACGTTACACCAAAATTACAGTTGACAAACTTCAAAAAAGACAATTTTTACCTCCCGCTACCCTAGGTAAGGGAGGTATAGGGATCGTGCTAAAAATAGCATATAGAGATTTTATATAATAAGCACGTTTTGATGTCCCCAGAATCCGATTTTAACATTTTTACAATGATGTCTGTAGGTATGTATGTGTGTGTGTCTGTGTGTGTGTCTGTGTGTGTGTGTGTGTGTGTGGATCTTGTGGACACGATTACTCAAATACTATCAATCAGAAAAATTTGAAATTTTGTATACCCATTCTATACTAATATGGGAAGTGCTCATTAGTTTTTAGTGTATATCGGATAACCGGAAGTATCATTTATACAAGCTTTAAACAGTTTTTCTTGTAAAAAATTCATTGAATATAATTTTTTAGCAACTTTTACTAATTAAAATGGAATATAATGGTTTAATCTTCAATTCTACGATAATAACATGTAGTAAATAACTCTAAATAACTTTAAATATGAATATATAATATAACTTATTTCCATGTATCACCTATCCTATGCGTCAAACAAAATCAAAATTTTAATGACAGGTTTGACATATTTAAACAAATGTCACTGACAGGCAGCAATTATATTAAAATTAATAATGGAACCGTGTTAATGAGAATATAATAGTAAAATATTTTATTAAGGTTTGTAAAACTAATATAATTTCCATCATACATAAATGTTAGATGTACGGGATGATCTGGTTTAAATTTGCTAATTGGTATTTTTGCAGCATTATAAAATAAAATAAATTTACAACTACACATTTACGAAATGGATTATGTACGGCGAAGAATTTACAAAGATTGCGTTTTAGAGCACCTAGAAGATGATGCTGATTTTTATAAGAATGTACGTGTGTGACGATTTTTCCTTAAAGTCTATTAAAATATGATCCAAAACTTCTGAAATTTGGTATTTAAAACTCATATATAATTTGAAACAACATATTAGATTTTAACCAAATATGATAAATCGGATGTAGTACTTAATTTGGAGCTCTAACAAATTTTTGAGGAAAAACAATAAAACAATCCAAAATTTCGTATTACAGACTTTTCTATTTATTGGACAACAAATTAGATTTTATTTACAAACGATTAACCGGAAATGATACTTTACTTAAAGCTCACTGCTATTTTAAACATGGAATTGGCGGGAGGTCATGTGTTGGCCACATCAGATTTTTTTAAATGGAACCCCCCCCCTTTTTTATTACATAAATGTGTACAACGACAAAAAATAAGGGTACTTTATGTAACATGTCCTATGTTGAAAGTTGATAGAATTTCAGTAAATTAGAAAAACGTGTAATCTGGGTATAATTATTTTATTAATAGACGATAGACGACGTTTTTAATGTAACCCCAAACAAAAAAATCAAGTGGAGTTAAATCGGGTGAACGAGGAGGCCACCTATGTGGTCCATTATTTGCCAGCAACCTATCTTCAAAAATTGTTTCCAAAAAAGTATTTATTTTATGGCTAGTGTGGGGTGGAGCGCCATCATGCTGGTACCATATTAAATTCCTTTGATCCAACGGGAAATTAAGATATCAAGTAGATGAATTTGTAAAAACAAACATTGTTTTTCCATGGCTTACTTATCCGTATTAATAAAATAATTATACCCAGATTACATGTTTTTCTAATTTACTGAAATTCTATCAACTTTCAACATAGGACATGTTACATAAAGTACCCTTATTTTTGCCGTAGCACACATTTATATAATAAAAAAGGGGGGGTTCCATTTAAAAAAATTGTCTTTTTTGAATTTTGTCAACTGTAATTTTGGTGTAACGTACCCGTCACATTTTTATAAATAATCGAGGATTCCTCTATGGATAATGTAGCTTAAAGTCTCCTTTATAAAAGGCTTTTTTCAGATTATAAAAATTCGATCTCGTTCCCGATATACAGAGTTTTGAAAATGTGTCGGATTTCAGACAAAAAATCAAAAAAAGTTGAATAACGCCGGAAGTAGTTGATCATGAGTAAAATGTTTTTATTGATTCATATGTAAAATTTTCCGC
Source organism: Ophonus ardosiacus (assembly GCA_943142095.1). Lineage (NCBI taxonomy): Eukaryota > Metazoa > Arthropoda > Insecta > Coleoptera > Carabidae > Ophonus > Ophonus ardosiacus. The sequence continues at coordinate 27,730,154 of OW964837.1, read as the reverse complement.
TGCATTCAATGGTAAAATAAAATATAGCGTATTCCATTTAAAATAAGAAAGTTGAGGTCAATTTCCGGTCAAACCGGAAGTGCTACTGCTTTGAAAATATTTTAGTTAAAACGGGCATGTTGGATAACCCCTAGATACCAAATTTCGTTAAATTATATTAAATAGTATTTAAAATATAGATAGCGTAAGCTCGTCCTGAGACACCCTGTATATGGGTTTAACATTGGGTTTTAGTTTTACGTAATTTTCTGCTCGCCTATTCTCCAATTTATTGAATGCAATTTTTCTGGGGCAATTCAATTGTTTACTACAATTAAAAATATGTTGCGGCTAGCACAAGACCTCTTGCCATTTCCGTATTTGGCTATATAAGTATTGTACATATTTACCATTTCTGGCACACACAAAACACATATCTTCTTTACATTTTTTATATTTTTTCAATTCATTCTGTGAACAAGTTTCCTCTTATTTGTCTAATGTTCGAGATTTGTCAAATTCATTGATGAGATTGGCTGTATTTCTGAAGGGTATATGTAATATATGTATCTAGAATTATATAAAATTATATCATAACGTCATATTACCCATTACTGGGTATGCCAGTATCTACAACACATGTAGACATCGGTAATGATGATATATTTCTACCGTGCGGGCGCTTACCAGGTGTCACTGATGTGGAGAGTGCACCACAGAGATCACTTTTGTGCGATTAAAAAGGCTGCACTGGCTGGGGTCAAACCCGGATCACCAGATTAGCAGTTAAATAAAATAAGAAATATGTCGGGGATCACCTGTATAAGCCTGTTAGGGTTTACCCTGTGCATGGACCTATGTAACATAAGCAAACATTCGGATGCGAAGCGCAGGTGCCTGAGGAATTGCTGAGTGGGCGTGTGTGTGTGTGTGTGTGTGTGTGTGTGTGTGTGTGTGTGTGTGTGTGTGTGTGTGTGTGTGTGTGTGTGTGTGTGTGTGTGTGTGTGTGTGTGTGTGTGTGTGTGTGTGTGTGTGTGTGTGTGTGTGTGTGTGTGTGTGTGTGTGTGTGTGTGTGTGTGTGTGTGTGTGTGTGTGTGTGTGTGTGTGTGTGTGTGTGTGTGATGGTACAACCAAATCCAGCCGGTGACTTATGAGTGGAATGCGATAAGAACTAAATAATCTTGGGATTTCCGTATGTCCGATGTGTTTTCTGTCTAGTGTAATTGTTGTATTCTTCATTGTTTTATTATTATTTGAACTATTTATTGGGGACTATTATTTGTATGTACTCGTATTATTAGACCTTAAAAACGTGCTTATCCACTAAAATCTAGATATACAATGTCTGTTACCAAAGCCTTAAAAGATTTTAAGAGAGATTGTACAGATTTTATATAAGATTTTACCGATTTTTAACACGATTTTACGGATCTTATAGATTTTATAAGAGAATTTAAATATTTTAAAAAAGACTTTACATAAGATTTATAGAGATTTTTAAGCCATTGTAAAAAGATTTTAATGGTGGTTTATCATCGTGTCTAACCCTTTTTTAATTGTAGTAAACAACTGTACTGGCCCCGAACAATTTTGCTCTCCAGAAATTGGTAAATAGGTGAGCAGGAAATTGTGTAAAACTAAAATACCATATTAAATTTTAGATGCAGGACATCGAAAATATTTTCTTCGAAGACCCACCACCAGACGCAACAAGAATTTATGTTGGAGAGGTGCCGGGGGTCCCGCGCTGTGGCGCTACCATAAAATAATTTTTGTAGAAAATTTTTTGTAAAAAATTAAAAACGTAATATAATATATAAAATAATATACCGTGAGTATTTTTTAACGCGAAACATTGAATTTGTCATATCCATGGCTGCGACTTGACATTTAATTGACAGTAATGTATTTGCCTGTCCCATTTTTAAAAATGAAAACATAGGGTTCGAATTTGACAATTCACAAGACGTCAATACAGGTTAATTTTGTTTTAAATATTTATTCCTGCTTTTCTAAAATAAATTTAGTTATAGAAAAAAATATTGTGTGCACCTTGTTTCCAAGTGATTCTTCGAGTCGGCTAAATTTCTTACAATATTTACATATAATACTTTTTTAAATTCAACCCCTATATTTCATTTTAAATGGAACCGGCAAATATAATACTGTCAATCAAATGTCGAGTCGTAACCATGGATATGACAAACCCAATGTTACACGTTAAAAAATACTCATGGTATAATAAAATAATAATAATATTTTTTAATAAACATTTTACCCATACCTAACCCTTGACCTTCCTTTTTCTGTAAAATAGTAATTATAAATAGCATAAATCCCTAGGGGAATAGATTAAATCCAGAGCATTAACAGGAATACAAAGAACGATATTTATTTTCTTAGATTTTAGCTATTATTTAATATTTAATAATAAATACATGCCCCTGAAAATTATAAGTTAAAATTTTTAAAAATTAAAAATGAAATTAGATCTTATTACTTTCATATTTGTATAAAATTGCAGAAATTAGACGGAATATTTTAATTATTACGGTGTAGTTTTTAATGTTAAGTTGTCAAAAATAATTTCATTATTTATTGTTTCACATAATGAATATCTATTAAGATCATACGATTGATATTATTTGTTTTCTTGAGGCTAATCAGGGAAAAATTCAAGAGGCTCTAGTAAGGTTACTGTTCTTTAGCTCTTAATTTATAATGACAAATAAGCTTCGTTAATATTTGGAGTCTAGGCAGCTCTGTTTATGTATCGAATAGTGCATTAGTAAGCGAAGAAGGAGAGCACAACTGATGAATTTTGAGAGGGACCTTACACTCTCGTTCGGCATTCGGTAAACAGTAGATGTGAAATAAGTTGTTCAATTAATTTATTATTTACTTTTTCATTAAAAATTATATATTATCACTAATTGGAATTAGTAGTTGAATTTTTCCCTACAGGAGATAAGTTATTTTTCCGAGTAATATTAAACTATTAAGTGCAAGTGTCGTTTGCCTGAAGGATGCAAGAACGAGTTGACAGCGTCTCGGAAGGTATTTATTTATTTATAATCCTTAGACTGTCCCTTATGCAAAAGTAATAATAACTTTTTTAATTTAAAAAAGTATTACACTAAAAACTAAAAATAATGTTCGCAGAATAGTAAAATTTAATCTCACACTGAAAATGGTACAACTAGTCTAATAACAATTGATAATTGCAAAATTAATATTTTTTTGAACCTCTTTTTATTTTTATTACCATTTTAATCGATTTTGTATAAATATAAGCTATTGTAAACAAATACTTTTTATTCACAATTGGTTAGTAATATGACGATTTTCGGCTGTTTTTTAAAAAAGTTGGGGAAATTACGTATTATTAACCTCATTTTCCAAAAAAAGGTCGGAAAGAATAGGTGAACTCAGACTATAACTACCTGTCACACCCCATCTTTGGGGGCTATTTACATTTTATATGTTAACGAGTGAAATTGTAAATAATATAAATAATTATAGATATATGAGAAATCAAAATTTAAGGTTAGATATCATACTGAACTGACAGTTCATGTGACAAATGAACAAGCTCAGACCATTCGTTTTTATTTTATATTGGGGTTATTATTGTTATTGAAATATCAATTACTCAATATTAATTTCCGATTGTGAATAAAATAGTATACAAACCTCGATGAAAAGTTTCATTATATCTCGGGGCTATAGCAAACCTCGACGCTTCGCTCCTTGGTTAGCTATCTTTTGCCCTCGACAACAATAACACACATTCTACCTACCTAGGTTAGTAGGCTAGTGAACTTGCTTGGAGGATAATGACATCTGTCAATCTCGTGTTTACTTTGTCATATTTTGTGTAATTTCGCTTTTATTTTTTAAATTTTATATAAACATACGTTTATAATAATAATATAATAACAACTACAATGTTATTGAATATTCAATGAAACTGAAATGATATAAAATATCACAATGAAATCATTACATAACCTTGTAAGTAATACCTACCATAAAAGTTACAATATCAATACTAGATAGATGAAATGATGCTTATATACAAAATATTGTATATTCTTATCGCAAAGCACTTAAATTTGTATAATAACACAAATATAAGAGAAATTACGCAAAAATATTACAAAAGTGAACAAGAGATTGACAGATGTCATTACTCTCCAAACAAGTTCACTAGCAGCGCTGAAGTCTAAACTTGCATCGCGAATTGTTTCATTTATAATATAAAATTATATTAAGAACATAAAAAGTTTTATAATTAATGTATAGGAATTTCACGATATTACGCAAAATTATATTTAAAAGTACACAATAGCGTACTATCAATTTAAATTTTATCAAATGTTAGTAAACTTTTATAACATGGTTGTTAACAAACCGTTGTTAGAAAAGCCACTACTGCTTTTTAACAATTTTTTGTTTTTAAAATACAAAAACGTCGTAGGTAATTACAATTTAAAATATTTTGTGATATTAATAAATTATAGCTGCAATATTTCTCACATTTATTTTTTCATGTGTATAATGAAAACTTGTGAAATTAATCTTTGTATGATCTGCTCTCGTTGAGAGACAGTAATTTATTTCGCACCTCGGTAACCCGGACTTGCAAACACGAATAAATTGCGTATAGTACAGATGGTTAATGACTTACAAGTGTTGTTCAGATATGCTTTTGCTTTGTAATGTCTTTTTTTAGACCATTGGAGGCCGAAATTCTTTGCGAGTTGAATTTCAGTATCAAATATTCGTTTTTGTTTGATTCAGCCACGTACTTACGCAAAGTATATGCATTATATTTTTATTTTTCAATACTAAAGCCCCTTTCGTTAATAGAGGGCTATATATGAGCATACAATTGTGAGTAGTCTGATTAACTGTTTGTAATTACGGGGTTAAATTTAGTATGTTTGTCCCTCTACCAACTGATAAGAATTACTGAATGGTACATATAGACGCTTGCTAATTAACTAACTGTAAAAAAGTTAAGAGACGTCCAAAGCATAACACTGGGTTAGACTAGGGTGCAATATAGCATACGTAGGTACTGAATTAGACTAGCAAATGATTTTCCCTCCGCCAACAAAATGAAAGTCGTTCAATAGGTGCATATAATCGTTTGCTAGCCTAGTAGAGATCAAATAGGGTATAACATTACATTACGACTACAATGCATTGGCATTAAAATAAATACACTAATTATTAAAATATTTTTTATTAATATGCTCCTACATATTTTACAAAATAAAAATATTTTTAAAAACTTACATATATTGATAATTAAAAATTGAAGTATAAATACATAATTACATAAACTATTAATATTTTGTATAAAATGCACATGATATGGTATATTACACATTTTTAAAAAAGATTATATTTTTCTGATCTTATGCTAAAATATTTACAATATTCTTTATTATTTAATGTTTTTTAATTTTTTATATCCAAAGGGAACAGAATCATATTCTTCAAATTTTCTTTTGTCTAATGTAGGTTTAAATGTTTTTTCTTCAATACGTGTAATAACTTCATGTTTTTCTGTTCTTCGTATGGCTTTGATTGTAATCTTATGGGGCTCTGCATCTTCATTCAAAATCATTTCTTTCATTATATTTAGGTTAACAGTTTTACTAATTTCATGCGTTATACAAATCCCCTTAACCTTACAGATTTCATAATATTTGTTTGTTGTTGGCGAATAAACAATATATGCGTAATTTTTCGGTCCACCAGAAGCAAATTCGGTTATATAACTTCCGGGGCCGTAACTAGTTAGTTATATCGCCAACAAAATTTCCTAATATAGGGTTAACGTCTCCGGGTTTTGAAATAAAAATTACAGAATCTGTATCGTAGTACAGCACTCTCTGTCCCAATTTATTGAGATAATTGTATAATTTTAAACGAGCCTGAGTTGTAGTACAAGCTGCCAAGCAAACATTTACGGTAGATAATACGTCATAAGTTTCTTCAGTATATTCATAATTAACTACGAGTGTATTATCGTTAATGGGCTGTATAGTGTTTACTACAATTAAAGGGTTAGACATCATATTAAAAAATTCATCTGGTCTATTAATTATTTTAGTTTTTGGCTGGTTTTCACGTTGCCCCAATTTTCCCCAAAACGAGTTAAGCATTAATTTTGCTAAGGCCCTCAAACCAGGATTTTATAACATTTCTTCAAACTCCAGTCGTACACCTTCCTTTTCAAAAAATTCTTTAATATACGCATCCTTTTGCTTCTTTGTGACGCACTCTTTAGGCCACCCCGTTGCCTGTTATTTAATTTTTATAAACCTGGAGGTCTATTCTAAATGTAGCGACAGTAAGGTGTCGCTATTGCGTCATTGTTAGTGACGTCATATGATGACGTTGAACCTACGTCACCATTTAGTAACTGTTATTTTACTAGATGGCAGTGTTGTATTTTTAAGCGCTCAGTTTAAATTTCACAGTATTCATTTCAGTTTTCTATTGTTTGAATTTTTATTTTATTTTTAATTAGTTTGTTATATTATTATTAAAATTAGATTATTTGGTTTTTAGTTTGATTTTTTAAATTTATATTCTAGTTTCTTTTCTTTTTACCTCTCGCTAAAAGAGGTATTGGAATCATGCTAAAAATCACATATCCAGATTTTAATGAATAAGCACGTTTCAAGGTCACTAGAATCCGATTTTAACATTTTTACAATGATGTCTGTGTGTGTGTGTGTGTGTGTGTGTGTGTGTGTGTGTGTGGATGTGTGTATGTGTGTGTGTGTGTGTGTGTATGGCTGGATGTTGGACGACTCAAAAACTATAAGATATAAGACCGGTTTAACTATCCTATTCCTCAATCTGACATTCCTGGAAAGAGCTGAAAAGGTTTTGGTAACAATTGAACAACCGGAAGTAGTAGTTTTTAAAAGAAATTCTTCCAAATATTATTTTTTTAAAAATTTTGATATTACTAATTTTGAAGAACAAAATTCTACAACTGATACATTTAAATTTTTGATTATATCTTCTATAAATTTAGAGATATAGACGCTATAATATATAACAAGTCGATTAGGTGAAACTACACTAAGGAAACCAGTTGACAAATTCAAATGTTTATAACATAATTTGTAAATGGCAGATTTCAGTGTCAAAAATCAACAGTTTTAGTGACATTTTGTTAGCTTTTTCTGGAAAGTACATTAAATCTTTCTTATTCTTTTACTAATTAAATATTTGAAATTATAGGTAATATGCATACATATATATCCATCAGAAATACTGACAATCTGGTTAGTGATTTGGAAGAGTCTGTGACATTTCCTCATACAATAAAAAATAGGTATAATTAGAATTATATGTGTGCAGAAGACATGTTAAATACAATAAAAAACAATATTTTGGTAAAGTTCTGTAATATTTTGTTATAAAACGACGGTTCGATAGCAAAGTGCAATACAATACTTATATAGCCTAATATGGAAATGGCGAGAGGTCTTGTGCTGGCCGCAACAGATTTTTTTAATTTAGTTACGTGTTTATTTAAATTTAGTGTTTGTTTATTATTTTAGTGTGTTAGTTTATTATTTTAGTTTAGTATTTCATTTATTTTCATTCTTTATATCAGTTTTTAAATTCCTATTTATTTTAGTTATATATTCATATAAAATTAGTGTTAGTTTATTAGTTTAGCATTTTTTATTGTTTTCGTTTTTAATTTGTAATGTTTCAAAAACGTGAAAGAGAGGAGAGAGTTTCAAGTGAACAAAAAGAAACTTTACTTCATTTTATGGAGGACCACGAAGATTTTGCGAGGGGAAAATTATTGGGGGCAGACGGCAGGCATAATTGGAAGGCATTGTGGGACCAATTAACAATTTTGTTAAAGAATATAGAAGGTGGTGCAACAAAAAATTCCGCTTCGGGCAAATTAAACGGATTATGTGAATCTTAAATTAATCTTCGGGCAATTCCAGCCTCTTCTCTCCTCTACTTTAGCATCATGCACAACAAAATATTAAACCGCACGAAAAGCCATTTGTTTACAAACCAAACACTAACATAACCAAACTTCAAAGTTAGCGAGTGGAAAAGAACTTAGCGAGACCTACATAGGTGTCGAAAAATGTAGCGACCTCGCTACGATCGGTGATGTCATTCCCCCTCTGAAGTACGGCTATGACGTCAAGCTATGACGCAAATACGTATGTCATCACTGCGTTGAAGTAGTGGGGATAACGACACACGTGGACTTAGCGACTTGATAAGTGAATTAGAATAGGCGCCCTGTTCATCATGTCTGTAAACAATCCCATTACATTCTCTGATTTATTATATTTTTTAATCCTATATTTCCAAATTTCGTATATTTCCAGTATTGTATATCCCATTTCAACAGCTTTTATAACTTCGTCAATGATCCAGGTCCCCGTTATAGCCCTCTCTAAATCACTGTGCACACATTCTTCATTGCTTTGGTTCTCTGCGCATTGTCTACACAGGGTAAACATTAATTTGCTATTCATTTTACATGGCACAACAGGATGATAGAGATTCTGAGGTGGTAAAATTTTACATTTTATTATACCGTTAATATTGCTAATATCTTTGGGGCACTCATTGCCAACGTATACAGTAGGATGGCCTACAGGGTATTTACCGTATTTACAAATATAAGGATAAAGTGAACAAATATCAATATAGTGAAATTTCTCACCATCTCTAATTTTATAGTGTGTTTTTGTATTTCCTGATCGGCCACCATAAAAAGCATCGCGTGGATTAAGAGGCATATTTGTAAGTAAATTAGATGTGTTTATATATTTATTAATTTCGGGATTTTTTTTTAATTAGTTGTCTGAAATGGCACTCCCACATTTCAATGACCTGATAACCAAGCGAACGTAATCTATTTGTTTTAGCAACAGTTGACTCATAGCGTAAATTAAGAGTCTCGGTAGGACTATCCCTATTAAATTTGAGACATTCGGGGAGACAGTGATAATAACATCCGTGAAATTCAAACACCTGATTTGTCTGTTCACAGTAACCATCAACTTTTAGACCCCCCAATTTAACTTCTTTTTGTTTGGCGGTGTGCAAAATATTAATTTTTTGTGTGTACTCTTCCCACACAAGCCACTGCATCGCAGTTTTTAGTTGATTGTCGCAACAACGATAACCTCTTCTAGGGATAATTCCAATAGTGTTGGGCTCTAGGAAATTACGCCGGTATACTTTATTACACGTTGATGCTACGGTACATGCCTCTGTATAGAGACATACATATCTAATACTAAGAAGCTGTTCTCTGAATTTTAAGCAGGCCTGAGTAAGAATTTCAATATCAGAGACACAATAATCAACTAAATCCCTTTGCATATTAAACTCATAGTTTTTATGTTCATCGTACCATTTTAAAAAATTTTGATCTTTCCTCTTCTTTCATTGTGTCTGGGCTATAGTACGATAAATCAGGTAGAGATCCAATATATTCTGTATTTTCTTTGGTGTTAAATAGATGCGGGAAATATCCTTTCTTTAATTCACCACTCAGTCCAAAGGCCTTTGGTAATTTGGATAATGCCATGGGAAAATAATTTAGTGAGTCCAAAAATTTTACATTTCCCACGGTCATCGATTTAATTTTTGTGCCACGCATTATTAGGTCAGGGGTTAAATTTGTTTTTGTAAGTATGTAGTTTAAAACAAACTGATGGTTGAAGGCTTGTCCGTTATGGGCTATTACTACTACATTTTTAAAAACTTTCCGTAAACTTAATATATGGTTCATAAATTTCTCTATAACATTATTATTTTTAAATACTTTCAGTTTAACTCCACATTTTTGACACATATATAATTTTTCTTCTTTTATACAAACATTGCAACATTGTTTGAAAACACATAAATTTGGTTCATGTTCAACTGTATTTTCGTCTATAATTTTCTCCTGACGTGTTTGAGATCATAAAACACGAACAAAGAATCACTAATTTTTGGAGAAACTGTATCTTGTTGCATGTAGCATAAATGGTCTTCGGATTGATGCATTTTACATATTTTACAAAATATTTCACCACAAGTGTTTTCAGACATGTATTACAACACATAATCTGGCTGCATACCGTTTTCCTACACAGAGAATTAGGTTTCGTTTGATTTTCAAAACAAGTTTCATTTTTAAACCAACGATTACAATTGACACATTTTATTTTTACTCCTGATTGACAAACTGGAGATTGTTGGCAGGCGTAACAGGTACTTCCACATCTATGACTATTTTTAGTGTTGTAGGCTACATGACATTGTGCGCAATAATAACTGCAACGACTAGAGCTCTCGGAAGACACAGATTGTCACTATTATTAATCGTAATAATTCCTCTTCGCATAGCGCATTCTTTATTAAATGTATTATATTTGTTTTGTCTGTTATTTCCTGTGCCTTTGGGTAAACGCACGGTTGTCACACCTAAAAAGTAATTTATTAATAGTAGGTATAGTTTGTAAAGTTTCAAAATAAGTTTAAAAAATTACAACTTTTTATTTACTGCACAACTAACATTTCTAAATTAATTCTAATTAGCCTTTTATTATTATATAATTACCTAGACAAAACGTATCAGTGTTCAAAGCTGTCAAATTAGATTGATAAATCCCACTAAGCACCTGCCACACATCATCAACCGTCACTTCCGATGCATTGGTGAAATTTTTCCATCCTTGGCCTCTCTTAAAATCTTTACTGCAAAACGTAAACCCAATCTTATCAGTTGGTTCAACTTCTGGGGTGGCGTGTATTATTATTTTATTTATGGCGTCGTGCACCCATTTAACTGCATCTTCGCCACTTGGTACGGGCTTAATACTAAATTCTATAGTTCTCCCTTGTACGTTAAAACGTTTAACAGTCTTCTTGTAATCCTTTCTTATAATAAATTTTTCCATTTTTGCTAATCAGAAAATAAGTAATATTATGTATTGCTTCTTCGAAGATTAAATAAGGAATAACTAGTCACCGTTCCTGTTCTTATTTAAAATACGGAAGCTTGAACGGAAAAGAGATAAATTTACTCATATAAACCAAAATTGAAAATTTTGTACGCGTTTTCCATAAGAAACAATGCTAATTTGCTTTTAGATGATATTTGTAACATTTTCCCATTTAAATACATGTAAAAACGAAGCACAATGTCTACCAGCACAGTACATATAACAAAAAATTATTTTGTTTTCATAGGGCCTTAGTGGCCTGTTCGAAATTCCTTATAGTTTTTCCCCAAATTTAATTCGTTTTTAATTAGGCCTTAGGGGTTCGAAATTTTGATATGTTATATTTTAAGTCAAAACACGACAGGGAGAGCGCTGGGGTAAAATTTGATTTATTTTTTCGAAATTCCTTACAGTTTCAGAGATATTGGACGCTATATATTTTTTCCAAAAAATTTATTCCTTTTCAATTAGGCCCTAGGGCCTTGAAATTTTGAGATGTTATATTTTAAGTCAAAACACGACAGGGGGAGAACGGGGGGTAAAATTAGATTTATTTTTTCGAAATTCCTTACAGTTTCAAAGATATTGGACACTATCTATTTTTTCCAAAAAAAATATTCGTTTTCAATTAGACCCTAGGGGTTTGAAATTTTGATGTTATATTTTAAATTAAAAAACGACAGGGGGAAAACGGGGGTAAAATTTGATTTATTTTTTCGAAATTCCTTACAGTTTCAGAGATATTGGACACTATCTATTTTTTCCAAAAAATTATTCTTTTTCAATTAGGCCCTAGGGGTTTGAAATTTTGATGTTATATTTTAAGTTAAAAAACGACAGGGGAAAACGGGGGTAAAATTTGATTTATTTTTTCGAAATTCCTTACAGTTTCAGAGATATTGGACACTATCTATTTTTTCCAAAAAATTATTCCTTTTCAATTAGGCCCTAGGGCCTTGAAATTTTGATATGTTATAGTTTAAGTCAAAAAACGACAGAGGGATAACGGGGGTAAAATTTGATATTTTTTCGAAATTCCTTACAGTTTCAGAGATATTGGACACTATCTATATTTTCCAAAAAATTATTCGTTTTCAATTAGGCCCTAGCGGTTTGAAATTTTGATATGTTATGTTTTAAGTCAAAACAAGACAGGGGGAGAAGGGGGTAAAATTTGATTTATTTTTTCGAAATTTCTTACAGTTTCAGAGATATTGGACACTATCTATTTTTTCCAAAAAATTATTCTTTTTCAATTAGGCCCTAGGGGTTTGAAATTTTGATGTTATATTTTAAGTTAAAAAACGACAGGGGAAAACGGGGGTAAAATTTGATTTATTTTTTCGAAATTCCTTACAGTTTCAGAGATATTGGACACTATCTATTTTTTCCAAAAAATTATTCCTTTTCAATTAGGCCCTAGGGGTTTGAAATTTTGATATGTTATATTTTAAGTCAAAATAAGACAGGGGGAGAACGAAGGTAAAATTTGATTTATTTTTTCGAAATTCCTTACAGTTTCAGAGATATTGGAAACTATCTATTTTTTCCAAAAAAAATATTCGTTTTCAATTATGCTCTAGGGGTTTGAAATTTTGATATGTTATATTTTAAGTCAAAACACGACAGGGGGAGAACGGGGGTAAAATTTGATTTATTTTTTCGAAATTCCTTACAGTGTCAGAGATATTGGACACTATCTATTTTTTCCAAAAAAATTATTCGTTTTCAATTAGGCCTTAGGCCGCTGCGTGCCGATGATTGCCGAATGCAATTTCTGGACCAATTATATTCGTCCATTCATCGTGTTCGTCGAACTTCGGAGGTCAGCGATGAGAGGTGCTGAACGCAACCAATACTTATGTAAACAAATAAAAATTCATGGTCCACTGCGCACCTGTAATTAACACTTGTCTTTTGATGAGCATCTTAAGACATGTTCGTATGACGTCATCAACTAGCGGCACGTGCCCGAAGTTCAAGGTCACACCTGTAATTAACACCTGACCGGAGGTCGGCAACATCAAAGACACATTTTTTTTTGTATTTCAGGTAAAAACACAATTCCCACGCCCAACCGCCCCAATACCTACTGGCTCCGATCTCGGGCTCTGGTTCTGGCTTCGCGCACTACCTGGAGGGAGGCTGAGAACTGGGGTAGGACTACTAGTGCGAGGGTATACCCGTTCCAAACCAGTGGCCCGCTTCGCCCCACACGATGCGCTGGCAAAATAAAACTCATGGGGGATGTCGAAAATAAGGGGGATGAAAACAACGCAAACGGACATGGACTTACGCGAGGAGACAACCTCGACAAAAAACAAGGAACGAAGGTAACAACCCTGGCAACGGATAGTAGCGCTGACTCCTCTAGAGGAAACACGATACTGAAAATGTTATTTGATCCAAAAGGCGATAAAAAAGGTAAAACCGATGGCCCAGAACAGATCGGAACGGAAGCGATAACTATCGAAAATAGCGATATAGTTGATCAGAGCGAGCCCGGGCCGAGCAAGACCAGAGACGAGGAGAATATCATTCTCTACTCTCTCTCGGAAGTCCATATGAGTTTTATTAACAACGAAAACCTAAAGTCAGAAATGAAAAAATCCGAGGAGAAGGAAAAGATAACATCTAGCCCAATCCACGATAAGAACACAACAGGAAAGAAAGACATTCCAGACCTTAGCCCTATGAAGAAGGAGGAGATCAAGAGAGGACCTAAGGAGGACTCTAGTTCTAGTTCTTCCATAGTGCAGGAAGGTAAGAAAATAGAGAAAGCTCGAGCCATATCATCAGAGACGGAAGACGACGATGATATAAGCAAAGGCCAAGAAACATAGAACCTCATACAAGGTGATGAAGAGGCAGAAGAAGAAGGAAATGACGCTATAAAGGAAATGATGGCAATATTAAAGGATTTGGACACTTTGACCACCGAGACTTACGCGAATACAGCCAAGGTTATTAGAACGAGAGTGGCAGAAGCAAATGAAGCATTCCTGAAGGTAAGAATTCAGCGTAAAGCAAGAATTCAAGTCTGGGAACGAAGAATTGCAGAGCTGGAAACAAGCACCCAACAAATAATAACCTTGCGGGCTGACTTCGAGTTGTTTAAAACCCACGAAGTTAATAAGATCAAAATTGAGCTCGAAAAAGAAAAGTCAAAAGAGATAGAAAATCTCAAACAGGAACTAGACAAAAAATACTAACTCGAAATTAATCAGTTACGTCAAGCGGCGGAGAGACTCGAACGACAAGTCTTGGCCAGTAAAAGTTATGCCGGCACAGCGAAAGAGGATGCGGAAGCAAAGTGGATGGAAAAATTCAGTCTAAAGATTAATAAACACGGACAAAGATTTTTCCTCATTTCTGGAACTAGCCAAAGAAGAATGGCCTACCAAAGCCTACGCGCCCCTATAAAGGTAACCCCTTGAAAGGAAAGAAGGATACGATGCTGTTAATACATTGGGACAAGGATAACAACCATGTATTAAACTACGTCAAGGAAAACTATCCAGGAGGAGGCAAATTAGTCAGTAGAGAAGGAGATGGCATACGTAATGCCAAACTGACCTACACCAGCAATCTCCAATTAGAGGGCACACAGGACGCAGAATCTAAAAAGATTTACAGCATTAAGATCATCAGCCCGATAATGACAGAGGACAATTGGAAGGTTTTGTTCTCTACCTTACAGAACACACTGACTAAGTTTGAGGATGACAACACCGTAGAACTTTCTGTTGTCATGACAAATCTAGAGCACGAGACTACTGTAAGGAAGATGACAAGATATCTGCTTGCAAAGGATACGATCTCTATTGACTATTACCTACCTGGTGCACCGAGTAGACAGCACAAGAACGTGGCTTTTACCCCGGTTAACTCAACGTTGGGCCAGGAACCCAATAAACCTAAAAGGAGCAGAGACGTTATTATTATCAAAAAAACGACAAGAAAGGGTATGTAGATATACTCAAAGACGTGAGAGGTCTGCAGAAAAACCTAGAAGAACATAGGTATATATAATATACGTCAAACCCAGCAAGGGGACATGGTTGTAATAATAAAGAAGGGCTGCGTGCAGATAGACGAGTAAATGCATGTACTGTGAGGATCAGGACTCAGCAGAGCATACAATTTTCTACTGTTACAATTGGACGCTTTCTAGAGACAGCATGGAGAACGATTTAGGTAACAGGTTAACGATAGGCAATTTAGTCCAGCTTGTGCTAGCCGACGAAGAGAAGTAAAACATCATCACGCACTTCATGGAACACGTGATGAAGGGAAAAGAGCACGACGAAAGGATGAGAGAGAGAGATGGAGACAACAATATTGATGGAGAGTAATGCCTTTGGCGGGTCCACATCTTATTGGGCAGTAAGGGAGGGTGGTTTTAGCCGGTAAGAATCCGGCACTACCAGTAACTCCGGACGAGCACTGGAGTCCATGAAGATTTCCACCCTACCCACGGAAAAAAATGTCACTGAATTTAACCTCACCTGATATAAAAAATGTAAAACAGCTCTTACGTCTCAATACATTTCCAAAAGAAGTGGTACATGGCTTGGACAAATAAAAATATAATTAACAAAAATAATAATAACAATGGCGATGGAAAAAACAAAAAAAAAAAACAAATAATAGGGATTTTTATTAATTAATATACGTAGAGGGCGTGGCTGACCAATTGGGAAAAACATTGGCGCAAAAATTGAATGTAGGTGATGGGTTCAAACAGGTAAAAACAATCGGAAAATTATTCACGAAATTATAGGCCAAAATTGCACCCGAATATCAATCTGGCGTGGTTTACAACATACCATGTAACGATTGTGTGGCCCAGTACACGGCGCAAACGAAACGTTATTTGAAAACTAGACTAGATGAGCACAGAAGATATTGTTCTTTGCAAAGAACAAAACAAGCAACAGAGAAATGCACTCTGGTAGACCATGCTATAAAGAATAATTACGTGTATACATTTAACGAAATAAAAATACTTGACAAAGAAAAGAATTTTAATAAAGGATTGACACTTGAAATGTTACGCGTACAGCAAGACAAAAATAATGTTAATTTTAGGACTGATACTATGTACATAAGTAAAACACTAACGTCTTAAAATATAATTTAAAAAAAGATAAAACTATTAAAAAAATATAAAATACAAATTTTTTCTTTAAAAAACATTAAAAACTTAAATTGCACTAAAAATAAATTGAAATATTATACTTAATCATTTTTTTTTTTAAAAAAACCTTGAGGATTGTTGTCTTAACACGCAAATACATTACTTAAGTAGTTCCATGGGTGTGGTCACGTAGAACATATGTTCTTCGATTTTAAAAAAAGGATTTATATAATTTTTCTTTTAATTTTTGACGAAATCCACGTACTTTATGTTGTACTAACTTTCATATACTTTGTTGTTTTCGATGTTACTGATATTATCATAATTCTCATGTAAGTAATTACCATTTATATCTTTGTTAGATCTGACTGTTGAATTGTAATTTGTTATTGTAATTATTCTTCAGCTCCTAAAGAAGGCTCATATTTTCTGAGTCGCCATTTGTAGTACAGAGTGTTTTGCGAGCTCTTTGTTTTATTGAATTTTCGTATGTATATATTGCATATTAAAATATTATTTTGTACCTATGTGTGCATAAAAACCAGGAAAATTTAGTGAGCTAATTAGTTTCAGTTTAATAAGTAGTGTGTGAACGTATAAGTACTTCAAAATTCATTATAAGTGAAAAATTTGTCTTACTTAAATCACTGGTGTGTGCACGTTTTTAAGTTGTTTATCAATTATTGCAGCTGTCAATATCTCTGCTAACAAATGTTCTACCCCGGCACATTCCATATACCCTGTTGTTAAGAGTACTGCGATCTAAAACAAATTTTAAATGGTTATGCGATGACTGTAAACTACTTCCTATCAATCCACCCAATAATGAAATTATTGAAATGAAAAAGTTGTTACTCTCTTTCCAATCGATTATGCAATCAATGCAAGCAGATATGAATTAGATGAAAAATAAATTAGAATCTGTTAGAAGAATTGACCTTGACAAACATTTTGAATTTGAAGAAATCATTTGTGAAATAACTGAGCGTAAACGTCGTGAACTGAACATTATTATTCGTGGCCTTCCCGAAAATCCATCTGGCGCTCAAGATCGCAGTGCTGTTGATACTATTATATCAGAATTACTACAGGAGCCATCATCATGCATCTATGAACGTATTTGTCTAGGTATCAAATCATAATAATAATAAATCGAGAATGATAAAAGTGTCATCCGTGATGTGAAATATGTGAAACAAGTTTTTAAAAACTTATATAAATTAAAGAAACTTCCTCAATGCAACAACATTTCTATCACCAATAATAAAACAGTCAAGCAGCGTGAACTTCTCGTCCTCTTGTGTGATGAATTAAACTTAATGCGGATGGCAACAATAAGTTCACAATTAAATATAACAACGGCGTTCCTAAAATAATAATGTCAAAAAACTAAATTATGGTCATACGAGTAATGCAACTGTGTCTGTGTATTACCAAAACGTCCGTGGTTTAAATACTAAATTGTCTCAGGTTTATAATAATGTTTTGTTCAATAACTATGATGCCCTCATTCTCACAGAAATGTGGTTACAAGACTCTGTTTACAACCGAGATCTGTTTGACAGCCGACACGTGACTTTCCGAAACGACAGAGACCTTGATCAAACAGGCAAACACTGCGATGGCGGAGTCCTCATAGCAGCCAAGCATGAATTGAATCCAACAAGTGACGCTTGTTTGTGTTCAATATCGACAGTGTGGAATCCACCTGTGTTAAACTGTCAGCATACAATACTTTTTATTATTTTATTGTTGTATATATTTTGCTCCTCCCACTCTTGTTAAGACGTATGAACTGTTTTTTTGAAAAACTGCTAACTCTTCAATTCATATTTCCTCCAATGTTTTCATTATTGGAGATTTTAATTTAACAAATCTAAATCATTTTTACGGTAGTGAAAATTCAAGTGATTTGAAAGTAATCAAATTTGATAACTTTTAAATCTACTGCAAATGAATCAATATAACAATGTGGTAAATTCAAATGGAAGAATACTTGATGTTGTCATATCTAACAATAAATGTGAAGTTATTAAATGTTTAATAATAATAATAATAATAATAATAATAATAATAATAATAATAATACTTTATTACTCAAACAGGTAAAGAACCCTACACAAGTAAATGTACATAATATAAACAACAAAAGACAGAGAAAAAAATGAAAAATTAAACAAAAATATCTCGATCTGCACACATTATGTTATATAAATTACACATAACGTACATAGGTGACTTGCACAGAATATTAGAGTTGTATGCAGGAAGGTAAAAACTGTCGTTGCAACGTGAACAGAAACGGGGGACACGAAAATCGATTTTAGATAGCAAAAGAGGACTATCAATTTTGTTATGAATGATTTTGTATAGTGTATTAATTGATGCATTTTTATGTCTGGTTCTGATGGACTCAATTTCAAATGTCTGAAGTATAGTGTCAGTACTGACAAAATTGTCGGGGTACACACCGTAACATTAAAACTAGATGTATTTTAAGAACTTTCGCTGAAGAGCTATTAATTTAGCAATATGAGCTTCATAAATTGGAAACCAAATTGTAAGCGAAAAATCCAGTTTAGACTGTACAAAAGCGAAGTATAAGGACTTAAGTGCGGAAATGTCTGAAAAATTTCGGCAATTTCTGATTATGAAGCCAAATACTTTATTTAATGACGTAATTAAGTAATCCAGGTGGGAAGTGAAGGCTAAATCCGGGTCAAAATACACACCTAAGTCTTTTGTGTGGACTGTACGTGATAAGATCTCGGAATCTATAGTATATTCGTAAACTATAGATGTTTTAGAGCGAGTGCAAGACATAATTTGACATTTATTAATATTAAGTATTAATTTATTCTGTGTACACCAGATGCAAATAGCATTAATATCACTTTGAAGGATGTTACAGTCGCGGACAGTCTGAATTTTTGTGAATATTTTTAGATCATCTGCAAAAAGTAATACGTTGCAAGTTAATTTTTCAACAATATCGTTAATAAAAATTAGAAATAAAAGGGGCCCAAGGTTTGAACCTTGAGGTACTCCAGATGTAGCAATATAAAAACTTGAGTTAAATCCATTATACGAAACATAATGTTGACGGTTTTGTAAGTACGATCTAAAAAAATTGACCAGGTTATTGTGAAAACCAAAATAACGAAGTTTATCTAAAAGAATAAGATGATCAAGCTTGTCAAAGGCCTTGGAAAAGTCTGTGTAGATTACATCTACTTGACCTCTTTTGTCCAGGACCTCTGAAACATACTGAGTAAAAATACACAAGTTAGTAGTGGTGGACCTACGTGGCATAAAGCCATGCTGTTGTTCACAAATGAATTGTTTTAGCTGTGTAAAAATTTGTGTATGTAAAATTATTTCAAATAACTTCGCGAAATTGCACAAAATAGAAATAGGTCTGTAGTTTTCAACCAGAGTAGGATCACCCGACTTGAGCACTGGACATACCTTTGAAAACTTCCAGATGTCTGGAAATTCATTGGAAAATAATGATAAGTTGAAAATATACAGTAAAGGAGTAACTAGCGCAATGGTACAGTCTTTAACTACAAAACTGGGTATTTGGTCGTACCCTGATGTTAAAGTATTTTTTAATTTTTTACTTGCTTCAAGAATATCATTTTCCAAAATAGTAATACTAATATTATGCGACATAAACAAACTATCAGACATAGGAGCCTGTGAGTTATCAGAAACAGACGAAGTGTTAATATTCGAGAAAACACTACTAAAATAAGTAGCCAGGAGTTCTAAAATCGATTTGGGGTTATCAGCAAGTTCATCATTTAGTTTCATGACACCCGGTATTCTGGAAGTACCTCTTTTATTCTGCACAAAAGTCCAAAAGTATTTAGGATCACGAGTGACAGAATTTTCAACATCAGAGATATAATTTTCGTAAGCACGTTTTATTGAATTCTTAATAAGATATTTGATATCTTTGTATTTACTGAAAAAGAACTCTGAATTTGTTTTCTTGAATTTTACATAGTATTTATTTTTCAGTTTAATGTTATTAATAATATCATAAGTGAACCATGGTGGGTATTTGTGTCTCTGATGCTTATATATGGGGACATATACATCAAATACACTATACAGTATGTCATCAAATTTACAACAAGCATCATTAACAGTAAGGCTTTCAATTACAGGGGACCAGTCACACTGTAAAAGTTTTTCATACAATAAAGGATAATTCGCTTTTTTAAAATTGTAAACTTTAGTAACTTTGTTAACAGAGAAATTCTTTTGTTTTAAATTCTTAATTTTTAACTCAATTGCCAAGGGGGGATGTAAAACATCAACTTTAACCATAGGTAAATGTTCACGAGTAACAGCAGTATGTAAATTGCTAATAATAAGATCTAAAACATTGTTGTTAGAATTCAGTACACCATTACATTGTTGCAGGTCATTGAAAGCCTCAAAGTTAATTAAATGTTCACGAAGAGGATCATTAGAATTCAAGAAAATATAGTTTGGTACATTGAAATCACCCATTATAATAACATTTTGAAAGGAATAACAACATTGTTCTAAATATGTAGTTAATTTTTCTAAATCAGTAAGTTTCCGTGTTTCAGGTATGTAACAAACAAAGATAAAAAGTGTGCATGAGTCCAAAAGACATTTACAGGCGACCATATCAAAAGACACTAATTCACTTTGTAAATCACTCAAGTCAATATGTTCGATCTTGAAGTCTACTCGGCATGCTAAGAGGGTTCCGCTTCCTCTAGTGACGTTGAGCGCAGCAAAATCTCTGTCTTTCCTGAAGACAGTGTAGGAATTAGATGGAAAAAGTTCGGAATGATCTATATCGGGATGAAGCCAGGTCTCTGTCAAAGCCACAAAGTCGTAATCACCATCAGATATTGAGCAATAGAAATCGTCCATTTTATTTTTAATGCTACGGACGTTCTGATAGTAGCATTTTAAGTACGTCATTTCTGAGTCTGAGATCGTGTGGTCGGGCCTAAAAAATCACCATTTGGATTGGTACGTTTACGGGGGAACCAGAATTTTTTGACCAGGATGCCAGCAGGCCATAAATCCGGATCAAGAAACGACATGAAAAAATCATAGGGGGCACGCAGTTTAAAAGATGCGTAATCACCTTCATGTTCTATTTTCTCGCACTGATAATCAGAGTTTTTGCCCTTGTCACGCAAATAGTCTGTTATATCCTCAGATGTCACCTCTTTATTGGCAATACGGCTTATGTGAATATATGCGTACCTAGGCGCACCGGTCAATTTGCAGCCGGTACCGCCCTGTGCTTTGCCAAACGTACGCTGACGTAGGTGAGGACCATGTGACTTTACTCCACTCCCATCTGTATTTATTGTCAATACCTGCTCAGTAGTGTTTCGGAGGGCAGGCTGTGATGTGGAGTTTGAAGATGTTGATGTTTTATTTGCAGCTTTAGAAGCAAAAGATATTTTCTCTGGCAGAGTGTTAACAGCTTTAGGATTAGTACTAGCAGTGACAGTACTCACAGTTTTAGTAACTTGTGTAGAGGATGCGTTCTTGTATGTCGCAAGTTCATCTTTGAGATCACTAATCTCTGCTTTTAAGTCTTTAATCGTTGTCTCAAACAGAAGTTTCATTTCACTAACAGCACTGTCTAGCAAAATTTTCACTTTAGCACTAATATCTTCTAAGAAATCTTCATTATTACTCTTTACTTTAGGCGGCATTGTAAAAGAAAAAAACGAAGAAGAGCGAGAAAAAAAAATACACGTGTGCACGCAACGACAAACGATACGATATATGATCCCCTTGTCAAGGAGGATGTTTATCACCCAACGCTAATTTGTGAATTTACATATTCTGGTAATTTAAAATCCAAGATTCGTAATAAAAATGATACTTATTATCAATTACCAATTACTATACAGCGTATTAAGTAATTTGGACTGGAGCTGGAGAAATGAATGCATTGATGTAAACTATGCTGTCGATAAGTTTTATAAAATTATACTTGATATTTTGGATCAATGCATACCAAAAATTCAAAGACGCGGAAGTCATTATCCAACCTGGTTCACCATAGATTTGATTAAATTAATAAAAAATAAAGAGCGTTACCATAAACTATTTAAAAATACTGACCTCATTTGTTATCTTTCAAAATTTAAAGATCTTAGGGCTACATGCAAACTATTATCTGAAAAATTATATAATAACTATATTGTCAATTTAGAGGAACATATCTCATCTAACAATGATGTGAATACTTTTTGGAATTTTGTTAATAGTAAAAAGGATGGAACCGGAATTCCTTCAACTATTTGTAATTATAATAAAATTTATGAAGGAGGTGATCAGATTTTCGAGGGATTTGGTGAGTACTTTAAAATTACTTTCGTTAATGATAATATCGCAATTTCTAATGATTTCTCAACTAATAATAGGCACATTATGTTAAATGCGATATCTTCCTTGGATGTTATTAATGTAATCAAAGCACAAAGCAATAGTAAATCTCTTGGTCCAGACAATATACTAGTTTTTGTTATTAAAAGTTGTTCACAATTTTTTTAAGAAGCTTTAACTTCATTATATAATTTATATATTCAACTAGAATCGTTCCCTGATAAATTTAAATTAGCAAGAATTCGTCCTATGTTGAAAGCTGGTGATAAAACTCAATTTAAAAATTATCGTCCTATTTCCTGCTTAAGTCCTTTTGCCAATTTTTTTTGAATATATAATGTCGCAATCAATTAAGAACCAGACAATGCATATTTTATCTGATTGTCAGCATGGTTTTGTTGCAGGGCGGTCAACAGTTACTAATTTGCTATGTTTTTCTCAATATGTTTCTGATGCTTTTGCGAACAAATTGCAAGTTGATTGTATTTATACCGACTTTGCAAAAGCGTTTGATACAGTGTCCCATAAAAGCAAACTGAATGCTATTGGCGTTGCTAATAATTTATTGTCATTGCTGTTATCATATCTTAATAATAGAAAACAGTACGTGTTTATTGATGGTTTTCAGTCAAATTTCTATATAGGAACTTCAGGTGTACCGCAGGGTAGTATTTTAGGCCCCTTGCTTTTCTTACTTTTTATAAATGACATAGTTTACGCATTATCATTCAGTTTATATTTATTATATGCTGATAATTTTAAATTATTTTGTACTGTTATGATATTAACGGCTGCTTAAATTTGCAAAAGGACTTACACAGTATCATTGAATGGTCCAACAAAAATAGATTATTTTTTAACTTGAACAAGTGTGAAATTACTCCAGAAAATTTAATGTTATTGAGTTGAATTATATTTTGGGTACTTTTTCTTTAGCGCGGCATTCATCTAAAAAGGATTTAGGTGTATTATTTGACAAGAATTTATCTTCTCATACGCATATTAATAGCACTATTAATTCTGCGTATAGAACTTTAGACTCTGTACTAAGAATACCTTAAATTTAAATTGTAACATGCCTAAAACATTATTTGAATCATTGTAAGATGTAAAATAGAATATGCAAGTTTAATCTAGTCACCTTTTTCTAATTGTCACAATCTAACCATGGAAAGTGTACAAAAAAATTTTTTAACTTTGTTTTTATTGAATTAATATTCAGTTTGGCCAAGCTTTGATTACGACTCATTGTTATCTATATTTCATGTGGAATCTTTGAACACTCGACGAATTAAGCAGCAAATTATTTTTGTATATAAGGTTGTGAATAATATTATAAAAGCTCCTTATATTCTTAGTCAGCTTAATTTTTATGTAAGGCCATTTAACTCTAGGGGTTCCTTAGTTTTTGCGTGTAATTTTGCTAGAACTAATTATTATCAGAACTCCCCTATATATTCAATGTGTAATACGTATAATAGATATTGTCTTGAACTAGACTTTTCGGTTGCTTTGAGTAAGTTTAACAGCATGCTATTAGAAATTAAATAGCTCTGGTGCTTATTTATTATTATATATTCTTATTGTATATCTTTTATGTATATTTTTCTTGTTTATCAATGGGTATTGTAATTTCTTTCCTTATTAATTCAAAAATTGGAATTTTCTTATACTGTCATCACTCTGTATTATGAATAAATAAATAAATAAATAAATATGGAGCTCAAACCGATCAACCCGAGAATTTATGAAATAAAATTTATGACTGCAATCCAGAAAAAAATTATTCCCTCATATTTCTCACTATTGTCACTCGTAAACTAAAGCCGAATTTTTACCACCAGAAATGAGTATTCCGAAAATGTACGAAATATATTGTAACGAATACCAAAACCCAATAAGCCTGGTATCTTACAAAAAGTTTTTTTGCACGAAATTTAATCTGCGTACCAAAACTCTGAAAAAGACACATGCAATATTTGCGATAGCCTTAAGGTACAAATCGAAAATGAGCATGGTCCAGAAAAAAGATGGAACTAGAAGAGAAACAAAAAAAGTCACTTAGAAGCTTAACGGACAAACGGCGGGAGTAACTATGACCCTCTTAACTCTCTTTTTTTATTGGTTACCAAAAGACCGTCCTTCTAGGGACGCATATACACTAAGCACCTCTACTGCGTGGACGAACCACCTCCCCGAGGTCCATTCGTCCACGAACAAAGGCATACCAGGCAACCCAATTGTACGGGACCATTATAACGTTGTAAGTTTCCTTTGACGGGTAAGTACCAACGTACAGTTCGACCTAACTGGGGAAGTCGGAGATATACCGGCGGAACCAATCAGTTTACAAGTAGCTTTTGTTTTGTGTAAACAACCCGGCACATAGCTTTCGGGCTCGTGCTGTGGGATTTATATCTTTTATATAATATTTGTGGCGAGTGTGCTAACCACTCGGTTATGAGACGCATCTTATGAGCGAAGTAACTCGTGAATCCAATGTCTATTTAAGGCGGAGAGAATTTTCCTCTTGCCTACCGGGTTCACGCTGGTTGGATTTGGACATTCTCTCTAAGCGGGCAAACCAGCAGCCCAAGTCACTTTATAACAAACGTGTTGTGCGTTGCTGGGGTTTCTAATGCACCGAAGCGTACAAAGCCTTAATCAACATAGGAGACAGGCACACCCTGAAAGTTATAATAGAGATATGGAGGCAGAGGCAACTAAAAGGGTTCGCACAAGGCGGGCGTGGTCCGAGCTGGAGTTGCGGAGGATGGCGCAGCTTGAGGTCGCATACGACGGCTCGGCCACGCAAATTAACAGCTACCTGGCCTCCTCTCTAAACAGGACAGTAGAATCGGCAAAGAGCAGGCGGAAGTACGGAAATTACCGAGCACTAGTAGAAGAGAGAAGTAAGTTGGAGGGACTGAGCGAAGAGGAATCCGAGACGGCTTCCGATCACGACAGCGTCAGCTCTAGTGATGGGGAATACTTCGGAACTCCCCCATCAAGTCCAGTGGGCCGAAGGGTGCTCCGGCCACGAAAAGGCATTATCACGATCAAAGAGGCTAGCTCGATGTCCGAGTCGGATACAAGTATCGGCTCCTCCAGTCACATCTCGGGCATCGAAACCAAAAATCTACGGGACATAGGGCAGGTGATGTGCAACCCTGAGGGATCAGCGGCCGCACCCGTAGGCCATGATAGACTTACTGAACCAGATCCCGTATGAGACTTTTTCGTTCATCTCACTGACGCCTATAATTACGGGGGGTATGCGGCCGTTATCCACGAATTACTCAGTAGTTGCGTGCACCAGTCCATGTCTCAACTTATCGGTATGCTACCCTTAAAAGCCGGGGAAAATACAGATTCCAATTCTCCTGGTCACTCTAACTCTTCTAGGTAGAAGAACAAGAAAGCTCGTGCCACCGCCTACCCTAGTAGCGAGGAAGCCGGGGTATGCCCTCTCAGAAGCCAAAAGGCAAAAAGAGCCAGGCTCGCACGGCGGCGTTCAAAGCGATACAGGAACTCCTCATGAAAGACATGAAGAGATTGGTCGCCACGCTTTTCGACGAGGGTAACCTTAACTCACCGGAAATACATACGGATAGCGGTGTTGTCGAAGCCACCTACAAGGATATATTTGCTACTAAGTCGCCAACGGATCGTGAGCAGTGGTGCGTGTGGGCTATGGGGCCAATAACTCCTGTCGAGGTGGAGGAGGTGATTGGAACACATAAGGCTACTGCTACGAATATTTAATAAGACGGTTAGGTGATATCGCTATCCACTGTACGCAAAAAGGGTTCCGGAAGATTGATGGATGCTTAGCCAATACGCTGATTTTGCAAGATCTGATTGAGAGCCATCGGGAACGTAATGCTCCCTATGCAATCTTAACGATAGACTTGAGGAAGACCTTCGACTTTGTGAGTCATGAGTCCATTCCTCGAGCACTGAATTGCGTAGGGGTCCATAATAAGACTATAGATCTTATCGTTCATCAATATCGCGACTGCAGCACCTCTATCAGGTGCGGCAGGGGCCTTATGGAACCCATCGCATTGCGGAAGGGGTTAAGCAGGGTGATCCCCTCGCGCCGGTGTTGTTCAATCTAATAATGGACGAACTATTGAATGGCATTGATCACGAAAATTGCTTGGAGATGGGTACGGAGAAAGTCGTATGCTGACGACTAGTTGTGTAGTCGGTGCGGATGATCTCCACGTTCAGCATACCTTAAATGAAGCGTGTTGTTTTCTAGCTAAACGTGGGCTACAGATCAATCAAGTGTACGGCACTCGTTACTCGGAGAGTCCCCAGCAGGGGCCTGTCACACATATACGGGGAAAAATTACAAAATTGCATATGTATTGGTGTGCTGTGTAATTTTCAACAGCATCGCTAGAGTTGCTGTTGGCGCTAGTTCAGCTCTCAATTTTACCTCCCACCACTCACGTGGTCGACAGTGACAGCTATTTGAATTGCAAAACATCAACATTCAACCGACATTCGTTTGTTGTCAATAGAACGAAGAAGGCATTGAGTGGTTAGTTTCAGTAAGTGTAAATTCGTTGTTTTTGAGTTTGTCAAGTGAAAGTTTCTTTTATTTTGCGAATAACCATCGTCTCCCATGTATACTGTAAGTATAAATATATTACTAT
Organism: Ophonus ardosiacus; assembly: GCA_943142095.1. Classification (NCBI taxonomy): domain Eukaryota; kingdom Metazoa; phylum Arthropoda; class Insecta; order Coleoptera; family Carabidae; genus Ophonus; species Ophonus ardosiacus. The sequence goes on along the minus strand of OW964837.1, from coordinate 27,702,948 downwards.
AATTCTATTTCAAGTAACAGTGTTTGTTACATATTTTTCTAAAAGAAAAATTCTATGCTTTATAACTTGGCGTATGTAGATGTGTATATTCTTATGTTCCTATTCTATAAGAAAGTTGCTGTCTTAACAACATTGCTAAAAGAATTAGCCAATAGAAATAAATGTAAAGCCTGTCATTTTCATATTTTCTTCATTGTTTGCAATTATTATTCATTGTGACATAACAATGTTGATAAGAGTTAGCAACTTTGTTACAGAATTGGGGTGATTATTATTCAAAATTAGTAACTTTTTAAACAACTTTGTTCACTACAACATGTTCAATTCTAATTGTGAAGTTCCGATTTTTTACCTATTTTTAGAAAGTGTTCAGACATATCTGTTTTATTATTTTTAAAACAAGAAATTTTGTGTGGACAAAGGGTGCATTATTAACACCTTACCGGTGAAGGAGAGAAGCAACTTATTTTGTTTTCCACGGTCGGAAGATGTGCGTCGTGAGTGGATGAAGAATATGAACCGGATGGATCTAGAACTTAGTTATAGACAATTATTAGACCGTGGATATCGTGTTTGTCAACTACATTTTGATGACAAACGGTTTCAAAATGAATTGAAGATACGTCTAAATCATCGACAAGTTCCACGTCCTGTTTGTATCCCAGGTATGCGCTGTTTCATATTCATTATTTATTATATTACTAATTATATATATATATATATATATATATATATATATATATATATATATATATATATATATATATATAACAGGTGTAATTTAGAAGAAAAAATATTCACAATTTGGAAAACTTAATATTATTTGACATAAATGCACTGAAATTTATAAATAGGATTTTTGACAATTCAATAAATAGCTTAAAACACATTACTCGTATAATAATCATGTCTCAAGATTATTGATAAATTATATTACATTTTGAGCGTATTTGATACGAATTACCTATAGTAACAAATATTATTGGCCAGTACGATATGTATCTTAGGTATTGAAAATGGAACAAATGCAATTAACCCTTGCTGGTGGCTATTGTCATATTGCATTAGTAGAAAATTATGGGATTACCATAAATCCCATTTCTGTATATGTAATTATTTCTAAGTATTTTCTTTAAATCTTGCACATTTGTGAAGATTGGGAGATAATAAGGAATACCCTTTGTGTACATCTCACTATACTGCTACTACACTGCATGGGCAAAAGATTAACATATTGTTCCACTTTTGGAAAATAAATTTCATGAATTAAGCCTAACACTAATGCATACTATCCTTAGTTGTAATAATAAACAAGGACAATAAATTTTACAGATACCAGAACATCATCGACGGCAACGGCAAATACTATTCCAGACAAGGAAGTTCAAAGCACTGCAAATATTCCGGACAACGGGCAGACCGAGGATCGGGGAAATATAACAACAAATATGCCCCAGCCAATTCCAGAAAAATATACTGCAATTATTGATGGTATGTTTTATACTTTCATTTAATTATTTAACAAGATTCAATATGCACGGTGTAAATTTGAAAACGGGTAATAGGGCTATAACATAGAAAAACAGTTTTTTAGATGTCAAAAGTTTCGATATTAATTTATTGAAAAAATAATTAGAGGATATTATAAAGAAAAAAAGGACGAACTTTTTGATACCAAACACATTACATTTCTGTTTCATATAAAGCCAGAAAATATATTTAAAAATTTGCGCAATTAAGAATAAATATCAATAGCCGTGAAACTGACAGCAACAAAACAAAACAATTGTTGACTTGAGACGCTCATTAATAAACGTTTCATACACATTATTTATTAAATTATTATTATATTCGTTTTAAGAAGAAATCATGGATAATTTGTCTCATGAAGAAAAAATACAAATTATTTAATGGTTTTAATAGTTTCCTTGTAGTTTGCAGTTTTTCTCGTTTCTTATAACTTATTACTTATTACATGTAGATCATCTTTAATTTGTAAATACCTATTACAATAAATAATAATTGTTTCTTAAATAAATATCATAGTGTTTATTTTGTGTTATTTTGTATTACTTCATAAATTAATAACTTTAATCTTTAATTTGTCCCCTATCATGTTAGAAAAAAATGACAATGTTTTGTTACTGTCAGTTTCATAGCCAATGATATTTTTTCTTAATTGTACAAATTTTTCAATTTATTTTTTGGCTTTATATGAAACAGAAATGTAATGGGTTTGGTATTTAAAAAATTGTAATTTTTTCTTTATAATAGGCACCCATTATTTTTTCAAAAAATTAATATAGAAACTTTTGGTGTCTAAAAAACTGTTTTTATATGTTATAGCTCTATGACCCGTTTTAAAATTTACACCCTGTATAAAAAGGGGTTATGCATCCTATATTTTGAGTTGAGAAATATTCGTGTTAAATATTATATTTTACGAAATAAAATTCATATATCATATAGACAGTAGTATATTTTGACTTAAAAATTGAGAATAATAAATTTGCACCGTAGCTAACAGACTTGTATTTGTTTTCTTAGGTCCTTCATGCAGTAAATGAGCCTCTCCACTTCGTGTGGAAAATACTGAAGGCGATCAGTCCCCAGGTAATAATTTTTTTTATTATATACCTATCCGCAAAACTATCGAGAGAATTTCTATATGTAAGACTAAACATTCCCATTATACATGTATATTAATTTATTTTTTTTACTAGGTTCACCGAAACGTTTAACTCTTTCGGATTTGGGAGTTACGCGTGTTAATCAGTTGACGCCACGAAAGACGAAATTGTACAAGAAGCTGCAATCTGCAGAGAGGCTCCTGAACTTAAGCAGGAATAGGACAAAATCACTCACAGAAAAGTGTAAAGACATAAAGGTTGACGTCCTTTCCCCGGAAACCCTGGATAATATCCAAAATATTAACCGTTTACCGCGTGCCCTATGCATTTTTGTATTATGTACACTACGAAATTTTTTTAAAAAATAAAAAAGCTCGCCGTTACACTTTCGAGGAAAAATCACTTTTTGTTTCCATTATGAAATACAGTCCGCGGTGTTATCGATATTTAGAAAAAATTATGTGTTTGCCGTCTATTAGAACTTTAAAGCGGTCATTAGCAAATTTTAAATTATCTCCGGGCATAAACGACCGCATGTTTGAATATTTAAACAGCGTATCTAAGAGTATGGACGAATTACATAGGCACTGCATTTTAATGTTTGATGAAATGGAGGTAAAAAAAACTTAACTTTCACCCGAAGTAACGATACGTGGCGTGTAGATGGTTTTGTCGAAACCGGCACAGAACGGGGATCGAAACTTGCTGATCTTGCCTTAGTGTTCATGATTCGTGGCATTGGCATGAAGTGGAAGCAACCAGTTGCTTTTTATTTCACGCACAATGCCGCAAATCAGTTCACACTGAAAGCATTGATTCAGGAAGTCGTTCGAGCTGTTCATGAAAGAACAAAATTCAAAATCATGGCATCGGTATGCGACGGCGGTTCGTGGAATATGGCCGCTTTGAGAAGTCTGTCGGAACAGTCCGAAAGAGATAGGAATGATTTCGTGTATAAAGTAGATGGGAACGAAATTATACATATGTTTGATGCTCCGCATATTTTGAAATGCATGAGGAATAATTTCCTCACAAAAAATATATCATTTAATGGGAAGTTGTGTCGGTGGAGTGACATAGAAAAGCTATACCAGCTGGATGGGGCTAACGGAGCATTTAAAGCTACAAAATTGACAAACGCGCACGTAAGTCCCACAACTCGCCAGAAAATGAGGGTAAAGTATGCCGCTCAGGTGTTTAGCCACCGCGTTGCATGCCATCTGATGATTTTAAGTACCGCTAAAGCCATGGACGCAGCTGGAACCGCAGAATTTGTTCATTTCATGGACAGTTTGTTTGATTCCCTTAATTCTGTGTTCAATTCGGCAAAAACATTAGCCCGTAGAGTCACGAAGGGATCACCTCATTTAAATTTTTGGCGCGAGGCCAGAGATAAAATTTCTAAAATTCAGTTTTATTCAGGTGATAAACGCGTGTCTAATCCTCCATTTGTCCAGCTTCTCTTGTCCACACTACGCAATGCTCAATATCTGTGGGAATCTCTAGAGCGGCGTGGCTTCAAATATATTACGATGAAATCATTTAATCAAGACCCTCTAGAGAATCTCTTCAGCGTTGCAAGGGGATTGTGCGGAGATAACACTCGACCATCAACTACGCAATTCGCCGAAGCATATAAAACTGCTATTTTAAACAACACTGTTCGGTGTGGCAGCGGTGCGAATTGCGATGATCATGGTGGGAACCTTCTTCTTTCGTACCACATTCTACTTTCCCCTGAAGCCCAATCAGATTCACATACTCTCCCCGCAACCTCAATTTCCAATGAACCACAAACCCAACCCGAACCCCAAATTCTCGCACAACCCTCTTGCAAAGATATTGGAGCATTACAGCTTAATCTTCAAACTGCGGCCTATGTCGCCGGATATTTAATAAAAAAACTGTTAAATTATGAATGTGAGTTATGTAGGCAGTTCTTTTGTGCCGACGCTGTAACGAGCATTCATGATTTAACAGTTTTACGTGATTACGGGAAGGAGGCAAACCCATTTTTAAAGTATGCAAATGAGCAGTTTGTTAAAATAGTGGAAAATAGTATAGAAGAGATTTTTTCTCGAATTCCTTCATTTATTACCCTTCCCAATATCCTATTCCAAAATTTGGACGTCTCCTCCATGCCTTCCACTTTCTGCGAAGTGCACGCCAGTGAGATGAAAAGGAAAGTTTCAAAACTATTAACAGTAGTGTTACTTCATCATTTCTGTACATTAATTAATAAAAAATTAAGATGCGTAGACACAGTGCAGAACAACGATATCATAGAAAATTATTATAAACTATGTAAATAATAAACTTTTTTTACTCATATTTTTTTGTACATTTTTATATATATTTTTTTGTTGTACATATTTTTTTACATACATTTTTTTGTTGTACATATTTTTCATTTCTATTTTTTGTTGTAAATATTTTTTGTTTCTATTTTTTTATTGTACATATTTTTTTGTTATATATATATATATATATATATATATATATATATATATATATATATATATATATATATATACCGTGAGTATTTTTTAACGTGAAACATTGGGTTTGTCATATCCATAGTTACGACTTGACATTTGATTGACAGCAATGTATTTGCCCGTTCCATTTAAAATGAAACATAGGGAACGAATTTGACATTTGATAAGACGTCAATAGAGGTTAATTTTGTTTAAATAATTATACGCATTCTAAATTAAAATTAGTTGTAGAAAAAATATAGTGTGCACCTTGTGCCCGAGTGGTTTTCTGACTCGTCTAAATTTCTTACAATATTTAAATATAACACTTCTGTCAAATTCATTCCCCATGTGTTATTTTAAATGAGACAGACAAATACAGGGTGTCTCAATAAGCTTGCTCACTATTGGTAACTTTTTTATTTGAAGAGATACGAGGTTGGTTAAATTAGCAAAATTGTGCCATTTTATATTAGAAAATTGGTCATGTAGACAAAATAAAAATTGTGTCAGCGGTTCCAAAATTTGGGACAAAATATATATTTTTTAAATGGAACTACATATTTTTTATTATTTTATTAGAAAGAGTATTTTTTTCTCTTTCCAATAAGGTAATGTTGTTTATGAACATTTTTTTCAAATAAACGTGTTATTTACGTTTAAAGATAAAAATTATCTTTTGTTAGTTTAGGTCAAGTAAACTATGGAAACAATTGTCTTTTATAAAATTATTATTTTATTAATTTATTTTACAGTAATAACAAAACAAAGAAAATATTCAAATTGAATGCTATTATTTCTTTCGCACATTTATACTCTTTTGAAAAGAGAGGCGACCGTTCTACGTAACTGGTGTCTAGATATAACTTTCCATATACCACGATCATATCTAACTTTTCTTCATTTGTAAAGTTATTAAACATTATTAAACGCAGAGAACTTTACGGGAGAAATTATTAAACATCAAACAAACAAAGAATCAATTGTTTCCATGGCTTACTTGACTAAAAAACTAACAAAATAGATTACAAAATTTAAATTTTTAACCGTAAATAACTCGTTTATTTGAAAAAATTGTACACAAACAACATTACCTTATTGGAAAGAGAAAAAAATACTCTTTCCAATAAGATAATAAAAAATATATGGTTCCATTTAAAAAATATACATATTGTCCCAAATTTTGAGAACCGCTGACACAAATTTTATTTTGTCTACATGACCAATTTTCTAATATAAAATGGCACAATTTTGCTCATTTAACCAACCTCGTACCTTTTCAAATAAAAAAGTTACCAATAGTGAGCAAGCTTATTGAGACACCCTGTATATTGCTGTCAATCAAATGTCAAATTATAACATAGGAAAATTCAACGGTTATCTGTCATATTGACAAGATGTCATTAGAGGTTAATTTTGTTTAAATAATTATACTTATTTTCTAAAAATTAAATTTGGATGTAGAAAAAATACCGTGTGCACCTTGTGCCCGAAATATGTTTAGTGTTCTCGAGTGGTTTTCTGATTCCGCTAAATTTCTTACAATATTTAAATATAATTCTTCTGTCAGATTCGTTCCATATGTTTCATTTTAAATGGAACGGGCAAATACATTGCTGTCAATCAAATATCAAGTCGTAACCATGGATATACAAACCCAATGTTTCACGTTAAAAAATACTCACGGTATATATACGAGGTGTGTTCAAAAAATATCGCGAATTTTGTGTTTTTTCAAAAATTATTTATTTATTCATGAATATCTATTTTGTCCCCTTCAAAGTAATCCCCATGAGATATTATACACTTGTGCCAACGGTTTTTCCAATCTTCAAAGCACTTCAAAAAATCATTTTTTTTTATCTTGTTCAGCTCCTCCTTCGATGCCGTCTTTATCTCGTCAAGCGTAGCGTAACGTCGTCCTTTCATGGGCCTCTTCAGTTTAGGGAACAAGAAAAAGTCACAGGGGGGCAGATCTGGGGAATACGGTGGCTGCGGCATCATTAGTGTGTTGTTTTTGGCTAAAAAGTCGCGCACAAGCAACGAGCAATTGAGCAATTTTGGTACAAATTTCGCGGCGACCCGTCTCATGCCCAAATCATTGATAAAAATCGAATGGCACGAGCCAATCGATATGTTTAGGTCCTCAGCAACTTCTCTAACGGTGATTCGACGATTGGCCAATATCATTTTCTCCACTTCATTAATTTTTTCGTCTGTTGTTGAAGTGCTCGGGCGTCCGGCACGCTTTTCGTCGTTCACATCTTCTCGGCCTTCTGAGAACATTTTGTACCACCGATAAACGTTGCTTTGGTCCAAGGTAGCTTTTCCGTATGCCACAGTCAACATTCGGAATGCATCCGCGCACTTAATTTCGTTTTTCACACAAAATTTGATACAGGTTCTTTGTTCCATTTTTTTGAATAGGTAAAAATCGAAGACGATCCAAAACACGTGCAAGCAAAGCAGCTGTCAACAATTAAGTGAACATTCAAAATGGCCGAGCTTGTCGACATAAGTGAGAGACATGAGTACCAACATAAAGCCACAAAAAGATCGAAATTCGAATATACGTAACCCGCGAAAATTCAAAATTCGCGATAGTTTTTGAACACACCTCGTATATATATATATCTGTAAACGCTCCTAACAATAAAATAGCTTCACTGGTCGCAGAAATATTAAAAACTGCGTATGATAAAAATAACACATATTTTGTCAAAGATTCTCTTGAATTTTCTTCTGAATTTCAAAATTACCAGTTACCTGAGAACTATGTCATAATAAGTTTGGATGTTGTCTCGCTGTTTAGCAATATCCCTGTAGATTTGGTGCTAAAAAGTATCACCGAAAAATGGGAAATTATTTCACAACATTGTAACTTAAGTTTAGAATGTTTCATAGAATTAATTAAATTCATTTTTGACACTAGTTTTTGCAGATATAAAAATCAATTTTACAAACAAATTTTCGGTACCCCCATGGGCAGTTCCCTGAGTCCAATAATTGCTCAATATGTAATGGATCAATTACTGGATGATTGTATTCCCAGACTTAGTTTCGATTTACCTTTTATTAAAAAATACGTAGATGACATAATTTGCGCCGTACCTAGTGATAGGACTGAGGAAATACATGACACATTCAATAATTATAACCCCAATATACAATTTACCATCGAAAAGGAAACTGAAAGAAGTGTTCCCTTCCTTGACACTAAATTAATAAGAACATCGTTGAATACAATCATACTTGATTGGTACCAAAAGCCTATGGCTTCAGGAAGATATATACATTTTTATTCACATCATACTATGAAAATCAAAATCAACGTTATTTTGGGTTTAAAAAAGAGAATTGTCAGTATTTCACATCCCACTCTTAGGTTAAAAAATTTACATAAATTTAAAAATATTTTATTAACAAATTCTTATCCTGAATCCCTTATTTGTCGGTTACTTTTCAGCACCAATACATTGGATCTGGGTAGCGAAAGAATTAACACTCGTCCACAGACAGACACTAATAACAATAATATTACCTTTACTTCATTACCGAATATAGAAAATTTGACATGTACATTATTGAAGGAAGTTAAAAATGATAAAGTAAAAATAGCCTTAAAAAATCCAGTTACTATAAACTCCCTTTTCTCTAAAGTTAAGGATCCTATTGAAAAAGATTTACAATCTAACGTTGTATATAAAATTCCGTGCGGGGAATATCAGCAGGTTTATGTTGGGCAGACTTCCAGATCTCTCAAATCTAGAATCTCTTCCCATAAAAGTGATTGTAGACTAAGACCTAAAGCATGTGCTTTATCACAGCATTTCAATGAGTTTTCTCATCGGATTAACTATAGTAACTCATCTGTATTAGATGTAGAAACTAATTCAAACAAAAGAAATTTCCTTGAAATGGTTCACATTAATAAAACTAACTATACTATGAATAAAAAAACAGATGTTAGCGGCCTGAGCTCTATTTACAATTACCTTTTGAAATTTAAAGAATTACATAATTCTAATAATAATGAAAATTCTGATCCAACATAAATTTTTTGTAATTTGTATCACTTTTTCAGTATTTTAGTAGGGTTGTACTAAAATTTAAAAATGAAATGATAAAAATTATTTTTGAATTTCAAGAACTTTTCGTGTTTCCGGTTAGTTTTTCTCCCTCTCACTTGCACATATTGTTGTTCTCTGTCGTTTTTGGTAATTTGTTCAAAGTTCGAACTTGTTTTTTACTGTGTTTCACACGTGTTTTACAACTTGACTTCTTCTGAACCTAATCGCTCTGATTTTGGGTTCTGTAACATATATTTATTAAACCTTGTGGACAATTTAGTTTCTAAATTTAATTATCAATGTTTGAACTATTTAAACAAATAATTTTCACTGTTCTGATGACTGTTCAGTTTAAAATTTAACCTCACAAAGTAGTAAGTACTGTGTTCAATTATTTACTTTTTCAAAATTGTAACATGAACGTTGTTGTTGTACCTTCCAGCTGTCCTGAAGGAATAAAGTAATTCCGAAAGCTTGACATGTAACTTTAAAGAGTATTATTTAACATCTTTTTCCCAAACTCCGGACTGCTATACCTGTGAAACATTTTGTTTTTCTATATATATATATATATATATATATGTAATATAATGTATATATGTAGGGATATTTAGAACTAAGTAATATATATGTTGGTAGCATGTATATGTAGCAGTAGTAGCTGAACAGCTGAACATGTAACATGTAACTAGAGAAGACAACATCTTGAGTTGTAGCGTGTGCCTTTTATAAACGTAATTATATTATTTTGTTAATAAAGTAGTTAACCCAGTTCCAAGGCCTATTTATTATACATGGTGTCAGGTGTGGTTTGTGGTTGCGCAAGATATTGAAACGAAAGAAAGAAACCACATACAAAATGGAGTCGCAATTTAAACTGCCGTGTCCGCTTATTCTAGACAATAACATTTCAGAAAACTGGAAGAGATTCATCCAAAAGTTTGAATTATTTATTACTGCAACTTGTGATAGCAGCACAACAGATGATAAGAAAATTGCAATGTTATTGAGTGCAGCTGGTGATGACGCACTTGATATATACAACACATTTGTATACAAACAAGGTGAAGATAAGACGAAATATAAAGTAATAGTACACAAGTTTGAAGAATATTGCGCACCAAAGAAGAATATTGTATTCCACAGATTTTTATTCAACAGTATTGTGCAGAAAGAAGGCCAGTCATTTGATAGTTTTTTTACAGAGTTGAAAAAAGCTGTAAAATTATGTGAATATAAAGAAGAAGAAAGTATGGTTAGAGATAGAATTGTACTAGGAATCTTGGACAAAAGTACGCAAGAAAGACTGCTTAGAGAAGAGAGTTTAGATTTGGAAAAGGCAGTGAAATTTTGTAGAATAGTGGAATCCAGTAAAAGCCAGTGCAAGGTGCTGCAAACAGAAGCTTTAGTGAATGCAGTTCATGCGAAAGAAGAGAAAAAGTACAAACAATCAAAAGATAAAAACACTGATGCTAAACAGTGTAAATTCTGTGGATTCTCGCATGCATTTGTCAAAAATAAATGTCCAGCTTATGGCAAGACGTGTGCAAAGTGTCAGGGGCGAAATCATTTTGCAAAGATGTGCAAGAGGAAGAAGAGTGAAGTCAAGCCAAAGAACTGGGGCTGGGGAAAACAAGTACATGAAATGAACAAGAATGAAAAAGATGAAGACAGCTCTGAAAACGAACAGTTTTTTATAGGTACCATAGAAGAGAAGAAAGATGATGGTGCAGTGATGTGGAAAGAAACTATACTTGTAGAAGGTAAAAAAGTAGAGTTCAAGCTCGACACTGGTGCTGAAGTAAGTGTGTTACCGCTTAAGATAGCAGAATATGTACAGTGTGTGTCAAAGATTAAAAAGACAAACATAAAGTTAGTCACATATGGAAATTTCTCGCTAAATCCCGTCGGAACAGTTAATTTAAAATGTATGGTAAAGGATAGATGTTCAGTAATTAAATTTGTAGTAGTAGATCACATAAATCAAATGCCATTACTTGGTTTGCAAGCATGTAATATGCTTAAATTAGTTAAAAGATTGGACGCTTTAAATGTAAAGTCACTCAATGATATACTAAGCGAATACAAAGATGTATTTGAGGGTTTAGGGAAATTCCCATATGAATACAAGATTAAATTAAGGGATAATGCTATTCCTAAGTGTCAGCCTACTAGACGTGTTCCATTTAGTCTGCATGAAAAATTAAAATTAGAATTAAATAAACTAGAGTCACAAGGTATCATTAGGAAGGTTGATAAACCCACAGAGTGGTTAAATTCTTTGGTTATAGTTGAGAAAAGAAATGGTGATTTACGACTATGCTTAGATCCCAGGTATCTGAATGAAAACATACAGAGGGAGCATTTTTTAATTCCCACAATTGATGACATTACTTTTCAGCTCAGTAACAAGACAGTTTTTACAGTCCTAGATATGAAAGATGGGTACTTTCAGATCCCAATAGATGAGAAAAGCTCAGATTTATGTACTTTCGGAACACCATTTGGCCGATATCAGTTTTGTAGGATGCCGTTTGGAATCTCGTCGGCTCCAGAGGTATTCTCAAAACGAAATTTCGAGATTTTTGGAGATTTACCAGGGGTTTGTATTTATTTTGATGATCTTGTAATATCAGGAGAAACAGAAGAAGAGCATTACTTGAATTTGAAGCGTGTTCTAGACAGAGCTAGAAAATATAACATTAAATTCAATTCGCGAAAAATTCAGTATAAACAATCTAAAGTTAAATATATGGGTCAAATATTTTCTGAAAAGGGGATAGAGCCGGATAGAGAATATATTAAAGCAATTTTAGAATTAGAAACGCCCAAATCAAAGACTGAATTATGTAGGTTTTTAGGCATGACTAAATATTTAAGTAGATTTTTGCCGATACTTTCGTATTTCAAATTTAATGATGACATAGTAATACAGACAGATGCAAGTAAAGACGGGTTAGGGGCTTGCCTGTTGCAGAAAAACAAGCCTATTGCATATGCATCGCGATGTTTAACAAAATCCGAGCAAAAATGGGCGCAAATAGAGAAGGAGTTACTGGCTATCGTGTTCGCGGTTGAAAAATTTAGTACATTTATTTACGGACATAAAAATGTCACCATACATAGTGACCACAAACCATTAGAAAGAATAATGGAAAAAGATTTGCACAAAATTTCAAAAAGGTTAGAGCTTATGTGTTTGAAATTATTAAAATTTCCGAACATAAAAATTGTGTACAAACCGGGTCGTGAATTGCATATAGCAGATACCTTATCTAGAGCATTTTTGAAAGATAAAGTAGAAGATGATGTTGAATTAAATTATGCAATACACTCTCTGATTAATCACCTTCCAATGTCACCTAAACGAAAAAGTCAGTTACAAGTATTAACGGAAAATGATAATATCTTAAGTAAAGTAATATCATTTTGTGAAACAGGATGGCTACTTAAACATTCTGATTTACCAAAAGATTTAATTCCATTTTGGAAAATTAGAGATCAGTTAAACGTATGTGATAAGTTATTACTCAATTGTAATAAAATAATAATTCCATCTGAATTACGCCAAGAAATGTTATTTTTATTACATGAAGGTCATCTAGGAGTAGAGAAATGTAGGGCAAGGGCGCGCCAAATCATGTATTGGCCTAATATTAATACTGATATCAATAATTATATATCAAAATGTAATATTTGTGAAACTTATTCCAGAAAAAATGTTAAGGAGACCTTAATGCCTTTCCCTTTATCAAATAGACCTTGGCAAAGAGTTGCTACTGATATTTTCACATATGGTAATCAAAGTTATTTAGTATTGTATGATTCATTTTCAAATTGGCTGGAATTATTACCAATGCGTGATAAATCCAGTACTGAGGTAATTAGAATTTTAAAAGCAATATTTTCAAGATTTGGCAGCCCAGATATTCTCTTATGTGATAATATTCCTTTTGGTAGTTATGTTATTAAAAAGTTTGCGGATGATTGGAATTTTAGTCTGGTAACTAGAAGCCCTAACTATCCTCAGTCAAATGGGTTAGGAGAAAAAGGTGTATCTATAGCTAAAAATATCGTAAAAAAGTGTACAGAGGGAAATACTGATATCCAAGTAGCTTTGTTACAATATAGAAACACGCCATTAAAGCATTTAAAAGTTTCACCATCTGAATTATTTATGGGTCGTATTTGCAAGACTAAGATACCAATAACAGAATCAATACTGCGAAGCAAAACTAATATAAATTTCAATGATAGACATAAAATAAGACAAAATATTTATGAAAAATATTACAATAGAAATAGTAGAACATTACCTGTTCTAGAGAATGGACAAAATGTAAATGTATATGATCCTGTTAGGAAGAAGTGGCAAGCAGGAAAAATACAGGACAAGCATGGTTCTCCAAGATCTTATTTGGTAGAGACTGAGAACGATGGTACTGTAAGACGAAACAGAATTCATCTAAGAACATCTGAGAATTCATTTGTACCCAAATATAACATTGACGAACCATTGCCAGTTCCCAAATTAGAGCCAGATATTGTATCTATTGATCATGGACCAGATATTGCAACACAAAATGTATTGAAAGAGAGTAAGTGTGAATCAAAGTCACAAGCGATTCAAGCAGACAAAACTGTTACAAGATCTGGTCGTGTGATCAAATGTCCCACAAAATTTAAGGATTATGTACGAAATTAAAAATAGGGAGGATGTAATATAATGTATATATGTAGGGATATTTAGAACTAAGTAATATATATGTTGGTAGCATGTATATGTAGCAGTAGTAGCTGAACAGCTGAACATGTAACATGTAACTAGAGAAGACAACATCTTGAGTTGTAGCGTGTGCCTTTTATAAACGTAATTATATTATTTTGTTAATAAAGTAGTTAACCCAGTTCCAAGGCCTATTTATTATACAATATATTTAAATATAAAATGTACATATTGCAAATTTTGTTGTTTTGCTTTCCACTACATTCAAAATATATATCAAAGGTAAAAATTACAACATTCAAAATTAAGCGCGTCAAAAATAGTTTTCAACGGCACCGCTAGAAGCGCTGTTATATCGGTGTGTGAAACTGGTATTTTTTTAAAGCAATGTACTGTCAAGTCTTTCTGGGTACATGGTCGTTGGTCCCCAGCAAGAAGATACTGTATACCGTTACAGAGCCTGTTGTCCATGCGAATGGACAACCGCTAAAAGTAGTCGGAGTGGCCAACCAGTATATATATATATATATATATATATATATATATATATATATATATATATATATATATATCTCGGTAGACGGATTGATTTTGCTAGGGTGAAGCCTGTCACGATCGACAGACTTAAATTATCAAACAGATTTTAATAATAACTCAAAATATATTCAAAATTCAAATTTATAAATATCCCCTCCCTTGCATTTTGTTATTCTTCATATTTTCTGCGCATTATATTATTTTTTCTGTATGTTGAGTCAACTTGTCGCCCTAGTGGCAACTATCAAAGACTTTTTGTTATAATTCTGGACAAGATTTGGGCATTCACAAAAAATGTGTAACTAATAAAGAAATTTTATACATTATTAAAACAAATACTATGTAATTGGTAAGACGAAATTTACTATATATATATTTTTTAATAATACTTTATAGTATTATATATTTATTGTAGCTGAAGATCGACAAATATTGTCCGAAACGTCCTATTTTTTTAAATAAAGACAATTATGACTGCTAGTCATAATTATTGGAACCTACGGCCTGTTTTTTCTTTTATTGAAACTGTTACAGTTTACATTGGTAAAAATGTTGTCTACGCAAGTTTGACTAGTGTTACTTACCCTTGTTGGTTCATTAATAATATTATATAGATTATATGAATTCATGACAATAATTTTTTTATGTGTATTGTCAGATAAAAGGTCTATATTGAAATCACCTAGAACAAACATATTCGGATTATCATCGACGCAATATTTCTCATATTTACAATACTCTACTTAACTGCAGAATACCAAAATAAAGTCATCAAGCAAAGGGTCAATAAATATAAATATCACCGCGCTACTCATACAGTGGCTGATGGGGATGTGCAGTTGTAGCAAGAGAGAACTATATACCAATCCTTGAACATATCATTACAAAAAATCCTTAAAGACAGTAATATCAAAATAGCTAATACTAACTTTAACTCCACCATGTCTTTATACACACGACACTCGCACCGCGTCCATGAAGTACTATGTGCAGCGACCGTCTGTACTGCAGCTAGCTTTGCGCCTTGTCCGCCGACAGCAGGAAGTATCTCCGCGTAAAACCGCTTCTACAGTTGCATAACAGGGCTCACGATTCGCAACATATACGTACCTGTACCAAGAATGCCCTACAACTAGTCCAATAGTAAGTTTCCACACGCAGTCATAAACATCCAGTTGTACAGAAAGTTTTGCTCCGCTGTGACATCTTTTACAACAATACAGTAGCGCACAATGCGTGTATATTTCACCAAAGGGACATAGCATCATCATAGAAAGCCAAACTAAAGCCACATGTTGACTAGAGTGCCGGATTCTAGAACATTCATAACCTGAAACGCACTGATGTCAAGCACATGTGTAACACTTACCTTATGATCGAAATAGCCACCAATTGATGGCCATCACCGTGTTAAAAGGTATCCAGGGAATAATCCACATTAGTTTTCCACTGTTTAACACTTTATTCTCTGGTTCAGAAGTCATCGAATAGATTTATTCCTTTAAATCTTTGACTGTGGATAATTTAGTTTGGGATTTAAGGTAATAGTTGTTAGACTGTCTTTGGGTTAATAATATAGTCTGTTTAAAGTCACGTCGCGACCGAGATATTGTTGCTTGTTCAATTAATATGTTAATTGTTCAATTTACCGCGCCATACAGCAAAAGCGTTCACAGAGCGTCACGTGTCAGGACGAAACAGGGGTTAAGTGCCATATATTTTGATTATCATTTTACACACATTTTACTTTTTTCAATAAACAAATAATTAAGGGAACCATTGTATAACTGTGCCTAAATCCTACCCCTACTCCATTAAGCTACCCCGGCCGTACAGCATAGTTCATTGGACAATCCGCCGACGGCACCCGAGCTGTACACCGCTGTCGACTGCTGAGGGACGGAGACGCTATGCCCAAAACACCAGCAGGGCTAGCGCCACATTACATTTAGGTTTAAATATATTAAATTTGTGAAATAATAAATGTAATAAATGAATAGTACATGAAATATAAACATATTATAATGCTATTTCTTTTTTTATATAATCATAACTTTCAGCTAAAGTAAATATATTTACATTTAACAGTACCTGTGACATTTCGGTAATGATGAAATATTTGTACCATGCGGGCGCTTACCAGGCGTCACCGCAGGAGCACCCATTGCTGGCGTAGAGAGTGTACCACAGGGATTAATTCTGTACCATTTAAAATTTAAAATATTTATGGTTGGTCGGGATCGAACCCTTGTCCCCAGATTCGCGACAAGACATTCAAGGCACACGGCCACTAGAACTTATAGGATCTAAATATTTGAGGATTTTGTAATAATAATTCTTTATTCTTATTTTCCAGATATACCTACTAGTGCTTTGCTGCTGAAGAGTGTTGGTACAACATTTTCAAAAGACTTAACTCCTAAGGGTGTGAATATGTTGCAGCAGCGATAAAAGCTATAAGAGCGACGATAAGAGCAGCGATAAAAGAGAAGCAAATCTATCTTTCTTTGATGTGTTTATATTGGAGCTACGATAAAAGCTATAAGAGCGACGATAAGAGCAGCGATAGAAACTGATATAAATGTTGCTGGCAATATTGTTAAAGCTATTTGTGTCTTACATAACACAATCATTGACATGGAAGGTATTCCCATAATTTATCCAGCATATATCTGTTGTGATGGTTCTTATTTGTTTGATCCCATAATGGAGATCTAACAAATACTTAGCTAATTAATTTGTCTACATCCATCTCTAGCGTAGCGTCTTGCCTAGTGTTGCCGCGAAACGAGATATGGCGAGAAACAATCCACTCTCGTCTCGTCTCGAATTTTCGAGGACGAGATTTCTCTGCATCTTGTCTCGTCATATTTTTCCTTACTTTCTCTCGATCTCGACTCGAGAATCTTGAATTTCTCGAATTTATAATTAGAAATAGTAACTAAATTAACATTACAAGAAACATGAATATAATAAACGGGGTACCACTGATTAAAACATTATTTTACTAAGTCTGGTGTTTGAATGTTATAGCATTTTCTTCTTACTAAAACCCAATAAAATAAAAATTAATAAATAAATATGAATGAAAATGAAAAGGCAATTAAAGTATTTATTTATACCGACAAATATTTTATTTTGTATAATATTTAAGTAATATAAAAAAAAAATCGAGATATCGCTGCATCACTTCTCTTGCCTCGATGAGAGCGTAGAAATACATTCAATTCGTTCTTGTCGCTCTTATCGCTGCTCAGCTCCTAAGCGTAGCTTTGCGCACTGCTTCAATGTAAACACCTACATTTAAATCTATGCATCCATACGCACTGCTTCGCTAGTATCGCCGCTCTTATCGTTTATCGCAGCTTCAACATAAACACAGCCTAAGGCAAAGACCCTATATCGCACTGCGAAGTACTGGAAGCATGCAGCATTTCGTGCGAAAACAAATAAGAAGACTTTTAAGCACATTTCCAAAATATGGATATCTTGACACCTGCGGACCAGACGTTTTTTGAAATGAAGTACAGAGAAACGAAGAAACAGCAACGAGCACGCAGATTTAGTAGCGAGGAAAAAATAATGTGCCTCACTTTATTTAAAAACAGCCCGAAAAGTTATGATCTGCTGCACAAATTATTTACATTGCCATCGCGAAAGACTTTGACAGAATTTTTAAGCTCGACATCTTCGGACAGGAATAAATAAACATTTGTTTTCCGTTCTAGAAAAAAATGTAAAGTATTTGAAGCCAGAGCACCGCGTGTGCATCGTTTTATTAGATGAAATATCGATAGCGGCAAATTTATCGTATAATTTATTAACAGACGAAGTGGAAGGCTTCGTTGATAATGGTGCCACAACAAAAGCGATGTGCTAGCAACTTTGCTGAAAAAAGTCATTAGTGAGTTATAAAAAATTGGACTTAAGGTGATAGCTACGGTCTGCGACCAAGCCAAGAGTAATGAATCGGCTATTAATAATATTGTTCGCGCATCGGAACAGGAAAGAGAAAGAGAAGGAAAAATATACCGAAGTGGAACTTTCGAAATCAACAATAAATGAATAGTTCCTGTCTTTCATGTGCCGCACCTCATCAAAGGAATACGGAATAATTTAATAAAAAAGGATCTACACTGCATCATAAAGGGACGTCCGCTGTTACCGAAGTGGTAGCAAATTGTCCAGTTATATAATTTGGACAAGAAGAAAGAAGTGGACGAATTGAGGCTTCTACCAAAATTAACTGAGGCTCTTGTAAATCCTGATAAACAAAAAATGAGGATGAAATTTGCAACTCAGGTGTACAGCCAGCGGGTTGCTGCAATTGAAAGGTCCAATGCAAAAACTAGGTATGTCCACTTTTGGTGAAAAATGAGTTATGTACATAGTAGTATGATTTTCTCAAATTTGAATCTTCCTTTGCAAGAATTGGATCTCTATATCTTCTGTACAATTTATTTGTCGTTTACCTACAAACAAGGTATGTCCATGACATATCTAGTTCTTGCAATGTAAAATTTGTACCGATCGTTTGGTTTCTTCTACAGGATAACAAGATATGTCCCGGACATAACTTGTTAATGGTCACTATAAGTATATTCATTTGAGTTTACTGTCAAAAGCAACAAGTTGTAGTTCGCGAAAAATTTGCGATTATGTCAAGTTCTGATACCGAGGATCCATTTTCTGGTACACATAGTGATATTGATAAAGATTATTATCCCGTACAGTCATCAGACTTATCTGATTACGAGCCTGAAATTGATATAGAAGATGCTGAACCTAACCTAAAAATTCATAAAGGAAAAAACCGAACCAGACGTGATCATTTTCGGGAGAGAACTAAAAAGAAGAGAAGAAGAACACAAGGTAAAGAATATATTAACTCAAGAGGAGTAGTAGTGCCGAAAATTATGCAAGGAAGTAATTGTAAATGCAGATTAAAATGTTTTGAACGACTAAATGAAGAAATCAGCAAAAAAAAATTTGAACAGTTTGACAAATTAGAAAGTAAAGATTTGCAAGATGCATACTTGTGTGGTCATATACATCTTCGTGAAGTTAAACGCCATACACCACGTTCGGCGGATAAATTAGAAAAACTAGACAGGCGACTTTTATTTATGAGGTAGGAAATAATAATAATAATAATAATCATTGCTTGATATTGAGCTTTCCAACATTATCATTTATTTACAGGTAAGAAGTGGACCTGAACAATACGAAATATGCAAGACGGCAATGATGGTGATACATGGAATAACTAAAGGCCGTATAGAACGATTAGCAAATTCTTGAAAAGACAGAAATATTGCACCTAGAGATATGCGAGGAAAACATAAATATAGACCCAATAAAATACAAAACCAAATGAAATAAGCAATTCATGAACATATTTTGTTTTCCCAAGTATAAAATCACATTACAGTAAAAAAGATAATATTTCACATTATCTTCCCCCATTATTAAATATTAATAAAATGTATGAGTTATTCTTAGAAAAACATGAATCAGATCAAAATCAATGAATGAAACAAAACAAAATAATTTTGCCAAAAATTATATATGAATATTTTCGAAAATATTTTACAGAAAATTTTAAAATGTTATTTGTGCGACCGAAAGCCGATACATGCCAAAAGTGTGAAAAATTAATAAAGAAAAAACTAATAATTACATTGAAGTTATTACGTTCGACTTTCAACAAAATATACCTTTACCTGTCGGCTCAAGCAGCGAAGAGTTTTATAAAATACAACTTTGGGTATATAACATTTGTATCCACGTCGCAAGTACAAATAAAAGCTATTTTTTTGTATATTCGATGGTGAAGAACTGCAACATCCTATGTCATCATTTGCATTAAAACAACAACCTCCTATGTCAATATCAGCAGATTTGAAAATAATTAACAAGCGATCTACAAAGCAGTCTTCTTTCAGCTGACAAAAAGGAATATATTACTGATTTAAACCACTTTACTAATGTCAAGTTCAGAATTAAAACTTTCTATGTCAGACATAGGCGGTTGTTGCAACCATTTTGTACTTTTCTCCAAAGCAACAATCTTCTATGTTATGACATGAAACCTTATAAATAATGTAAGCGGTTTTGTTGATTAGTTTATGATATTTGCGATATTTGGGAAAATATATTTATTACATTGTAATTTGATGTCGGTAAAGATAATTTTTTTCTATGATGTTAATGAATACTTTGATTAATTGCAGACAAGAATCAATTTTAAATTTGAGGTAATATTTTGCTAACGATCTTGTAATATGCATGTTATTCTACAAATAATGGAAATATGTTTAGCCACTTGACTGATGGCAATGACGCTGATATCGTCAGTTTAATATGTTTTGAAATTTGTATTAACTGGTGCAAAGGTACTCAAATTATAATGTAGTTATTTTTGCTTTTATGACATGATGCGAGTAATTACAAACAAGAATTAATTTTAAATTTGTGAAATGTGAAAATTTGCGAATGATCTGGGAGTGTTATTGAAGTAGACAAATATAGTGATGACAGTTATGTGTAATGACGAGATATTACGAGCAAGAAATATTTTGAAGCCATATAAAAACAATTCAAAATTATATTTCTATAATATACAGTAAATTTTTGTATTGTACACTATCATCGCCATGGCTTCACCCGTCTTTGACTTCGACTTGGACCTTCTGCCACCATTTGGAACCGTCACCGACAAGATCATCGTTCATTCGAACGTCCTAATCCAAGAACCGCGACATGAAGAAATTATAAACCTCGACGAAATTCCGTCTCCGCTGGCTACCCAGGATTTCATTATAATTGATGACGACCTAGTGAACGATACGGTATCGACGTTGCTGCAAGATACTTCAGAAAAAACTAGAGAAGAGCAAAATGAAAAAAACAGGAAAAAGTGAAAAGAAGCAGCGATTATTTTCTTCTAGTTCTGAAGACGACGCGCCCTACGGACAACAAATGTTCGAGGGAGTCCCCGAAAACAGCGACCGCCATAGACATTTCCCCGCAGAAGCTCCCCATGAGGAATTTCCAGCATGGGATGCAGATGATCAGTTGGATGTTTTGCTGGAAACTGCGGAAGTAACCAGTTTTGCGTTCCCACGTAACAAAAGTCTGCCCGACAACAACGAGCGTTTGCTGGACGTCTTCGAATTTCCGGTCTCAAAAAGCAGACGAACATTCATCGCCATAGGTGTCAATCCGCATCCGGAGATGAGAGTGGGTGTCAGATTAATGGGTGATGTGATTAAAAACTGTATTTTAATATAAAAGATTTGGAGCAATTTGTAAAATTTTTAAAATACGTAAAAAGTGGAGAAGCTCCTGTTAATTGTCGGTATATATCAAATGTCATAGATTTCACTGCGCTGCCCAAGGAGCAGTTAAAATATAAAACTGAAAGTAAATATTTAGTATTAAATACAAAACTTGTAGAATATAAAGTAAAGTATTAAAGTAGTATAAGGTATAACATAGGTTATAATTCTTTATATAAAGATACCATAGTTTTTAAAAACTTGTTTAACGAAATATATACCTATTATTATTTTAAAACTTTATGTACAATGTGTGCACACTTTTACTGTACGAGAAAATAAATATATAATTCAAAAGTGTGAACAATTTTTATTATTTACAACGTCAACACCTTATATTGCGAAGAAGTCGTTAGGCAGGATCATTTAACTAGGGTCTGCATAATATATAAAAAAGGGTAGGTAAATGTAAATTCAACAAAATTTTGATAACCTTTTTCGAATTGTTGAGGAAATTGTAGAATCGTCTTTGCGCGAAGAAGAAAGTAATACCATAAATGTGCAATCCAATAGCAGAAAAGTTTTGATATGATTTTAAAAATATATGAAGAAATAATAGGCTCTTCTCTTTGTGAAGAAGATAACAACATAAATGTACAATCCGGCGGTGGTAGAAATGTAATTGAGCAAATTGCCCTGAGATATAATATTGTTTCTGATATCTAGAGACAAGCAAAAATATTCAATATTATGGGGCGAAGGATAACATTTGCAATTAATGATCCTCCACTTAATGAAAATCCAATAATTAGGTTCTACGATGGATTGAAAGAAGTAGTTCAACACGCAATGAATGTATGCAACCCTGATGACTACGTGGGATTTATATTTCAAACACCATGTTTGGAACATGGCCCAGCTTGGTTAAGCTATTGGCATGCTGATCAACTATACATCGAAGTTGTCTGGGAATCTTTGGAGACGATTTTTCAAAGTAATAAGGAAGTATTTTCTGATGGTCATTTTGCAATAGAAATGACCAAAGTAACAATGCTTCCGGAACTGGTAATCTTCGTGGTCATGGTCTTTCGTACGCGAAATTTTGTCGAAAAAAATATGGTATAATAAATATAATCAAACAGGACAATTTATGTTTAGTAAGGGCTCTAGTTGAAGCAGAATCATTTGTTAAAAAAGATCCTTGTTTAAAATATATGTAGAAGACAAATATGAGATTCAGGGTGAGCGAGCACGAGATTATTGTTGAAAACAAACGTACGTATAAATGATAATGGAGCGGGTATTATCGAACTCACAGAATTTCAACGCTATTATAATGATTTCAATATAATTGTATATGAGTTTAATGGTCGCGGAAATGTAATTTTTGAAGGTGCGAAAGGAAAAAATCTTACACGAGTGAATCTTTTGTATCATCAAAATCATTATAATGTGATTCGAAGTCTAGCTCCTACATTTTCTTGCAAATTTTTTTGTGAGCAATGTAATGTTCCTTACAATATATTAGTCCAGTCATTTGGTAGAAAAATAAGGGTTTATTCCACAAAAGGTCGGGTATTTTTGATTTTTGGATATATTGTATATTTAGGGGTCCTAATAAAAAATGCAAGTTTTCCCCCTCGGGGGGCTTCGGGAAGCACCGCCAACTTGAGAAAAAAGGCGCAAAAAAGCGGTTTTTTCTAAATATCTCTTCAGTGATTTGCATTAGGCAAAAATAGTTACTATCTAATTTGTTGACTATAAAATTCTCTACAAGTTTTATCTAAAACATTTTTTTCTATAATTAATAGATAGCGAGCTACAGTGCTTCAAACAGAGCAATTTTTTGAAAATTACATGATTGCTTCATTTAAATCCTATTTTATTATATTTTTTTTACGTTTTTTTTACAAATTACTTTTTGACAATCATTAATTATTATTATTTAACTAATATATATAAATATTAATTATTGTTTATAAGTTTTTTTTCATTCTAAAGATTTTTTATAATCCAGCAAATTTATGATTTTACCTTAAAGTAATTACAACAAAAGCTTTTTAACGGACTCCTCTCCCAGAAAAGTGCGCTGAATAACATATCAATATTTTCCCGAAATCGGAGCATGGGAACCTCCCGCCAATTTGGACAAATGGCGGGATATTCAGGTTTATGGCCATTTGCTTAAAACAATTATGAAAATATTTAAATTATTCAAAAAAACAAACAATATTACGTACTTAATACTTAGTCTAATATAGTTTCCCTATTTACAACAGTTTGCATTCGACGTGGCATCGAAAGAAGTAAGTTATCGATAACTGTTTTATAAAAATTGTTAACGTTTTCCTGCAATTTTTTAGTTTTTCATCCACCACTCTGATCTTGTTAAAGATACGATGATGCGGTTTTAAAATTTGAATTCAGCATAAAATTCTCTTTCGTATCGTGTATTACACTATTTTTGCCGATGAACGATTGGCGAGTTACTGCCAACTAAAACTCATATGAAATCCCTCTAAAATTTTAAACATCTGAAAATCGGCTCTTTTTTCGTCTTCTTATTCAAAATTTCAACAGGCTTACAGATAACCAATATTAAGTATTTAATAGGTGTCAAAGTGGTTGATGAGAAATTGAGAAAAGAGCCGATTTTCAGATGTTTAAAATTTTAGAGGAATTTCATGTGACTTTTAGTTGTTAGTAACTCGCCAATTGTTCATCGTGTAATACATGATATTAAAGAGAATTTCATGCTGAATTCAAATTTTAAAACCGCGTCATCATATATTTAACAAGATCAGAGTGGTGGATGAAAAACTAAAAAATTGCAGGAAACCGTTAACAATTTTTATAAAACAGTTATCGATAACTTACTTCTTTCGATGCCACGTCGAATGTAAACTGTTGTAAATAGTGCAACCTATTAGACTAAGTATCAAGTACGTAATATTGTAAGGGGGAAAACTTGTATTTTTTGTTGAGACCTCTAAATATATAACATATCCAAAAATCAAAAATACCCGACCTTTTGCAGGGTAAATCTACCTAATGACTGGACTATATGAGGAGGTCATACTTGTGAAAGTATTTGCGCGTATTGTTACATTGTTACAAGGCTTCTGCTTGTCGTCCTATTCGTGAAATGTTATCCTGCGGAGAATGTGGAAGAAATTTTCGGGGGCAAACATAAATTAACCCAGTGTAAAAGAGTCAAAAATGTTCCCAGTTTTTAAAAATGTACAAAATTGTTACAAATAGACATGTTTGTGGTGAAATGTATTGTACCTACAAACAAAATGGGCAAAATTTTGAACATGGAATTAATATGTGTTTATTGCACCAGTCATGTTCTATTTGTTGTGATGTATCCGATCTAAAACAATTTTCTGGCATATGCGGTTGCTTGGATAAATGGAGTTGTATGAGAGCGAGAGAGATGCAAGAGTAGAAAGAGAATTGAATACGATAGGTTATGCAGAGTCTGAACGAATCAGAACTCACTGGTCACGCTGGGGGCGGTCGCGTAGGGGGCAATCTATGATACGTGTATTCTGATATTGTACTAACGTGCAACGAACGAAACTTTAAATAATAGATGGAAGAAATATAATGTTACGCTCATGCGATGTGGAATTTGATTGTATATCTTATTAATGTAAACTTTTAGTTCACACCATCTCTTGCTCGTGACTGTTAGCCCGCAGTGGAATTTTTTTGTACCACTTAGTATAATGTAATAATTTCAGTTCCCGGGCGAGATGATCTAGTCTTATGCTGTTTATATGGGTCGAAATAACGATTCGCTCGTCTTGAGATGACGTTTCTTATTTTATTATTTAATATCATTTTATAAAACAATTAAGTAATAATAAGTGTTAAGTGTAATTTCTAATATTTGTATTGTGTATTGTTTGTGATTATTAAAGTGTTTGGTTAGAATATTTGGATTGTTTTCATAATAATATGTGTGAAACGGTAGAGATATAATGTCCTTGCTGTTATGATAAATGGAATGTATATGGAAAAGAAGCTTTACTTAATTTCATGTGAAGGTAAGAGCCTCAATAATCCGAATCTTTGTAATTCGGATTCTTCGGTAGTTCGGAGTCCTATTTACTTGTACTATGTACACTGTAGTCCGGATTCCTGACAGTTTCGGTAATACGGATGCGTACCTACGTTGTAAATTCATATGAGACGTCACCAGACATCACGTGATAGGCAGTTGGCTGCAGCAGACCACCCTAGTCGACGACCAGAGCTAGATACTCACGTACTATTAGTAGTCGAAGTGTTCCTGATTATAGCAATATGGGTCCGCGGAAACACATTACGTTGTCTTTACAAACAAAAAATGGGATTCTTGAACAATTAAAAAATGGAGTGTCGAATAAACAAGTAGCGGCACGATATGGAGTGGGTACTTCTATCATTTCGGACATAAAAAAACAAAAAAAAAAAACATATTCAAGAGTAAGTTTTCTTTGATAATTTTCTAATTGTGCCACATGGTTATATACTTTTTATCTATGCAGATTTATTTCCAACTGTGATTCTGGGCCAGGGTTGAGAAAAACCTTAAAAATATCCGAAATTCCAGAAATGGAGAACTTGCTATACTCAAATTAGAAGTAGACATGCGCCCATTTCGTACGGAATTTTGGCTGAGAAGGCAAGGCATTTGTTCAATTTCTACGCAAGTAGGGACTGGATTAATAATTTTAGAAAACGACATGGGCTAAGAAGGATAAAAATTTGAGGCGAAAAGCTGACAAATGATGTTAGCACAATTGATCCATTCAAACAAAAAATTTTGATCATTATAGAACGAGAGGGCTTGTTGCCAAGCCAAATTTACAATGCAGATGAGTCGGGATTGTTCTGGAAACTTCTACCTGAAAAGACATTGGTACATTCTGGAGAAGCGACTGCACCTGGACGTGAAACTAGTAAGGAACGAATAACCTTCCTAGCATGTTGTAATGCTGATGGTACGAATAAATTCAAATTACTTGTCATTGGGATATCGAAAAAACCTCGTGCTTTTGCCAATCAAAACCTTCCGGTCGACTATAAATTTACAAAAAATGCCTGGATGACATCCGCTGTTTTTAGGGAATGGTTTCAAAATTCGTTCGTTAGGCAAGTGCGCCGTTTCTCAGAAAACAATCTGCCGGAAAAAGCCCTACTTTTAATTAACAATGCTCCCAGTCACGACACAGACAAAATTTAACTAGTGATGATGAACAAATTACAATTTTTCTTCCCCCAAATTGTATAGCGTTAATCAAACCTATGGACCAAAATGCAATTCGATTAACAAAACTCTTTTATAAAAAACGTTCACTTTCACACATCTTGCACCAGAAAGAAGAAGAAGACATCGTTCAGTGCCGTAAAAAAATTAATCTGAAGGATGCAGTTTGGTTCTTGCATGAAGCATGGGAGAATGTACAACCTAGCATTTTAGAAAAGTGTTGGAATACGCTGATTGACAGAGGAATGGGATGCTGATGACTTATTACCGCTAGCCGAAATAAAAAATAAAATTTCAGCTGTGAACAATGATAGGCAAAGCATTTATGAGACAGTTAAACACGATGCTGCCTTTAAAAGTTTTCAGCACTGCGTAGATTGGGCTGCAGAGAACAGTGTTTCTGTACATGATCTGTCAACATTAAGAAGACGAGATCAAGCATTTTCTCTAAGCCAGAAAAGAATTAAGTAAACTAAAATTACAGATTTTTTGTCCTAATATTAAGTATTTTATCACATTTTCTAATATTATTTATTTATACACACATTATGGTGTTAAATTTTACAAAGTAAATTTATTTTAACATGCAACATATGGTCAATCACTTCCATGGTTACCCACTATTGTCAAAAAAGACAGCAATGTAATATTTGTCCATTTTAAAATGCAACATACGAAATTTGTAGTTTTGTATTATCAAAACTAATTTCCAATAAATTAGCCTAGATACGATTAACAGAATATCAAAACATGAATGTTACACATCTTAACAAACTTTAGCTTACAAAAATTCATAACTTTCATGCAATAAATGTTAAAAAATATCCCCAATCACACTGAGGCAATATTCTAGTCGGTCGTAATAAGAATTGACATCATTTGTGATGTGTTCTGAAGGTATCTCCTGTGCTGCAATACTATTTATAATGTTGCATTTTAAAATGGACAAATATTACATTGTTGTCATTTTTTGACAATAGTGAGTAACCATGGACATGATGAACCATAATGTTGCACTTTAAAGTAAATTCTCTGTATATGTATTTAAATAAAGCATTACAAACTGCTCACTTAACTGAATTTTTAACAATACAAGAAAAATCGCGGTAATCCGGATATTTCGTTATTCCGGATTGAGTGTGTTTTTATTAGTCCAGATTAACGAGGTTGCAATGTAGATCTGGAGTTAGTCCAACTACAGCTTCTTCTTGTTTTGAGAAAACTATACATGTTCAATACTCCAAATTTAAAGGTTCAATATTGTGGCCAACACAGGAAGATAGAAATAAAAACATTCCATCCTGTTTTAAAAATGTATTTCATGACAGAACAACAATAATAGTAGATTGTTTTGAAATTTTTATTCAAAAGCCTTCAAATTTGCTAACTAGAAAACAGTGTTCATCAAATTAATTAAATTAATTAAATAAACACCATTATACTATCAATTTTTTAATAGGTATTGCACCACAAGGTACGATTTCATACATCAGTAATGCATGGCGGGGAAGGGGGGGGGGGGGTCAATTTTCCTATAAACAAATTGTACAATATTCTCATGATGTTATTTTAGCGGATTGAGGTTTTTTAATAAAAGATGTATTTGGCGTCTTACAAGCGAAAGTCAAGTCACTATACAGGCTTTCACTAAAGGGAAGAATCAATTAAATCCGTTATACATAGAAGACTATGTTGCACATGTAAGAATACATGTCGAAAGAATAATAGGAGTAATTAGAACTAATTTCAAATTATGCATGAAATAATAACTATAGTCATGATAATCTATATTTCTATTAATTTAAGTATTTTGGATAAAATTGTGACTGTATGCTGTGGAGGGCAGGATTAATAACAGCTGTCATAAATTACTGCCAATTTTATTAATATTACAGATATGGAATTTTAAAGCGATGTGTACAAAGATTTTAATAGTGGTTTACCTCTCGTGTCTAACCCTTTTAATTGTAGTAAACAACAACTATATTAAAAAATATAATATTTCGAGCGCAAAATTTGTAAGGAATTCTTTTTTCTCAGGGTTATCGCTATGCTGTACTGATGAGCTCTAATAAGAGCGAAACACGTGTCTACATCTGCTTTTGAGCGATAACCCTGAGAAAAAAGAATTCCTAACTATATTGCCCAGAACAATTTTGCACTCTATAAAATTGGAGAATAGGAGAGGAAAAAATTGTGTAAAAGCTAAAATATAAATAAATTAAATAAATATATAATCATGGCATATTACCCATTTCTGAGTGTGCTAAAATACCATATTAAATTCCTATGTTCACCATTAACCGCCATTACCCTGAATATATTACGCAATTATTAATATATATATATATATACATTATATTTTTAGTTACCTGATGTGGAGAATGTCATTTTCGAAAATCCCCCGGGGGCTGCCACCAGAGTTTATATAGGGGCAATACCCGGGGTGAGAATTGTAGTAGTGCTATGGCGCTTTGAAAAAAAGATCTACGTTGAAAATTTTTGCTAAATTTTTAAAATATATATACATATACTCATAATAAAATCATATAAATAATATTTTGTCTTTAATAAATATTTTACCCCTTGATCTTCCTTAACTTTTTTTCTGTAAATAATTATAAAATAACACAAATCCCTAGTGGAATAGATTGAATTCAGAGCATTAAAAGGAACACAAAGTACGATATTTATTTTTTTAGATTTTAACTATTATTTAATAATATTTTATAGTAAAAATTGCATTATAAATATATAGATCTACAGTTCCTGCGGTTAATAGCATTTCGAATTCGAACTCATTAAAATGAGAAATTTTTAAGGAAACAAGTGATCATATCAATAATAACTTGAAATAAAAACACAAATATGAACATTTTTTCTTTTTCAAAAAATAGACAGTTTTGAAGTCTATGTATGCGCATGTAGAATAATTTAATAAATTTCTACGATAGATATCTTTGTGTTTTTTGTCTAGTTAAAATAAAAATAGCATAAATTCATTATAATTTTAATAAATAAGTAAATACAGTTCTCGCCCATAATAGTTTTGAGTAACAGTTATTAATCTCACCGTTAAATTATTTTAGTGTGGGCATATGTATGAAGTCCGTTGGGATTGAAACTGCATCAGTAGCAAGCATGAAATATCTGTTAATGATGACGAACAAGTGATGAACTTTGTCTGGATTAGGGCAAAATGAAAGAAACGATTCGCGGACTCGTAGCGAACAGCAATTTTGGTGTGGACGCCTGAAGAGTTCACTTTATTTATTATTTACTTAGCTGAAGACAGTGGAGCGAATAATATGAATTATGACAAAATTTATGAAATACCAAATTTTACCATCTGCCAAATCAAATAACTGAGCAAGTCAAACAAATTTTTTTATTATCTTCATAATTTTTTCTGTTATTTCGTTTTTCTCAATTGATTTTATTTTATGATTATAAAGTTAGCACTTGCATTTATCACGTCATCTCTCTTCTTTACTTAATATTTTGACTACCAATTTCCTTTTTTTTTTACATCAGTTAATTTCTCCTGACTACACAGCGAACGAATGATTCAAATATCCGGGGTGGAAGTTGAGCTCCCGAACTTTTCGTGAACAATTCGCGAACTGTACTCGTTACCGCCAAATAGA
Source organism: Ophonus ardosiacus (assembly GCA_943142095.1). Lineage (NCBI taxonomy): Eukaryota > Metazoa > Arthropoda > Insecta > Coleoptera > Carabidae > Ophonus > Ophonus ardosiacus. The sequence goes on along the minus strand of OW964837.1, from coordinate 27,672,321 downwards.
TGCTGATGCAATGCATTTCTTAAATCTTTAGTGTACAGATAGTTGTCTACGACATCAGTACGTGCCCATTTATTGTTGAAAATATGAACGTAAGTCCGATTTCTATTCTTTTACCTGTTATGTGCTTTCATTATTTTTATACCTGAATTTAGATCTCTACATATTATTGTTTTTACATTTTATTATTTTCTTGTAGGCAACACCAGTTACGTCGTATGTCGATGACTATATGTACATTCACTTCATTATATAAAAAAACTGATTTCAACACCTGTAAAACCTAAAATCATCTAGCTTTATTATAATTAACTGATACTTTAACCTACTAAAATATATGATATTACGTTATAATTTCTTACAAAAATGTATTCAAGAGGACAAAAAAATTTGAACATGTTGAACCACAAGACATCATTTAAAAATAACCAAAACTTGTAAGTATATTGATAATTTTATTTAAGTAGGTACCTATGTATAAAATAGATATTTTTTCTGTGTCTTATTCCGAGTATATTTTGTTAAATTTTTGTTTTACAAATTCATTAAAATTTTGCTGACCGTTTAGTATCAGAGTAAACTGAAATAATATTTAATATTACTAGCAGCTTGCTGTAAATTTTAGCGATACTTTAAATATATTTATATTCTCTTAGAATTTCGTCCCCACGGCTTAATTTGAAACTGAATAAATATCCAAATGTGAGTTATGAGACTCAGACATTTCAAACTTTTGACCAAGATTGTATAGAAATAACACGTGAACGTAGTTCTGATGGTTGCAACCATACTGAACAAACAACAATAGATATACTTGAGAAAAATTCCGAAATAGACTATTTGAAAACTTTTAATGGTATAATTCTAATACAAACATTTCGGGACAACTGTACGATTCTATTTTTTATTTTTAAAGGTGATAATGAAAAAAATTAATTATACGATTCTATTTTTTATTTTTAAAGGTGATAATAAAAAAAAATTATTATGTGAAGATTCCGGACCAGATTACATCATTTCGAGCTCAAAAGGAGAAGAAGATGATTCAGATGGAGTATCAAAAACATATTTTTTTCAAATATAAATGATGACGATCAAAAATCAAAAAAATATAGTTAGCAATTTGAAGAATTTAGATGAATTAACAAGCCTAAATTTTTTGTCGTGTAATGATATAAACAATATAGAATTGGATAATGACATAATTAACGCAATTAACCCAAGGATCAAATGAAGCTAGTAATCATTAGCAAGAAAGTAAGTAAACTATTATTTATCAGTTTTTTCTTTATAAGAATAACCGTGTTGTTATTTGTGACTTACATATAAATATTATGATAACTTATAAGTTATAATTAAGGATAACTTATTCAATTATATATATTTTTGGACAACTGTCAGCAGTATTTATGTTCAATTTATATATATATATATATATATATATATATATATATATATATATATATATATATTATTATTATTATTATTATTATTATTATTATTATTATTTTTAAGGTGATCTTGAAACAAATTCATTATGTGAAGATTCCGAATCAGATTATATTCCTTCGAGCTCAGAAAGTAAAGAAGATGATTTAGATGATTCAATATCGAATAGAAAAGACGTCGATCAAATATCGAAAAATATAGCTAGTAATTGTCAAGAGTTAAATGAATTAACAACCCCAAAATTTCTATCGAGTAATATAAACAATAAAGAACTGGAAAATAACAAAATTAACGTAAACTGAAGATCAGATGAAACTAATAATCATGGGCAAGAAAGTAAGTAAATTATTATTTTTCCCATGCCTATTATTTAACTATTGAAAACTAGTAAAATCTTTTAAAGCAAGACTTTAATCACGAAGTTGGATAAAAATTTCTTTAATCATAAGCGTATAATAGTATATTATTCATAAATAGATAACAACATTTTTAATGACCCACTGTCAATTGTTAATGGTTTTGCTGAATATTTTAGTAGTGTATATCTCTCATCAAATTTTGTAAACAATTCAAACAATGTCAGTAATTTTAGTTACTATCTACCAAATATCTCAGTAAAACATTTGACAGAAGATGATATAATATGTGCAATAAAAAAGCTGTCCAATAAAGTTACATCTGGTGTTGATCAGTTTTGTTATTAAGGGCTGTGCAGATGGCTTTGTGGTTCCATTATTACATTTATTTAATTGTATATTAGATAGTTCCACCTTTCCAAATATCTGGAAAATAGCAAGAATATGTCCCATTTACAAAACTGGTGACACTTCAGATATTAAAAACTACCGACCTGTTTCAATTCTTTGTAATTTTGCGAAAATGTTTGAATCAATATTACATTACAAGTTATATACACAAATTAAGGTATTCATATTACCTTTTCAACATGGTTTTGTTGAAAAAAGATCAACTACTTCTAATTTATCAATAATAACGCATTGCATATCGTCAGTCCTTGATGTAGGTGGCCAATTCGACGTTATTTATACTGATTTCCAAAAGGCCTTTGATTAGATAAATCATAATATTCTCTTGCAAAAATTAGAAAACTATGGCTTCAGTCTTAAAACTAGTTTCGCTTTTCAAATCATATCTTGTAAATAGAATTCAGTTTGTGAAATATAATGGACACGCCTTTCATATTATAACTCCTACCTCTGGGGTGCCCCAAGGATCAGTCCTGGGTCCTTTTCTGTTTATTATATTTATAAATGACCTGAGCAACTCATTACAGTGTGATCATTTATTTTTTGCTGATGACCTGAAGATATATTCAAATATTAATAAAATAGAGGATTGCAACAAACTTCAAAATGAACTAGACCAAATAAATATATGATGCAATACCCACGATTTAAAACTTAATTTCAGCAAATGTAAAGTGACGACTTATAATAGAAGTATTGCTATTTTAATATTCAATTAACAACAATGTATTAGAGCGCACTACTAAAATTCGAGACCTGAGTATTTACTTTAATACAGAGCTTACATTTGCACCTCAAATAACAGAAATGGTTCAATCTGCATATAAAATGCTTGGTTTTTTGTTGAGAAATGGCAAAGACTTCAATGTAAATACACTTTTAACTTTATATCACTGTTTTGTCAGGTCAAAACTCGAGTACGGGTCCATCATCTGGTGTCCAGTTTACAATGAATGTGTTTTGCAAATCAAAAGCATTCAAAGACGGTTTTTAAAATACTTAGTTTTTAAAACTACTAAATTTTAATTCTCTTGAATTGCGAAGAAATTCATATATATATATATTCTATTTAGTTATGTTCGTTTAGTTTATATTTTTTGATTAATGTTTATTGACTAAATTTGTTTGTATATCACTATTGTCCTATTATTGGTGTAATACTGTTGGGCTAAATAAATAAATAAATAAATAAATAAAGCATGTAATGTATGCTATTAATCATGAGAATGAAGTTTGCATCACGAGCCGAAAAGCGAGTGATGTAAATCATTCGAATGATTAATAGCCATTACATGCGAATAGAATACTATACTTTATCCACACTATCCAATAATAATATCAGTAACATATTTTTATTGAAAAATAATTAGAATTTTTCACTGACAACTGCAAAAAACATTGTTTACAGACATAGACAAATCTAGTTAACGTAAAAAAATTATGAAGTGATTTGACATTTACAAAATAAAATCTTAAAACCGGCTATTCAGATACAGTAAGTTTAAGAAGAAAATAAAAGTATGATAAATGACGAAATTAATGGAACTTTGACTTCGATGTCAAAGAAATTCTTATGAAAGTAATTTTGTTCGTATTCCTTGAATTGAAAGATTTGAATTTCACATAACGATTGAATAATATTATTCCATCGAACTGTCAATATTATTCAATAAGCAACAATAACGTCGTTAATTGATAAAAAGCAATTGAATTATGGGTATATTATTAGACAGTTGTGGATAAAATTAAATACTTTTCTATAACAACTAACAAAATATGCACTAATGAATACATAAATAATAAACAATCTACTCGCGGAAATTGCACTCAGTTTGTATATTTAAGCTTTCCACATAAAGAACAAAGATATTTACTGGTTCATTTTTCCGCAACCATTCTGTATATAAATTTTTATTTTTAGACCCATTTATTAAACATAATCAAGAAAGAAATGTACTAATAGTACCGAGGTCACAGCCACGTGGGCAAAAAAAAATTGGTGTCCATTTTGTAAAGAGCGAGTTACAAAATTTGCACGACATTCAAAATTCAAAAAACTTAATGGATCTTCCAAATCAAGCTCATTTGCAGTTTCAGATGCGCCTAATTTATTCCTTCGTTGAATCCATTTCCGCATCCAAATTTTTTTCCTCCACTTTTTATTAATTTTTCTCCTTTCAAAGTTTATTAATTCACTAACAACACGGATGCAAGCTTGAATTAATTCATTTGAAAATCAACTAAAATGTCGTGGCAATAAATGCATGAAAACATAAAAATATCACATTGTCATGACATTAAAAGCCATGACTTTCAATGTCACGTGAAAATGAGCCTTTAATAACGATATGCTAAAGCAAAATGACAACTGCTCAGTTATATAAAAAAGAAACTTTAGGAACGACAGAAAATTTGGATTCAGATGATGAAATGTCATTTGAAAGTAGTTAATATTTTTTTAAAAAACGCTTAGCTCAGAATTATGTGTGCATACAGGCAGTCTCAATAAGCTTGCTTACTATTGGTAACTTTTTTATTTGAAGAGATACGAGGTTAGTTAAATGAGTAAAATTGTGCCATTTTATATTAGAAAATTGATTGTGTATACAAAATAAAAATTGTGTCAGCGGATCCCAAAATTTGGGACAGAATATATATTTTTTAAATGGAACAATATATTTTTTATTATCTTGTTGGAAAGAGTATTTTTTTTCTTTTTCCAATAAGATAATGTTTATGTACAATTTTTTCAAATAAGCGAGTTATTTACGTTCAAATATAAAAATTATATTTTATTAGTTTATTTAGTCAAATGAACTATGGAAACAATTGTCTTTTATAAAATTATTATTTTATTAACTTATTTTACAGTAATAACAAAATAATTAAAGAATTAGCTCTTTTGGAGAGAGCCGATCGTTCTACGTAACTACTGTGTAGATATAACTTTGCATATAGCAAGACCATATCTAACTTTTCTTCATTTGTAAAGTTATTAAACATTAAACACGGAGAACTTTACGGGAGAAATTATTAAACGTCAAACAAACAAAGAATCAATTGTTTCTATGACTTTCTTGGCTAAAAAACTAATAAATAGTTTACAAAATTTTAATTTTTAACCGTAAATAACTCGTTTATTTGAAAAAAATTGTACATAAACAACATTACCTTATTGGAAAGAGAAAAAAAAATACTCTTTCCAGTAAGATAATAAAAAATATATTGTGCCAAATTTTGGGAACCGCTGACACAATTTTTATTTTGTCTACATGACAAATTTTGTAATATAAACTGGCACAATTTTGCTCATTTAACCAACCTCGTATCTCTTCAAATAAAAAAGTTACCAATAGTAAGCAGGCTTATCGAGACACCCTGTATATTTCATTTTTTGTCGGTTCTTATTTTTTTCAGTAATTTTATATTTATTTTTAATATTGGTAATCACAATTGTTTTTATTAATATTAGTTATTAGTTATTGTATTGTAATATTTTGTGTTTTGTTTATCACAACAATTTTTTTTTTTTCACATTTTAATACTTTTCTTGGTATTAAACCAATTCCTACTTTCTCCCACCATTTTTAAAAATTTGTACGGTATTATGTAAAATATGTAAGGTAAAATGACATGCGCGGTACGGTAATGTATTGTCGACCAATTGGCAACCCTGCGAAGTAAATGTTAAATTTTACTATACTAAAATGTCAGGAAAAATAATTAGAGAACTGAATTGGTCTAATGAAGAAAAGGCTATTTAAGGCAATTACTAAACGGAAAGGTATTACTGAAAATAAGGGAAATGACATTAAAATAATGAAAAATAAAAAGGTGCATGGGGAGACATAACAGCTGAAATGGAGACAAGTGATTTTAATAGAGAATTGGGCCGCATAGAAGAAATGTGGCGGAGATTGAAATGCAATTCAAAGAGTGAAATTGCACATTAGTTAAAAGAAAAACTAAAACTGGAGGAGGTACACCACCGCCAAATCCAGATATGTCATCTTAAATCAAATTTACTACATGCTGAAATACATTTTTTGATAATCGGTATCTCCGTTTGAATTCACTTACGGAGAGAGTATCGTCATATTTTTTCATCTTCTGCATATCCTTCTTCGTCTTCTACAATCAAAAACACGCCGAAAATGCTCAACTCAACGTATTGTGTCACCTATTTTACTTAAACAAACTTTTTTTTCACATTTTAATACTTTTCTTGGTATTAAACCAATTCCTACTTTCTCCCACCATTTTTAAAAATTTGTACGGTATTATGTAAAATATGTAAGGTAAAATGACATGCGCGGTACGGTAATGTATTGTCGACCAATTGGCAACCCTGCGAAGTAAATGTTAAATTTTACTATACTAAAATGTCAGGAAAAATAATTAGAGAACTGAATTGGTCTAATGAAGAAAAGGCTATTTAAGGCAATTACTAAACGGAAAGGTATTACTGAAAATAAGGGAAATGACATTAAAATAATGAAAAATAAAAAGGTGCATGGGGAGACATAACAGCTGAAATGGAGACAAGTGATTTTAATAGAGAATTGGGCCGCATAGAAGAAATGTGGCGGAGATTGAAATGCAATTCAAAGAGTGAAATTGCACATTAGTTAAAAGAAAAACTAAAACTGGAGGAGGTACACCACCGCCAAATCCAGATATGTCATCTTAAATCAAATTTACTACATGCTGAAATACATTTTTTGATAATCGGTATCTCCGTTTGAATTCACTTACGGAGAGAGTATCGTCATATTTTTTCATCTTCTGCATATCCTTCTTCGTCTTCTACAATCAAAAACACGCCGAAAATGCTCAACTCAACGTATTGTGTCACCTATTTTACTTAAACAAACTTAGAAAATAAACAACATATAAATAATTGTTGCAACTTGCCTGAATTTGTTCATATTAACCCCAATTTTTTTAAATTATTCATTTTCTCTTTTATTATATCATTTTAAGTTCAATATTTGCTTTAGTGTTCGCTTGTAAACTATTTCAGGTTTATTGTCATGTGCGAAATAATAGCACTGATTTCTTATTTTTTTTACAGCTGATTCTAGATCACTAGCACCCTCTGTATATACATAAGCAGCCCACATTTTCACGGACACATTAAACGAAGAAACAGGTATACTCTCATAATCCTCACTTCTTTCTAACTACAATCGATCTCATATGTAACTCATATATATATATATATATATATATATATATATATATATATATATATATATATATATATATATATATATATATTGTAACAGTTGTTAAAATTTATCTTAGTGTATTTATATGTTCGCGCGCGTATTAATTAGGGATATTTATCGAGGCTGCACTGCGCGGGATTGAGGCAGCAGACCCGGGCGAACGGTTGTTTTGCTCTCTCCTAGTTAGACCTTGACGTGCTGAAGACGTTTTTTTATGTGATCTATAGAATTGAAAATTGAGTTGAGATCTTATACCAGTAGTATGTACTCTGAGACTTGATATTTTTACTTGTACAGGTGAGTCCTTTGCAATACTTTGCCTATAGTTTTGTCTTTTTTCAAATATTTGAGAGTTTAGCGATATTGCGTATTGTCGTGTCTCATGTACTAGTAAAAATTGATGCGTCATCATGTAATTAGATGTGTAAATCTTTTCTAATTTTATTTGCAGGCTTTTGTTAGCAATCCTACACGTAAATTATTTCATTTATGTAGAATTTTGGTATTTTTTTTTTACAATTTGCAACTCTATAGATCTCATGAAATCTCTCTTCATGTACGTGTTCATTTTTGCCGTATTTTTAGGTAGTATTTAGACTAAATTTTGTCTCGAGTGATAACTCAAAATTCCGTTTCGACAATGCTACTTACAACTAATAATTCAGTTTAAAAATTTTGCCCTTTTTATCGAGATTATTAACAGTAAAATCTCCTAGTTCCACGCGTCATCGCACGCCATCAACTTTGCTGATTCCTCCACAAATGTTAAGTAGTTCAGTTTAAACTTTATGTCATTATTTCGAGATTATTAACAGTAAAATCTCCTAGTTCCTTGCGTCATCGCACGCTATCAATTTTGCTTATTTATCCACAAAGTTAAGTAGTGCAGTTTACATATTATTTTTTATTATTTTTGAGATTAATAATTAATCTCTGTTACGGCATCCATAGCGTGCCATTATACCCTAAATCCCAGTCCTGAATCCTTCATCCATTTTCTGAAATGAGTGGTGAGAGATTGGATGAATGATTGAGTAACTAGATTTTTTTTTTTTATACGTCCTAGAGCGCGGTAGGTTCAGTGACCTCTTAGTTATCGCACGAGTTCGTGTGCTTAAATTTTTGATCATATTTTTTGGGGTTTGTTCAGTGTAGCGCTATCGAGAAAATATTGGAAATTTCTGGTTATTACTATTTCTCAGCGCGGTTGCACACGTTTACTCATACTCTACTACGTGGGAGTAAACTTTGTATTTTTCCAAATTTCATTTAGAAATAATTTGGGGATAAAAATTTCTGAGGAGAATTCAAATTTACATATCAAAATTTAGTTACATAAAGTAGGCTATCTTTATTAAATTGTTACTTGCAGCTGCTCTTTTCTACTTCTTATTTTTGTCTGTTCTTTCTTCTCTAGTTATAAAATTTTGACTAATTGTTTGCATTATTGCTCTTGTAATTATTTATCAGTTTTGATATATTGTTCAGTTACCGCACAATCTGGGCCGTATTTTTTACTTTTATTATTGTGAAGTACAGAGTACTGGCGAATAATATTTCCAGGGAATATAGAGGAGCCTGTTTGAGGAGGAGTCCTGTATTTTGTTGAGATCTAGTGGCTATCGCAGATCCCACCGAGACCTACCAGACGGGACAGTTCCCACAGCTGAAGTTATACCTCTGCCTCGCATTTTGCTGTATTTGAGAGCAGGCCTAATTTATCACCGAATTGGGAGACGAGCATATATATATATATATATATATATATATATATATATATATATATATATATATATATATATATATTCTAAAGTTTGCAGGTTCAAAAAATCTTAAGATAAAAACGTTTTGATTATATAAAACTGACTAATGATATATCTATATCAATCGGTATAAGTTAAAAAAAAAAATTCTGACTTATCATTGAATTTTATTGTAAATACCATACAAAGTGTGTTACAGAGAAACAAAAATTTTCTCCTAAATGACGCCCTTATGTTATCTGCATACATAATACAAATTTAACATAAATTTAGACAGCTATGCAGGAATAAAAGAATTGCAGGACTTTTAAAATAATTTAAAAAATTTTAAAATTACTTTATTTGGTGATGACAGATTAGGACGAGAAATTATTTTTGAAGGACCTGACGTTTTTATCGGTACCGACCAATATTTTGATTTTTTTATTTTAATAATCACTATAATCCAATTATTAGTATAACTGGCGCATTTAATTTATCGTATTATTGTCGTAAATGTCATTTAGGTCACAAAAAAGGTACACATAGATGTCCTTTTTCATGTTCACGGTGTAATAGTTCACACATCGAAATTGAAAATAATATACCTTAACATGCAACGAATGTCACAGACAGTTTAATGGACAGGATTGCTTTGAAAATCATAAAAGAGTTAATACATACACTAAAAATTGATCAATGTGTGAAGTTATGAAATATTGCAAGAAATATTCCAAAACTTATAATCTGAATACAAGAAAAACACACCACGAATGCTTTGAAATATTTTGCTCTGTATGTCAAGTAATTCTATTTTATTAATTGTTCTTGTTAGCAACATTTTCCTCCTAATCATATACATACACAAATATTTTAGCACGGTTCCTTTATTTCGTAATCATCTAGCAAAAAATATATTTGGTTGTGAAACTTTCCGACAAAATCGGAAACATTACCCCAAAGAGATATTTACTAACTGTAAAAAAAAAGAAAATTGGAGAAAGTTGCTTTGCAATGTCGGACGATATTTCGCTCACATTATGGAAAGACCGAGGGAGCAAACCTGTAGCCTTTATTAGTACTATGTATAATCCAGAAAAAATCTACTGTAAAGCGCACAAATAAAGAAGGGATCATAGAAGATATTGTATGCCCATACTCAGTTATTGATTATAATACAAATATGAGAGAGATGATCTTTTGGATCAATTTAATGAATGCTATTCAATTTCAAAAATATCTAGACGATGGTGGATGAAATTATTCTATTATCTCCTGGATGCTGCAATTGGCAATTCGTTTATAATATGTAATGAAAACAAACGGAAGAAAAAAGAAAGGACTGTGCGACAGATACAATTTCGAAGCATTTTAGCCAACCAATTGATTGGTAGTCACTGTGGAAGAAATAAGCAGGAACCAAAGCCAAACAAAAAAGATACAGTCACAAGTAACAAGATGAAGAAATATTCCGGCAGACAAGTAACCGTCCAGAATACATTTTTGATGGATAATATTGGTGAACACTTACCTGAAAAAGGTACTAGTCGCCGCTGTGCCTATTGCAGCACCAAAAAGTGTCCAAAAAGATCAAAGACGATTTGCACGAAATGCAACGTCGTACTTTGTGTTCCTTTTACGTAAGTGCCTATGGTCGACACAAGGACCACCAAATAACTTTTTTATGAAATAAAATTTTGTAATTTTGATAACTTTATATTGCATTTCTAACCTTTCAAGATAAGAAAACATAAAAAATCTATTTTGTCCTATAAAGAGTTAATAAAATTAGAGTTTAAAAAAATGTGTTTGAAATAAATAATTGTGAATTTAGGTAAAGTGAAGTTTAGGAGAGCAGTATTCAGGGTGGCGCGCTCTAAAGCTCGTCCTAAAAGAAGGAAAAAGACAGTAACTGATAAAACAGAAATAAGTGAAAATGTGGTTAGTGAGAGTGAATGTGAGAAACCAAAACAGAGTGAAAGTGGAAGTGTTAGAAATAGTATTAGTAATAGTGACAAAACAGTTAATATAAATACTAATCTAGAAGTAGAGATTTAAAAAGAAAGTGAACGATATTTGTGATTCAATTTCAAACGAAAACGTGGCGCGAAACAGCGCCATGTCAAAAGCGGAGGAAAATATACACCTCTTGAAAATGCTGTTCACTGTCGGTAAAGCAGCTAACGCACGCTCAGCGATCGCTGCGCCAAACAAGCGCGCGGCTAGCGAGAGCCTCACCACGGAAGCAAACCCGACTCCTTCCAGTTCCAACATGGCCGGTGGGAGTGGTAATCCAAGTGTATGTGGTCTGTGGGTAATCCCAAGCCGCAACGAAAGAGGACGCGGAGAACAAGAACCACGGACAATGCCGGACCAGCCACACCCACGCACAACAGGTACGGGCCGCTAGCGGCCCAAGCCGACTTAGACATAACAACAGATGATGAAGATGAAGATGACGCACAGCACCACACCCCCGCTGCACCGAACAGCAAGCCGAGACCACCGGCGCCAGTCATCATAAAGGGGAAAGCTAACAATCATAACGATTTTATAAACACCCTAAAAAACACAATCAAACATGGTTTCACACTAAAATACACAAAAAAACAATACTAATCTATACTTAAACTCTATTGACGATAAAAAACAATTATTAAATAAATTCTGAGACAGACAACTAGAACATCACACTTATACTGACGCTAATGAAAAAACGCACGCATTCGTGCTCCGGGGACTAGACAGTGACCCGGAGCCCGATGAAGTGTCGAGTGCGATTCAAAATGATTTTAATATTATTATCCAAAAAACTTATAGGATGTCTACCAATTTCAGGCCGCTGTTCCTGGTCATGACGACGTCAAAGGTGACCCTGGCCAGCCTTCAGAGGGACGTGCGCTACCTGATGCATACGCGCATCATCTGGGAGCGGCACAGGAATAAAAAACTAATTACCCAATGCCACCGATGCCAAATGTGGGGCCACGCCACGTCCAACTGCAGCAGGGAACCGAGGTGCCTCAAATGCGCAGACAATCATCTCACAAAGGACTGCAAAAAAGACAACAGCACACCCGCAAAGTGTGTAAACTGCGGAAGCACACACCCTGCAAACAGCGTGACCTACCCAGTATATCTATACAAGCTATAGTGTCCTACACTCTATCTTCAGTGTAGCAGAGTTAGGCAATATTAATCTTATGGAGGTTTTCTGTACCATGTTGTCAATTTTGCAATGCAATGTAATATTGAAACATTCATAAATTTTCATTGCTATACCAAAATTAGTTAACACTGTACAATTTAAGTTTTATGAGGGTCCCTTATTTACCCAAGGGCTTATTGAAATCAGCCGAAATTTATCTGCAATTCTAAATAGTTTTATTTACAGGGGCGCGAAAAGATGCGTTGGAACCGAGGTGTAAAAAACATGCTTAAGTTATTTGTACCTGTAATAAGTGTGATGATCCCGTAAAACCAAATTGAGCTTTATTCAAGGAAAAACTCACTCAGGGTTCGTTACATTGAAAAATAAATTATAATCGTGGATTCCTGGTTAACAATGAATAATATATTGTTGCTTATACACAAAAAGTTCTTGTCCAGAACAAAATTATAGGTACAAGAAAGTTTATACCATACAAACATATAAGAACTTATCTTAAATAAAAATGGAGGAAACATGTGTCGGTCCAGAGTTGGTCGGCGGTTTATAACCGTCAGGTCGACGTTGCTTTGTCGTTGTTCCAACGACCACGTGCTGGCCGCTTACAAAATGGTGGATACTTGCTCCTTAACCGCAGATCTAATAGCTGGTGAATAATCGGCTGCTTCTTGGCTGGGTTTCGCCTTTGGCTCGTCAAGGAAACCTTCTGGCACGAAACTCGTACACTACTGGAAAACTTTTCCTCTGACTGCATATAATGATGGAAATTCGTTCCTTTCTGGCCCAAATGCAGAGCGCACAGGTCACACACGACCGATCAGACTCGCTACCACCTTCCTACTCTCTCCCGCCTTCTTCCACTATATCCCTCCCAATTCACTTGTCATTGCCTTCACGGCACACTGTTACCAACACAAACACTTCTTATTCTATTATATAAAAATACCTTAACTTACATTACATCTATGTTTTACCTTGTATCTACCTTGTAGGGGTTGATAGGTGAGATATTACATTACCCCCCTAGTCAATTAGACTTGAAACATCAGTCGAATTTACTATTAGCTCGGACTGATAGACTGGAGTAAATGGTTTCATATTTACCACGTTATGGTTACCACTAACTAAACCAGTACGGATATCCTTGACTTTATATGAATTAGCTCCGGCCTTCTCCACTACTTCGAATGGTCCATCAAACAACAAAAATAATTTTTTAATTTCCCTATCTTCGCTGCAAGATAAAGGATGAGTTTTGATTAATACAAGGTCACCTGGATTGAATGTAATCAATTTATTATTCATGTCGTGACGATGCTTTCGTTGTTGGGCCTTTGACAATAAATGTTCACGTGCTAATATCAAAATATGATCTTTACCCAAATTTAAACTTTCGGAGTCAGGACGTGTGACATCTTTTAGTAAAAGAGCCTCGGGATGTATTCCGCAATGCACTTGTAATGGAGTGAATCCCGTACTATCGTGTACTACACTATTTACATATGAAACTGCAAATTCCTCTATTTGCCCTAGAATTCCATTTAATGCTCGAATAAAACTCGCTACCGAAGTACTTAGCCCAAATGGCAAAACCGTAAATACATACGTTTGACCATCGTACATAAAACCCGTATACTTTTTGTCGCTCTGTTTTATTGGCATCTGCCAATAGGAACTCGTTAGGTCTAACGTACTAAACACCTGACCTTGCAACATATTGTACAAGAATTCGTCCGGCGATGGCGGTATAACATAGTCCTTAATTATAACACTATTTAAATGCCGCGCATCAAGACATACGCGTGGTTTACCGTCTTTTTTCGTTACAATTACTAAAGGATTTATATATTCCGTTTGCGCGATTTCAATAATTTTCCACTCAAGCATTTCTTGTATTTGTTTACTAACTTCAGCTCGATGACAATGTGGAATTGGAAACGATTTCTTTACAAACGGAGTCTCGTCTCTCAAACGAATTTCATGTTCATAATTTTTTATACGACCCGGTTGATTAGAAAACAATGTTTCGAATTCTGTTAACAACCCTCGTAATTTATCCCTATCCTCACCGTCTACATTCCTAACACTATTCTCTATTAAACTTAATTTATTTTCCGGTTCCGACATTGTTCGAATTGCATTTACCCTGACTTTCGTTGTATCTAGTTCTTTGTCTTCTCCTTCGAGAATTATCATTCTATCAATTACTTCAACCACTTTCCCGCATTTCATTCTTAGTTCTTTTTCATCCGTTTTCAAAACAATAAAATAATTATCAAAACTAATACTAGCCTTGTACCGATTTAACCAATCGCAACCAAGTATCATACTGACAAAAAGTTTCGGTACTACTAAACTCACAGCCTCCAATTTTGTATTTTCAATTTCCAATTCAATTAGTACTTGTTTATTAATTTTAACCGCTTTTCCACTTAGTGCTCCATTTACTTGTACACCCGTTACCGGAAAATTTGGCAAACCCCTTTTTCCCGCTTTTTCACTCAATTCTTTATAAAACTCTTCCGATATGCAAGTTACCTGGCTACCTGCATCTACCAATACATTTGTTTCTATCCCGTTTATATTAACAATTATATTTGGCATCCTTTGAATATCTTTACTCTCTTCCGTCTCCGACAACAAATCTTCTTCAACATTTTTACTAAATACCGCGGCTGTTCTTTTTTCGACCGATTCATTCTTCACCGTATCACTATTATTACCGGGATTGTTTCTACTATTATTGTTACTACCATAATTGTTATTCTGATTTCGGGCTCCATTCCAATTAGAATTACTATTTCGCTCGTTATTACGACTATTCCCACTATTATAAGCTACCGCGTTTTCATCTCGATACGTTTCGTCAACTTGTCGCAAATATTCTTCTACCTCTTCCGCTTTTTTATATCCCGCATTAATTACAGCTCTCCGTATTTCGGGACTAAAATGATTTGCTAACATTTTAACCAAGTAATTTTCATCTAGCTTTTCGCTCAAATAAGATGCTTCCCGAACTATTTGTAAGAAATAGTCTGCCCTACTACCATGCTCATATTTACCAAATTTTACTTTCAAAAATGTCTCACGTTCCTGATCCGGACCCCAGTATCTAGCAGAAAACGCCTCTTTAAACTTCTCAAAGTTTGTAAAATCTTCTTCCTTCATTGCAGCCCATTCTGCTGCTGAGCCACGCAATGCATTTACTGCCAAAGCCACTCGCTTTCCTTCCGGTATACCTGCGTCATTAAACACATTGGTTAATTTTCTTATAAAAACTGCAGGGTGAGTTGACCCCCCTGGAGTGAAAACTATGTTTTGACCCCCCAAATCTTTAAACGCGGAAATGTATCCCGTCGTTTTTTGTTTCACACACTCATCCTTTCTCTCGGCAACTTTTTCATTTCCCATTTTCGACATTTGTGTAACTAATCGATCCATAGTTATCTGCATTTTTAACATATTATCTGCCATTTTACATACCAAGTCCTCCATTCTATCATCCTCTGCTTTCTTCTTCGTCTTAGGCATACTTTAGGTAATGTAACATTTACAGTATTAAAATAAGTACCCCCCACTTTCGATACTCCAATTATTTACCTTAACAAACAGCAACAATATATTATTTTGTACCAGTCCTGTAGTTGGGCGCCAAATGTGATGATCCCGTAAAACTAAATTGAGCTTTATTCAAGGAAAAACTCACTCAGGGTTCGTTACATTGAAAAATAAATGATAATCGTGGATTCCTGGTTAACAATGAATAATATATTGTTGCTTATACACAAAAAGTTCTTGTCCAGAACAAAATTATAGGTACAAGAAAGTTTATACCATACAAACATATAAGAACTTATCTTAAATAAAAATGGAGGAAACATGTGTCGGTCCAGAGTTGGTCGGCGGTTTATAACCGTCAGGTCGACGTTGCTTTGTCGTTGTTCCAACGACCACGTGCTGGCCGCTTACAAAATGGTGGATACTTGCTCCTTAACCGCAGATCTAATAGCTGGTGAATAATCGGCTGCTTCTTGGCTGGGTTTCGCCTTTGGCTCGTCAAGGAAACCTTCTGGCACGAAACTCGTACACTACTGGAAAACTTTTCCTCTGACTGCATATAATGATGGAAATTCGTTCCTTTCTGGCCCAAATGCAGAGCGCACAGGTCACACACGACCGATCAGACTCGCTACCACCTTCCTACTCTCTCCCGCCTTCTTCCACTATATCCCTCCCAATTCACTTGTCATTGCCTTCACGGCACACTGTTACCAACACAAACACTTCTTATTCTATTATATAAAAATACCTTTACTTACATTACATCTATGTTTTACCTTGTATCTACCTTGTAGGGGTTGATAGGTGAGATATTACATAAGTAATATTTCAATGCAATATTTTAAAACTGCCCGGCATACTAATCTTGATCAAATGCATTAGAGATTAATATATTATAAATTCAAATTGAATATTATAAAAAAAAAGAATAAAGACTTATGAACTATGTAAAATATATGCAGTATTTCTAGCAAGCCTAAATATTAGTAAATTATCAAATAAGAAGTTATAAATTAAATAAAAAAGTAATGCTTAATAATTTTAACTCTTTATGAGTTCATATAATGTCGACATAAATAGCATAAAACATAAAAAAATATTCTTCATCAATGACATTGGGATAATGTATCGTAGGAGGAACACAAAAAATTAGGGATTTCAATTCATCATATCTTTCTGCTCCAATCGGCAAGTATAGTGTTACAAAATATAGTGTTAATTATTTCATGTAGCTCTATATCTTTTCGTAGAATGGAAATATGTAACACAGGGAATTTATATTATTGATGAAGATTGTAAAATGTCCAATTAAGTACAAAAATGTTCTATATTATTTACTTTAAATTGACTAGAGTTTATATGTTAATTATTTTGATTTACCTACGCTTGTTATGTTTTTATACCCTACTTATATTTTGTATTTATATTATTTTATATTTTTTGTAAATTGTTAAACTGACCAGTTTATTATTTATTTATTTTCTTTTCACCCACCTGTTTAGATACACTGAAAGTACACCAGTCATAAATACATTCAATGAAGTACCCAGAATATTTCATCTCTTTTTGGGCATATATTCTGCTCTTTCTATCTTGTAGTCTAACAGCAGGCAAATTTGGCAACATGGTACTCCATAAGACCCTATACTGAACATAGAGTGTGGGACACTGTATAGAACAACGGAACGCCCGACGTGAGCCCCAGAAACCAGCTCCCTGGTATGTGCCAGCGCTACCACCCGCAGTGAACGTCTGGAGCCGCCAGCCAGCCGGCCAGGGTCCCGCCGTCCACCACCAGCCAGTGGCCAATCTGCTGGCAAGCCAGAATTTCCCCCCTCTGCCGCAGAGACAACCGACAACACTACTGCCCCCCAACCAGTATGCAGCCGCACCCGCCCCCACCCCCAGCCACAATACAGCTACACAACACGAACACCAGCAACAACTAAACCAAAGCGTTCACATTACTGGTGACAGTGGCAAGGTATCAGACCTGATGCAGGAAATTAAACGACTTAATAGTTTAGTAAATTTAAATAATTTATTACATGCTGCAAGAGATTTAAATAACCTCCTTGTCACTGCCATCAGTAGTGTGGACAAATTTGAGAAATTCGTAACATTCGCCTCAACCATCACTAACTACAACATTTAATCATGACTAACATATACTCCTGGAACGCAAACGGCATCTTCCATAAAAAAGCAGAGTTCATTCATTTTCTTCATAAACACAACGTCCATAAAACATCCATTGCCATATCAGTCGCTACCCATTTTCACCCAGCGTGCTCAGGAGTAATCATTACGTCCCATACTAACAAACACATCTAATTACAAACTGTAAATAATATAATAGCATAGCCGCGCTGTAAATATCATTAATCATTCATTAGAATATAAATATATACCTCACTTAACATTATAATCATCACATAAATTACAATTATATTGTAAATAAGCATAACAGCACTGTAAACCATTCGTCATTCAGTAGGCAGTAAGCCCATAACCCATTAAACATTACAATCATTCCATCCAATCACCAAATGTATAAATATAAATTAGCATAACCGCATTGTATATAGCTACACCGTCACTCATTTAGTTTTAAGATTATTCACTAGAGCAGGTTTTTCATTTAGTTTTCCTGTAAATAATAATAATAATAATAATAATAATAATAATAAATTCATATCTCACTAAACCCAACCTCACCTCATCACTTATTGTAAATAATCATAGGAAATGATCTAGTTTAAAATTAAAATTGTTTGCATAGCTGATAACAGCTGGGAAAAATACATTGTATGAATAAATACAAAAAGTGTTTATTTATGATGCCATGAGCGGCGCCCGGTACTGTAAAGCCGCGTCCACAACCAATGGAATCTGAAATATTGTTACGATAAATGATTGCCATTGGTTGATGGGCGAAAACGGCTGCAAACCGGGTATGGCGCTCATGAGCACATAAAAATACTGTTATACATATTATTAACTTCGAATAAAGCTCTCTCTCTCTCTATAGCGTCTGAAATTTTTGGTTGGGGTTCGATTCCCCATTGGGGTAATTATTTTATTTTTTTTTTACATAAAAATTGTTGAACTTTTAAAAATCAGTTTATATTTCCATATTACAATCATTTAAAAATAATAATAACATTGTAATAAATAAAGAGAAAATTATTGAGAATAATTGATTACAATAATCAAAATATTAATGTAATAACAATCCATTGTATTTTATTTGATAAATACAGTAAAGACATAATATTTGCACAAATTTATTATATTTCAGTTATTTTTATTAATATCAAAGGAAATACAATGAATTGTTATTGCATCAATATTTTGATTATTGTAATCAGGTATTCTCAATTATTTTCTCTATAATTATTACAATGTTATTATTATTTTTAAATGATTGTAATATGGAAATATAAACTGATTTTTAAAAGTTCAACAATTTTTATGTAAAAAAAATAAAATAATTACCCCAATGGGGAATCGAACCCCAACCAAAAATTTCAGACGCTAGAGAGAGAGAAGTTTATTAAAAGTTGAAGGTTTTTGTACATCGCACATTTTGCTGTGCACATGTGCGCTGTGCCCCACCAACAGCCGTTACAGCCCATCAACCAATGGCAATCTCGTATCACAAGATATGCTGGATTCCATTGGTTGTGGGCGCGGCCTGCCGGTGTGTGTCGCACATGGCATCACAAATATTTGTGTTTACAATTTATTCGTTTTTAATGGTTTTCCTAGTATATACTTTACAACCAGTTTTATTTATTTATTTGCAGAAAAATCCCTTTAACTAGTTACATAAATAGTACAATAATAGTTATGAGTTAATGAGTGAAGCTATGAATGTTCTTGCAGGAAAAGCTAACGAAAAACCTGCTCTAGCAGACGCTAGTGTTATGACCACTGCGCCACGGAGACATTTGGAAATCTTTTCATATTGCATAATAAAAAACTGAAACAATTATTTATTTCATAATTTTTGTAATTTATTGCAATTTTTGCAATATTATTAAAGTTATTAATATTAAATAATGTACAAGATGTAATATATTATTATCATGTTCAATAGCATGGCTTGATTTATTGCCAGACCTTTGAATTTACCAAAAACTGCTTCCTATGTTGAACGCCTATAAAAATAATAAAATAAACGCTTCAATACATTGCTGTAAAACATTCATATCGTAACTATGGCGATGATATACCCTATGTTTACTGATAAAATAAACTCCCGGTATAAGTTTACTACTAAGGAACAAATTAAGAAAAATGAACAATTTTATAGCTTTAAATACGGTAATGATAAGAAATTTAAATAAATAAAATAAATACATCATCACGGCACATTACCCATTCCTGGGTGTGCCAATCTGCTTTATCATAGATATCGGTAATGATGATAACATATTTGTACCATGCGGACGCTTACCAGGCGTCACCTCACGGGCATTCATTGCTGGCGTCGAGACTGCACCACAAAGGCCACTTTTGTGCCATTTAAAATTCGAAACATTTGGCGTCGGTCGGGATCGAACCCGGATCCCCAGATTCGCGACCAGACACTCAAGCACGCGGTCACGGAACCCCATATAAGAAACTTAATATTAATAAATATGTAGCTTGTAAATATATCTACAGTTTTAATATTACTTATAAAAACTTTAACAGACATAAAAAAAATTACGAAACGTAGTTGTGCATAGTATTGGATTCAATTTAGATGTAAGAGTTAGTTTATTTAACCCTTAAATGCACATTAATGCAAATTTGCAACAACATATTTTTATTGTAGTCTTTCTTATACATACATACATACATAATCTAAGACCTCTTATACCCTAAAGTGTCGAGGTTTACATGTCTATGCGAGACATTCAATTCTTATATATAAAATTACGCCATTCTTCCCGGTTTCTGGCCATTATCTTTGCTGCGCTCCAACTGGTATTCTCTTCTTCAAGTATCCTTTTGACTGAATTATTCCATGTGGACCTTGGTCTTCCTCTTCTATTCCTCCCAATTGGTCTTGCCTCCCAGATGTTTTTTACTTGTTTATTTTGCTCCATTCTGGTTAGATGTCCGAACCACTGTAGTTTCTTTTGTATCAGAATTTCCTTTGCTGATCGGACTCCTGCTTGCCTTCTAAGGTCTTCATTTCTTCTTTTGTCTATTCTCCTTGCACCAAGTGCTCCCCTTATATATTTCATGTCTGTAGCTTGTAATCTTTTTTGTTGTTTATCTGTTAAGACCCAGTTCTCCCCACTGTGAAGCATTATGGGTAGATAAATTGTCTTATATACAGAGATCTTTGTTTTTATTGAAATATTCTTGTGTTTGAGGAATTTGCTGTATAAAGCTTTGTATACTCTGTTTGCCGCCTGCGTTCTCTTATTTAATTCCTCGTCAATTGTTCCCTTTGAACTGATTATACTCCCCAAGTAAACATATGAGTTGACTTGCTCAATTAGTTCATTATTTAGGGTAATTTTAATAACACTTCGCTTGTTACCAATTACCATGCATTTGGTCTTTCTTATATGAAATGAATATTATTCGAGAAAATTATTGTTGTCAGCTGACTGTGCAATTACTTGATTTGACAATGGTGAATTCATGGGTGTAATGACATTAAAAGGAGAGCAACCGAAAATTTTGCCACAATCGAAATTTAGAAGTGAAGCAAATTGCTTATGTAATAATTGCAATCAAATCTGCACCAAAACGTGGCCGACCAAGTATTCAACAGGAAATTGACGCCAAAAGACATAGAAGAAATGCACATGCTCCACCCAAAGATATACGTACAGATTAAGTAGGTCACTGGCCAATATATACAGAAAAAAAGAACAAGGTGCAACTATCCTAAATGCAAGGGTTATATTGACATAATATGTGAGAAATGTGGCATTTTTTTATGTTTTAATAAGAAAAACAACTGTTTCAAAATGTTTCCTACTACTTCCTAAGGAGACAATAATAGTGAAATAGAATTAAACAATCTCAATATATCAAATATTAAGCGACATACGGAGCAAGCTCACCAGGAGAAGCAGGCAAAAATGAAAATTGAGCCGAATAAGAAATTTGCCCCTACAACACCGGGACAAACAGAGAAAGTCAAAATTCCGGAGTAGATCGAGCTAAAACAAATCCAAGAACGTTATTGGCTGTTATAATGGATATTCAAAATGAAGAATTTTATCTTCTTGGAACGAGTGCAGGAATTCTTGTACAGTTATTTAGTAGGAATCAATTTGCAAGGAAAATTTTATTACTTCTGCCGATGTTCCTGCCAATGAAATAAGTTAAAGAGGAGCAGTGCGACAAATGTCTTTAGCAGGTGGATAGGGGTTTCTGTACTCGTAAATGTTCTACTCATCATCTATGGCACAACAGCCCTTGTAGGGCCAACGCCTGAAGTACCGTAGGTACTCGTTTCGTGACCGTAGTACTAGAGCAGTCGATGTACTTAATCCGTGCGACGACCACTGATTGCTATGCAACCAGTGCGGCAGCGGAAATACTCCTTCTACAGCCAGCACCACCTATGTTTTAACATGGACAACTGGTCGGGTCATCGCATGCGAGTGCGATTAATGCCTGGATATTGTGGCATTTTAACTACGCACTTAGCCGGCGGTAGATTCGAACCGAGGAAACTCAGATTCGATCTGAACATGTAGAGACATAGCGCTTTAATGCGCACGGCCACTGCACCGGCTAAAAATGTTCTACTAAGATCTACATAAGTAGATCATCCAACAAATTATGTAATTCAAAATGTCACGGTAGTTTATCATGTATTAGCAAGTAAGCTATTGTTATTATATATTTATATTCAAGTAGTGAATATTCTATCTTAATTAGGATCAACCTGTATTGGTGTAACATTCTAATAAACGCTAGTAATAATTTAATATTTACCTACATATTTAGGATATAAACCTCTTATCCTATGCGTATACATAATACTTTTATACATTTAGAATAAACGTTAATTGTGAATGTACTGTGTTGGTAAAATAAATAAAAATTACTCGTTTTCGTTGTTTTCATGTTTTCTTTTCCATCACGAATATATACGTTATTTATTCTTTATATTAAATTTTCATAAATTTGAGATTTCCTAAAGGAACTGAAATATCCTAATATTGACAGTTATGGCTTGGTAATAGTCCGAAATTAAACTAATAATACAATTATTCCTAAATTTACCACATAAAATTGGTAAATCTTAGGTTTTGTACGTCAATCCTAGGATTTGCGCATTTTCGGGCTTTTACATTAACATATACAGGGTATTCCGCGACTCGACCGACAAATTTATACCATATATTCCGGGGATCATTACGATCAAAAATGTTATATGACCTATAGGTGAATTCCTCTTTGTTTCGGAGATATTGTAAGAAGCATATCTTCGAAAAAATGGTTTTTGTGCTGTCTTATTAATTGAAGTTATTATGCCGAATTTTACTAATGCAGAATATACCGATATGGTTTTCGTGTATGGTTTTTGCAATGGAAGTGGACGTGCTGCAGCTGCGGAGTACCTCAGGCGATACCCAGATCGCATTGTTCCTCACCACACAACATTTTCAAACGCTTTTCGTTGCTTGAGAGAGACAGAATTTTTCTCACATCGTCGTATAGAAAGAGATGGAGATGCGCACACTGAAGTAGTTTTAAATGCAGTTGAACGAAGTCCTTCCACCAGTATTCGCAGAATATCTCACACAACGGGAATTCCTGAAACCAACGTATGGAGAATTCTGCACCATGATGGACTTTATCCCTATCATTTACAAAAAGTGCAGCATTCACTTCCTGAACATTTATAAAATCGAGTACGGTATTGCCAGTGGTAACAAAATAGTTTGGAGATAATTCCACACATACTTTTTACGGATGACGCCCAATTTACAAGGAATGGTATTAACAACATACGTAATTCTCACACCTGGACGGATCAAAACCCACACGAAGCAATCGTGGTGAAACAAAGAGGAATTCACCTATAGATCATATAACATTTTTTGATCGTAAAGACCCCCGGAATATATGGTATAAGTTTGTCAGTCAAGTCGCGAAACACCCTGTATGTATATGTAATAATAAAAGAATTCAAGTCAACAAAACAATGTTTATCAACACATTAGGAATCCGCAAAGGTGTTGTTGATATTTCAATGCAGAAGAGGACAAAAGAAAATACTTCCGTAGAAGATAAAAGGGGCAAGCATTCGAATAAAGTTACAACACCTGATATATTGCGAAGCGTAAGAAAACATATTGAAAAGTTTCCCGTAGTTCCTTCGCATTATTGTCGTGCAAAAACCCAAAGAAAATATTTACAATCTGATCTGAATATAACTATAATGTACTCGTTGTACAAAAAATAATGCGAAGAAAAGAAAATACCAATTGCGAGTTCTTCTATATAATATAGAAAGGTGTTTTCTGAGGATTAAAAGTTCTTTTTTTTAGACTATTTCTTGCCCTGAAGAAGGCTAATGAATTAGTCGAAACGTCGGCTTCAAATAAATAATATCACTGCAGACTGCTTGTCCGATTACTTTTCCTTCGGGAACCCTCATCCATTCCTCAGTCAATTATCGCTCAAGCTCGTCTATAGCAGTGTTACCAAAAGCAATGCATTTACCGGAATCATTAAACAAAGGTTATTTCCCGTATTTTTTAATTAAGAAGAAATCAATATTATGTCGGACCACTACCTTCTACTAAATATAATGGCGTAAATGATATATCTCTCTTCGATTAATTATTTTGGAATGGTACAATAAACAAAAAGAAAATAACGCTATTTTTGATATGAAGAAAGAAATAACCGAATACTGCATATCAGATAATACTTTGCGTCGCGCTTTTGAAAAATTCCGGAATATTTTTATTCAGAAGCTCAGAATACGCCAATTTTCTCAAAATATCACAATTTCATCAGCTTGTAATCGTGGATCCCGCCGTTTAGTTTTAGAACCAGAAACAATTGGAATTATTCCTTTAAAAGGATGTAGACTAAAAGATAATCAGTCAAAAATAGCTCTAAAATGGTTAATTCATGAAGAAAATTCACGTGGAATCCAAATTCAACACACAGGTAATGGTTCTCAAGCAATTGTTCAAAATAAATTTAAAATTGGTGGTTATTATACGGCAAATAAATTAGAATTTGACATTTTAGGATGTTATTTCCATCGTTGAGATACAGTGCTCTGAATACATTTCACAGACTGGGCTAATAGAAATTCTTGAAGATATTAAGAATGCGCCAGCACCTATTACTATACAATAATTAAGACCGTATCCAGTGTACTCAAACCACTGTATAATCTTGAAAAGAAAAATACTAAATTTAAGTGGTGCCATGAATGTCAGACTGCCTTTAACACAAATAAAGATATGATTTTAAATAGTACCACGTTGGTACCATATTCTCCAGGAAAAACTATATTCGTCGCTACAGATGCGTCACCTTATGGAGTGGGTGCTGTATTGAGTCAACGGCAAGTAGCATCCAGTCATGTTTATTTCTAGTACTCTTCCGAAGCAGAGAAAACTACGCCCAAATTCAACCGGAAGCTCTGGCCATAATTTTCGCCATAAATATATTTATTGAAGGAAATATACATTGATCACAGACTAGAGATAATTTTGGGAGCCAGAAACAAAATACCAACAATGGCCGCAGCCAGATTACAGTGTTGAGGAACAATCCTATCTGCATATGATGCGACATTGTTTACTGAAAAAATCTAATATGGGAAATGTAGTAATATGGAGATTATGTTGTTCTTTCAGACTTGTCCACCACTAACGTCATCCTTAGCAAATGTCTCATGTTCAGTAGACGACAAAACATTCCTTGCGATAAATTATTAAAATTATAAATTATCTTAGATGGCTATTACATTATTTTTGCAATAATAATGCATAACAATGTTTTATAGTTAAAGTTCTATTGTAGTAATTTCAAATATCTGTATATTTTTATAATTTTTCATGATAAAACGGTAGTGAAACAACGGTAATATTATGCAATATTCATGTATACAACGTTGTTTTAAATACAGTATTTTTGCATATAGATTTATGGAGCAGACTGGTTGCCCTGGCGTTTCTTGTGCGATTAAATGTACCCATTTAGCGATACTTGCAACGTACTAAGAAGAACATAACTATGTCAGTAGAAAAGAATATGATTTAAAAAAAAAATTGTAATAGTCGCTAAACAAAGGAAAAAAACAAAAAGATAAATATATTTCTTTTTGTTTGCAGCTAGCTAATTTTGATCTCAGAATCCTAAATATAAATGCACGTTTTGCTGGCAGCACACATGATGGTTTTATATGGAGGAATTCAAGTGTTCAAGAGTACTTAATGCAACAATTAGAGGATCGTGGTTACCCGGTTAATATTTTTGATTGTATTAAAAATTCCTTTTATAAGAAAAATAAATTTTATGGAGATTCGTGGAACCCACTGGAACCATGATTACTAACTCCTATCGTCGATGCTGCTGCTGGAACTCCGCAGGAGAGATATACGGATTGTCACGATTGAAAACAAGTTTGCGTAGAGCGATTGAAATGGGGTTTTGAAAAGTGTCTTCCGATGTCTTGGAAAGAAGAGAATTCTCCGATATTCACCACGGATTGAAGGCTCAATTATAAACATTTTGCGCAGTATAAATAAAGTACGAAAGTAATAAAAGCAGTATCTTAACTCTTGCTGATTTGGAAAATGACAAGAATGAAATTTGTCGTCTTTTAATAATCTAAATATAAAAGTTTTGCCAATATTTATGTGATTTGCCAAAACTTTTGTAGACAGCTGATTTTCTTCTTTTATTGCACGTAATAAATGATTTTTATTTTCTTCGGTTTTCTTCTTGCCTTTTTCATATGATTCTTATCTAAACATTCATCAGTTTAAAATTTTGTAAATATTCCTGAAACTGTAAAAGGAATTGGTCTTGGATGTTCAGGAAATAAATTAGCAAATATATCACAAATATTTCTCTAGCTATAACAAGTATTATATCAAGTATCCATTCGAATATTTTCTTCTTTAGTAATTATTATTAAAACTCGATGTCAAGTTTATTTAACTTTCACAACCTGTGTTGCATTTTACATGGAACGTTGCAGTATATATAGTAATAGTTTAATGACAGGATGGTAAATATTGCATCTTAGCTTAAACTCACGGTATATTGTGCCTGTGCAATAAACGTTTAATCTTGTAAGTGACATTTGCAATAAAATAAACAATAAACTTAACCTTGTTTGAATGTTATTATTTTCTTTATGTAAAGTGGTATTATGCCTCTGTTCTCGAAGTTTATTTTTCTTTCTATTTATCAGTATGTTAATTATTGTTGGTTGAAAATTGTTTGCTATCGCTATTTGTTTCAGTATTTTGGTTTCATTGTCTACTTCATCCTCTGACAGGACACAAGTTAACATTTTGTGTATGTAAAAATTGAAAAATGTAATTTTATGTTGTTTGCAGTGGTTAGAGTTTTGTTTATTGATTTTATAGTTTGTGACGGTTTTCTATAAATTTTGTATGATAATGCGTTGTTTGATTTTAATTTCTGTAAATCCAGAAACGCGATTGTATTATTCTATATTATTATAAAAAGTTTTGTTGGAGGCAGACGTAAAGTAACCGAATAAAGCTTTCATAACCCCAATGTCAATCGAAAAGCATATCTTTAACTAGATTTTCTTATTTCTTGAACAGGTACATTAGTGTATAAGTTAGAAATAACATGCTACTTTTAGTATTTGTTACAGTTTTAAGTTTTTCGATGTTCCCCAGAATTTTTAAGTGAGGCGAATTAACCTCAAATTGTATTTTAAACATATGTTAAGATTGTTCGAGAATGCTTGCTTACCACCCATGTGAAAGGAAAACGATCAGATGGGCATCTAAAATGTTTGTACATATTTTACAGCTTATGATGATAAATGCCCATCAATTTTACAATAAATATTCAGGCAAACGTATCCCCATTTATGACTTTCGTTTGTCTGTTATAAAAAGTATATTGGAGGCTCCGTCCGCACCTATTTCTGGAGGGGCTATCAGAGAACATGCTTTGGAAATACGAGAGGAGAAGAAAGCAGGAAAAGTAATGAGAAAGCAATGTAAAAATTGTTACGGAGACAAAAAAGAAAAGATACTACTTATGTATGCACTGTATGCCTTGGAAATCCTGGTTACTGTTTAGACTACGCAAAAATTACTCATGAGTGACCTGTTGTAATTTGTCAAATTGATGTTTATTCATGAGTATTTTGTTTGTTTTACTGAATATTTGTGCTAGTTTCTTTATTAGTTTCATATCGTTTATGTTTTCCTGTTGACTTGAATAGGTATTTTGTTGGTTTATAATACGATTTATTTACTTATTATTATTTTTCTCACTCGTTTTTGTGCTGAATAGCTTTTTTATTTTATTTTGGTAGTTGGTTCCTTCAAATTAAATATTTTATGACAATAAATTATATCTTGTAATAAACAATGTATTTTGGTATTCTGTTCATTTTATATTAGAATGCGCTTACGCGTGATGCGGCCATCGGCATTAAATTTGACTCCAGTGCCGATCACGCTTTGGGGCGTAATATTAAAAAAAATTAATTTGTGTCAAAAAATTTTAAAATATACACTTCACACAAAAAACATTATTAAGAATATTTTATATTTGTCATCCAAAAAAAAAACCGTGGTTGGCTTCTAGGGTAAGTAAATAGTCCCAAATAGGCATCGAACGTGTTAAGGGTTAAATTAGGATCCACAACAGGGCAAAGGAAGTCCAAAGACAAAAAAAAAAAAATACAAAAGTGCTCTCTATTGGATACAAGCAGCATATCGTCCCAAAATGCGAAGGAACACATTTCAAAATCGCTCAAATGCCGCAGAAATTTTTCCGAATCAGAGCAATTTTCACGCATGACTGTAATGACACCGACTGCACAAGCATTTTTTGAAATGCAAACTAGGAAAACCAAAAAGAAACCTCATACCAGACGTTTTACTGAATAAGAAAAGATTATGTACATCACAGTGTACAAGAAGAGTCCCAAATGCTATGGACTGTTGTACAAGTTGTTTACATTACCATCAAACAAAACATTGGATGAATTTTTGCAACATATGTGATTAAAACCTGTCATTAACAAACGTCTATTCCATGCTTTAAGAAAGAATATAAACAAATTGCAGCTTCATCATCGAATTTGCATACTAATGTTCTATGAAATTAGTATTGGTTCTCATCTCCAATACAATGAAAAATTAGATGATTTTGATGGTTTTGTACATAACGGGGTTCAACGCCGAACAGAGTTTACTGATCACGCACTTGTGTTCATGGTACGAGGCATAGTCAAACAGTGGAAACAGCCCGTCACATTCACTTTTTGTAAATTTTTTACTAAAAGTGTTGAATTAGCAAGCTTGATTAGAAATATTATTGAAAAGCTGCAAACAATTCGCTTGCTTATAGTAGGTACAGAACGTGACCAGGTCAAAACGAACGAAGCGGCAATAAATTTGCTCAAGAAATCCACAGCAGAAGAATTTAAAAAGAAAAATAGAAAATGGCGGGATGAACTTCTCCTCTTAAATAATAAGCAATTAATTCCATTATTTGACGAACCTCACTTATTAAAAGGTATAAGGAATAATTTGCTGATAAATAATATATAGTATGTACTACTGGCAATGAAAAACTAACTTCCAAATGAGAATAGAAGAAACAGCTCTGCAATATTGACAGGAAGAAAGCAATTGAATTATTGCGATTGCTTGCGAAGTTAAGTGAGTTTCACTTACACCTAACTACAAAACAAAGAATGAGAGTTAAATATTGCAGTTAAGTATGTAACCAGCGGGTGGCACCCATTATGAGCCACTTAGGAACAAGAGGTATATATGATATTTTTTTATTCATTTTTCTTATTTTAGTTTTTGACAGTTAAATTGTTCTCTTATTTTTTATTAATTAAATAGTATGTCGTTTATAGGAATAGTATATTAATTTTATAATAATTTATTAAATATCAAAAAATAAGTTCTCTGTTAAAATACATTTTTACTTATTTTGTTGTTCTTTTCAGGTAGAAAAGGATTGGACAAATTAGAAACTGAAACGGCGAAAGTATTTTTATTCTTCTAGAAGCTATTCGATAATGACAGCACCCTGCACGGCGTCAACGAAAATCCGCTGACAGTAGGAGTGACCAGTGCACATGGTGTATTAATCGTACATGCGAAACCGTACCTAACTATTGAAAGGAACAACCAGGGAACAAAAAACAAAAACTCAACTAATATGCTAGGTTAGTCAAATGTAGAATATTTTCGTTTGGTTAGACAGTATGTATTTATGTAGAATTGCCGCTATTAGATTTCTTAATATGAATTAAAATAAATAATACATATATTCTTTTAAGATTAAATTCTAAAACATTGATCTTTTTTTTCAGATCGCATTGGTTTTCGCCAACATGGTGTAAGTAGAAAAGCGCAATTGATTCCAACGAAACGAAAATTGTATAAAAGTTTGCAGACTGCAGAAAGACTGTTTAAACTCATTCAAAAACTGGCAGGCTTTTGTCAGAGAAGTGTAAGCGCAGTAAGGTTGATATCCTTTCCTCTATCACACTTGAAAATATTTATAGTGTACCCCGAGTCCAGCGAATCTTTGTTTTGTCCCTCCTCCGTAATTTTCATAAAAGCGAGAGAGCCCGCCGCTATAGGGCAGAGGGGGGTCACTTCGGACAAGGAGCATTTTCGAACTTGTAAAATTCTATTTTTATAATATGTCTTAGACTTTTATTTAAACTATAGTTGAGCGTGTATCTGGTAGAGTACGTGCGTTAACAATGAGGTAATTATTTTGATAGTATATACTAACAATAAGTATGTATAGGTTAATTTGCCAGGATACAGATAACCTCAACATAAAAATAAATGGATGTCATACAAATTTTCATTTGGACGAAACCTCTGTGGCAGTTTCGGACTGTCCGAATGTGCCTCAACTTTATGATAAATGATAACCATAATTTAAAAATGTATTATTTTAGGTGCGAAAATGGTTCGAACTTACAAACGTAAAACGGAGCGATCAAATGTATCAGAAAAATATATTAAACAAGCTGTTGAGCAAGTTATAAAGCATAAGATTCCGTTACGTACAACAGCATTAAATTTTAATTTGAAAAAATCTACATTATTTGATCGAATTCGTCTTGCAAAGAAATCGGGGTAAAATTCAGATTCAGGAAACAAAAGTTCGGAAGACGTTAAGAGAAATGTTAAGTCAAAATATGCAAAGAGACAAATATTTGATGATAACCAAGAAAGGGAGTTATAAATATTTTTTTAAATTAATTTTTTCGTCATACCTCTTAACAAACGTGTGTTCCTATGTGTAATATTCAACTAACAAAAAAGCTCCTCCCACACGGAAGAAGAACGGATGATAAGGCAAACCACGAGGAAAGTAGAAATTAAAAGATGCTCGTTACTTTCATAACATAGACGCTCTCTTCCAAAATATATAAGCCTGAAACAAAGGCCATTAAAGGTTAATGAATGATACCACAGAATATCAGAATTTTGCGGTAACGCGATTTATCTCCAAATTCATTTCATAATACAAGTCAAGAATAAAAACATAATCTTAACCTGCCGCGATATACTGGCCTAATACCAAAAGCCGCAGCTAATTGGTCTTAGACTCCAGCCACTTGTGATAAAAGGATGTTATCACAGCTTAGAAAAATCTAAACATTATTACTCCTAATTCGGATAAGCCGTGTAACCCCATCTTTATTGATTTATCTAGCTCGCACCCGGAAGTGACGATTAAGGAAACAGTCTAATCTCAACTATTTCGACAACCCTTATATCCTGATTGAAATTCGTGTTGAATATCATGACACTTCACAAAACCTCAAGTTCCTGTCTACCTAGAAGGTTATCGAACCTAGCTCATATTTTGTTTATAAGGATGACTCTTCATTCTATGAAAATGCGTAAAGGGTCATAGGCCGACTTACGCATATAATACTACAATCATATTTTGAACTAATAAAGTAAACCAAACTAAAGAGTGTATAGAAATTCCACTAAAGACAATGACGCATGTCGAGTCGTTCAGGAAACTAGACCCACTTGCATCATTTTACCACATTATGATAATAATCCTTTATATATATCGGGACTCGAGTTCACAAGAAGTTAGTCTAGTCTAGTCTGTTAGTCTTTAGACCTAGCTTTAGTCTGGCTAGTCCGTGACAATTTAACTTGCGAACTCGCGCCCGTCGAATCTGTGTGTGAACCATGATGATAGCCGTACCAACCATGTTATGGCTGATATTGTAAGTAATATTTTGTTGTATTCGCTACTAGCTAAATATATGATTGTCAAAAAATGTATAACAGTAAAGATAGGTCTCCGTATTTATTTGTCACCCCTCGTCTGAATCCATTTATCCCGGAATAAAAACAAATCCGACCAACCAAGATGTACAGAATTAATAAACAATGAAAGGATTAAGCTAACTAAAACTTATCAAAATTATTCACTCAAATCCACTGGTAGTATTCCAAATAAAAGTAAAAATAAAAATTCACCAGAACTTTTAACAAAACCGGACATGTGTAATAAACAAAGTGAAACCGCGCATACTACCGATTTAAAAACCGTTAGCTCTACTGGAGAATTAAAATCAAATATTGTTATACATAATGATCTGAAAAACAATTCTAGTGATTACAAACATAAAATTTAACATAATAGGACACTTATTGGAAATATGGACACTAACATATCTGATACTACTTTGAAAGTTGTACCTCGTTTTTGATCACTTCATATTTTTGCACTGGATCCAAGTACTAACGAACGTCGGTGCCGTTTTTTTTATAAAACTACTTTTTTAGAGTTGACATTACTCTAAACTTTCCCACTAATTTCTTTCGAGGAAAGCTCGTTTTTTACTTTTCCAAATTGAGTTGTACATATTTATTAAATTTCATTCTGTCGCGAATACCTGTATCTCGAAATAAATTACAAAACCCTAGACCCAGCCACCGCTTTGCGTTTCAGCTAGCCGGAGCAAAATTTATGAGTGTACACGTACAGGTAGAAGGAATTTGCGTATTTTTTGATGACTTTAATTATCCTCTTGTGTCACAACATCAAAAGATAAACATAGCAAAAGAATCGTGCTCTACAACTAACCCATCCAAAATACTATACTGAAATAAAAAACAAAATTAAACTTTTATTAAAAAGAAACAACTATCCAAATAAATTAATAAATAAAATCATGAACTCTTCAACTGTCAGGAATTCACAAGTAAATAATGAAACTAGGTACATGTCACTAACATATGTTAACATTAGGAAATCTCTTCAGTAAAATCAAGGACAAAAACAATAAATTTATACAATCCAATATCATTTATAAAATTCCATGTAAAAATTGCAACAATAAGTATACCGACCAATCCAAGCGTTATCTAAAAATAAGAATCAGTGAACACAAAAGAAACTGTAATAAAATTAAGCCTTTCGGCCCTGACGGTGGCATTTGCAACCACCACATTTATAGGGCTCTAATTAAAAGCTGAAGCTGTACTTTTGGTGATAAAAATATTTCTTTTTTCTATATTCTTAGATGATGATAGCGGCTTACTCCCAATGAATTTTTATGGAATTTTAAAGACATTGGCGAAGAAAGTGATATTACAAGATGCAGAAGCTGCCTGGGGGTCTATTCTAATTCATAGCCACATGTGCTATCCGCTATCCGCTACATAAGTTCCACTACTAGCCAACACATGGGGGTCCCCATCCCGCTATCTGACTTGAATCCATCTGTTGGCTAGTAGTGGAACTTATTAATATTGCCAGATGTCAAGTTGATAAGTAGTTCGGCTTTTCAATTTTGTAATCAAATACTTATGTTCGTGTGTTATATCAATAATATTTGATT
Source organism: Ophonus ardosiacus (assembly GCA_943142095.1). Classification (NCBI taxonomy): domain Eukaryota; kingdom Metazoa; phylum Arthropoda; class Insecta; order Coleoptera; family Carabidae; genus Ophonus; species Ophonus ardosiacus. The sequence goes on along the minus strand of OW964837.1, from coordinate 27,638,329 downwards.
AATATCTATATATTGTAAGTACCTATTTAAATTATAATAATTATTTATAATTCTAACAAATAGCACATGTAGCTATCCGACTTAAATCCATCTATTGGCTAGTGGTGGAACTTATATAGTGGATAGCGGATAGCACATGTGGCTATGAATTTAGAATAGACCTCCTGGTAAGCGCCCGCACGGTACAAATATGTCATCATCATTAGCGATATCTGCGATAAAGCAGATTGTGGCACACTCAAAAATGGGTAATATGCCGTGATGATATATTTATTTTATTTTCAGAAGTTGCTATTTCTGCAATACCTGATTCGGACGTAGAAGATGAAATAGAAAATATGCAAGAGAGTTCCCAAATTGACAAAGACGACACAGATGAAGACATTGAGGAAGAGGCAGGTAATGAAGAAGAAAATGATGAAGACGACGAAGAAAATATTCCGTAAGCCCTCTTGCGCGAAAATTCTAACAAGAACAAGAAAAATGAAAAAAGAAATGTGACTTCGTAGAAAAGTGAGTTTCTTCTGAAAAACATTGTTTTTACTCCTGAACCGGAGGAATTTAACGACAAAAATACTTTGGAGGTTCGGACTCTGATGATGTATTTTATGAAATATTTTCCCAATGAAATATTTATTGACCTGGCAGAAAAAACCAACATGTATTCAATTCAAAAAAACTGGAAAAAATATAAACACGAATGTGGAAGAAATTAGAAAACTTGTAGCTATGCATATCCTTATGGGTATAATTTGCTTTCCCAGATTGAGAATGTACTGGACACCTCCTGCAAGGATACAATTTATAGAAGATGTTCGTTTGCCTCGTAATAGGTTTGAAGCCCTTCGAAACAACTTGCATATTGTGGATGTAAATGAAAAACGGAATGGTAATGATAAACTCTGGAAGGTACGCCCAATTATCAACTCTTTTGAAAAGCGGTGTGAAGATTTGGTAATTAAAGAAAATCTTTGCATTGACGAATCTATAAATCCATTCAAGGGGCAACTTATAATAAAGCAGTATCTAAAACGGAAGCCAAACCCGTGGGGAGTGAAAGTATTCATGTTCTGTGGTGCTTCCGGTATCATATATCGTTCCATTGTATACCAAGGCTCTACTACTCTTCCTGTAAATTTCCAAGAAAATTATTCAGCTACCAATAGCCTGATATTACATCTAGCAAGCAGAATTCCAACGCATGCAGGTCACAAACTGTTTTGTGATAATTATTTTACTTCACTGTTATTATTACAAGAGTTATTCGGAAAAGGCATTTTCGTAGCAGGAACCATTCGCGCTAATAGACTTGACAAATGTCCTCTGAAGTCAGAAAATCAGCTAAAGAAAATTGGATGTGGTACCAACGATTCATTTGTTACAAATAATAATAAAATCGTTGCAGTTCGATGGTATGATAATAGAGGTGTGAATATGGCATCCAACTTCGTAGGAATCGAACCTGAAGATGAGTTGAAGAGATGGGACAGGAAGGAAGGTGCCTATGTTATGGTAAAACGTCCAGCAATTATAAGATTGTATAATATTTCCAAGGGACGGATAGATAAGAGTGATTTTCTAATTGCACTCTATCGCATTCATTAGATCACGAAAATGGACATTGAGGGTCATTTTTCATTATTTCAATTTAACTGTTTGCAACGCTTGGTCCGAATATCAGGCCAAAATCGAACGCGATGGAGTTACTAAAAAAGCAAGAATGGATTTGTTGCAGTTTACTATGTTAGTAGCGCAAGGTTTGTCATTTTCTGGTTGCCAAATTATTAGTACTCCGAAACGAGGTAGACCACTGTCCGACAGTCCCTGAAATTCACCAGTACCAAAGAAACGCCAAAATCCTATGACTGTTCCCCGCTGTAAGCTTGAGACTTGTGGAGGGCGTTCACGAATACAGTGTGAAAAGTGCTAAGTGCCCCTATGTTTGTCGAAATTTAAAAATTGTTTCAAAACTTTTCATTTGAAATAAATTTGGTGGATGTTTTGTATAAAATTATTATTTTTAAATAAATATGAAATACGTTTTCATTTTTGATAATTTTTATCCTTAAGACCTGGTGGTGGCTTTTGCCACCACTTTCTCTTTCTCATACCTATAGAGAAAAACACTTCAAATTTGATCAGGGAGTTGTTGTAGACCCTGCAATCAATAATATATAACACATGCGCGAAGTACGTATTTGCGTCTTAGAAAGAGAGGTGTAACAGCCACGTGTGTGAACTCAAAATTTTTGTAATTCAGTATTTTCAAAGAATGAATTCCGTGACTGTTGCAAATCGCTGACATGCGGCTGGCGATCTTCCGCTCAGTATTTTGCAGAATATTGGAAAAAGCGGAATATTACCAACAAAAGTGTCAACGTTGTCAATTGAACTAGCCTAGGAAATATTCGTATCCACGGACGAGAGGGATTCTCAGCCCGATCGTGGAGGCGAACAGTCGAACGATATTTTGATTAATTAAATACATATTTCATATTATTTTGTTTATATATTATTTTTGTGTGTAACATTGTTTTTCTAAATCTTAATTATAATTACTATTTTTTCTAAATATTTAATTATTTATTAAACAACCCCGTCAACCCCTTCCAGAGTCAGCACAGGTCAGCGTAGTGACACAGCTAAGTATAACTTTCATTTATATTCTTACTGTGCCTGTCTGAGCTTTAATTCAGTACGTCAATGGAGGGCGATTTCCACTAAACCCTACGCACCCTCCCGTTACAGGGGCAAATATGAGTAACAAGGAATACGACACTACTGTCTGTTCTGCATAACATCAGTTTCAATTTTCGTCATTCTGATGTTGACATCGCTAGGATTCCCATCGCGCTCCAGTTCTGCATTTTGACATTTTACCTGCTTGTTTTTTATTGTTTCTTGTTTGTTTGTTTTCGTGTTATATCCATTATTGTTATTGTTTCTTGTTTATTTGTTTTCGCGGTATTTTCGTTTTTGTTATTGTTTCTTATTTGTTTTCGCGGTATATTCGTTTTTGTTATTGTTTCTTGCTTATTTTCGCGGTATATTCGTTTTTTTTTTTCGATATTTCGGAGAAAATGTCTGAACCTGTTTTATTTATTATTATACGCTTTTTTATACATTTCTACTGTATCTATTCACTTATTGTACGTCGCTGATGTTTGTATAATAAATATAAATATTATTTTATAGATATTGGTGCGAAGAATGTATTAAATTCTGTTGCGGATGCCACCGGCTTTTCAAAGAGTACTGTAGTCCGCGTAGTTAAATGTGGAAAAGTAATGAGTGATGAAAATGAAGTAACCTGTTACTTTTCAAATCCGAGAGAAGGAATGCAAAAACAGACACCGAAATTGACTTATTCATTTTGAAGAAGAAGCGATTCGCAGAATTATTCATAATTTTCATGTCACTCATGGAGCACTACATACAATGAAAGCAGTTTTTAAAAGAGTCGTAGAAGATGAGAGCCTCGACTTCAATGGAAGCCCCTCTCCATTTGGAAGATTAGTAACAAAGGTTAGATTTAGGTTTTATTTTTAAATAGGTGGAAAAAGAGCACGCACAACAGGAGACTTTTAATGGAAAGAAGTGACATAAGAGAATTGAGGGTGTCATATACTCGATCAATTACGAAATATAGAGGTGAAGGAAGACCTATTGTATATACGGGTAAGTTTTATATTATTTAATTGTTAAATTTAGTTAGTACATTTAAAAATTTAACAATTAAAAAAGCAAAATTAGAAAATATAATTTTTTTTTCAAAACAGTGTAAACTTTTCAACTTGTTGCCTAAATTCATTGACAATTCGCTGGATAATAACACAATTTTTCAAAATAGAAATCTGAATAATAGGTTTTGCACCATGCGCACCACATTTAAGTTTAAACTTCTTAATATTGAAATCTACTCAGCTTTTAAGGCCTTACATAAAGTAAATTTCGCACGTCATAAAATTTTGGGTAAATTAATGTCCACCTTACCAATTGAAGTGTACATCTATGTCTTACACAATAGTAATAAACATTATCACAAAACAAAAGATGTTAATTTAAATAATATAAATAAAAAACTTGATAATCTTAAAACAGCTACCTCTGAGAACTGTTTATTGCACAAACTCAGTAATAACCATGACCACTAGATTGTTAACCTCAGTAAACTACAAATTCCGAATGAAATCTTGGGCATTTTATCTTTAGGCCGAAATTTTAGTTTCAAAACGTTTAATAAAAAGATCCAGATACATTAATACTTGATACACTAATATTTCTACTGGGCTCGACTACACAGTAAACAGTGTAAACACATGTTTCAACACTTTTCATATTTTTTAATTTTCAAAAAATGAAAATACTATATACTTCTGTTTAAATACAATTGACGGTAAGTTTATTCAATTTTATATAAATCCACATATTAATTTTAAAGTTTATGATTGTTTCATTCATCTAGCCTTTCAAAAACTTTTTTGGAAACCAATTTAATCATGTCAAAACCCTGTCTTCTAATTTCTAACATTTTATTATTCATTACTATTAATAATCATACATTTACCTACATATAAATTTTTGTAAAACAAACTAAAACATGTTATTTTTCTAAATTTATCTTAACCCTTTAAATAATTTTGTATAACACTAAATTTCATATATAAAAACTTTTATATGTTTTTTCAATTTATAAATATATTGTATTACAGCTGTGGCCTGATGATGTCCGTTGCGACGAAATCGATTGCCAATAATAAAACTTTTTTATGAAAATAAACTAATCCTTATTTCATAAAACCATCAGAATTTTACTCAACCTTATTTTACATTATATATAATTAAATTCTGAAAATGGAGTCATTTATACGAGTCGACTACACTGCCCTCCTAAGCAAGAACGCAATAAGTGCAAAAAAATCGAATTTAACTTTTTGATTGATTCTTAATCTGTAGAGGTCGCAGATTCTGAATCTGTAAGCAAAAATGCAGTATATGCAATAGTTTCCGAGATATAACAAGAAAACCCAATGCAGTATCTGCACAATTGGTATCTTTTGTAAATATAAACGCAGTATCTACTACCTGCTAAGCTAAAACACAGTAACTACATGTAGTTACTGCGTTCTTGCTTACTACAAATCAGATACTGCGTTTTAGCTTATGAGTATGTTAAATTTCAATATGGCTGTTTGACATTTGTCTTACGTGTCGCTTGTCTTTTTAACAGTTTTCTTTTGTTAATAATTTAAATAATAACGTTAAGAATAATTTAATAGTGGTTCGCAAGATATACCTACTTAGCGAGGAAACATATTATTCATGTAAGTATTAAACTTTTCCCATCAATAACACAAATTTACTTATGCAAGTCGACATGGAATAGCAAACTTTTAAGGTAAATTACGTTAATAAATTATTTATTTAGATCAATATCTTTATAGTTTACGATGAATCGTTCTAAAAGATTGGTCGCTATGGCTTTAAAGGGGATAGCGCCTCAAAATCACTCTGATATTCCGATAATGCTAGCAAGTGAAACCAAGCCGGTTACCACAAATTCTTGTGAAGATATCGATTCCATTCGCAGAAGTAATGATACCTCTGCAACAGTTGAAGCAGGAACGATTAAAAATGATGAAAATCGATCAGGTATATTAATGGAATTAGAAGGTGATCTACTTCTTCCAACGTTGGATTCATTTGACACACCTAACGAAGACGATCTACTTGTTGCACTAGAACAACCTCTGCTGTTGCTTTTAGAACGTAAGTTATGATAGTGTTTTTAGTTATGAGTCTTAACAATAATAATATTAATAATATTTTTTTACAGATAATAATAATAATAATAATAATAATAATAATAATAATATTCAAGAAGAAAATGTGACAAATCAAATAGAAGAACAGGAAGATTTACAAGGTTTGTATAATAAATAATGATGCTATAATAATAACAATAATAATACTTTTTTAACAGATAATAATAATATTCAAGAAAAATATTTAACTAATCAAATAGAAGAGCAAGAAGATTTACAAGGTTTGTATATAAATAATGATGTTAATAAATGCACTCTTATTTGTTGACAATTTTTGTAGAATATACAAAAAAAGGGACCGTCAGAAAAAGGAAACAGAAAATTTCAAAACAGGCTAAGTTAAGAAACAAGAAGCAGAAATTATGTGAGAGTCATCCGGTACTAGACGGTTGTGATGAGTCGAAGTGCAAACTGAAATATACCAGAAATTTTAGCCATTTACAAAGAAATGAAATTAATGATGAATACTGGAAGTTGGATTGGTTTCATCAACGGTCATTTATTTTAACGCAGTGCTCTAGGGTTGATGTTAAACGAAGGACTTTGAAAAATGAAGATTCTCAACGAAATATGACAATTAAATACTATTTACATAATGAGGGTGGCGAAAAGACTGTCGTTTGCAAAACATTTTTCCTAACGACTCTGGGATATAACAAAAAGAATGATGGTGTAGTGTTCAGAGCTCTATCAACCACCAAACGGAATTCAACCACGCCATTGCAAGACAAACGTGGTCGTAATCCGTCAACAAAAAAGGTAGATAGAGACTTAATTCAACAACATGTGGAATCATTCCATCCAACGATTTCGCATTATAGGAGAGAACATGCCCCCAATGTTAAGTACTTACCTGGTGATGTTTCCTTAAATTTTATGTACAAGGATTTTTGTGAAAAAATAAAAAAATAATTATTTCTTACGAATTGTATACAATAGTGAAAGAGATGCATATTCACTTTACGAAACTTGGCCATGAAGAATGTGAAAAGTGCGAATCTTTTCACTTGCATAATCCTGACCATAAAGAAGATAATTTAAATTCAGCTTGTGATATATGCAAGTCTTGGTCAGAACATATAAACAGAGCTAAAATTAGTCGAAATTTTTATAGGCAATATGCCGAAACAGAGCTTGATAAAGACACAATATGTGTTTCTGTAGATTTGCAGAAAGTTATTATGCTTCCCAGAATTGACACTTTCAAATCTGTTGTGTTTACCAAAAGGCTCACAACGTACCACGAGAGCTTCGTACCAGTGGGAAACAAGCAAAAAAATGTTAAGCCTTTAGCTGTTGTATGGCACGAGGCAATAACTGGTAGAAATAAAGAGGACATAGTGAGTGCTTTTCATTCATTCTTCATGTTGAATCGAGACAAGAAAACCGTTGTTTTGTGGTTGGATAATTGTACTGCACAAAATAAAAACTGGTGCCTCTTGTCTTATTTTGTTTACATTGTGAATTCTAATAAGGTGTTAACTGAAAAACTTGAAGTTAATTATTTTGAGGCGGGTCACACTTTTATGAGTGCAGATAGTTTTCACCACCAAATTGAGAAATCTTTGAAGCAATAAAAAAAAAACCTACGATTTTCAAGATTTCATATCAGCCGTTTCTTCGGCCAATTCCGGAAAAGTGACTGTTAAAGCCATGGAATTGAACGATTTTTTATGTGGAAAGATTGGCATTCTGTTCAGAAAGTCAACGCTAATAATCCTAAACCCCATCTAGCTAAAATTGTTAAAATTACTGCTAGAAGAGCCAGCACGAAGTTATTTTACAAAACTTCATTTGACGGCGATGAATATACACTGGATTTTATGAAACCTTCTTTAGTAAAAAAGTGACGGAAGAACCTCCACAAATTCAAGAACCCAAAGGAATTGACGGCAATACAAAAAAGCAATCTTAAAAATTTTAGGACCTTTAATGATTAAAAACCGCTTAGAGTTTTGGAAAACCCTACCAATTAGGACTGAATGAATGTAAATTAATTAACTCATGTTCAATATTTTGTTTACGTATAATTGTATAACAAATAAATTATTAAATAAAAATATAAATATTTTCAAGTTGCGAATTTATGTTAGTTACTGTGTTTTAACTTAAAAATTATACATTAGGCAAAACGCAGTTTTACAGTATCTGATTTATTTTTTATATATGAATATAATTTTTCCTAGAATTAAGAGTTTAAAAACTTTACCAGATGTAACCTCATTATACAAAAAATTTAATAAATAATGATTGGAATAACAAAACGACAACAATTCGAACTTGAATCCTTGATTACTCAAAACATCGTTTTTGCAGATACTGCATTCTTGCTTAGGATGGCAGTACACAGATATTGCAAATAAAAATGACAAAAATAAAATAGCCAAATATTTAAACACTCAGTACAACAAATTAAAAAATATGTTGTGGCCAGCACAAGACCTCTCGCCATTTGCATATTAGGCTATATATGTATTGTATTGCACTTCGCTTTCGAACCGTCGTTTTATAACAAAATATTACAGAACTTTACCCAAATATTGTTTTTTATTGTATTTAACATGTCTTCTGCACACATATAATTCTAATTATATCTATTTTACATCATTTTCATGTCAGAGATTGTTCCAATTTATTAACCAGATTTGCGGTATTTCTAATGGATATATGCATTTTACCACAATTTTGCCTATAATTTCAAATATTTAATTAATAAAACAGTAAGAAAAATTAAATATACTTCCCAGAAAAAGCTTTCACAATGTCACTAAAAATGTTGATATTTGACAATGACATGTGTCATATTATAAACATTGGAATTTGTCAACTGGTTTCCTTAGTGCCTTGGCCTCTGCGATTAGTTCACTCTATAAATTATAGTGTCTTTATCTCTAAATCTATACAAGACATAATAAAAATTTTAAGTGTATTAGATGGAGAATTTTATGTTCTTCAATATTTAATAAAAAAACCTCCCAAAAAATTATATTTAGAAGAATTTTTCTAAGAAACTACTACTTCCGGTTGTTCAATTGTTACCAAAACCTTTTCAGCTCTTCCCAGGAATGTCAGATTGAGGAAACTGCAGTTAAATATTTTTTAAGTGTTATAGTTTTTGAGGAATCGTGACTACAACATCCAGACATACATACATACATACATACACACACACACATACACACATCCACACACACACACACACACACACACACACAGACATCATTTTAAAAATGTTATAATCGGATTCTAGGGACCTTAAATCGTGCTTATTCAATAAAATAAGGATATGCGAATTTTAGCATGAATCCAATACCTCTCTTAGCGAGAGGTAAAAACCAAAAATTAGCGTATTCTGAACTTAAATTATTAGAAGCAATTAAAAATACAAAAAACTTTTTAAAATTAAATAACGATACAATAGTTGTAGTAAAGGCTGACAAAGGTTCCAAAACAGTGTTTATGGACAAAACAGAATACAACAATAAAGACACAACAATTCTTAGCGACGAAACAACTTATTCTAAATTTAAAAAATCTCCTCTACCCACTTTAGACAAGTGAAAAATTTCTTGATCAAAACCAATCATAAAGAATTAATCATTCAGAACCCGCAACTAGGCAGGATGTAGTTCTTACCCAAAATACTCAAAGATAGCGTACCTTTAAGGCAAATTACTTCCACCTTAGATACCCCTACTTATCATTTATCTAAATACATTAGCGAAGTTTTACAAAAAGTCACCTCCACGTCACCTCATAATGTCCCGAAATCTTTTGAACTTGTAAAAGACATCACTAAAATTAATCTTCATCCACAACACGTTCTCTTCTCCTTAGATGTCACTTCTTTGTATCCAAGTTTACCGCAAGAACTGGTGATTGATGGAATAAGGAAGAAATGGCATTTAATAACTGAACACACTGATGTGTCTCTTAATGATTTTCTTAGAGGGGTTTAACTCTGTTTTGAAGCTTCAGTTTTCACTTTCAATGAAGTTACATACCACCAACTGGAAGGTTCCCCTATGGGCTTAAGTTGTAGTTATTTTTTCGCAGAAATTGTCCTACAACAGTTAGAAAATGTAGTACTTAAAGATCACAATTTAGGGATAATTTATTACAAACGGTATGTAGATGATACTATTCACATTGCACCCGAAGATAAGACTGCCACTATCTTGGCTAAATTTAACTCCTTTCATCCAAGAATACGTTTTACTATTGAAACTGAAATTAACAAGAGCATCAACTTCCTCGATGTAACCCTGATCAAATCGAATAATAGAATACTTACCAACTGGTATCGTAGTCACATCCTTTAGTCGGTTTCTGAATTTCCACTCTGTGACGATAGGCCCTTTCGTCCAGCAAGGGTTTTCCTTCCTTTTGTAAAGCTGTAGTAGCACCGTCACAGTTAGATTGTTTAGTAACGTGTTTTTGACAATATGCGTTGCTTATTTATTGTTTATGTATTGTTTAATCTGAAAATTAAGATGTATTTGTAATATTGGTAAAATATTTAATGAAATACGTACCTGTAAAAGGCAATATCCGACCGTCATGATGTGAACAGACAATAAACACATGTTCACAAGTCACCATAACCACAATTGTTGTTGTTTTAGCTACAAGTAAATGTATTTTATGTAAAAATAGCATTGTGGATATTTATAATTTAACTTACAATAGTGTTGTGAAACAATGTAACTCTCGTTTACACATTTGATTGCATTTTTGTGTTTGTTTAGTTCTGGAATATTCTGACATTAGTAACCTTGTAAATGTTGACTAGTCGTGATTCACAACATGATCGCGCGTGGCGCACCGCACATGTGAATGAAATTGTGTTTTATTTGAAATAATATTTGTAAATTATTTCATGCTGTAAAATGGATTTAGGGTAAAGAAAAGTGACCAGAGAATTTGTGTAAATTTTATAAAAATATTATTTATCACTTGAGACAGTAGCGACCCCCTGTACTAAGTAAAATCATCCCCGCCGCAATTTTAATGAGAAGTACCGTTAGTTTGGGTTTATAAGCCGCTGCAGAGGTCCGTGAAGCCAGAGTGGGTTCGCCCGTTCTCAGAGTCGTGCAGGCTAGGATTCTGAATAGGTCCTCCTAAACGCCTCTAGTGAGAAGAGAGTCCTGAAAAAGGCTCCTCCGACCCGCCGAGAAGTTGAGTGCTGTGTGTCAGCCGCCGTCTGTTAGAAGAATCCGCGTGTAAAGGCTGAGTCCGCCGTGTACATCGCGCCGCTGATTACCCGCTAAAGAAATTGTTAGTTTTCTTAAAGTAGTAAATTGCAATACGCGTACTTACCGTGGTAACTCTGGTCACAGTTCTGCAAAGAAGGGTGATGTATTTGTTTATTTATAAACTGTGTGTCTTTGTTTTATATATCTTCGTATGTTACAATATATTTATTTAAACTACACGTCTTTTTCTGTTGATATCAACCAACCCTGCGCCCTCACCTCCACTAGGCTATCCGAAGACACGCTCCTTTTGTACCGCTGTAAAAATGGCGCCCGAGCATACCGTTCATACCCAGGAATTAAAGGAGCACAATGATGACGTCATCCAACGACAGTACGAGGCGTTGTCACAACTCTTACACCAATAAGAACTATAAAATGAGTGTTATTTTGGCATTAGTTTACAGGGCAATATTATTATCTAGCCCAAGATATCATAAGGCTAACCTACAAATTGTAAAAAAAATTAATACTTGACAATAGTTACAAGAACATCTTCATTGATAAAAAGATTAACACTAGGCTCAGAAAAATGAAGTTTCAAAACAGAGGAAACAATGAAAGTACTCCATTCCATACAATCACCAAATAAACTCTGGCTTGAATAAAATTTTTAAAGACTATAATGTGAAAATAGCCAACTCTGACCTTAACACTGTTCACGAACACCAAACATAGTATTCATAAGAAAAGTAAAAATGTCATTTATAAAATTAATTGTTTAAATTGTGTCCAAATATATCGTGGAGACTTCGCAATATTTAAATAACCGTATTTATCAGCATAATTACCATTGCTCTCGAGGCAATCCTTCCCACAGTGCGTTATGTGAACGCACCCACAGCTCTGGGCATAATTTCGACTTTAAACATGTTGAAATTATAGAAAAGGTTGGTAATTACAACAAAAGATTGTTGAAAGAAACTTTGCATATTAATATAAATAAAAATAAAACTGTCAACAACCATACCAACTATAAAAATAATTTACAATATGCAAAACATTTCCTAACTAATCTAGAAAAGTAAATTAAATTTTTTTCTTCTTCTTTTCCTACCCCCGCCATGCTGTTATCACTTGCGCAGGTGTACAACCTACCCGAGTTTTTAAAATCTTTTAAAAAAAATTTCTTCATTGCATTTATAAACTTGCAACAAGTTAAATGTATTTATACTCCATAATAAAAACAAAATGGAGTACCACGCTTTATTATATTTTAAACTTGATATTTAAACATTTACATCGACATTATTATTACAAGAATTTTTACATAATTGTTTTACCATATGAAGGTGAGTGGTTACCTTTATTTAATTTAATAATTTTATATTTTTGATTAACAATTGATGTACTTACATTTGTACATTCTTTATAGCTGATGATGGGCCACTTGTGCTCGAAACGTCCTGAATAAACGAATTTTTAATTTAAAAATTGTATGGTATCATTAAGGCCTTGCTTCGAATATATAAAAGTATTAAAATAAACTAATTCTATGAAATATATTGTTTCAGGGGGAGAAGATGGATTTATTCCTAATGGCCTGCTAATCTTCAAGTCAGGACAAAAGACAGGGGATTACCACGACTATATGAATTTCACGAATTATAAGAAATGGTTGGAAGAACAGCTAATCCCGAATTTACAAGAACGATTGGTATTAGTAGTCGATAATGCCAGCTACCATAATATATTAGCGGTAAAACATCCGACTCAAAATACGAAGAAGAGTGAGATGATACAGTAGTTGAACGAGAGAGGAATTTTGCACGATGTGAATTCCACGATAATTGAATTATACAAAATAATTAAATTGCATAAACCAGTGCAAAATATGTATACTATTGATGCGATTTTGGCAAAGCATGCTCACAGCGTCATCAGATTACCCCCGTACCATCCTGAACTCAACCCGATAGAAAAAATATGGGGTATTATTAAAAACTGGGTCGCGTCAAAAAATACCGACTTTAAATTAAATTCGGTCGAACAATTGGCACGACAAAAATTTAGCGAAGTCGGACCAGATATGTGCCGGCATGTTGAGGACATCGAAAAAACGTATATAGAAAAGGAGCATATTTTGGACGACTTTCACGAGAAGGTTATAATTAATCTCGCAGATTCAACTACAGATGACGATGACGATTATTATTCGTCTGATGACGAGTAAATAATTTATTTAAAATCTTATTATTGTAATTTTTTTTTTTTTTTGTTCAATAAATACATATTTTTAAAAGTTATAAATATTTGATTACATGTACCTATGCAAAATTTTAACTCAATTGTATTATGTAATTTATCGATTTAATAAAACATATTTAAATTTTTTTCATGAACATTTAAATAATATTGTCAATGACATAATTTAAATTGATATTTATTAATAGTTTAATAACGTTTACATTTAAAAAATATTAATAATCTAAAAACTGTGCATTTATGAATGAAATAGCGTATACCTATAGAGTGTATTTAACGGGTGGATTGCAATATAGAATACTTCAGTGCTCGCACTGCTCCGCTTTGGTAGGTTGTGTAGTATATCATATAAGCACCGCCTATACGCGCAGGCCTGATGTCTCTTCAGTTGAAACTGTCTCTAATACAATACAAAAACAAAAAGAAAAATTAAAGTATGCACACTACTATACATACAGTATGTCCCCGGATTAAGTTTACAAGAGGAACAAAAAAAATTATTTTTGATTTTACGAAAAAATGCCAAGGGAAGAAAATTTTTTGCTTGAATTAAAACGCATGTTTTAGTTATTAAAACTTTTAATTAATGTAAGGTTCTTTTATTGTAACGTTTTTTCGTATTTTGTTCTTCTAATATTACAGTTATTACATTGAATCTAACATGATTTTAGTTAGCTTTGAAATATTGATAAATGATTATTAATTCTAATTTCAGATTCTGTTTTTCATTCTGTACCTCTACTGTACATTTTTGTATTGTCCACAGTGCCCTGGAGAAGACTAATGTATTACTCGAAACGTCGGCTTGAAATAAATACTTTTACTGCAGACTGCTTGTCCGATTATTTTTCCTTAGGGAACCTTCATCTTATCAATTTTATCATTCGCATCTTGCGTTTGATTTGAACTACTCTTACGAGTACTTCTACGTGAGTAGGTATTGGGGCGGTTGAGCCTGGGAACTTTTTGCTTACCGTGGGAATTGTGTTTTTACCTGAAATACAAAAAAAATGTCTTTGATGTTGCCGACTTCCGGTCAGGTGTTAATTACAGGTGTGAACTTGAACCTCGGGCACGTGCCGCGAGTTGATGACGTCATACGAACATGTCTTAACATGCTCATTAAAAGACAGGTGTTAATTACAGGTGCGCAGTGGACCATGAATTTTTATTTGTTTACATAAGTATTGGTTGCGTTCAGCACCTCTCATCGCTGACCACCGAAGTTCGACGAACACGATGAATGGACGAATATAATTGGTCCAGCCATTGCATTCGGTAATCATCGGCACGCAACGGCCTAGGGCCTAATTGAAAACGAATAAATTTTTTGGAAAAAATAGATAGTGTCCAATATCTCTGAAACTGTAAGGAATTTCGAAAAAATAAATCAAATTTTACCCCCATTCTCCCCCCTGTCTTGTTTTGACTTAAAATATAACATATCAAAATTTCAAGCCCCTAGGGCCTAATTGAAAACGAATAATTTTTTTGGAAAAAATAGTGTCCAATATCTCTGAAACTGTAAGGAATTTCGAAAAAATAAATCAAATTTTACCCCCGTTCTCCCCCTGTCGTGTTTCGACTTAAAATATAACATATCAAAATTTCAAACCCTTAGGGCCTTTTTTGAAAATGAATAAAATTTTTGGAAAAAATAGATAGTGTCCAATATCTCTGAAACTGTAAGGAATTTCGAAAAAATAAATCAAATTTTAACCCCGTTCTCCCCCTGTCGTGTTTTGACTTAAAATATAACATATCAAAATTTCAAACCCCTAGGGCCTTTTTTTCCCCTTTTTGAAAAAATTACGATGTTTTTATTCAAAACGGTCGAGTATATTTATAATTAGCCACGATAATAAACGATTTTTATTTATTTATTCATCTGAGTGTTTTATATTTCCCTACGATTTTTATTTACTTATTCATCTGAGTATTTTATATTACCCTTTGACTACCTTACTCACAGCTCGCAGTTCATCAGTTGACTAACAGTTCTTTTGTGGGAGGTTGTTACCATTATGTTTTCTCCATGTAAGTAATACTTAATTTGTGCTTATGCTCGTATTTACGGTGGTTTCATTATAATGTTAGTTTCCACAAAAAGTTTCGCCCCGGCAAAAGAATTTATAAAACTAGATATTCTAATTTTAATAATTTAAGGCTGCTAAGAGAATTAAATTGATGTTTTGAATATTATATAGAAATAAAAACATTATGTATTTTTACTAAAATAAGTGAACTTCTCTTTTTAAAAAATACATGCAAAAATTTCATCGAAAATCATATATTTTCCAACTTTTCAAAGAGAATAACTATAAACAGCTGGTAACTGTACATTTTACAATCTTGTATAAACTGTCACTTGGACAGTCGTTAGTTATTTTTTAAAAAATATGATGTTTAGTACATGAATTATTACGAAAAACATTTTCTTTTGTGAGACACTATTCCTGTTTTTGTCAATATATTTTTCACTCTATTTTGGTATTAAATATCTCAGCTCACAGATGGTAAACCTTTTTACTAACGTCGCAAAAATTATAGATTGAATTTACACTATATATATAAAATTATTTATTTTATTTTAGATGAAATGATCACAATAGCAAATAAAATTGGAATATTTGCATATTCAACATTAAATGTAAGTAATTAGCGTATAATACATATGTATAAGTGTTTTTTTTAACATATAAAGTCATTTCGTAAGATACTATTTTATAAATATGTTGTTATATATACGAGCCTTAACTCAAAAGCAGTTGACCCATCCGCTTTTTTAGATTATTCTATTTTTAAAAATAATAGGTATATTACAAATAACAGCTATCATAAATTACTGTCCGTTTTATTAATATTACAGACATTTGACATTTTAATGACACAAAATAATATTCTCTAAAAATATTTTATAGTTTTAAAATGAAATAATATTTAGTTTATTTAGTCAGTATTATTATTATATATGGGTTTAACATTGGGTTTTAGTTTTACGCAATTTTCTGCTCTCCTATTCTCCAATTTATTGAATGCAAATTTTCTGGGGCAATACAATTGTTTACTACAATTAAAAATATGTTGCGGCTAGCACAAGACCTCTTGCCATTTCCGTATTAGGCTATATAAGTATTGTACATATTTACCATTTCTGGTACACACAAAACACATATCTTCTTTACATATTTTAATATTTTTTCAATTCATTCTGTGAACAAGTTTCCTCTTATTTGTCTAATGTTCGAGATTTGTCCAATTCATTGATGAGATTGGCTGTATTTCTGAAGGGTATGTGTAATATATGTATGTATATAGAATTATATAAAATTATATCATAACGTCATATTACCCATTACTGGGTGTGCCAGTATCTACAACACATGTAGACATCGGTAATGATGATATATTTCTACCGTGCGGGCGCTTACGAGTACCAGGTGTCACTGATATGGAGAGTGCACCACAGAGATCACTTTTGTGCGATTAAAAAGGCTGCACTGGCTGGGGTCAAACCCGGATCACCAGATTAGCAGTTAGATAAAATAAGAAATATGTCGGGGATCATCCTGTATAAGCCTGTTAGGGTTTATCCTGTGCATGGACCTATGTAACATAAACAAACATTCGGATGCGAAGCGCAGGTGCCTGAGGAATTGCTGAGTGGGCGTGTTTCTGTATGTGTGTCCGTGTGTGTGCGTGTGTGTGTATGTGTGTGTGATGGTACAACCAAATCCAGCCGGTGACTTATGAGTGGAATGCGATAAGAACTAAATAATCTTGGGATTGCCGTGTGTCCGATGTGTTTTCTGTCTAGTGTAATTGTTGCATTCTTCATTGTTTTATTATTATTTGAACTATTTATTGGGGACTATTATTTGTATGTACTCGTATTATTAGACCTTAAAAACGTGCTTATCCACTAAAATCTAGATATACAATTTTTAGCATGATTCCAACACTTCACTTAGTGAGAGGTAAAAAGGATAAGACAGAAGGGGTAAACCACTATTAAAAACCTTTTGTTCACTTCGCTTAAAAATCTATAAAATCTTTACCTTCCGTTAAAAGGAAGGTATTGTCTGGTCAAAAAATTCGGTGGTGAGTTTTTAATGAATAAGCACGTTTTAAGATCCCTAGAATACGATTTTACTAATTTTACATTGATGTCTGTATGTGTGTCCGTGTGTGTGTCTGTGTGTGTGTCCGTGTGTGTGTGTGTGTGTGTGTGTGTGTGTGTGTGTGTGACAAATTTTTCTCCGACGATAACTCCAAAACTACAATTCTAAAAATTATGATTCTTTCGTATTCCTCTTCTTTACAACCATATTAGATTTTGGTTATAATTGGTCAACCGGAAGTACCCTTATTTGATGATCTTAACAGTTTTTCTGGAAAAAACGCAGTTAAATATCATTTTTCGACATTTTATGATCAATAATATGAAAGAAAATCTTATTCTCTGTACGATTTGATTATACATTTTCCTTCATATTCAATAAATATAGAGTTATAAAGAGATTAAGAGAGGTTAACTTTCAAAAATCAGTCTGCTTTGCAAAAATTATGGAAACAGTAGATATATTCCATATATTCAAAAAATTCTAATTGACAGTTGTCAGTGTCAAGTGCAAAATCAAAGTGGAAAGTATAGGATCAGAAAGTAACATAAGTGACAGAGTGTCCCTCGCAAGTGACTTGTATTTTCAATGTCGGGCGTACGAGGAAGGACAAAGAGAAGATGGAAGGACTGTGTAGCAGAATATTTGAGAGAGGAAGAAATGTGTGAAGAAGATGTGTTGGATAGGAATGAGGAAGTGTGAAGTGCAATATACAGAATGTACATTCGTGTTATAATTATACTGGATTTATAGAATCTTTTCAATCGAACTTGCAATATGGAATTTGTAAAAAATAGTTTGTTCGTGTTACAATTTTACAGGATATATAGAATCTTTTCCAAGGAACTTTTGGTATCAGATTTGTACAAAATACACTGAATTGACGGAAGGTTTTGTGCTGGCCACAACAGATTTTTTTTAATTGTAGTAAACAACTGTACTGGCCCCCGAACAATTTTGCACTCCAGAAATTGGTAAATAGGTGAGCAGGAAATTGTGTAAAACTAAAATACCATATTAAATTTTAGATGCAGGACATCGAAAATATTTTTTTTCGAAGACCCACCACCAGCCGCAACAAGGATTTATGTTGGAGAGGTGCCGGGGGTCCCGATTATGGTAGCGCTGTGGCGCTACCATACAATAATTTAAGTACAAAAATTTTTGTAGAACTTTTTTTATAAAAATTGAAACGTAATATAATATATAAAATAATATACCGTGAGTATTTTTTAACGTGTAACATTGGGTTTGTCATATCCATGGTTACGACGCGACATTTGATTGACAGTATTATATTTGCCGGTCCCATTTAAAATGAAATATAGGGTTGAATTTAAAAAAAGTATTATATTTAAATATTGTAATAAATTTAGCCGACTCGAAGAATCACTGGGAAACAAGGTGCACACAATATTTTTTTCTATAACTACTTAAATTTATTTTAGAAAAGCAGGAATAAATATTTAAAACAAAATTAACCTGTATTGACGTCTTGTGAATTGTCAAATTCGTTCCCTATGTTTTCATTTTTTAAAATGGGACAGGCAAATACATTACTGTCAATTAAATGTCAAGTCGTAGCCATGGATATGACAAATTCAATGTTTTACGTTAAAAAATACTTATGGTATAATAAAATAATATTAATAATATTTTTTAATAATCATTTTACCCATACCTAACCCTTGACCTTCCTTTTTCTGTAAAATAGTAATTTTAAATAACATAAATCCCTAGGGGAATAGATTGAATCCAGAGCATTAACAGGAATACAAAGAACGATATTTATTTTCTTAGATTTTAGCTATTATTTAATATTCAATAATAAATACATGCCCATGAAAATTAAAAGTAAAAATTTTTAAAAATTAAAAATGAAATTAGATCTTATTACTTTCATATTTGTATAAAATTGCAGAAATTAGACGGAATATTTTAATTATTACGGTGTAGTTTTTAATGCAAAGTTGTCAAAAATTTTCATTATTTATTGTTTCACATAATGAATATCTATTAAGATCATACGATTGATATTATTTATTTGTTTTCTTGAGGCTAATCAGGGAAAAATTCAAGAGGCTCTAGTAAGGTTACTGTTCTTTAGCTCTTAATTTATAATGAGAAATCAGCTTCGTTAATATTTGGAGTCTAGTCAGCTCTGTTTATGTATCGAATAGTGCATTAGTAAGCGAAGAGGGAGAGCACAACTGAATTTTGAGAGGGACCTTACACTCTCGTTCGGCATTCGGTAAACAGTAGATGTGAAATAAGTTGTTCAATTAATTTATTATTTACTTTTTCATTAAAAATTATACATTATCACTAATTGGAATTAGTAGTTGAATTTTTCCCTACAGGAGATAAGTTATTTTTCCGAGTTTTTATAATAATATATTAAACTATTAAGTGCAAGTGTTGTTTGCTTGAAGGATGCAAGAACGAGTTGACAGCGTCTCGGAAGGTATTTATTTATTTATAATCCTTAGACTGTCCCTTATGCAAAAGTAATAATAACTTTTTTAATTTAAAAAAGTATTACACTAAAAACTAAAAATAATGTTCGCAGAATAGTAAAATTTAATCTCACACTGAAAATGGTACAACTAGTATAATAACAATTGATAATTGCAAAATTAATATTTTTTTGAACCTCTTTTTATTTTTATTACCATTTTAATCGATTTTGTATAAATATAAGCTAATGTAAACAAATACTTTTTATTCACAATTGGTTAGTAATATGACGATTTTCGGCTGTTTTTTAAAAAAGTTGGGGAAATTACGTATTATTAACCTCATTTTCCAAAAAAAGGTCGGAAAGAATAGGTGAACTCAGACTATAACTACCTGTCACACCCCATCTTCGGGGGCTATTTACATTTTATATGTTAACGAGTGAAATTGTAAATAATATAAATAATTATAGATATATGAGAAATCAAAATTTAAGGTTAGATATCATACTGAACTGACAGTTCATGTGACAAATGAACAAGCTCAGACCATTCGTTTTTATTTTATATTGGGGTTATTATTGTTATTGAAATATCAATTACTCAATATTAATTTCCGATTGTGAATAAAATAGTATACAAACCTCGATGAAAAGTTTCATTATATCTCGGGGCTATAGCAAACCTCGACGCTTCGCTCCTTGGTTAGCTATCTTTTGCCCTCGACAACAATAACACACATTCTACCTACCTAGGTTAGTAGGCTAGTGAACTTGCTTGGAGGATAATGACATCTGTCAATCTCGTGTTTACTTTGTCATATTTTGTGTAATTTCGCTTTTATTTTTTTAATTTTATATAAACATACGTTTATAATAATAATATAATAACAACTACAATGTTATTGAATATTCAATGAAACTGAAGTGATATAAAATATCACAATGAAATCATTACATAACCTTGTAAGTAATACCTACCATAAAAGTTACAATATCAATATTAGATAGATGAAATGATGCTTATATACAAAATATTGTATATTCTTATCGCAAAGCACTTAAATTTGTATAATAACACAAATATAAGAGAAATTACGCAAAAATATTACAAAAGTGAACAAGAGATTTATAGATGTCATTACCCTCCAAACAAGTTCACTAGCAGCGCTGAAGTCTAAACTTGCATCGCGAATTGTTTCATTTATAATATAAAATTATATGAAGAACATAAAAAGTTTTATAATTAATGTATAGGAATTTCACGATATTACGCAAAATTATATTTAAAAGTACACAATAGCGTACTATCAATTTAAATTTTATCAAATGTTAGTAAACTTTTATAACATGGTTGTTAACAAACCGTTGTTAGAAAAGCCACTACTGCTTTTTAACAATTATTTGTTTTTAAAATACAAAAACGTCGTAGGTAATTACAATTTAAAATATTTTGTGATATTAATAAATTATAGCTGCAATATTTCTCACATTTATTTTTTCATGTGTATAATGAACACTTGTGAAATTAATCTTTGTATGATCTGCTCTCGTTGAGAGACAGTAATTTATTTCGCACCTCGGTAAGCCGGGCTTGCAAACTCCACAGTGGTGCAAACACGAATAAATTGCGTATAGTACAGATGGATAATAACTTACAAGTGTTGTTCAGATATGCTTTTGCTTTGTAATGTTTTTTTTAGACCATTGGAGGCCGAAATTCCTTGCGAGTTGAATTTCAGTATCAAATATTCGTTTTTGTTTGATTCAGCCACTTACTTACGCAAAGTATATGCATTATATTTTTATTTTTCAATACTAAAGCCCCTTTCGTTAATAGAGGGCTATATATGAGCATACAATTGTGAGTAGTCTGATTAACTGTTTGTAATTACGGGGTTAAATTTAGCAAGTTTGTCCCTCTACCAACTGATAAGAATTACTGAATGGTACATATAGACGCTTGCTAATTAACTAACTGTAAAAAAGTTAGGAGACGTCCAAAGCATAACACTGGGTTAGACTAGGGTGCAATATAGCATACGTAGGTACTGAATTAGACTAGCAAATGATTTTCCCTCCGCCAACAAAATGATATAATCGTTTGCTAGCCTAGTAGAGATCAAATAGGGTATAACATTACATTACGAGTACAATGCATTGGCATTAAAATAAATACACTAATTATTAAAATATTTTTTATTAATATGCTCCTACATATTTTACAAAATAAAAATATTTTTAAAAACTTACATATATTAATAATTAAAAATTGAAATATAAATACATAATTACATAAACTATTAACATTTTGTATAAAATGTACATGATATGGTATATTACACATTTTTAAAAAAGAATATATTTTTCTGATCTTATGCTAAAATATTTACAATATTCTTTATTATTTAATGTTTTTTAATTTTTTATATCCAAAGGGAACAGAATCATATTCTTCAAATTTTCTTTTGCCTAATGTAGGCTTAAATGTTTTTTCTTCAATACGTGTAATAACTTCATGTTTTTCTGTTCTTCGTATGGCTTTGATTGTAATCTTATGGGGCTCTGCATCTTCATTCAAAATCATTTCTTTCATTACATTTAGGTTAACAGTTTTACTAACTTCATGCGTTATACAAATCCCCTTAACCTTACAGATTTCATAATATTTGTTTGTTGTTGGCGAATAAACAATATATGCGTAATTTTTCGGTCCACCAGAAGCAAATTCGGTTATATAACTTCCGGGGCCGTAACTAGTTAGTTCATCTGTCATATCGCCAACAAAATTTCCTAATATAGGGTTAACGTCTCCGGGTTTTGAAATAAAAATTACAGAATCTGTATCGTAGTATAGCACTCTCTGTCCCAATTGATTGAGATAATTGTACAATTTTAAACGAGCCTGAGTTGTAGTATAAGCTGCCAAGCAAACATTTACAGTAGATAATACGTCATAAGTTTCTTCAGTATATTCGTAATTAACTACGAGTGTATTATCGTTAATGGACTGTACAGTGTTTACTACAATTAAAGGGTTAGACATCATATTAAAAAATTCATCTGGTCTATTAATTATTTTAGTTTTTGGCTGGTTTTCACGTTGCCCTAATTTTCCCCAAAACGAGTTAAGCATTAATTTTGCTAAGGCCCTCAAACCAGGATTATCTAACATTTCTTCGAACTCCAGTCGTACACCTTCCTTTTCAAAAAATTCTTTAATATACGCATCCTTTTGCTCCTTTGTGACGTACTCTTTAGGCCACCCCGCTGCCTGTTGTTTAATTTTTATAAACCTGTTCATCATGTCTGTAAACAATCCCATTACATTTTCTGATTTATTATATTTTTTAATCCTATATTTCCAAATTTCGTATATTTCCAGTATTGTATACCCCATTTCAACAGCTTTTATAACTTCGTCAATGACCCAGGTCCCCGTTATAGCCCTATCTAAATCACTGTGCACACATTCTTCATTGCTTTGGTTCTCTGCGCATTGTCTACACAGGGTAAACATTAATTTGCTATTCATTTTACATGGCACAACAGGATGATAGAGATTCTGAGGTGGTAAAATTTTACATTTTATTATACCGTTAATATTGCTAATATCTTTGGGGCACTCATTGCCAACGTATACAGTAGGATGGCCTACAGGGTATTTACCGTATTTACAAATATAAGGATAAAGTGAACAAATATCAATATAGTGAATTTTCTCACCATCTCTAATTTTATAGTGTGTTTTTGAATTTCCTGATCGGCCACCATAAAAAGCATCGCGTGGATTAAGAGGCATATTTAAATTAGATGTGTTTATATATTTATTAATTTCGGGATTTTTTTTAATTAGTTGTCTGAAATGGCACTCCCACATTTCATTGACCTGATAACCAAGCGAACGTAATCTATTTGTTTTAGCAACAGTTGACTCATAGCGTAAATTAAGAGTCTCAGTAGGGCTATCGTGTAATAGTTTATCCCTGTTAAATTTGAGACATTCGGGGTGACCGTGATAATAACATCCATGAAATTCAAACACCTGATTTGTCTGTTCACAGTAACCATCAACTTTTAGACCCCCCAATTTAACTTCTTTTTGTTTGGCGGAGTGCAAAATATTAATTTTTTGTGTGTACTCTTCCCACACAAGCCACTGCATCGCAGTTTTTGATTGGTTGTCGCAACAACGATAACCTCTTCTAGGGATAATTCCAATAGTGTTGGGCTCTAGGAAATTACGCCGGTATACTTTATTACACGTTGATGCTACGGTACATGCCTCTGTATAAAGACATACATATCCAATACTAAGAAGCTGTTCTCTGAATTTTAAGCAGGCCTGAGTAAGAATTTCAACATCAGAGACACAATAATCAACTAAATCTCTTTGCATATTAAACTCATCGTTTTTATGTTCATCGTACCATTTTAAAAATTTTGATCTTTGCTCTTCTTTCATTGTGTCTGGGCTATAGTACGATAAATCAGGTAGAGATCCAATATATTCTGTATTTTCTTTGGTGTTAAATAGATGCGGGAAATATCCTTTCTTTAACTCACCACTCAGTCCAAAGGCCTTTGGTAATTTGGATAATGCCATGGGAAAATAATTTAGTGAGTCTAAAAATTTAACATTTCCCACGGTCCCAGGGGTTAAATTTGTTTTTGTAAGTGTGTAGTTTAAAACAAACTGATGGTCGAAGGCTTGTCCGTTATGGGCTATTACCACTATATTTTTAAAAACTTTCCGTAAACTTAATATATGGTTCATAAATTTCTCTATAACATTATTATTTTTAAATACTTTCAGTTTAACTCCACATTTTTGACACATATATAATTTTTCTTCTTTTATACAAACATTGCAACATTGTTTGAAAACACATAAATTTGGTTCATGTTCAACTGTATTTTCGTCTATAATTTTCTCCTGACGTGTTTCGAGATCATAAAGCACGAACAAAAAATCTCTAATTTTTGGAGAACCTGTATCTTTTTGCATGTAACATAAATGGTCTTCGGATTGATGCATTTTACATATTTTACAATATATTTCACCACAAGTGTGTACTCTGTCTTTTCTTATGGTTTTCAGACATGTATTACAACACATTTAATCTGGCTGCATACCGTTTTCTTACCCAGAGAATTAGGTTTCGTATGATTTTCAAAACAAGTTTCATTTTTAAACCAACGATTACAATTGACACATTTTATTTTTACTCCTGATTGACAAACTGGAGATTGTTGGCAGGCGTAACAGGTACTTCCACATCTATGACTATTTTTAGTGTTGTAGGGTACATGACATTGTGCGCAATAATAACTGCAGCAAAAAGCTGCTGTCAGTGACGTTATCACATTGTAATGGCCGTTATTATATATTAAATTTAAAGTACAGGCCCCTTCGTTACTATCAAACAAAATATCTTTTCCTTTTCCACCATACTGATAAACACATATTTTATATTTGTTACCGAAATATCTTTGTAGTTTTTGAAGTTCCGGTATTCCTGCACCTTCCTGTGGTATAGTTAATATAGCATCCTCCATAAGCTGAATAGCTCTAGTCGTTTGTAACTTTTTGATATCTCGACGCACCTCTTTGTACTCGGGGTCTCTTTCTACATGGGCAATTGCAACGACTAGAGCTCTCGGAAGACATAGATTGTCACTATTATTAATCGTAATAATTCCTCTTCGCATAGCGCATTCTTCATTAAATGTATTATATTTGTTTTATCTGTTCTTTCCTGTGCCTTTAGGTAAACGCACGGTTGTTACACCTAAAAGTAATATATTAATAGTAAGTATAGTTTGTTAAGTTTCAAAATAAGTTTAAAAAATTACGACTTCTTATTTACTGTACAACAACAAAAATTCTAAATTAATTCTAATTAGCCTTTTATTATTATATAATTACCTAAACAAAACGTATCAGTGTTCAAAGCTGCCAAATTAGATTGATAAATCCCACTAAGCACCTGCCACACATCATCAACCGTCACTTCCGATGCATTGGTGAAATTTTTCCATCCATGGCCTCTATTAAAATCTTTACTGCAAAACGTAAACCCAATCTTGTCAGTTGGTTCAACTTCTGAGGTGGCGTGTATTATTATTTTATTTATGGCGTCGTGCACCCATTTAACTGGATCTTCGCCACTTGGCACGGGCTTAATACTAAATTCTATAGTTCTTCCTTGTACGTTAAAACGTTTAACAGTCTTCTTGTAATCCTTTCTTATAATAAATTTTTCCATTTTTGCTAATCAGAAGATAAGTAATAATGTGTATTGCCTCTTCGAAGATTAAATAAGGAATGACTAGTCAACGTTCCTGTTCTTATTTAAAATACGACAGGGGGAGAACGGGAGCAAAATTTGATTTATTTTTTCGAAATTCCTTACAGTTTCAGAGATATTGGACACTATCTATTTTTTCCAAAAAATTTATTCGTTTTCAATAAGGCCCTAGGGGTTTGAAATTTTGATATGTTATATTTTAAGTCAAAACACGACAAGGGGAGAACGGGGGTAAAATTTGATTTATTTTTTCGAAATTCCTTACAGTTTCAGAGATATTGGACACTATCTATTTTTTCCAAAAAAATTATTCGTTTTCAATAAGGCCCTAGGGGTTTGAAATTTTGATATGTTATATTTTAAGTCAAAACACGACAGGGGGAGAACGGGAGCAAAATTTGATTTATTTTTTCGAAATTCCTTACATTTTCAGAGATATTGGACACTATCTATTTTTTCCAAAAAATTTATTCGTTTTCAATAAGGCCCTAGGGGTTTGAAATTTTGATATGTTATATTTTAAGTCAAAACACGACAGGGGGAGAACGGGAGCAAAATTTGATTTATTTTTTCGAAATTCCTTACAGTTTCAGAGATATTGGACACTATCTATTTTTTCCAAAAAAATTATTCGTTTTCAATAAGGCCCTAGGGGTTTGAAATTTTGATATGTTATATTTTAAGTCAAAACACGACAGGGGGAGAACGGGGGTAAAATTTGATTTATTTTTTCGAAATTCCTTACAGTTTCAGAGATATTGGACACTATTTATTTTTTCCAAAAAAATTATTCGTTTTCAATTAGGCCCTAGGGGCTTGAAATTTTGATATGTTATATTTTAAGTCAAAACAAGACAAGGGGGAGAACGGGGGTAAAATTTTATTTATTTTTTCGAAATTCCTTACAGTTTCAGAGATATTTTTTCCAAAAAAATTATTCGTTTTCAATTAGGCCCTAGGCCGTTGCGTGCCGATAATTACCGAATGCAATTGCTGGACCAATTATATTCGTCCATTCATCGTATTCGTCGAACTTCGGTGATCAGCGATGAGAGGTGCTGAACGCAACCAATACTTATGTAAACAAATAAAAATTCATGGTCCACTGCGCACCTGTAATTAACACCTGTCTTTTAATGAGCATTTTAAGACATGTTCGTATGACGTCATCAACTCGCGGCACGTGCCCGAGGTTCAAGTTCACACCTGTAATTAACACCTGACCGGAAGTCGGCAACATCAAAGACATTTTTTTTTGTATTTCAGGTAAAAACACAATTCCCACGGTAAGCAAAAAGTTCCCAGGCTCAACCGCCCCAATACCTACTTACGTGGCATTTATCGCAGTATTAATGTGCTTATACTAAACAATAATACAGCAATGTATTTTGCCTACGAGTTGATACATATACATTTATATATATATATATATATATATATATGCCTCGTATTCCAGTAGGCGCCAAATCTCGGCTTCTCGCGCCAAACTGTACAAATGAGGTTACAAGATTCCGTCCTGGCACTAGACGGCCGTCACCACTTTATTTAGCACTTTCCACACTCACTTGGTTCACAATGTTAATTAACAAGACTTCTAGTTATAATACTTGGTATTGACTAATATAAACAAAGAGTTATCAGAGCACGCACGTCGCAAGAACAGCTAGCTGCGTACGTCTCGTCCTCTCTCACTGTGCTCATGCGCCTTACATAATTTTCTTAAACTAATTTCACCAGGGTCGTAGTTAAGTTTGTTACAAGATCTTCGAATTTTATAGAAAAAATAGTAAATGCTGGTCCTAAAAAGGACCTTCTGGTGTGGACATTTCTGTTCATACGCTTTGTACGCTTCTGGTATGAAAGGATTTACCTGCATTCTTCGGGGAGGCTCCTTTCGAAAGTATTGATAAGATTTGAGATAAATAAATATTACTTTTAAAAATAGATCGGGAAATATGTCCATGATACTTTTCGATGTGACATACTTTCTCTTAATCATGTCATTGTTTGAAAATAATTGTTTATTTTTAGATGGCCGTCAAAGTTTCACAAAACAATTGCCGATACTTTCTATTATATTGTTATTTTTACTACCTTTGAAAATATCACTTTCTCCGTTCAAAAAATAACAGTTATTAGAATACAGGAATAAATGAAACAGAATATACTTCTGGACAAATTGCTCTTTTGTTACGAAGTCCTCACCAAATTTATCTTTCCATTTAAAATATCTGAAACTTATTTAAAATCAATTAATGATTATAGATAAAAAGGCAGTCAGTATGGATAACATTAAGTCTTGTAACTTCTGTTTTACAAAACACGTTTCAAGTGCTCGAGAAAAAATGTGCGACAATAATAAAACAGTTGTGTTAGATGAAGAGCACTACGAAAATTTCTTCAAAACTTGCAACGATATAATATCGGAAGCAGTTCGCAATGAAAGTAATCGTAATAATAATGACGCATTTGTCGAAATTATTATCTACAACTCCAAGATGTCAGAAGAAACGAATAACTGTGAAAATTATTTTATGGTATGAACTTATTGCTAGTGTTTAATTTTTATTTTTGATTTATTGTTTGATTTTTAAGGAGCGTAACAAAATTATTGATTAAATCCTCAATAACAATGAGCAGCGGCATGTTGAAACATCACAATTAGGTTTTTGGACTTAAAATGATTTTCCCAACGTATAAATACTTGTAATAATGTAGGATTTATTCTGGGAGTAGTCTACAAAAACGTTTCAAGTAGTAGAGAAAAAATGTGCGACAATAATAAAACAGTTGTGTTAGACCAGAGGTACTCAACCAGGGGGGGCGTGAGAGAAATTGTGGGGAGGCGTGGAAGGACTGCTACAAAAAATAAAAATCACACGTATTTTTAAAATTAGTCAGCAGTCGCATAAGTTTCTGCGCTGTTTTGGTGGTGGCGTAGTCTGTAACTACTACTGCAGAACATATCCGATTATTCTCGAACGACTCCGAATGTCATTAACATTATGTTTTGATTTACTGGCAATTTAAAACGTGCTTGTTGTGTATCAACTTTCTGTGCTGTTAATAAAATATCTATGTCAAAATATATTTCTGAGAAAAGATTGTACAATGAAGATTATAGCAAATATGGTTTTACGTTTATGGATAAAAATGGAATTCACGTACCGCAGTGTGTTGTTGCTATTGCGCACTTAGTAAAGGCTCTATGCGACCTGGACGACTAGAACGTCACTTATTATCAACCCATAGTGCAATGAACGATAAACCAAGGTAATTCTTAAAATGAAACAAAACTCACTGAAAAAGATGAAACTTGACAAAACTGGAAATTTTCACATGAAATATGAAATGGCTGTTGAGGCTTCATATCAACTTTCTCTTTTAATTGCTAAGAACAAAAAACTACACACGATTGGTGACTCCCATGTTTGCTTACTGCAGCCACTATTGTTCTTAGTGACGAAAGTAGCAAAAAATTGTTAAATATTTCACTCTTCAATGTCACAGTTAAACGTAGGATTGACGAAATAGCGCAAATTTAAAGAAGCAAGTGGTAGAAAAATTGACCGCCTCTCCTTGTTTTTCCCTCCAGTGTGAAGAATCAACAGATATTTCCCAAAATTGTCTGTTAATATTTTATTACCGGTTTGTCGATAATAAACGATTATTGGAGGAAATATTATTCTCCAAAGCACTTAAGACCACATCAAAGGGCTCTGATGTTTTCTCTGCTCTGCGCGACTTTTAATTGAAAATAATCTTTTCTGGAACAAAATAGTAGGGATTTGTACAGACGGTGCACCTGCAATGATTGGCTCAAGATCTGGATTCATACAATTGGCAAAATAAAAGAATCCTCAACTAACAGGATCTTACTGCATTACCCACAGGCAAGCCTTGGCTTCTAAAACCTTACCAGAAAAACTGTGCATTAAAGGTAGCGATTAAAGTTGTCAATTTTGTGAAAACAAGTACCTTGAAAACTCGTATTTTTGAGGGCCTCTGCAATGATCTCAATGCTGAGCACCAAAGTCTACTTTTCCATACGGAGGTCCGTTGGTTCTCAAAGGGTAACATGCTAAGTAGGTTGTACGAATTGAAGTCAGAAGTGGAAATATTTCTTTTGAGTAAAGAGAAAGACGATCTCTATTCCCCGTTTACTGATAAATCATTTATTTTGGCATTGGCCTATCTATCTGACTTTTTGAGGCCCTGGAAATCTTAATTTTAAGTTACAAGGAAAAAATACAAACATAATGAGTCTTACGATGTGATGAAAGGTTTTTTAGAAATGAAGCTATGGCAGCGTCGTATTGAAAGTCCTACCATTAACTATTCTTCCTTTCCTCGTCTGAATGAGCTACTTGACGGAAAATCTGATGAATATGAATTAAATGACCTTATATGTTCACATCTCAATTCACTTCATGATGAGTTCATGCGATACTTCCCATATGTTTCTTCAGAAGTTTGGCAGTTCAAATTGATAAGAGTTCCTTTTAATATCGAAGTTTATACTCTGCCGGATTATATTCAGGAGGAGACTATTGAGCTGCAGTGTGACACAAATGCCACGGAACAATTTCGAACAATGACCCTTGAAACATTCTGGATAAGCAACCAGAAAATTTAACCGAAAATTGCTAGGGATGCATTAAAATTATTAGTACAATTTTCCTCAACGTACTTATGTGAGTCTGGGTTCTCTGCTCTTAGTAATATAAAATCGAAGCATCGTGAACGATTGGATGTGGAGAGTGACCTTAGGTGTGCATTATAGCAATTGACATCCAACATTAAAGCACTTATTAATGAAAAATAATGTCAACCATCACATTAATTTGTAAACTTGTGTATATATTATTTAATTTTATTTGCATTAAGCGCTATTATTTTATTTATTTTACACATTTTTATCCTGTTTCATTTTTATGTAGGCTATATGTTGGGGGAGGGGAGCGCACAGGATTTGCAGATCACCAAAAGGAGGACTAAGCTCAAATAGGTTAAGAACCACTGTGTTAGACGAAGAGCACTTCGAAAATTTCTTCAAAACATGCGACGATATAATATCGGCAGCAGTTCGCAATGAAAGTAATCGTAATGTAATGTCGCATCTGACGAATTTATTATCGACTCCGAGGTGTCAGAAGAAACGAATAACAGTGAAAATTATTTTAAGGAATGAACTTCTCGCTATTGATTAATTTTTATTTTTTATTTGTTCTGTTTGATGTTTAAAGGAGTGTAATTATTGATTAAATCCTGACTAACAATGAAGAGCAATATGTGAAGGCATTCTAACTTTAAATGATTTTCCCCAACGAATAAATAATAATATAGAATTAATTCTAGGAGTAGAAAATTTTGAAGAATTCTACAAAATCTGCGAAGAGATTATATTTGAAGTACGCGGTAATAAAAATCAATTTCATGTTGAATTTAATCAAGTCATGTATACATTTGATGAAAAAGAAACTGGAATGGATTACTTAAAGATAGGCATTATTATTACTGTTTATTTTTTTATTTTTTTATTTATGCTATTTTGTTTAAATGCAATGAAATATTAGACGAGATATCTCATACTGACCATCAACAAGATAATGATGTATCACACTACGATGGTGAAACTTCGAATGATTCCCAACTCATACCTGATCGGTTTACTATAATTACCGAATTAACCATTATTCCGTTGATGATTAACTGATTAAGGAATCAAGCTGATTCGTAAATCAACGTTTGTTTTAATTCACCAACTTGATTTCTGTACAAAGTAATCATGATCAACAGATTCACAGTTTTGTTTTGGTTTTTGACAGTTAATGTAACTGTCATATAATGTTATTCGTGGTAATTGTACTTTCCATTAAAAAGTATTAATATGTAAGTTTTTAATTGATTTGTAAAATAAATTTATAATTTTTCTATAATAATATTATATTTTTATTTTGATATAGGTAGAAATTTACACAGATTCTAACAAACGAATATTCTTAAATATAGTGAAAATGAAAGAAATAAAAGTATATTTAAAAATAATGAAACATTTGATGTTTAAATAAAGATAAAGAAGAAGCATGACGCAAAATTACAAATGAGTACAACAGCCAGAATTCTGACATAGCAATAAATATGAAAATTTGGATTCAAAGATCTGATCAAAGCTTGATTCATGGAATAGGACGAATCAGTTGATCTGATTTTGATTAGTAGATTAACTTGATTTTTAATGGTGAATTGGATTGATTCAGAATCAGCGTTGATCTGTGGGTCAACTCACGATCAAGGAATGGTGAATTCGGCCGTTAGTGAAAGAGAGAGGAGTATAAAACGATTTAAATTGCAAGGAAAACAACTCGTTTTTCAAATGACTGATCCTCCAACTAGATCTATGATGGTATTAATGATGTGGTTAAATATATTTTAAAAACACTCCTCCCAGCGGTCAAATAGGTTTGGCTCTTAATACTCCAAATCTACAATTTGGACCAGCATGATTAAATTTCAGGATAGCTGATCAACTCTCACCAGATATGGTGTGGGATATGGTTGCAAACATACTTCAAAACTATTCAAAATTATTTTCGAATGGTAAATTTAGTACTGAATTAGGCCAAGTTAGTCTTCCTATTCGCAGCGGTCAAAACAATGGTTTTCAATTTGCAGAGATATGTAGCAGAATGGAATTATTTTCATTAACAATAACGGTAATTTATGTTTACCGAGAGTATTAGTTGGCAAAGCATGGCAAAGACATAAATTTCAAAAACATTTCTAAAGATTTAAAAGGTGTGCAATTAGAAAAAAAAAAGAAATTTGTGTGTTAAGACCAATGTCCGAATTCTCGAAGAAGGTGGAGGCATACCAGAGTTAGTACAATTTCAATGATATTTAAGTTATTTTAATATAGTTGTTTATCAATTCAATGAGAGAGGCACAGTTCTTTTTAAAGGTTTTCGCGGAATAAATTTACAAAGAATAAATTTGTTGAATTATGAATCACATTTTTCTGTTATAAAAAATTTAACATCTGCTGTTGCTTGCAGTAATTTTTATGAACCATGTCATAAACCTTACAATAACAAAGGTTATCATGGATGTGATAATCTGTGTGAGTGTTGTTATCAATCTCCACCATGTCCTAAAACACATTTTTAATTTCATATAAAAAATGTAATAGAAGATTTCGTGGTCCAATATGTTTGTCTAACCACGAAAATACAGCTTTATGCACAATTATAAAATGTATACAAAATGCTATAAAACATGTGTAATTCGGAAAAATAAAAAACATATCTGTGGAGAAATATATTGCAGTATGTAAAGAGTACACAGTAAAAGATCACAAGTGTTATATGGAAGTAGACAATAGAATCTAAAAAATTTGGTCAAAATTTATTCATTCATTTCGACTTCGAAACTCGTCAAGAGATACAATATTAGTTGATAATATCAATGAACTTGAGTTGAACTTATGTGTGTTGCAGCAATCCTGTGATGACTGTTCGAGCAAAGACGACGTTATGAACTTGTGCTCTACATGTGGCATAGGATAAAACTAATCCGGTCAAACGAATAATGGAGTATAATTTTTTACAAAGAACCGTTATGAAAAATGTAACCTGCATCTACCATAACGGTAAGAGTTTCGACGTGCAGTTTATTTTGAAATATATTATGGAAAAATTAAATTTGAAATCAAAATTAATATTAAATGGGACAAAAATTTTACTTACCATCATCCGTAAACAAAGGTTACTTCCCACATTTTTTTAACACAATAGCAAATGAAAATTGTATTGGACCATTACCTGGTATTGATTATTATGGGGTAGATTCGATGAATTCAATAGATCGTGAAATAATTTTAGATTAGTATAATAAACAAATTAGTGAAAATTCTGTATTTAATATGCAAAAAGAGATAGTAGACTAATGTAATTCTGACATCGATATTTTACATAGAGTTTGTACAAAATTAAGATATACTTTTTTTAAAATATAGAAACATATGCCTTTTACGGAAACCGTAAC
Source organism: Ophonus ardosiacus (assembly GCA_943142095.1). Classification (NCBI taxonomy): domain Eukaryota; kingdom Metazoa; phylum Arthropoda; class Insecta; order Coleoptera; family Carabidae; genus Ophonus; species Ophonus ardosiacus. The sequence continues at coordinate 27,604,114 of OW964837.1, read as the reverse complement.
AATTGCATCAGCTTGCAACCGTGTATTTATATGATTTTTTAAAAAACCTGTTCAAAAATGTTCATTAGAAATAAACCAATAAGATTTGTTGGTTGTGTGGTGTGGAGTGAACTCCGCGTCTGCTACTTCATGCGCTCTGGCACTCACACATTGTTTATGTACTTTGTTTATCCACTGTACTGTTTAGGCTGAAATATAAGATGTATTTATAATATTTGTAAAACATTTAATAAAATACGTACCTGTAACAGACAATATCCGACCGTCATGATGTGTGATAACGACGAACACATGTGCACAAATAACCTAACCGCATTATTATTGTTTCAGCTACAATAAAAGTATTCTATGTAAAAATAGCATTTTATATATTGTGTAATTTAACTTACCATAGCGTTATTTAACAATATACCTCTCGTTTGCGTACCTGATTGTTTTTTTTACATTTGTTTACTTCTAGAATTTTCTGCCATGTGTCGCCGTGCGAACGTTGACGGGATATAGTTCACGATGTGCACGCAATTGGCGCGCCACATGCGTGAACGAAATTATGATTATTTGTAACACTGTTTGTAAATTATTTCATGTTGGAAAATGTAATTAGGGTAATGAAATGTGACCAGAGAATTTGTGTAAATTTTATAAAAATATTATTTATCACTTGAGACAGTAGCGACCCCCTGTACTAAGTAAAATCATCCCCGCCGCAATTTTAATTAGAAGTCCCGTTAGTTTGGGTTTAAAAGACGCGAACACAGCTCTGTAAGCTCAGAGTCGTGACGGCTAGGATTCTGAATAGGTCCTCCTAAGCGCCTCTAGTGAGAAGAGAGTCCTGAGAAAGGCTCCTTCGACCAGCCGAGAAGTAAGCACCGTGTGTCGACCGCCGAGAAGTCTAAGGGTAAGATATCCGCCGTGTTTTGTCCGCTGAAAAATAGTTATCATTTTTGTTGGACTTAGAAAAATCTTGAGTAAATTTCAATACTCACCATAACACTCTGGTCACAGTTCACGAGGAAGGGTATTTCTTTATTTATGAACTGTTTGTTTCTTTTGTACATTTTTTTTTGCTTATATAATAATATATTTATTTAAAACTTCATCATTCTCTTTTTTTCTTGTGTTGTGTTAACCAACCTACACCTCCACTAAGCTACCCGAGGCTAGCTCTACGTCCGTCCGCACCGTGGCGCCCGAGAACCGGTCATCCCCGGACTGAAGAACAACGCCATGCCCACCACCGAGCCACCGGTTGCGGGGGCGGCGTCACAAATGGCGCCCGAGCAGGGACCCGCAAACACAGACAAAGAAGAAGAAGACCTCTCCACGACTGTACGAAGTGGATGGATCTACGCACTCAGAAAAGCGGAGCTACAACAGCTGCTTCAGGGGATGGGGCAGGATAACGAAGGCACCGTGGACGACCTCCGCAAGAGAATGGTGGCCTTCCTGAAAATGGCCCCCATACAGCAAAATGAAGAAGACGGCCCGGGGGAGACTCCAGCTCCAGCTCTTCCACCTCCAGTTCTTCCAACTCCAGCTCCAGCTCCTCCGCCGACGACAGCGGTCGCACCCATATGCGAAACGGTCCGGAAATGGAACACGTTCTTTGATGGGAAGTCGGATCCCGTTTCTTTCCTAGAAAGAATCACCGAATTAAAAACTAGTTACCGACTTACTGACGACCAACTCCTTACCACGCTACCAGACCTACTACGGGGCGGCCCACTACAATGGCTGGGTAATAACCGAAACGACTGGCAGACATGGACAGACTTCCTGGCGGATTTCCAGTCCCACTACATTGGAACCGACTACGCCCTACGAATCGAAGAGGAAATCAGTCGGTGCAAACAAAAGCCGAATGAAAAAGGACGGGATTACCTCACAAACATTAGGACACTCATCCGCCGGTATGGTCGGTTAACCGCTGAAGAAGAACTCTTCCGGATATACAGCAACCTCCTTCCAGAATACCGGCAGTATATTCGCCGCCGAAACGTCAAAAGTATCCGAGATCTCGTACGGGAAATAGAGGAGTACGAGCGTCTCCAGAAGGAACTAAAACCGACACCGCCGACTACACGGCTGCACGCTGTAGCCGCCCCATCCCCCGCCGCCAAACGAACACCACCGCCGCCGCCGAAAGCAAACGCATCCGTGATGTGCTGGAGATGTGGCCAACGTGGTCATTTTCGACGTACGTGTGAAAACGAGCCAAAACTGTTCTGCTGGCGTTGTGACAGGCAAGGCACGACCACGCGTGATTGTGGCTGCCAACAAACGCCGCCGCCGGGACACGCCAAATGAGTTGTATCGTCAAGGGGCCGAAACAACTCACCACTAAACAGCTCCGAGGACCAAAACCACCAGGGAGGAACCCTGCTCCCCTCCCTGGTCTACAAAATAAGAGAACCAACGACAACCATCTGTTCCTCCAAGCGGAAATAAAAGGGCAGAAATTCCAAGCGCTGGTGGATACTGGCGCAATGTAGGAATACATCAACACACACACCGCCGCGGGGCTGACCGGCCGACACACACATTTCCAAACGGCCCACCACCAACACGTACAGCTGGCGGACGGTACCACGACGCATACACAAGGTGCGCTGACGCTGGGTTGTCTCATAGATGGTATCGGGAGACGGGTGACGTTCCAGTGTCTGCCCAACTTGGCCAATCCGCTCATCCTCGGCATGGATGCTTTGACGGCCTTTGGAGCAACGATTTGCACAGCGTCACGTGCCATCACTCTTCGCGCATCATTTAGAAACTCTGCCTCGGTGAGCCTGCTGCAACCGCGAACAGAGGAAGACAGGATGGCCCAATTCCTAGCGGAGGAACTACCGAAGTTTCAGCACCTACAAGCAGTAACACCGAACATCAAACATCACAACCGTTTAAAAGACGCTACGCCGCTCAACTAACGATACTTACCCCGTAATCCAAACACCAAGCAGATAATCAATGAAGAAGTAGAGAAGATGCTGAAGGATGGCGTCATTAAGAGATCCCAATGCCCGTGGAGCTCTCCAACCGTAATCGTGCACAAGAAAGATGGACGGCCGCGATTTTGCATCGACTTCCGACGGCTGAATGAAGTCACTGAAAAAGACGCCTACCCACTGCCATATATCTCCGCTATACTGGACAAACTGCGGCCGGCCAAGTACTTCTCCACCATCGACCTCAAGAACGGCTATTGGCAGGTCGCACTCACCGAGGAGAGTAAGCCACTAACCGCCTTCACAGTGCTCGGGAAAGGTCTGTTTCAGTTCAAAGTCATGCCGTTCGGCCTCCACGCTGCGCCCGCCACGTTCCAGAGACTGTTTTACACCGTCATTAGTCCGGAGTTGGAGCCGCACGCGTTCGCATACTTGGACGACATCGTGGTGGCCAGCGCCACAGCCGAAGACCACATCCAACACCTGCGAGAGGTATTTCGACGGTTGAGGGCGGCCAATCTCCGGATCAACCCTGAGAAGTGTCAGTTTGGTCTCCGATCAATAAAATACCTGGGGCACGTCGTCACCGAAGCCGGCATCCAAATGGACCCTGAGAAGGTCGAGGCGATCGTACAGATGCCGCCACCAGCAAACGTCCGGGAGCTCCGACAATTCCTAGGCACGGCGTCGTGGTACCGACGTTTTGTGCCACAATTCTCTACTACCGTATCGCCGCTAACGTCACTGCTGAGAAAACGGCAGCCATGGAACTGGGGACCTGAACAGCAAGCGGCGTACACTCAGCTGCGTGAAACACTCACGACAGCGCCGGCGCTGACATGCCCAGACTTCAACCAACCATTCATACTCCAAACCGACGCGTCGGACGTGGGCATTGGAGCAGCCCTGATCCAAGGCAACCTGGAGGAGCCCCGAGCCATCGTGTAAGTCAGTAGGACACTCCAACCACCTGAGAAGAACTGCTCGACGTTGGAAAAAGAATGCCTGGCAGTGGTGTGGGCCATAAAAAAAAACTCCGCGAATACCTGGAGGGCTACCACTTCACCGTGGTCACGGATCACCAAGCCCTCAGGTATCTCGGATCGTTGAAGGAGCCGACGGGGCGAGTGGCACGCTGGGTAGTAACCCTACAACAGTATGATTTTGACGTGGTGTTCCGGAAAGGGAGCATGAATCACTTGGCAGACATGCTGAGTCGGAAACCGTTACCTGAAGTCAGCACCGTGACGCCGGCCTGCCCTTGGTACCGGAGGATGTTGCAAGAGGTGACGGCGCAACCTAACAGTCACCCGGAGTATCAGGTGCGTGATGGCAAGCTGTACCGTCGATTTTGGGATCCCGCCGACCTGTCGGACACCGAGCCGCACCGCGAGTGGAAGCTGTGCATCCCCACCGAGCAACGAGCGGACATCTTGGCCCAGAACCATGACCAACCCACCGCCGGCCACCTGGGCATTGCTAAAACCTTGGCACGCCTAGCATTACGACATTACTGGCCGGGGATGTCCCAAGAAGCCGCCATGTACGTTCGACGCTGTATCAGCTGCCAGCAATTCAAGACCGACCAGCGCGGCCCAGCCGGACATATGGGACCTCCAAACATAGGCCAACCATGGGACACGGTGGCTGTGGACATCATGGGTACGAATATATAATTGTGTTCCAAGACAGGATGACTAAGTGGATTGAGTGCCGCCCACTCCGACAGGCGACGGGATCCGCCGTGGTGGCAGCGATGCGAGAACATGCCCTCTGCCGTTTCGGTTGTCCCAAAACTATCATCACTGACAACGGGACCGAGTTCGACAACAGAACAGTGAGAAAGTTCCTCCGTGAGCATCACGTACAGCACCAACTCACACCGCCGTATACACCGCAAGCAAACCCCGTGGAACGCGTCATCCGAACACTGAAACCCATGGTGGCCCAGTTCTGCCAGGCCAATCAGAAAAACTGGTACGCGCTGCTGCCAGAGTTCATGCTGGCCATAAACAGCAGCCGACACAGCTCGACGGGCTCCTCAGCGGTATATCTCAACTTTGGGCGAGAACCCAGGTTACCTACCAGTAGCGATGCGACTCCCACGACTTCCGCGGATACCTCCGTCTCGGCTGAACACCTGGAACGGTTACAGGCGCTGAAAGCGGCCCAAGAACTGGCCAGAATCAATATCGCCCATTCCGCCACCAAACAAAGGCATCACCACAACTTGCGCCGCCGGAATATCCAGTTCTTTCCAGGGGACCAAGTTATGCGCCGGGAGCACCCCCTGTCTTCTGCCTCAAAGGGGGTTGCCGCAAAACTCTGCCCCCGCTATTCAGGCCCGTGGACTGTGACCCGACGTATCTCTCCACTTGTATACAACCTACGAGACACAAATAATAATAGATTACGGAAAATTCACATAAAAGATTTAAAACCTGCCTTTGTAGACGATGGACAAGCATTTCCGCCCATGGAAGCCCCCGCAAGGGTCTCCACTCCGTCTAGCAGCATCCAGGGTGCCTAGGCCGCCAACCCGCCGCCACCACCCGCGTATCCGGGCAGTGGGGTCACCTCTGATACGAGCCCGCCGACAGGAGATTCGTCCGCAGCTGCCACCCGCAACGCCGCCGCCCCGACAGACGTCTCTCCCCACTCTGTCGAAGCCAGAGGTGCCCCCTATACCGTCAACATCCGCCCTGCTCGACTCCAGGGCAAGGAGCCGACAGAGCCAAGCAGAGGGGCCGACGATCCTGCAACCCGCCGACGCCGCCGAGCTTCAGGAAGTCCTCCTGCAGCGATACGGCTCCAATCCGCCAGAGGCAAGTCCCTCATTTTACAGGTCGCCGCGCACCCCGAAGTGGGCCCGCCAGGACTTGCTGGACACCCTGTTCGGTCCGTCGCCGAGTATCGCCGGAGGGGCGTCGAGTCCCAGCCCCAAGGCTGCGCAGACGGCGCGGGTGCAACCGCCGACTCCGTTCCTGGCACCCGGTCGTAGGGCCTTGCGGGCGAAGACGACGCCGCCACGACGCGCCGAAGGTTGCCCACCAAGTCGCACCCAAGCGCCCGTTGCCGCGGATGTGACTGCCGGCATCGTTCCGCTGCCAAAACCTCCGTCGACTCAGTCTCCGCAGTCGCTCAGAGACCGCTGGGTGAGGGTTCCGAGATCGCGTCCCGGTGGTGGAACCGTGTGGACATGGGAGTTGCAGTCGAACGTGCCCCCTCGTAGACGCCAGCAAACCCGGAGAGGGAGGCCCAGCCACCGGCGCAGCAGCCGCACGTGAGCATTCCCTGTAAATCAGGCAGCGAATGTAGTATTTTCGACTATTAACATTGGGGTAAAAGTGTTTGTTTTGTTTTTGAAAAACACAGATTTTCTTAAAACATTCTGTGAATGAGAAGTTAAAGTCAGTTATTGCCGTAAAACGCTTGTGAATTAACTTGAAAGTTAATTGTTGCTTTAAAACGTTTTATGAATAAAAGTTAAAGTCAGTTATTGCCGTAAAACGCTTGTGAATTAACTTGAAAGTTAATTGTTGTTTTAAAACGTTTTATGAATAAAAGTTAAAGTCAGTTATTGCCGTAAAACGCTTGTGAATTAACTTGAAAGTTAATTGTTGTTTTAAAACGTTTTATGAATAAAAGTTAAAGTCAGTTATTGCCGTAAAACGCTTGTGAATTAACTTGAAAGTTAATTGTTGTCTTAAAACATTTTAGGAATAAAAGGTAAAGTCAGTATTGCCGTAAAACATTTGTGAAGTAACTTGCAAGTTAATTGTTGTCTTAAAGCATTATGTGAATGAGAATTAAAGTTAGTTACTGCCGTAAAACTTCTGAGTAATTGACATTCAAGTTAACTGTTGTCTTAAAAATATTGCAAACAAAAGTTAGAAGCGAATTGTTACTATAAAACTTTGTGTGAGTACGCTGAAGTAGTTTGTTGTCAAAACTTCTTGCAAAGTAACGTTGAAGCAACGTGTTATCCTAAAACCTGTTGTGAAGTAATATTAAAATAGTTTGTTGTCATAAAACTGCGTGCGAAGTAGCGTTCAAGTAATCTATTGTCATAAAACTTCTTGTAAGTCAATATTCCAGTATTCATGACCGTAAAACTTGTTGTACTTTAACGTGCAAGTTTTAGAAAAAAAATATGGTAACTAGACACTTGCCATATGTTTTTCTCTCCGACGTGGGGAGAGGGTGTGACGTTCCGGTCCCAAATTCCGAATCCAAACCAAATGTCAACGCAGAGATGAAGTGAACTCCGCGTCTGCTACTTCATGTGCTCTGGCACTCACACATTGTTTATGTACTTTGTTTATCCACTGTACTGTTTAGGCTGAAATATAAGATGTATTTATAATATTTGTAAAACATTTAATAAAATACGTACCTGTAACAGACAATATCCGACCGTCATGATGTGTGATAACGACGAACACGTGCACAAATAACCTATCCGCATTATTATTGTTTCAGCTACAATAAAAGTATTCTATGTAAAAATAGCATTTTATATATTGTGTAATTTAACTTACCATAGAGTTATTTAACAATATACCTCTCGTTTGCGTACCTGATTGTTTTTTTTTACATTTGTTTACTTCTAGAATTTTCTGCCATGTGTCGCCGTGCGAAGTCCCGTTAGTTTGGGTTTAAAAGACGCGAACACAGCTCTGTAAGCTCAGAGTCGTGACGGCTAGGATTCTGAATCTAAGCGCCTCTAGTGAGAAGAGAGTCCTGAGAAAGGCTCCTTCGACCAGCCGAGAAGTAAGCACCGTGTGTCGACCGCCCAGAAGTCTAAGGGTGAGATATCCGCCGTGTTTTGTCGGGCGGCGTCACACCGTATAATTTGGAAATCTACTGTGGAAAAAGAGAAGAGCCAAAAAGTCCTCTAGGTAGTTGTGTAGTTCATAATTTGTTGGCAATTGCGGAAGATCTTGCGAGTCATATAGTATTTTTTGATAATTTCTTCACAAGTCATTCTCTCATAACTGAATTAGCTGCAAAGGGAGTTGCGAAGAGCCTGTGAAACCATAAGAGAAAATCGAACTGGAAAATTTACTTCATGCCGTACTTCAGAAATGAGAAAGAAAGAACGTAATAAGTGTATATTTAACTTGTACATATTATCAATCAATAAGATTAATTGACGTCAGCGGTAGAAAATTTTTGCGATAAAGTCGCGTATATATTACGAGATTTTTCAATAAGAAATCAGTATTAAGTAAGGAAGATGCCAGTTATTTTTGAGCATAATATCGAAGAAGTTATTGAACAAAGGTTCGATCAGCAGGTTAGAGATCACTTCAAAGGCAAGATAATAGTATAAGTAGAATATACCATTAAGCAAATCACTGTGAATAATCCAGACAGACAATATATAAGTGGATTAAACTACTTATATAATGAACAGCGAAATCAAGCTTGGAAAGTGGTATATGTACACAGTTATTGTTATAATGATTTACATATATCACGTAGGGAAAGGTTTTTTGGTCAATCGTTTGCAGAACATGGCCCGATGGAATTTTCCATGCACAAAACGTATCGGTTCGAAACTCCTTTTCTTTCGCAGATGAATGCGAATTGTCATTTGTGTGGAATGCCATTGGCAGATTTTAAACAACTACAAGACTGTGTTCTCGCTCACAAGATAACAACTAACCACAAGAATTTAACATTATGACAACAAAATTGATATAAGGTAAGCATAGTACTTTTTAACACGTTTATTATCACTAATATTGCATCATAATTTTATTTTAAGTAAAGGTAATTTGTTTTCTTTTTCTTAATAACAGTGACATTAAAAACCACACTCAACCATGTAAAAAGTATTAAGAATTGGAACCACTGTGACAAAGAATTTTATTATCTTAAAGACAATTGACAAAAAAAAAAATTTAACATTTAAAAAAAAAATGAGGATGTGGAAGACATTCCAGAAGAGGCTTCTTTACATGCGGATTCTTCAGAAGAGACACCTGAAGATGTGAATAGAATTTTGTGGAGTGATCCGCCCTTAATAAATCGGCAAAATTTATTATACTCAGAGCAGCAAGGTTTAAAGCAACAGCCAGCTGGTGATACACCAAAAGATTTTTTTAATCTGCTCGTCACAGACAATTTTTACGATATAAACGTTGGGAGGCCAATAAATATGCAGAAGTGTTTCTAGCTTCCGGTTAAGAACGAGCCCGGATCACAAGCTGGAAACCACTTACAAAAGAAGAACTACGCATGTTTCTAGGTCTTTTTTTACATACACGGACGATTGCCATAAATAGATTGTAGCAAGTTAACCGAAGTTGCTAAGGTAAAGGAAACCTTACCTTTGTCTAATTTAGAAATTGGGAAGAAATATAAAATTTTGTCAATTTCTAGAACGACTACAACATTTAGTGATTGTATAGTTCTAGAATTACTACAAAATCGTGTGTATTTGGGTGCATGATTTAACAAACTTGACGATGAATGTATCGAAAAGTTAAATGAAAAGGCTGCTAGTGGAAAACTGTATCATCTCGAGGCAAGTAAGGAAAATCAGTTCACATCGAATTTTTGGACAAGTAAAATACACAAAAATGAATACAATACAAAAATATTTTAATCGAGTGAAGGAATATATGAATAATATAAAACTATTAAAAGAAGATATTGACATTTATAACTTGAACAAAAAAAAAAAAATTAAAAATATTACATATGAAGAAAAGAAAAATGAATGTTCGATTCGAACTTCGAGTCCATCTATTCGTGAAATGGAGCAAGATATTGAAATTTATAACTTGAATAAAAATATTAAAAATATCAAACTTTAAGAATGAATGATCGATTCAACGATGAACTTCAAGTCAATCTTCTTGTGAAATGGAACTACGCCTATCGAGCAGCTCGTCGTGCAGATTGGCAGATGTTTGCGAGTGATCGGGAAAGATTTAAATTTAAGATAAATAATTATTATACACCTATTATTACTACTGTTTTAGAATATAAGATTAAAAATATGTAATGTAATAGGTAAATAAAATAATGTACATGTAACGTCACAAATATTTGTTAATAAATGCATTAAAATATAATGTGTTTTTTTATTTAATTTTCAGGTTCCCTTTTAATGGCAAATATATTATTATAAAGAAATATAAATTTTTAAAAGTAATAATAATGGTATAACAATATCTACAATTATGAGCCCGCATGATTATCTATTGGTGGAATACAAAGAAAAGGTAAAGATTTAAAAAAAAATTGTACTATTATATAAGGGCGAACTTTATACGTTTTGATCAGTTATCGATATGGAATTGGTGGGTACAGTTGAAAGTGAGTGTTGGTTGAACCAAGAAGATTTCCAGTGGCTTGAAAATATTCCAGAGGGAGTTTTCAACGATATGTTGGAAACTATGGAAGTCGACGAGGAAAAGTGGCTTCCACTTGAAACTACAACATCTTCAAAAATTACACCGGTTCAGCACGACCCATCGTCGTCAACAACAGCAAGCATTCACGCGCCTGACTCAAAAATGTCACCGGTTCAGCACAACCCATCGCCATCAACAACAACAGTAACCATTCACGCGCCTGACTAAAAATAACGCCGGTCCAGCACCATCCATCAGCATCAGCAACACGACCAACCATTCACGCACGAACATGTTCAGAGGATCCAAAAATGACGCCGGTCCAGCACCACCCATCAATAGAACACTCTTCACAATCAACACCCCTCACATCAAGTGTAATTTTGCATCGAATCCCTAGCGCTGAAATGCTAACGGACTTAAATTTATTTATATGTCCATGTAAACTGTGCGTGATAGTGAAAGAACATTTGCATGAATTATTTAATTAGTGTACCTATACTATAAAGTAAGTAATAAGTTTTATATATATTGTATTTATGTAAGTAATGAAATAAATTTTAATTTTTACATTATTGTATTTAATTAAATTACCATAAACACATCCAATCTGTAAGAATTAATAGTAAAATTTGTATTTTGATGAAGTAATAGATATTGTGAAATAAAACACAGGTATGTACAAAAATTAATTTATTTTTTATAATATATTATTAATCTTGCGTTTGATTTGAACTACTCTTCAGAATACTTTTACGTGGCATTTTTCACAGTATTAACGTGCTTATCCTAAACAATGATACAGTAATGTACTTCGCCTACGAATTGGGCGCCAAATGGAACAACCACAATTTACCCGCAACACTGCAATGTTAAAAGGGTTGCATAAAATCACTTTTAGTTTAATATCGATTATATTGTACTATATAAACATTTAAAATATAGGGTTCTCGTACACTGCTGTAATGACATATCTTATCTACTAGTTTAGCACTTATCTCTAAATCAGTCCAAACAATCCGTCGTTTCGAATACTCTAGCTCTGCAGACGACACACAATGCAGTTGAGGGCGCGCCTGCGTCGAATTCCGGTAGGCGTCAAATCTCGGCTTCTCGCGCCAAACTGTAGAAATGAGGTTACAAGTTTCCGTCCTGGTACTACAACACCGTCACCACTTTATTTAGCACTTTCCACACTCACTTTGGTTGACAATGTAAATTAACAACACTTCTAGTTATAATACTAGGTATTGACTATTACAAACGAAGAGTTATCAGAGACCGCACGTCGCAAGAACAGCTAGCTAGTACGTCTCGTCCTCCCTCGCCGTGCGCATGCGCCATATCTAATGTTCTTAAACTAATTTCACCAGGGGCGTATTTGGGTTTGTTACAAAACTAAATGTAGTTATACTGCCAGGCATGATTTAATTTCGTCAAATTGCGTACCTTATATTGAACAAGTGAATAATAAATGAACATTTAAAAAGTCCACGCAATATTATATCTTGTGTATTTCTTTACAAACTTATCCATGGCCACATTGATGATACCTCAGATTTGGAAATTATAAATTTTGCTGCACCACATACTCAAATTACGTATAAAAGTATAAAATACACATTTAAACTACCATTAACAACAACTAATTATGAACTTAGAGCGCTTGTTAGGAGAATATTTCATATTTTTAATAGTAATGTTTCCAACACAGACATTGACATATTTAATTGTAGTCCGATACAATTTAAAAACTGTTTAACTGCTTGTTTTTCTTAGGATTATAATTACTGTTTTTTTTTTTTTGTCTTTTTTCTACTGTACGTTTAAACTATATTTTCTTTGTATTCTGTATATATTTTCCCAGCTCTTAGTAATTGGGATACTTTTCTGTATCCTGTTGAGCGGCTGCTAATAAATAAATAATTATATAAATAAATAAATAATTTCGAATATAAAACAGTACGTGATGTAAAAATATAATATGAGTAGCGGGTGCCCCCGGTTTCTCCGTCTTCGAAGATAGTAACTGGCGCCATTGAGATAATTAAAAACTGGGGTAAAGATGATTAGGGGCTACATTAGATGTTTACTTAAATGTATTGATATAATCTTTGGAAAGATAAACAAGGTACATTAGCTGTTAGTTAAATGTATTGATAGTGACGTCTTTATCTTTGGAAAACTAATTTTTGTAAAAGAGAATATATGTTCTTTAAAATGTATTTACAGTATCCATCGTAAAAATCTATTGTAGTGTAGATATTTTGGAAATGATAAGTAGCAAAACTAGCTGTTAGTTAAAATATATTGGGTATTGTGTACATCTTAAGAAAAAATCATTTAAAAAAATTGCGTAAATGGAATAAAAAGATAAGTAGAGTATATCGTTAGTTTTTACTTAAATGTATTGACAATAAGGTATTTATCTTGGGGAACTATCTTGAAGAGAATTTGTGTAAAAGACGCGACAAGAAAAATCTTGCAATAAGAATTTCGAACATGAAGTGAACTTATGTGACAGCAGTGAGCATAGTGCACACAGGTGGGTCCATAGGCATACCCCGAATCAATATTCTGGAGAATATTGTAGTGCGGGCTGCAAATGAAGCGCGGAGTCATCATCAGCATTCATAGCTGATATTGGTGAAGTAGAAGCCGTGGATGACGACGACGACGACACTAATATTAGCTTCCTGAATAATTTAGTCCAGGAAGCGTCCCCGGAGCTACTGAACATACCTCTGAAGAGGACGAGGTCATGACCTCAAAGCGACGACGGGATTCTAAAGACAGCGAACCATACGGGCAGCCGCTCGTATTAAGCGAACCCCTGCCTGTATACCTCCTTCGTGGGAACGCTGAGCTCGACCTGGTGTTAGGGTCAGGGGAGCTGACGACTTTTGCTTTCCCGCAAAATAGACATATCTTTGATAACAACGACAGGTTGCTGCACGTCGTGGCTTTTCCACTAAGGAAAACCAGGAGTTTCATTTCGGTCGGGGTTGACCCGAATTCTTCCATGGGAGTAGCTGCCTGTTTGGTTTGTGATGTGATTAAATAACTATTTTTTAGAATAAGGGACTTTGAACGATTTATTAGTTTTTTAAAATATGTACGAAGTAAAGATGAAGTGGGAGACAAATACAGTATATTTAGTGTAGATTTTATAGTATTACCTAGGGGACAATCAAAATATAAAATTAGTAATAATTATTTAGCTTTCAGTTCAGAAAATATTAGTAATTTAATAGATTTAGAATTAGCTATTAACAAATTAATTATAGATTATAGGATTAAATATTTTAATGTAAATACAGTATACAAAAAAAATGATACAAGACATGCGTAAATAGTATTAGATTTAAGGTAGATTTAGAAAATAGTTTATATAAATGTATATTTTTAGAAAATAGGAAATTTATTAAATTATTTAGCGAATTATATATATTTAAAATTATTAGTAGGTATTCGGGCACTTGGGCTCTACCGGAGCCTCCGAGATACTAAGAGCCTATAACTAGCGCGCGTGACGTCACACTAGTGGCCCAACATTTGTACAGTGTTTAATGGGAGATACACAGTTTTTTCAAAATATTGCGAAAACTGTGGCAGATATGAAAAAATGTATAGAAACAATATTGTAGATCATAAAATTATTTATCAAAATGCGTTAACAGAACATATTTATGTTCTGTAGTTTAGCTGTAGGAAGCATATAAAATAACAAGGTCAGATGACACATCTTAACTTTTTTCAAAATTTTGCGAAAACTGTGACATAAACAATATTATAGAACACAAAATTCTCTAACAAAGTGTGTTAATATAAAATATTTATGTTTAGTCATTTAGCCGTAGGAAGCGCATAAAATAATTTATGTAAAGATACATATTGACTCTTTGTTTTCCCACTTAGAAATTTGTAAAAAGTCTGCCTGTTTTGGTGCTAGAATGTAATTACAAAATAAAAATAAACGTAAATAATTGAAAAACATTTATTTCTACCAAAATAAGCCACAGGGAACTTGAAAATTAGAAATAAGTTACAATTTTGACTTGATTAAAATATAATATAAATCATTAGACAAAATGTCAGTTACATACATTGGAATAAAATACAACTGTTATTAAATAGAAAATATGAATTTTTACAAAATAAATTTAAAACCACCCAAATTAACAAATTCAACGCTATAATGGCAGAAAATGAATGGTTCATGAATTTAACGGATATTGAATTTCCACATGAGGTTGAGGAGATGTTGGCGTTAGGACCAAAATTCGGTGTACCCTTGCAGGTGGATGAAATACCAATATTAAAATTAATAGCGGACGTTGAGAACATCATTACGGGAACGAATGACTTAGAAACGGGAACCTATCAGAGCCCAATTTGTCAATATTATCACGAATTTCTGTAATAAAAATAAAAGGGTAAACAATGTTAATAATATTTTAAATAATAATTTTAATAAAAGTAGAAAGTTTTCAAAAGAACATCAAGAAGTCATAATACTTAAAGCTGATAAATCAAATAAAACTATTGCTATATACAAGGAAGACTACAATAATAAAATGAATGAACTGCTGAGGGATGACAAAATATATAAATTAATTGATGGAGATGTTACTAAAAAAGTACAAAATAAGAATAATAAAATTATAAAAAATCTGTTTGATAAAGACTACATAGACATATCAACTAAAAGAAAACTTACAGTACAGAACTCAGTACCTCCACAGGTTACAAGATTCCGTCCTGGCACTAGACGGCCGTCACCACTTTATTTAGCACTTTCCACACTCACTTTGGTTGACAATGTTAATTAACAAGACTTCTAGTTATAATACTTGGGATTGACTAATACAAACAAAGAGTTATCAGAGCACGCACGTCGCAAGAACAGCTAGCTGCGTACGTCTCGTCCTCTCTCACTGTGCTCATGCGCCTTACATAATTTTCTTAAACTAATTTCACCAGTGTCGTAGTTAAGTTTGTTACAAGACCTTCGATTTTTATAGAAAAAATAGTAAATGCTGGTCCTAAAAAGTACCTTTCTGGTGTGGACATTTCTGTTCATACGCTTTGTATGCTTCTGGTATGAAAGGATTTACCTGCATTCTTCGGGGAGGCTCCTTTCGAAAGTATTGATAAGACTTGAGATAAATAAATATTACTTTTAAAAATAGATCGGGAAATATGTCCATAATAATTTTCGAATTTTCTCTTTGTCATGTCGTTGTTTGAAAATAATTGTTTATTTTTAGATGGCCGTCAAAGTTTCACAAAACAATTGCCAATTCTTTCTATTATATTGTTATTTTTACTATCTTTGGAAATATCACTTTCTCCGTTCAAAAAATAACAGTTATTAAAATACAGGAATAAATGAAACAGAATACACTTCTGGACAAACTGCTCTTTTGTTTCGAAGTCCTCACCAAATTTATCTTTCCCTTTAAAATATCTGAAACTTATTTAAAATTAATTAATGATTATAGAAAAAAAAAGTCAGTATGGATAACATTAAGTCTTGTAACTTCTGTTTTACAAAAAACGTTTCAAGTGCTAGAGAAAAAATGTGCGACAATAATAAAACAGTTGTGTTAGATGAAGAGCACTACGAAAATTTCTTCAAAACTTGCAACGATATAATATCGGAAGCAGTTCGCAATGAAAGTAATCGTAATAAGAATTACGCATTTGTCGAAATTATTATCGACAACTCCAAGATGTCAGAAGAAACGAATAACTGTGAAAATTATTTTAAGGTATGAACTTATCGCTAGTGTTTAAATTTTATTTTTTATTTATTGTTTGATTTTTAAGGAGTGTAACAGAATTATAGATTAAATCCTCAATAACAATGAGCAGCGGCATGTTGAAACATGTGACGAAGTCACATTGTTTCGCCATAAAATGCCAACACGCCATCGTCCAGAGAACATCACCGACCACTGTGGGGCTGCAGAGTAGCATGTAATCGTTGTCCAGAAGCCGCTGTAGCACAAGAACAGGATTCTGCAGTCAAAACTGGCGGTGCAATGTCCATAACTTCACTTTGAGCACATGGCTAGCACGCGGTATTCTCCATGGAACTTCACCATCCACTTCGGGGTCGTATCACGGCGTGTAAACAGTTTTCAGGGATAACTGTAACACGAAAACAGATTTCGACCGTTTAAAATGACCTTAACATGCTTTTAACCTTACATGTAGCACTATGGTGAGCACGCTGTAACAGCCAATAGATAATCCTCTAGTTTCCAGCCTGCCACTATCTTTCCGGGGTTTTTCGAGGCCGGCATTTCACTCTGCACATCACAGGGCAACTTCAAAAGCAACAGTTCACCTAGATTTCACAACTAGAGCACGCATTCCAGAGCTGTCAAGACCGCAGCGCCAATGAAAGCGGAACAAACCTACAACTTGGGATATTTGTTAAATTTTATTTTATTTAAAATATTATTGTAAATATTTTACCTGTTAGTTTGAAATAAGAAAAACTGGATTTTCGCATTTTCTCTTGAGTATAGAATTTACTAGAAATATTTTAAGAGCCCAGCCTCTCAACCAATAGTAAGTCGAGTCTGTTCTCCCACTCGGCCAATCACATACGAATAAAGCCCTTCCACATAAACCGCGCGCGTTTGAACGAGAGTTATCAAAATCCGGCTATAAAAGATGCCACAGCAGCCCTAGAATTGATTCTGTCTTCTGACTAGCCGTTCTAGTCAAAGCCAGGAGTTCTGCCGCCGTTCTGCAGAATTGAGTCTAGTACCAGCGCTGTCCGACCGACACCGAGATCTCCAAGTTCACCGAGTGGTGAGTTAGAGTTGCCACGACGAACCAGCGGGGATCGTACGTCGACGAGTAAATATATTTTTCTAAGTCCCGTGTCGGGATCACGACAAGTAAATATATTTTTCTAAGTCCCGTGTCGGGACAATAATTCACGACTCTGCGGTTGATTGCAGAGTATACAACTCACAGTTCAAGTCAGTTTGTTAGTTTAAATTATAGCCAGTTTTTCTTGAGTCAAACAGTTCATGTTAGTAGTTTATCAGTAAAGTCAGTAATTCAATTTCAAAGTATATTTAGTTAATAAAAATCCATTTCAACATTTCACAACATATATTCTGTACATAGTGTGTAAATAAAAATTAGTTAAGCCAAAATATCTGATTGTGTTCCAACCCTGGGCCCACCGGCGAGCTATCCACAACCCCTCTACCCTCTCCAGATCCACGAATTGGCGCCCGAGCACGAAAACCACGCAGTAGCGAGGGTAGAGCGTCACAATTTGGCGCCCGAGCAGGGACTTGAACAGAGAACGTATCATGATGACGGGCGAAGAACTCGACAAGGCCTTCGCGGCCCTCACGCCAACCAGCATGTACACACTCAATAAGGAGGCCCTACAGGCCCACCTCTAGCGTCAAGGAGCCGACACCACAGGCACAGTGGAGGAACTGCGCAAGCGACTAGGGTCCCTCATGAAAACCGCCATCACCCCGCAAACCGAGGTACCAGTAGCGGCCCCAGTAAGCACCCCAGAAACTGTCCCCATGCCAGCCCTAACAATGGCTCCTGTGTGTGAGCTCGTGCGTAAATGGAACGCACACTTCGATGGAAAAACCGACCCCATGTCCTTCCTCGAACGGATAAAAGAGCTGAAGGAAAGTTACTGCATCTAAGACGACCAGCTACTGTCGGCACTACCGGAGCTCTTCCGCGGCGCGCCCCTGTAGTGGGTTCGCAACAACAGGGAGCAATGGTCCACGTGGAAAAAGTTCTTGGACGACTTCCAGTTGTACTACGTCGGCTCCGATTACACCCTAAGAATGCAGGAAGAGATTAGTCGTCGCAAACAAAACCCAGGCGAGAAGGGTAAGGAATACATTACTGAGATACAGACCTTAATTCGCCAGCAGGGGCAGCTGACCGCGCAGGAAGAGCTCTTCCGCATCTACCAGAACATGGCTCCGGAGTACCGACAATACATACGCCGCCGTGATTTCACAAATCTACGCGAACTGGTTCAAGAAATCGAAGAATAGAAGCGGCTCCAGAAAGAAATAAAGCCGGCGACTGTGGCGACGCGTCTCAATGCCGTTACCTTCACGGCAGCTCCGAAGGGAGGTGACGCACCGCAACGCACTACGTCGGAGGCAGGCATCCAGTGCTGGCGGTGCGGTCAGCGCGGTCACCTACGAGCAAGGTGCCGCAATCCGGTAAAGATCTTCTGCTGGAACTGCGATAAAACAGGTAGTTCGGACAAACTGCGACTGTCGGAAAAAGTAGACGGCGGGAAACGCTCCGTGAGCTGGTCTGACAAGGGGCCAGCACAGCTCACTTATCACCAGCCCCAACCGACCAACAACACCAATGCCTTACCTGTGGTAGTGCGAGAGGACGCGAGCGAAAATCGGCTGTTCCTCGATGTCCAGAAACATGGCCAAACCTTCCGGGCCCTGGTGGATACCGGAGCTATGTGCTCCTATATCAACACGCAGACAGCCACGGAGCTATGCAACTCGCGGGTACAAATACAGCCACCCCTCCACCCACAGGCACAACTCGCAGACGGCACGACAGTCAGGACACAAGGTACTCTCACAGTAGGGTGTATCATTAGCGGCATTTGAAAGCCACTCACGCTGCAATGCCTTTCCCGACTGACGAGCCCCATCATACTGGGGATGGACGCCCTCGAGAAGCTAGGGGCCACCATCAGCACGCGTCCAAAGCGCATCACATTGCAGCCAGCTTCCGCCAGGACTATGCATGTAAGCACAGTCCAAAACCAAACCTGGGAGGAACGGCTGGCACAGTTCTTGGCCGATGAGCTCCCTGGCTTCGAGCAACTGCGAGGGGTAACACCCAAAATAAAACATAGAATCAAACTTAAGGATGACACGCCGATTAAACAGCGCTACTTACCTCGCAACCCGCGCATTCAGGAAATCATTAATAAAGACGTGGACGCCATGCTTGCAGACGGCATCATCGAAACGTCACAAAGCCCGTGGAGCTCGCCTGCCGTCATCGTACGTAAGAATGATGGACGGCCGAGATTTTGCATTGATTTCAGACAGCTGAACAAAGTCACCGAGAAAGACGCATACCCGCTGCCGTACATTTCAGCGATCTTGGATAAACTGCGGCCAGCAAAATACTTCTCCACAATCGACTTGGATGGATACTGGCAGGTGGCCCTGACGGAGGAAAGTAAGCCATTGACCGCATTCACCGTCCCAGGGAAGGGCCTCTTCCAATTTAAAGTGATGCCATTTGGTCTCCATGCAGCGCCAGCCACGTTCCAACGACTTCTCGACGAGGTCATCGGCCCCGAGTTAGAGCCACACGCCTTCGCGTACTTGGATGACATCGTCAGAGCCAGCGCCACTCCCGAGGAGCACCTTCGCCATCTGCACGAATTCTTCCAGCGTCTGAAGGCCGCCAACCTACGCATTAATTCAGATAAATGTCAATTTGGGCTAAGGTCAATAAAGTACCTGGGCCATGTAGTCACGGAAGCAGGCATACAGACAGATCCCGAGAAGACAGAGGCCTTCACCAAGATGCCACCACCCAGCAACGTCCGAGAACTTCGCCAACTGTTGGGGACGGCCTCCTGGTACCGTAGGTTCATTCCTCACTTTTCAACCACCGTAGCGCCGCAGACGGACGCCTCTGACGTCGGGATCGGGGCGGCCCTGGTGCAAGGCAGTCTGGAGGAACCACGGGCCATCGCGTACGTCAGCCGCACACTCCAAGCCCCCGAGAAAAATTATTCCGTGATGGAGAAGGAGTGCCTGGCCGTTGTATGGGCCATTAAGAAACTACGCGGGTTCTTGGAGGGCTACCATTTCACAGTAAGGACGCCTTGCTCGGTGGATTGACAGTCTACAACAGTACGACTTCAAGACTGAATATCGAAAGGGCAGCCTGAATCATGTCGCTGACTTACTCAGTAGGAAACCTCTGCCGGCTCTGCACGCTATGGCAGCCACCGGCGGCACATGGCATCAGCGAATGCTCCAGGAAGTCGTCACCCGGCCCAGAGACTACCCAGATTATAAGGTGGCCGAAGGGAAGTTGTACAGGCGATTTTGGGATCCCGCTGACTTGTCCGATACCGAGCCTCAGCGGGAGTGGAAGTTGTGCGTACCCAAGGAGAATAGGCTGCAGGTTCTTGCGGAGAATCACGACCAGGCGACGGCCGGGCACTTGGGGATCGCGAAAACAATCAGCCGACTAGCGCTTCGATATTACTGGTCGGGGATGTCCAAAGAAGCAGCCACATACGTCCGACGTTGCCTCAGTTATCAGAAATTTAAGGCCGATCAACAAGGGCCTAATGGCGTGATGGGTCCCCCGAACGTGGGTCAACCATGGGACACCGTGGCGGTGGACATTATGGGGCCTCTGCCGCATCCTGCTCGGGGATATCAGTATAGCATTGTTTTCCAGGACCGCCTGACGCGATGGATTGAATGTCGCCCACTGCGTCGTGCCACAGCAGCAGCAGTCATCACGGCTTTCCGTGAATTAATTTTGTGCCGTTTTGGATGCCCCAAGACCCTCGTCTCGGACAACGGCACAGAATTCGTCCCGTCCGGCAGTTCTTACGGGAACACAACATTCGCCATCAGTTGACGCCTCCATACACGCCGCAGGCCAATCCCGTCGAGCGGGTCAACCGAGTGCTGAAACCAATGTTGGCACAATTCTGTCAGAGCTCCCAGCAGAATTGGCACATGCTGCTGCCAGAATTTACATTGGCCATCAACAGCAGTCGGCATAGTTCCACAGGATACTCGGCAGCGTACCTAAACTTTGGCCGGGAATTGAATCTGCCAACAGACTTCGCGCCGCCCACTGACGAGCAACCGGACGCGGCCGACGCGGTGGTTTCCGACGAGCACCTGGCACGACTGAAGGCCCTGAAAGATGCCCAAGAATTAGCAAAGATCAATATCACTCAGCCCGCCACCAAACAAGGGCGGCATTACAACCTACGTCGGCGGAACATCCGGTTCTATCCGGGGGACGTGGTGATGCGGAGGGAACATCCACTGTCCGCAGCAGCCAAAGGCATCGCCGCCAAACTCTGCCCTCGCTACTCCGGCCCGTGGACAGTCGCGAAATGTGTCTCCCCGCTGGTATACGACCTGCGCGGCCCTCATGGGAAGAACCTAAAAAACATACACGTCAAAGACTTAAAGAAAGCTGTTCTAGGTCAAAATGAGCGAGAAGTTTCGGCCATGGCGTGCTCCCCCTCCCAGGGCACCTCGACCGCCAGCAACCAGGGCACCACGACCTCCGTCCCGCCGTCACCGAGTTACGATACGTCCAGTGGGGTCACCGCTGAAATATGCCCGCCGACCCGATGTGCGTCTACGCCGGACACCTGCGACGCCGCCGCCTCCACGGACGCCATCGATCCCAACGTCGAAGCCAGCGGTGCCCCCTACAATTCTGGACCAGCTGCCACCGCCGTCAATCCGCCCCCAGAGCCACGACACCGACAAGGCAGGAGCAGGAGCTCCAAGCAGCGCTGCTGCGACGCTACGGGCCGGACCCGCCTGAGGCCAGTCCGACATTTTTCCGTCCAGCAACGCCGCCGCCACGACCACCCCCGCGCTCTCCAGCGATGTCGCCATCAGCCAGCACGTTTTGGCTCACGCTGGACACGTCCCCGCTGCCCACGACGCCAGAGCGACCCGTGACACCGCGGACATCGAAGGTAGCAAGCCAGCAGCTCGTGGAGCAGTTGTTCGGCCTGTCTCCGTCTCCGCCGAGAAGGGTGGCAGTCTGCGGCGTGTCACCTCTGACGGTCCGATCTCCGGCAATCCCAGGACGTGGTGCAAGATCGGGCTGTATCCCGGCACGCGCGGTGCCGCCCACCCGACAGGCGCAGCTGCCCCCACGAACCCCCGTCCGCGGCAAGTTACAGCTGCGCAACACGAACGTCAGCGGAGTAAGCAAAATCGAGCGAAGGGGCGGGCGCAACTCACAACCCAACACCAACCGACGCGAGCGACGCCTCGTAGCCCGACCCGGAGGAGGCGTGATGTGGCGTTCAGTCCTCGAGTCGGAATACCAACCGCCACCACCACGACCGACGAGACCCAGGTACCGCAGCCGTTAGAAGGGCCTAACAGCGGCGCTGTCAACCAGTGCGAGCAATGTGGTGTTGTAGTACAAAAAAAAGGGAAAAAAAGAGAAAATTTACCTGCAACTTTTCATTTTGTTTTCCTTTGTTCCACCGAGATCTCCAAGTTCACCGAGTGGTGAGTTAGAGTTGCCACGACGAACCAGCGGGGATCGTACGTCGACGAGTAAATATATTTTTCTAAGTCCCGTGTCGGGATCACGACAAGTAAATATATTTTTCTAAGTCCCGTGTCGGGACAATAATTCACGACTCTGCGGTTGATTGCAGAGTATACAACTCACAGTTCAAGTCAGTTTGTTAGTTTAAATTATAGCCAGTTTTTCTTGAGTTAAACAGTTCATGTTAGTAGTTTATCAGTAAAGTCAGTAATTCAATTTCAAAGTATATTTAGTTAATAAAAATCCATTTCAACATTTCACAACATATATTCTGTACATAGTGTGTAAATAAAAATTAGTTAAGCCAAAATATCTGATTGTGTTCCAACCCTGGGCCCACCGGCGAGCTATCCACAACCCCTACCCTCTTCAGATCCACGAATTGGCGCCCGAGCACGAAAACCACGCAGTAGCGAGGGTAGAGCGTCACAAACATCACAATTAGGTTTTTGAACTTAAAATGATTTTCCCAACGTATAAATACTTGTAATAATGTAGGATTTATTCTAGGACAAAACGTTTCAAGTAGTAGAGAAAAAATGTGCGACAATAATAAAACAGTTGTGCTAGACCAGAGGTACTCACCCAGGGGGGCGTGAGAGAAATTGAGGGGAGGCGTGGAGGGATTGCTACAAAAAATAAAAATCACACGTATTTTTAAAATTAAAGTCAGCAGTCGCATAAGTTTGTGCGCTGTTTTGGTGGTGGCGTAGTCTGTAACTACTACTGCCAAACGTATCCGATTATTCTCGAACGACTCCGAATATCATTAACATTATTTTTTGATTTACTGGCAATTTAAAATGTGCTTGTTGTGTTGTGTATCAACTTTCTGTGCTGTTAATAAAATGTCTAAGTCAAAATCTATTTCTAAGAAATATTGTACAATGAAGATTATATTAAATATGGTTTTACGTTTATGGATAAAAATGGAATTCACGTACCGCAGTGTGTTGTTGCTATTGCGTACTTAGTAACGACTCTATGCGACCTGGACGACTAGAACGTTACTTATTATCAACCCATAGTACAATGAACGATAAACCAAGGTAATTATTAAAATGAAACAAAACTCACTGAAAAGGATGAAACTTGACAAAACTGGAAATTTTCACATGAAATATGAAATGGCTGTTGAGGCTTCATATGAACTTTCTCTTTTAATTGCTAAGAACAAAAAACTACACACGATTGGTGACTCCCATGTTTGCTTACTGCAGCCACTATTGTTCTTGGTGACGAAAGTAGCAAAAAATTGTCAAATCTTTCACTCTTCAATGTCACAGTTAAACGTAGAATTGACGAAATAGCGCAAGATTTAAAGAAGCAAGTGGTAGAAAAATTGACCGCCGGTTTGTCGATAATAAACGATTATTGGAGGAAATATTATTCTCCAAAGCACTTAAGACCACATCAAAGGGCTCTGATGTTTTCTCTGCTCTGCGCGACTTTTAATTGAAAATAATCTTTTCTGGAACAAAATAGTAGGGATTTGTACAGACGGTGCACCTGCAATGATTGGCTCAAGATCTGGATTCATACAATTGGCAAAATAAAAAGAATCTTCAACTAACAGGATCTTACTGCATTACCCACAGGCAAGCCTTGGCTTCTAAAACCTTACCAGAAAAACTGTGCATTAAAGGTAGCGATTAAAGTTGTCAATTTTGTGAAAACAAGTACCTTGAAAACTCGTATTTTTGAGGGCCTCTGCAATGATCTCAATGCTGAGCACCAAAGTCTACTTTTCCATACGGAGGTCCGTTGGTTCTCAAAGGGTAACATGCTAAGTAGATTGTACGAATTGAAGTCAGAAGTGGAAATATTTCTTTTGAGTAAAGGGAAAGACGATCTCTATTCCCCGTTTACTGATAAATCATTTATTTTGGCATTGGCCTATCTATCTGACTTTTTGAGGCCCTGGAAATCTTAATTTTAAGTTACAAGGAAAAAATACAAACATAATGAGTCTTACGATGTGATGAAAGGTTTTTTAGAAATGAAGCTATGGCAGCGTCGTATTGAAAGTCCTACCATTAACTATTCTTCCTTTCCTCGTCTGAATGAGCTACTTGACGGAAAATCTGAAGAATATGAATTAAATGACCTTATATGTTCACATCTCAATTCACTTCATGATGAGTTCATGCGATACTTCCCATATGTTTCTTCAGAAGTTTGGCAGTTCAAATTGATAAGAGTTCCTTTTAATATCGAAGTTTATACTCTGCCGGATTATATTCAGGAGGAGACTATTGAGCTGCAGTGTGACACAAATGCCACGGAACAATTTCGAACAATGACCCTTGAAACATTCTGGATAAGCAACCAGAAAATTTAACCGAAAATTGCTAGGGATGCATTAAAATTATTAGTACAATTTTCCTCAACGTACTTATGTGAGTCTGGGTTCTCTGCTCTTAGTAATATAAAATCGAAGCATCGTGAACGATTGGATGTGGAGAGTGACCTTAGGTGTGCATTATGGCAATTGACATCCAACATTAAAGCACTTATTAATGAAAAACAATGTCAACCATCACATTAATTTGTAAACTTGTGTATATATTATTTAATTTTATTTGCATTAAGCGCTATTATTTTATTTATTTTACACATTTTTATCCTGTTTCATTTTTATGTAGGCTATATGTTGGGGGAGGGGAGCGCACAGGATTTGCAGATCACCAAAAGGAGGACTAAGCTCAAATAGGTTAAGAACCACTGTGTTAGACGAAGAGCACTTCGAAAATTTCTTCAAAACATGCGACGATATAATATCGGCAGCAGTTCGCAATGAAAGTAATCGTAATGTAATGTCGCATCTGACGAATTTATTATCGACTCCGAGGTGTCAGAAGAAACGAATAACAGTGAAAATTATTTTAAGGAATGAACTTCTCGCTATTGATTAATTTTTATTTTTTATTTGTTCTGTTTGATGTTTAAAGGAGTGTAATTATTGATTAAATCCTGACTAACAATGAAGAGCAATATGTGAAGGCATTCTAACTTTAAATGATTTTCCCCAACGAATAAATAATAATATAGAATTAATTCTAGGAGTAGAAAATTTTGAAGAATTCTACAAAATCTGCGAAGAGATTATATTTGAAGTACGCGGTAATAAAAATCAATTTCATGTTGAATTTAATCAAGTCATGTATACATTTGATGAAAAAGAAACTGGAATGGATTACTTAAAGATAGGCATTATTATTACTGTTTATTTTTTAATTTATGCTATTCTGTTTAAATGCAATGAAATATTAGACGAGATATCTCATACTGACCATCAACAAGATAATGATGTATCACACTACGATGGTGAAACTTCGAATGATTCCCAACTCATACCTGATCGGTTTACTATAATTACCGAATTAACCATTATTCCGTTGATGATTAACTGATTAAGGAATCAAGCTGATTCGTAAATCAACGTTTGTTTTAATTCACCAACTTGATTTCTGTACAAAGTAATCATGATCAACAGATTCACAGTTTTGTTTTGGTTTTTGACAGTTAATGTAACTGTCATATAATGTTATTCGTGGTAATTGTACTTTCCATTAAAAAGTATTAATATGTAAGTTTTTAATTGATTTGTAAAATATATTTATAATTTTTCTATAATATTATATTTTTATTTTGATATAGGTAGAAATTTACACAGATTCTAACAAACGAATGTTCTTAAATATAGTGAAAATGAAAGAAATAAAAGTATATTTAAAAATAATGAAACATTTGATGTTTAAATAAAGATAAAGAAGAAGCATGACGCAAAATTACAAATGAGTACAACAGCCAGAATTCTGACATAGCTATAAATATGAAAATTTGGATTCAAAGATCTGATCAAAGCTTGATTCATGGAATAGGACGAATCAGTTGATCATTGATTTTGATTAGCAGATTAGCTTGATTTTTAATGGTGAATTAGATTGATTCAGAATCAGCGTTCATCTGTGGGTCAACTCACGATCAAGGAATGGTGAATTCGGCCGTTAGTGAAAGAGAGAGGAGTATAAAACGATTTAAATTGCAAGGAAAACAACTCGTTTTTCAAATGACTGATCCTCCAACTAGAGAAGACGCAGTATCATAGTTCTATGATGGTTTTAATGATGTGGTGAAATATGTTTTAAAAACACTCCTCCCAGCGGTCAAATAGGTTTGGCTCTTAATACTCCAAATCTAGAATTTGGACCAGCATAATTAAATTTCAGGATAGATGATCAACTCTCACCAGATATGGTGTGGGATATGGTTGCAAACATACTTCAAAGCAATTCAAAATTATTTTCGAATGGTAAATTTAGTATTGAATTAGGCCAATTTAGTCTTCCTATTGGCAGCGGTCAAAACAATGGTTTTCAATTTGCAGAGATATGTAGCAGAATAGAATTATTTTCATTAACAATAACGGTAATTTATGTTTACCGAGAGTATTAGTTGGCAAAGCATGGCAAAGACATAAATTTCAAAAACATTTCTAAAGATTTTAAAAGTTTGCAATTAGAAAAAAAAACCAAATTTATGTATTAAGACCAATATCCGAATTCCCGAAGAAGGTGGAGGCATACCAGAGTTAGTACAATTTCAATGATATTTAAGTTATTTTAATATAGTTGTTTATCAATTCAATGAGTGAGGCACAGTTTTTTTAAAGGTTTTCGCGGATCAAATTTACCAAGAATAAATTTGTTGCATTATCATATTTTTCTGTTATAAAAAATTTAACATCTGCTGTTGCTTGTAGTTATTTCTGTGAACCATGTCACAAACCTTACACTAACAAAGGTTATCATGGATATGATAATCTGTATGAGTGTTGTTATCAATCTCCACCGTGTCCTAAAACACATTTTTAATTTCATATAAAAAATGTAATAGAAGATTTCGTGGTCCAATATGTTTGGCTAACCACGAAAATACAGCTTTATGCACAATTATAAAATGTATACAAAATGCTTTAAAACATTTGTAATTCGGAAAAATAAAAAACATATCCGTGGAGAAATATATTGCAGTATATGTAAAGAGTACACAGTAAAAGATCACAAGTGTTATATGGAAGTAGAAAATAGAATCTAAAAAATGGGACAAAAATTTTACTTACCATCATCCGTAAACAAAGGTTACTTCCCACATTTTTTTAACACAATAGCAAATGAAAATTGTATTGGACCATTACCTGGTATTGATTATTATGGGGTAGATTCGATGAATTCAACAGATCGTGAAATAATTTTAGATTGGTATAATAAACAAATTAGTGAAAATTCTGTATTTAATATGCAAAAAGAGATAGTAGACTAATGTAATTCTGACATCGATATTTTACATAGAGTTTGTACAAAATTAAGATATACTTTTTTAAAATATAGAAACATATGCCTTTTACGGAAACCGTAACAATTGCATCAGCTTGCAACCGTGTATTTATATGATTTTTTAAAAAACCTGACACTATTGTTATTATACCTCAACGTGGTTATAGGCTTGTTGATAACCAATCTAAAATAGCTCTACAGTGGTTATTTTATGAAAATTTAATAGAAATATCAAAATTAAACATGCTGCTAACGAAACAGAAATTATGATATGAATGAAAATATGAATTTAAAGTTGACGGCTATTATGCATCATCTAAATTAGTTTTTGAACGCTGATTGTTTTTGGCACGGTCATGACTTGTGTTTCTGCTCTAACTGAGATAACTGTATCAAGGCCAGCAAGATCACCTGATCTCAGTCCCTTAAAATTTTATCAGTGGGGTCATTTGAAAACCTTGGTCTTCGAAAAACTAAAAGCGCAATTTCAACAATTTGGAATCTTTCACCAGTCGCTGAGTATCAACGAGTCAATGGTACCTTATCATGGACATAACTCTGCAAAAATGTTCATTAGAAATAAACCAATAAGATTTGTTGGGTTGTGTGGTGTGGATGGATATCCGTATAATTTGGAAATCTACTGTGGAAAAAGAGAAGAGCCCAAAAGTCCTCTAGGTAGTTGTGTAGTTCATAATTTGTTGGCAATTGTTGAAGATCTTGGGAGTCATATAGTATTTTTTGATAATTTCTTCACAAGTCATTCTCTCATAACTAAATTAGCTGCAAAGGGAGTTGCAAAGAGCCTGTGAAACCATAAGAGAAAATCGAACTGGAAAATTTACTTCATGCCGTACTTCAGAAATGAGAAAGAAAGAACGTAATAAGTGTATATTTAACTTGTACATATTATCAATCAATAAGATTAATTGACGTCAGCGGTTGAAAATTTTAGCGATAAAGTCGCGTATATATTACGAGATTTTTCAATAAGAAATCAGTATTAAGTAACGAAGATGCCAGTTATTTTTTAGCATAATATCGAAGAAGTTATTCAACAAAGGTTCGATCAGCAGGTTAGAGATCACTTCAAAGGCAAGATAATAGTATAAGTAGAATATACCATTAAGCAAATCACTGCGAATAATCCAGACAGACAATATATAAGTGGATTAAACTACTTATATAATGAACAGCGAAATCAAGCTTGGAAAGTGGTATATGTACACAGTTATTGTTATAATGATTTACATATATCCCGTAGGGAAAGGATTTTTGGTCAATCGTTTGCAGAACATGGCCCGATTTGTGTGGAATGCCATTGGCAGATTTTAAACAACCACAAGACTGTGTTCTCGCTCACAAGATAACAACTAACCACAAGAATTTAACATTATGACAACAAAATTGATATAAGGTAAGCATAGTACTTTTTAACAAGTTTATTATCACTAATATTGCATCATAATTTTATTTTAAGTAAAGGTAATTTGTTTTCTTTTTCTTAATAACAGTGACATTAAAAACCACACTCAACCATGTAAAAAGTATTAAGAATTGGAACCACTGTGACAAAGAATTTTATTATCTTAAAGACAATTTACAAAAAAAAAATTGAACATTTAAAAAAAAATGAGGATGTGGAAGACATTCCAGAAGAGGCTTCTTTACATGCGGATTCTTCAGAAGAGACACCTGAAGATGTGTATAGAATTTTGTGGAGTGATCCGCCCTTAATAAATCGGCAAAATTTATTATACTCAGAGCAGCAAAGTTTAAAGCAACAGCCAGCTGGTGATACACCAAAAGATTTTTTTAATCTGCACGTCACAGACAATTTTTACGATATAAACGTTGAGGAGACCAATAAATATGCAGAAGTGTTTCTAGCTTCCGGTTCAGAACGAGCCCGGATCACAAGCTGGAAACCACTTACAAAAGAAGAACTACGCATGTTTCTAGGTCTTTTTTTAGATACACGGACGATTGCCATAAATAGATTGCAGCAAGTTAACCGAAGTTGCTAAGGTAAAGGAAACCTTACCTTTGTCTAATTTAGAAATTGGGAAGAAATATAAAATTTTGTCAATTTCTAGAACGACTACAACATTTAGTGATTGTATAGTTCTAGAATTACTACAAAATCGTGTGTATTTGGGTGCATGATTTAACAAACCTGACGATGAATATTTCGAAAAGTTAAATGAAAAGGCTGCTAGTGGAAAACTCTTTGTATCATCTCGAGGCAAGTAAGGAAAATCAGTTCACATCGAATTTTTGGACAAGTAAGATACACAAAAATGAATACAATACAAAAATATTTTAATCGAGTGAAGGAATATATGAATAATATAAAACTATTAAAAGAAGATATTGACATTTATAACTTGAACAAAAAAAAAAATTAAAAATATTACATATGAAGAAAAGAAAAATGAATGTTCGATTCGAACTTCGAGTCCATCTATTCGTGAAATGGAGCAAGATATTGAAATTTATAACTTGAATAAAAAAATTAAAAATATCAAACTTTAAGAATGAATGATCGATTCAACGATGAACTTCAAGTCAATCTTCTTGTGAAATGGAACTACGCCTATCGAGCAGCTCGTCGTGCAGATTGGCAGATGTTTGCGAGTGATCGGGAAAGATTTAAATTTAAGATAAATAATTATTATACACCTATTATTACTACTGTTTTAGAATATAAGATTAAAAATATGTAATGTAATAGGTAAATAAAATAATGTACATGTAACGTCACAAATATTTGTTAATAAATGCATTAAAATATAATGTGTTTTTTTATTTAATTTTCAGGTTCCCTTTTAATGGCAAATATATTATTATAAAGAAATATAAATTTTTAAAAGTAATAATAATGGTATAACAATATCTACAATTATGAGCCCGCATGATTATCTATTGGTGGAATACAAAGAAAAGGTAAAGATTTTAAAAAAATTGTACTATTATATAAGGGCGAACTTTATACGTTTTGATCAGTTATCGATATGGAATTGGTGGGTACAGTTGAAAGTGAGTGTTGGTTGAACCAAGAAGATTTCCAGTGGCTTGAAAATATTCCAGAGGGAGTTTTCAACGATATGTTGGAAACTATGGAAGTCGACGAGGAAAAGTGGCTTCCACTTGAAACTACAACATCTTCAAAAATTACACCGGTTCAGCACGACCCATCGTCGTCAACAACAGCAAGCATTCACGCGCCTGACTCAAAAATGTCACCGGTTCAGCACAACCCATCGCCATCAACAACAACAGTAACCATTCACGCGCCTGACTAAAAATAACGCCGGTCCAGCACCATCCATCAGCATCAGCAACACGACCAACCATTCACGCACGAACATGTTCAGAGGATCCAAAAATGACGCCGGTCCAGCACCACCCATCAATAGAACACTCTTCACAATCAACACCCCTCACATCAAGTGTAATTTTGCATCGAATCCCTAGCGCTGAAATGCTAACGGACTTAAATTTATTTATATGTCCATGTAAACTGTGCGTGATAGTGAAAGAACATTTGCATGAATTATTTAATTAGTGTACCTATACCATAAAGTAAGTAATAAGTTTTTATATAATAGTAATATATATTTTGTATTTATGTAAGTAATGAAATAAATTTTAATTTTTACATTATTATTGTATTTAATTAAATTACCATAAATACATCTAATCTGTAAGAATAATTGTAAAATTTGTATTTTGATGAAGTAATAGATATTGTGAAATGAAACACAGGTATGTACAAAAATGAATTTATTTTTTATAATATATTATTAATCTTGCGTTTGATTTGAACTACTCTTCAGAATACTTTTACGTGGCATTTTTCACAGTATTAACGTGCTTATACTAAACAATGATACAGTAATGTACTTCGCCAACGAATTGGGCGCCAAATAGAACAACCACAATTTACCCGCAACACTGCAATGTTAAAAGGATTGCATAAAATCACTTAGTTTAATATCGATTATATTGAACTATATAAACATTTAAAATATAGGGTTCTCGTACACTGCTGTAATGACATATCTTATCAACTAGTTTAGCACTTATCTCTAAATCAGTCCAAACAATCCGTCGTTTCGAATACTCCAGCTCTGCAGACGACACACGAAGCAGTTGAGGGCGCGCCTGCGTCGAATTCCGAGGCGCCCAATCTCGGCTTCTTGCGCCAAACTGTAGAAATGAGGTTACAAGATTCCGTCCTGGTACTACAACACCGTCACCACTTTATTTAGCACTTTCCACACTCACTTTGGTTAACAATGTAAATTAACAACACTTCTAGTTATAATACTAGGTATTGACTATTACAAACGAAGAGTTATCAGAGACCGCACGTCGCAAGAACAGCTAGCTAGTACGTCTCGTCCTCCCTCGCCGTGCGCATGCGCCATATCTAATTTTCTTAAACTAATTTCACCAGGGGCGTATTTGGGTTTGTTACAAAACTAAATGTAGTTATACTGCCAGGCATGATTTAATTTCGTCAAATTGCGTACCTTATATTGAACAAGTGAATAATAAATGAACATTTAAAAAAATACATTCGTATTATCGGATTATTAGCAACAAAAGATAACTTTGCCATTTTGTGATATATACGCTCAAAGATATTTTAATTATAGATATTAATAGAGATTATTATTTCATTGATAATATGATAATAAATTTAGCTAAATTCTATGATGCTCATTTTATATGCGCACTGAAAAAAAAAACACATATACAGCAAAGGCGTTTTAAGTTATCTATAATTTTAAAAAAATCTGGGATGTATTTGTTTAAATGAATAAAATTGTTTTTGTTATTATTAATAAATAATGATATAATACAGAGAAAGTTTGTTAAATTCTGTGCACGTAAATTTTGTATTTCGTTCAATTATCTTACATACAGTTATACCAGCTTTATACAGGATTTCAATATGCTTACTCTTGAGAGTCCACGCAATATTATATCTTGTGTATTTCTTTACAAACTTATCCATGGCCACATTGATGATACCTCAGATTTGGAAATTATAAATTTTGCTGCACCACATACTCAAATTACGTATAAAAGTATAAAATACACATTTAATCTACCATTAACAACAACTAATTATGAACTTAAAGCGCTTGTTAGGAGAATATTTCATATTTTTAATAGTAATGTTTCCAACACAGACATTGACGTATTTAATTGTAGTCCGATACAATTTAAAAACTGTTTAACTGATTGTTTTTCTTAGGATTATAATTATTGTTTTTTTTTTTTGTCTTTTTTCTACTGTACGTTTAAACTATATTTTCTTTGTATTCTGTATATATTTTCCCAGCTCTTAGTAATTGGGATACTTTTCTGTATCCTGTTGAGCGGCTGCTAATACATAAATAATTATATAAATAAATAAATAAATATTTTCGAATATAAAACAGTACGTGATGTAAAAATATAATATGAGTAGCGGGTGCCCCCGGTTTCTCCGTCTTCGAAGATAGTAACTGGCGCCATTGAGATAATTAAAAACTGGGGTAAGATGATTAGGGGCCACATTAGATGTTTACTTAAATGTATTGATATAATCTTTGGAAAGATAAACAAGGTACATTAGCTGTTAGTTAAATGTATTGATAGTGACGTCTTTATCTTTGGAAAACTAATTTTTGTAAAAGAGAATATATGTTCTTTAAAATGTATTTACAGTATCCATCGTAAAAATCTATTGTAGTGTAGATATTTTGGAAATGATAAGTAGCAAAACTAGCTGTTAGTTAAAATATATTGGGTATTGTGTACATCTTAAGAAAAAATCATTTAAAAAAATTGCGTAAATGGAATAAAAAGATAAGTAGAGTATATCGTTAGTTTTTACTTAAATGTATTGACAATAAGGTATTTATCTTGGGGAACTATCTTGAAGAGAATTTGTGTAAAAGACGCGACAAGAAAAATCTTGCAATAAGAATTTCGAACATGAAGTGAACTTATGTGACAGCAGTGAGCATAGTGCACACAGGTGGGTCCATAGGCATACCCCGAATCAATATTCTGGAGAATATTGTAGTGCGGGCTGCAAATGAAGCGCGGAGTCATCATCAGCATTCATAGCTGATATTGGTGAAGTAGAAGCCGTGGATGACGACGACGACGACACTAATATTAGCTTCCTGAATAATTTAGTCCAGGAAGCGTCCCCGGAGCTACTGAACATACCTCTGAAGAGGACGACCGAGGAAGAGGACGAGGTCATGACCTCAAAGTGAAGACGGGATTCTGAAGACAGCGAACCATACGGGCAGCCGCTCGTATTAAGCGAACCCCTGTCTATGCACATGGAATAGCCTTTAGAGAGAGATGACCTCCTTCGTGGGGACGCCGAGCTCGACCTGGTGTTGGGATCAGCGGAGGTGACGAGTTTTGCTTTCCCGCAAAATAGACATCTCTTTGATAACAACGACAGGTTGCTGAACGTCGTTGCTTTTCCACTAGGGAAAACCAGAAGGAGTTTCATTTCGGTCGGGGATGACCCGAATTCTTCCATGGGAGTAGCTACCCGTTTGGTTTATGTGATTAAATAACTATTTTTTAGAATAAGTGACTTTGAACGATTTATTAATTTTTTTTTAAATACGTACGAAGTAAAGGTGAAGTGGGACACAAATATAGTATATTTAGTGTAGATTTCATAGTTTCACCTAGGGGACAATTAAGATATAAAATTAGTAATAATTATTTAGCTTTCAGTTCAGAAAATATTAGTAAATTAATAGATTTAGAATTAGCTATTAACAAATTAATTATAGATTATAGGATTAAATATTTTAATGTAAATACAGAATACAAAAAAAAAATGATACAAGATATGCGTAAATAGTATTAGATTTAAGGTAGATTTAGAAAATAGTTTATATAAGTACATATTTTTAGAAAATAGGAAATTTATTAAATTATTTAGCGAATTATATATATATATATATATATATATATATATATATATATATATATATATATAATTATTATTATAACAAAACAATAAAAGATGGCAGATGTGCAGACACGTTTTTAAAAAGAGAAAAAAAATATATATAATTTAAAGTTAAACATTTTCTTTTATTTGCTTACCTTATTGCTATTTATTTCCCGCATAAATTTGAAGTGTTATCATTAATGATTTTATCATAATTCACTTTCACCCTAAACAATTTCAAATATTTTTAGAAAGCGGTTTATATAAATATGTATTACTAGAAAATGGTATATTTATTAAGTTATTTAGTGAATTATATTATTACAATAAAAAATGTAAACATTTATAAAAGAAAAAAATATATATCGTTATGACCCTCTCAGCAGGTCATATATATATATATAATTATTATTATAACAAAACAATAAAAGATGGCAGATGTGCAGACACGTTTTTAAAAAGAGAAAAAAAATATATATAATTTAAAGTTAAACATTTTCTTTTATTTGCTTACCTTATTGCTATTTATTTCCCGCATAAATTTGAAGTGTTATCATTAATGATTTTATCATAATTCACTTTCACCCTAAACAATTTCAAATATTTTTAGAAAGCGGTTTATATAAATATGTATTACTAGAAAATGGTATATTTATTAAGTTATTTAGTGAATTATATTATTACAATAAAAAATGTAAACATTTATAAAAGAAAAAAATATATATCGTTATGACCCTCTCAGCAGGTCTAGTGTTAAGAATATAACCTTGATTTATGACAGAGGAAAGAACAGGTCGTATTAAATATTTTCCTATTTTATTTTACTTTATATTCACTACTCTCGAATTACCCGAATCACGTCTTTGTTTTTAAATAAAAATTTTATTTTTTTTTACATCTGGTACGTCTTTGCTAATCTTATTTTCACTAATTTAATACTATGGTCGCGGTACGTTTTAACTAATCTTATTTTATCCTAATTTGTAACAATGGTCAAAGACGTAATTTGATTTTGCTAATGCAATAAATATCAATTTTGAAATACGTAACGCATACAGAGATTTGTGAATTTAAATTTTTTGCAGTCCGACCCCTCTAAGCGGTAGGTAGTGCTACACCCCGGTCTACCATAGACAGTCAAAGCCTTATCGGAACAAATGTGTACAAATTATAATTTAAAAACTAATCACTATCGTTTGTGCTTACCTCAATTATCTATCTATTATTTATTTTCCACAAGAATTTCAACTTATAATAATAACAACACTTTTACTATAATTCACTTTCGCCCCCTATACAATACCAAATCTTATCATTCTGAGAAGAATAACGAAAATTTATTTACTCATATGGCAACAGAAGATCTCTATTATAAAAGGATGAGTGAAAAGATAACTCAGGTAGTATACGCCGCATTCTAAACCTGTACATTTACATTGTGTTCAACAGTAATGGCCCAACAAAATTTTGACAACTTATTCCGGAGCTGTGAAAAAATCATTGATTCTTCACTATTAGAAGAAGGAATGATCTATTCCTCGCTACAAGAGGAAGATAATTTTAACACCTTCTATCAAATCTATAATGATTTTGTGGCTACCAGCAAGCCATGCAAAATATAATGTTTTTCGAGTTGTTAAATTTTTGAGGTTTCTATGTACAATGTTTGATGATTTGTATTTGAGAATAAACATGTCTTTCTTTGTACCTTTCATCTGTGTTAATTAATTGATTCAATACAGAAACATATTTGTAGTCAATCACATTAGTGATAGTTATTAAATGTGGAATAGTTTTAGCTATCTCTACGATTTAATAGACAGGAGTTTGAATCAAACTGGTCGAGGTAAAATCAATATTCCTCGTTTCACTATTGTGTCCGATATAGAAACCCATCTGAAACGATTCAATATTGAGGGCCGAAAAATTACATTTAGCGTAAATGATCCACCAAGGGGTGAACATTCGTTGCAATGGTTCTATGGAAGTGTGAAATGTTTAACTAATTATGTCATGGAACTGTGGATCCCAACGACTACGTAGGATTTATTTTTCGAACCCCGCTCCTCGTGCAGGGACCAGCATGGTTAACCTTTCGTTGTGCAGACTAACTGCTGTTGTATGATATACTTTGGAAAATATTTTCAGAGTAACAAAGAATTTTTTTCTGATGGTCAGTTTACAATAGAATTGACCAAAGTGTCGATGCCTTCAGGATGTGGCAAAAGTTGTATATTGCGAGTACACGGTCTCTCATATGCTGAGTTTTGTCGAAGGAAGTATGGGATGATAGACGTTATAAACAAAGACAATTTGTGTTTACCTCGTGCACTAGTGGTTGCAGACCCTTTACAGAAGGGTATTCAAAGTACAAGGCTCGAGATTTGTTTGCAAATGTTTGAATAAATGAAGATGGGGCCGGGATTCCTGAACTTACTGAAATTCCAGCGCTATTTTACTGAATACAATATATATGTATATGAGTATAATGGTCGTGGAAAAGTGATATTTTAGGGTGCAAGAGAAAAAATTCGTCCAAGACTGAATCTCTTGTATTATCAAAATCATGTCGCGTATTATGTAAGAGGTGGACATTCTTGAGAAAATATTTGCTATTATTGTACATTTAGTCCGCCATGCCCTCCTACTCGGGATTTAATAAAATGTAATATGTGTGACAGAAAGTTTCGGGGGCACGAATGCTATAACAATCATAAAAAAATAACGTTTAAAACACTTAAAAAATGTGATAAATGTTTGAAACTATACCGAAGCAAAAATGATGGACGTCAGCATGTGTGTGGTGAAGCTTATTGTAAACTTTGTAATGACTATAAAAATTCAGGACATTTATGTTATATGGAAAAAGACAATTAAAAGTGTAAAGACAAAAGTTTATTTATTTATTATGACTTCGAAACAGGCCAGGAAAAATCTGTTGGTGAAAATTTTGAGCATGAACTGAACTTATGCGTAGCGCAGTAATCATGTACAGTTTGTTACAACATCACTGACCTAAAACAATTTTGCAGCTCATGTGGTATTCGGCAACATATTTTTACAAATGAACCTGTAAAAGATATTTTAAGTTATGTTGCATTGCCAAGAACTTCATTTTCTTCAATAATCTGCATTGCACATAATGCTAAATCTTTCGACTGTCAATTTATTTTAAAATATTTAGTAGAAGGGTAAAATATTAAACCAAAATTAACTTTTAAATGGATGCAAAATTATGATGATACAATTTAATCACATTAAATTTTTAGATTCACTAAATTATCTCCTTATGCCATTGTCAGCATTACGAAAAGCAATGGATTTACCTGATACATTCAAAAAAGGTTTCTTTCCTCACTTTTTTAATAAAACAATTAATCAAAATTATATAGGCCCAATGCCTTCTACTGACTATTACGGGATAGACAGTATGTCTATTTCTGTACAACAAAATTTTTTGAACTGGTATAATAAGTAGAGGAAAATGCTGTATTCGATATGGAGAAAGAGATCATTGAATATTGTGTGTCTGATGTTGATATTTGCGCCGCGCATGTGATGAATTTCGTACAACTTTTGTGCAAAATTGCAGGCTCTGTACGTTTTTTGATGCTGTTACTATCGCTAGTGCATGTAATCGCGTATTCCGTAGGATGTTTTTAAAACCTAAAACCATTGGTATTATACCGCAGAAAGGTTATCGAATGAAGGATAATCAATCTAAAATAGCCTTAATGTGGTTAATATATCAAGAAAAACAAGGGGTATTAGCATTCAACATGGAGGCAATGGTACGGAAGCAATAATTAATAATATATTTAAAGTAGATGGTTACTATAGTTGTTTTTTTGGCGATACACTGGTTCAAAAACAGTTTAACCTGGTTCAAAATATTTTAGCGTTGAAACGGTGACATCACTGACGCAAGCGTTTAAACCGTGTTCAAACCGTTTTGTAAGCCGGTTTAAAACAATCTGTTTTAGGTTAATATTATTTAAGTACCAAAATGAATAATAATAAACCGAATAAACTAGTAAATGTTAAAATGGAAAATCATTTGCCGTTAAATACAAATAGAAATAAAACATACTTACTCTGATATTACTATTATACTGCATTTCATTTTAATTTTTAATGTTGGAAACTTACAATGACAAATACTCGGGATGTCCTTGGTTCAAAACATTTCATTTTAGCGTAGAACGAACTTATGACGTCATTTATGCAACTGGTTCAAAATTTATGACGTTTCGGTTTAAACCAGTTTTCAACCAGTATATCACCAAAAAACAGCTTATGCTACTGGTAAATTAGTATTTAAATTTCTGGGTTGCTTTTGACATGGGTGTACTTTATGTTTTAATCTAATAGAAATGAACCAGTTTTTAATTCAACAAAAGAGACTTTGGAAGACAGATATCAGAGAACAATAGAAAAATTAGACAAAATTCAAAATTTGGGGTATGTCAAAAAATTAAAATGATGAAAAGATTAAATATGTAGATGTATACTCTCTTTATCCATATGTTTGCAAATATGGTAAATATCCTATAGGCCATCCAAAAATCTTTGTCGGTGCTGAATATGATATATTGTGCCCAGACAATAATATTGACCAAGTCGAGGAACTGATTAAGTGCACAGTTCTACCACCTTGTAGTATATATATCTTCCCGTATTACCGCGGAAGGCACATGGTAGACTCATGTTTGTTTTATGTAAGGCTTGTTGTGATGAGCTACACCAACGTGACTGCTCTCATAGTGATTCAGAAAGACAATTTGTAGGGTACGTGTTGTGGACAAAGTTTGCCGCGCCGTGTCTTTAGATTATAAAATTATAAAAGTGCACGAGGTGTGGCAATATGAAGTGACTGTTTATAACAGAGACACAAAAAAGGTGGTTTGTTTGTGGATTATATAAACACTTTCCTAAAAATGAAACGAAAGGCCAATGGTTTTGGTTTTGTGTTATGAAACCAACGAAGGCATTCAGCTGGATCCAACTCAAATTCAAAAAAATGCTGGAAAACGTTCCATTGCCAAAGTTATGTTGAGTTCTTTTCGGGGTAAGATAAAGTATTTTACTCGTAGAATGTAATTTATATTGCCTACTTAATTTTTTTTTATTATTATTACAGGAAAATTCGCAAAGTCAGAAAACAGATCTCGTACAACAACTGTCTCATCAGCGATGAAATTGTATGATTTGCTTGCTAATCCTGCAGTGCAAGTGAATAAAATTATCCCCGCGAGAGATCAGATGATGCACGTGAACTGAGTTCACAAAGAAGAAGACATAAACCAGCTCGCTACAGTAAACGTCATAATAGCAGCTTACACTACAGCACAGACCCGATTACGTCTGCATGAATTTTTAGAATGCTTAGATAGTAGAGTTTTATACTATGTTACAGATTCTATTATTTCATTCACCTGGCCAACATGAACCATCAACTGGATATTATTTAGGGGTTCTAACAGACGAGTTAGAAGGTTACGGTGCCGGATGTTAACATACAGTAGAATTTGTATGTGGCGGTCCTAAAAATGATATATACAAAGTATTTTCGCAAAAAAAAAAAACTGGTGATATAAAAAAAGTTTGCAAAGTTAAAGGCATTAGTATAAACTTTAAAAATAGTGAAACAGTGAATTTTAATTCTTTAAAAAAAATAATTTTCAATAATAATGAAAATCCCGTAGTATATTTTTATAGTATTAGGTGTACAGGTGTACATAAGGTAGTAAAAAAAAAGAAAAAAAAAGACATTTAGTATTAAGTTTATGAAGAGTAGATTAGTAGATGAAATAAACAGTGTACCATACGGCATAAAAAAGATAAAATTTAATTAGATTTTATTTATTTTTATTTATTTATATATACGAGTAGTTATTTATAGGATTACGACATAGTGTGTTTTCTTAGTTATTTTAGTATTTAACTAAAAAAAGTTATAAAATTATTCTATTTTTATGTGACAATTTTCTTTACATAAATTATTTCAGAATCTATATTAAAGTGAACGTATTCATAACTTCTGATTTTTACTTGTATCACTTTATGGTACTGCTACCTTCTAGAAAGAGGTACATTTAAAATTACTTATCTCTGATGTTATTTTAGATATATTAGCCCCATACATACATACATACATATATATATATATATATATATATATATATATATATATATATATATATATATTGTATATTTTCAAAATTTTGTGTAATAAATATTGAATTCAATTAAAAATATTAGAGTACGTCTCTGTATTTCTTCCTGCTTAAACTGGAGATGATCCTGTGGTATTGATAATGAAAGTATACCTAAAGTCACTGCACCATGTCCCCACTCTACTAAACAGATATCTCAACCATTTATACAGTGTGTCCCATTTAGAGGTGCCACCATTGAGATCTCGAGAACTATAAGAGATACGATGTCGGTTAAATGGAACTTTTTATGCGCCTTTGGGAGGCCATCTCAGATGTGCTTTTGTTTTTCCAAAAATTCTCATAGGGCACTAGATAATGACGAAAAACTGAATATTGTTGATTTTTTCTTTTTCAAATAACGTCTAAACTATTAGTAATTAAGAAAAACGTTTCAAATATAAAAGATAGATATTTTTATTAGCTAACCAGTGGCGTATGAAATAAATTTTTATATCCGTAAATTTTCGAGATATAACACAAACTTATATTTTTTTAAATGGAACCCATATCTGATTTCAGTCTCAAAAAAATAATTATTTTTTTCTCTTTTCAATGATATAAGGGTTATTATATTTTATATTTGTTTTGTTCCTAAAATTTATTATTTTGTCCTTATTTTGTATTAAATTTATAATTATTTTGAAAATATTGGTAGATTTCTATTTAGAAATACTCCTTGTATTTAAATAATTTATTTCGTTAGAAAATTTTGCTCAAAACTCGTATCAAACTAATTTTTATAATATTTTGTATCTGGTTGCCCTTGGCACATTAGTGTAATTTGTAATTATGAGTCTAGAATAAAAATATTAAGTAATAAAGGCATAAAACAAATTATTTCGATCAAATACAATATAATTAATAAAAATAATAATGTTTTTTTGGGAAATAATAAGAAAGTTCAGGAAAATAAAGAGAAAAATTAAATTTTAGGAGCAAAACAAATATAAAATATAATAACCCTTACATCATTGAAAAGAGAAAAAAATAATGATTGAGTCTCAAAAAAATCATTATTTTTTTCTCTTTTCAATGATGTAAGGGTTATTATATTTTATATTTGTTTTGCTCCTAAAATTTAATTTTTCTCTTTATTTTCCTGAACTTTCTTATTATTTCCCAAAAAAACATTATTATTTTTATTAATTATATTGTATTTGATCGAAATAATTTGTTTTATGCCTTTATTACTTAATATTTTTATTCTAGACTCATAATTACAAATTACACTAATGTGCCAAGGGCAACCAGATACAAAATATTATAAAAATTAGTTTGATACGAGTTTTGAGCAAAATTTTCTAACGAAATAAATTATTTAAATACAAGGAGTATTTCTAAATAGAAATCTACTAATATTTTCAAAATAATTATAAATTTAATACAAAATAAGGACAAAATAATAAATTTTAGGAGCAAAACAAATATAAAATATAATAACCCTTATATCATTGAAAAGAGAAAAAAATAATGATTTTTTTGAGACTGAAATCAGATATGGGTTCCATTTAAAAAAATATAAGTTTGTGTTATATCTCGAAAATTTACGGATATAAAAATTTATTTCATACGCCACTGGTTAGCTAATAAAAATATCTATCTTTTATATTTGAAACGTTTTTCTTAATTACTAATAGTTTAGACGTTATTTGAAAAAGAAAAAATCAACAATATTCAGTTTTTCGTCATTATCTAGTGCCCTATGAGAATTTTTGGAAAAACAAAAGCACATCTGAGATGGCCTCCCAAAGGCGCACAAAAAGTTCCATTTAACCGACATCGTATCTCTTATAGTTCTCGAGATCCCAATGGTGGCACCTCTAAATGGGACACACTGTATAGGGGTCCAAAAAATATTTATTCAGTATAGTTTTCTTGCTATTCGCTACAACCATGGCTTCCTTCAACCTCAACACCATTCATCCGGGAGTATCTTCACAGATAACAGTCCCGAAGAAGAAGAAACAACAGAATTACCGTCTACCAGCCGGCAATCCACCATGTTACACCCTGTGCAGCAATATTATGTTGAATCCAGGAAAAATTGGGACACTTGTGATGATCCAGCATACAACACTACATTGCACTCTATACAACATTATCATGTACAATCAGGGGAAAATTGGGACACCTGCGATGAACCAACATACAACCCTAAAGTTGCTATTCAGTAAAAACTGGTGCTAATTCCTCCAACTCCGAAGATGAGTAGACCAGATAAGAAGGCATTTTATGCTGAAGAAAGGAATAGGATGGAGTTAATTAAAAATCAAATCAAATAATTATTTTTGAGTATTATTGAAAAATGACAAAACATATATCTAACAAAATGATCATTTTCATATTTGTTATTTATACTAAATAATTTTATAAAGTCCTTGTTGATGTAAGAATCCTAAATAACAAATATACTATACAATAATAACCACACACTGATGAATTATAATTTTGTAATCCTATTGTGTTAAAAGTTCATTCCTGCGTATTTCTTTATGAAAATTTTAATTGTCTGGAACCAGTGAAAAAAGAAACAAAACGCAATACTTTCAAATTTTAAATTTTTGTACTTAGTTTATATTCAACACTTTAATTTTGAATATAATCTTAGGTATTCCAGGCACTACCGAGCACAGATGATGTTATGGTTGATGTGTCTTTGGACGACAATATTGGTGCATTTATATTTGAGACAGACATGGTAATAAATTCTATCTTTTATTAAATTTAATGCATTTGTAAATAATTAATTTAATTAAAGAGTACACATGCATTAAATGTAACCCAAACTCGTAGACATCAAAAACAAAAGAGGCACTATTCCATAACAGCTACAGCTACATCATCAAGTAACAGTTTACAAGCTGCAATAAATAAACAAATAGATTCGAATGATAATTTGTGTCAATCCCTTAACAAATTAAGCGATTCAATAAAATTGCTTGCGGAATCTTTCGAAAAAGTGGCCTAGCAAAGGGTAATAAATAATCAATCCATTAAAATTTAAGTACTTTTATTTTTTATGATTTTTTTTTTAAACGGAAAGCGTTATTT
Source organism: Ophonus ardosiacus (assembly GCA_943142095.1). Classification (NCBI taxonomy): domain Eukaryota; kingdom Metazoa; phylum Arthropoda; class Insecta; order Coleoptera; family Carabidae; genus Ophonus; species Ophonus ardosiacus. The sequence continues at coordinate 27,559,858 of OW964837.1, read as the reverse complement.
TTTATTTTATTTATGACAATGTAGAATACATTTTACTTTTTCTTAAACCAGTAATAAACAAATAACGAATGCAACCAATTTAAATACCTGGTACAAAGAATACGTTCAGGACAAAATATTACGCAAACTAGAAGAATTTCAAGAGCGGGACTCGGGTTGGGCTTTACATGAAATTATGCACTTAAAAGTAAACATTAACAAGTACACACCAAAAACAGGAGGAACCTATATTGAGCTGCCAGAAGAAATTAAAAGAAAAAAAGCAATAGTAAACACCAAGAACAACGATAAATTTTGCTTTCTCTGGGCTGAGATGTCTGCACTCTATCCAGCTGCTAAGAATTTAGATCTAGTTAGTTCATATCCACATTTTAGTAAAGTACTAACATAAGTTGGAATTAGTTTTCAAATTTAGAGAAAAGTGGTAAAAAAAAACACTAAAATCGAATTCCGGTTTCCGCTCAGCTGTTCACAAATCTTGCCCCTTTGTTTGTGTAAACACATGTTTCAACACTTTTCATATTTTTTAATTTTCAAAAATAAAAATACTATATACTTCTGTTTAAATACTTAATTGACGCTGTGGCGTGATGCTGTCCGTTGCGACGAAATCAATTGCCAATAATAAAACTTTTTTATAAAAATAAACTAATCCTTATTTCATAAAACCATCAGAATTTCACTCAACCTTATTTTATATTATATATAATTAAATTCTGAAAATGGAGTCATTTATAAGAATCATTAATAACAAAATTCGAATATTCAACCTATGAAAACACCAGAAGAAGAATTTGAATTTAGTAAAGCAACAATATGTCATATTTGTCAAAAATCATTTAATGTAAATGATATTAAAACACATGACCACTGCCACTTTACATCGAAGGACTGAGGTGCTGCACATCAGTCTTGCAATTTAAATTATAAAAAAAAAATCATACTATTCCAGTTGTTTTTCATAATCTAAGCGGTTGCGATGCGCACTTTATTATAAAAAATATTGCAAAGGGATTTCCAGGCACACTTAATTTGCTTCCAATAAACAAAGAGCGATATATTTCGTTCACAAAATATGTAAAAGACACTAAAATAAATGATCGATTTATAGATTCGTTTCGATTTATGGCTAGTAGTATAGATAAACTGGCAACGTATCTTCAAGATTCTGAGAAGAAAACTATTAATAGCTAGAGATATTAATTGCCAAATAACTACACTATTTCTGTGCGGTAAATATATATATAAAAACTGTAGCGCTCATCTAGCAAACTATTCAAGTAGTAAAATTATATAGTGTACATCATCACATCTTCAGTCATCAGCAAAGGAAAATTAAAAACCTGAAAAACTTAGTGGAGTAGTTTTCACTTGTTTCAAACTCAAGCCGAATATCTACAGCTCCTGATTTTAGTGTTTCATTTTGATGAGAGCAATCGATGACAATAAAAGGCGCAATGGCTTGAAACTTACCTGGAGTCAGTACAGGTTAATTTTCGTAGTATGATTGTTGGAATTGTGCATACATTTCTTACAGTATAGCAAACTGATTGTTATCGAAATTCAAATTTAAATTATAATAGGGATACGTTCCAGAATTTAAGTATAATTTCATGTTTGTTAATTTACAGTGATCAAAATAACTCGTGTTTTATTTTTCTTTTTTTTTTTTCTTTGTTTGAAAACCAACAATTACAAAACGTGGTTTTTCTAGCTGTGTAGCGGTTTTCACAGCCCAAGTATGTTGACGAGATTGCTGTAACAGGGGTTACTCATGCAACTCCCAACTTCTGAAAGCTATCTCAAGTTCTGCGCTTTTTTCAATATACAGTTGAACTTCGATAACTCAAACCATGACTTGCCACAAAAAAAGTTCGAGTTATCAAGACTTCGGGTTATTAAATAAAATGCATATTATGTATAAATATTATTTATGTATTTATTCGAGTAAAAATAACTTACCTTATGATATATATATACCGTGAGTATTTTTTAACGTGAAACATTGGGTTTGTCATATCCATAGTTACGATTCGACATTTGATTGACAGCAATGTATTTGCGTGTCACATTTAAAATGAAACATATGGAACGAATTTGACATTTGATAAGACGTCAGTAGAGGTTAATTTTGTTTAAATAATTATACCTGCTTTCCAAATTAAATTTAGTGTAACTTGTGCTCGAGTGATTTTCTAACTTGGCCAAATTTCTTACAATATTTAAATATAATACTCTGTAAAATTCATTCCCTATGTTTTCAATGAGACAGGCAAATATATTACTGTCAATCAAATGTCAAGTCGTAACTTATAGGAAAATTCAGCGATTATCTGTCATATTGACAAGACGTCATTAGAGGTTAATTTTGTTTAAATAATTATACCTTTTTTCTAAAAATTAAATTTAGTTGCAAAAAAAATATTGTGTGCCCGAAATATGTTTAGTGCTCTCGAGTGGTTTTCTGACTTAGCTAAATTTCTGACTTAGCTCACATCCGTTAAATTCGTTCCTTATGTTTCATTTTAAATGGGACACGCAAATACATTGCTGTCAATTAAATGTCAAATCGTAACCTTGGACATGAAAACCCAATGTTTCACGTTAAAAAATACTCACGGTACAGATTGATATATACAGATCAACGTTATAAATATTATTTTAGTGTAACAAAGTCACTTATTTGTGACTGACGAGAGAATTTTTTATTTTGATTTTCAATAAAAAAAGCTTTAATGTTCATCAATAGATAAAGTTTTTAAAGTACGTTTCAATGACATATCATCAGGAATGAAAATGTCTTAAACGTGATAAATCAAGTAGGCACAGTATTTTTTTTTTTTCACTTAATAATAATCAACAAAGCATATGTTTGAACTTCAGTAGTGCAGAAACCAAACTGCCTCCGTCATCATGTTATAAAAACACCTGTTACAAAATCATGTAATTAAGGGATTCCACCCAGAATTCGACTTATTGAAGCTGGCGCCAAATATTCTGTTCGAATTATAAAGATATTCGAGTAATCGAAGTTCGAGTTATCAAGTAAAAATTACCCATAATTCTCACTCTTGGCGCTATTGCCAACCAATTTGATGCGAGTTATCAAAAATACGAGTTATCGAAGTTCGACTTATTGAAGTTCGACTGTATTTCATTAGCATAAGACGTTCTACGTCAGCCACCGCAATATGTGGCATTTTCCACAAAACCGTTGTTAAATTAACTTTGATTTCTTCAGTTTCCGTTTCGTTATAGGTAGCATTTATGTCAGTATTACTACGAGTAAGAACTAACTCTTGACGTAAATTTAGTATAATTTTCCGAAAATCTTCTGCAAAGCCCATTAACATACGAAGCGGGATACAAACATTAAAATGTCCATTCGACGCATGCACAAGTTTGCTGGAAATATTCTCTAGCGGTGACCACCCTGCATTTTGCAAACGTAAACTTTCGTTTGTGTTGTATGAAACGTAGCTTTTTATAGTTGAGGTGACGCCTGGGTGCCGAACACGATCTATAATAACTCCATCAATTTCATACCAAATGTCATCAAAGAGAAAAGATATTCCATTAAATTAAGTAAATGAGTAACGTGAAGATATATAAAATATTAATAATAAACAACCATTCTTCACAAATTATTTTTATTTTAATATGTACATTTCAACTGCAAAGCAGTCATCATCAGTTGTACTAAAAATAAAAACATAATATTTATAAATGTCAAAATTATTTCAAATTTTTTGTTAATCACAATATTTATATCATACTTGATAATTTAATTATAGATATAAAAATAAGTAATAAAAATTGTTAACTTTGGGATAATATTTATATGGGGTATGAATTTAAACAATTGGGTTTACAAATTTTAGTGGTAGTGTTGCTAGCCCTACGCTATCTATACAAAAATACACACGTACACAATTGCGATTGCAATTGGCTATCAATATAGTGGTCTAATTTATGGCTTATTTGTTGCTCATATTAAATTGTTGGGACAACATTTCATTGTTACTATGTCTGAATTTATTATAAATTATTTGTTGAAATTGTGTCTGGACGTCTCTCGGCGCGACGTTTTAGCTGTGGTTTCCCTCGTGGTGAATGCCGGAAAACGGACCCTTCCACACCAGGGTGTTATGTTCAAACCATTACACTCAATTGTACTTATTATTTACTCTCATAATTAATTTTCAATAAATACACAAGCCAGACAAATTCTGTCTGTTTTTTTGAGAGAACATCATTCTTTAAATTTGTCAAATACCTGTCCCGATACTTATTGAATTAGACGAGGCCATGTACGTCGCGTTACATAAAATTGGTGCCGTGATCATGTATGCGTAAGCCAGCCGGTGATCTGACGAAGACATCACCCTTAGCACCAGCACCGACTTCAGCTTGGGGATGAGACAAGGTGTAATTAGGATATATAATTAGAAAATATTTTGAAATTTGTAATTAGAATTAAGTAAACAAAATTGCAAAATTATATGAAACAAAGGAAACCGTTCTTGACGAGTTCTAACTTGCTAACCGCAGTCGTTGTATAATTAGAAAATATTTTGAAGTTTGTGATTAATTAAAATTATGTAAACAAAATCAAAGTTATATGAAACAAAGAAAAAAAAACCGCATTGATAAACGAGCTGTAATAGTTAGCCGCAGCAGTCGTTGTATAATTAGAAGTTTGTGGTATGCAAGTAGAAACTTGTATTAGTTGTGAAATAGAATTGTGGCTAGAGAATTATATTTTTTTAGAATGTGGGTTCGGAATGATCAAATGATAATATTATTATTGTTGCTAATAAAATACATAATGTAAAATTTCCATCATTTAGCCTTGAAAGTTATATTGAATTACCAAATATAGTAGATATTACAGGTATAATTAACTCATATCGAGGGCATAATTATACTTTTTATAATAATATATTTTGTTCAGAACTTGATGAATGTAATAATTTAACTGTTAAAACAAATGTATATACTTATAAAAAAAATTCCCGGAATACCTGATAATATTAACGGAGTATTTCGTTATACTGACGGGTTAATTTATTTTTTAAAAAATGGTAATTATTATGCATTTAATGAGTTTACAAATAAATTAGTTAAGGATGCACCTTTTGATTTATCTTTGGTATAGAATGTTCAAATATAAATATATTTAAGCAATTAAGAAACTTGTTACAAAAAATAAGTGTTTTTTATCATTTTTGATGTATTATTATAATTTTCAATAAAGATTTTCATAAAAAAAATCATTTTTTTACTATCAACAAACCACAAAATAATCTCCCACTCGCATACCTTTATAGTATATAAGCATAGCACATTTTAGAGAGTAACACCCTATAACTGCACCACTTATAAACCATTGTAAAAATACTGTATTTATCAAAAATTGTAATAAAATATTTTGAATTGAAGAGAGTAACAAATAACAATAGTAGCAGAAGCAGTAATATATACAGTAAGTATATATATTTATATATATAATTTTTATAATTAATTTACTTTACAAATTTATTAGATGGAAACAACTATTATGTCTGTTATCCGCGCAAATGTATTTAATAAAAAAAAAATATATAATAAAGTAGACAAAATTCAAAAAAATATTGAAAAAAACAAAATGAAGAAGAATCTTTAAAAACTAATATATTTTTTTTCGGTGCTGATAATGATAATGAGAATAATTATCTTTTTGAGTAAGTCATTTTTAGTAAAAACCTTTTTTTCCGAAAAAATTTTTATTTTTTCTTTTTATAAATTACAGTACTGAAACTCTTTACAATTTGTATAGTGAAACATTGGAAATTTTAAACAAAGAAAATGATATTTTTAATACTGAAAACAAGAAAGAAAATGAAAAGGAGAATGAGGAGGTGAAGAAAAAGGAAGACAAGGAGGAGGAGGAGGAAGAGGAGAATAAAAAAAATCAAGAAACTGCAGCAATAGCAATGGATATTGATGTTGCAAACAATTGGTACAGCGACGAAAGTGAAGAAGAAGTAAGAAATGTTGCTAAGAAAATTAAACTAATGTCAATTAATCATCATTAAATTATATTTTTAAACATTTTATACACAATAAAAATAATTATTTACTATTCTTTTTGTTTCTTTATATTTATAAATATTTTTTCAAAATTCTTAATTCTACGTTGAAATCTTTCTCTATCTAACACACACCTTTCCCAATCTCCCTTTCTTGCATTTCGTGCAGCAAAAAAAGGAATGTAAATCTGATGTACTTAAATGTATACACTGTTCGCAAATGAAAACATATAAACCGAATATTTCAATTAATCACGCTGTTTGGGACCAATCTTGTCATGTATACCAAGAAACATTAAAAAGATTTAGAACTAATATTCTCGGCAATGCATAGCAATTAAAGGATTCTAATGAGTCCCTTAATAATATCTCTTTTCTGAATGACACTCTCAATTTTTCTAATTCTCATTCTGTCTGTGAACAGGTGTCTACTTCGTCACATAGTTATAAATTTACTTGTTTGTATCACAATGTCACAGGACTTAACCTAAAATGTAAAGATTTGTATAAATTTTCGTTATGTGCATCTCATTATCATTTATTTGCACTTACTGAAACTTGGTACCATGATGGTGTGCACAGCTCCGAACTTTTTGATAACTGTCAGTTTACTGTGTTTAGAAATGATCGCAAATTTTGTAGTACGAATAAATCTCGTGGTGGCGGTGTCCTGTTTGCTGTGTCTAACAATTTTAAATCTTCTAATATTGACATTACGACTTACAGTGACGGGTTTACTACGATTCCGCATATTGACATCTTATTAATTAAAATTTTGGTGAATCACACTGTCATCTATGCTCTTATCATTTACATACCGCCATCTTGCCCTGTTACAGATTATAATACCTTATTCGAATCACTAGCTAGTATACAATTATTATATAACTCTAACATTATAATATTTGGTGATTTTAATATAAATTTCTACTTAAATTGCTATAACGACACTGCATGTTGTCCTTACTTCAATTCTTTAAATAACTTTCTGAATTTCATAAACCTTCAACAGCATAATTTTATAAATAATGAATACGGGAAACTATTAGACCTAATTATTAGTAATATTTACTGCGAAGTTTCTAGATCAATTGATTCTTTCTGTCGCGAATACTCTCATCATCCACCATTAACAGTTCAAATTTCAGCCATAACTAATCATAATAAATTTCACTCTGTATCCAATTCTGGTTTTAATTTTAAAAAAGCAAATTATCCTTCCTTATATTCAGATCTATCTGTTATCACATGGAATAACCTTGACAACTTAAGTGATGTAAATAGTGCTGTTGAAGTATTTTATTCTGCAATAAATAACGTTTTTCATAAAAACGTGCCGTTGAAACAAAAATGTACTAAATCTTACCCCCAGTGGTTTACAGGCTCTATAATACACAAACTTAAATTAAAGTACAAAGCTTGGACGAAATATAAAAGATCTCAATCCACATTACATCGCAATGAGTTTATAAAACTGAGAGCTGAAATTAAGTATGAAGTTGATGAGGCTTTTAAGAAATATTGTTCAAAAGTCCAAGATGAAATTAATCAAGAACCTAAAAAATTCTGGGGTCAATTATAAATAATAAAAGAAAAACATCTGGCATACCTGCCATTATGAACTATAACAATATTTCGATTGAGACTCCCCAAGAAATAGTTAATTGTTTTGCTGAATACTTTTCAAATTCATTTAATAAAAATTCAATAAATAAATGCTCAGAGTTTGCCATACCTGACTATTACAATACCTTAGTCATAAAATCAGTTTCTGAAAATGAGGTTATGTCAGCTTTATGTAAACTAAATGCAAACATGACAACTGGGCCAGACTTAATACCTGCATTTATTAATAAAGATTGCTCCTCTGTCTTCGTTAAACCTCTGACCACTTTATTCAATCTAATTTTAAGTAGTTCAGAATTCCCTGACCTATGGAAATTATCTAGAATAAGACCAATTTATAAAAAAGGTGATAAGAATGATCTCTCCAATTACAGACCTGTCTCTATTTTATGTAACTTCAGTAAAATTTTTGAAACAGTTTTACACACTAAAATTTTTAATCATGTTCAAAATTCGATTTCCGCAAATCAGCATGGCTTCATGAAAGGCAGATCTACAGTCACTAACTTGATGTGCAAAACCCAACTTATATGCGAGGCTATTGATAACCAAGGTCAGGTTGATGCTGTTTATTTAGATTTTTCAAAGGCATTCGACAAATTAGACCATGGGATTCTTTTACAAAAACTTAAACTTTATGGCTTTTCCGATTGTCTTTTACAACTCATTTCGTCATATCTAAGTAATAGACTTCAGTTTGTGTGTATTAATGGACATCATTCACAGTATTTCCCTCAGAAATCAGGTGTGCCTCAAGGTTCAGTTTTGGGGCCCCTTTTGTTTAATATTTTCATTAATGACATTACCGCATGTCTTACTGCTAACTACTTACTTTATGCAGACGATTTAAAACTCTTATGCAGTATAACTTCCATAAATGACTGTCTATTATTACAGGATAATTTAGATATTATATTTCAATGGTGCAATGTCAATAAGCTTTTTCTTAATGTTGAAAAATGTCAGTGTATGTCTTTTACTAAGTAACAAAATCCTGTCAATTTTGACTATTCTATAAACAATAATATATTGCACAGACCAGAAATTATTTGCGACCTTGGGGTATATTTCGATCCTAAACTTTCTTTTAGTGCACATATTGCAAATAAAACATCGTCCGCATTAAAGTGTTTAGGATTCATATTCCGTAATTGCGATATATTTTCCAGTTTGGGTACAATACGTCTTTTGTTTGTTGCACTCGTTCGTCCTCACCTTGAACACTGTTCGGTGATCTGGAATCCGACACAAAGTAATCAAATAGAGTCATTAGAGCAAGTACAAAGATAGTTTTTAAAATTTGCAACTTACATTCTGGAAGGAGTTTATCCGCAAAGAGGTACACCGCAATCACAACTTTTAGAAAAATTTGATTTAGCCTCACTCGAATAAAGACGACAAGTTTCTGCAGTAATCCTATTGTATAAAATTATCAATAACGACATTGACTGTATGTATATTAACAATCGACTTTCCATCCAAGTCAACAGATTGTCGTCAAGTTTTAAACCATCTTCTATTTAAAAACAGCTAAATCAAATATCCTTTCAAAATCCCCTATTCATCATATGGTTAAATCATACACTACCATTGAAAGTGAGATTGATATTTTCCACAATTCAGTTCAGGAAATAAAAAAAATGTATTTTCTCTTATTAATTTATCATTCTCCTTACCCTAGAATTGGGCATATGCCTGTTGGGTATTGTATTTTAATAATAATAATAATAATAATAATAATAATAAATTGCCAAACAAAAAAGTAATAAATTTTATTAGAATCATTAAAATGAACTTTTTTATTAGTTTTCTCCATATTATAATATGATAGATAATATATAAAACTTATACAAATTATTTTTAAAATCCGCATCTGTTGTAGTCAGTGTTACTTCTAGAACTATTCATAACGCCACATTTCTGATATTCACCAACTTATTTTTCGAAAAATATTGTTTTTCCTACTAGGGAAATTAATTCCATAAAACTAAACGGATTTTTAGAATTATATATTTTATTATAACCTAATTCTAAAAGTAATCTATCGGCAACAAATTCAATATATTGAACCATTAATTCACAATTCATTCCAAGAAGGCGTACTGGCAATGCTTCTACAAGAAATTCCTGTTCTATTAATACAGCCTCTTTTATTATATTCATAATTTTTTCTTCACACGGTTTTTGTACTAAATGTTTAAATATTAAACAAGCAAAATCACGGTGTAAACCCTCATCACGTGATATAGGTTCATTACTAAATGTTAGACATGGCATTATTCCACGTTGTTTTAACCAAAAAATAGCTGCAAAACTGCCGGAAAAAATATTCCCTCAACTGCAGCAAACGCTACAATTCTTTCACCAAACGTTGATGTACTTGATATCCAAGGTAATGCCTAATTAGCCTTTTTCTTAATACACGGTAGTGTTTCTATTGCATTAAATAAAAATTGTTCTTCTTCAGAATTTTGAATATAAGTATCAATAAGTAAACTATACATTTCAGAGTGAATATTTTCAATTGCAATTTGAAAACCATAAAAACAACGAGCTTCTGTTACTTGCACCTCTTGACTAAATCTTTCAACAAGATTTTCATTTACTATTCCATCGGATGCAGCAAAAAATGCTAAGACATGTGAGATAAAATGTTTTTCATCTTTATTTCTGTGGCAAACACTTAAAAGATCATAAGTCATGTTTTAGCAAAATTGAGATTTTTGTAGTAAAATGTAGAGAATGTTAAATATTTCAAACAGTTAAAACGCCATAAGTGTATATATGTTCAATATACTTCATTTCGAATGTTCAAAAATGGCCCTTTATTGAAAATTCACATATATTATTAATAAAAACGGCATATGTTTAAATAAGCGGAATGAGTCTGATTATAAACGCAGCTGACAAATTAGCATAAGTTAAGATATCTTCGATGATGTTATGCTGAAAATCGAAGAAAACGATATAAGTATACTTATATAAAATATCATATATACACAGAGCGAATTAAAATTACAAATACTGGTATAACTCTACTTATGCCTTTCTTTGTGCACCTAAATTTCAAGCGCCTATCTATTATGTCTACTTATGTCTTTTTAAGTAAATAGTAGTGACACCTGTTGAGCACATAAGTGCAAATGCTGCAGCTGCAATCGTCAAGTTATTGTAGCAGTGTAAAACAGAATAAATTTTTTAAATTTATATTGCAAAACATGCCACCAAAAATAAGAGGAGGTAGGTGCTTCAGAGCCAAGATAATGACCAGGACTGATAGACTTGTACAAGCATGTTACAAAGAAATTGGTAAGTTGAGTTATGAACATGTTTACATTGAGAAATATACATAATTGTTATAATAAATTACTTCTAAAACTATTTTTATTTACCGTAACACTAGGCCAATATTTTAAAGTAAATATCATTAATTTTTCTCTGTATATATTTTGATGAATTTAGCAAACATAAAAAAATAACAACGTTAATACAATAATGATTTTTTTCTTTTAGACACAAAGAAACTCCCAAATCAAGTGTCTTCCACTGATATGGGACAGACTGAAACTAGCACAGCACAAAAAAGTTTTGAAGAAACAGATGATAAAATTAAAATACGAGTAAACCAGCAGGATGAAGTAAATTGCCATAGAAATAATTATGAAATAGTTTCGGAAATTGTAGCAATAAGGGATAACTCTAGTGAAAGTAAATAAATTGTTAATGTTCAGAAAATTGTATTCTAACATTTTATTTTCCTTTTTAAGCTGAAATTTTGAATAATCAGGAAAAACAAAATTGTGCTGCTGCTGTTTCTGAAACAGATATTTTACAAAAAATTGATAGGCCACTACTTATATATGAATGTGCAATAGATGAATCGTGTAATCCTAAGTACTCTGATATATCTAAAATTTATTATTTAGATGAGACTGCAGACCCAGATGGAAAGTTATTAAACAATTACGAGTAGTGATTTTTTTTATTAAATATATATTTATATTTCTTCAGAAATGGTCATTAACGCCAACATTTCTACTGAAAATACATGAAATGGAAATGAACCATTTATGACTTTGGAGGTAACCAATGAATCGTTCGAGCATGAATTTTTGGCAGAAAATGACATTAATCAACATAAAGAGACCGTATTAATTGAAATTGAAGAATCTGATATTACTGCTAATACTGTGGAAAACGGACAAAATAAATTTCAAGGCCAAGCTTCTATAATTCATGAATATAAACGTGTAGAAGAAGAAAATAATGAGCTATTGAGGGAAGAAATGAATGTAGCCAAAAAAGCTAGACAGATTGAAGAAAGAATTGAAGATCCAGGTTATATCCCTGAAACAGATGTACTTGAAAGAGAGAGCAGTGTTGAAGATTTTGGAGAAAATGGTAATAAACATGAAAGTGTTGAAAGCAAGAAAGATAAGCCTCATGCAATAAAAAAAAGTAGAAGAGAGAAAAAGAAATAGGAACTTAGGTTTAAAGTATACCACTGCGAAAGGAAACATAATAGAACCCAGAACAATGAGGCCCTTAAGAGATAATTATCGAGCAAAATGTAAAAATTTTCTTAATGAAGAAACAAGAAAGAAAATTTTTAATGAGTATTGGGCACTTGCAAGTCACGATCGTAGGGTTGCATTTATTGGAAGCTTGGTCAATGTAGAAGAAACAAAAGTTACAAGAAAAAAATTAAACGATGGAAAACCAACGAAAAATAGAATCTATTCATATACTTACAGATTCAATGTTAATGGCCAAGAAACAATCGTGTGCAAAACATGCTTTTTAAATACTCTCGGAGAATCGGAAAAATTTCTAACATGTTTTATGTTAGTATTATTAGAAATTCTATTAGTTATGTTACAATAAATGAATTTTTAACAAGTGGACCAATTGCTGCGAATATATTGGTTTAACATTGGGTTTTAGTTTTACGCAATTTTCTGCACTCCTATTCTCCAATTTATTGAATGCAAATTTGCTGGGGCAATACAATTGTTTACTGCAATTAAAAATCTGTTGCGGCCACCACAAGACCTCTTGCCATTTCCGTATTAGGCTATATAAGTATTGTACATATTTAACATTTCTGGTACACACAAAACACATATCTTCTTTATATATTTTAATACTTTTTTTTTTAATTCATTTTGTGAACAAGTTTCCTCTTATTCTTCCAATGTTCGAGATTCTTCCAATTCATTGATGAGATTGGCGGTATTTTTGAAGGGTATATGTAATATAAGTATCTAGAATTATATAAAAATATATCATAACGTCATGTTACCCATTACTGGTTGTGCCAGTATCTACAACACATGTAGACATCGGTAATGATGATATATTTCTACCGTGCGGGCGCTTACCTGGTGTCACTGATGTGGAGAGTGCACCACAGAGATCACTTTTTTGCGATTAAAAAGGCTGCACTGGCTGGGGTCAAACCCGGATCACCAGATTAGCAGTTAGATAAAATAAGAAATATGTCGTGATTATCCTGTATAAGCCTGTTAGGGTTTACCTGTGCATGAACCTATGTAACATATACAAACATTCGGATGCGAAGCGCAGGTGCCTGAGGAATTGCTGAGTGGGCGTGTGTGTGTATGTGTGTGATGGTACAACCAAATCCAGTCGGTGGCTTATGAATGGAATGCGATAAGAACTAAATAATCTTGGGATTGCCGTGTGTCCGATGTGTTTTCTGTCTAGTGTAATTGTTGTATTCTTCATTGTTTTATTATTATTTGAACTATTTATTGGGGACTATTATTTGTATGTACTCGTATTATTAGACCTTAAAAACGTGCTTATCCACTAAAATCTAGATATACAATTTTTAGCATGATTCCAACACTTCACTTAGTGAGAGGTAAAAAGGATAAGACACAAGGGGTAAACCACTATTAAAAACCTTTTGTTCACTTCGCTTAAAAATCTATAAAATCTTATGTAAAAGTCTTTTTTAAAAATACTTAAATTATCTTATAAAATCTGTAAGATCCTTAAAATCGTGTTAAAAATCGGTGAAATCTTATATAAAATCTGAACAAATATACTGTAGAACAATTAATAACGCAAAGCAAAAAAAGGTTTGCTACGATTCACACGATACATATGTAAACAATAAATGCACATGTCTGTTACCAAAGCCTTAAAAGATTTTAAAAGGGATTGTACAGATTTTATATAAGATTTTACCGATTTTTAACACGATTTTAAGGATCTTATAGATTTTATAAGAGAATTATAATATTTTAAAAAAGACTTCACATAAGATTTATAGAGATTTTTAAGCCATTGTAAAAATATTTTAATGGTGGTTTATCCTCGTGTTTAACCCTTTTTTAATTGTAGTAAACAACTGTACTGGCCCCGAACAATTTTGCACTCCAGAAATTGGTAAATAGGTGAGCAGGAAATTGTGTAAAACTAAAATACCATATTAAATTTTAGATGCAGGACATCGAAAATATTTTTTTCGAAGACCCACCACCAGACGAGACGCAACAAGAATTTATGTTGGAGAGGTGCCGGGGGTCCCGATTATTATTGCGCCACAGCGCTACCATAAAATAATTTTTGTAGAAAAATTTTTGTAAAAAATTAAAAACGTAATATAATATATAAACCTCAAGTTGCTGTCTATCTAGAACGCTATCAACCCTATGTCATATTCTGCTTATCAGGATGACTCGTCATTCCACAACTTGCGTAAGGGTCATAGGCTAACTTACGCATATAATGTTAAAAAGTATATTTTAGAATAATAAAGTAACCCAAATTCATAGATTGAATAGAAATTCCATTAAAGACAATGACTCATATAATGAGGAGTCTTTCGGAAACTAAGCCGACTTGCATCATGATACCACATTATGATAATAATCCCTTATAAATATCGGGTCAAGTCTAGTCCGCTAGTCCGTGACAATTTAACTTGTGAGTAGTGGGTGTACCCGGTTTCTCTGGTCGTCGAGGGCTGTAACTGGCGCCATTGAGATAAGAGTTTGATATAAGGGTAGAGATAATTAGGGGGCTACATTAGTTGTTTACTTAAATATAGTGATATAATCTTTGGAAAGATTAAATGTATTGATAATGACGTCTTTATCTTTGGAAAACTAATTTGTGTAAAAGAGAATATGATATTTAAAATTTATTTTAAGTATCCTTAGTAAAAATCTATTGTAGTGTAGATATTTTGGAAATTATAAGTAGCGAAGCTAGCTGTTAGTTAAAATGTATCGGGTATTGTGTATATCTTTAGAAAAGATCTTTAAGAATTTTTTGCGTAAATGGGATACAAAGATAAGTAGAGTACATCGTTAGTTTTTACTTAAATGTATTGACAATAAGGTATTTATCTTGGGGAACTATCTTGAACAGAATTTGTGTAAAAGACACACGACAAGAAAAACCTTGCGATAAGAATTTTGAACATGAAGTGAACTTATTTGTCAGCATTGACCATAGTGCACACAGGGGTCCATAGGCGTGCCCCCGAGGGAGTCTAGGGATAACAAATCAGTATGAATTTAATTTTTCCTCTATACTGGTGCACCCCTCATTAACTCAACGCTGTGCACGCCTATGGTAATGGGTAGAAACTACCC
The DNA here is from genome assembly GCA_943142095.1 of Ophonus ardosiacus. Taxonomy (NCBI): domain Eukaryota; kingdom Metazoa; phylum Arthropoda; class Insecta; order Coleoptera; family Carabidae; genus Ophonus; species Ophonus ardosiacus. Next base: position 27,544,530 of record OW964837.1, on the reverse strand, counting down.
CCTGGAAGAAGTGAATATAAGGAAGTTTAGTCTGCAGTTATACTGCTTAGTCAAACAATAGTGTTCATGATGGCAGCATTTAAACAATTCGGAGTTTCTGTAGTCGAGGAGGAGGGCCATATTGTGCCTAACGTGATTGTAGAAGAATTTTACGTCGCTTCGCCGCCGACTCCGAGACCAAGACCCCGAATCAATATTCTTGAGAATATTGTAGTGCGAGTCGCAGATGAAGCGGTGGAGTCATCATCAGCAATCATAGCTGACATTAGTGAATTAGAAGCCGTGGATGACGACGACGACACTAATATTAGCTTCCTGGATAATTTAGTCCAGGAAGCGTCCACGGAACTTCTTAACATGCCTCTGAAGAGGAGGATCGAGGAAGAGGCCGAGGTCATAACCGTCGGGAAGCGACGACGGGATTCGGAAGACAGCGAACCATACGGGCAGCCGCTCGTATTCAGCGAACCCCTGCCGATGTACATGGAAGAGCCTTGGGAGGGAGATGATCTCCTTCGTGGGGACGCCGAGCTCGACCTGGTGTTGGGGTCAGCGGAGGTGACTAGTTTTGCTTTCCCGCATAATAGACACCTCCTTGATAACAACGACAGGTTGCTGGATGTCGTGGCTTTTCCACTAGGGAAAACCAGAAGGAGTTTCATCTCGGTAGGGGTTGACCCGAATTCTTCCATGGGAGTAGCTGTCCGTTTGGTTTGTGATGTGGTTAAAAAACTATTTTTTAGAATAAGTGACTTCGAACAATTTACTAGTTTTTTAAAATACGTGAGAAGTAAAAGTGAAGTGGGACACAAATATAGTATATTTAGTGTAGATTTCAAAGTTTTACCTAAGGGACAATTAAGTTATAAAATTAGTAATAATTATTTAGCTTTAAGTTTAGAAAATATTAATAAATTAATAGATTTAGAATTAGTTATTAATAAATTAATTATAGATTATAGAATTAAATATTTTAATGTAAATACAATATATAAAAAAGTGATACAGGACATATGCGTACATAGTATTAGATTTAAGGTAGATTTAGAAAATAGTTTGTATAAATATTTATTTTTAGAAAATAGGAAATTTATTAAATTATTTAGCGAAATATATATATATATATATATATATATATATATATATATATATATATATATATTATTATTATAACAACAATTAAAGATTGCAGGTGTGTAGACACGTTTTTGAAAAGAGAAAAAAAATATATAATTTAAAGTTAAACATTTTCTTTTATTTGCTTACCTTACTGCTATTTATTTCCCGCATAAACTTGAAGTGTTATCATTAATGATTTTATCATAATTCACTTTCACCCTAAACAATTTCAAATATTTTTAGAATACGGTTTGTATAAAAGAGAAAAATATATATCGTTTTGACCCTCTCGGCAGGGTCTAGTGTTAAGAATTTAACCTTGATTTATGACAGGGAAAGAACAGGTGCGTATTAAATGTTTTACTATTTTATTTTACTTTATATTCACTACTCTCGAATTACCCCGAATCACGTCTTTTTTTTTAAATAAAAATTTTGAAAATCATTTATATACGTCTGGTACGTCTTTGCTAATCTTATTTTCCCTAATTTAATACTATGGTCACGGTACGTTTTAACTAATCTTATTTTATCCTAATTTGCAATGGCCAAAGGCGTAATTTGATTTTGCTAATGCAATAAATATCAATCTTGAAATACGTAACGCATACAGAGATTTGTGAATTTAAATTTTTTACAGTACGATCCCCTAAGCGACAGGTAGTGCTGCACCTCGGTCTACCACAGACTTAGTCAAAGCCTTAGCGGGACAATTGTTTGCAAATTATAATTTACAAGCTAATCACTTTCTCGTTTGTGCTTACCTCAATTATCTATCTATTATTTATTTTCCGCACGAATTTAAAGTTATAATAATAACACTTTTACTACAATTCACTTTCAGCCCCTAAACAATACCAAATCTTATCATTCTGATAAGAATAACGAAATTTTATTTACTCATAGGGCAACAGAAGCTCTCTCTCTAGCTCTCTATTATAAAAGGAGCAGTGAAAAGATAACTCAGGTAGTATACGCCACGTTCTAAACCTGTACGTTTACATTGTGTTCAACAGTAATGGCCCAACAAAATTTTGACAACTTCTTCCGGATCTGTGAAGAAATCATTGATTCTTCATTACGGGAGGAAGAAATGATCGATTCCCCGCTGCAAGAGGAGGATAATTTTAACGCCTTCTATCAAATCTGTAGTGTTTTGATAGACAGGAGTTTGAATCAAACTGGTCGTGGGAAAATCAATATTCCTCGTTTTACTATTGTGTCCGATGTAGAATCCCATCTGAAACGATTCAATATTGCGGGCCGAAAAATTACGTTTAGCGTAAATGATCCACCAAGGGGTGAAGATCCGTTGCAATGGTTCTATGAAAGTGTGAAAAGTGTAACTAATTATGTCATGGAATCAGTGGATCCCAACGACTACGTAGGATTTATTTTTCGAACCCCGCTCCTCGTGTAGGGTCCAGCATGGTTAAGCTTTCGACGTGCAGACCAATTGCATATTGATGTTGTATGGGATACTTTGGAAAAAAATTTACAGAGTAACAAAGAAATTTTTTCTGATGGTCAGTTTACAATAGAATTGACCAAAGTTTCAATGCCTTCAGGATGTGGCAAAGGTCGTATATTGCGAGGACACGGTCTCTCATATGCAGAGTTTTGTCGAAGGAAATATGGGGTGATAGACATTATAAACAAAGACAATTTGTGTTTACCTCGTGCACTAGTGGTTGCAGAATCTTTACATAAAAAAGAACAATGTTTTAAGGACGTAGTGAGTAATAAACAGGGTATTCAGAGTACGAGGGCTCGAGATTTATTATTAAATGCAAATGTTTGCATAAATAAAGATGGGGCCGGTATTCCTGAACTTACTGAATTCCAGCGCTATTTTACTCAATACAATATATGTGTATATGAGTATAATGGTCGTGGAAAAGTGATATTTGAGGGTGCAAGAGAAAAAAATCTTCCAGGACTGAATCTTTTGTATCATCAAAATCATTATACAGTAATTAAAAGTTTAACGGCTACATTTTCATGCAAATATTTTTGCGAACAATGTCATGTCCCTTACCATGTAAGAGGCGGACATTCTTGCGAAAATTTTTGCTATTATTGTAAATTTAGTCCGCAATGCCCTCCCACTCGGGATTTAATAAAATGTGATATGTGTGACAGAAAGTTTCGGGGACACAATTGCTATGACAGTCATAAAAATGTAACGTGTAAAAGACTTAAAAAATGTGATAAATGTTTGAAACTATGTATACCTAAACAAAAATGATGGACGTCAGCATGTGTGTAGTGAAGCTTATTGTAAATTTTGTAATGACTATAAAAATTCAGGACATTTATGTTATGGACTAATATTAACATTTCCAGAGACAGGACAGCACGTCAAATTGCATACTACAAAACTATAAAAAATGAATTAAATAATAGAGTAGCCAATGGTGAAAAAAGCTTAATCATCAAATATGTCAATGATATTTCTAAAATAATAAAATCTTTAAACTAAATACACCCAGCAGTAAAGCTATTTCGTTAAAGGGTTATTATCAAAATGTCAGGGGACTTAACTCAAAAAGTCATCAGTTTTATGTTAATTGTTGTTCAGAGTGCTTCGATATAATATTCCTAACAGAAACTTGGTTTAACACTTCCATCAATAATGCTGAATTTTTTCCAACAAATTATCAAATTATTCGCTGTGATCGTGATTTTACTACAGTTGGACGATCAAGAGGTGGCGGTGTTTTAATCGCTTTAAATGACTTCATACATTATGATATTTGTGATACCTCACGTATTAGGACCTTAGTGCCTTTAATTGACTTGATAGTATGCAAATGTCGATTTAGTAATTTACCACTTACATTCGTTTTAGTCTATATTCCGCCTGATATTAGTAGTAATGAACTTGAAATATTTTTTGATGCCCTTGAAGTTCTTCTTGTTAATGAAAGTGTCAATGAAAATGTAACCCTGTTAGGTGACTTCAACTTACCCCAACTTTTTAACACTCCTCTTACGTGTTCAAAATCTTCTCGTTTTATAAATTTTTGTACCTCTTTAAATCTAAATCACTTCAATAATATCGACATGCAGAATTACCCCAAATTAGATCTCGTCTTATCCAATCCGCACATTTCATTGAAGGTAACTAAATCTTACATCTCTTTTGTTCCAGAAGATCATACTGCACATGTTTATCATCCTTCATTATTATTTGATCTTGAAATAGTACAACCCTGCAGTCAAACTAAATTTCCTTCCGCCAATAATGTCCGTTATAACTTTCGCAAAGCTAATTTTGATACTTTATATGACGATATATTCAATGCCGATTGGTCTTTTTTAGACAATTATTCCGACGTTAATTTAGCGCTTGATGAATTCTATAAGGTTTTCTACTCTATTATTAATAGATCTGTTCCCAAAGTCTCTAACAAACAGTCTGCCTTTCCACCTTGGTTTACTGCTGAGGTAAAATATAATCTAAAAAGTAAAGAGTACTTTAGGCGTAAATGGTTAAAATATCATAACCCGCATTACCTAGGTGAATTTAAAAGATTAAGATCACTAACTAAAATACAAATTCAGGTAGCTTACAATTCTTTTGTCCAGTGTGCTGAAAACAATATTAAAAACAATCCTTCGGATCTATGGAAATTTGTTAGGTTAAAACAAGGAACTTCGCGAATACCTGGTAAAATTCGGGATGACACACGTGAATTTAATAATCCACTAGATATAGTCAATGCTTTCGCACAATTTTTTTCTAACTCTTTTTCAGGCAGTACTACATACATTCCATCTTCAGTTCCTACGTATTACCCATCGTTTTCTTTATCGTTTGTATCTGAAGAAGAAACTTTACAGGTTATGTCCACTCTTGCCAATAAATTTACGTCAGGAGACGATCAAATCCCTAGTTTTTTAATTAGAGATAGTAGGTTTGTTTTGGCTAAACCTTTGTCAGTAATAATTAATATGGCCATTGCTAATTCCATTTTCCCGGACCGCTGGAAACAAACTAGAATTACACCTGTTCATAAAAAGAATGACAAGTCGTACATCAATAATTATCGTCCAATTTCGATATTAAATAATTTTGGCAAAATATTTGAAATAATAATTTATCGGACAATGTACCGCTACTTATCGTCTGTGATTTCCCCGGAACAACATGGCTTCATGCGTGGACGTTCCACTGTTACGAATTTAGCGTCATTTTCTCAATTTGTTTCAGAAATTCTGGATCAGGGTGACCAGGTGGATGTAATTTACACCGATTTTTCCAGCGCATTTGATACGATTGATCACGGTTTACTGTTACACAAAATTAGTACTTTAGGTGCAGCTCCATCTCTGATCAATTTACTTCACTCATATCTTGATAATCGGCAATGTTATGTTCATTATAATGGTTTTTCATCAAACTACTTTCAGGTAACCTCCGGTGTTCCACAAGGGTCCAACTTGGGCCCCCTCCTATTTGTTTTATATATTAATGAAGTCGTACAATCATTTTCTTGTAAAGTACTCGCTTATGCGGATGATATTAAAATATTCAGTAAAATTACTTCTGCGAACGATTGCTCTTCACTCCAAGTAAATATTGATTGTTTAGTAGCGTGGTCTAATGAAAATAAATTAAAATTAAACCTCAGTAAATGTTGCTCAGTTACTTACTCGCGACGAATAAATAAAATTAACTTTATATATAATATGCAGGGAGTAAGCATAGCTCAACATAGCTCGATTACAGACTTGGGTGTCACATTCAATTCTAATTTTATTTTTATTGAACATATTACTAATATGTGTATTTCTGCAAGTAGGATATTAAATTTTATTATAAGAATTTCTAAAATGTTCAAAGATACCTCGGTGTTAAAATCACTTTTTGTATCGCTGGTACTTAGTAAATTTGAATATGCATGTTTGGTTTGGTATCCTACACAGATAAACCAATCAATGGCTTTAGAGCGGATTTATCGTCGATTTTTAAAACTTTTATCTTTTAAATTAGATAATATTTACCCAGATAGAGGTACTGACCATTTGGCTCTCTTGGAACGTCATTCCATGCCATCTCTAACCTCCAGACGGGAAAACATCACCGCCAAATTCCTCTGGTCGCTACTCCACAACAAAGTTGATGCGCCGTTTCTACTATCCAGGATTCCATTCCATGTACCAAGGATGGCCTCCAGACATGCCAGTTCTTTTTACCTCCCTACTTCTCGCACTGCCATGCTGCAACGCTCCCCAGTCTACATAATGTGTCGGAATGCCAGCAAAATTTTTACAGATATTTTTGTTTAACACACTATGTTGTTTATCATTTTTTTATATATTGTTTACATGTACATTGTTTTTACCCTGTAAATGGCTTGCTGTTGGGTAATAAAGTATTATTATTATTATTATTATTATTATTATTATATGGCAAAAGACAATTCAAAGTGTAAAGACAAAAGTTTATTTATTTATTATGACTTCGAAACACGCCAGGAAAAATCTGTTAGTGAAAATTTTGAGCATGGAGTGAACTTATGCGTAGCGCCGCAATCATGTACAGCTTGTTACAACATCACTGACCTAAAACAATTTTGCAGCTCATGTGGTATTCGGCAACATATTTTTACTGAGGAACCTGTAAAAGATTTTTTAAGTTCTGTAGCATTGCCAAGAACTTCATTTTCTTCAATAATCTGCATTGCACATAATGCTAAATCTTTCGCCTGTCAATTTATTTTAAAATATTTAGTAGAAGAGCAAAATATTAAACCAAAATTAATTTTAAATGGATGCAAAATTATGATGATGCAATTTAATAACATTAAATTTTTAGATTCACTAAATTATCTCCCTATGCCATTGTCAGCATTACCAAAAGCAATGGATTTACCTGATACATTCAAAAAAGGTTTCTTTCCTCACTTTTTTAATAAAACAATTATTCAAAATTATATAGGCCCAATGCCTTCTACTGACTATTACGGGATAGACAATATGTCTATTTCTGTACGACAAAATTTTATGAACTGGTATAATAAAGAAGTAGAGGAGAATGCTGTGTTTCATATGGAGAAAGAGATCATTGAATATTGTGTGTCTGATGTTGATATTCTGCGCCGGGCATGTGATGAATTTCGTACAACTTTTATGCAAAATTGCAGGGTCTGTCCGTTTTCTGAGGCTGTTACTATCGCTAGTGCATGTAATCGCGTATTTCGTAGGATGTTTTTAAAACCTGAAACCATCCGCATTATATCACAAAAAGGTTATCGAATGAAGGATAATCAATCTAAAATAGCCTTAATGTGGTTAATACATCAAGCAGGCAATGGTACGGAAGCAATAATTAATAATATATTTAAAGTAGATGGTTACTATGCAACTGATAAATTAGTATTTGAATTTTTGGGTTGCTTTTGGCATGGGTGTACTTTATGTTTTAAAACTAATAGAAATGAACCAGTTTTTAATTCAACAAAAGAGACTTTGGAAGACAGATATCAGAGAACAATTGAAAAATTAGAAAAAATTCAAAATTTGGGGTATATCATTAAAATTTGGGAATGTGAATTTCGAAAAGATTTAAAATATGATAAAAATTTAAACACGCTGCTTAGTAACCATGAAACTGTAATTAATTTACCTCTACAACCTCGTAATGCACTATTCGGTGGTTGCACTGGTAATACAGTTCTATATATAAAAAAATTAAAATGATGAAAAGATTAAATATGTAGACGTATGCTCTCTTTATCCATATGTTTGCAAATATGGTAAATATCCTATAGGCCATCCAAAAACCTTTGTCGGTGCTGAATGCGATATATTGTGCTTAGACAATAAGTCGAGGAACTGATTAAGTAGACAGTTCTACCACCTTGTAATATATATCTTCCCGTATTACCGCGAAAGGCACATGATAGACTCATGTTTGTTTTATGTCGGGCTTGTTGTGATGAGCTACACCAACGTGACTGCTCTCATAGTGTTTCAAAAAGACAATTTGTAGGAACGTGGGTTGTGGACGAAGTTCGCCGCGCAGTATCTTTAGGTTATAAAATTATAAAAGTGCACGAGGTGTGGCAATATGAAGTGACTGTTTATAACAGAGACACAAAAAAGCTGGTTTGTTTGTGGATTATATAAACACTTTCCTAAAAATGAAACAAGAGGCCAGTGGTTTCCCCGCAAATTGTGTTACCGATGCTGCCAAAGGAGAGTACGTAAAAAATTATGAAACCAACGAAGGCATTCAGCTGGATCCAACTCAAATTCAAAAATATGCTGGAAAACGTTCCATTGCCAAACTTATGTTGAATTCTTTTCGGGGTAAGATAAAGTATTTTAGAATGTAATTTATATTGCTTACTTAATTTTTTTTTTATTATTATTACAGGAAAATTCGCACAGTCAGAAAACAGATCTCGTACATCAACTGTCTCATCAGCGATTAAATTGTATGATTTGCTTGCTAATCCTGCAGTGAAAGTGAATAAAATTATCCCCGCGGGAGATCAGATGATGCACGTGAACTGAGTTCACAAAGAAGAAGACATGGACCAGCTCGCTACAGTAAACGTCATAATAGCTGCTTGCACTACAGCACAGGCCCGATTACGTTTGCATGAATTTTTAGAATGCTTAGATCGTAGAGTTTTATACTATGATACAGATTCTATTATTACATTCCCTGGCCAACATGAACCATCAACTGGATATTATTTAGGGGATCTAACAGACGAGTTAGAAGGTTACGGTGCCGGATGTTAACATACAGTAGAATTTGTACGTGGCGGTCCTAAACATGATATATACAAAGTATTTTCGCAAAAAAAAAAAAAAAAAAAAACGGGTGATATAAAAAAAGTTTGCAAAGTTAAAAGCATTAATATAAACTTTAAAAAAAAATGAAACAGTGAATTTTAATTCTTTAAAAAAAATAATTTTCAATAATAATGAAAATCCCGTACTATATTTTTATAGTATTAGGTTTACAGGTGTACATAAGGTAGTAACAAAAAAAGGAAAAAAGACATTTAGTATTAAGTTACGAAGAGTAGATTAGTAGATGAAATAAACAGTGTACCATACGACATAAAAAAGATAAAATTTAATTAGATTCTATTTATTTTTATTTATTTATATATACGAGTAGTTATTTGTAGGATTACGACATTGTGTGTTTTCTTAGTTATTTTAATATTTAACTAAAAACGTTATAAAATTATTCTATTTTTATGTGACAATTTTCTTTACTTAAATTATTTCAGAATCTATATTAAAGTGAAACTATGCATAACTTCTGATTTTTACTTGTATCACTTTATGGTACTGCTACCTTCTAGAAGGAGGTACATTTAAAATAACTTATCTCTGATGTTATTTTAGACATATTAACCCCATATATATATTGTATATTTTCAAAATTTGCTGTAGCAAATAAAATTAAAAAAAACAGATATCTCAACCATTTATACAGGGGTCCAAAAAATATTTATTCAATATAATTTTCTTGCTATTCGCTACAACCCTGGCTTCCTTCAACTTCAACACCATTCATCCGGGAGTATCTTCACAGATAACAGTCCCGAAGAAGAAGAAACAATAGAATTACCGTCTACCAGCCGTCAATCCACCATGTTACACCCTGTGCAGCAATATTATGTTGAATCCAGGAAAAATTGGGACACTTGTGATGATCCAGCATACAACAGTACATTGCACTCTATACAACATTATCATGTACAATCAGGGGAAAATTGGGATACCTGCGATGAACCAACATACAACCCTAAAGTTGCTATTCAGTAAAAACTGGTGCTAATTCCTCCAACTCCGAAGATGAGTAGATCAGATAAGAAGGCATTTTATGCTGAAGAAAGGAATAGGATGGAGTTAATAAAAAATCAAATCAAATAATTATTTTTGAGTATTATTGAAAAATGACAAAACATAATGTAACAAACTGATCATTTTCATATTTGTTATTTATACTAAATAATTTTGTTGGTGTAACAATTAATCCTAAATAACAAATATACTATACAATAATAACCACACACTGATGAATTATAATTTTGTAATCCTATTGTGTTAAAAGTTCATCCTGCGTATTTCTTTATGAAAATTTTAATTGTCTGGAACCAGTGAGTAAAGAAACAAAACGAAATATTTTCAAATTTTAAATTTTTGTGCTTAGTTTATATTCAACACTTTAATTTTGAATATAATCTTAGGTATTCCAGGCACTACTGGGCACAGATGATGTTATGGTTGATGTGTCTTTGGACGACAATATTGGTGCATTTATATTTAAGACAGATATGGTAATATATTCTATCTTTTATTAAATTTAATGCATTCGTAAATAATTAATTTAATTAAAGAGTACACATGCATTAAATGTAACTCAAACTCGTAGACATCAAAAACAAAAGAGGCACTATTCCGTAACAGCTACAGCTACATCATCAAGTAACAGTTTACAAGCTGCAATAAATAAACAAATAGATTCGAATGATAATTTGTATCAATCCCTTAACAAATTAAGCGATTCAATAAAATTGCTTGCGGAATCTTTCGAAAAAGTGGCCTGGCAAAGGGCAATAAATAATCAAGCCATTAAAATTTAAGTACTTTTATTTTTTATTATTTATTTTAAACGGAAAGCGTTATTTTTTATTTTATTTATGTAATGTAGAATACATTTTACTTTTTTTTTTAAACCAGTAATAAACAAATAATGAATGCAACCAATTTAAATACCTGGTACAAAGAAAACGTTCAGGACAAAATATTACGCAAACTAGAAGAATTTCAAGAGCGGGACTCGGGTTGGGCTTTACATGAAATTATGCACTTAAAAGTAAACATTAACAAGTACACACCAAAAACAGGAGGAACCTATATTGAGCTGCCAGAAGAAATTAAAAGAAAAAAGCAATAGTAAACAACAAGAACAACGATGAATTTTGCTTTCTCTGGGCTGTGATGTCTGCACTCTATCCAGCTGCTAAGAATTCAGATCTAGTTAGTTCATATCCACATTTTAGTAAAGTACTAAAATATGATGGAATTAGTTTTCAAATTTAGAGCAAAGTGGTAAAAAAATAACACTAACATCTAATTCCGGTGTCCGCTTAGCTGTTCATAAATCTTGTCCCTTTGGTTGTGTAAACACATGTTTCAACACTTTTCATATTTTTAAATTTTCAAAAATGAAAATACTGTATACTTCTGTTTAAATACTTAATTGACGCTGTGGCCTGATGATGTCCGTTGCGACGAGATCGATTGCCAATAATAAAACTTTTTTATAAAAATAAACTAATCCTTATTTCATAAAACCATCAGAATTTTACTCAACCTTATTTTATATTATATATAATTAAATTCTGAAAATGGAGTCATTTATAAGAATCATTAATAACATAATTCGAATATTCAACCTATGAAGTTAACACCAGAAGAAGAATTTGAATTTAGTAAAGCAACAATATGTCATATTTGTCAAAAATCATTTAATGTAAATGATATTAAAACACATGACCACTGCCACTTTACATCGAAGTACAGAGGTGCTGCACGTCAGTCTTGCAATTTAAATTATAAAAAAATTCATACTATTCCAGTTGTTTTTCATAATCTAAGCGGTTACGATGCGCACTTTATTATAAAAAATATTGCAAAGGGATTTCCCGGAACACTTAATTTGCTTCCAATAAACAAAGAGCGATATATTTCGTTCACAAAATATGTAAAAGACACTAAAATAAATTATCGATTTATTGATTCGCGTCGATTTATTGCTAGTAGTATAGATAAATTGGCAACGTATCTTCAAGATTCTGAAAAGAAAAGTATTAATAGCTAGAGATATTAATTGCCAAATAACTACACTATTTCTGTGCGGTAAATTATATATATATATATATATATATATATATATATATATATATATATATATATATATATGTGGAGTGTAATCGTCACTGTTTCGATTAGTTAAGGAGGAAAATATCGTGGGTGTGTCAGTGGATTGTGGGCTTTAATTAAAGTTGATTTCTTTTAAAATCTGTCAAGTTTCGTGTATTTAGTTTTTTACACATCATCAGGACAGTTTTGGTAAAGTTGTTTATAAGTCATTGATTTTATAAAACAGAAGAATTTTGACATTATTTTAGTTAAAATTTACAAAAATAAAACTTATAATAATTTTGACTAAATCTATATATATATATATATATATATATATATATATATATATATATATACATATATATAGATGGAAACAACTATTATGTCTATGTTATCGGCGCAAATGTATTTAATAAAAAAATATATAATAAAGTAGACAAAATTCAAAAAAATATTGAAAAAGAAACAAAATGAAGAAGAATCTTTAAAAACTAATATATTTTTTTCGGTGCTGATAATGATAATGAGAATAATTATCTTTTTGAGTAAGTAATTTTTAGTAAAAACCTTTTTTACCAAAATATTTTTATTTTCTCTTTTGATAAATTACAGTACTGAGAATCTATACAAATTGTATAGTGAAACATTGGAAATTTTAAACAACGACGAAAATGATATTTTTAATGCTGAAAACAAGAAAGAAAATGAAAAGGAGAATAAGGAGAAGAAGAAAAAGGAAGACAAGGAGGAGGAGGAGGAGGAAGAGGAGAATAAAAAAAATCAAGAAACTGCAGCAATAGCAATGGATATTGATGTTGCAAACAATTGGTACAGCGACGATAGTGAAGAAGAAGTAAGAAATGTTGTTAAGAAAATGAAACTAATGTCAATTAATCATCATTAAATTATATTTTTAAACATTTTACACACAATAAAAATAATTATTACTATTCTTTTTGTTTCTTTATATTTATAAATATTTTTTCATAATTCTTAATTCTACGTTGAAATCTTTCTCTATCTAACACACACCTTTCCCAATCTCCCTTTCTTGCATTTCGTGCAGCAAATTGCAAAACAAAAAGGTAATAAATTTTATTAGAATCATTAAAATGAACTTTTTATTAGTTTTCTCCATATTATAATATAATACTTGACTTTAATATTAATCTTTTAGATAATAATAATGACAAGAGGCAATTTTTAGACCTCATGAACTCATACGACTTGCACCATACAATTACAGAACCTACTCGTGTAACAAAAACTAGTAAGACACTGATTGATAATATATTTACGAATCAATCTAAGAATATTCAGCACAATGTATCACAATAAATGTAAACTGTCAAACAAATACAGATACTAAAAATATTTTAGATGAGAAAAGATGTTTTAATGAAAGCAACTTATATAATCTTTTATTTAAATTAAGTGAGGAAACATGGCATGATGTACTTAATGAAAATGACACAAATGTTTGCTTCAATAATTTCTTTGAAACTTTTTTGCATTACTTTAATACAACTCATCCTAAATGTAAAGCACATAAGTATAAATTACAGAAAAAATCATGGGTTACAGATGAAATTAAAGTAAAATCAATTGAATTAAAAGAACTTTATGATTTATGTAAACTTGAATTTATTTCAAAACAATATTACAACAAAGTAAAAAAAGAATACCGTAAGTTAATCAAAACTGCTAAATTAGATTACAATTCAAATCAAATTAAAAACGCTCATAATCAAACACCTAAACTTTGGAGTCTAATTAATCACAGTCTTAATAATCATAATAAAAAAATCGAAACTATAGATATACTCAGGGATGTTAATTGTGAAGCATCTGATTCCGTTGACATCGCTAACATGTTCAACAATTATTTTATAAACGTTTCAAAAGACCTTATTAATAACTTACCTATCGTTAATAATTCCGCATCAGTTAATAATCCAGATTTTTGTAATGAATCTATATTTTTAGCTCCTGTCACGGAACCCGAGTTGTTATCGCTGATAATGACATTAAATAATTCTTCTGCCACAGGTCTAGATGATATTCCTAGTAAATTAATCAAAAATTGTCGTCAGTGGATCATTGTACCCCTTACACATTGCATCAATGCATCATTCACACAGGGAATTTTTCCTGAAACACTGAAACAGGTAAAAGTAGTGCCTCTTTATAAGAAGGGAGATAAAGAGAATGTCTCTAACTATAGACCAATTACACTCTTATCGGTCTTTCATAAATTTTTTGAAAAAGCTATATTAACTAAAATCTCGTCATTTCTCGAGAAGAACGAGTTATTAATTAGCGAACAACATGAGTTCCGAAAAGGACACAGCAAAACCTCTGCCTTAGCGAATATCCTTGACAATATATACAACTCTTTAGACGGTGGTAATAATGTATATGGCGGATGTATTGACCTATCAAAAGCATTTGATTGTGTCAAACATTCCACTCTCATACGCATTGCAAACTATTATGGCTTAAGAGGAGTTTGCTCAAGATGGATTGAGTCTTATCTTACCGATCGTAAGCAGTCAGTTATATATAACAATCAAAAATCTGATGTCCAATCTGTAACATGCGGTGTCCCACAGGGCTCCATTCTGGGCCCTGTATTGTTTATTATTTATATCAATAACATTAAAAATGTTTTGGAATCAAATGTCTTTGTTGCATATGCAGACGATGTATCCCTATTAATTCCTGGTCACAGTAGTACTAGTGACATATCGGACATTATATCCAATTTGTATAGTTGGTTTGCATCCTTGAATTTAACAGTAAACGTAAATAAATCTGCTTTCATTAATTTTTCAAATAAAAAACGTAATGAAAGTTTACTTATACATTGCAATAAACAAATTTTACCACAAGTCAGCAAATGTAAAATTCTAGGACTTGATTTACATGAAAATCTATCATGGGATCCTCATATAGATAATCTCTGTTCACAATTAATATCCTTGTGCTATCTCTTAAAAAGATTAACACAGCTCACAGACTCGAACATAGCAAAAACATTTTATTACGCTAAATTTTATCCAGTTATGGTATAATTTTTTGGGGTTTATCAACATCAGCAGAACGTGTATTTATATTGCAAAAACGTGCCATTCGAAATATATTTCAACTACACTATAGGTCATCATGTAGAGAAATTTTTATACGAGAACTGATTCTGTCTCTACCTTGCATTTATATTTTTAATACATTAATAAACGTATGGAAAAATAAAGATAAGTTCCTTACTTATAGTGACAATCATAGTTATAATACTCGAGGTAAAAATAATTTTATAATCCCTAAAATTAACTTAAATAAAACTATGCACAACCCTAACCGTATAGGGATTAAAATGTTCAATCATTTGCCTCTGGCCATGAAAAATGTACACTATAAAAATAAATTTAAAACTGATCTAAAAAATTTTTAGTATCTAAAAACTATTAGTGTAAATGAATTTTTAAATGATAAATTTGACTAGTGAATGATTATGTAATTTATTCTTATTTTATTTATTTTGTAACATATGTATGTACCACTTGTTTTGACTTTTCCTATATCATGTATTTTTGATTTACAGGAAATAAATATATTATTATTATTATATTATTAATATATAATATATAAAACTTATACAAATTATTTTAAAAATCCGCATCTGTTGTAGTCAGTGTTACTTCTAGAACTATTCATAACGCCACATTTCTGATATTCACCAACTTATTTTTCGAAAAAAATTGTTTTTCCTTCTAGGGAAATTAATTCCATAAAACTAAACGGATTTTTAGAATTATATATTTTATTATAATCTAATTCTAAAAGTAATCTATCGGCAACAAATACAATACATTGAACCATTAATTCACAATTCATTCCAAGAAGGCGTACTAGTAATGCTTCTACATGAAATTCCTGTTCTATTAATACAACCTCTTTTATTATATTTATAATTTTTTCTTCACACGGTTTTTGTACTAAATGTTTAAATATTAAACAAGCAAAATCACTGTGTAAACCCTCATCACGTAATATAAGTTCATTACTAAATGTTATTCCTGGCATTATTCCACGTTTTTTTTAACCAAAACATAGCTGCAAAACTGCCGGAGAAAATATTCTCTCAACTGCAGCAAACGCTACAATTCTTTCACCAAACGTTGATGTACTTGATATCCAAGTTAATACCCAATTAGCCTTTTTCTTAATACACGGTAGTGTTTCTATTGCATTAAATAAAAATTGTTCTTCTTCAGAATTTTGAATATAAGTATCAATAAGTAAACTATACATTTCAGAGTGAATATTTTTAATTGCAATTTAAAAACCATAAAAACAACGAGCTTCTGTTACTTGCACCTCTTGACTAAATCTTTGAACAAGATTTTCATTTACTATTCCATCGGATGCAGCAAAAAATGCTAAGACATGTGAGATAAAATGTTTTTCATCTTTATTTTTGTGGCAAACACTTAAAAGATCATAAGTCATGTTTTAGCAAAATTGAGAATTTTGTAGTAAAATGTAGAGAATGTTAAATATTTCAAACAGTTAAAACGCCATAAGTGTATATATGCTCAATATACTTCATTTTGAATGTTCAAAAATGGCCCTTTATTGAAAATTCACATATATTATTAATAAAAACAGCATATGTTTAAATAAGCGGAATGAGTCTGATTATAACAGCAGTTAAACTGGCATAAGTTAAGATATCTTCGACGATGTTATGTTGAAAATCGAAGAAAACGATATAAGTATACTTATATAAAATATCATATATACCCAGAGCGAATTAAAATTACAAATACTGGTATAACTCTACTTATGCCTTTCTTTGTGCACCTAAATTTCAAGCGCCTATCTATTATGTCTACTTATGTCTTTTTAAGTAAATGGTAGTGACACCTGTTGAGCACATAAGTGCCTAACCTCAAATGCTGCAGTCGTCAAGTTAGTGTAGCAGTGTAAAACAGAATAAATTTTTAAAATTTATATTGCAAAACATGCCACCAAAAAATAAGAGTAGGTAGATGCTTCAGAGGCAAGATAATGACCAGGACTGATAGACTTGTATAAGCATGTTACAAAGAAATTGGTAAGTTGAGTTATGAACATGTTTACATTGAGAAATATATACATAATTGTTATAATAAATTACTTCTAAAACTATTTTTATTTACCGTAACACTAGGCCAATATTTTAAAGTAAATATCATTAATTTTTCTCTGCACATATTTTGATGAATTTAGCAAACATAAAAAAATAACAACGTTAATAGAATAATGATTTTTTTCTTTTAGACACGAAGAAACTCCCAAATGAAGTGTCTTCCACTGATATGGAACAGAACGAAACTAGCACAGCACAAAAAAGTTTCGAAGAAACAGATGATAAAATTAAAATACGAGTAAACCAGCAGGATGAAGTAAATTGCCATAGAAATAATTATGAAATAGTTTCGGAAATTGTAGCAATAAGGGATAACTCTAGTGAAAGTAAATAAATTGTTAATGTTCAGAAAATTGTATTCTAACATTTTATTTTCCTTTTTAAGCTGAAATTTTGAATAATCAGGAAAAACAAAATTGTGCTGCTGCTGTTTCTGAAACAGATATTTTACAAAAAATTGATAGGCCACTACTTATATATGAATGTGCAATAGATGAATCGTGTAATCCTAAGTACTCTGATATATCTAAAATTTATTATTTAGATGAGACTGCAGACCCAGATGGAAAGTTATTAAACAATTACGAGTAGTGATTTTTTTTATTAAATATATATTTATATTTCTTCAGAAATGGTCATTGACGCCAACATTTCTACTGAAAATACATGAAATGGAAATGAACCATTTATGACTTTGGAGGTAACCAATGAATCGTTCGAGCATGAATTTTTGGCAGAAAATGACATTAATCAACATAAAGAGACCGTATTAATTGAAATTGAAGAATCTGATATTACTGCTAATACTGTGGAAAACGGACAAAATAAATTTCAAGGCCAAGCTTCTATAATTCATGAATATAAACGTGTAGAAGAAGAAAATAATGAGCTATTGAGGGAAGAAATGAATGTAGCCAAAAAAGCTAGACAGATTGAAGAAAGAATTGATGAAGATCCAGGTTATATCCCTGAAACAGATGTCCTTGAAAGAGAGAGCAGTGTTGAAGATTTTGGAGAAAATGGTAATAAACATGAAAGTGTTGAAAGCAAGAAAGATAAGCCTCATGCAATAAAAAAAGTAGAAGAGAGAAAAAGAAATAGGAACTTAGGTTTAAAGTATACCACTGCGAAAGGAAACATAATAGAACCCAGAACAATGAGACCCTTAAGAGATAATTATCGAGCAAAATGTAAAAAATTTCTTAATGAAGAAACAAGAAAGAAAATTTTTAATGAGTATTGGGCACTTGCAAGTCATGATCGTAGGGTTGCATTTATTGGAAGCTTGGTCAATGTAGAAGAAACAAAAGTTACAAGAAAAAAATTAAACGATGGAAAACCAACGAAAAATAGAATCTATTCATATACTTACAGATTCAATGTTAATGGCCAAGAAACAATCGTGTGCAAAACATGCTTTTTAAATACTCTCGGAGAATCGGAAAAATTTCTAACATGTTCTATGTTAGTATTATTAGAAATTCTATTAGTTATGTTACAATAAATGAATTTTTAACAAGTGGACCAATTGCTGCGAATATATTGGTTTAACATTGGGTTTTAGTTTTACGCAATTTTCTGCACTCCTATTCTCCAATTTATTGAATGCAAATTTGCTGGGGCAATACAATTGTTTACTGCAATTAAAAATCTGTTGCGGCCACCACAAGACCTCTTGCCATTTCCGTATTAGGCTATATAAGTATTGTACATATTTAACATTTCTGGTACACACAAAACACATATCTTCTTTACATATTTTAATACTTTTTTTTTTAATTCATTTTGTGAACAAGTTTCCTCTTATTCTTCCAATGTTCGAGATTCTTCCAATTCATTGATGAGATTGGCGGTATTTTTGAAGGGTATATGTAATATAAGTATCTAGATTTATATAAAAATATATCATAACGTCATATTACCCATTAC
Organism: Ophonus ardosiacus; assembly: GCA_943142095.1. Taxonomy (NCBI): domain Eukaryota; kingdom Metazoa; phylum Arthropoda; class Insecta; order Coleoptera; family Carabidae; genus Ophonus; species Ophonus ardosiacus. The sequence continues at coordinate 27,525,383 of OW964837.1, read as the reverse complement.
TGGTTGTGCCAGTATCTACAACACATGTAGACATCGGTAATGATGATATATTTCTACCGTGCGGGCGCTTACCTGGTGTCACTGATGTGGAGAGTGCACCACAGAGATCACTTTTTTGCGATTAAAAAGGCTGCACTGGCTGGGGTCAAACCCGGATCACCAGATTAGCAGTTAGATAAAATAAGAAATATGTCGGGATCATCCTGTATAAGCCTGTTAGGGTTTACCTGGGCATGAACCTATGTAACATATACAAACATTCGGATGCGAAGCGCAGGTGCCTGAGGAATTGCTGAGTGGGCGTGTGTGTGTATGTGTGTGATGGTACAACCAAATCCAGTCGGTGGCTTATGAATGGAATGCGATAAGAACTAAATAATCTTGGGATTGCCGTGTGTCCGATGTGTTTTCTGTCTAGTGTAATTGTTGTATTCTTCATTGTTTTATTATTATTTGAACTATTTATTGGGGACTATTATTTGTATGTACTCGTATTATTAGACCTTAAAAACGTGCTTATCCACTAAAATCTAGATATACAATTTTTAGCATGATTCCAACACTTCACTTAGTGAGAGGTAAAAAGGATAAGACACAAGGGGTAAACCACTATTAAAAACCTTTTGTTCACTTCGCTTAAAAATCTATAAAATCTTATGTAAAAGTCTTTTTTAAAAATACTTAAATTATCTTATAAAATCTGTAAGATCCTTAAAATCGTGTTAAAAATCGGTGAAATCTTATATAAAATCTGAACAAATATACTGTAGAACAATTAATAACGCAAAGCAAAAAAAGGTTTGCTACGATTCACACGATACATATGTAAACAATAAATGCACATGTCTGTTACCGAAGCCTTAAAAGATTTTAAAAGGGATTGTACAGATTTTATATAAGATTTTACCGATTTTTAACACGATTTTAAGGATCTTATAGATTTTATAAGAGAATTATAATATTTTAAAAAAGACTTCACATAAGATTTATAGAGATTTTTAAGCCATTGTAAAAAGATTTTAATGGTGGTTTATCCACGTGTCTAACCCTTTTTTAATTGTAGTAAACAACTGTACTGGCCCCGAACAATTTTGCACTCCAGAAATTGGTAAATAGGTGAGCAGGAAATTGTGTAAAACTAAAATACCATATTAAATTTTAGATGCAGGACATCGAAAATATTTTTTTCGAAGACCCACCACCAGACGAGACGCAACAAGAATTTATGTTGGAGAGGTACCGGGAGTCCCGATTATTATTGCGCCACAGCGCTACCATAAAATAATTTTTGTAGAAAAATTTTTGTAAAAAATTAAAAACGTAATATAATATATAAACCTCAAGTTGCTGTCTATCTAGAAGGCTATCAACCCTATGTCATATTCTGCTTATCAGGATGACTCGTCATTCCACAACTTGCGTAAGGGTCATAGGCTAACTTACGCATATAATGTTAAAAAGTATATTTTAGAATAATAAAGTAACCCAAATTCATAGATTGAATAGAAATTCCATTAAAGACAATGACTCATATATAATGAGGAGTCTTTCGGAAACTAAGCCGACTTGCATCATGATACCACATTATGATAATAATCCCTTATAAATATCGGGTCAAGTCTAGTCCGCTAGTCCGTGACAATTTAACTTGTGAGTAGTGGGTGTACCCGGTTTCTCTGGTACTTAAATATAGTGATATAATCTTTGGAAAGATTAAATGTATTGATAATGACGCCTTTATCTTTGGAAAACTAATTTGTGTAAAAGAGAATATGATATTTAAAATTTATTTTAAGTATCCTTCGTAAAAATCTATTGTAGTGTAGATATTTTGGAAATTATAGGTAGCGAAGCTAGCTGTTAGTTAAAATGTATCGGGTATTGTGTATATCTTTAGAAAAGATCTTTAAGAATTTTTTGCGTAAATGGGATAAAAAGATAAGTAGAGTACATCGTTAGTTTTTACTTAAATGTATTGACAATAAGGTATTTATCTTGGGGAACTATCTTGAACAGAATTTGTGTAAAAGACACACGACAAGAAAAACCTTGCGATAAGAATTTTGAACATGAAGTGAACTTATTTGTCAGCATTGACCATAGTGCACACAGGGGTCCATAGGCGTGCCCCCGAGGGAGTCTAGGGATAACAAATCAGTATGAATTTAATTTTTCCTCTATACTGGTGCACCCCTCATTAACTCAACGCTGTGCACGCCTATGGTAATGGGCGGAAACTACCCCCTCGAAGTAGTGAATATAAGGAAGTTCAGTCTGCAGTTATACTGCTTAGTCAAACAATAGTGTTCATGATGGCAGCATTTAAACAATTCGGAGTTTCTGCAGTCGAGGAGGAGGGCCATATTGTGCCTAACGTGATTGAAGAAGAATTTTACGTCGCTTCGCCGCCGGCTCCGAGACCAAGACCCCGAATCAATATTCTTGAGAATATTGTAGTGCGAGTCGCAGATGAAGCGGTGGAGTCATCATCAGCAATCCTAGCTGACATTAGTGAATTAGAAGCCGTGGATGACGACGACGACACTAATATTAGCTTCCTGGATAATTTAGTCCAGGAAGCGTCCACGGAACTTCTTAACATGCCTCTGAAGAGGAGGATCGAGGAAGAGGCCGAGGTCATAACCGACGGGAAGCGACGACGGGATTCGGAAGACAGCGAACCATACGGGCAGCCGCTCGTATTCAGCGAACCCCTGCCGATGTACATGGAAGAGCCTTGGGAGGGAGATGATCTCCTTCGTGGGGACGCCGAGCTCGACCTGGTGTTGGGGTCAGCGGAGGTGACTAGTTTTGCTTTCCCGCATAATAGACACCTCCTTGATAACAACGACAGGTTGCTGGATGTCGTGGCTTTTCCACTAGGGAAAACCAGAAGGAGTTTCATCTCGGTAGGGGTTGACCCGAATTCTTCCATGGGAGTAGCTGTCCGTTTGGTTTGTGATGTGGTTAAAAGCTATTTTTTTAGAATAAGTGACTTCGAACAATTTACTAGTTTTTTAAAATACGTGAGAAGTAAAGGTGAAGTGGGACACAAATATAGTATATTTAGTGTAGATTTCATAGTTTTACCTAAGGGACAATTAAGTTATAGTAATAATTATTTAGCTTTAAGTTTAGAAAATATTAATAAATTAATAGATTTAGAATTAATTATTAATAAATTAATTATAGATTATAGAATTAAATATTTTAATGTAAATACAATATATAAAAAAATGATACAGGACATATGCGTACATAGTATTAGATTTAAGGTAGATTTAGAAAATAGTTTGTATAAATATTTATTTTTAGAAAATAGGAAATTTATTAAATTATTTAGCGAATTATATATATATATATATATATACAGTGTGTCCCATTTAGAGGTGCCACCATTGGGATCTCGAGAACTATAAGAGATACGATGTCGGTTAAATGGAACTTTTTGTGCGCCTTTGGGAGGCCATCTCAGATGTGCTCTTGTTTTTCCAAAATTTCTGATAGGGCACTAGATAATGACGAAAAACTGAATATTGTTGATTTTTTCTTTTTCAAATAACTTCTAAACTATTAGTAAATGAGAAAAACGTTTCAAATATAAAAGATAGATATTTTTATTAACTAACCAGTGGCGTATGAAATAAATTTTTATATCCTTAAATTTTCGAGATATAACACAAACTTATATTTTTTTAAATGGAACCCATATCTGATTTCAGTCTCAAAAAAATCATTATTTTTTTCTCTTTTCAATGATGTAAGGGTTATTATGTTTTATATTTGTTTTGCTCCTAAAATTTAATTTTTCTCTTTATTTTTCTGAACTTTCTTATTATTTCCCAAAAAAACATTATTATTTTTATTAATTATATTGTATTTGATCGAAATAATTTGTTTTATGCCTTTATTACTTAATATTTTTATTCTAAACTCATAATTACAAATTACACTATAATGTGCCAAGGCCAAGGGCGACCTGATACAAAATATTATAAAAATTAGTTTGATACGAGTTTTGAGCTAAATTTTCTAACAAAATAAATTATTTAAATACAAGGAGTATTTCTAAATAGAAATCTACCAATATTTTCAAAATAATTATAAATTTAATACAAAATAAGGAAAAAATAATAATTTTGAAGGCAAAACAAATATAAAACATAATAACCCTTACATCATTGAAAAGAGAAAAAAATAATCATTTTTTTGAGACTAAAATCAGATATGGGTTCCATTTAAAAAAATATAAGTTTGTGTTATATCTCGAAAATTTACGGATATAAAAAAATATTTTGTACGTCACTGGTTAGTTAATAAAAATATTTATCTTTTGTATTTGAAACGTTTTTCTCAATTACTAATAGTTTAGAAGTTATTTGAAAAAGAAAAAATCAACAATATTCAGTTTTTCGTCATTATCTAGTGCCCTATGAGAATTTTTGGTAAAACAAAAGCACATCTGAGATGGCCTCCCAAAGGCGCACAAAAAGTTCCATTTAACCGACATCGTATCTCTTATAGTTCTCCAGATCCCAATGGTGGCACCTCTAAATGGGACACACTGTATATATATATATATATATATATATATATATATATATATATATATATATATATTATTATTATTATTATTATTATTATAACAAAACAATTAAAGATTGCAGGTGTGTAGACACGTTTTTGAAAAGAGAAAAAAAATATATAATTTAAAGTTAAACATTTTCTTTTATTTGCTTACCTTATTGCTATTTATTTCCCGCATAAACTTGAAGTGTTATCATTAATGATTTTATCATAATTCACTTTCACCCTAAAAAATTTCAAATATTTTTAGAATACGGTTTGTATAAAAGAGAAAAATATATATCGTTTTGACCCTCTCGGCAGGGTCTAGTGTTAAGAATTTAACCTTGATTTATGACAGGGAAAGAACAGGTACGTATTAAATGTTTTCCTATTTTATTTTACTTTATATTCACTACTCTCGAATTACCCCGAATCACGTCTTTTTTTTTTAAATAAAAATTTTGAAAATCATTTATATACGTCTGGTACGTCTTTGCTAATCTTATTTTCCCTAATTTAATACTATGGTCACGGTACGTTTTAACTAATCTTATTTTATCCTAATTTGCAATGGCCAAAGGCGTAATTTGATTTTGCTAATGCAATAAATATCAATTTTGAAATACGTAACGCATACAGAGATTTGTGAATTTAAATTTTTTTACAGTACGATCCCCTAAGCGACAGGTAGTGCTGCACCTCGGTCTACCACAGACTTAGTCAAAGCCTTAGCGGGACAATTGTTTGCAAATTATAATTTACAAGCTAATCACTTTCTCGTTTGTGCTTACCTCAATTATCTATCTATTATTTATTTTCCGCACGAATTTAAAGTTATAATAATAACACTTTTACTACAATTCACTTTCAGCCCCTAAACAATACCAAATCTTATCATTCTGATAAGAATAACGAAATTTTATTTACTCATAGGGCAACAGAAGCTCTCTCTCTAGCTCTCTATTATAAAAGGAGCAGTGAAAAGATAACTCAGGTAGTATACGCCACGTTCTAAACCTGTACGTTTACATTGTGTTCAACAGTAATGGCCCAACAAAATTTTAACAACTTCTTCCGGATCTGTGAAGAAATCATTGATTCTTCATTACGGGAGGAAGAAATGATCGATTCCCCGCTGCAAGAGGAGGATAATTTTAACGCCTTCTATCAAATCTGTAGTGATTTGATAGACAGGAGTTTGAATCAAACTGGTCGTGGGAAAATCAATAGTCCTCGTTTTACTATTGTGTCCGATGTAGAATCCCATCCCAAGATTCGTTGCAATGGTTCTATGAAAGTGTGAAAAGTGTAACTAATTATGTCATGGAATCAGTGGATCCCAACGACTACGTAGGATTTATTTTTCGAACCCCGCTCCTCGTGTAGGGTCCAGCATGGTTAAGCTTTCGACGTGCAGACCAATTGCATATTGATGTTGTATGGGATACATTGGAAAAAAATTTACAGAGTAACAAAGAAATTTTTTCTGATGGTCAGTTTACAATAGAATTGACCAAAGTTTCAATGCCTTCAGGATGTGGCAAAGGTCGTATATTGCGAGGACACGGTCTCTCATATGCAGAGTTTTGTCGAAGGAAATATGGGGTGATAGACATTATAAACAAAGACAATTTGTGTTTACCTCGTGCACTAGTGGTTTCAGAATCTTTACATAAAAAAGAACAATGTTTTAAGGACGTAGTGAGTAATAAACAGGGTTTTCAGAGTATGAGGGCTCGAGATTTATTATTAAATGCAAATGTTTGCATAAATAAAGATGGGGCCGGTATTCCTGAACTTACTGAATTCCAGCGCTAATTTACTCAATACAATATATGTGTATATGAGTATAATGGTCGTGGAAAAGTGATATTTGAGGGTGCAAGAGAAAAAAATCTTCCAAGACTGAATCTTTTGTATCATCAAAATCATTATACAGTAATTAAAAGTTTAACGGCTACATTTTCATGCAAATATTTTTGCGAACAATGTCATGTCCCTTACCATGTAAGAGGCGGACATTCTTGCGAAAATATTTGCTATTATTGTAAATTTAGTCCGCAATGCCCTCCCACTCGGGATTTAATAAAATGTGATATGTGTGACAGAAAGTTTCGGGGACACAATTGCTATGACAATCATAAAAATGTAACGTGTAAAAGACTTAAAAAATGTGATAAATGTTTGAAACTATGTATACCTAAACAAAAATGATGGACGTCAGCATGTGTGTGGTGAAGCTTATTGTAAATTTTGTAATGACTATAAAAATTCAGGACATTTATGTTATATGGCAAAAGACAATTCAAAGTGTAATGACAAAAGTTTATTAATTTATTATGAAACACGCCAGGAAAAATCTGTTAGTGAAAATTTTGAGCATGAAGTGAATTTATGCGTAGCGCAGCAATCATGTACAGCTTGTTACATCATCACTGACCTAAAACAATTTTGCAGCTCATGTGGTATTCGGCAACATATTTTTACTAAGGAACCTGTAAAAGATTTTTTAAGTTATGTAGCATTGCCAAGAACTTCATTTTCTTCAATAATCTGCATTGCACATAATGCTAAATCTTTCGACTGTCAATTTATTTTAAAATATTTAGTAGAAGAGCAAAATATTAAACCAAAATTAATTTTAAATGGATGCAAAATTATGATGATGCAATTTAATAACATTAAATTTTTAGATTCACTAAATTATCTCCCTATGCCATTGTCAGCATTACCAAAAGCAATGGATTTACCTGATACATTCAAAAAAGGTTTCTTTCCTCACTTTTTTAATAAAACAATTAATCAAAATTATATAGGCCCAATTCCTTCTACTGACTATTACGGGATAGACAATATGTCTATTTCTGTACGACAAAATTTTTTGAACTGGTATAATAAAGAAATAGAGGAGAATGCTGTGTTTCATATGGAGAAAGAGATCATTGAATATTGTGTCTGATGTTGATATTCTGCGCCGGGCATGTGATGAATTTCGTACAACTTTTATGCAAAATTGCAGGGTCTGTCCGTTTTCTGAGGCTGTTACTATCGCTAGTGCATGTAATCGCGTATTTCGTAGGATGTTTTTAAAACCTGAAACCATCCGCATTATATCACAAAAAGGTTATCGAATGAAGGATAATCAATCTAAAATAGCCTTAATGTGGTTAATACATCAAGCAGGCAATGGTACGGAAGCAATAATGAATAATATATTTAAAGTAGATGGTTACTATGCAACTGATAAATTAGTATTTGAATTTTTGGGTTGCTTTTGGCATGGGTGTACTTTATGTTTTAAAACTAATAGAAATGAACCAGTTTTTAATTCAACAAAAGAGACTTTGGAAGACAGATATCAGAGAACAATTGAAAAATTAGAAAAAATTCAAAATTTGGGGTATATCATTAAAATTTGGGAATGTGAATTTCGAAAAGATTTAAAATATGATAAAAATTTAAACACGCTGCTTAGTAACCATGAAACTGTAATTAATGTACCTCTACAACCTCGCAATGCACTATTCGGTGGTTGCACTGGTAATACAGTTCTATATATAAAAAAATTTAAATGATGAAAAGATTAAATATGTAGACGTATGCTCTCTTTATCCATATGTTTGCAAATATGGTAAATATCCTATAGGCCATCCAAAAACCTTTGTCGGTGCTGAATGCGATATATTGTGCTTAGACAATAATATTGACCAAGTCGAGGAACTGATTAAGTAGACAGTTCTACCACCTTGTAATATATATCTTCCCGTATTATCGCGAAAGGCACATGGTAGACTCATGTTTCTTTTATGTCGGGCTTGTTGTGATGAGCTACACCAACGTGACTGCTCTCATAGTGTTTCAAAAGGACAATTTGTAGGAACGTGGGTTGTGGACGAAGTTCGCCGCGCAGTATCTTTAGGTTATAAAATTATAAAAGTGCACGAGGTGTGGCAATATGAAGTGACTGTTTATAACAGAGACACAAAAAAGCTGGTTTGTTTGTGGATTATATAAACACTTTCCTAAAAATGAAACAAGAGGCCAGTGGTTTCCCCGCAAATTGTGTTACCGATGCTGCCAAAGGAGAGTACGTAAAAAATTATGAAACCAACGAAGGCATTCAGCTGGATCCAACTCAAATTCAAAAATATGCTGGAAAACGTTCCATTGCCAAACTTATGTTGAATTCTTTTCGGGGTAAGATAAAGTATTTTAGAATGTAATTTATATTGCTTACTTAATTTATTTTTTATTATTATTACAGGAAAATTCGCACAGTCAGAAAACAGATCTCGTACATCAACTGTCTCATCAGCGATTAAATTGTATGATTTGCTTGCTAATCCTGCAGTGCAAGTGAATAAAATTATCCCCGCGGGAGATCAGATGATGCACGTGAACTGGGTCCACAAAGAAGAAGCCATGGATCAGCTCGCTGCAGTAAACGTCATAATAGCTGCTTACACTACAGCACAGGCCCGATTACGTTTGCATGAATTTTTAGAATGCTTAGATCGTAGAGTTTTATACTATGATACAGATTCTATTATTTCATTCACCTGGCCAACATGAACCATTAACTGGATATTATTTAGGGGATCTAACAGACGAGTTAGAAGGTTACGGTGCCGGATGTTAACATACAGTAGAATTTGTATGTGGCGGTCCTAAACATGATATATACAAAGTATTTTCGCAAAAAAAAAACGGGTGATATAAAAAAAGTTTGCAAAGTTAAAAGCATTAATATAAACTTTAAAAATAGTGAAACAGTGAATTTTAATTCTTTAAAAAAAATAATTTTCAATAATAATGAAAATCCCGTACTATATTTTTATAGTATTAGGTGTACAGGTGTACATAAGGTAGTAACAAAAAACGAAAAAAAGACATTTAGTATTAAGTTTATGAAGAGTAGATTAGTAGATGAAATAAACAGTATACCATACGACATAAAAAAGATAAAATTTAATTAGATTCTATTTATTTTTATTTATTTATATATACGAGTAGTTATTTAACTAAAAAACTTATAAAATTATTCTATTTTTATGTGACAATTTTCTTTACTTAAATTATTTCAGAATCTATATTAAAGTGAAACTATTCATAACTTCTGATTTTTACTTGTATCACTTTATGGTACTGCTACCTTCTAGAAAGAGGTACATTTAAAATAACTTATCTCTGATGTTATTTTAGACATATTAACCCCATATATATATATATATATATATATATATATATATATATATATATATATATATATATATTGTATATTTTCAAAATTTGGTGTAGTAAATAAAAAAAAAAAACAGATATCTCAACCATTTATACAAGGGTCCAAAAAATATTTATTCAATATAATTTTCTTGTTATTCGCAACAACCCTGGCTTCCTTCAACTTCAACACCATTCATCCGGGAGTATCTTCACAGATAACAGTCCCGAAGAAGAAGAAACAACAGAATTACCGTCTACCAGCCGTCAATCCACCATGTTACACCCTGTGCAGCAATATTATGTTGAATCCAGGAAAAATTGGGACACTTGTGATGATCCAGCATACAACAGTACATTGCACTCTATACAACATTGTCATGTACAATCAGGGGAAAATTGGGATACCTGCGATGAACCAACATACAACCCTAAAGTTGTTATTCAGTAAAAACTGGTGCTAATTCCTCCAACTCCGAAGATGAGTAGATCAGATAAGAAGGCATTTTATGCTGAAGAAAGGAATAGGATAGAGTTAATTAAAAATCAAATCAAATAATTATTTTTGAGTATTATTGAAAAATGACAAAACATATATGTAACAAACTGATCATTTTCATATTTGTTATTTATACTAAATAATTTTATAAAGTCCTTGTTGGTGTAACAATTAATCCTAAATAACAAATATACTATACAATAATAACCACACACTGATGAATTATAATTTTGTAATCCTATTGTGTTAAAAGTTCATTCCTGCGTATTTCTTTATGAAAATTTTAATTGTCTGGAACCAGTGAGTAAAGAAACAAAACGAAATATTTCTAATTTTAAATTTTTGTGCTTAGTTTATATTCAACACTTTAATTTTGAATATAATCTTAGGTATTCCAGGCACTACTGGGCACAGATGATGTTATGGTTGATGTGTCTTTGGACGACAATATTGGTGCATTTATATTTAAGACAGATATGGTAATATATTCTATCTTTTATTAAATTTAATGCATGCGTAAATAATTAATTTAATTAAAGGGTACACATGCATTAAATGTAACTCAAACTCGTAGACATCAAAAACAAAAGAGGCACTATTCCGTAACAGCTACAGCTACATCATCAAGTAACAGTTTACAAGCTGCAATAAATAAACAAATAGATTCGAATGATGATTTGTGTCAATCCCTTAACAAATTAAGCGATTCAATAAAATTGCTTGCGGAATCTTTCAAAAAAATGGCCTGGCAAAGGGCAATAAATAATCAAGCCATTAAAGTTTAAGTACTTTTATTTTTTATGTAGAATACATTTTACTTTTTTTTTAAACCAGTAATAAACAAATAATGAATGCAACCAATTTAAATACCTGGTACAAAGAAAACGTTCAGGACAAAATATTGCGCAAACTAGAAGAATTTCAAGAGCGGGAATCGGGTTGGGCTTTACATGAAATTATGCACTTAAAAGTAAACATTAACAAGTACACACCAAAAACAGGAGGAACCTATATTGAGCTGCCAGAAGAAATTAAAAGAAAAAAGCAATAGTAAACACCAAGAACAACGATGAATTTTGCTTTCTCTGGGCTGTGATGTCTGCACTCTATCCAGCTGCTAAGAATTCAGATCTAGTTAGTTCATATCCACATTTTAGTAAAGTACTAAAATATGATGGAATTAGTTTTCAAATTTAGAGCAAAGTGGTAAAAAAATAACTCTAAAATCTAATTCCGGTTTCCGCTTAGCTGTTCATAAATCTTGTCCCTTTGGTCGTGTAAACACATGTTTCAACACTTTTCATGTTTTTAAATTTTCAAAAATGAAAATACTGTATACTTCTGTTTAAATACTTAATTGACGCTGTGGCCTGATGATGTCCGTTGCGATGAAATCGATTGCCAATAATAAAACTTTTTTATAAAAATAAACTAATCCTTATTTCATAAAACCATCAGAATTTTACTCAACCTTATTTTATATTATATATAATTAAATTCTGAAAATGGAGTCATTTATAAGAATCATTAATAACATAATTCGAATATTCAACCTATGAAGTTAACACCAGAAGAAGAATTTGAATTTAGTAAAGCAACAATATGTCATATTTGTCAAAAATCATTTAATGTAAATGATATTAAAACACATGACCACTGCCACTTTACATCGAAGTACAGAGGTGCTGCACGTCAGTCTTGCAATTTAAATTATAAAAAAATTCATACTATTCCAGTTGTGTTTCATAATCTAAGCGGTTAAGATGCGCACTTTATTATAAAAAATATTGCAAAGGGATTTCCAGGAACACTTAATTTGCTTCCAATAAACAAAGAGCGATATATTTCGTTCACAAAATATGTAAAAGACACTAAAATAAATTATCGATTTATTGATTCGCGTCTATTTATTGCTAGTAGTATAGATAAATTGGCAACGTATCTTCAAGATTCTGAAAAGAAAAGTATTAATAGCTAGAGATATTAATTGCCAAATAACTACACTATTTCTGTGCGGTAATTATATATATATATATATATATATATATATATATATATATAAAGTAGTAAAATTATATAGTGTTCATCATCACATCTTAAGTCATCAGCAAAAATAAAAACCTGAAAAACTTAGAGTACTTGACTGAGTCCCTAGGCAAAGTCGTCAATCAACTCAAATATTAGATAGGCAAATAGCGAATTCAGCTGCCATTAATAATTTAACTAAACAGTGGCAGAAAGACAAAACTGCTGAAGAAGAAGAACAAAAAAAGCAATAGAGGATAGTAAACAGTCACCATCACCACCAGTCGAAATACACAAATCCCCATCACTATCATATATGATGGATGATGGCAGTGAGTGATGTATAGAGGACGATGTGGTGAATAATGACTACAATGACTATCCACAAATTCTCGATCTCCCTGCTGTGGTGGAAGATGATAGGGTATTTCTGCAAAAAGAAGAAGAAATAGCATAATCTATACCAGCACCTTCCCACCGGTATCCGTTTCTCCAAAAACAAGTACCAGCCAACGTCCCTTAATTACTTAGGTAAATATTTCGAAATTCGTGATTTAGATAATAATGTTGATGTAAGAAGAAATGACCAAATTGTGCTGGGCTACCAACTAACTGTCCTATATGCAATGAAAAATCACGTTGGATCGTCGCACCACCAACATTCAGCCAACCCGGAAGAATACATTGTTATACTAAAAAATGTCCACATTATATTCGTAATTGGACAGTTAAACAAAACTGGGATTCGGGATATATATATCATGAAAAATTAACACGGTATTCTAGAAGTCCAGTATATGATATTTATTAAATAATAAATATATAAAAATACTTTTTATATTTTTTCAGATCATATGTAAAATACATACATAATAAATGTTTAACAACATACTATCCTATTGACTAAATATGCACAGGTTAATAACATGTTTCAAAAATTAAAATATTTCATAGAAATTAAGGAAAGTGTATAAAATAACAAATTATATTTTTATTGTTTTATTAATGGTTTGGGTATAAGAAAATAAAAAAATAATAATATATGTATTTATAAAAATTTATTGTATTATATTAGTTTACATTATAATGCTTAAATTATTATATTGTACGTACAACACTAGTTAATGGATTATATCTAACAATTCTATCATGCAAAATTAGACAGTAAGCTGTAGTTTCTTCAGGGATATTTTCACTTGGCAATGGATGACAATAAAAGGCGCAATGGCTTGAAACTTATCTGGAGTCAGTACAGGTTTATTTTCCTTTTCGTAGTATGATTGTTGGAATTGTGCATACATTTCTTATAGTATAGCAAACTGATTAAATTATAATAGGGATACGTTTCAGAATTTAAGTATAATTTCATGTTTGTTAATTTACAGTGATCAAAATAACTCATGTGTTTTATTTTTATTTATTTTTTTCTTTTTTGAAAACCAACAATTACAAAACGTGGATTTTCTTGCTGTGTAGCGGTTTTTGCGAGATTGCTGTAACAGGGGGTACTCATGCAACTCCCAACTTCTGAAAGCTATCTCAAGTTCTGCGCTTTTTTCAATATATTTCACTAGCATAAGGCGTTCTGCGTCAGCCACCGCAATATGTGGCATTTTCCACAAAACCTTTGTTAAATTAACTTTGATTTCTTCAGTTTCCGTTTCGTTATAGGTAGCATTTATGTCAGTATTATTACGAATAAGAACTAACTCTTGACGTAAATTTAGTGTAATTTTCCGAAAATCTTCTGCAAAGCCCATTAACATACGAAGCGGGATACAAACATTAAAATGTCCATTAGACGCATGCACAAGTTTGCTGGAAATATTCTCTAGCGGTGACCACCCTGCATTTTGCAAACGTAAACTTTCGTTTGTGTTGTATGAAACGTAGCTTTTTATAGTTGAGGTGACGCCTGGGTGCCGAACACGATCTATAATAACTCCACCAATTTCATACCTAATCTCATCAAAGAGAAAAGATATTCCATTAAATTAAGTAAATGAGTAACGTGAAGATATATAAAATATTAATAATAAACAACCTTTCTTCACAAATTATTTTTATTTTAATATGTACATTTTAACTGCAAAGCAGTCATCATCAGTTGTACTAAAAATAAAAACATAATATTTATAAATGTCAAAATTATTTCAAATTTTTTGTCAATCACAATATTTATATCATACTTGATAATTTAATTATAGATATAAAAGTAAGTAATAAAAATAGTTAACTTTGGGATAATATTTATATGGGGTATGAATTTAAACAATTGGGTTTACAAATTTTAGTAGTAGTGTTGCTAGCCCCACGCTATCTATACAAAAATACACACGTACAAATTATAAAATGCAACTCGTATTTAGAGTTTTTAAAAATTATAATTTATTTATTTGTTCGAAGAAGTTTATACAATAGTTGATACAGAAGAGAAGACTTGCTTCTAAGACGTTAACTCGGAGAATCGTATCTCCAATTGCTTTACACAGCAATTTATACTATTCAATACGTCATAATACATTAATATGATTGACATTCAAATAAATATTCTTAAAAAGGTTTTAAAAGATAATGCGTCTCATCATATTAATATAATTGACTTACAAATAAATATTCCTTAAAAGGTTTATATTAGTAAAGATATACATAAATGTTTATACTGCAGATTAATAAGAATGACTCAATTAATGATAAAGCGCAGTTTATAGAATCAAGGATATACATAACTCTTCCCGTTAAAACGTAGCTTAATCTTCTTGTAAATTTGATATTTCTACAGATACATCTTTAGGAATTATTTTTCTTTTCTTAAATTTAAGAATACATATTCTTATAATTATAAATATAACAAATAGTGATATAATGCTTATAAAAGTAGAATTGATAGCAGAATGATTATTACTATTTATATCCAAATTTTCAATTTTTGGTATTTCATTAATTTTGATTACCTGTTTATCAATTTGTTTCAGTTCTAGAGTTTTATTGCTAAATTGTTTATTTTCTAGCTTCAAATTAACATTTTCAAATATTATTTCTTTATTATAATATGCATAAGTTTCCATGACATAATTATTAATTGCACAATTTTTATTAGTTATAAATTTATAAATACCAATTATATTTTTATGTTTTTCATAATTTTGACAATATATATCTAAGGATTGTTCTTCGTTAGCTGCTATAATTATTATATTTGAATTTTCAATTTTAATTACAACAAATGAATCATATATCTTATGATACATGCAATTTTTGTTTTTCTGATTTTTAATTATATCATATAAACATAAATTTACTTCTAAATAATTAGTTTTGCAAAAATATGTATTTTCGTTTCTTTTGCAGCTATTTGCTTTAAATAATTTCTGTTCTCTTTCTATTATCAATTCTTTATTAGTATCTAACATATACATTTTCTTATTGATTATTACATTCCTCATTATTATATAATTCTTCAGATATGTAATTGGGTGAATACTGAGTTCTCGGTTGGAAATGATATTGTGATCTAGGTTGAAAATTTTGTCGTGTTTGAATTGACATAGGGATAGGCTTAATACCTTCAGCATTTCTTATTTGTTGACGAGGTGCGAATGGTTTCTGTATTGTTTTATTTTGATTTGTATTTAATTTTATTGGACCTCGGGGAAAATTAGAATTTTGAAATTTTGGTTGTATGTTCACAGGTTTCTGAATATATTGGGGTTTTTGATTTGAACGTAAATATTGGAAATCATTTGTTAATAATTCCTCAATTTCGCATAAAGTTTTTGGATTACGCGTTGCTAAATTATTTCTATAAGGATCGTTACAATTACTAATGAAATGTGTAGTAATTATTACTTCTTGAAATTGTATTAGACAGGCTTTATTTTCTCCTGTTAAGTCTAGTAAAACTACTTTAGCTTTAACCCATTCGGGACGGCCAGTGGAACGCACGCATCAAGCTCCCAGCCGGGGTGGGGAGAAGTGCGCATATTATGACTATTAGCAACAAATGAGTCACAGCGTTCGCTTCGTTCAGAGTTCTGCATGCTTATTAGTTGTGTATGTAGAAATTAAAAAATGTCCAAAAATAGAGGGCTTACAGACGAAGAATTGGAGCAATTACTCTGTGAAAGTGGTAGTGATTATATACCGAGTGAAAATGAAGAAGACGAATATTCCAGCGAATCTGAAGGTGAAATTCTACACTTGGTTCAAGAAATAGATAAAGAACAGGACAACGTTAACACACAAGGGCCTAATACTGATCAACCGGGAACTTCAAATAGTCAGGTTAATGTTACAAATAAAAAGTCCAATAAACAACCGGAAATAAATATTTCCTGGCAATTTGATGACGATTTTATTCCCAAAAATATACATTTTGATAAATCAAACACTGGCATTGCAAGCCATCTGCAACTTGATGAAAATTCTGTTGAATTGGACTATTTTCAATTTTTTTTTGATGAAGATTTAGTTTCAGCTATATGCAAAGAAACAAATAAATATGCGAATTCATTGAAAAGCAACGTGGCGTCGTTTTCTCGTTGGGTGGATAGAGATGTTTCAGAAATGTACCAGTTTTTAGCTTTATGCATATTGATGGTCTTGGTTGAGAAAGCGTCATTGAAGGATTATTGGTCAACAAATCATGCTATTGAAACTCCATTTTTTCGCAAAATCTCTTCACGGGATAAATTTTTGCAAACATTATATGCTTTGCATTTTGTTGACAGTCAATCGATGAATACAACTGATTCATTGCGAAAAATTAGGCCTATCGTAGATTCGCTAAAATCAAAATTCTCTTCTAGTTTCTATCCGTTTCAAGATTTGGCAATCGACGAAAGTCTTATTCTCTGGAAAGGTCGTTTATCTTTCAAACAGTACATTCCTTCAAAAAGACACAGATTTGGTGTAAAGCTGTTTGAAATTTGCGATTCAGAATCTGGATATATATTGGACTTCATTGTTTATACAGGAGCATCAACCGAAATTGACAGAACAGAAAAATTTGGTGTATCCGGTGACATCGTTCTAACGCTAATGAAAGCGTATTTGAATAAAAATCATATCCTCTACGTTGATAACTGGTATACCAGCCCAATACTATTCAAGCACCTTCTAGAGCAGGGAACAGGTGCTTGTGGAACAGTAAAGCCAAATAGAAAGGGTATGCCCGTTTTTGATCAAGTTGAAAAGGGCCAGTGTTCAGCAGCTCACGATGAGAATCTTTTAGCTATAAAATGGAGCGACAAAAGGTATGTGCATATGCTTACAACAGTATTTACTGCGAACCAGGTAAATACTGGGAAAACACATTTCCAAACTGGTGAGCCAATTACAAAACCTGAATGCATAATTGAATATAACAATAAAATGGGAGCTATTGATAAAGCAGACATGCAAGTTAGTTTTGTAGAGTGCGCAAGAAAATCACTGAAATGGTATAAGAAGGTATTCTTTCATCTCATGGACTTAGCACTCTATAATTCGTACGTATTGTATCAAGTGAATACAGGAAAAAAACCTCAATTTAGTGATTTCCGTAAAAAAATTGTGTTACAAATGATTGAGAAGTATGCGACAATTTCTCCGACAATTCCAAGACCACCTACGGTGGATAATCCTGTACGACTTACGGAAAGACATTTCCCTACTCCTATTCCACAAACCAAAGCACAAGGTGCACGGACTCAGAGAAGATGTCACGTATGCAGCAACACAAATCTACAGAAGCGTAGAAGAAAGGACGTGAAATTTATGTGCGCAGATTGTAATGTTCCACTTTGCGTTCATCCATGTTTTGCTGATTTCCATACTAAAAAAAAGTATTAATACTCCTTCATTTGTTCCTCTTTTTGATAAGTTACTTTATTTTTTTATACATTGTATATAATAATTATAGAAATAAATACAATGGTTCTTATTATTGTTGTTATTATTATTGATAAAAATGCTAACCTTACTCATTTATACGTTTTAATTTTCTCAAAAAAAACCGCAACGTACATGTACGTCTCCAGTGTCACATTAGAGTAACGTACATGTACGGCACTCGTCTATTTCTAGGGAAGTTGACGACGTACATGTACGGTCCTAGTTCATTAATCGACAGTGTGCTGTCGTACATGTACGGTAATCGGCTCACAAGATTATGTTTTTAGAAAAATGTTTACGTCGATCGGTAAAGCAACGTATGACTCTTAACGTCATAGTACGGCGCTAGGCCACCAATGTAGAGAATGAAAACCGTACATCTACGGCGATCGTCCCGAATAGGTTAAATAGTTCAAACTTTTCTTTATTATTTTCAAATAGTTAAATATATCTTTATTTGAATTCATTTTTAAAATATCTATAATGATGCTTGCAGGATTTTGCTTATCATCAAAATTATTCATCAAGTGTAACTTTAAATCGTTCCATGATTCAAACGTAGTATTTTTTAACGTTTCTGCGGCTTTGCCGATAATTTTATTTTTAATATACTGAATAGTAACTATTTTTTGAAAGTCTGTAAGAGGTGGTTCCAAAGTACTGAATGTACGTTGAATTACTTCAACTGACTTGATAAAATGGGATAATGTTTTTGCATTGCCATCGTAACTTGGAATGGTTTCAAGTGCAAATTTAATATTAGCAGTATTGTTTTCCGCCATTGTTAATTATTAATTCAAATAATGATAGAATATTTATAATAAAAATATTACTTACAATAAAATGCACAATATTATGTTGAGAATTGCAATCTTCATTTGTTTCTTTCACTTCTCTGCAAATGGAATTGTTGTCTCGATGGATGAAGTGGATTGTTGATCCAATGAACTGGATTGTTGTTCGCAATGAACTGGATTGTTGTTCGCAATGAACTGCCTTGTTGTTCCCAATGAACTGCTCGGATGGCTCTCGATCTACGGGCTCTGTTGTCCTGGTGATAACGACCACGGGCTCTACACTTGGTGGCTCTTTGTGACCGGGATTCTCTGGCTTTTGTATCGGTGTCTGCTTCTTTATCACAGGCTCTACACTTGGTGGCTCTATGTGACTGTTGATCAGCGAAGACGGTGTTTTAACTTCTTTGGCTTCACAAGTAAATGTTGAAACAACCGAAATTATTACTTTAACGAATTAATTCTTTTACACAGAATTTTGATAATAATTCGTCTTGTGGTATCCTACCAAGACTGCGCCAATTATAAAATGCAACTCGTATTTAGAGTTTTTAAAAATTATAATTTATTTATTTGTTCGAAGAAGTTTATACAATAGTTGATACAGAAGAGAAGACTTGCTTCTAAGACGTTAACTCGGAGAATCGTATCTCCAATTGCTTTACACAGCAATTTATACTATTCAATAGGTCATAATACATTAATATGATTGACATTCAAATAAATATTCTTAAAAAGGTTTTAAAAGATAATGCGTCTCATCATATTAATATAATTGACTTACAAATAAATATTCCTTAAAAGGTTTATATTAGTAAAGATATACATAAATGTTTATACTGCAGATTAATAAGAATGACTCAATTAATGATAAAGCGCAGTTTATAGAATCAAGGATATACATAACTTACACAATTGCGATTGCAATTGGCTATCAATATAGTGGTCTAATTTAGGGCTTATTTGTGGCTCATATTAAATTGTTGGGACAACATTTCATTGTTACTATGTCTGAATTTATTATAAATTATTTGTTGAAATTGTGTCTGGACGTCTCTCGGCGCGACGTTTTAGCTGTGGTTTCCCTCGTGGTGAATGCCGGAAAACGGACCCTTCCACACCAGGGTGTTATGTTCAAACCATTACACTCAATTGTATTTATTATTTACTGTCATAAGTAATTTTCAATAAATGCACAAGCCAGACAAATTCTGTTTGTTTTTTTAAGAGAACATCATTCTTTAAATTTGTCAAATAACTGTCCCGATACTTATTGAATTAGACGAGGCCATGTACGTCGCGTTACATAAAATTGGTGCCGTGACCATGTATGCGTAAGCCAGCCGGTGATCTGACGAAGACATCACCCTTAGCACCAGCACCGACTTCAGCTTGGAGATGAGACAAGGTGTAATTAGGATATATAATTAGAAAATATTTTGAAGTTTGTAATTAGAATTAAGTAAACAAAATTGCAAAATTATATGAAACAAAGGAAACCGTTCTTGACGAGTTCTAACTTGCTAACCGCAGTCGTTGTATAATTAGAAAATATTTTGAAGTTTGTGGTTAATTAAAATTATGCAAACAAAATCAAAGTTATGTGAAACAAAGAAAAAAAAACCGCATTGATAAACGAGCTGTAACTAGTTAGCCGCAGCAGTCGTATAAGTTTGTGGTATGCAAGTAGAAACTTGTATTAATTGTGAAATAGAATTGTGGCTAGAGAATTATATTTTTTTAGAATGTGGGTTCGGAATGACCAAATGATATTATTATTGTTGCTAATAAAATATAGAATATAAAATTTCCATCATTTAGCCTTGAAAGTTATATTGAATTACCAAGTATAGTAGATATTACAGGTATAGTTAACTCATATCGAGGGCATAATTATACTTTTTATGATAATATATTTTGTTCAGAACTTGATGAATGTAATAATTTAACTGTTAAAACAAATGTATATACTTATAAAAAAAAATCCTGGAATACCTGATAATATTAACGGAGTATTTCGTTATACTGATGGGTTAATTTATTTTTTAAAAAATGGTAATTATTATGCATTTAATGAGTTTACAAATAAATTAGTTAAGGCTGCACCTTTTGATTTATCTTTGTTTGGTATAGAATGTTCAAATATAAATATATTTAAACAATTAAGAAACTTGTTATAAAAAATTACGTGTTTTTTATAATTTTTAATGTATTATTATAATTTTCAATAAAGATTTTCTTAAAAAGAATCATTTTTTAACTATCAACAAACCACAAAATAATCTCCCACTCCCATACCTTTATAGTATATAAGCATAGCACATTTTAGATAGTAACATTGCTATAATTTGTGTAAACATATGTACATATTTGCTTTTATTTTTCTTTTTTTCACCATACTGTTATTTATGTCGTGTGCCAAAAAGGCAGAGACGGACTGGTTCTTTGGACCGGCCCGGGAAATAAAATCCTGTGCCGGCCTCCTTGGTAAAAAATTATATATATATATATATACAAAAAATACATGTTTTTATTACTATGTATACAGTGTCTCTAATATAAGTGGACTTAGCTTAACCAGAGATTCTATGGGTTATTTTAAACAAAAAGCTTTAATAAAGTTATGCCCGATTTCGTTTCCTTCTGGAATACCTACCTCTTGAAAATGACTCTACATGTATGTATATATTTTCTTTTAATTCGGAGTTTAATTAATTTTTTTTGGCGCTTTTTGAAATTTTAAATAAAAAAGATCTGATTGGATTAACATTCTATAAAATACATCGTTCCCCAAATAACAAATTGCAGTTTTTTCGGTCATATATTAACAATTTTTTTATTGCAGAACTAACAAAATTTAACAATTTATTTCACATATGATTCTGAGTAAAAAATGTCATATAAACATATAGGCCATATTTCTTTTATTTACCAAAATACGAGAAGGGAAAATTAACTGATATTTTCAAAACTTTGAAAGGAAAATACACGAAAATAATAATAAAACTTTGACTTCTTGTATTTTGGGAACTAAAAGATATAAGACCTATGTTTATGACACTTTTCAAACAAAATTACATTTGGAAAAAACTTTAAATATAGTTACAATACTTAAGTTTATTATTTTTGTTTATAATGACCCTTACGCTCTATAGTTAAGCTATGTCTACGTATTTTAAAGACACCGTATATAAAATAATTTTGAACTTTTCTACACAGACGCCTAGAAGAAACGTAACATAAAAACACATTTAATAATTTAACAAACATAAAGCACAATTTTTTAATGGTTTTTTCTTCTACGCTAATTAATTTTTTTTCTAAATTATACTGTGTTAGCCGATTTTAAGTGTGTTCTGACCATATTTTAAAAATTCGTTGACTTAGCGATCTTTTACATTCCTGCTAGTCGTCTAGGCCTCTAGGCGTTTTGTAAAACAACGAATACTGTACCTACTTAGCTTGTAAATTTCTCTAAATGTAATAACAATAACATAAAGCCCGGTTTGAGTTTTCCCAATGAGATTTTTTGCGTTAATGTGGCTGTAAGCTGTGTGTCGTTTTATAAAACGTATTAGGATTATAACAGCTTACAATTAAAACTTTGTTAGGAAAAAAAAAATAGGCATTAAGCCCACCGGCCTCCCGCAAGTCGCGGCCTCTCGGAAATTTCCCGATTTCCCGGTGGCCCTGTCCGTCCCTGCGAAAAGGGTTAAAACCCTATAACTGTACCATTTATAAACCATTGTAAAAATACTGTATTTATCAAAAATTGTAATAAAATATTTTGAATTGAATTGAGAGAGTAACAAATAACAGTAGTAGCAGAAGCAGTAATATATACAGTAAGTATATATATTTATATATATATAATTTTTATAATTAATTTATTTTAAAAAATTATTAGATGGAAACAACTATTATGTCTGTTATCGGCGCAAATGTATTTAATAAAAAAAATATATAATAAAGTAGACAAAATTCAAAAAAATATTGAAAAAAAAAAAACAAAATGAAGAAGAATCTTTAAAAACTAATATATTTTTTTTCGGTGCTGATAATGATAATGAGAATAATTATCTTTTCGAGTAAGTAATTTTCAGTAAAAACCTTTTTTTCCGAAATTTTTTTATTTTTTCTTTTTATAAATTACAGTACTGAAAATCTTTACAATTTGTATAGTGAAACATTGGAAATTTTAAACAAAGAAAATGATATTTTTAATACTGAAAACAAGAAAGAAAATGAAAAGGAGAATGAGGAGGAGAAGAAAAAGGAAGACAAGGAGGAGGAGAAGGAGTAGGAGGAGGAGGAAGAGGAGGAGGAGGAGGAAGAGGAGAATAAAAAAAAATAAAGAAACTGCAGCAATAGCAATGGATATTGATGTTGCAAACAATTGGTACAGCGACGATAGTGAAGAAGAAGTAAGGAATGTTGCTAAGAAAATGAAACTAATGTCAATTAATCATCAATAAATTATATTTTTAAACATTTTATACACAATAAAAATAATTATTTACTATTCTTTTTGTTTCTTTATATTTATAAATATTTTTTCAAAATTCTTAATTCTACGTTCAAATCTTTCTCTAACACACACCTTTCCCAATCTCCCTTTCTTGTATTTCGTGCAGCAAATTGCCAAACAAAAAGGTAATAAATTTTATTAGAATCATTAAAATGAACTTTTTTATTAGTTTTCTCCATATTATAATATAATATATAAAACTTATTCAAATTATTTTAAAAATCCGCATCTGTTGTAGTCAGTGTTACTTATAGAACTATTCGTAACGCCACATTTCTGATATTCACCAACTTTTTTTTCGAAAAAATTTGTTTTTCCTTCTAGGGAAATTAATTCCATAAAACTAAACGGATTTTTAGAATTATATATTTTATTACAACCTAATTCTAAAAGTAATCTATCGGCAACAAATTCAATATATTGAACCATTAATTCACAATTCATTCCAAGAAAGCGTACTGGTAATGCTTCTACAAGAAATTCCTGTTCTATTAATACAGCCTCTTTTATTATATTTAAAATTTTTTCTTCACACGGTTTTTGTACTAAATGTTTAAATATTAAACAAGCAAAATCACAGTGTAAACCCTCATCTCGTGATATAAGTTCATTACTAAATGTTATTCCTGGCATTATTCCACGTTTTTTTTTAACCAAAAAATAGCTGCAAAGCTGCCAGAAAAAAATATTCCCTCAACTGCAGCAAACGCTACAATTCTTTCACCAAACGTTGATGTACTTGATATCCAAGTTAATGCCCAATTAGCCTTTTTCTTAATACACGGTAGTGTTTCTATTGCATTAAATAAAAATTGTTCTTCTTCAGAATTTTTAATATAAGTATCAATAAGTAAACTATACATTTCAGAGTGAATATTTTCAATTGCAATTTGAAAACCATAAAAACAACGAGCTTCTGTTACTTGCACCTCTTGACTAAATCTTTCAACAAGATTTTCATTTACTATTCCATCGGATGCAGCAAAAAATGCTAAGACATGTGAGATAAAATGTTTTTCATCTTTATTTCTGTGGCAAACACTTACTCGTAAAAGATCATAAGTCATGTTTTAGCAAAATTGAGATTTTTGTAGTAAAATGTAGAGAATGTCAAATATTTCAAACAGTTAAAACGCCATAAGTGTATATATGCTCAATATACTTCATTTTGAATGTTCAAAAATGGCCCTTTATTAAAAATTCACATATATTATTAATAAAAACGGCATATGTTTAAATAAGCGGAATGAGTCTGATTATAACAGCAGTTAAATTAGCATAAGTTAAGATATCTTCGATGATGTTATGCTGAAAATCGAAGAAAACGATATAAGTATACTTATATAAAATATCATATATACACAGAGCGAATTGAAATTACAAATACTGCTATAACTCTACTTGTGCCTTACTTTGTGCACCTAAATTTCAAGCGCCTATCTATTATGTCTACTTATGTCTTTTTAAGTAAATAGTAGTGACACCTGTTGATCACATAAGTGCCTAACCTCGAACGCTGCGGCTGCAGTCGTCAAGTTATTGTAGCAGTGTAAAACAGAATAATTTTTTTTAATTTATATTGCAAAACATGCCACTACTTGTGAATGTGCAATAGATGAATCGTCTAATCCTAAGTACTCTGATATATCTAAAATTTATTATTTAGATGAGACTGCAGACCCAGATGGCAAGTTATTAAACTATTACGAGTAGTGATTTTTTTATTAAATATATATTTATATTTCTTAAGAAATGGTCATTGACGCCAACATTTCTACTGAAAATACAAGAAATAATGGCAATGAACCATTTATGACATTGGAGGTAACCAATGAATCGTTCGAGCATGACTTTTTGGCAGAAAATGACAGTAGGGGTAATTGACGGGTTCTGGACCAGATAACGATCTAAGATTGACGTCACAGATAAGAGATTTTAAAGATAAGGATTGGTGACGTCATTAGATTTTAAAGATAAGGATTTATGACGTCATAGTTAAGAGATTTTAAAGATAAGAATTAATGACGTCACTAGATTTTAAAGATAAGGATTTAGTGACGTAATAGACGATGGTGACATTATAACGCTACGG
Source organism: Ophonus ardosiacus (assembly GCA_943142095.1). Lineage (NCBI taxonomy): Eukaryota > Metazoa > Arthropoda > Insecta > Coleoptera > Carabidae > Ophonus > Ophonus ardosiacus. Next base: position 27,499,782 of record OW964837.1, on the reverse strand, counting down.
AGGAGGAGCCTTGAGATTTGAAGAACATCTTGAAGATGGTTCTCAAGACGTTCTTCAAGACGTTCTTATCAGTTTGTAAGATTTTGCTAAAACGTTGTTATCAGTTCTTAAGACGTTCTTATCAATTCTTAAGATTAAGATGGCGGTTGTTAGTTTGTTGTTTTGTTGCTAGATGGCAGTGACATCAGTGTTGCCAACTGTATTAAATAAGGCTAGTTAATTTGTTTGCCGCAAGATGGCGCTGATAAAGTGTTGCCAACTGTATTAAATAAGTTTAGGTAATTTGTTTGTCGCAAGATGACTCTGACAGAAGTGTTGCCAACTGTATTAAAAATAAATAATTTAAAAATGTTTAAAGACATTCTTGAAAAAATTTTAAGACGTTGGTGCACCATCTTGAGATTTGATAATAACGTCTTGGAAAATCTTGAGATTTGATAAGAACGTCTTGTAAAACATCTTAAGATTTTAATAAGAAATATGTTTTTTAAGACAAATAGCGTGTAGTATATATGTCGAGTGAGGTATCTTTTCCCGCTAAATCAAACATGTAGAATACGATGGTGGTGTTATTTTCACGATTTATTTAATATTTTGGAAATTTTAATTTTATTTTATTGCAAAAAGAGACGTGTAGTACCTACATATGTGTAGTGAGGTATCTTTTCCCACTAAATCAAACATGTAGAATACGATGGCGGTGTTTGTGTAGATTTTTGTTGTTGTTTTGGTTGTTTTAGGACTGGCTCGTTTTCAAAACTAAACCAATCCTCCGAAATACTTGGTTCTTTTTGTTGTTGCTTATTTATTTTTGTTGTTTAGAATATTGCAGTATAATGTGTTATGAGAATATTATCGCAAGTACACTTCCGCATTAATTTGATATTATTTTTATCTACTTAATGTGGAATTTTTTTTTTGCTTTGTGTGATTATATACTTAGTTTGACACAAGCTGCAGAATAAAACAACATGGAATTTGAAAGTAACTATTAATTAATTACAATATGTAATATAATTTTACAATAATATTTTATTTTTGTTTAGTGTTAGAAGTAACAAAATGCTTATTCCACGTCACAATTGTAATGGGTGTAAGTAACTGTACTACAGTGTAAATATTAATGTGTAATTTATATATACATATCTGAGTTATAGTTAACGGATATTGAAGAATTTTATGTGAGTAATCCGGAGGAGGGTTCCTCTTTAATTTACAGTGGTTATATAGACGGGTTGGCGTACCCCTTAGAATTGTACCGCCATGGAAAAAAAATATATGTTTTATTTATTTAAATAAATGTAAGTACTTTTGCTATAGTTAAAATATTAAATAAGTAATTTATTTACATATTTGTTACAGATTATATATATAAAAAAATATAATATATAAATGTACGTATATATATAAATAAAAAAAAATTGTACATTAATAAAAATTATGGTGTTGTTGTTGTGTTTATTTATAATTTTCCTTAATATTTCTTTTTTTGTTTTTAATATTCACAAGGGAATAATTACTTTTTCCTGCTATAAGGTTATTTTTTATGTAATTTGGTATTTACAATGTTATATTTACTTTTGTGCTATTAAAAATAAAATTGTACAAGGTAAGGTTAATTTTGTTTTATTTAAAATAAATATATTATTGTTTATAAATATAAACATAAAATTAGTTATGCAACCTACATTACGTATATGTATATTATTACATACATATATAAAAACCACAATAAATTATATTAGCTGTGCAATCAACATAACGTATATGTATAATGTTATTACGTATATATATATAAACAATAATAAATTATATTAGTTATGCAACCAATATACGTATATAAATGTAGCATTGTAACAAAGTATCAAAAATACCATTTTTAATATATGTATATATACACTATCGGTCAAAAGTAGAGAAACAAATGGATAATTTGAAGTCGTGGCTATTATTCATTTTATTTCATACTTTATAAATAATAAAGTACAAGTTAAAATTTGCCCATTAAATTCATATTGTCCTCGATATGGTGTACAAGTCTGAATTTGCCGGGTCATAAGTAGAGAAACAATACTTTTATTCCATTTCTTTTACGAATTTAATACGTTTAACACCGCTAGATTGTACTATCTTTTTTACTGTGATACTTTACAATGCCTCGTGGTAAATATTTGTCGACTGATATAAAGACTTTAATAATACAAAAATATAAAAACGGTAAGAAACAAATTGTCATTGCCAAACAACTAAATCTGTACAGATCAGTTATTTGTAAAACTATTGCCAATTTTAATAAAAGAAATAGTGTAATTACCCCTACAAAATCTGGAAGACCACATAAAACTGATAGAATATGTGATAGAAATATTAAAAAAATATATTTAAAAAATCCATTTGCTTCAGCAAATCAAATAAAAAATGAATTAGACTTCACAAATGGACCTAATATAACAGTGTAGCGAACCGCCCTAGCTAGCACGACCGTAGCGCTCCTGACTGACGCTGGCGTGACGTCAGAAGGTCCGACAGTGAGCGACAGACCGGCCAATCAGGGGCCAACTCGGCCGGCCAATAAGGGCGCGCTCACCCTTTCCTCGCGCCCTAGCGGGTGGCCCGCAGGTATAAAAGCCCAGCGTTACCGCCCAACAAGTCAGTGTGGTATCGCACTAACTCGCTCAGACTTGGTTGTTAGCATTAGACGAACAACCAGTCCGGGGCCTGTGGAAGCACATACTCCAGCGACAGTTAGCGAGAGTGGACGACCGTAAGGCCGTTAACTGCACAGACGACCGCTACACGGACGCACGATCCAACGCCATTCGGTGATCCAGAAGGACGACAAGAGCTGCAACGGAGGACGGATGGAGAGAAGCGTCACTACGTTCCAACCACGACGGAGCAATACCCGACAGCGCGACCGAAGGCGGGCCCTACGCCAGGCGCTACGCTTCGCGGGACAGGAAAGCCAGCTACCACGCGCCACCTCGCCGTTGCCGCCATCTCCACCGCGGGCGACTCGCGCCCATTCTGCACCACGGCGTAAGGACCACAACCGACGTCGATCCACGTCGCCGCGGAAGCCGCTGCCGAAGAGGTTCCACCCGTCAACAGCGCCGCCGGAGCGCCCCTACCAGGTGCTACCGCTGTCCCCCGTACCACGCCGTCTCTACACCGTGGACAGAAGCCGCATCCACCCTCGCGATCCGCGACTCGCGAGCATCCGCCAAGCCCACCAGGAACACGCCCTCGAGCTACGCCCGGACCAGGGTGTGTACCTAGTGCAGTGGGGACCTAACTTTTGATACAAACACTGTAACGTGCGCCCCATTAGACAAACATTCCATACTTATGTCTGTGCTTTTTATGTTCTTTTCGTGTAAATAAATAGACTACATCACAACTGACGTTTTCTGTGTAAACCCCCTATCCTATCGATCATTAAGTAAAAAATAGTTGACGCACCAAGCACCGGTGTGCCGACAACAGTAAGTACAATAAAAAGACGTCTTAGGGAAGTAGGTTTACAGGCGTATAGACCAACTAAAAAATCGTTCATATCGATTAAAAATCGGAAAGCTAGAATTGAGTTTGCTAAAGAACATATTCACTGGTCGTTATAAAAATGGAAAACAGTTTTAATTTCCGACGAAAGCAAGTTTAATTTATTTGGTTCGGATGGTGTAAAGTGGGTACGACGGCCAATCAACAGAAGACTTCATCCAAATTACACAAAATACACAATGAAACACGGTGGAGGTAACGTGATGGTGTGGGGAGCCTTTTCTGGTTTTGGTATGGCTCCACTTATTAAAATAGAAGGTGTGATGGATCGATTTAGTTACAAAAATATTCTAGAAAATCATATGTTACCATTTGCCGAAGAAAATATGTGTTTAAAATGGACTTTTCAACAAGATAATGACTCTAAGCACAATTCCCGATTAGTAAAAGATTGGCTTCTTGAAAAGAAAATAAATTTAATGAACTGGCCAGCTCAAAGTCCAGATCTGAACCCCATTGAAAACCTGTGGGATGAGTTGGATAGAAGAATTAGGATTACAAACTATAAAAATCAAACGGAACGAAGAAAATATTCCACAAGAAAAAATTGATAAATTACTATTATCAATGAAAAGCCGATATGCCGAAGTTATAAGGAATAAAGGATATTCCACACATTATTAATATTTGTTAAATATATTCTTGTTATAAGAAATGTTTCTCTACTTTCGACCTTTCAAATTATAACGAATTACACATTTAATTTTAATAAATTTTGTAAAAATGATTGTATTAAAGAAAATATCACTGTTTTATAGACATAAGTAAAGATACTTCATGTATGTGCAACAAATTTAATATATGTCACATTACAAGCAAAAAAAAACACTTATTTTTCTGTAATTTCAATTTGTTTCTCAACTTTTGACCGATAGTGTATATATATATATACTTCCGCATTGTTTTGATATTATTTTTATTAACTAATTTCGGAATTTTTCTTGCTTTGTGTGATTATATACTTAGTTTGAAACAAGCAGTAAATAGAATTGTTTGAAAAGTATATAAATATATATATATATATATAATGGATTCATTGAAATGTAAGTATATAAAACTATATTATTAATATAAATAATTATATTTTTTGTTTGTTTTAGTGTTGAAAATTAGATCAATTATGTATCCATGTAAATACTGCTTAAAACGTTTTAAACAAAAATATTACATGAAAAAAGATGAACTAACCTGTCGTTTCAAGCCTAAAAATATAAATAAATAAACATGTATATTTAAATAATATATAACTTTTATTTTTTATTTTTCCGTATGATTACATAAATTGTTGGGAATGTTTGGAAGAAATTCAATTACCAGCACAAGCATAATTTTATTCCAAGTTAAAGGAAACAAATATTAGCGAGAAAGACTACAACCATGCACAAAATATATGGAAAACTTTTAACTGTGAAACTTTAGGAGATTATATGGAGTTATACATACAAACTGATGTACTATTGTTAGGCGATGTTTTTGAAAACTTTAGAAATATTTGTTTAAAAGCATATGGTTTGGACCCAGTTCATTATTATACAACACCAGGTAAATAACATTTTTAAAATTATATTATATATTATATAAAATATTATATTTTTGTAGGCTTAGCGTGGGATGCCATGTTAAAAATAACGGGGGTTGAACTAGAGTTGTTAACAGATATAGACATAATTCTATTTTTTAAACGTGCTGTTCGTGGTGGCATTTGTCAATGCACCACTCGGTATGCTAAAGCCAACAATTGTTATATGACGTCATACAATCCAGAAGAGTCGGATAGTTATCTTATGTACTTTGATGCGTGCAACTTGTAAGGATGGGCAATGACACAATGTATGCCCCACAACCAATTTAAATGGTTATCGTATGAAGAAATTGAAACTTTTGATAATATGACTATACAAGACAATGGACATGATGGATACATTTTTGAGGTTGACTTGGAATATTCTACACACCTACATGATGTACACAAAAACTTTCCACTCTGCCCCGAACAACGTGCACCACCAAATGCAAAAACTAAAAAACTTTTAACTACATTATACGATAAAAAAAATATGTGCTACACCATAGAAATTTAAAACAGGCTTTACAATTGGGTTTAAAACTTGCTAAAATTCATCGAATAATAAAATTTTATCAATCCTTTTGGCTAAAAGATTATATTGACAAGAATACTAATTTTAGAAAAAATTCAAAAAATGAGTTTGAAAAATTTTTTTTCAAACTTATGAATAATGCGGTTTTTTGGAAAGTCGATGGAGAATATAAGGAATAGACGAGATATTAAATTGGTTTCAAAATGGGAGGGAAGAGGAGCAGGAAAATTGATTGCAAAACCAAATTTTAAAAAATTTATACCATTTACTGAAAATTTGGTTTGTATAGAATTAAGAAAACTTAAAATTAAATTTAATAAACCAATATATGTGGGAATGGCTATTTTAGACATTTCAAAAATTTTAATGTATAATTTTCACTACAATTACATACAGAAAAAATACTCCTCTCCAAAATTATTGTATATGGACACAGATTCACTTATTTACAAATTTATTAATTATATAAAAGAAGATACACACCTTTTTGATACATCTGACCATGCACCTAATAATGTATATTTAATACCACAAGTTAATAAAAAGGTGGTGGGGTTATTTAGAGATGAAAATTCCGGATTAATTATGATTGAATTTGCAGGATTACGTGCAAAAATGTATTCTTTTACTTTAGAAAACGAAACTGTAATTTCAAAGGCAAAAGGAATATCAGGAACTGTTACAAAAAAATTAACTATACAGGATTACAAAAATACTCTTTTTACTGAAACAAAATTGTTTAAAAAACAAAATAATATTGTTTCTAAAGAGCATAATATTTTTTCAATTGAACAAAATAAATTAACATTAAGTGCTAATGATGATAAACGTTATATAGAGGAAGGAGCAATAAATACTTTGCCATGGGGGTATTACTCAATTACATTACCAGACTCAGACATTATAATTATTGATTAGAATATTAAATAAAATAATTTATTTCGTATTTTAATTATATATTTTTTATATAAATACTGTATAAAATACTAGTATTTTATTGATTGTTTAATAGTCAATATGAAATTTGTGAAGCAAAAACAACGTTTCTGTGTAAATAATTTTTATACTATTATACTGGCCCCGAACAATTTTGCAGTCCAGAAATTGGTAAATAGGTGAGCAGAAAATTGTGTAAAACTAAAATACCATATTAAATTTTAGATGCAGGACATCGAAAATATTTTTTTCCAAGACCCACCACCAGCCGCAACAAGGATTTATGTTGGAGAGGTGCCGGGGGTCCCGATTATGGTAGCGCTGTGGCGCTACCATACAATAATTTACGTACAAAAATTTTTGTAGAAATTTTTTTATAAAAATTGAAACGTAATATAATATATAAAATAATATACCGTGAGTATTTTTTAACGTGAAACATTGAATTTGTCATATCCATGGCTACGACTTGACATTTAATTGACAGTAATGTATTTGCTTGTCCCATTTTTAAAAATGAAAACATAGGGAACGAATTTGACAATTCACAAGACGTCAATACAGGTTAATTTTGTTTTAAATATTTATTCCTGCTTTTCTAAAATAAATTTAAGTAGTTATAGAAAAAAATATTGTGTGCACCTTGTTTCCCAGTGATTCTTCGAGTCGGCTAAATTTATTACAATATTTAAATATAATACTTTTTTTAAATTCAACCCTATATTTCATTTTAAATGGGACCGGCAAATATAATACTGTCAATCAAATGTCGCGTCGTAACCATGGATATGGCAAACCCAATGTTACACGTTAAAAAATACTCATGGTATAATAAAATAATACTAATAATATTTTTAATAATCATTTTACCCATACCTAACCCTTGACCTTCCTTTTTCTGTAAAATAGTAATTATAAATAACATAAAACCCTAGGGGAATAGATTGAATCCAGAGCATTAACAGGAATACAAAGAACGATATTTATTTTCTTAGATTTTAGCTATTATTTAATATTCAATAATAAATACTTGCCCCTGAAAATTAAAAGTAAAAATTTTTAAAAATTAAAAATGAAATTAGATCTTATTACTTTCATATTTGTATAAAATTGCAGAAATTAGACGGAATATTTTAATTATTACGGTGTAGTTTTTAATGCAAAGTTGTCAAAAATAATTTCATTATTTATTGTTTCACATAATGAATATCTATTAAGATCATACGATTGATATTATTTATTTGTTTTCTTGAGGCTAATCAGGGAAAAATTCAAGAGGCTCTAGTAAGGTTACTGTTCTTTAGCTCTTAATTTATAATGACAAATAAGCTTCGTTAATATTTGGAGTCTAGGCAGCTCTGTTTATGTATCGAATAGTGCATTAGTAAGCGAAGAAGGAGAGCACAACTGAATTTTGAGAGGGACCTTACACTCTCGTTCGGCATTCGGTAAACAGTAGATGTGAAATAAGTTTTTCAATTAATTTATTTTTTACTTTTTCATTAAAAAATATATATTATTACTAATTGGAATTAGTGGTTGAATTTTTCCCCACAGGAGATAAGTTATTTTTCCGAGTTTTAATAACAATATATTAAACTATTAAGTGCAAGTGTCGTTTGCCTGAAGGATCCAAAACGAATTGACAGCGTTTCGGAAGGTAGGGGAGACCCTTGTACTTTGGGACAGCTTGTACTTTGGGACACACAAGTTTATTATTGTTTTATTTGAAATTGAGCGCCAATATTTCTCTCAGTTATGCATTTGTACACTAGATGTCTATACGTGTTATAATATAGAGAAATTCCAGGAGCCATTTTATGTTTTGCGTGTTAAGGTGTTTTATAGGATTGGAAGTGAATTATTATCTGAGAACATCGAACTCGTTTCAATCCAAGGTAAGCTAAATTATTATTATTTGCTTATGTTATCTTGAAGAGCAAATATTAGATTATGTATTTTCAAAAGAATTTGTGTTTTAAACTTAACCTTTTAATAAAACTAAACTTTTAAAAAAATAAGAGCCTGGCTTTTACTTTGGGACACCTTTTGGTTTGTACTTTGGGACGTGTCCCAAAGTACAAATCTTATACTAAAATATTTTATTCATCATATGAAACTTTAATTGCAGATGCCAAGAAGTAAATTAAACAAAAAAAGGATTAAACCAGATGAAAAAAATGTTACTGCTGCAGCCCGCTTAGTTTTAGAAAATAATTTCAGCGTTCGGCAAGCTGCTGACCACTATGGAATATCAAAATCTATTCTTTCAAGACATATTCTTAAGCATAAAGCAAGCGGAGGCGAAGAATTTATTTACAGTGCTGCTCAGGATGTTAAAAAAGTTTTAACAGAAACGCAAGAAAATGAATTAGTTGTATATTTGTTAGAATGTGCTAATATGCACTATGGTTTATCAACCCACGAAGTAAGAAAACTAGCATTTAACTATGCTGTGGCTAATAACATGAAATATCCTGTTTCTTGGGATACAAATAAAAAAGCAGGCAAAGAATGGTTTAGGTATTTCTTACGAAGACATCCACGAATATCATTAAGAAAACCTCAAGCAACTAGTTTGGCAAGAGCAACTTCATTTAATAGAACCAACGTAAATACATTTTTTGATAAACTTGAAGATGTTATGTAACGCTATCACTTTTCTCCGGAAAATATTTACAATGTTGACGAAACGGGTATGTCAACTGTACATACTCCAGTTAGTTATTACAGCAAAAGGGTGTAAACAAGTTGGTAGCATGACGTCAGCTGAGCGGGGTATAAATGTTACTCTTATAGCAAGTATTAACGCAATTGGCAATTCAATACCGCCTATGTTCGTTTTTCCGCGAGTATATTTCAAAGATCACATGCTGAACGGTGCCCCTGTAGGAAGCATAGGAAGTGCAAATCCAAGTGGGTGGTCAAATAGTTCAATATTTATTGAATATCTACATCACTTTATTAAACACGCTCATTCTACCCCTGAAAATAGAGTGCTGTTGATTATGGACAACCATGAGAGTCACATCTCAATTGAGGCTCTAGACTTAGCCAAAACTGCAGGAATAACGATGTTAACTTTTCCTCCGCATACAAGCCACAAATTGCATCCACTTGATAGAACTGTATTTGGGCCTTTAAAAAAATATTTTAATACTGTGTGTAATGAATGGCTACTGGTTCATTGTGGCAAGCCAATGTCAATTTATCATGTGGCTGAATGTGTTGGGAAGGCTTATCCACTGGCGTTTACACCTAAAAACGTCCAATCAGGATTTTCTGTTACAGGAATATATCCTATTGACAGGAACGTTTTCAAGGATGATGAATATTTGAGCTCTTTTGTGACAGATAGATTAATTCCACAGACCCCATCTAATTCGGAAGAGGAGCCTCAACCTGGACCATCAAGGGAACATCACACACCAGAGCAAGTACGACCATTTCCAAAGGCTCAACCAAGGAAGGAAGGTACGAGTATAATCAACGAGTAGCAGCAGCAGCAGCCTGCATGCAACCAGCATACACCCAACAGATAGAGAACAACACATTGATCGCGCAGCTAATAAATTGATTAACACTAAAACTAATAATATTAGTATTAATACTCGTGGTACTAATAGTAGGATGTTTCATATACAACAGATATAAACAACGAAGAGCACCCAGATTAGAAAATATTGAATTGAGTCAGGTCCTCCAAGGCACCATAATGTTATCCGGCGAAAAAATTGCACTCGGCGAAATACCAACCACTTCATCCGGTAGAACAGGAACCCTCACTCTACCAGACGGTAAAAAAACTATCCGTATCCGTCACCCAAGGCAAAGAAGCAGTTTTGCAAAGAACCACTGATTCAGAGACCAACATCAGGAAAGAAAAAGAGGCTTCTCCAAGTTGTAAGCGAATCGACGTCCAAGGCCAGCAATCAGATAAGTAAAAAATCAAAATAACACAAAGGTGCAGGAAAAATAATAAAATTAAATAATAAGTAATATTAAATAATTCATGTCTGTGAATGTTACTAACAAATAGGTTGTGTCCTAAGTGTGATTGGCTGGATATGATAAACTGCAGAAAAATCATATTTTCGAGCTAAATGATCACACTTGAGTAGGTTAATAGTAACGTTACTTGAAATAAGTTGAATCAAATGAGATAAATATATAATTTACTTTGAATTGAAAAGCTATGTAAGTTGTATTGATTTAAAAGTAATAGAATTGAAAGATTATAGAATTGTTTTATATGAAGTTATATTGCATATTATATTGAATTGAGAAGTATAAATAAAAGATAGAATTGTTTTAGGTGAAGTTATATTACATGTTTTAAAGTCAGTTATAAACATAAAAAGTTATAAGTAGTAATTTTCATGTTGAGAAAATTTTAGGAATTACAGGGCGTGGACACCATCCTGTGATTCAACAAAGAAAAAACATAAAAGTAAAGAAAGAGAAAAATTGCTCATAAATAGAACACAAACACAGGAGTGTTAAAATTGCTATCTAAAAAACTAACACAGGTAAAAGGTGTTAATAAAATAAACGGGTTAAGGATTTAATACAACGAATAAAAAATTATAACACAAAACAAAAGGTGAAGAACATACCTTAAAATAATTAACCAAAAATACTTTTAAGGAAAACTAACAAGGTGGAAAGCATAATTAATATCCAAAAGTATAAAATGGAATATACAATTATATATGTTATATCACTTATACAGACTGTAAACGGCGTCGTCGAAATGAATACAGGAGCGTATTTCCAAGACTTACCAGAGGCTATAGCAAATGAAACATCCGTACCAATAATTTATAAAGTTCCATTTTTTCAACCGGACCTAAGAAGTACATTAGTTACATGTTGCGAGAGTTATTACTCAATTCAAAATTGTGAAAACTCATTCACAGTTATAAACGGAATCAAAACACAAATAATGGGGCCCAGCCTGGCGAATGACGGTAACTCAATAGGATGGGGATTTCCAAATTGCATCCAGAAATCAGGTACAAAGAATGTTTTCCACTAAAGAAGAAATTTTATGCTGAACCAATAACCAGTACGGTTCACCGGTTCCCAGCGTTTAACACTTTCACTTTTTTATGGGGTTAAAATTTGGCTATTTGTCACGTTTTTTTTTTTCATTGTTCTAATTTATATAAATTATATTTTTTTGTCCAAAAATTTATCTCTAAATTTATCTATTTTTTTATAATTTTGGCTAAAATTGCTTGGGGAAATTTATATAAATTCTTTAATAGGTTTTTTGGGATCATATAACAAATTTGTTATCCAATTTTACTACATTTTTATACAGCTCGTTTAGCTAAATTATACAGCGGAGTTCCAGACGTGCGTACCGCTGATTCGACGTCACAGTAACAAAGTTGTATTGCTGCTCGTTCAAGTTTTTACGAGCTTATCTTAAACTATCTTCGACTTCTGGGTAAGCCGTTTATTTATCTTAAATTTTATCTAGTAATTTTTAGGCTACCTAGTTCAATAATTTTGTTACTATAAAATTCCGCCGACTAGACAAATTCTCTTAAAGCTAGAGCTCAATCATTTTACTAACCATATCTTGTTCTAATCTCTTCTCTTACTGTCCACTACAGCTTGGCCACCTGTTTTCTTGTTTTTTTTTTTTGCACAGTTTTAAAAAGAAAATTATTTTGACAAGTAGTTTTGAAATTTTTTTATCATTGATATTTTGCTGTTTTTGTATTTTTGTACTAAATTTTTTTGTAGCAACGCCTAAAATTTATGGTCTTTTTTTTATTTTCCAACGTCCCGGTCCTGAGTTTTTTGGATCGCTGGGGGCGGGGAATCCTCTCCGCAAAGCTCACATCGAGACGAGGGACCGCTTCCGCAAGCTATACCCACTCGCTGCCTGAAAGTGCCATTCATAAGACTTAGAGCGATCACCACTACACCTAAGCCCCACGTGTCTCTGGATGCCGCCTTGCGTAGTTTTAACGTCACCATCAGCGTGAACCTACTATGACGAGAGCTGGACAACGTGTCGGCGTATTCAGCCAGGCGGACTTGGCAGATCGTAGCCGTCATCAGCGAGGCAGTTAGTCCGGATGTACCACGACGCCGTGCGACAGGTCTCCCCCCTTCGGCGGCCCACTCATCTCTAGGACCCATCATATTTTTATAACCCCGAATCAGGTATTCGACCAGGTGTGTACGACAAAATTTTTTGGGTTGTTAATTGCATTAAAAATTTTAATTAAAATTTATATAAAAAAAATTTTTTGCGATTTTTTTTTAATAAAACTTTAATTTTACTGTAACTTCTTTTGAGTTGTAGTGTCTTCTCTTGACCCGACATAACTGGCGCCCATCATTTCATCCCTGCTCAACCACCCTTTAGGAACCCTCGACCTCGCGCAACAACGACCAACCCTCGAGCTACTGTGGGAGTGACGCGTGATTTTCCCTCAGAAAATCACGTCAAAATTTTTTTGTCAATTTTTTATTTTATCATTACGCCACAATATATATATAGAAGCCAAAAATTATATCTTCAGTGTGCATTTAGTTGTATTCACTGTTTGTTGTATTTGCCATGGTTTCTTTTAATAAGTTTTACCAGAGTGTGTCTACGGAGAAGATTGGACATCAGTATGTTTTTGCGGACGTGATAGTTCACGAGTACGACGACCACAACTATCTACCTCCGGGGGTATGCACATCATCGAAACCGCCAACACCATCTCCAGCAGCACCAGTTCCGAAGTTTAAAATTTTGGAAAATATTTTAATAAAAGCGGCTGATGAAGTAGTGGTTGTTGATGATGAAGTAGTGGTCGTTGAGGATGACGACAAAGTCGACTCATCTAGAAGGGTTGATAACATTGAGTCAACCTTCATGGAGTTTGATGATGATGTTATAATTGAGGACTACAGCAATGAAACCTTGGACAATATTGTCCAGGAAGCTATACCCGAGCTGGTTAACATGCCTTTAAAGAGAGGGCATCAAGAGGAGCAGGAAATGCTCTCTAAACGCTGGGGAACTTCCACAAGCTCCGAAATTGACGAGCCGTATGGACAGCCACTCGTCTATAGCGAAGAGGAGGAGGAACCGATTCCAGAGTGGTACGGGGATGAACAGCTTGGAGACGACGTCCAGCTCGGCTTGGTGCTACGAGCAGCCGAGGTAATAAGTTTCGCGTTTCCGATGAACAAGCACTTCGGAGACAATAACGATAGACTGCTGAATGTCCTTGCTTTTCCAATTGCGAGTAACAGAAGAGCGTTCATCTCCATCGATGTGAACCCGAAGCCCTATATGCACATAACTGGACGCTTACTGTGTGACGTAGTGAATAAACTTTATATTGACATTACAGACCATGAACAACTCATCAGATTTTTAAGATTTATAGAAAGTACGTAAAAATAGGAGATAAATATAACAAATTTAACGTAGAATTTACGGTGCTTCTGAAAAAGCAATTAAAATATAAAATAGGAAATAAATATTTAGCTTTAAGTAGGGAAAATATAGATAATTAGTTTAGATTTAGTTATTCAAAAAACAATTTTAGAATATAAGATAAAATATATTAATATTAATGATATTTATAAAAAAAATTGTGCAGGATGTTTGTATATATAGTTTCAGATATAATTTAGATTTAGAAAATAGTTTATTCAATATTTATAAAGAATCAGTAAAGTTTATTAGATTATTAAGCGAATTATTTATTTATTATTATAATAAAACTATAAATGACATAAGTTGTGTGAATATATTTATAAAGAGAGAGAAAAAATATATAATTTAAAAGTTGAATACTTATTTTCTTTTATTTGCTTGTATACCTGGATTGATGTAATTTTCAGTATTCTTTAGTGAGATAACCCACAGGAGGGGTATCCCGAGGTTAGCTATTATAAAAGAATAGGTAAAAATAAAATCGAGCCAGTGTACCTGTATAGTTTCATAGTGAGTCAGCAATGGATCAGCAACATTTTGACAACTTCTTTGATATCTGTGAAGGGATTATTACCTCTTCATTGATAGAAGAAGATGAAGAAGAAAATTATAACGCCTTCTATCAAATTTGCGAAAATTTGATAGATGACAGTCTGAACCAAAGGGGTTGTGGTGAAAGCGATTTTCCTCGTCTTACCATTGTTTCGGACATAGAGTCGCATGCAAAGCGTTTCAATGTTGTAGGAAGAAAAATCACGTTTCGCATGAATGACCCGCCTGAGGGTGAAGATTCAGTGCAGTGGTTTTATAATAGTGTTAAAATGTTACTGAGTACGTTATGAGCACTGCAGATCCGTCGAATTATATTGAATTTATATTTCACATCCCTCTTCTTGCATCCGGTCCAGCTTGGATTAGTTTCCGTAGGGCAGATCAGCCCCACATTGATGTTGTGTGGGAAGCCCTAGAGAAGACACTGCAAAGTAATAGAGAGATATTTTCAGACGGTCAATTCTCTATAGAAATTACTAAAGTTGCTGTACCTACTGGATGTGGCAGGCTGCGGAGACATGGCTTATCATTTGCGGAATTTTGTAGCAGAAAAACTGGCATTATAGACATAATAAATAAAGACAATTTATGTTTACCTCGTGCTCTTGTGATTGCAGACTCTTTTCGAAAGAACGAACAGTGTATAAAAGATATAATTAATGATAAACACGGTTTGCAGAGTATGAGAACACGCGATTTATTGTTAAAAGCAAATGTTCAGATAAGTGGAAATGGTGCTGGTATTCCTGAACTTATTGAATTTAAACGCTATTTTACTCAATATAACATATGTGTATATGAGTATAATACTCCGTGATATTTGAAGGTGCAAAAGGAAAAAATCTTCCAAGAGTGAATCTTTTGTACCATCCAAATCACTATTCAGTAACTAAAAGCTTAACGGCCCCATTTTCATGCAAATATTCTTGCGAACAATGTCACGTTCCATACAAGGTAAGAAACAGACATTCTTGTGAAAATACTTGCTATTTTTGTAAATATTCACCGTCGTGTTTTTCTACTCAGGCATTAATTAAATGTTCTCTTTGTGAAAGAAAGTTTCGTGGACAGCAATGTTTTGACAATCATAAAAAACCAGTGTGTGAAAGACTAAAAAAATGTGTTAAGTGTTTGAAACTATATCAGTACAATAAAAAGGGACGTCAGCATGTATGCGGAGAAAGATACTGTAAATTGTGTGAAAATTATAAAAACCTCGAACATTTGTGTTATATACAGAAAGACAATTCAAAATTTAAAAAAAATAGTTTATTTATTTATTACGATTTTGAAACTCGTCAGGAAAAAACTGTGGGCGAACATTTTGAACATGAAGTTAATTTATGTGTGGCGCAGCAGTCTTGTACTATGTGCCGTAACATAACCGAAGTAAAACAATTGTGACGATGTGATCTGTCACAAGAATATTAGTTCAAACCGCTTTTGCCGCGCTCTCCTTTTTCACGCGACGCTGAAAACTTTTCTTTGCTATGCCGGACATAAAGTACACCGATTATTTATTATTTCATCCCAGAGAGTGGCCTGTTGTGAGATTAACCTCTTTAGCGCCTCGACGCCATCAGGCGTTGACGCCAATAAGGTTCGTGACCATCCAGGGCCATTACCGACCGACGACGCCGTCCCGACGCTGAACGCTCGATTCGGATCCTTCTTGGTATAAGGAAGTGTCGCGACATATCGGCGTCGCGACGCCGTTCGTCGTTTTCGAGAAAACCACACTTTGAAAAACCACTCTTCGGAAACAAGTTTAGCTCACCGTCGGCAAGCGTCCTGACGTATCACCGTATTGACAAAATCCCGCAGTACCGGCGCCGCGACCCCGGGCGTCGTTTTTGAAATAGCTCCATTTTCGAAATCCTAATCACCGGTAAAGCAACTCTACCCTATTCTGAGACACCCTACCTCGCCAACACCGCGACGCCGAGCGTCTTTTTCCGAAAAACAACACTTTTGGACTCCGTACTTCAGAGCTTCGTAAACCCCACCGTATCCGGTCAACTTTCCGCTATCCAGCCGACGCGACTCCAAGCGTCGTCTTTCCCGAATACCCCGTTTCCGTTTTAAATAAAAATTTACGTGGAACGCCTAGCCATAGGACCTATTGTACTCGAATTTAGAACAATAAACCAGCCTTTCTACCAACGCAATTGTTTTCTTTCACTATTTGAACCTTGTCTCCAAAGCAGCTACCGAACCGTTGGCGCCCGAGCAACCAAACGCCAACATTCTTACACGTATACGGAAAATACGTTACAGAATTTGGCGCCCGAACAGGGACTTTGAAAGGAGACAATAAGTACCAGCTGGGTCTATAACCTCAAAGAGAAGCAACAAGAGGGACCACCACGTTATGATTTTGACGATACCGAAACCATGGAAGGACTACGTAAACGAATGGTCGATTTTTATATAAAGACAACCGCAAGTAAAAACAGTTCCGCCAGTAGTGGCCTCAGGAAAGGCTACCGTAATTTCGCAGTAGTGGTCATCGTTCAGGCCACCGTATTGGCCTCATTAATGACCTAGTTCTAGTAATGGCCGACCAGTACATCACCGCGCAGAGAAGGATCCCGCCAGGAGAGCTCTGAATAGCTAGCTAGCTACATGCCCGCTGCCGACGATGCCCAATCGCCCGCCATGTCCAGATCAGTTTGAAGAGCAGTTGACCGATCTGTCTCCGTCCTTTCTGTCGAGCAGGGAGTCATCATTGCGTGTTCCGTCATGGGCCGGCCTCAGGACGATACCGCGTCAAGGTCGGGCCGTTTTTGTTTCTACAAGGGTGATGACACTTCCCCGGCAGGCGCAGCTGCTCCCACAAATCAATACCCTGGTCAGGCGAAAGGACGAGGCCCGGAAAACGCGGGGTGTACCCTGTGCAAGCGCTCTCAATCCTGCATAGAAGGGAAAAAGGGTGATGCTTACTTTTTTTTTGTTTGTTTTGTTTTATTTACCAGGATCATCAAGTTTGATCATTGAAGAGCCGGCAAGACCAAGAAGACGGGTAATCATCCACGCCGTCCGCTGTGGCCGGCGCCATGACGGCGCCGCTCCGCTGTGAGTGAGCCCGTCGTCTTACCGGTCGTCAACACCGTCGCCGTCAAGCCGTAGGCATAGGATATGCCGCCGCATGAACCGTACCGAAAAAACCGTAGCCACACCGTACGCATAAGATATGCCGCCGCAAGAACCTCACCGGAAAACCGCGCCATAGGGTGGGAGGAAGGGCAGGCAAAAATGCCACCAAGCTGGTAGCAACAGGACGGGTCACCCGACCCAAGATCAAAATCCTGGAGAACCGCCTCCTCCGTCCAGCCCGCACTGCACCACCATCAGCCATCGAACCGATGAAACCAAGGTCACCGACTGGAAGCCCGGTGATGGCGATGAGGCCCTACGGAGAGCCTTAACAGCCCGCTTTGGACCGTACCCCCCGAAAATTCATGCACTACCTGTAATCCGGCCGTACCGGTCTCCGTCGCCCATTGAGGTCGTCATCGACTTGACCGCGTCACCGCTGCCGTCCGATGCCGAAGGTGACGCGGCCCCGAAGAACGTGCCGGAGACCCCCAGGTCCGCCAATCTCCTCCCCGAGGTTCCAGCAGCCCAGCAGTCCAACCTTCGGTGCCAGAGGCCGTCCAGGAACTCTGGGACATCCTGAGGTCCCTGAGTCCCAACCCGGAGTCCCCGACGAGAAGAGCCGCCTGTAGTCCCTCCAGCGCGTCAGGAGTCTCCACCCGCGGTCCTGTCGGCAGCCAAAGGCCAACCCGAGGACTATCATGCCTGGGTTCAGTCCCTGAGGCCCCGAGGAGTCCCACTGACGAAGAGGCTACGGATCTGGCTCCCCAACGGCAAGAGGATCACCGTTCCCCCGCTGCGACGCTGAACCCCTCCCCAATTGTGAGTGCAGTGCCCCCTTTTTTTTGCCAAGTGTTGGACACGATAAGTGCCACTTGTGGACAAAGTTTATTTTTTTATTGTTTTTGTTATTAATGTAATTAAGGTATCTTTATTTAGTTTATATAGTTTATTTTTTTTAGTTGTTTAATATGGTAGTTAAGATTTGGTACTACATTTCTTTTTTTATGTCAAAATATTGGATAGGCTTCCTGCTACCGTCCCGGTCCTTTTCTCCTTTTATTTCTCCGAAGTAACCCGGGGATGTGACGATGTGATCTGTCACAAGAATATTAG
Source organism: Ophonus ardosiacus (assembly GCA_943142095.1). Classification (NCBI taxonomy): domain Eukaryota; kingdom Metazoa; phylum Arthropoda; class Insecta; order Coleoptera; family Carabidae; genus Ophonus; species Ophonus ardosiacus. The sequence goes on along the minus strand of OW964837.1, from coordinate 27,480,963 downwards.
TTCAACCGCTTTTGCCGCGCTCTCCTTTTTCACGCGACGCTGAAAACTTTTCTTTGCTATGCCGGACATAAAGTACACCGATTACATTAAATACGAGCGTAATATCTCAACTAGAAGTCCACTTGCTCTTTTGATTCTCGAACATTCGCAAAACAAGCTAAAGCCTGAATAGCCAGTCTCCGGCTATAAAAGCCGCGCCGCCGAGATGCGAAAGATAGTATTCTTCCGATGCAGATTTCGACTCCAAAGTCTTCAGCCGGACCCGCAGAAATCTCTAGGTGAGAAACCGTGTTTTTTTTTTATCTCCCGCCGTGAGCTCCCCGCGAGTTTGTTTTATTGTTTTGCCCATCGTGGTGGATCGTTGCGTTCAATCTTTGAGGGGAGGAATTATGTTATACCCATTTCCTTTGTTTGACCATATAGGAAAATTACTAAGTTGTTATCAACCATGATAACAGTTAACACTTGTACTTTCCTGCTATAACCAGTATATTCCAGACTATTTTGGGATCGTAGCTATAAAAATCTATGTATTCTAGTGATAAGAGTTCATTATTGTATTAACGATTCTCCACGTTACATGTCGACTCGATAAGTGATTCTTTGTACTTAGAGAATATAAGTTCAATAAATAAATTTATGAACATAAACTTTTGTTTTTTTTTTCAATATTAAATTAATAACAAATTTAATTTATATATATATATATATATATATATATATATATATATATATATATATACCTGGCTAAAAAATATTATCAGTATACAGTTTCTTCCTAGTCACTGCGGCCATTGCTTCATTCAATAGTAACGTTTTTCAACAGAGAGTATCTTCACCAGTAACATTCCCGAAGAAGGAAAAGCAAGAATCGTTGTCTATCAACCATCAAACCACTCTGTTGCATCCAGTGCAACAATATCATGTAGAATCAAGTGAAAACTGGGATTCCTGTGATGATCTAACATACAACCCCCCATCTGCTGTTCAGGAAATGCTGCATCCAGTGATGCAATATTATGTCGAATCATGCGAGAACTGGGATTCCTGCGACGATCCAGCATACATCCCAACACTTGCTATTGAACAAAAGCTCGTACTAATTCCTTTACCAGGGAATACAAGCAAAGCAGCCAAGAAAGCTAGTAGAGAGAATTCGCCGGTTCTGCGCCGTCCACAATTGCGGATGGGATTCTGCGATTGATTCTTATTAACTCTGTGCATAGGGATCATTTTCGCTCAAATTGCGGATTGGATTACGTAACCTAACCTTCAGTTTAGCACGTGCAATGTGACCCGTGGACTGTCAACCTTGAATTTTTACTTAGTCAATTACACGTACGTGGACCGTGGGCCGAACGTGGTGGGGGTTTTTATATGCGCAGTACGTATTTATGTACATGTACTTGCCAACCTTGATTTTATTTGTACCGTATGGGCATTTATTAGGTGCTATTATTTGGCAGAAAAAGAGATTTTTTATATTTTAATTATTTTTGAATGGGTTTAGGAACATAATAAAAATTAAAGTACAATATAAATATTTTATTTACTACAAGATAAAATACATAAGAGTATAAATCAAACACATTTTTACATAAAAATATTAATTATTTATTATTTCATGATGTCCCCAAGCTAATGTATTAATACCATTATCCAGTATAAATCGTTTATCATCATTCGCCGATAAACATAGTTTACTTTGACTGATTGTGTAAATTACATGTTTAATTGACTTAAATGTTTTTTGTTCAATGTAGTGCTGTTCATTTGTAAATAACGTTTTTTTGTAATGATCATGAGTTATTTCGTTTTCTGTTATATGTGTTTTAATACCTTTCGCTTTTTTAATTTCTGTTTCTTGTGTTTGTATTGAATACATTTTAGAACGTAAACCAACAAATTCTGTAATGATTGTACCTCCCATTTCATCTTTAAATTTTCCCAGTACAGCCTTGTTTTGTAACCCAATATTATGCGGATTATTTGGTGTAAAATTTGATGTATCAAAAAGGTACAAATTTTGCTTTATATCAGCATATACATCACTGATATTTATATTATAAATAAGAGAATCAGTGTCTGTGTAGAGAAGTTTGACATCATTTTTATATTTAGGTTTTATTATATTATAATGAAAATCATACATGTGTAATTTAGAAAGTTCTAATACAGTAAAACCTAAGTATATTGGTTTATCGTATACAATTTTTAATTTATTCATTTGAATTGCAACTAAATTTTCGGAAAATATAGATAAACTGTGAAAATTTGGTTTTGCAATACATTTTTCAGCACCTTGTTTTTTTCCTATGTTTTCCCAATGTGTTAATAATTTAACATCAACTCTTTTATCTACATTTTCCATAGTTTTTCCATATACAGAATTATTCATTAATTTGATGAAATCTTTTTCAAAATTATTACTAGCTTTCATTCTTAAATTTGTATTTAAATTTATATATGTTTTTAACCATTCAGATTGTTTAAAACTTAACCCTTTGTAGCCTAGTGGTTCCAATACGATAACACAATTTTAGAATTTATTTCCTATTTGCCGTATGGTTTTATGGAGAAACCACATATAGAAATAAGAAGTGGGGATGTCTCTCTTCTGCAAAATCCGGTGCGCACAAGCGTTTGTGCACGTGTTTAACAAAATTTGTAAGCTACCAATGCAAGTGATAACACGTGTTTCCCTCAGCGTAATATTATATAAAATTATTAGGTTTTCTGTGTTATATTTGGTAAGTTTTAGTTTTTACTATATAGTAGCAATAATAAGAAATTTAAGTTTTACTTTTAGAGCCAAAAATACATGGAAATGTTTGTTATATGAATATTTGAATTGTACGGTTTCAATGTGAAACCACAAGGCACATAAAATTATTTTTATTTTTAGGTGCATTACAATGAACAAAATGTACTCGTTCACACATCTCGCAGATATGAGTCCGGATGAATTTTACACTTTAGTAGAGGAAGTACCGTCTGATATAGGTTCGAAAATTGATGAAGATGTAGAGGATGAAGCACAAATTGTCGATAAAAACCCAGTCGATGATTTGTTCGATATAAATGCAATGGATATAATATTTGCTGATGACAATGAAGAAAGTGATTGGGACATTGAGGATGAAACACCACTTTCAATATTGAGAGCAAATGATTTAGCAAAAATAACAACATGGACGAAATCTTCTCAAAATTGTCTTCAGGTAAAGAAGACTTTTACTGAAGATACAGGACCAAATACTCCTCAAGATTTAGAGAGCCCTACTGATATATTTCTACATCTTTTTACAAATAATCTTATCAGTCATATGGTTTTTCAAACAAATTTATATGCTCTCCAAAATAATGGGGGCAACCCTCAAAGTTTCACTGCAACAAACTGCGATGAAATGAAGGTTTTTATTGCTATAAATTTGTTGATGGGCGTCAAAAGGCTGCCAAGCTATCGAGATTACTGGTCCTCACGCGTAGACCTTAGAGATTCCTACATAAGCTCATCTATGTCCAGAGATCGATTTGTATGGTTGCTGGGTAATGTACACCTAAATGACAATTCAGTACAACCTAATAGAAATTCTGTGAATTTCGACAAATTATATAAATTGCGGCCTATGCTTCAAAAATTATCAGCGTCTTTTTTATCATCTTACAAACCTTCGAAAAATCAAAGTATTGATGAATCTATGATCAGGTTCAAAGGACGTAGCAGTCTGCGTCAATACATGCCGATGAAGCCTATAAAACGAGGCTACAAAGTTTGGATTCGCGCAGGTGAATCAGGCTATGTCCACGAGTTCCAAATTTACACCGGAAAGGTCAGTGAAAATGTAGAGAAAAATCTCGGTGCACGCGTAATTAAAGATTTGACAAGATGCTTAGTTGGCAAAGGACATGTCGTTTATTTCGACAATTATTTTAATTGCGTTGAGCTACAAAAAAATTTGCAAGTAGACCTTATATATTCGTGTGGTACTTTGCGTAAAGTGAGAAAGAATATTCCTACAGATATTATAGAGGACAAAAAATTAAAAACAGGTGAATCAGATTGGCGTGTAAGTACTGAAGGTCTTGTCTTTTTGAAGTGGATGGACAAAAAATCTGTTCTCTTTCTAAGTAATTTTCATGATCCGTCAGTAGAAGAAACTGTAAAGAGGAAGCTAAAAGATGGTAGTCAAGTTGAAATAAATTGTCCGCGAATTGTAAAAGATTACAATAAGCATATGGGTTATGTGGATAAAATGGATATGCTAAAATCTCTGTATGAGATTGATAGAAAATCAAAAAAATGGTGGCACCGTATTATGTGGTACCTAATAGATATAGCTGTAGTAAACTCATTTATAATTTTCAAAGAAAGAATACCAACTACGACACTTAGCCTGAAGAATTATAGACTAGCTGTAGCTTCAGGACTAATTGGAGCTCAACCAGATATGCCCAAACGGGGAAGAACTACTACTTCACCAGTGCCTGCGAACCATTTCAAATCTAATGTGCCATATGAAGTAAGATTTGACAACCTCACATGCCAATGCATGGAAATTCAAGAAGATGTGCTTTCTGCAGCTCGCGAAGTGAACCACATCGTACCAGATGGGGATGTTCTACATGCAAGGTTGGATTGTGTTTATCTGATAAAAATTGTTTTGCGGCTTATCATGCAAACTAATTATTATTTTATGTATTTCATGCTTTATATGTTTCACAATAAATAGTTTTACATTATTTATTTTCAAATAAAATTATGTTGTACGTTTACATTTATTTACGACTTCATCTACATTATTATACTATATATATATATATACCTAAACCACGGTCTGAAAGCTGAAATATTGGTCTGACAATTTTTTTATTTACTTTTTTAAGGAAAGTAGGAAGTAATTAACGACCTTAATAAGAAAAACATTTAAGTTTCTAAAAATAAATAATTCCGGCAACAAAGGGTTAATACCCTATGTATTTTTGTTAATTCCAAACCTGATAATAAAGTTTGTTGTAAATTTCTATAATGAATAATATAATTTTTCTTGTTATTTAAATTACATATTAGTTTGGACTGCTTTGAATTTGGATGTTTTATATTTTCGCAACAAAATGGTAAATCATTATGAAAATCATGTAAATAATTAGGATACTCTAAATCTACCTCTAAAATATATCCTGTATCTGAATTATTTTCTATAGCCAAGAGATTTAAATTATCAATTTCATTTTGTGATAACCATTTAAAATTACCTGTTGGTAAAGACTTAGATATTGCATCTCCATATAAGTTGTTTGCATCCAAATAAATTATATAATTACAAATTTCTTGGGAATTATAATTTGGTAAATATTTATTATTTGCTTTTGAATACCGATGTGAGCATTGTGAGATACCACCTCGAATGCCTTTTTTAACAAAATGTAACATATCAATATCCGTAAACAATTCATGTTTAATTCCAGTACATTTTAACATTGCATCCCAACTAAGACCGGGAGCCGTAAGATATTGACAAGGATCTAAATTGTAAACATTTATGCATACATGACGAAAATTTTGAAATATATCTGCTAAAAGTAAAACATCTGTTTTCAAGTAAATATCATAATAATCACCCAATCTTTTACAATTAAATACATTCCAAACATTTAAAGCATGACTGTATTCCTCTTGAGAAATATGGGTTTTATTTAAACAATTATAGAATAATTTTTTTTTTTTCAGGTAATTTGGTTTCATTTAATTTTTCAAATGAATCTATGTACTGATATGGGAAAACCCCTTTTTTTTGTTACTAATTTAAAATGTTCAAAATTTGAAAAAAAATTAGACATTTCTATAAATTGATTAAGTTTTAAATTTTGTGCTAAACTTTCAAGTGATTTTCCCATAAATTTAAAGGAATCTATAAATTTTAATTTCATGTATATATTTTGGTTTTCCTTTGTTTCAACTAGTCCTTTTTTTGAGAAAGATATGTACTTCTCTTTATTTTCTGGTATAATATTAATATTATTATTGTCAAAAGCCAAATTTTTTATAAATAAATGTGAATTATATCCGCTTAAATTATGAAAAAATATTGGTAAAAACATAGGTATTTGAAAATTTAATTTACAATCGTAATGAGCAGCACCACGAAATTTTCCAGTGAGATGGCAATAATCACAGACTCTTACATCATCACTATTAAATGGTTTTTCACAAATATGACAATATGAAGCGGAATTATAATTTTGATGTTCCTGTACAGTAAGTGGTTGTAACGGAATAATTATTTTTAAATATTTATTGTAATTTTTTTTATATCTTCTATAATATTTTCAACAAATTTTAATGGTGCATCAATACCCGTATACATTTTAAATTTACTTAATTCATCATTGAATGAGCATTTTATAAAATAAGCAAAACTATAAGGTTCATGTAAGAGTGTTTTTTCTGTAAACGATTGATTTTTATTAGGTGAACATGTGTGGATTGGTGTTTGTAATGATTCAAAATCTGCATAAATAACAAAAGGTATTTTAAGTTTTTTTTCAAAATTTTTAAATTCAAGAATATTTTCACCCTCCTTGGGTAAAATTGTAACTATTTTTCCACAATCAAAATTTTTATGTTTTTGTAAATTTTCTTCTGACGTAAAATGTATTAAACATCCATCACAAATCCATTTTCTATGTTCATGAGAATTAATTTGGTCTCCAGTTAAACGAGAAAAATGTTTTATCCACACATAATGATTTTTATTATTATCTCCTAAATATAGTAAATTTATATGATTTAGTTTACGATTTTTTGTGTGATGTAGTGGCCCAATTATGTTGTGTTTACGTTCATTGGAATTGTTTTCTAGTCCAAACACATTAATTGAAATGTTTTCATTTAATTCTTCAAGTTTTGGAATATCTTTAATTTTGACAGGAAAATTAATGCCTGTGAAATTTAACTCACAATCATGATTTAAGTAGTGTACTACACGTTGTGGATGATGATAACGATTAACTGGATGTAGAGCCGATAGGACAGCCCATTTGAAACATTGTTGGTCAGTATTTTCCACATTTATACAAGCTTTCCTTTGTTTGACGTCTTTTGGTAAATCAATGTATGACGAACCTGTCATTGGCGAATATTTATTTATATTAATTTCTAAATGATTAACACGTACTAAAGCCCAACCGGAATCTCTTTCCTGTAATAAAAAAAAATTAAGAGTTGTGAATAAAGTAATGTAAAAAGTAATTCTACCTGAAACTCATTACTCTTTGTTTCTATTACGGACACCATGGTATCATACAATATTGAAATATTTGTTGAAAGTACAACTTCTTCAAATTTTGTATTGAATGATTTTATATCTTCTTTTATATCATCCTTTCCAATTTTTTTGTACAAACAAAAAAAGTTCTAAATGTAATTTAATAGCATTATGTTGTTTTTGTTGTATGTTGATAAGATTTAAAACATTTTTTTTAACAGTTTTGAAAAATGTTATTATATCTAGTAATTTTTTATTGCTAATTTTGTATGATACAATTCTTCGTTTGAATGCAGTACTAATTATTGACAGTTCCAGGTCAGACTCTTCTTGTTCTATACTTGAATTTGCTTTATGTATATTTGTTTTTAAATGAGCATTGTGTTGATTTTTTTTAACATAAACATTACAAGATTTACATAAAATATTGTCGCAGTTTCGGTCATGATCAGTTTTCACTCGTTTTGTTTTTATTTGGTTATTATTTGAGGTACCAAGTCCTGAAGATGTTGATGGAGTTGAAGTAGGTAGATTTAGTTGATTCTTATGAAACATATCCATATGTTTCTTATACGCACGTAGGGTAAGTGTTTTATTACATTATTTACATAATATTGACGAATTTTTGTTACAGCTGTATTTTATGTCTTTGAAGGTTGTGTTTAATTGTAAATATTTTTTTACATTTATTACATACAATCATTTTTTAAAATAAATAATATTCCCGATTGTATATAAATTCAAAATCTGAGTTCATGAAACGATTGTAAACTTTTCTAAGATTAGATTTAGCTTTTTTTTGAAAACAAATGTGAACATTCATCACATTTATATGGTTTTATAAAATTAAACAATTTCTTTTCACAGTTTTGACAAACAGATTTTTTAAAATATGTAATATTTTGCATATGTATAGTTTTGGAAAAATGTCTTTAAACTCCTCTGTTTTATAAGGTATTAATTTACTAAAATAACAATTAGAACAAAAATTTATATCTCTATTAGTTTCTAACTGAAAGCGGTCCTTATATTCTATACACATGTAAAAATTATTTTCTGTTAATTTTACAACACTGTTCTGAATATCTGTTTGAAATTCTTTTGAAAACTTTTGAAATGACATTTGTTGGTTTTAATGTTAAAAAATATTTGAATAAAATAAGTGTTATTGTGTTAACTTTTGGAATAAATTTTATTGTTTGTATGTGTGGTACTGATATTTATAAAAACGAAGTTAATTGATATTTAATCTAAAATAAAAAAAAATAAATATTTTCAACAAATTATTAAATTTAGTATTTATGTACCTTGTAAATTCTATCTTGGTGAACTTGTCGGCTGGATTAGTAATATTTGCTATACCGTAATTAGAAAGATCATTGATTTCCTCTTCTGTTAACTCGCCAAACCTTGATGGTAGAAAGACTTCAAAATTGTTGATACATATTACCACTCGTCGGCCGTATTTTGTTTGTATAGCTCTACCATACTTAATTTCATATACGGTGTTTAATGTTAGATCTGTGATTTTTTTCAAGTTTTTACCCAAGCCCAAACTGTTGAGTTTGTTTATATCCATGTTGAATATTACTAACCTGTTAAAAGTTGTCAGTTAATAATAAAAAAAACACTAATATGTCTTATTTTACTTTCGCTAAAAATTAATATTTTTTTTTAAAACTGTAAACAATATTTATATTTCCCTTTACTTGTTATTGCTTGAAAGTTATTAATAAAGTAATTATGTTGTGTAAATAAATAATAATACCGAAGATTGTTATTAAAAAATTAAGTCGATGTGAATAAATTCAATTTAAGACTACATCTGCTTGTGAATGATTAATACCTGGCTTTTATATTAAATGATGATTGACATAATGTACGTGCAGTTTACTTGAAATATGCATACGATTAATAATAAATATTGTAGTCAGCACATACGTGTTTTAATGTATATTTAAACAAAATAATTTACCTAATAAATGGATATATAACTTGTATGTGCTGTTTACTTGTGAACACATCCGTGTTTTTAATATATAGCTCTGTTCGATGATAAGCACTAGCGTAAACTGGTGTAAACTTTTTCACTATGAGGCGTTTTTGTCAGCGGGTCAGTTTAATGTAAAGTGTTCGATGAAACCATCAGCTGCACTAGACTGCACTTTCCTACTCTTTTTCGTGAACTGATCTACTACATCACGTATTACACTGAACTACACTTATCTGCTTTTTTCAATATGTTTCTGTTGCACTAGTACACATTGTACTGCACTACACCAAACCCAACTGCATGACACTGAAGTAATGAAATTCTCGTCAAACACACCTGACTTAGCAAAAGGAAATTACATAATAAATGCATACGTGACAACTTGCACATGCTGTTTACTTGTGTTGTTTGCTTACTGTAAATACATGTGTTTTAATTTATGATTAAACAAAGGAAATTACATAATAAGTGTACATTTAACTTGTACATATTATCTATCAATAAGATTAATTGATGTCAGCGGTTGAAAATTTTAGTAATAAAGTCGCGTCTATATGACGAGATTTTTCATTAAGTAATCAGTATTACCAAACGAAGATGCCAGGTATTTTCGAGTATAGTATAGAAGAAATTGTTCAACAACGATTAGAACAGCAGCTTAAAGACCATTTTAAGGATAATGTGATAGTGTGTGTTGAATATGACATAATGAAAATTACTGTGCATAATCCAGCAGGACAGAATATATGGGGATTAAATAACTTAGAAAATGAACAGCGAAATGATCAAGCTAAAGTGGTGTATGTACACAGTTTGTGTTACAATGATTTAAATATATCACAAAGGAAAAGGTTTTTTGGACAATGGTTTGAAGAACATGGTCCGATTGAATTTGAAATACAGTCGACTCTCGATATTTCGAACCTCGATAATTCGAAATTTTCGATAATTCGAACTCTTCAGCTGTTAACTTCGGTAAATCGAAAAAATGCTGTGTATTTTGATACGCTCGATAACTCGAAATCCTTTTCGTAACAAGAGGGGGAGAGAACGTTCTATAATTCGAACTAGGCCACTTCCCCTCTTTATAATTCGAATTTTTCCTAGAAATGTTTATTTCGCATTTTCCGCGTAATGTTTACCTCCTTTCAGCCCAGCTTAACTTCCCAATTCTCTTTAGTTTGTAACGATGAGTGCAAGACAGAAGTACGTCTCCCTTACTGTCCAGCAAAAAAAAAAAAATTATCGCGGCCGTGGAAAGTGGTTCGAAAAAAAAAGATATCGCCAAAACTTTCAACATTCCACCATCAACGCTGTCTACAATTCTGAAGAATAAAGAAAAAATTTTACAAAGTCATTTGCACGGAAATCGCAAGCGGGCGAGAGACGGTGAATTCCCTATTCTTGAGGATTCGTTAATCAAGTGGCTCCGACAATGTAGAGCACAAAACTTACCTGTTGGAGGTGCTCTCCTCAAAGAGAAAGCAAAAGACTTCGCGTCGAAATTGGAAATCACAGGATTCGTTGCAAGTGACGGATGGTTGACCAATTTTAAAAATCGACATGATATTGCGTTCAAAAAAATTTGCGGAGAAAGTGCAAGTGTGGATTCAAACGTATGTGTCGAATGGAAAGATAAAATACGCAGTATTATAGAGAATTATGCACCTCACAATATTTTTCATACGGACGAGACCGGTCTTTTCTTTAAATGTCTTCCTGACCGGACCTTAACATTTAAAGACGAAAAGTGTCACGGGGGGAAACACAGCAAAGAAAGAATAACCGTACTGCTTGCTGCAAATATGGATGGTACGGAAAAGCGAAAACCCCTAGTTTTGGACAAAGCAAAGAACCCTAGATGCTTCAAGGGCATCAAGTCTTTTCCCACTGTCTATGATGCCAATAATAAGGCATGGATGACGACAGAGATATTCAACGATTGGCTTTTACAATTTGATAATGACATGCGAAAACAAAAGAGAAACATTATTCTTTTTTTAGACAATTGTACCGTCCACAACAACGCACCGAATTTACAAAACATAAAATTACATTTTTTCCCTCCCAACACGACCTCGAAGCTGCAACCCCTAGATCAGGGAGTAATCCAGAATTTTAAAACTCTTTACCGCAAAGAAGTTGTGAGAATTAAATTAGACGGTATGGAAAATAATGAAAACGTAAACATCACAATTTTGACTGCAATGACGATGATAGATAAAGCGTGGAAAAATGTGACACCGACTACCATATCTAATTGTTTTAAAAAATGTGGATTTACTCGGGAATCACAGAATTCACCGGAACTGCCGACTAGGGAAGAAATTGAAGTGAACATGAGAGACACATGGAATCTGCTTCCTGAAGTTTTCCAGGATATAACGTTCAACGACTTTGTGCATTTCGATGATGACTTAGCCGTATTTGGAACGTTATCAGACGCTGAAATTTTGGCTTCTTCTAGCGAAAATGGCGCCAACGACGAAGACGAAGTTGACGAAGCAGAACCTACACCAAATGTAACACCAAGAGACGCCAGGAAATCACTTGACACTCTCCGAAATTTTATGATGAAAACAGAAGTTGACGACAAAGTATTCTCAGCGCTGGTAACTTTGGAAAATGCTTTGGACCAGAGACGCCAAGCCACATTGAAACAAAAAACTATTCTTAATTTTTTTAAATAGGTATCTATTGCAATGTTAATACATATGTAATTTTTTTGTTCTTTTTTATCGTTTTCATTATTTTTACTTTTTTACTTGAGGCTATATATAAAATTTATGTAAGCTCATACATATTTTCAAAAATATAATAAAAACTCTTAATAATTCGATTTTTTTTCTTTCCTCTTGATATGTAATACAAACTTCTTGATAATTCGAATTTTTCTTGTAGTCCCTTGGATTTCGAATTATCGAGAGTCGACTGTACATAACAAGTATCGGTTCGAAATTCCTATTTTTTCGCAAATGAATGCGGATTGTTATTTATGTGGTATATATCATTAACTGATTTTATAGAACCAAAATACTGTAATCTATGCTCACAAAATAACTAATCAAAAAATTTTACATTATAACAACAAAATTAATATAAGGTAAGCGTAGTACTTTTTAACATGTTTAGTGCCACTAATATTGCATTATACTTTATTTTAAGTAAAGGAATTTTTTTTTTTTTTTTTTCTTATTGACAGTAACATTCAAAAACCACACTCATTAACATAAAAGTATCAAGAATTGAAACCACTGAGACAAAAAATCTTATAATCTCAAAAAAAACAATATTTTCTTTTCAAATTTTTTTTTTTTTAATTTTTTTTCAAATTTTTTTTTCGAAATTTTTTTTTTACTTTTTGTAATTTTTTTGAAATTTTTTTTCAAAATATTTTTTTTGAAATTATTTTTGAATTTTTTTTTAATTTTTTGTAATTTTTTGATTTTTGAAAAAAAATTTATTAGTAAATATTTAATATTGGTGTAGTTTTATACAAGTATAATATTAGTGTAGTTTTATACAATGTATGAAATTACTATAACATGTTATGCATGTAATTTTAAATACATTTTTCAATCAACGTATATCGTAATTAATAATAGATGTGTAAATTGTAATTTATCAAGAGTACATATAGTTTTTAAAAATGTAGAAACTAATAAAGTGGGTTGTATTATTAAACCGCAAACAAAACTATAATAATGGCAGATTCTTGGTATATCTTTAAATGTAGTTGTATATATTGTGATGTATATACTGAACATTCAAGAACTAGAATGCCAATACGTTTACATAAAACATGTCCACATTGTCATGAGAAAATGAAAATAACTTATGTTTATTATAATAACATATAAACGAATAAGTAATACTATTTGAATTTGCAGAAAGGGAACGAGCAAATCTTAAAGGAGGGGCGTTGAGTTGGCCTTGTAGTAGTTAATATCACAAGAAAATGAGCGCGGAATACGCAGCTAACATGCTGGACATGGTTCAGAGGCTATAGTAAGTACAGATTTAAAAGTTGATGGCCCTAAGTGTAAAATACCGAAGCCAAGGCGACAAAGCGCTCGTGCCACGCTAGAAGCAGAAGAATTACGTGGTACGCTGGAGATAACTGTAAAAGTGTAAGTGTAATTACACTCGCAAGCGGAATAAAAAAATACTGAAAAAAATATTAGATGTCTGCGATTGCCGAAAATGCAAATTACCGCAGCATGGGTGACGAGGCATTCGTGGTACGTCAAAAACGGAGAAAATTATCTGGTATAATGGTGATATTTAAAAAAAAAAAAAAAAAAAAAAAAAAAAAAAAAAAAAAAAAAAAAAAAAAAAAAGTAATGGGAATGAGTTAGCCAGTGATTACGGTACTATGTAGTATACATTTATTTTTTATTTTTAAATGAAAATAATCGCTTGTTTCTTCGGTTGTACTGAACACGTCGCAACCATTTCTTTAGTAGAGGATCGAATAACTGTTAATGCTGAATGGTATACAACAATTTGTTTACCGACGGTCTTCGATGAAATAAGGAAAAACAAAAAAAATCGTCGCATCATTCTTCATCACGACAATGCCAGCTACCATAAAGCACGTCAAACAACTGAATATTTGAAGGAGAAAAACATCGAATTAATGTCTCATTCACCCGATTTATTGCCTAATGACATTTTCCTGTCTACGATATCAGCTTCAGAGTGTAGAAAATGTTTCCAGAATTGGTTTGAGGGTATGCAAAAATGTATAGACTTTAAAGACGAATATTTCGAAAAGCAATAATCACTTTGTTTCGAACTTCACTTTTTGTAAAAACTTAAAAGGCAACCCTCGTAGTAACAAAACTAAAAAAAAAAAAAAATCGAGAGGTATAGAAAAAATGTTATTTACAACCTAAAAAGAAGTAAGAATGCATGATTATGTATAAATTATACGTAACTTTTATTTTTGTAAGTAAAGGAGAGTGATTTTCTTATGTGATGACGCAGTTCACATTTGTCGTTTTGTGCAGTTTATAATTAATCTTTTGTTCCGACACTGGAATGAACATGCAATGAACTTTGAATTTGGCAGATTTTCTATCAGAATAAGGACATAAATAATATACCAATATATACTATCAATTAATAAAAGATAGAATGCAAACACAAATTAAATCTTATAATGAAGATTCTATAATATTTAAGTGTGATGCAGCAGAACTATTAAGAACATTATTACTAGGAACAAATATACAAAGAACTCTCCGTAGCAGACCATATAGAGAGATTATAAATATAATAGAATTTTTGTTCAAAATTTCTAGTAAGCTGTCGATCGGGCATCGGACCATCGTTATTCCAGCGCTGAGGGCAGCGGAATAGGTCTAAATTTCCACCAAGTTGTTAATTTAAGTGGATGGAATTGAATCCCTAAAAGAATACCCGGGAATAGGACCCAAGATTAAAAACAGAGTAACCAACAGTGTTTTCTTAGACTCTCTAGTTGAGACACGGTTTCAGGAGAAACTTCATATGAGCAACTCAAGAAAACCGAGATGAAAATACGTATTGTACTAGAGAAATAGGGACTTTTGTTCATTCACTGGAATAAAAGATCATAAGTGTTCAACTTCAATAAATGGTGAGTAACGTCCCTGATCTACTACCAACGCGTACGCTCTAACTGGTAATCAGCGGAAACGAAAAGTTGATAAGAAGAGTGATAAACCTTCAAAGGCTACGCGTGTCGGTAAAATATTTTTTTATTTGAAACGTTGTAGCTAACGGGACGTCAGGACGTTATTGAAAGTTTATCATATTTCCCTGAAATTGTGTCTTATTGTGTTAATGTACAAAAGTGAGTAAAAAACTTGATTATCATGTAATTAATACTTTGGCTTGGGGTCATCATAAAATAATTAATAATTAATATTTTTATGTTTATTTTTATGTAAAATTTAAATCCATTAGATTTTTTATATGTAGCTATTTAAAGGATAAAGTTTATACAGATTTACAGTACTTAAAAAACAAAGCATTATATTTATTAATGTAATGTAATGTTTTAATACATTGTCATTTAAAAATGTTTCGAGTTTCTATCAGTATTCTCTTTTTCCTGTAGTGGTGTTGGCGGTAGTGAAAAATTTGAAATAGGATTTATAAATTTGAATTAATTTTGTTCTTGTTTAATTAAATAACTGTAAATACCATATTGTTACACAAGGATAGTGCTATTGTGCATAACGAGATAGGGAAATACTTTTGTGTAACCAAGATAAATATCTTTGCAACTAGAAGGTGTGTCCATGGTCTAACAGTAACTGATCTTAAAGAAACCAGTTGCTACACCTGTGAGAAACTGGAAGATCAACTTTTATGGTCCTCTCAGTTGTTTTGATGGGAGAAGTATGCTCAACAGATGGAAAAAAAACCCTTACAAATACTATACGGACAGTTTACCTACATTAAGCTCTAAATACATTTCACATACTGGGTTAATAAATGTTCTTTAATTACAGTATTAAACGAACTAAGCAACAGAAACTTTTTTGTGCATTTAATGCGTAAAGAAAGTCTTGGTCTTTTGCGAAATATTCCACAAATAAAGATTACAGAAAATGATAGAACACCAGAAAACCTTTTTTGCCAACGTAACCCATAGCACGATTTCTCACTTATTGGATACTATAAATATGTGCTTAGATTTTAATGAAATATCTCTAGAAACTTCAAGTAGTACAAGACATCAACGATTTAATAGTATTGATGATGCAAAACTTTCATTTACAAAAACAGTAAATCGTTTATTGCAAATTTTATCAATGGGCACTAATGCAGCTATTTATAATTGTTCATTGCCTCTGTCATTTCATTGGTGACAACGGTCATCAATTTCTTCTTACTCAAGACGTATATTTTCTATACCTAAGAATTTTATACTATTAGTACCGTAAAGTTACGTTACTTTGACCGGGTACGTAACATTGACCGAAAAGTCAAAAAAAGTTATATGCCGGACCGGTGTAACACGATTGAACGCGACCAAGTTTTCAATTATGCCGACAAGATGGCCAGCGCTTCAGAGAGGACGCGCAAAGGCGATTTCACAAGTGGGTTAAAGCAGGTCTCGCAGAAAAACTTTGACCGGTGTGGCTGCTATAGGTGGAAAATTTTTACTCTGGAAACTTTACATTACAGCTTCATAGTCAGTGCACGATTTTTGTTAAAATTATACAGGTAATTGCCCTATGGTCTTGTGAAATTATAGACATTATTTTAGATTTCTTTTAAAAAAAAAAATGTTGATGTAACCTTAAATTTACTATTTATGCCGAAACTTTAACCGAAAGTCAAAGTTACTGTAGCGGTCAAAGTTAGGGTTTATTTAAATAGTTACATAGGTACCTACCTACTTATTTTGCTTCAGAATGCCAAAAAGAAGATATCGTAGCTACGATAGAGGCCAAACTACAAGATCCGGCAGGGAAACTTGCTGATTTGAATTTTGCGCCAATGAGCGTGGCGTGGTCAGAAAGGGGAGGGAGAGCCACATTCGAAAGAGGGGGTCCTGAAGTTTTGTTTCCGCTCAAGGCTCAATCCAGTTGTCGTCATGCGTTGGACAAAGGAGGAGCGTGCGTTCGCCGTCAAGGCCTACTTTTCCAATGGCCGTTCGTTGGTCGCCACCCAACGTGCTTTCCGAACTCGATTCAATATTCATCCCGCGGGTCCCGTTCCTGGCCGGCAAACGATCATTTCGTGGGTGGACAAATTTAGGGAAAGTGGCAAAAAAGAGCCTGGAGATCAACGGACTTCCAGAACCCCAGAAAACGTCGAGAGGGTGAGGCTGTCGTTTTTGCGCTCTCCCCGACGTTTGGCGTGTAAACACGCAGGTGCTATGGGAATTTCTGATCGCACTGTGAGACGAATTCTTCACGACGAACTCAAGTTTCATCCCTATAAACTTGCTGTGGCGCAAGAGCTCAGTGAACGCGATTTTATTTCTCGCCAAACTGCATGTGAAGCGCTCCATAACTTGCCTCACGACGCCCTCGTGTTTTTCAATGATGAGACCCATTTCCACCTTTACGGCTGCGTAAACAAGCAGAACGTGCGTTAATGGAGTGGTGCCAATCCCCTTCATGAGAAGCCACTTCATTGTGAACGTCTTACTGTGTGGTGTGCATTGTCGAGAGTTGCGATAATTGGGCCTTACTTTTTTCGAGGAAGAAGAACACACTGTTACTGTGAATGCAGTTCGCTACAGAGAAATGATTGAGGCATTTTTTCTCCCAAGACTTGAAGAAATGGAACTTGGGGACGTATGGTTCCAGCAAGACGGAGCCACGGCACACACAACGAGAACTTTAATGGAACTTTTGAGGGAACACTTCCACGAGCGCCTCCTTGAGTGGTGACGTACTGTGACCGGCGCGCTCCCCCGATTTGGCTCCCTGTGACTTCTTTTTATGGGGATATCTCAAATCCATTGTTTACAATGACAAACCACGGACCCTGAAACACCTGAAGGACAACATTCGCCAAGCCATCGCCAACCTTCCCGTCGATATGCTCGAAAGAGTGGAGCGAAATTTCAAAAAGCGGGTGGATCAGGGTATCGCTAATGAAGGCCGCCATTTGTCCGAAGTCATTTTTAAAACCACTTGAGACAAAAATTCAGGATGTGTACAATACGATAAAAAATTAAACCGATATATGAAATACTTTTTCTTTTATTGACCTTTCAAATCAGCAAGTTTCCCTGCCGCACCCAGTACAACAGACATTAAATATGATAAGAAGAGAGAGGATGTCAAAGAATCAAGCAGTTAGAACTTTCAACATACTCAAAGGTACCATAATAAATAAGGGTGTTAACAAAACATCTCCACAAAGTTTTATTTATTAATACTAATTAAAACTTAATATGTGGAGCACAAAGCATTTTGTATTAAAGTTTACATTATTCTAATAGCAAATATAATATTGTAACGAAAATTGAAGTAGACGAGTACTCGAGGCGGCAGCAAGGCGGCAGCTCAGGGCGGGCCAAGCGGTGAAGGTGGTGGGGCGGTTAGACGGCACGTTACCGATTCGGAGAACGGCATTGGCATTCGTAAGTGAAGAGCGAACTGAGCAGCGAGCTTAAATTCATTTTCTTGTCTTTGTGTTTCTTTTTTTAAAATAAGCGAATAAAAAGTTAATTAGGAGAATTTAAGGTTGTTATTCTTTTAATCCGTAACAATTCAGAAGTGAGATAGACCGCGTGCGCGTATTTCAGTAAAAATCTGTGTTGTGGTGAATATTGTGCAACAGGTGGTCGGTAGAAATGTTGAGCAGTGAGAAAATTAGACAGATGGTCAAAAAAGGAGAAAGTCGTACGAGGGATGAGGTGCGGGCAACTGGCGATCATTTGGATACTTTTGATCCAACTGAAAAGCACGCAAATGTTGATTGATGGTTGGCTAAAATCGATTAACTATGCGAGATACATGGATGGACGGATTACGAGCGAGCGTACTTTATGCAGGCGAAGCTGAAAGACACTGCTCGCGAATGGTACAACCGGCTGGATAATTACGGGCGCTCATGGGCTGAGTGGAAGGCGACCCTCAGCGAGGCGTTTCCAAGGCAACATGACTATGCGGCGTTGATGGCGGAGTTAATGGCCTGAACAAAGGAACCAGGTGAGTCGATGACAGGTTATTTTCATGCCAAGTTGGCGTTATGTTCCAGGAGCGAGCATAGTGGCGAAAAGGCGGTCTCGCTCATCATATATGGGCTGCCAGAGGGCGTTAGAGCAGGGGCGAGGAGCGTACAGGCGAAAACGCCAGAAGAGCTTTGTACGCGTTACTGGTGGAATTGGAGAGAGATAAAGTAGGCGACAAAAGGCAAGGTGTGCCAAGTAGCAGCGAAAGTCATGCGCCCAGACCCAAGGTTTCCAGGATGGTGTCACCCAGCGGTCTGCCAGGCGAGGCGCCGAACACCAGGAAATGAAGAAGATGCAGTGGTTCAACTGCCGAGAGTACACCACGCACCTAAGCCGTGACTGTCCAAAACCGAGGATGGAGCGGTGCAGTCGTTGCAAACGGAGCGGTCACGTGGCGATGGAATGCCCAGGGTTATGGCGAGGTCAACCGTACACACGACCGGCGTCAAGGCCTCATCAATCCGGCGGGAACAAGGTGAGTGCAATAGTATCAGAAAACACTTTTAAAAAACTGGCGGCAACAATGAGGGCGAAAAGGTTCGTGTGTTTGTGGATACGGAGAGTCAGCAGTCCCTTATCAGCCCTGGGTGTGTGGATTGGTTGGCTCTACCTCGCCAGGCGAATAACACACTATTGAAAGGTTTTGGCGGAGGTGTTACTAGGGCATTGTTTGGCGCTCACGGCACCAGGCTTCACACTGACGATCCCATTGATCTGATTAGGCGAATCACACTGGAGCCGAGGAACAAGGCTGAAGAATACGGTCACTCTTACTGGCGCCGGCACTATCCTAGTAGCAATGACAATTGAGGGAGGAGACCCGACGGAACTTCGAGGAGAATGGCACCACAGTCTTCTTCTCTTCATGCGGCGAGTTGCTGCCCTGTGCCGGCGAGGCCTACATGAGCCTGGCGACCACTGACAGCCATTGACGTTAAAGGCGGGACGTGTGATAACGAGAGAGCAAATTGCAATTGCAAAGTGTATATTTAACTTGTACATATTATCAATCAATAAGATTAATTGGCGTCAGCGGTTAAAAATTTTACCGATAAAGTCGCGTATATATTACGAGATTTTTCAATAAGAAATCAGTATTAACTAACGTAGATGCCAGTTACTTTTGAGCGTAATATTGAAGAAGTTATTAAACAAAGATTCCATCAGCAGGTTAGAGATTACTTCAAAGACAACATAATAGTATGTGTAGAATATACCATTAAGCAAATCGCTGTGAATAATCCAGACGGACAATATATAAGTGGATTAAACTACTTACATAATGAACAGCGAAACTACTTATACGAGGGTTGTCTCAAAAGTTCGTAAGCGGTCGCCATGACCCATTTGTCAGTTGCGATCAAGGCACTATGGAGCTACCACTTACTTCTACCGCCGATTGCGAAGTACGCAGTGTGATTCGTTTTTTAACGGCAAAAAATAAAAATGCAACTGAAATTCACCGTGAGTTGTGCAGTGTGTACGGTGAGAACGTTATGTCGAGGCCAATGGTTTCTCGTTGGCGCCAATCATTTATTGAAGGCAGGACAACAATATACGACGAACAACGAAGCGGCCGCCCATCCACTTCACGGGCCCCGAACATTGTTGAAGATGTCCGAAGAGTCGTCGACACCGATCGTCGCCTTACGCTCGACGAAATTCATTCCCAACTCCCGCCTAATGTTGAAATTAGCCGTGCATCGCTTAACAGAATCATTTCTGATGATCTGCATCTGTCCAAAGTGTGTGCAAGGTGGGTTCCACGGCTCCTTTCAGACCACCACAAAGAGCAGAGAGTTGACGCTGCTCGTCAATTTCTGCAGTTTTTTGAGGATGAAGGAGATGGCCTATTCGACCGAATTGTGACCGGGGATGAAACTTGGATCCATCACTGGACGCCTGAAACCAAAAGACAAAGCATGGTGTGGAAAGGGAAGGACGAGCAAACTCCAAAAAAGGCGAAAGTTGTGGAATCAGCTGGGAAGGTTATGGCGACGGTCTTCTGGGATTCGAAGGGGATATTGCTGATCGACTACCTACCACGTGGGACTACGATAACAGCTGAACGTTATTGTGAGGTGTTAAAAAAACTCAAGAGGGCGATCCAGAACAAAAGGAGGGGAAAGTTGACGAAAAAAGTGTTTTTGTTGCACGACAACGCTTGTCCACACTCTGCTCGTCAAACTCAAGACCTGCTTGAAGAGTTTCGATGGGATGTTTTCGGACACCCACCATACTCCCCTGATCTCGCTTCAAGCGACTTTCATCTGTTTCCACAGCTGAAAGAACACCTTGGGGGAAGACGCTTCGCAAACGAAGAAAATCTCAAAGAAGAAATTCAGACATGGCTAACCAGTTTGGCGGCAGAATGGTATGACGCTGGATTAAAATAACTTTTACCACGATACCAAAAATGTATTGAAATTCAAGGAGATTACGTAGAAAAATAACTAATATATTTAGTTTTCACAAATATAACCTTTTAAACAAATTCTGGGCGTTATTTTTTTTTTTTTTTTTTTTTTTAAATAGTGTAACTTACTTTTGAGACAACCCTCGTATAATGAACAGCTTGGAAAGTGGTATATGTACACAGTTTTTGTTACAATGATTTACATATATCACGTAGGGAAAGGTTTTTTGGTCGATCGTTTGCAGAACATGACCCGCACACAGAAGACTGTGATCTATGCTAATTATGTTATATTATTATAGTTATACTTTGCTATTGCGCATGACCACCCCTCCTAGAAATTAGGATTATAAGATTACAAATATGAGGAAAATGGCAAGAAAAAGCATTCCGCTATTCAGTTGTAGAGTACTAAACTAATTGTAGAAGTTCATGTATTGTATTTTGAATCAAAAATAAAATTACATTTTTAAAGACAAAAAGGCTTCAAAACATAATTGGCGCAGTCAGTAGGGTGTTGAAAACAGAGAAATTAAGAACAAAAATTTCATCTGTGGCACTTTTTCAAGTCTTATTTCAACTTTACAAGATCTACAAGAACTTCAAAAATCGGCTTCAACCTAAGCCCATCGGGGTCTAACCACGACCCATCTCTAAAGAAGACGTCACCATTTCGACAACTTGCTGTCCAGATACCAGTTCACGTCGTCGAAGACATCAGTCGTCCGCAGAGCTACAACACATACGACTAGTAGATTCCGGAGATGTCCGCCAAACTTATAATACTGTTAATCATATTACAGTAAGTAATATTATTAAACAATTATTCTTGTAAACATTTATATTCATATACATAATTGTAAAACAATTAATGAATAACAACTCATCAGAATCAGACGATTCTGAAAAACAAGATTCTGAATTAGAAAGAACAAATTCTAACCGCATTCCTATAAAACTACGACCAAGTAAGCTTTCAAAAGCTATTACCATGGCCAATATTAGTTTAGGTGAACTAAAAACGTTCACCGACGTAATTCCGCAGTATGAAGGAAATACAAAATTACTAAATAACTTTATGAAAATGGTAGACGAAGTCTATGCAACAACTAACACGTTATCTTTGTCACATCTACAGAAAACATATTTATTTGGCATAATTAAAACAAATTAATCAACAAAGCAGCGGAACTTCTTTCCGAAAATAACTTTAACGATTGGATAGAGTTAAAGACATATCTAACCACAAATTTCATGGAGAAACTGACAGCAGAAACAATACTGCAAAAACTAGCCCAGAAACTACATTAAAATTTATGTTACACAAATTCATGCATTATAAATCGAAAATACTTTTGACTACATATACTGCAGAATAAAAGAGCGCTATCACAATAGAAGTACAAAAATTAATAGCGAGACATTTCATTTCTTTGTTACCCATTAGCATAAGAGCATTATTCATTGTTAAGGACCCTAGTACCCTAGAACAAAACCAACAGCCGATAAATTTCAAACCAAATGACAATAAAATTTATACTCCTTTCGCACCAAGACAAAACCAACCAATGTCGACCCACACTAGACACACTCAACCTATGTCAGTGCACTGTTAAACAAAATTATAAAATAGAACCTGACGAGATAGATTTAAGTACAGAAAAATAATTCTATCAAGATGTTGAAAATGAATACAATAAATATATATATATATATATATATATATATATATATATATATATATATATATATTTGAAAAAATCATTACGCGGGTTTTTTCAAATCTTAGTGTTCAACTTCATTAGCGACATATTTTTCGGTGTATTTCCGCCGTGAACAACGCGAGCACGTATTGTCATTCGTGTTCTTGACGTGCCGTCGGCTGCTTGTGTTCTGACTGTTTTTCAAATTTTACAGTGCTATTACCTTTATCTTGTATCATCGGTGTTATGATATACTTTTGTTATCTTTTATTCATTTATTTAGCTAGTTTAACGTCTGATTGTATAAGTTTCAATTACATTTTTTGTTCCTATCAGTTGTTTATTGAAATTTTACATTCCCAGTCAGCCGCATTCAGTAGTGGCACGGCAAAAACCCGGATCGGGGTATCGCCTCACATTCGGTCTATGGTTATTTTTTGTAATACGAGGCGATAGTTTTTTCCGTTTAGCTATTCCTTTTTATGCTGAACCAATAACCAGTACGGTCACCGGTTCCCAGCGTTCTCAGCTTTCACTTTTGCTCTAAATTCCTTTTTTTGTTTTGTAATATTCTGCTTAACTTTCTGTGTTTTTGGCAACCTTCCAAGATACGGTTGTAGCGCCGAGGTGGCGCATTCAATTTTTGTGAGTACACTTTATCGCTTTATTTTTTATTTATTTTTTTGTTGGGTTTAATATTTTTATGGGGTTAAAATTTGACTATTTGTCATGTTTTTTTTTCATTGTTCAAATTTATATAAATTATATTTTTTTTCCAATAATGTTTGTCCAAAAATCTATTTTTTTATAATTTTAGCTAAAATTGCTTGCGAAAATTTATATAAATTCTTTAATTAATCCCGGTCCTGAGTTGTTTGGATTGCTGGGGGCGGGGAATCATCTCCGCAAAATCCACATCGAGACGAAGGACCGCTTCCGCAAGCTATACCCACTCGCTGCCTGAAAGTGCCATTCATAAGACTTAGAGCAATCACCACTACGCCTAAGCCCCACGTGCCCTGCGTGGTTTTAACGTCACCATCAGCGTGAACCTGCTCTGACGAGAGCTGGAAAACGTGTCGGCGTATTCAGCGAGGCGGACTTGGCAGATCGTAGCTGTCATCAGCGACGCAGTTGGTCCGGACGTACCACGACGCCGTGCGACAGGTCTTCCCCCTTCGGCGGCCCACTCATCTCTAGGACCCATCATTATTTTGTAACCCCGAATCAGGTCTTCAACCAGGTGTGTACGACCATATTTTTTTGAGTTGTTTATTGCATTAATAATTTTAATTAAAATTTATCTTAAAAAATTTTTTTGCGAATTTTTTAATAAAACTTAAATTTTACTGTAACTTCTTTTGAGTTGTTGTGTCTTCTCTTGACCCGACATAACTGGCGCCCATCATTTCATCCCTGCTCAACCACCCTTTAGGAACCCTCGACCTCGCGCAACCACGACCAACCCTCGAGCTGCTGCGGGCAAGTGTGACGCGTGATTTTCCCTCAGAAAATCACGTCAAATTTTTTTTGTCAATTTTTTATTTTATCATTACGTCACACATAATTTATGGCGCCCAACGTGTAGGACCTCTTAATTAAATTTATTTTTTTAAATTTTTTTGAAATTGTGGTTGTGCTGATAGCGCATCCTTCTCTTCTTTCTCTGTCTCTTCTGTTTCAATACTAACAATTCCCATAAAAATTATAATTGTTGTATTAAAAATTTTTTGTATTCCCGAAAATGGCACTTACCGTGGAGCAAATCAGCCATCTACGAGACGACGAAGTTAGTTATGAGCTCCAGATCCGAAACTGTCTATACCGGCACACATGAGGAAAATTTGAATGTACTACGCGGATTAATGGAGATGGAAATTATTGAACAAACAACTATAAACAATACTTGCTTTCCAGAACCCACCCGCGAAGCTCAGGTTTACCTGGACAAATTAAAAGAGATGTCAGGTATGATTATAAATTTTACAAATGTTTCACAATTAAATTTATTTTCATTAGAATTAAATTCACGACTAGTTGCTTTGTATCTCCGTATTACATGGCTTCCTCCTCAATTTAGTAGTGAATTATTAAGATACCTCTCTATGATCAAATCAGCACTCTCTACCTTGTCTCCTCCTGTTACTACCACTACAGTCGCTAATCTAATCGATTATTAGATATATTACCCACACAATCTGCTTTATCGCAATTATTGGTAATGATGATGACATTTTTATACCGTGCGGGCGCTTACCAGGCGTCACCTCACGGGCACTCATTGCTGGCTTGGAGAGTGCGCCACAGGGGTCACTTTTGTGCTATTTAAAATTCGAAATATTTGACGTCGGTCGGGATCGAACCCGGTTCCCCAGGTTCGCGATCAGACACTCTAGCATGCGGCCACGGGACACTACGGATCAGAAGAGAATTTTTTTAGAAATAAGTCAAATAGAGATAAAGAACGATATGTAATGTCATCCATCGTAAATGAATTACCCCTCTAACAAAAGGTCCCTTCACAATATTATTTGATACAGGTTCTTCAATAAATTTTATACACCCAAAATTAGTGAAAGAAAAAAACTGCAACCTCTATGATGAATTATTAACTTTTAGAACAGTAAACGGAAAGTCAAAATGTACCAAATATACAATATACTTCAACAAAAAACCAATAAAATGTCATATATACGACTTTCATAAAAAATATCTTTTATTCGGAATAGAAGAATTTAAAACACTAAAACATACATTTAGATTAGGATCCATAATAAAAGCAATTACTGGGCATATGGACTCAAGTGATGAGGAGAAATACAACAAAATTTTTGAACAAATACAAAGTAATGAAATAACATTGCAAAAACAAAAGGAACTAAATTTGTAAATTTCAACTAACATTTCTAAACAGTTTAATCAACAATTAGAAAATATAAAGTATAACGAAGAACATCTTCAAGAAAAAATAATGACTGTGAATGAATTACAGAAAAATCAAAATTGGCAGAGTATAATGGGAGTACATAATCAAATACTAGAACTAATATGAATATTTAGAAACCTTAATGAATTTTGTAAACAAATTGAAGTAAGTTTAACTTTTTGCTCCTTACATAAGGTACACCTAGTATCATTACGTATGACAATTTGAGAAAAATCAAACAAAATAAAGATATGTATATGGAACTTTAATGAACTTATCGAAACTCATTGTAAATTCGAAAATAAACAGATTCATTTCTTAATTACAATACCAAACTTTTCAAAACAATCCTACCCATTATTTCAATTTAGTCCCATTACCAAGTACAATGAAGAACAAATTATTGTATTGTAAATTCAATAGATGAAAAAAGGATGATAATTGTTTGTATCATTCAATAAGTATGGAAAACGACATTAAACAAATTAAAAATACAAATGATATAATAATCATTAGTCCTAATAAACAACAAATACAAATTAACTGTTGTAGCGATATTAGTTCAATTGCGCTCCGCTACTACCCTCTTGGTGTCGCTACTCAGCACTAACCCCTCTGCCAGCATCAACTTCCACCCAACTGACCAGTCCAGCGGCCCTAAATAAAAGGGCAGACACCAGTGCAATTCTTCAGTTGTGCTTGCTCTGGTAACACAACCCTCTCCTCTCTAGGCACTGTGTACGGTCCTAAAGAAGAAGCCCGCTCGACGTCAGCAGTGACTCTTTATACTAGCTCATTTTTGTTTGTAACTTTATATGTGTACCGTGTTAGTGTTGAAGTATTTTGTTGTGTTCGGTGTGACAGTTCTGAACTACAGACGTGGGCAATTTTAGTGATGGATAGATACACAAACGAACAACGCGTTAAAGTTGAGGAAGCATACTATAAAAATGGGTGTTCTAAGAAGAATACATTTCGTGCATAACGTTGTGAATTCGGTGCACATAATCGACCTTCAGTGCGCACATTTTCAATATTGTGCAAAAATTCCGTGCTACCGGATCAGTTGTAGACGTAGCACATACACACCGCGCGCGTTTGGTCCGCTCGACTGACAACATCGCTGCCGTACGTGAGAGTGTTCAAGAAGACCCGATTAATTCCATCCGCCACCGTTCTCAGCAATTGGGCTTGAGTTACTCCACGACGCAACGAATTTTGACTAAGAATTTGCATTTGCATCCTTACAAAATTCAAATTACTCAACAATTTCAGCCAAGGGATCACGAATATCGTCGAAATTTCGTTAATTGGATTCTTCAACAAGAGGAGGGTTTGTCGAACAAAATCATCTTCAGCGATGAGGCCAACTTTTATCTCTCTGGTTGGGTTAATAAGCAAAACTGCCGCATCTGGCGAGATGAAAATCCTCGACAGGTTGTTGAACAACCTTTCCATGCTCTGAAACTCAATGTTTGGTACGGATTTTGGTCAGAAGGAGTGATTGGGCCGTATTTTTTCGAAGACGAAGATGGAAACACCGTAACCACCGACTCTGCTCGCTATTGCTACATGATGACCAACTTTTTCTTCAACCGTTTGGACTTATTTGATGAGGAGGAGCTCTGGTTTCAACAAGATGGGGCAACACCGCACAGAACTCGAGCCGTGTTCAATCTGTTGCGTCAACGATTCGACAACCGCATTATCTCGTATGGTACGGACATCAAGTGGCCACCAAGATCTTGCGATTTGACCCCCTTGGACTTCTTCCTCTGGAGTTATTTGAAAAGTAAAGAGTACAGAGTATCCAGTTTTACCTACAGCACAAAAACAAACTTGGAACATCACATCTTCACAGCTTGAAAAACCAAGATATGTAATTTTAACTTTTCAAACAAGAAAAAAAGGGTGCTGATGCGAATTTAATCACTGTCGTATATCAGACATTAAATTATTTTAAATTCCGAAAATTATCCATATGAGAACTTAAATATTAATATAAATAATAATCAATTTGCATTGTATAATATGTATACACTATTTCAACAAACCTATTATGATCAAATCCAATCTTGAATAAAACGGATTTTTTAAACAAAGCACCACTTATTGTACTAGATTGTTAAAAACAAAATGAAACCTTGAAAACAGCTCCGGTTGATGTGCGAATCGAATTTGAATCAAATGAAAACTTTCCTGCAGATACTACTGCGTACTGTCTTATTATCCATGACCGCATTATTGAATATAATCCTTTCACCAGTTCTATAAGAAAACTTATTTAATGCTTGGAGGGTTAGTATGGTGATGGAGTTCATTGTGGACGTGCAAGGCTTTAATGATAATTGTAGTGATTTTATCCCGAAAGAAATCGCAGTGGTATCAAGATATGGTGAACAAGTGTTGCATCATGTATTGAAACCTCCGTTTTCTTGGAATAATTTAAATCAGTCAAGAAAAAAAGCTCAGAGAAGATTTAGTACAGTACCCAACTTTGAAAACTGCTTATTTAATAAACTTCTCCTGCTTTTACCACAAACCAACATTTTTATGTGTTCTCAGACACATGTTCACCATCAAGAATTGGCTGGGCCTTATTTTCAAAAATGGAGAAAGCAATCACTTAATGAAAAAAAAGTGGTTGTATTTAATGAGTATAGAAGACATTAATAATTTACCAGTTGAAGGACTTAAAAAATAATCCTGAAATAAGAAAACGTAAACGATGTACATTACAGTATAGCAGTAATGTAGAAGGTGGAGATGTAAATGAAGATTAACCACCAATGAAAAAAAAAGTATTTTATGCAATGTAAATAAAACAAATAATAATTAACCTGTGTTTTATTTAACATATCTATATACAGTTTACGTCCTTTACAAACATACAATAGCTCCTTAAAAGCTAAAACATGTACATCTATCATCTTTTAAAACAGTTTCAATACATTGTTGATCACTATAGTTTACATTTACAATTTTACAGTCATTTGCTGTAAATAACATAATAATCATAATATATAACCGTTCATCGGCGTGCGGTTATCTTTGCAACGCAACTTAAAAATTTTGCCCGCGATTCGTCAGCGTAGCGCTGACTGAGCAATGACTAATGAATCATTTTTATCGAAAGTGCGCTGGCGATACGCCGATGATCGAGTGTGCATACGGCAAGCTTTGCGCAGTGGCGATATCATAACCGATGAAGTTATTGATATCCCTGCGCATTAAAGATCAGACATACTCGTAGTGTATGTGTATGCACAAAAGTAACAAATTGGTTAAAGATAGCAAATGTCACACCTCTTACTACCCTGGTGAAGTACCTCCCCGTGGTAACTTCGGTAACTAATGAAGGGCTGCTCAGAAGGTCTATGTTGCTAGAGACATCCTTACACGCGTAAGACTCCCTTTTACGGCTAAGCACCACCAGGGTTTCTAAACCGCAGACTGATCCCAGAGCGCAGCCCAGAAGAAGCCTGTCACGCTTTGCCGGCCCTAGGGCCGGTGACGTCGCGGTGATAACCTTGATAACCCGAGGGGGCATTTACGTCAACAAGTGCGTCATACGGGAGGGGATGAGTATAGTCTATATATATATAAGAGGATTTAGTAGTAGGGTTCAGTTCTGTTGAAGCTATGGTCGACGCAACATCTATACCTATAAATAGTGACGAAAGTGATTACAGTGCTCATTATACGAACAACAGTCGTGAAGTTACATTGTTATACAACAGTGCATTAGTGAGAGACAACAATTACCTACTCTTCGCAACAGGGGCATTAACAATTACCATTGTTATACTAACATTTTGGTTGATTTACCTAATTGTAAGTATGTCTAGACCTATTTCTACTACTGCTAAAGCCTGGTGGTTTGCAAAAAACTATTATAAAGAAAACCCTGATGCTTTAAAACATAAAAACAATATTAAACGCTTAATGAAATATTTAGAAGAGCAACAATTACATCCATTGCATCCGCCACATTGGAGACCACAATGGACTCCATTTTACGAAGAACAAGAAAGATTTATACCTTTTGGCACAGATATAGGGCAAGGTTTTGGAATAACTCGAAAAGATAGTAGTAAATACACACCCAGACCATTTAATAAAACAGAAGCTTTATTATGGCCCCATTATTACACTAAAAAAGGACCAGACCCAAAAAAAGATTGCTTTCACCTTGATAAAACAAATTTAAAAGCATTAAGTGATGCTATTTATAAACAATATAAAGACAGTTTATTTGAACCAGTAGAATATTCGCCAGAATTAGTAATTCCAGACACAACGACAGAAGAACAATGGTCTGAAGCAGAAATTGATAGATATATAAATTTAGTGGCTGATGCAATGGAACATTGTTTTCCAAATTGTTACGATAATAATAATAATCCTACACAATTAGAACCACGAACAATATTAGAATTAGATACACGTTTAACTGATAATATAAAAGCAAAAATTCATAATATAATTAAAACAATACCCCAAAAAGATTTTGATGAAGCATGTCCTAGCAATATAAATAAACAAAAACAATTAGAAAATCAACTAAATGAAAATACTTCAGATGAAGCCTCTATAGAACAATCTAGTGAAACAAATACTACAAATAATAGTGCATCCACAACCCAAGAAACTACAGCTGACAATACAACTACAACTTTATCTTCTGTTCCAGATACAACATTAACGGTATGTCAACACCAAAACAAACTATTATTATAATTGACTGTAACGACTATGACGACACATTAATAGATAATTTTACCTATCTAATAATTTAATCATATTATCAATCTATAAACATATATACAGAAAACAAACATATTTTTATTAATTTACCCCACTTTACTAAAATTGATCAATTAAGTGCAAATTTACCAATTCCAACAAACAAATACAAAATATTTTATATTATTATTATTATTTATTTAATTTGCTTCCGGGAAGTTCCCATACAAATAATTGACAACCCAATCATAATACAAAATTATATATTAAATAATCATAAAAATTCATTATTTTTATATATCATAAACATATATCACATTTATTTTCATATATATTATTTAAATAAAACCAACAAAAGGAAGAATGTAGCGAAGAGACCAAGGAAAAAAAACTATTCAAATAAACAAAAGCTACGCGTTTTGAATGCATTTAAAGTATAATAAAAAATGTTATCTATTTTATGCGAATCTAGAGATTTTATAAAATTTAAAAAACATAAGTAGTCGGTTTGACTGTGATTTGTAAATAAGGAATACAGAAAGACCTCCACTGGAGCGACCCATACTCTTCTCCTTTACAGCTGAGCAGATAAATTGAGCAGAGGATAAAGTTCAGTATTGCTTGTAGATGGGGAATCTAGCCTAAAAAAGACGGCTTGATAAGCTGGCTGGTTAAAGATGAAGTGCCTAAAATGTCGGCCCCCTCTTTATCAGTATTGCCCGCCTGAGATGCCGGAGTAGCATATTTCATGAGTTTTGAGTGCTGCTTGGCTTTGGAAGGAGAATCGTCAGAAGATAAGCGATCCTTTCTTTTATCGAATCTTCCATTAATGTGTGCTTCGTTGTTTTTACTTTTTTCTTCTATTTCTTTTAATTTGTTTTCTCTAGCTGTTTTTATTAGTTCCTTGCGTTTGATGTACTCTTCTTTACATAGATCTGGATTTATGAAAATATTTGTCCCAACTAAGCTTTTACGTTTATCAAAGATTAATTTTTTAACTTTTACGTTTGTAAAGGATACTCGTACTGGCCGAATATTGGTTGTTCTTTTGCCAAGACGATAAACTTCTTCAACGTCTTGTTCACTAATGTTTACTTGTAAATATTTATTAACTGTTATAATTATTTGGTTTTCCAAATCCGCTGAGTCTTTCTCGATTTCTTTTATGCCGGTAAAAATAAGGTTTCGTTTTCTAATAGAATTTTGTAGTTGTTGAATTGTTTTTTGTTGAATAGTGATTGTGGTTTCTAGATTTGTAATTTTTATTTGTTCCACAACTGGTACAATTGCTAACAGTTTGATTAGTATATCCTCAATATTTATAGCTTTTTCTGCCATATTGAGGTTATGGTATTTGTTATTATTCAGTTTTTGCACAAGTTCAACAAAAGAATTGTGCACTACACGCTGAAAGTATGCACTACACTTTATCTTTCCTTTCTTCACAATATAACTATTAAAATGAAGTAGATATAAACAATTTATAGTTAAAAATATTGATATTAACAAAAACGTGGTTTTACACTTTCAATGCAGGGTTGCCAATCAAAATATTTTATATATCAAAACAAGAAGACGCAAGTAAATTTATAGAAAAATGGATCAAAACCTGCCTGATATTAAATGCTCCCAATGTCTAACACAAAAAACAGGTACAGAACCCATTATTTTAAAACTAGATAACGTTTTTAAAGAAATTACAATTCCACATACACCAACAAAATACGAATACCTTCAAAGATTTGAATGGAAAACTGGCACCATTTATTATAATACATTTCCTAGAAATTATGATAAACAAAATTGGATAAATTTTTTTAATTTAAATTTAAAAATCAATTATTTCCAGCTTTATATGTTGTTGAAGAAGACAATCATGGAATTAACCATATACACTACATTATTCAAAATTCACAAAGAAGCGATAATTTTAAAAGAAAATTAGAACATACACTAATTAAACATAACGATGAAATTAGAAAAATTACAACTCAAAATGTAAAAAATTTATTAGCTATAATATATTACCTAAGTAAAAATCCTATTATAGTTGCAAGTAATTCAGATGCTTTATTAGAATTATTTAACAATACAAGAAACAACCTTATTTTAACTCCAAGAACACTAATTAATAACTGTACTAAAATGAAAGACTTTACACATACATTACAACATCTTATTCCTTTTTTTAAAATAAAAAATTATTCAGATTTACAAGACAAAGTACCTGAATTAATTACCAAATTTCTACATATACCAACAATCAGAAACATATTAGAATTTTGTAATAAAACAACTAATAATTATAACTTTGAAAATTACTTAAAAACAACTAAACCATGTGAAAATGCAAACATTAGTCATATAATAGACATTTTAAACATTCAAAAAATTGACATGGCTGACTTTCTTGATACACTTTACGAAATTTTAACTAAAACAGGAGGAAAAAAAATACATTTGTTATACAAGGACCTCTAAGTTCTGGAAAACAACTATAATTAGAAGCTTAGCTGAATGTTTTCCAAAAATAGGCGAAATTTTAAACAGTAGCAATTTCATGTTTCAAGATTTGGTTCATAAACCATACGGAATATGGGAAGAACCAATAATAACAGATACGGCTGCCGAAAATGCAAACTAATTTTTGAAGGTAAAGAAACAACTATTGATATAAAATTCAAACCTCCATTTCAATTAACAAAAACACCAATTTTAATAACAACTAACCACGATCTTTGGCATTGGGACATTAAAAATAAAGACGCTTTTTTAAAACGTTGTCAATTTTGGTATTTTGACAAAAAAATCAAATTTAAAAACAATGCACTTCCTTGTATAGAACCTACAACACTCGACTGTAACTATTTCGACGACTCCGACAGCAACACAATTGACAACCCTAAACCCGGACCTTCCGAACACACCAATACCACCTTCCGCATCAGAAACAACAACTACCAAAGAGAGTACACCAACACCGACGACGAAGACACCGAGGGTCCCCAAACGATTACGAGGAGTAATCGAAAACGCAGACTCTTCGAAGACTCAAGTGAAACACAAGCTGAGAAAATTCGATGCTAACGAAATTCCAGAATTAGACTACATACCCCATAAATGCGACTGGATTAGACTATTCCAAATATATAAAAATGTCCAATTGGAAAACATTTAAAACTAAAAAAACATTCTATGCATATATTAAAAATGATAACGAAAGCTTTGAAACACAAGATAATAGAAATACGGGATGGCATTTAATACCAAATAGATTAATATATCACACTATGTATACTAAAAATTACGAATACATATGTGAAAATTATACTAGAATTAAAACATCAGCCTTTTTAAAGGCTAAAACTTTAAGATGGCGTAAAGCGGCGCCTCAAAGTCCTGCAAAGGCTCGCTGGATTGTCGAACATGTCAAATCTATTATACTCGTATAGAAACCTTTAAAAGCAAGGGCTGAAAATCCCTTGGCACTCAAGATACAAGACGATATAATCGAGATACAGGATGCTGTCAAGAAAATGAAAGTTTAGTTGAAAACCGACAAGCAGAATATGCCCATGGATGAGAAGCTCGATGCAATACTTATGAAGCTAGAGCAATCATCGACACAAATTAGTGCGCCTAAGCAAACTTATGCTATGGCAGCTAAAAGTGCAAGCACACCCACTGTTGCTAAAGCAATAAGACAAGTCGGCCAAACCTAGCAACACGTTCAACGTAATTGTCTCTATGATCGAGACGAGTTACGATACCACGAAATGTCTTTTCGACAATATAAGCCTTCAAAAACTGGGATTCAAAGCAGATAAAGTCATCAGACTCTCTAACAAGAGAGTCTGCAACGAATCTTCTTCGGGCGATATCGGTATTCTGCTTAACTCCAATGAAGTCACGAAGCTCGGTCTGGTAGCCAGTAGGTCGGAGAAGCTCAACCCAAGAATGTAACACTGACAAACTTACAACAAGTTAATTGTAAAAAAAAATACTTCATAATTGAATATTATGGAGTACCACGTGTTAATTTTTTCAAAATGTTGTTTTTAAACTATTTTACATTGATGACATTATTACAAAAATGTTTTACTTAACTATTTGAAGCTGATGATGAGCCACTTGGGCTCGAAACGTCCGAAATAAAGAAATTTTTGTATTAACAAATTTTTTTCTGGGATCATTAAGGCCTACCTTCATATATAAATGATTTGTTTTTGATCCTTCAACTACAACCTATACTTAAGAAAGTACGAACCAAAGTACTATGAGAATAACAAAAAAGGTCTAGAACACAAACCTACTGTTTCTTATGACTACTACTCCAGGTATTTTAGGGAAAATTTCAACCTAAGCTTTGGTCGAACAAGAATAGATACCTGTAAAAAATGTGATATGCTAGAAAATAAAATAAACGCCGTGGCAGATAAAGAACAAAAGGCAGAGTTGAAAAGAGATAAAGATTTACATATACGGAAATCTGAATGGTTTTTTAAGGAACTGAAAGAAAAACTAAAGAAGCTCAAGAGAAAGATGAAATGAAGTTATATGTTTTGATTTTCAACAAAACATGCCTCTCTCAAAAGTTCCATCTGCGGATGCTTTCTATTTGAGGTAGTTGTGAGTTCACAACTTTGGAATAACGTCAGCAAAAACAGGCAAATCTTTTTTTTATATGTTTGATGAGACAACAGCCAAGAAAGGTTCAAATGATGTGATAAGTATGTTGCATCATTACCTTAAAAATAATTTAAGCAAAACTGTTAAGGGAGAATTTTTAATGTTACATTGTTCTAAAAGTAAAAGTTGTGCTGTATGGTTCGAATAATTATTATGTAATATTTGATATTAAGTTTTTATGTTTGAACAAATAATAAAATTATCTAAGCAGATAGCTGAGAGATTTGTAATTCTAGTAGGTTCATTTACAATCAAATTTTCTATTTGTTTGAAGATTTTTGAATTATTTTCTTTTTCCATTACTTGTAGTAATGCTGTTTAGTGCAGGTTTAGTAGTTTTCTTTAAAATGAACAATGCAACAAAATTTCTTCTTTTGGATTTTTTCAATTCAATTTCAAAATATATAATAAAGCCCTCACGGAATAACAAAATTTGCATTGATATGTTAGATGATCTAAAAAAAAAA
Source organism: Ophonus ardosiacus (assembly GCA_943142095.1). Taxonomy (NCBI): domain Eukaryota; kingdom Metazoa; phylum Arthropoda; class Insecta; order Coleoptera; family Carabidae; genus Ophonus; species Ophonus ardosiacus. Next base: position 27,445,064 of record OW964837.1, on the reverse strand, counting down.
AAGAAGAAATATAGTCTTGAAAATGAGCGCGATGCCTGTGTCCTAAAATCGCGCGATAAAAGAGGTGTCCAAGCAAGCATACCACTAAGACTACTGAAGTACAAAGACGCACCGGTATTGTTAATAAACCGAAAGCTGTAATCGAATACAACATCAATTGATTTGTCGGACCAAATGTCGAGCTACGGTTCAGCTCTACGAAAATCAGTGAGATGGAGATGTCCTTATGCTACAAAAAGATTCGTATCGAATTTATATTAGGAACAACAGTAGTAAACGCCTGGGTTATTTATAACCAGCTCTCTAGCCAGAAGATAAAAATGTCCAAATTCAGAGAAGAAGTGATAAGAGCACTATTTGTAGTGCATTTCAATAATGAAGAAAGAGTTCCTGAGCGACAGGTGGAAACACCGACAAGAAGATAGATCACTTGCATAAATTCCTAAAAAGAGAAGGAATGGCTGTGAAAACAAGAAAATATTGTAGAGAATGTTATAAGAAGATCAAGAATAAGAGTTCACAAAATTTAATAAAGAAAGTGAACACCTATTGTGCACTATTATTTTCCTTGTTTTAACATCACAAAAACTAAATTTGTATTAGTCTATTAATCTATTTATAAAATAACATAGCTTGTAAGTTAATTTTTCAATGTATTATTGCTGCATTTGAATGAAAGGTTATATTTATATTGGAAATAGTTTTGTTAGATTATTTACTAAATTTTATTATTGTGGGAAAAGCCACAAAGCGGGGACCTAAAAGTTGGGCAACGCAACAGAGTCTCTGATGTCCCAGCGGTCATATGATACACAAAACCCCCCTAACAGCTACAATGGCAGTGTCGTAATTTTTTGTTGAATAGATGTCACAGCGGACATATATGACCGCCATGGCACAGCAGACTATAATTGGAGCGGTCATATATGACCGCATGGAAATCTACCTGTTAACCAGGCGTACTGGCCAAGGTCGAAGAATGGCAACAACTGCCAAAGAATACCAATGTTTAAGACTTCACTTCAAGCCTCATGTAAGAGCTCCGTTGCAGCTTAAGAGCTACAAAATGAGCTCTCTTGTACAACTGGTAACAGAATATCTGATCAGACTGTACAAAATAAACTTCGTAAAAGAAATGTATCTTCCAGGATTCTTGCGAAAGTACCTTCTTCAACCAGGTACCATAAAAGAGCTCGAATTCTGTTTGCTTAGTAACAAGTATGGCAACTGAGACACTGTGGAACTTACTGATGAATCGAAATTCAATATACACTCGCAAGTTGGACAACTTAGAGTTTGGAGAAGAAAAAGTGGCGTTAAAGCCAACACAATACGCAGCCACATGTTACTTCTAGAGGTGGTTCAGTGATGAATGTTGATCAGAATTAAAACTGAACTTTTCATTATACGGAACGGCACTATGACTGCACGGCACTATGTGGATAAAGTGCTAAATGTTCATCTTCAACACTCATGCTCCTTGCAGGGACAAATGAAGATTTTACATTGGCACATTCCGTTAGACTTGTCACAGAATACCTTCAGACAATAATATTGGAAAATGCAATGGCTAGCATGTAGTCCAGAATTCAATTCCTATTAAGCATTAATGGGATTAAGTCGAATTAACTCAAATGCGACAATACGGAAATTTAAAGATGCTCTGATAGAGGAATGACAACAAATTCCACAAGCAAGCATACGAAGACATCCGCAGCATGCGACGCCGTTACCAAGCTGTATTAGATGTTAACGGGAGTAACACAAGATATTAGAGCTATAATTAACTCTCTAATGTCCAGTTTCACCACTGATGAATAAACATTTTATTCATCAATTAAACTAATCGTAGAATAAAAAGCATTTTTTCGTTTCACCAACGTCAGTTAGCAACTATTCGACGAATAAATCTTTGGTTAAATAATCTGGATATTTTTGTCCAGTTAAATATTTATTCAACGAATAGTTTGACATTTGACATTTTTACTGTGCGTGTTATAATTTTATAATTGTTCAGTAATATGATCAAAAAGTATTTACAATATGTACCAATAAAATGGATAAGATGAATATAAATTAATTACATTTATATTGCTAATTTCAAATTTTTGTAACATTATATTGTGTGTTGTCAAACCTTTATTTATATTGTTGTGTTATTTATTGTTATAAGTTATAGTTTTATATTCTTGTATTGTTATTTGTATAGTGTTATTGTTAATTTGTTATAGGGTAATGACCTTTGTAGTTAAAGCCCAATAAATAAATAATAATAATAATAATATAAGATGAATATAGAAAATTAAATATTATAAGGTTATCTTTATTTGCTATACTAATATTTCCTTCAATATTAGAAAGTCATTCTTATGTTTGTTGACATCTTCCGATGAAGAAATTGTTATTCAGGCGAAAAATAAATTATCTCTGTAATCTATAATCAGTTTCACGAAGAAATTTTCGCATGCAATTCTCATTACTAAAACAATGCGTTTATGAAATTCTAAATATGATTTGGCATCATTATGAGTAGTGATGGAACGAAAATCCGGCTATGATACCGACTCCGGCCGATCCGGCCCCTTGGCCGGAATTCCGGTTCCGGCCGGATCGAATAGTACATTCGGCCGAATCATGTTATTAAATATTATCTATATTTGGATATTATTTATTCATTTTATTTTATTATATGTATGTAACAAAAACATATTTATTATATTAATTAAGATAAAACATAAAGAAACACAAAAAACTTTTGTTTCGTCGCTAATATTTATTTTTAAGTATTGCCATACTTTGCTATTTTTTGTACACATTTTGAAATAATACGAAGTAATCTTTATCAGCCCGATTCACAAAAAAGTTTAAGTTAATCCTAATTTTTGGATTAGCGAATTCAACTCTAATTTTAACAATTTATTTCGTAAAATATAGTCTAATATTCCTAGTATGTACCTTTATTGATAATATCATGAAAATTAAATTTTAAAGACCGGAATAGAATAGAACTCACTAATCCAAAAATGAGGATTAGCTTAAACTTTTTTGTGAATCGGGCTGTATATGCACAAGTCTCAACTTGAATTGTTTATTCTATTGTTATGTTTACTTATTACCTACCACGTTTCATTGGGGGTAGATGCGAACAAGCTACGATTTTTACCGAAAAATTACGAACGATCCGGCTGCCGGAATTCTGGTGATCCGGCTAAATAAAAGGCCGGAATTCCGGGATCCGGTAATCCGGCTAAAGGTCGATCCGTTCCATCACTAATTATGAGCCAATAAATGAAAGAATATACCAATTGTTTTTTTTTTATGAAGGATCATATTTTTGTGCAAAAGTATTCCATTCTTTATTTTTTCGTGCAATAAGATATCAACAATTTTCATTTTCTATAATATGCAAATAATATTCTTCAAATGTAATAATTAAACAATTTTACTTTCTTCCTCGATTTAGATTTTGCTTCTTTTCCTCTTCTTATTTACATTTTCACTCATTTCCATTTAAATTCAATGACACAAATCAAAAAATTATGTTCGTTGACAGCACATTTATCAGTTTTGTCAGGGAGATGAACTTGTTAGCTGTATACTCAACGCAAAATAATTGCGAGAAAAATAATATTCTATGAATAACTATCTATTTGATCATTTTGGTTGGTGAAACGAAATTTTTACTAATCAATGAATAAAATTTATTCGTCAGATAACTATTTGTGAATTTATTCGGCAATGATGACAGCGGACATAAAGGAGATAAAAGTAACGAAAATTAAGTGTGCCATTTTTCATTTAATTTTTGGCAGTTTTACATGCTATGGGCAATCCAGTTCAATGGTATCTATTGTTAGCAGTTTTAATTTAATAAAATTATTAAAATAAAGGTTAAAGGTATCTGGCTATTAAATTTTATAAGAATCCCGCATTTAGGAAAAATGTTATCGACAAAAAAAAAAAACAGAACCTTTAATTGTTTTGAGCAGTGTATAAGAAATAAATATAGTAGTGATATTTTCTAATATTCTTTCAATGCACAATAAAAAGCAATCGAATAGCACCACATTATTAAAACTGAAGTCAATTATTGGAGTAAAAATATTTCTTACTGACTATTTTATGAAAGTGTAAAAATTTTCATACAAGAAATTAAGATTGGCCCACTCCATATAAATAATACATAGGAAGAAATATTTTTTCCCTTCAAAGAATACGATAATTATTCCATACCTTCAATAATGTCCTCAATTTCATGGTGAATTTTGGATATGAATTGCAGGCATGTGAACTTGGCGTAATAGGAAATAAAATCTGAAAAGAAAATAAGTAATTAAATATATACGTATTGTTCATGTTAAAGAAGAAATAATATTACTAATAATCCATTTCATTAATACGAATTATAAAATAATCCACGATCAGTACAAACTTCTGTAAATCAAATGATCCATGCGGTTAAAATTATGTTCAACAAATAACATGTGTGGTGTGTGGTGACAACAACCACCAATAGGTACAAATTATTTTTATAGAATTTTCTATTACATTAACTCAACATCTATTGCAAGGTGTCTGTTCATTTTTCGGCAAAATCTGGAGTGGGATCACGTAACAGTGAAAACGATATTGTGATTATCGAGAAGTGAAAACGATATTCGTTTCCTTAGCGATCACGTAAAATTAGTCACTCACTACGTTTTCAACTTCGGTTATTTCCGGAAAGTGAGTACGTTTTGTGAAAACGATATCGTTTATAGACTAATGTTTTTGTATTAAATAGTAGTTTAGACAGATAATTTATTTGAATGTCATTAAAATTTTTAATCTAATGTCAAAAAGCATTGTTCTCTCCTTTCGTTTTTATTTCGTTCATAATAGCAATGCTGTAAAAATTGAAAAAGTTAAATGATCAATTAGTTACATGTGCCATGTATCATCCAATTTTGTTCCTTTTGATACTCCAGAAAAAAAAATTATGAAGTAAACAAAAATATTTCTAAATATATAATTAAAACTTTAAGAGACCATTTAAGACTGCCAATAGACAAGATTGTTATTTGAAAGTAATCTATTTTTTATTACGTTTTGTATTTCAAGTAAGTAAAGTATGGATGGGCCACATTTAAATAACGGCGCATAACCTTCGGGCGGGCTGCGGAAAATGATCAATTCATAAATTTTAATTTTGTGTAAAAACTGCAAAATATTAATCACAAAACACAAGCTAGAATCGGTATATCTGTTGCTTCGCAGAATGCAGTAGTTATTAAAATTTCCTTTCTTGGATTTATTCTTGTAATCAATATTCTTGGGCTGGAATCAAAATATGCTTTGTTGTAATCAACACTTTTACAGTTACTATAATATCAACAATGCCAGAAAATATTTCTTTTAGGTAGTTCTTTCTACAAACTAAGAAAATATCTATTCAACAAGATTTCAATTTTCAATCATAATTTTCAAAAAAGTAAAAATATTGCTATAGTAAATCATACGCATTTGGTTCTTGGCAACATGCCAGTATTAAAACATTCATGAATTTTTTCGTAGATTGATTTACAATAATCATAAAATTAATATTGATTACAATACCAATATTAATTTTATAATTATCGTATTTTATTACAATTATTTCATTTTCGCCTTACTAAAAAAAATACCTTTCAAATTTATTTTTAAAACATTTATAATGACATTTCTTTCCAAAATGTCAAATTTAACTCATTGCTCACTACATTCTTTTACTTAAATTCAAGTAAATTAGAAATCACATTTTTTTCGGTGTAAAACGATATCGTTTTCGGTTTTCACTATTTACGTGATCACATTTTCACTTGTGGACAGTTGCAATATCGTTTTCACAGTTACATGATCCCACTCCTGTACAGTGAAAAGTTGTAAAGAATTGAAAGTTGCAATGGGGGATTACGGCCCAATCGAATTAAAGGAAAATAGTAAAAAAAAAATACGAATGTATATGCTGAATAACGAATATTAATTTTAAAAAATGAAATGGTATAATTGAGATATTTCGGAAATAAAGGGTTTTTTTGTTATAGCGCTTCGACACTAAGATGAAAATATTTTGATTGGCGACCGAGAGACCACCTATACATGCATTACAAATAGCGTGTTAGGAGGTGGGGATTACTAGTTAAGTTAAGAAATTCAAATTCGAAAGGCGGGACTAACATTCCTGTACAGCAGTTTTCAAACAGTTTTTATTTTAACATAAATTTATTGCATTAAACTTAATAATTTAAATACACCTGTAATTATAAAGTGTGTAGACTTATACAGTGTTATAATATTCATTTATTTTTATGTAAATATAACTTAAAATAGCATATATTTCAAGAACATTTAGGTCCATGATGAAAACAGTTTGATATAAAAACACATAAATGTGACGTCACGTCAATCTTTTCAAAATTCGGGAGACCATAACTCGCTTATTAATAGGAATTTTTTCACCGGATTTTCATCAATAGTCTTAGTTTTCCTAATATTTTCAGATGAAATTATAAAAAAAAATGGTGTAATCCCCCATTGTAAAAAATTGAAAGTTGAAATAAAACTATTTTTATGTTTTATTGTGTTTGTTTTCCAAATTTCCGTCAATTAGTAGAAATAGCCATGGCACTTGTTTCCTTGTTTCTAGTGTTTATTACTTATTTATAAACGTGAAGCGTCGACCTAACTTATGAAAAATAAATCCTGTATTCTATTTTAACTATTTTCACTATAGTATTTATTTATAATAACGACACGTTCTGCATTCGAATAATCATCATTATAATTTACTTCGTACAAAAAAAAAATGTAATTACATGAAAAAAATCTGATGTGGCCTACACAAAACCTCCCGCTATTTAATTTTTATTAATTTAAATACGTACCTACGTATTTGCTAATGCTACAAACTGTTCCATTGCATATAACTATTGCTTTATTTACTATTTTCTTTTTAAAATGGCACTATTATTAATTTGAAGTGATTAGTTTTTTGACTGTGACATTTGTCTGTCAATTACATTCATTTGAAATATGAACTGTGTAACAAAGGAATTGTGTTTATCTTAGGCTCCGGGATTTATAAAAAAAATATTTTTAAACACACACACACACACACGCGCGCACGCACGCACGCACGCCCGCGTAATTTATACAAGCTTTCAATAGTTTTTCTTGTAAAAAATTCATTGATTATAAATTTTTAGCAACTTTTACTAATAAAAATTTAATATAATGGTACAATCTTCAATTCTACGATAATAGCATTTAGTAAATAACTTGAAATAACTTTAAATATGAATTTATAATATAATTTATTTCCATACATCATTTTGCCTATGCGTCAAACAAAAACATAATATTTTTATAACAATTTTGACAAATTTAAACAAATGTCACTGTCAGGAAGCAATTACATTAAAATTAATAATGAAACCGTGTTAAGGAGAATGTAGTAATAATATATGTATTTGAATCTAATAAAATTAAGGTTTGTAAAAATAATATATTTTCAATGATACATAAATATTAGAAGTACTATTGATTTGCTACATTGTGTTTCAGAGTATGGCTCTGAAAAGAATGTATGTAAAGATGCGACTACTATTTTGATTTTTGTTAGGTTTTTCTATTAGCTTTGTCAATATTTATGAAATTTATTTTGTGTATGATATATTTGTTAAATGTAAAATAAAGATTGTGTGAATATAAAAATATTTGAACATAATGGCTCGTAGTATGATCATGGTTTTAACCAAAACGCTGTTTTAAGAAATGTCAAATTTCATTATTTAATAACAATAATAAATAATATCAAATTTATCAAAATATGATTTTAAAGTAGAACATAGTTTGTATTCAAACAAATATTTTTTAAAAAATCGTTCTTTACATATAAATTTGAATTTGACATTTCTTAAAACAGTGTTTTAGTTAAAACCGTGATCATACTACGAGCCAAAGATTGCTTGATGCGTGGTTAAATACCCAGCGGAAGATTATGTTCTGGCCACATCAGATTTTTTTTTTTTTTTGTACGGAACATAATATAAATTCAAATTTTCAGGAACCACGATTTACCAAAAAATGCCGCTACAAGACATAGGACCGAATATTGGGTTTCTTTGGCATATGGAAAAGAAAATCATTTTACAAACATAACAGGATGTAACTTTGGCATATACAGTATTGGCCATAAAGATAGCAACTTAAAAAAAATTCGATTGCTCTAATATAAAAACTGGGATTTCAGAAATAAATTACTGCAGTATTAGTGTCTTGAACCAAGTTTAATTTACATTAAAATAATTTGCATTATATTAACAAAAATTGATTCACTTGATAACAATTAGAGATTTTATCAACCGAAACTTTGTGTAACTCAAAAAAAAAAAAAATAAAGACAATGAAAGTTCGAAATACTTCTTTTATTCTTAAAAATTGATTTTTTTCCAAATAAAAAATATTTTTTTGCACATAAAAATAAAAATAGCAACTTTTATAAAATTTAAATAAAAACTAAATTTTCTAATATTTAGTGTAATAACCGGAACCACGAGAATTTATTACTTCTTCTCGTTTCATCATGAATTCAAGTAATTTTGATATTACATTTCTATCAATTAATCTTAGTTCATCACTAAATAATACTCTTTTTCACATGTCAGTTGTACAGTTTACATGATTTTTTTAAATAATCGGGACTTCACGTTCTTCTTCGAAAGAAGTGGTTTCCTTGCAGGCCAACGACTATAAAGTTCTCCGGCAACTAATATTCTTCTTCCCTGTCTTGAAGATATTTTATCTTTAACATTACTTAGTAGAAAGCCTAAAATTTTCTTTGATGATAACAACGGATTTTTAACGATGTGTTTTATCATTCTGTCGCTTCGGTTTGATGTTTTTTTTTTTGTCTACTAGAAATTGCAGAAGGCTCAATATTACTCTTCCTTCGAAAATGGATTATTATTCGTGCTATTGTAGATTTATGCAAATTAAAGTTCTTCGACATTTTATTCCGCGAAGCACCATTTTCATATGATTTAATTATTAAATTGCGAAATTCTTTAGTTAAAGTCTTATTACGACCCATAATTTTGAAGTACTAATTTATATTTTTTAAACATTTATACGATATAAACGTTGAAATTGAGAAAATAAAGACATTCATTATGTAGTTGCTATTTTTATGTCCAGGCAAAAGTAAGAATTATGCAAATTAAATAAATTCTATAAATTTAATATAAATTATTTTAACATAAAATAAACTTATTTTAAGAGGTTATTCTTTATGTAATTTATTTTCAATATTCTTATGTTCACTTCAGAGAAATAGAAATTTTTTAAAAGTTGATATCTTTATGGCCAATACTGTTTGTTAAATATGGTGATAATTTGGAAATAAATTGTTTCATTGGAAATTAATGTTATAATTGTTGTGACAAATTAAATATTCTATTCAGGGATTTGTTAAATACTGGACGGAGTATGAGAATGGTCTCATGTACCCGACCAGATCAAAAAAGAATGTTATTCATAATTCCGATTTGTTATCTTTATTTCCGTTACTTGCCATTCATTTGTCTAACAGGTTTTAGATTATACTTGTTATCGTCATTGAAATTTAATTATTTTAGTTGAATAATTGTTAAATGTATATTCTTATCTGTTTTAATTTAGCGTTGTACTCAAAAATATTTCACGATTCAAGATTAAATATATTTAAACGCAATTTTTGACATGAATTTGATAAATATGAATTTGACAGTGATGAGAATATCATATTCACTTGTCTGAAGAGGAATTATCTTTATCCTTCTCAGTCACATTTTCTGCGTTCTCTCTAGCAACGGTTTTTGTCATTAAAATAGGAATTGTTTATTTTTATTTTTTATTGTTTATCTTCTAAATCGTTTTCCATGTTCTTTGCATCATCTAGATCCATTGTTTTGCAAATTGATCTCCAAAAATTAATTTGTTTGCAGGTTGTACGGTATAAAAGACAATAACTCTCAAGTTACTTTGTTATTAATAATCAGACTACTATGTTTTTTTTACATTTTTTTTTAATTTATAATATTATGCCGCATAAAAATATAATTTTAATACTAATATAAAATACTAAAAAATAGTATACGCACCGCATCATAAAAGTGATGTTACTGTACTCGTATGGCAGTTAAGTACTCGCTATCTCTCGTACTTAAATTTGCCATACTCGTCTGGTACTTTCACTTTTCTTAACTTAGAACGTAATATACTATTACCGGACTGAACTCACTCCAGTAAATGCGACACAGTATGAAATAAATGAATTGTCATCTGTGTTAACGGACAGCGCTACCAACATAACCGATAACAAATACTGTCATATTTTTGACAAGTCGCATTTTTTAAAACAAATAAATAAATAAATAAATAAATAAATATATCATCACGGCATATTACCCATTTCTGAGCGTATATTTGTACCGTGCGGTCGCTGACCAGGCGTCACCTCACGGGTACTCATTGCTGGCGTGGAGAGTGCACCACAGGGGTCACTTTTGTGCCATTTAAAATTAGAAATATTTGGCGTCGGTCGAAATAGAACCCGGTTCCCCAGGTTCGCGACCAGACACTCTGGCACGCGGCCACTAGACTCCAGTTTTTACCTCTCACTAAGAGAGGTATTGGAATCATGCTAAAAATCGCATATCCAGATTTTAGTGGAAAAGCACGTTTTAAGGTCCCTAGAATATAATTATCTATAACATTTTTACGATGATTTTCCGCGTGCGTGTATGTGTGTGTGAGATTTTAGCAATTTTTACGCATATCCTGATTTTAGTATATATATACATATATCATGAGCGTAAAGTTATAAAAACTAGAAAAATGTTGTTCGTAGGGTAATCGCTCAATAGCAGCTGTAGACACGTGTTTCGCTCTTATTAGAGCTCATCAGTACAGCATGGAAATGCTGACCGAAGCAACAAATGTGTATTTGGCTGTTTACAAGTGCTGTTACAATTTGTCGGTTTTCTAATTACTATCTCTAGTTAATGTCCATCTATTAACTAGCTATGCTGTACTGATGAGCTCTAATAAGAGCGAAACACGTGTCTACAGCTGCTATTGAGCGATTACCCTACGAACAACATTTTTCTAGTATATATATATATATATATATATATATATATATATATATATATACAGTGTGTCCCATTTAGAAGTGCCACCATTGGGATCTCGATAACTATAAGAGATACGATGTCGGTTAAATGGAACTTTTTGTGCGCTTTTGGGAGACCATCTCAGATGTGCTTTTGTTTTTCCAAAAATTGTCATAGGGCACTAGATAATAACGAAAAACTGAATATTTTTGATTTTTTCTTTTCCAAATAACTTCTTAACTATCAGTAATTGAGAAAAACGTTTCAAATATAAAAGATAGATATTTTTATTATCTAACCAGTGGCGTACGAAATAAATTTTTATATCCGTAAATTTTCGAGATATAACACGAACTTATATTTTTTTTAATGGAACCTATAAATATAAATATAAAACATAATAACCCTTATACCATTAAAAAGAGAAAAAAATAATGATTTTTTTGAGACTGAAATCAGATATGGGTTCCATTTAAAAAAATATAAGTTTGTGTTATATCTCAAAAATTTACGGATTTAAAAATTTATTTCGTACGGCACTGGTTAGTTAATTAAAATATCTATATTTTATACTTGAAACGTTTTTCTCAATTACTGATAGTTTAGAAGTTATTTGGAAAAGAAAAAATCAACAATATTCAGTTTTTCGTCATTATCTAGTGCCCTATGAGAATTTTTGGAAAAATAAAAGCACATCTGAGATGGCCTCCCAAAGGCGCACAAAAAGTGCCATTAAACCGACATCGTATCTCTTATAGTTCGCGAGATCCCAATGGTGGCACTTCTAAATGGGACACACTGTATATATATGAGTGTGTGTGAATGTTGGAACCACAATTTCTCAAATACTATAAAACTTAAAAAATATTTAACTGCAGTTTCCTCAACCTGACATACCTGGGAAGAGCTGATTAGATTTTGGTAATAATTGGACAACCGGAAGTTATAGTTTAAAAAAAAATATTCTAAACATTATTTTTTGTAAATTTATAACATAAAATATTAAAGAATATAAAATTCTCTATCCAATACATTAAACATTTTCATTATGTCTTCTATTAGTCCAGTCAATAGAGGTTTTTACCCTACAAAAGTTGGGGAAAAAACATATGTTGTTTGGGTCGAGACGGGGATGAAAAATTCAAATTTGTGACCTTGGAGAGGCTCGGCGTGAGCCGCCATCTTGGATCAAAGGTGCAAAAAATGAGTTTTTCGCTATTATCTCGAAAACAGTGGCCCGTATCAAAATTTTATAAGAATACAAATTTTAAAGCTCGTTACTTTTTGTACAAAAAGGGTTGTTGCATTTTTTACCTAGGATGAACTCTCAAAGAGTTATGTTCAAAAATAGGTGGTAACCAGAACAACAATTTATGAAAGATTATCGATGATTTTTAAATAATTTTTGTCAGCGCTTTTTCACAAATTCATCAACCACTCTGACCCGGTAAAAGAAACGGTACCGCGGTTTAAAAATTTTAATTCAGTTTAAAATTCTCCTTCATGTCGTGTTAAACGATTGTTTGCTCCGATGAGCGGTTAACGAATTATTAACAATTTAAACTTATGTGAAATTTCATTAAAATTTTAAACATCGGCAAATCAGCTTAGTGTTCATTTTTTCTTCTGAAATTTGGACACGATTAAAGATAAGCTTTACTGTGCATTTAATACATGCTGAAATTTCAGAAGAAAAATTGAAAACTAAGCCGATTTGCAGATGTTTCAAATTTTAGTGAAATTTCATATAAGTTTAAATTGTTAATAATTCGTTAACTGCACATCAGAGCAAAAATCGTTTAACATGACATGAAAAAGAATTCCAAACTGAATTAAAATTTTTAAACCGCGGTACCGTATCTGTAACCCAGTCAGAGTGGTTGATGAATTTGTGAAAAAGCGCTGACAAAAATTATTTAAAAATCAACGATAATTTACTTCTTTTGCTGCCACGACAAATGTAAACTGTTACAAATAACAAAATCTATTAGACTAAGTATTAAAAAATTTATATCATGTATATTTTGAGAGATTAAATCTTCTTTCATAAATTGTTGTTCTGGTTACCTATTTTTAAACATAACTCTTTGAGAGTTCATCCTAGGTAAAAAATGCAAGAACCCTTTTTGTACAAAAAGTAACGAGCTATAAATTTGTATTCTTATAAAATTTTGATACGGACCACTGTTTTTGAGATAATAGCAAAAAACTCATTTTTTGCACCTTTGATCCAAAATGGCGGCTCACGCCGGGCCTCCCCAAGGTACAGGGTTCAAAAAAACCCGGGTTTTATTGACAAACATCGAATTATAGTATGCATCATTTTTAACTTTAGTTTTATGAAGTATCTTAATACATGTCGCGTAATAGATAATAGATATTATTATTAATACTTTTTTTAAGACTGTAATGTTATAAACAATAAATTAACTAGAGAGTGTACATGCGTACAAGTTACGAATTAATTTCTAATGACAGTAGCAATTGTTTATGGGTTGTCAAAAAATTCCGTCGCAATATTCAGAAACTAGTAACATCCGTTTGTGCGGCCTAATAGTATTTTACTACCATTATTATAAATAACATGAATAAATATGTTAGCTTACTCCTAAACAAGTTGAGAAGATTGACAACTCGTTACTGTCACTAAAAATTAGATGCTTGGCATTTGAACAGACTACTAGATAAAATTTATTTTAATAATTTCACGGTGCAGTCACTCAGGTTTTATTTTTTTCTGTCTGAACCGTAACAGATATCACAATTTAAACAGAGAGAGAAAAGGTTACTATTGAACGTAACTTTCTGAAAAAACATAATTTTATGTTATCGGCGTGGCCATTAAAAAGTTACGGTCTAATCAATGTTGGGACACCTAAGTTTCATACACTAGTGGTTCACTAATAATAACAAGTATCTCCTTAAAAGATGATTTATAACCATATGAACTGTCATACCAAATTTTATCCAAATCGTACAAACCGTTCTGTTATTATAAGCAATTTTTTTTTTTTTTCGAAGAACTTTGAAGCAGAATTCTGGCTAAATGGTACACTTTCCGGTAGAAGCAAGTTTAGTTAAATCGTCTTATTTTAGCCTCAGGAATCTGTGGTTAAGCCATGTCCTCCTATTTAAGAGACATCCTGTATGTGTGTACCATATAAGTATGTACCATATTTAATTAATAAAATATGATTTCATAAAAGTGGGTTTTTAGATGGGTGTTTTTAAAAAAACCCGAGTGGGTTTTTTTGGGTCGGGCAAAATTACAACAACCCTGCCAAGGTCACAAATTTGAATTTTTCATCCCCGTCTCGACCCAAACAATATATGTTAAAATCATTTTTTCCCCATCTTCTGCAAGGCAAAGGTCTTTTTTGGTCTCCATTGACTGGACTATATAGATTTAGAGATAGACTGAATTATAAATATATAAAATAATCCATTCTATAATGAATAAATTAGCCTATGGAAACCAGTTGAAAAATTAAAATGTAATTGACATAAATGTCAATGTCAAAAATCCAGACATTACTGAAGACTTTTTCTGGGAAGCACATTTAATATTTCTCATTTTATCATTAATTAAATAATTAAAATTACAGTTAGATATAGAATTCGTACATGGACAAGTGGAAATGTAATAGAAATATAATATGCTGTTGTTATAACGAGGAAAAGACTCCTTCAACATCTAAAATTGGTATAAAAAGAAAGGGGATACATTTATAAGCCAAAGTAGGTACAATATCAGTGTCAACTAAATACGCGCTGCTATACATATACAGTGAAAGTTCCCTTTGCGGACAGCTCCCACAAGCGGACATCTCTCATAACAGGACAGTTTTTCTGGAACCATATTTTTGGATATCACTTCCTATATAAAACACGCTCTCATAAGCGCACTCTCTATCGGACGGACACGGACAACACAGTTTTTCCCGACAGGCCCGAAACGCTCTCATGAGCGGACGGGAAACTCCGAAACCGAACATAAACAGCCTCCTCAGTATTTCCTCTCAAGGAAACATTAACCCTATTTTACAGAAATGCAGTGTTTTACGTGTCTCCGAGATTCATACGAGTAGTTTGAAACTTGTGTGACAATGGCATCCAGGAAAACGTTTTTTTTTTTACGTTAAGGCAGAAAATGGAGGTGTAAGGTCATTTTTATTGACCTTGAAGGTCGTTGCAAATCTAAAAAAGTTTTCAAAAGAAGATTTTATTGCGTTTGAATATCTAAAAAATATTGAGTCGCAATAACATTATTTTTTACAAGAAAAATGTAGAAAGTTGAAGTAGATTTTTTAAAAAAATAATCTTTTTTCGATATGTTGTTTTGTTTTGTGTTCAATCATAAGTTTTATGTACGTACATATTATATATTCATCATATACTCTTTAGAAATGCCACCAATATCGTCAATGAATTGAAAGAATCTCGAACATTTAGAAGAGGAGGAAACTTGTTCATAGAATGAATTGAAAAATAAAGAATAAATGTAATTGGAATATTTTGAGTTTACTAGAAATGTTAAATACAATACTTATAGCCTAATATGAAAATGGCGAGAGGTATTGTGCTGGCCACACCAGATTTTTAAAATTATATAAATACCTCAATAGACAAAATAGTATTTAAAAAAACCTGTTTCATATGACCTGTTATCGCACTCGTCCTTTGTAAACGTTGGATCCGTGTTTTAACCTTTTAACAGACTGCTTTAACTTGTTCTTTAACATACTATTTAATATTTTCTTTTTTAGTGTAGACTTTTAATCGCACAAAAGTGATCCCAGTGGTGCACTCTCCACACTAGCTATGAGTGCACGTGAGGTAACGCCAGGTAAGCGCCCACACGGTAAAATATAGTCATCATTACCGATGTCTACATGCGTTGTAAATACTGGCACTCCCAGTAATGGGTAATATGCCGTGATGATATATTTATTTTATTTTACATATCAGAAATAGCTTTAAATTAAATGGGGTCCTATACCATTTTTCTTTTATTTTTTTTTTTTTTTCTGTAAGAACAGGATAAAATAAGAATTCGCAAACGCGACTTAAAAATTTTACGTAATAAGCGAGATATGAATTTTTAAAGTTTAAGAATTTGTGCGTGACCTAGCAGGTACTAACAAGTGATCGTCAAACAATGGGACAAACTGTTAGTTATAGAGGGAACAATTTTTTCATGTTTACATAGCTGAAATGTTTGAAAATAAAAACTTATACGTTATATTCATGAAGAAATTATTATTAAGTATAAATAATGTAAATAATAAGCAATTTTTTGCCTAATAAATTATAGAACATTGAAACAGTTTGACAATATTATTACACAAAGTATGACGACGGATGGCGTCAGTGTTGGCCTGTTTTGAAGTTTCAATATTAATTTAACTAATATTATTATTAATTTAATTAATATTACAAATTGATTTAATTATAAATATATTATTATTGTTAATATTACTAGATGTTATAATTAAACAAATTCATCAAACACAAACTTGTTAAATGTTTTGTTAGGTTATGGAACAACATGACATTTCATATTCTTTTAAAGGTGACCGCTAAAGACGCGCGAATCTCCTTTTTATAATCAGGCGACCAATCAAATTCTTAGTACCTAACGCGTCATACCCAATTAGTAATCATCTTCAATCGCTTATAGTTTGTGACCTAGTCAATATTTGAAGAAATTTTTTTCACTAATACTCATTAATTTATGTATATTTTCGTCTTCTTATTTAAGATAGTTAAAATATCACTATGGTATAGGACCCCATTAATAAAAAAATTAAATAATAGGAGTAAACTTTAACAAGTTAACGAAGTCTAAGAGATAAAATACCAAAAAGTGGTAAAAAAAATTGTTTTTCTACTCCCATGCGTGAAGTGAGTACCTACTTCACGTATCAATTTTTATGTGTGAAGCTTGATTTTTTGCACTCTGTGCATGAAGTAGCAAAACAAAGCTGTTAAACACCCGTAACGTTGGTAACCATGGTTACACAAGTCGATAATACAGAAGCTTTACGTTAAAAGAATGACAATGTGAAGAAAAAATATATTTTATTGCAAGGTCGTAGAAAAAGTATAGTATGTAACACGTGTGTGAAGCCTATTTTACATGAGGGTGGAGAGTGCGACACGAGCCGAAGGGCTTCGGCTCGTGTCGCAATCTCCACCCTCGTAAAAATTTCAGCTTCACACACTTGCCACGTAATATACTATTATCGTTTTGTTCAAATGCTATGGCTTTGTCGCTGTTAATAAGAAATTTAATAAATTTAAATTTATGGAACTAAGATATTACATAATTTATTTGTTATTTCAAGCAATTTTTTTAACTTTCTATTTATACAACTGTTGTCAAATGAAACGGGGCTGTGAAAAACTAAATTCCACATGTTATCTTCTATGTACACCTTGAAAAAAAAAAACACCCGATGTAATATACATACCTTAATAAATTCTTGAGTATCGCTCATTTTTAATGATAGCAGAAGTACATTCAACGCTCTCCATCTACACAACATAATGTTCCCTCAGTTTTACAAACTGGACGACTGACTGAAGAGTAGCAGCTTTTTTTTCACTGTATTACGGTTTTACAAGATGCGTCTTGAATAGTAATTGGTAGCATTGTTCACCATGTTTTATATCCCTGTAAAATGTTTTATATAATACCAATATTAAATATACAATAATAAAAAATAAAATTTTAGGACTAATCATGACTCATTAGCATTTTTATAATTTTAACTTATTTTATTTTAGAGGTAATTTTAAAAAACAAACCATATATCTAATATTATTATATTATACACCGCAAGGTAAATTTACATAGGTATAGATATTTTGGTATTTATATAATTCATCAATTTATGTTACTCCAATTATTAGAGAACTCCACTGTTTGACAACAAAATGAGCTTAAATTTAACATCATAGAATATTAAAATAGTTATTTTTGTAAGTGCCAGTAATTAATATTCTTCTACTACTAGAGTGTCTTGACGGCTATGGCATTTTTAAGAGTTCGTAACAATTTCTTTCATGACAACAAAACAAAAATCTACCTGTGTGAAAACAGCAACGGCAACGGCCAAAAGAGTGCAGCAACAAGTAAATGAAAGCGCATCGTTACATAAAGTCGTGCGCATTTTCAGAAAACCAGCAACGGAAAATAGTATTGATAACATATAAATTAAAATTATAAACAAAACAGCTGATTATTTATATATGTGCAGAAGTACATAAGCAATAATACAAAGCCACCCTTATAGTACAATTAACAATTATTTTCACTGAAGATGTAGAATCTTAATATATTGTTTATATCAATGTAAAGTCTAATTAAATAATTAAAAATTAGGATGCGATAATCTGTCTTAGGGGATGAAGTACACACATAAATGAATTATGTAACTGAGAATTTCTCAGTACAATTAACAATTATTTTCATTGTTTATATATATATACATATATATATGCAGTAACAATTGTTTTACGGATCGTCAAAAATTTTCTTCGCAATATTCTAAAATTAGTAACATCCGTGTGTTCGGCCTAATAGTATTTTACTACCATTATTATAAATAAGACGATTACATATCTTAGCTTACTCCTAAACAAGTTGTAAAGATTGACAACTCGTTACTGTCATTAAAAATTACTTGCTTGACATTTGGATAGACTGCTAGATTAAATTTATTTTAAAAATTTAGCAGTGCAGACACTCATTTTTTATTTTTTTCTGTGTGAACCGTAACAGATATCACAAATTACACAGAGAGAGAAAAGTTTACTATTGAATGTATCTTTCTGAAGAAAAATAATTTGACGTTTTCGGCATTGCCATTAAAAAGTTACGGTCTAATTAATGTTGGAAGAACTAAGTTTCATACACTAGTGGTTTACTAATAATAACAAGTATCACCTTAAAAGATGACTTATAAGCATATAAACTGTCATACCAAATTTCATCCAAATCGAATAAAGCATCCGAATATTATAAGCAAAATTAATTTTTATTCGAAGAACTTTGAAGCAGAATTCTGGCTAAATGGTACACTTTCCGGTAGAAGCAAGTTTGGTTAAATCTTATTTTAGCCTCAGGAATCTGTGGTTAAGCCATGTCCCCCTATTTAAGAGACACCTGTATATATTTAGATGTACAGTATTAATATTTTTATATTGATTAAGGCAGTCAAGGTAATTAAATAAAGAAATATTTATTTATTATTTAAATATTAGGGCGCAACAAGCCGTCCTAGGTCGAAGTTCACAAATATATAAATGGGCCCATAAACCATAACAAAAAATAAAAAAATGTACACTTTATCCTTAAAGTACTACTCAATAAATAATGATTAAGATAAAAAAATACATTTTTTTAATAATTACTTTGCGAGATATTTGAATTTATTTCCAGGGCAACAGATGACGTCACACTATTGGTATATTTCTCGCGCAGCCTGATGTGAGAAAGATAGCTATAGGTTTCTTTAAAAATTAACTGCAGTTATACAAAAAACAATGAGGTCATGCACGACTTTTTTTTTATAACTTTAATCGATAGAGTAATGAAAAATAATATACCCGTATTTTTTATTTTTCCTCAAATCGATCTTTAATCATGAAAATATTGTAATTGAAAATGACATTCTTTAAAATGCGGCTGAAGATCCCCGCTTCGTCCCTTGTCCATTGACGTCACAGAATGAGAAGCACGACCATTTTGATTTTCACATTGTCTTAAACGTCAAAGTGACATTTAAAGATAACCTAAAATTTATGAAAGTAAACATGTCGATGGAACGTTGTTTCGTGCCAAAATAAAGAATAAAATAATATTCTGGAATATATTCAATGTCTCATATGCGTTTATAACCTCCTACCGTCTAATTCAAAGATTCAAAAGTGAAAGAAACATCTGATGTAACGTAGATAATTTCACGCCAAATGAAAATTATATTTATAAAAATAAATAGAACGATATTATATTAATATAATATAGCATATTTAGATATGTAATCCTCAATTTATAGTTTATATATATTTTTCTTTTAGAAATTATGTGTCCATATAAAATGTCTGTTTGAAATGAGTCTGAACTTCGTTCGTAACGTTGTGACGACACAACATGGCTGGTTTTTGCAACTTTTTAAAAATACCATACTTTAAAACGATTTTATACAACAAAAAATATAAATAAAAAATAATTTAATCATACTGATCGATGAATTAGACTATCCTTTTTCGATTTAAACAGAAAAAAGGTACAATTATTTTTTTTTGCATGACCTCATTATGACTTCTTGATACCACGAATTGCTTCAAAATTAAACGATCTTTCATTTAAAAATATTTTTAAAAATGGTTTATGGGCACATTATATGACTGAAAGCATTTCATTATAATTAACAATAAATTTCATTGTTTATATGAAGATGAAGGGTATTCATATTTTTTATATTGTTTAAAGCAGTGTCAAGTGTAATTAAATAAATAAATATTACGGTGCGACAAGCAGTCCTGAAGTTGAAGGGTGAAGTTCACAATTATATGAATTACCTATATGCCTGAGAGGTATCTCAGTATAATAAACAATTATTTTCATTGTTTATATGAAAATGTAGGGCATTCATATGTTTATATTATTTAAAGCAGTGTCAAGTGTAATTAAATAAATAAATATTAGGGTGCGACAAACCGTCCTAGAGGATGAAGTTCACAAATAAATGAAATACATGACAGAGCATTTCAATATAATTACCAATAATTTTCATTATTTATATGAAAATGTAGGATATTCATGTTTTTATACTGTTTAAAGCAATGTCAAGTGTAAATAAATAAATAATCATTAGGGTGCGACAAGCCGTCCTAGGGGTGAAGTTCACAATTAAATGAATTACCTATATAACTGAGAGGTATCTCAGTATAATACCTCTCAGTCATGTAATTCATTTATTTATGAACTTCATCCCCTGGGACGGCTTGTCGCACCCTAATATTTATTTATTTAATTACACTTGACATTGCTTTAAACAATATAAAAATATGAATATCCTACATCTATATATACATATATATATATATATATATATATATATATATATATATATATAAACAATGAAAATAAATGTTAATTCATCCCCTAAGACAGATTATAAACAATATTAAGATTCTACATCTTCAGTGAAAATAATTGTTAATTGTACTATAAGGGTGGCTTTGTATTATTGCTTATGTACTACTGCACATACATAAATAATCAGCTGTTTTGTTTATAATTTATTTTATATGTTATCAATACTATTTTCCGTTGCTGGTTTTCTGATAATCGCACGACTTTGTGTAACGGTGCGCTTTCATTTACTCGTTGCTCTCTTTTGACCGTTGCCGTTGCTGTTTTCACACAGGTCAAAAATCTTTTGTTTTAATTATTTTCCGGATTCACACTGATCGGTAGTATTTACTCTTAAACAGGGGTGATTAAGGGTTTACTAAGTAACAAATTCAGTTGTTTTTTTAATCACCCCAATGTATTTCCAAATAAATGATAGTTATGATAATTAGTCAGGCTGGCTAAAATTCTAAGTAACTACTACTTGTCTTTGTGTTTCACAATACCTCGGACAATACTTATTAAACTTTCTAGAACTTCAGACCACTTTTAATTAATAATGGAGGTCCCCATTCAACTTAAAGTTTACTTTACTTCTCTAATTTAAAATTATAAATGTACCTCTGTAGATAAAAATAAATTGTGAATACAATGCATACACTTTTCAAGCATGTACCTATAAGGTAAAAAAATATATACAATTTAACAAAGTAAATTACATAAATTTGTTAATCGTATAACAAAATATTAATTGTCAATTAAATTTAGCAAACATTATTATTTTTATTATTACATGGTTCAAACAAGCAAATATTTGGATATTGTTGAACAAGCATTATTCATACAAGATGGCACGATATGAAATTAAATAATATTGGCATACTTACTTTTTAAAACATTTTAACAAACGCAAGATGTATGATCTTCAAACAAAATCGTAATTTCTTTACAAGCATAACGTATAACATGCTACTTGAGTCACTGTGTTCACCATGGACACGCACTCTGCTACTGTCACGGCCGCTAGTCGCTGTCTCGATTTGTCCATTTTCAAGTGTTGCCAACTATATATTATGAAGTAACCTTCCAAGTCTATCCGCGGTAACCACCGTCAATAGATGGCAGCATTGACATCTTCGTAGTAGGGAAAACATTGTATTTTGTACATTGATGGTATAGGAGTAATCTAGAATTTTTGATTTAATTCTCTTTATTTACGTGAAATAATTAATTAAAATAAGATGTTTATCTCACTCGGAGATATCTACATATATTTAAATGGTGCAGTAAAGCCAATAGTGGAAGGAGAAGCAACATTTAAAGATAAATTAGTTAGTAGAAAAGTTTGTAAGGTACCTAACATTGAAAATTTCTAATATTTTAGCTGGTCATATAATAATGTGTGGTTTCCAATTTAATAAAGAAAACAATGTGGAAACTCACGGTCTTTGTTTACAAACATTTAATTTAAAAAAAATTACACATAATATCCGCATTTGCCTTGAAAACAATGTACAACAGTGGATGTGTACGTTGTATTTGGAAAGACACTTTTAATTTATTGGTTTTAAAATCATTATTTATTATATAACTGCATCCATGTATGGTTCTAGGAGATCAAAAAAAAAATCTTCTCTAACGATTGCCTTATCAGAGGTTCTGCCACCAAAAGCAGAACTTACGAAATATAATAACGCCTGCCGGTGTAACTCCTATTAGATATTTTAAAGTATGTCTTTTTTATAATTAAAATATGATCTTATCCTGCGACTCAAACACTTTGATTTCTGAATATCAATTGCAGTGCACTCTAGCACTACTCTAACATTTTTTTTTTTTTTTTTTTAAATATTTCGGAATAGGTATTTAAAATGTGTTGTTATCTTATCAGGTATGAAAATAATTGCTTTTAAAATTGTATTTCTAGCATTTCCCAAAAATATATTCTAGCAGTTGAATATGCTAAATTAAAAATGACACTTATTACCTTAAATGTATTATTCGTCTTTAATTTAAAAATAATTTTTTTTAGTAGGACAGGCATTCTTTTTCAAAAGAGATCTTTTATTTGGGTTTTTTCCTGTAAACAATTTTTTATATTATTAAAAAAATATATTGAAACTGTTATACGATTTACCTTGATAATAATCCGAAGGCAGAAAATGAGCAGAACTCACATTCATATATCGTGTCACTTTCTTTCCTATTTTTAACGCAATTACCCATTTTTTCGCAATTCTTTGTCCTTCGGGAAGTAGTGCATTGACATTTGTGCACTAACGTAATTATTGCACTGCGGTACAGAGCAATATTGCTTACATTTGCAAGACATTTCTCTCACTTTTGCTTGGTTCCTATGCTAGTACAATTCACATCCCGCAATGTTTTCCTCACGACTCGCATTTTTAATTTCGCCACCAGATGTCAGATACTTTGTTGGCTCTCATCAATACATTTTAAATGTAACCTACTTTATATAATATTAATTTCTAATTATACCTACTTATATTTTGAATAGATTTAATACATAACAAGAAAATTAGGTTGACGTTTCTATGGGGAACAAACCATCTCAGTTATATAAATCCAATGATGTTGGTATGTATGACAGTGCTCAAGCTCAAATATCGACTTACGCACCGCTCGACAAAACCTACATATGGTTTGTTCACCAATCTTTGTTTTGTTTTATTATTTGTTGTCACTGATCTCGGGAAAGCCTTCAACACCAGAATATTCAAAACCAGAATATTTAACACCAGAAGAAGCATGCACAGAATCATTCAAATCCCGAATATTCAAGGACCGAATCATGCATCGCCAGAAAGCTCTTTAACCGAATGATTCATAAACCGAGTATGTCGGCGGGGCCAGGAGGAGCAAACGTTAGGTTATGTTTACGTTGGTTAGCGATGGTTCTGCTAATACGCTTTCGGGCAATGCGCGATTCTGTGTTAGAATATTCGGGATTTGAATGATGATTCTGTGTATGCATATTCTGCTTTTGAATATTCTGGTTTTTAATATTCTAGTTTTGAATATTCGGGCGTTGAGTATGCACCACTGATCTCTTTACACACCGTACCCAGTACATCATGGAGCTAACGACCTGGATATAAAAAAACAAAACATATGCCTTATAATTTATTATGAGGATCGCTTAGGATCAAATAAGAAAATAAATAAAAAAAATCTAGAACATTTTTATAATTTTGATCTATATGACGGTCACACAATATTTTTATAACTTTTATAAAAACAATAATAATATAAATAACATTGCGTCTGTGTATTGTCAATATTTCAAATAACATGTAAATTAGTGTAAGATAAAATTTAAACAGTTCGATGTTTCTGTTTTCTTATTTTTATCCAAGTGATAACAGTTAAAACTATATTATTCCCAAATGAAGTAACTAAAGATATAACGAAATATTGGAAATTTAAATAAAATTAACTACTTTATTGAATAACAATAATATAATTCCTCATAATTGCCGCCGGAAAATCCATTGTTACAATTTTATCCATCAACAAGTACGGCGTTAGTTCCTCCTAATATGATATATGTATATACTTAAACATACGTTTCCTTAATGTATTACCTATTTACACACCAAGTGAACTAAAGTAATGTTTATTCATGAGAAGAAAGTCTATTTGAGAATGACTGGCAGTAATAAATCATTCTGTCAAAGACATTCCAGTGGCGCACCAATAATTGTTTGCACAGGGATAGACGAAATGACTAAATTCGGTAGAGAACTATAGTTTTAGGTCTAAGTTGTTTTGCAGGGTCAGTAAAGTCATTTAAATAATTAAGATGAAACTGTATTCAACATGTCATAAAGGAAGAAGACCAAATGTGCAAACTTGACCATCTGATAGACGAAACGATCGAGCCATTTATAATTTCAGTAGGACAAGATTCAGAATCAGATTCTGATTTTTAATAATTTATGTATAAATATATAAGTATATGTAATGTAATATGTATATTTAATAGAAATATGACAGGTACCAATATCTTGACAACACACATGAAATAAGTATAAATTTTAGTATGTAACAAATAAAAATGTAAATATTGAATGTATGTATGTAAATATTAAATGTATGCAATATAATAATAATGACTGAGAAAGTTATATTTAAATATTAAAAACTTTTATTTTTAGTAAATGTATAAACAGATCACTACAAATCCTATCTACGTCTATGACACAGTCTGACGGGGATTATCGGACGGCATTTCTATTGTTCGACAAGTAAGTTTCGTTCCAGGTACAAAGCGTGCGGCTTATTTTGACCATCCTAGTGTAGTTACAACTGATTTTTCTGGTAGTTTTATTTGCCGCATTGCTGGCAAAAATCCAATACTACTCTTGCAAATAATGATTTATTACTGCCAGTCATTCTCAAATAGACTATAGCTCACGAGCCCGTAAGGCGAGTGAGTTAAATTCTTTGAGTGAATAAACATTCTTAGCTCACGTGGTTTACTCAATATTTTATTCAATTTTGACGAAATAATAATAAAAAACATTATAATATTATTTACTTTCGACAAAATAAAAAACTAATCAGTTAGTAGTCTGTGCATGTCAATCGTCGATGATAGACGTCAAATCATCTATTTAAAAAGCATTATTGTCTGTCATTTGTGTCGTGAAAAATAATGAAAATGGCTGATAATATCTAATAAATACTGTGGTGAGTGTTATTTTCGTGCCTGATATTTTAAATGCCTTCTTTGTTGCAGAGTTAAAAAAAATTGTGAGAGTGATTTAAAAAAATTTAATTCACTTGTGAATAACATGTTACCTATAGTTGTTGCTATGGAGTTAATAATGAAAGTATAAAACGTCAAAATTGAATAAAAACAATTATAATTATGTCATATTATTAA
Organism: Ophonus ardosiacus; assembly: GCA_943142095.1. Classification (NCBI taxonomy): domain Eukaryota; kingdom Metazoa; phylum Arthropoda; class Insecta; order Coleoptera; family Carabidae; genus Ophonus; species Ophonus ardosiacus. Next base: position 27,418,840 of record OW964837.1, on the reverse strand, counting down.
AAAAATGGCGAATGTTTAATAGATATTCACACACCAAGTGAGCTAAGGTAATGTTTATTCATGAAAAGAAAGTTAATTTCTTCGAGTGAATAAACATTCTTAGCTCACGTGGTTTGTACAATATTTTATTCAATTTTAACGAAATACTAATAAAAACCATTATAATATTTAATTTTGACAAAATAAAAAAAACTGATAAGTTAGTAGGCTGAGCATGACAATCGTCGCTGATAGACGTCAAGTCATGTATTTAAAATGCTTTATTCTCTATCATTTGTGCCGTAAAAAATAATGAAAATGGCTGAAAATATCTAATAAATATTACGGTAAGTGTTACTTTCGTACCTGATGTTATTTTAAATGCATTATTTGTTGCAGAGTGAGTTAAAATTTTGTGAGAGTGATTTAAAATTTTTTTAATTCACATGTGAAAAAAGTGTTACCTATAGTTGTTGCTATGGAGTTAATAATGACAGTTTAAAACGTCAAAATTGAATAAAATATTACATTTTTATTAAATGTGGTAGGCATTGAATTTCACTTTTTTAAACAGAAAGTACCTAAATAATAAAGTAAAAATACACTTTTCTTATGAAACTAAAGCGAGTGTTATTTTTTCTTTAACTTTTATTAATTTAAATACATATTTATTGATGCTGGAAACTAGATTATGTTCCTTTGCATTCATATAATTATTGTTTTATGTACTAGTACAATTTTCTTTTCAAAATGTTACAATTGATAATTTGCCATGATGTTGTTTGACAGTGACATTTACATACATACATTTGAAATCTGAAAATCTTTAAAACACAGTCTTCGGGATTTAAAAAATAGATTATTTTATATATTTATCTTCAAAATATATAGAAAAAGTAAGAATGCATACCTGTAGAAAATTTAATATACTTTAATTCATATAATAAAATAAATCGCGAAAAAATTACATTTAAAGGTATTTGTCGGAGAAAAGCTATTTTAATCTTCATTTCCGGTTACCTGATACAACAAAATCTAATGGCTTCTTTTCATATTACAATAAGGTAGAAATACAAGGTTTCAGAATTTTCTGAATGATAGTATTTGAGTTAGAGCGCTAACAAAATCCACACACACACACGCACACGCACGCACACGCACACACGCACACACACACACACACACACTTGTTAAAGTTTAGTTCTTAATAAACGAATTAGATAATTTTCTTTACAAATTTTGAATGCACAGAGTTTGAATATGATATACAAGCTACTGCGTTACGTTGCCAACATTTTATTTAAAAAAAAATAAAATCGGAATTATTCAGTGCGACGAATGTAAAAAAAATTAGCTGTCAAAGTAGAAACTTGTTATATTTTTAATTTAAGTATTTAAAGAGTGTGACGATAACACAAGGAAACTGACTTATGCAACAAAAACTATTGTACTATTAACTGCTGAATTTTACGACAATAGTTTAAGCGTCTTACGAAATTACTGCTATATAATTAATATAAAGGAAAAACTAAAATTATTATTCATAAAAAAATGGTTTACATGTCAAACACTTTCTTCTGCAGTTCTTTCTGATTTACTAGACTCCGCCTTAACTGTTATTATAAATAAAAAAAATTATCTATGATAACTACCGTGAATTTCAGCAAATTAATAAGCTATACTTGCCATCAAATAATTATGGACTGGAGATTTCTATTTTCTACACTGTTGCCAGTTCAGTGGCGGATCCAGCGGGGGGCACAGGAGGCAATTGCCCCCCCTGAGAATTTGTTTTAAATATATATATATATATATATATATATATATATATATATATATATATATATATATATATATATATATATAAAATAATAATTTCGTTTTCTTTTTTTTTTTCTTTCAATTTAGTAATAATTTCTTATATTGTTTCTGCTCTGACACAGTAAAATTTTGTATTTATTTTAAAGGGTTGAATTAGATAAGGATTGAATAACTTGGTTTTTAGTTTAACAACTTGGTTTTGTTTTATTGTCGATGACTATAGTTTCGCTATTACAGTAGCATCTTCAGATCAACAGTGATTTTAAACTAATCTACGTTTCTATAAAATCATAAGTATGAGTTTTTTATGTGAAAGTAAGTGAAATTCTGAATATAATTTTGTTTAATTGTTTAAAACTTTATTATAGTTTAATTTTATATAAATATTCGAATTAAATTAAAGATATAAAAATAAATTATTTCTAGGTTTTATTTTCTTACATCCCTAATGCCCCCCCTGAGAAAATTGGCTGGATCCGCCACTGTGCCAGTTCAGGGGGAATGTTGAAAATGTTAAGCTATGAAGAAGCGGCAACACCGCTGGCAAGGAACAGAGTGCGGAGAAGGGAAAAGTTGAACATCAGTCCATAATCATTTGACGGCGAGTATAACACATTACAAAAGCTGAAAAATATATGATAGTATTTTGACAAATGAGAAGTACGTTTTGTTAATTTTATATACCGGGAGTTTATTTCATCAGTAAACATATGGTATATCAGTACAATAGCTACAGTATGAATGATTGACTGCAATGTATTAAAGCGTTTATTTTATAAGTAAACATAGGGATAAATAACATAGACTAAAATAAATGTTAAATATGAATTAAAGAAATAAAAAATTATTTATTTATGTATAAGAACTACATTAAACTAGTGAGGAATTTTTATTTTAATGCTCAAAACTGGCATCATTAACTTCTAGACAATATCCTAATAGAGTATAAAAAGAATTAGTGGTATTCATTATTTGCTCGGGAGTAATATTTTATGAAGCTACACTATTTCTGTTTTTTAATTGGTAAATGTTCATTCTGTCACCATTGTATACACATTTGATCAACATCTGAAGACCTTGCAGGTCATTCCACTTCTCCCCCACGTACTATCTATCGTTGAGGGAATACCTGGTTACAGGTAGTGCGTTCTTCTTGTGTTGTCCATCAACGCATCCTGTTGTTCTATAATAGGGCACCTGCACCTACGTCACAACATGGCGGATGATCAGCTGATCTCGGGCAACCAAGCAGTTTAACATTGCGTCTTATGCAGCGAATGTGTTTTCTGTACAAGAAATTCAGTTTTTCCTAAATTTATACATGCTATTTTAAAATGTAATTAGCCATAATTAAAGATAAATGTATGAATTATTTACTAGTAAAACAAAGCAGTCCTATTTATAAATATATTTTAAAAAATATTAAATTGAAATAAGTAGCTTGTAGCATCAGGTTGTATTATATTCATTTGAGTTTGTACAAGTTTTTTTATGTGTATTTTTAAATGCAAACATGAATATTGAAATTAAAATAAATTGAATTATTAGATTTTTTTAATTTATAAAGAAAATTAAATTTGAGATATATATGTATATTTACCTTCGAGTTCATTTTTCTTTTATAGTCATATTGTGTATTTTTATTGTATATAAATGAGCTTATTGAGTTTATACGTTAAAAATTTATCTTTGGAAGCCAAAGTACGTCAAATCGATAAATTTAAGTGGATACATAATGTGGATCGTTATACATTGACATTTTTTTGACGAGGATTATAAATGCCTTTTAAAAATCAATATGAAATCAATAATAACCTATCTAATTTTTAAACCTTTGTGAGAAACAGACACAAATATATATATTTTTTCTATTACTAAAAAAAACTTCATTCAAAATTTGTAATTCTGTCATTTAAAATATATTATTAAAGAAAATTACATATATTTAAACATTCATACAATATGTTCCTATCCGATTATGTTTAAATTATTTTATATGCAATAAAAGTATACACAAAAAAATATGATTGGGTTAGTTTAATTTAATAACGTGGAATTCATTAAATAATAAGAATGTCCTGACTTATTTTTTACGGAAAACACTCCTCATATACTCACTTTTACACACTCTAATCAGTTTTTCCCAAATAAAACAATAAGTGCCGTAAAACCACAATAAAAGCTTACGGCACGATATTTCTCCGTAAGACACAATGCAAATTGAAGGTTTGGTTGACCAAGATCAGCTGGTGGCCGCCATGTTGAAACGTCACGTGCAGGTGGCCTATTATTATATGTTTTTCGAACTGTTGCTGGGCAGGGCCTGGGACGATTATTAAATGTAGCAGCAAATACGTCTGCAACTTCTCTTAGGTTCATATTTGAATTATACCAAGTAATAATCTGTACTTTTTCTCTAATTGTATAAAAAATCATTTTGATATGTACAAGTTTGACGAGTCTGACAACTATTCCCTATGTTTACTCGTAAAATAAACGCTTCATTACATTGGTGTCATTTTTTAACAAGAGTAATGAAAAAAAAAATTGTTTTGTGATGTTTTTCTTTAAAGTTATTGTACAAAATATTTTCTTTTCATGAGATTTTTTTTTTTGTTTATATATATAAATAATAAATACTAAATACAATTAATGTATGAAAAGAGTTTTTTTTTATATTTTATAATTATTCATTAAATAAATGGTTTGTGATACAATTTATCTTTTTTTAGTAAAGGTCGATTTAGGGAAACGAAATCAAAATTTAATTCAGAATTTTATTTAATTTAATTTTGTTTCTGAAGAGATATTAAAATTGAATGTTTAATTCATATTTTAACTTCATTTCTACAAATCGACTATAAATTTTTAACCACCTTACTTTTATTTCAAAGTGGAGAAATGAATGGGCGGCAAATTTTAAAATTCTCCCAGTTAGAAATGTTGCGCTGCAGTAGAAACTTGTTGCCAACATTTTTTACATAATCCGCACATCTATTATATTATTATTTTATATATGATGTTGAAGCACATCGGTTAAGAACCACTGGTTTAGAGCATCGTGACATTACCTGGGTGTAAATATAGCTGCCTTCGGGTAAAACCAATATGCGAGGGGTAGAGAGGTCTGTGCCTAAGGTCGATGTAGTGTTACCTGCTGCGCTTTACTGAGAAGTTCTCCAGTGGCGTACACACAATGTTTTCAAAATGAATTCTTACATATCCAGTTCTTTGATCATCTAAAATATGCATATGTTTCTTTAAAAATTATCAATTTGCAATTATTGTGAAATAAGGATCATTAAATTGCAGTCAATGAGCGATGAAGTCGCGAGTGAATTATTTTTCGCGAGTCGATAATTAATCTTTATCATCATGTTTAAAATTATTTTTTATCTATAGCAGATTTAAAAAAAATAAGAAAATCAAATATAAATTATTATTCAAACACAATTTTAAAGTTTAATATATACAGGTGTATCAAGTTAATGGAACAGTGCATTTTATACATGTATGTGCAAAGTTACACAAAAAATGTGTATAAGATATTTTGTAAGGCATAGAGGGGGACACATTTTGGCATAACTACTATTATTTTAAAACCAGTGGTACCCAACTTATGGATCAATGTTACATATTTTTAAATGTCATTACATATTTTTTATTAACTCATTAAAGAGATAATTTTCTTCAGAATTCAATAATTAAATAATATCATACCCTTACATTGCGAAAATTTTGATAAAAATCAATTCAAAGTTAGTATTTCATTTCTGTTTAAAAAATTTTGAGTAGGCTAAGGAAACATTCAACTATTAAAAGAAAAGAAAATTAACTCTCATTTTCTATATCATTGATACAAAGTTATTCGAAATGTTGCAAAATTCGTTATTTTTTATTTCGAAGGAATATTATTTGGTCTTCTCTAACTAGGATAACTTTTTGCAAATAAATTGCATTCTTGAAATACATTTTGATAGGTTTTATTTCAATAAATAAAATAATCTAAGTATTTGTTAAATCTGCTGCCATTATTAAATTAATTATTTGTCTGCTCCAATGGTTCAATGATTAGAGCAACGCCTCTTAGTTATGTGTACGCTCGGGATTCTGGGTCTGAATCCCACAAACGAAGGCATGGATGTTTGTGTATGTGAACCTACTCAGTCATTGGGATTTAATCCTGTTGAGAGACTATAAAAGAAAAAAAAAGGTAATGAAAATTACCTTAATTTCATAAAGAGTGACAGTTAATATTATTTTGTTTTAATGATTGAATGATTGCTCAGCCTACTTAAAAAAAATAAAATAGAAATAAAATTTTAATTTTGAATTAATTTTTATCATAGCTATGTAAGAGTATGATATTATTATATCGTTGAATTCAGAAGAAAATAATTTATTTAACGAGTTAATAAAAAATATATAATGTCATTTAAAAAAATATAAAATTGATCCATAAGTTGAGTACCTACCACTGGTTTAAAATAATAGTGGTTATTCCAAAATGTGTCCCCCTCTATGCCTTACAAAATATCTTAATTACTTTTTTGTATAACTTATCATATACACGAATAAAATGCACTGTTCCATTATCTTGATACACCAGTATATTGTGGTAATATTCAAAGACTAGTGGCCGATTGTACCAATATTTTAATTGGTAATTGCACAATTGTAGTTCTTATTAACGCAAACTGTAAAGGTAATTTAACTTAAATATTTATAAAAATATGCTTCTATAGAAAAAATGTTTATGTTTTCAAATGTGTCCTGATTAAGAAAATTTTAAAATTACCTGTTATTTATTAATCTTTGACTTCTTGTAAAATTCTGTTAAAGTTGTTACACTCATTGTAAATCACTCACAGCGAAATGAGTAAACTTTTAAATTTCAATTTAGTTTACACCGTTCAAATAATTTTGAAGGACGCTAATGATTATCACCCCTACAAAACGGCTTTAGACCTTCAGAGGCAGACGCAGAACCCGGCCAGAACCAGAATGTATACGTATGGTTAGTTGTTAGCTTTGTGGTTTTACGTTGTCCTTGGCGTGGTGAATACTTCGACTTGCTTAAAAGTATTTTGATTAGTGTTCTCCGCTAGTGGGAACAGCGTTACACATATTCTTCCGGTGAGTAAATGTAAGTTTTTTTTCTATCACAGAATTTAAAATGTGCGTTTTTCTACTCAAAATATTATATAAAGTAGCACTTTTAATCCCAAGGGTAGATAAAATAATATTTTAACAACAAAAGTAGATAAAGTACATACTTTAATTAATTTAAAAGGTTTGTTTTAAATTGCATTTATATAATGGGGGATTACACCATTTTTTTTTTTTATAATTTCATCTGAAAATATTAGGAAAACTAAGACTATTGATGAAAATCCGGTAAAAAAATTCCTATTAATAAGCGAGTTATAGTCTCCCGAATTTTGAAAAGATTAACGTGACGTCACATTTATGTGTTTTTATATCAAACTGTTTTCATCATGGCCCTAAATGTTCTTGAAATATATGCTATTTTAAGTTATATTTACATAAAAATAAATGAATATTATAACACTGTATAAGTCTACATACTTTATAATTACAGGTGTATTTAAATTATTAAGTTTAATGCAAGAAATTTATGTTAAAATAAAAACTGTTTGAAAACTGCTGTACAGGAATGTTCGCCCCGCCTTTCGAATTTGAATTTCTTAACTTCCATTGGTAGTAATCCCCACCTCCTAACAAGCTATTTTTAATGCATGTATAGGTGGTCTCTCGGTCGCCAATCAAAATATTTTCATATTAGTGTCGAAGCGCTATAACAAAAAACCCTTTATTTCCGAAATATCTCAATTATACCATTTTTTTTATTAATATTCGTTATTCAGCATATACATTCGTATTTTTTTACTATTTTCCTTCAATTCGATTGAGCCGTAATCCCCATTTTCAATTCAAGTTACCTGTGATTATTTTCCTAGGAATGTAAGTAAATTTATTAAGTTCCGTCGTCAAGGAAAAATTATAAACAAATATAAAAGGTAACTTACATACGTAGTAACTATGGTTGCAATACATGCTTACAATATAAGTAGAGCGAAAAATACATTATAAACTTTGAAGGTTTGTTTTAAATTGCATTTATACAATTAACATTTATTCTTGGAAAACAACCACAACTAAGTTTTAAATTGTGCTTAAAAAATAATTTAATTTATAAATTATTTCACTCTTTTCCTTTAAAATCTGCTTGTAAAATTGAAATTGTATACCCATTTAACACCTTCTGTGTAGTTCTTATAGTTTTCGAGATAGCAGTGGTGTCCCATATAAAATGAACAACTGTATATAGTAAAAGATATCGAAAACCATATTGCATTAAAAGTAAAAAAAAAAAAAATGATTAAAGTACTTTGTTCTGCAGGAACGTTATTTTGTAGATCAGGTGAGGGTGGATTAAAAAAATAATCAAAGTACTTTTTTTTAGATAAGATGGAATTTGAATGTCATGTAAGTTATGGTATAAGAGGCCGAGTATTTAAATTAAATACCAGGGACTGTTTAGAAGATGAAATCAAAGAATATTTTCGAATAAATGAGAATGTGATAATACAATTATTTGATAAAGATTATGAAGAATGGGTGGACGCTGATATTAGCGAAATTCCAAATAAATCTAAATTAAAAGTAATAATAGGTATGTAAAATATATTTTATCTGCAATTAGTACGAGGGTTATTTAGAATTTTATCTACGATAGTGCGTAAAATTGAGGTTTTGTTGTTAGTTTTAAGTTTGTAAAAAGGTTGTTTAGTAACGAGGATTCATTAGTAACGGGTTACCGAGCAACGAGTGATTAAAAATTTTAAACTCACCAAATTTGCAGAAACCAGTGTGACTATTTTATCATGACATAAGCTTTTCATTTAATATTGTTATCCTAATCCATAAATAAAAACATTTTTTTATATATTTAATGGATTTTTAGATTCTCTCGTAGATAAAATAGTGTACGATACACATCGTAAAGAATCTTTAGTCACTCAGAAGTCTTAAACACCCGCTACGCTCGCACTAAGATCGGATTGATCTTCTATTTTGAAGAGATCGATCAATCGAATAGATCAATTAATTGAAAAATCGATTTTTTTCAGAAAGATGATCAATTAAAAAATCATTTATCCGGATTCCGAAAAATTGATCATATTGATCTTTTCTGAAAGATCGGTTTTTCTAAAATAGATTTCTTCAAAGAACGAGAAAAATGTCTTAATTTCAGCAGTTAGATGTTAATTCATGAACTGTGTTTCGTGATTTGATGTGTGTGTACATAGAAACTTCTTATCAATTAAGAATGATCTTTTATTAAAATCGGTTTTCTAATCTATTATTAAAATCTATCTTTTCATTCTTTATTAAAATAGATTTTATGATATAGCATTACGATTTCTATTAGTAAAAATCTATCTTTTGCGGATTGATCGATCATATCGATTAATGGCGACAAAACGATTTTATCAAAAGATTGAAAATCGATTTCAAATTTCTAATATCACGCAACCCTAATAGCCGAGACAGACGACAAAAATAATTGATCATTAAGGGTTCGATATAGTATGCGCACTTGAAGTTGAGGTTGATTACAGATGTCAAAATTACGTCTATTAACAAACCAAAAAATATTGAATGTAGTAAGCACGTACTACTTATTGTATTGTACCACAGTCAATACTTTCTGATTTGTTAATAGACGCAATTTTGACATCTGTCAACAGTATCACCTTAAGGTACGTATACTGTAACTAACCATTAATGATCATTAATTTTTGTCGTCTGTCTCGGCTATAATCGTAGGTAACTATATACCGGGTGTTTTTTTTTTTTTTTTTTAAGATACACAGTGAATTAACATGAAAAATCAGTTTTTTTTACATAATGTTGCCCTCGGACAACAGTGGTTGTGGTATCAATAGAAAAATAAAAATGTTCTCCATCCAATGACACCATACATGTAAATTGTAAAAGATTGATTTGATTTAAAATTAAAATAATTATTATCTTTAATAAATTGTAATTCAAACATATGTTGCAATACAATACGTTGAAAAGAGAAAAAAATCTATTAAACCATGTAAAAATCCAATATGGCGCCCATTTAAAATAAGAAAGTTAATATTATCTTGGAAACCGCCATCTTGAATTCTGTTCTGACATCATTTTTGAGTTTCTCTCATCAAACCATATAACTTTTATACGAAACATTTTCTCGGAATTTTATTTTTATATATTTTCTGTTCGGAATTTTAAATATTTCTCAACGAAATTTAAAGAACCACTAGAAACTGCACAACATTGCCCATTTAACCGACCTCGTAGCTCTTATAGTTTCCGAGATTCCACTGGTGACCCATTCATTTTGGCACACCTGTATTTATACAGAGTGTTAATACTAAGTCGTTACACCCGAAAATGGTAGTTAGAACTCATTAAAACAACGTTTCTTAGTTCCAATTTTTGATTTGGTGCCCCGGTTCGTCGTTATTGGAGTTCTTTTGTTTTTCGAAAAATCGTCATAACTCCCATATTTTAAGGACTATTGATTTTTTTTAAATTACGTTTCGGCTCTGTAAAACAATTGGCATTTACAATAATTTTTTATTTTTTCCAAATGCGATTTATAAAATCCTTAAACTATCTACTATAATATTTGTTCTAAATCAATCTATCCAAAAAAGTCTTTATTGAAGATAATTTTGAATTAATAAAGAAAACAATCCCAATAACTCCGAACCGGGGCACCAAATAAAAAATTGGAACTAAGAAAAGTTGTTTATTTTAATGAGTTCTAACTACCATTTTCGGGTGTAACGACTTATACAGGATACAGGGTATATCAAGATAATGGAACAGTGCATTTTATTCGTGTATGTGAAAAGATACAGAAAAAAGTGATTAAAATATTTTGTAAGGTATAAAGGGGGACACAGCATAAACTTTATTATCTTAAATCCAGTGGTACTCAAACTACAGGGCAATATTATATTTTTTTAAATGGCATTATATATATATATTTTATTAACTCATTAAATAGAGAATTTCGTTCTGAATTCAACGATATAATAATATCATACACTTACATTGTGAAAAATTTGATAAAAATTAATTCAAAGTTAATATTTTATTTCTACTTTATCTAAGTAATCTGAGCAAACATTCAATCAACAAAACAAAATAAAATTTATTTTAGTTTTATTACATTCAAGTAAGCTACGATTTTGGCAATAAATTCAACTTTTAAAATATTTTTTTTTTTTTGTTTTATTGATTGAATGTTTGCTCAGATTACTTAGAAACAGTTTAATGAAATACTAACTTTGAATTAATTTTTATCAAATTTTTCGCAATGTAAGGGTATGATATTATTATATCGTTGAATTCAGAACAAAATTCCCTATTTAAAGAGTTAATAAAATATATATAATACCATTTAAAAAAATATAATATTGCCCTATAGTTTGAGTACCACTGGATTTATGACAATAAAGTTTATGCTAAAATGTGTCCCCCTCTATCCCTTACAAAATATCCTATTCACTTTTTTCTGTATCTTTTCACATACACGAATAAACGGCACTGTTCCATTATCTTGATACACCCTGTATATATATATATATATATATATATATATATATATATATATATATATATATATATATATATATTTATTTGTGAAGTTGACAACTTAGTCAAAGCACTGGTACGACACTACCGTGTACATGTGTATTTGAGTCTGGTGACCTTCAACAGGCTCGTTTTACGCAACCTTTTGCGCGCTAGCTACGGCGTACGTAAGATATCTGCCTAGGTGTCTAGGAAGAAAGATTATTTATTTTGATATCAATATTAATACCAAAAAACTTAAACCTTTAAAACCTTTTTACGCAACAATATATAGCACCCGGCATTATGTCTAATAGTGTAGTCTGGTAGTTGTAATATTCTTGATCTGAACTGTTCTACCCACGAACGCCGTTAGTCCGTCACTGGTACAGCCGGGCGTACTGGAGTACGCCCATTCTCCTTACGTTACCCCTCTCTGGTCTAAGTTCACGCATACATAGCGATGAGCACACGGACGGAAATACATACAACAGTGTCGCTTCTGTTGACGTTAGTCATGTATATTCTGTGGTCAAAGTGTCAATCACAGATCTATCATTTCATTTCTCATGTGAAATTACTGCAATAATATTAACTTGTCTTTTGTTGCCTGGCTAAGAAGATATCACCCTCGTATTTTTTTAAATAAATTGTGTGGCCTTTTTGTTTAAAAAAATAATATATTATGATTTTACTTATAGATCAGACACCAGCACCACAAACACCGAAAGAGATACCAAAATCATCCCAATTGCCGAAGTTTGCGCAAGATTTGGCCCTTAATATGAGAAAAGGTGTAATTACTTCATTCTGCAGACGAAGAATTATACAAACATTATATGACGATATGCGGCGTCACTCATTGTAAGAAATTATATTATATTTTTATGTATTTATAATGAAAAGTGATTTCATTTATTGCAGGTATCCAACATCAGCAGAATATAATTTAATTTGTAGGAAACTAATTAATCATTTTCCAAAATTAGCAGATAAGGAAATTCCCAGGCAACTTGATACTAAAAACAATAATTATTATGTAAGTATATGCAGGGTGTCCCATTTAAGGTACGAATGCATTGGTATCTCGAGAACCGTAAGAGCTACGAGGTTGGTTAAGTTAGACAAAAGTTGCCCCATTAGGAGGCTATTTTAATGGTGTTTTGTTATTTGCGAAAAAATGCATAGGTCACTAGATACAGGTGAAAATGTAAATTTAGCGATTTTCTTTTTTTGCTTATAACTTTGTTATATGAAATAATACGAGATCCTGGTTTGTACTTTCTTAAGGCACTTTTGTATGGTGAAAATTTTCAAATTATGAGTGTTAGAAAACTTGTATCGACAAGAATTTGTCCTCGTACACCCAGTATCTAGTGTTGCTATGAAAGCGGAAAACAACAGTTTACTGTTTGTTTATTAGTTATGTCATTTGAGTTTTATTTTGTGTATCTCCGTGTTTTCCATATAAATATCACAAAAATAATATTCATTTTTCATTAAAGAATATAAAATGTTTCGATTTGTAATAAAAACTTTTCATGTTGCTTGTTTAAATTGTTTATATTGTAGGTTATAATTTGGTTTGACGTTTCATTATAGCCCGGCGGGATATAATGAGGCCCGTGGGCTATAAAATAACATTTATGTCAAAGAAATTCGTGTATAATTGTCAAATTATGATACGTTCGTGCATAAATATATTTATAATTTTATTGCTGAAACCGACAGGGTCAAATTACTTGATTATATGTAAAAGTATTACGTGGCCAGATGGCTATGCCACAAAACAAGAGGGCGATTCGTTACATTGCTGATTATTTGATTATGTATTTTTTTTAATATCAAGCTTGAAGGTTGGAGGCAATTTCTGAAGAAATTCCTCAAGTAAATTTAATAAAAGCTAGTGAAGCTTTAGCAGAAATGATATCAGTTTTAAAAAATAAGAGTGTTGATTATGTTTCCAATTATATTTTTGATGTTTTGTTTACCAGTTGCCGGGCCGTTGGTCTACTTTACCGCTCGCAGGATGTAACTTTCAGTTTCCGCCATAGTAACTACGATGTAAACAAATAATTTTAATACAGTTGTGAGTAAAATAAATTCCCTGTATTTAGCTAAATATAACAACAATAACTTAACCTGACGCTCAAAAGTCGCACTTCGAAAACTCGGGCAAAGCGGTTAGAGCCCCAGAAAATACTATTTTTTCCTTTGTATACAAAAACAAACTTTTTTGCACGATTAAACTTCATTTTTGAGATGTAGCTAATAGGGCTGTTGCAAGAATTTTTATATTTCTAAGTATTAAATTTTAAAAGATAATGTTCTCAAAACAGCTTCAATTTTGAAAACACCACCATTAGATATTTTACAATGAAATATTGAAATTTTTATAATATTTTGAAAAAGTTACGTGATTTGAAAAAGAATGTGACGTCAGAGTACAGTTTAACATGTGACAAACTGTCGCTTACTTTTATTGTTTTCCTGTTGGGTATAAATGACGTGTTGTAAATAGTCCTCGTTACACGAGTGAGGAGTTGTTTTTCATGACTATTTCTGGCGCCAATCTTTGTATTTGCGTAAATAATAATAATAAATTATTATTATTTTTTATATTACCATGAAAAATACTGCATGAACTTTAATTTAAAATACTTTTTCCTACGACCACTGTTAAAAGTAGTCTTTTTAACGGTTGCTTAGCGAGTTAAAAATAACTGTTTATAACACAGTGAATACTTTTACGTTGTCATTGACAACGGATTAAAAGTAAAAAAACAAATTTACTTTTAACACTAGTGTTAAAAAAGAACTAAATCTAGTTACATTTAGTGTTAAAAATATAACTAAATCTAGTTACATTTAGTGTTCATAAGTAAATGTAGTTTCATTTTATATTTATTTTTGTACTGAAATTATTTATATAGATATTTTATTAGAAGTACACATTATTTTGAAACGTTTATTGTTATAGTACAATTATTACAATTATTTATAGTAATTCCTTGCAAGGCGCTTGTAGAATTGGAATTAAAAACAGTATTGTTGGAAGTAGTTGTTAGAATAAACAATTTTCAGTTGTTCATAGCAAATATATCATGACCTGTCATAAATGTCATTCTATAATTTTTAGTTTTTACTAATACAGAACTAGAGTCGTAGGAAAAATAGTGTATGATATTCGTGTTAAAAGTGATTTTATTTCGTTCGTGGGGTTTGTTTTACTCGGCTTCGCCTCGTTTCACAAACTTCCCCACTCACTCATAAAATGTCACTTTTAACACTTATATCATAAATAACTATTAATGAATGAGAAACCTGCTCATTCTTCATACTTTAAAAAATTTCTACCAATCTCCAAGTTTATTATTAATTGAAATGTACAGCAACACAGTAAATACAATGAACGTTAAACATCGTCGAAGCATTGCGCGTAATCGACATATTTCACATACAGCTCACGCGATAGTTGACGTCATATCGATAGCTTGGTTCTAGATACTTTTTTTTTCATGTAACGAAATACAAATGGTCTTCTAACAGCAATTTTTGTGTTATTTAACCAACTTCATATTATTAAATTAATTTGTATAAAATTATAATTAAAATGGCAATAGGTTTTATGCTAATCATATAAGGGCCGGAATTATAAAGGACCAGTTAAATTTAGTTTCCAAGTAAATTTAATTAAGACAAAAAATGCAACGTTTGACAGCAATGATATAATGTCATAAGAACATGTAAATTGATTCGGGTTTGTTCATTTTATTAAATGTACTATGGTACTAAATTTAATTGGACGTTTATAATACCGGTCCTAAGACTTTTTATTCAAGTGTTAAATTAATGTAATTATTTTGTTTTTAGAGCACTTGGTTAGCAAGTTTAAAAACTAAATTTAAAACAGAAAGAGGCAAACTCAAATCAGATCCTCAAGTTCTGGAAATTAGAAAAAAGTATTCATCTCCGAGGATACAACCAGGGACAGGATCTGCTGTTATAGATAACAATAAAGAATTAAGATTGAGCAATATTCTAATAACAACAGTAGTAAAAGAAGAAGAAGAAGAAGATGATGATGATGATGACAATTCTACAACAACTGATATAGAATATATGAAAAGAATGACCAATGACACCATTATCGATATGAGCACCATAAATTATAGAATGGAAAGAACGAAAGAACATAGGTTCGATATGTATCAACAAAATTCAATTCAAGAAATTATACATACGTATCCTGCTCTCTGCATAAATAATCAGGTAAATATAAATATGTCAATAAATAATTATTTGTCTCATGCAAAATCAGTTCTCTGCTCAAATTATCTACTTTTGTGCCAAAATTACTGGTTGTTATTAAATAAAATATTCTCGGGCCTATTCTGTAACTCACTCGTTAATTTTTAGCAACTGGTTAAAAATTCTATCCAATAGATATTGATTTGACAACTAAAAATCCTTGTTTTTCTTGTATGTCAGCCTACTTAATTGGTTAGAAATTTTAACCAGTTGTTAAAAATTAACCACTGAGATACAGAATAGGCCCATCTATGTATTATTAATATTATCACCATCACAGTAGCAACAATTAATCTGCTGAGTAAATGAATAATAAAATGTTCGTATTGAAATAATTTGGTGAAAAATTAGTTATTCTGCGGGAAAATTTGATTATTTAGTAACTAAAATGGAATAATAAGGTGCGTAGTTAACAGAGACCATGGGTGGGATCCCAAGACTACCCTATGATAACGTAGCAAAAAAAAACCCTTAAGCCTACTTTATAGATTGTATAGCATAGCATGGAATAAAATAGAACAGAACAGCATAGGGAATAGAAATATAAACCAATGTAGGTACATGATTAGAAACATTTATGCTAGCATAGAATTGAATAGAGTAGGAAATAACCAAATTTTATTTCTTATTCTTATTCTATTATTTCGGTGTAATTTTGTGTGGTAAGTTCGTAAATAACGATAATGTCATACAGGTAGGTATACTTAAAAAAAATCTGATGTGGCCAACACAAAACCTCCCGCTATTTAATTTTTATTAATTTAAATACATACCTACCTACGTACTTACTAACGCTGCAAACGGTTCCATTGCAGAAAACTATTGCTTTATTTACTATTTTCTTTTTAAAATGTCACTATTATTAATTTGAAGTGATAAGTTTTCTGACAGTGACATTTACTGTCAGTTACATTCATTTGAAAAATGAACTGTGTAACAAAGGAATTGTGTTTATCTTAGGCTTCGCGACTAATAAAAAAATTTATTTTAAAATTTATCTGTAAAATATATAGAAAAAGTATTAATGTATTCCTGTAGAAAATTCAATAATCTTTAATTTTTATAAGACATAAAATTCAGAAAAATGGCATTTAATGGTATTTTTTGAAGAAAAACCACTATGAGCTTCAGGTAAAGTGCCATTTCCGGTTATCCGATTTACACCAAAATCTAATGGCTTCTTTTCATATTAGAATAGGATAGAAATACAAGGTTTCAGAATTTTCTGAATGATAGTATTTGAGTTAGAGCGAAGACAAAATCCATAGACATACACACATACAGACATCATCGTGAAAATGTTAAAAATGGATTCTAGGGACCTTAAAACGTGGTCATTTACTAAAATCTCGATATGAGATTTTTAGCACGATCCCTATACTTCCCTTACCAAGGGTACCGGGAGGTAAAAAACTAATTGCTGTCCTTTTCATTTTTAAAAATATTTTTCGAAGAAACTACATCATTTGCATATTTATTTATTTTGTGAATCCGCCAACGATAACTTCTACGCCGACATTCAATAGTTGAGTAGATAAATTAATAAGTTAAGACCAATTCCTCACCAGTTATAATCAATTGTGTGTCCATCTCGCAGATATAAATAATAATAAATATTTATGAATCACAAACCATACAATTGTCAAAATGATATTCTACTTCACAACAATCATACCATGCAAACTATAAATGGTCTTAAAAATTCTATTCGTATTCTATACCATTCCTTATTCTATTTTATTCCATTCTGTGCAATCTACAAGCAGGCTTTCACCTTCCTTTCCCAACTAACTTGGACGGTTGTTAGGGAAACGAAGTGTTATTTGTCACAGCTCTATCATAGCGTAGTCTTGGAAATCCTATTCCCTACCCAGATTGCTTATTATGCCACCATCACACTAGCGGCTTCGAAGTGGTTGGCGGCTGCGGGTACGGGTGCGGGTGGCGATTCTTGCTCCCGCTTCGCAACATCGCCCCTATTTATTCGTCTTGACGTTTTATCGAAGTCAAGAACACTTCGAGACGGCTGTGAACTCCCTTAATATGGACCGCCTCTCTGTTAAATCTAGGACTAAAAATTCCTTTTCTCAAGAAAACAGATTCTTGTCTTTTTGTAAGCAGTCATTTAAAATGACAGAAAAATGTTGCACCGCTATAAACGAAAACTGTAGCCTGTCGGCTATAGGGTTGTTCACACTTTTCTAATTTTTTAATATGTTAATCTATATAGAAAAATATAAGATACGTATTTTTTTATTTTAGTAAAAAATACTCCATATAGTCATAAAAAAAACGCAAAATTCAAAAAATATCATCCCACAAAAAACACTAGTATTTGCTGACGTCACACTCACGGTTTAGAAAGAAAGGCCTAGAATAAGTGAAACGGACATAGTGAAAATGCCTGACGTATTTCGTTTCTTTCTAAACACATCCGCAGCAAAACACATGACATAAACATAACCAAGAAAAAGATTGATTCTTTGTTTTTGTTTTGTATGTTTAGGTATAATGCTTTTTTTGTTTTTAACTGTGTATTACAAACAGCAGGTAATGTTTATGAAATACTATATAATTATCCTTATAAATAATAATTGCACCGTATAAAACATATGAATCATAACTGTATCTACATATGGTAAATTTCGACTACCCGCTTTTATAAATTCTGGGTTTATATCCTAAAACAAGAAGAAACATTTGGTTTTAAAAATTATTAGGGTTTGTAATTTCATTTACTTACTTTTTTTCAAATAAAAGAAATTACAAACTCAACTTAACCTGTTTTTCTTTTAAAATTCCGACGTCGGCGTCAAGCACAAACATTCGAATGAAGTCAGGGTTAGGACCGTGGGTTAGGACGAGGAACGGACAAACGTTTTCCACAACCAACTGTATACAACTGTTGTGCGCATGTGTCAGCAGTACGGGTGACGCCATCAATATAGCGCTCGTTTTGAACATAGTGAATTTTTAATTCATAATTAGTAATATTAGCATATTAATAATTGCATTTTTTTCTATTTTATTATAATCCATTTGTGACTAAAATGATGACACATGTATTTTTTAAAAAGCGGGATGCTTAAATGGGCCTATTTCTTCACCCGCAACCGCAGTCGCTAGCCGCCGCACTCCTATTGGTCGAAGAGTCACCCGCATCCTCATCCGCACCCGCCAACCGCTTCAAAACCCGCTAGTGTAATACGGGCATTATAGGGTCTCTGCCGGCAGATTTGTAAAATGACGATAAACGTGCCGGGTTAACAATCTGTTTATTTTTAATTTTTTTAATTATGTTGGCAATACTAACTTTTGTCTGTTTATTTTTCTTACGAAAAAAATGAAAAGATATTCCCTAGCGTACAATACCCCTTACGTTGCACCGTCATTTACCTATCAACAACTTCTACGATTGTTAGGGAAACGAAGTGTTATTTGTCGCTACACTATCATAACGTTCCCTTGGGGTCCCTACCGTTGTTTATTAATACCCTATTTTTAATAACATAACAGCCAATTTATAGTTTTCTATAAAAAAAATCTGATGTGGCCAGCACATTACCCTTCGTTAATTCTATGTATTTTGTACAAATCCCATAGCACAAGTTCCTTGGAAAAGATTCTATAAATCCAATAAAATTATAACACGAACATACACTAAGTTCATTGCACTTGACACTGACATCTGTCATTTAGAATTATTTGAAAATATCAGCTGTTTCCATGATTATAGCAAAGTTGGCAAATTTATAAACGTTAATCTCTTTACAATTCTTTAACAGCCCGATTCACAAAAAAGTTTAAGCTAATCCACATTTTTGGATTAGTGAATTCTATTCTATTCCGGTATTTAAAATTTAATATTCATAATATTATCAAAAAAGGTAGATACTAGGAATAGATTATACTATATTTTAAGAAATAAACTGTTGAAATTAGAGTAGAATTCGCTAATCCAAAAATGAGGATTAGCTTAAACTTTTTTGTGAATCGGGCTGTAAATGTTTATTGATAATGAAGGCAATAGACATTATTTCATATTGATAACCACATAAAATGTCAAAAAATGATATTGAACTCCATTTTTCCAAGAAAAACTTCAAATAATTAACTTTTCATATGGATGTATAGAAGATGAATACGAAAGAATCATAATTTTTAGAATTGTAGTATTGGAATTATCGTCAGAGAATTTTTGTCACACATACACACTCACACACCCATACACACACACACACACACACACACACACGCACACAAATAAACAGGCATCGTAAAAATATTAAAATCAAAAACTCACCACCGAATTTTTTGACCAAAGACAATACCTTACTTTAAAGGTGACGGAAAGTAAAAACAAATCACATTTGGATAAATAGATTTATTTTATTTCACTGATTTTTAATAATTTATTTAAATTTCACAATGAAACTAATCAAACGACAAAAATGGAAAAAACTCGATAAGTAAATATCTTTGACCACTATCGGATTTAATTACATCCTCCCTTGTAGCATAAATAACTATTTTCTTCAAGCGTATTATAATATTTTCATTATGCGACTGAACACACACTATAAAAGATATTCAATATGTTACTAGTAAAATAATGTTAGCTTCATAGTTCACCACTGGCGGCAACAGTCGCTGCAATACAAGCCATATTAAAAATTGTTACTTGACATTTACATCGTTTCTGTTTTGTAATGTACGCCTCCAACCTTTGACTAAAATTGCGAACTCTATAATTAAAACAATTCCAACAAAATATAAAAAATCCTCAAAATTTTCTATAAAACGCTTGAAGAAATATAGTATGTCATTTGGAGTAGAACGCTGTTTTGTGTTTTACCCTGTTTGCCTGAATAGTTGAGTTCAACACAAAAAGACAGCTTTCTACTCAATAATACAATAATTATGAGGTCTTATTTGTTATATTTTTCAGCTCCGTGTGGACATGGAACGGTATTTTCATATTAATGTGGCACAAGTCTTGGTTTCCTATTTCACACAAGAAAAAATAGTAAATATTATGAAGATGGCAGAGAAGAAAGGGATACTTGTAAAAGTTTCCAAAAAATATAAAAATTATAATTTTAGAGGTAATTTAGTTTACTTTAGTTATTCCGTTATTTACTGCATTGATTTACTTTACAACTCATCGGATTTCAGGATCTGAATCAACCTTTCGGTCATCATCAGATTCCGGCCGTGCCCAGCTAGTAACTACAGACGCATTTCGCTGTTATTGCAGCTCATCAGTGTAGTGAATTGTGTGTGCAGGGATGGCAGTTACACCCTACTGATGAGCTGCAATAACATCGAAACGCGTCTGTGGTTACTAGCTGGGCACGGCCGGCTACTGATGATTACCGAGAGATTTATTCAGATGCTGAAATTTTGTGAAAATGGCGAGTGTTTTGTAATTCTATATTAGATATTGTTTCACCTAGAGTTTGCTATTGTACTTTTGCTAATTTTTCGTAGGTTAAGGTGTATAACATCAGATATTTGCATTGCTAAATTGTGTTTCACGCGAAACACAACGCGTGGCGTATTTGGTCGCAAACAAATGAATCATCATATATGTAATCATATCATCCTTGGATATAAATATACAAGTAATATTTTTCGCATTTCGTAAAAATTAGTTGGATGATTCGTTGTACAGTGTTAACATATACAACTCGAGCTTTGAAAATCATCTGAATATACAGTTTGTGGACTCGGTGAGTTACCTGAAAACACATCTCGTCCTTTCAACTGTATATTCGATTACTTTCGAATCTCTTGTATAACTACTGAAAATGAAGTTCAGATTTCAGAAAAGCGGTAGGAGAGAGTTTTAAGTAGTAAGAATTTGGAATAGAGTAGATGTGTAACGTAGATGCTGAAAACACTAATATTTTAAAATCTAATAACTTTTCTTAAACTTTTTGATAGCAGAGTTAGTAGAGGACCTCATTTTCCATTTTTGGTTAAATTTGAGAAGAAAATTATTAAAATATCTTTCAGAACTCATATTAATAATTGGAATAATACTACCTTTTTAGTTTAAGTTCTGTATTTTTTTATCATTAAAACCCAACGTTTCGGCACCATAAACTGGTGCCTTCTTCAGGGGAAATTGACATAAAAATGTGAAAAACAAAAAACAACAAGTAACCAAGGTAACATTTACATACTTTTCATGTTACCTTGGTTACCTACTTGTTGTTTTTTGTTTTTTTTTTTCACATTTTGATGTCAATTTCTCCTGAAGAAGGCACCAGTTTATGGTGCCGAGACGTTGGGTTTTAATAATAAAAAATACAGAACTTAAACTAAAAAGGTAGTAATATTCCAAATGAAAAGAAAATCTATGTGAAATTTTAAATTTAAACTAAAATATTTATTGTTTACATTTTTGTTTATATTAATTAGACGTGTTTAGCGTTCCGGCAAAGGCACTGAAGTCTAGTCCTTACTTCAGATATAACATCTCATTTGTAACGACAGAAGTGGGCGGGATGTGGTTTTTATGTCGTATGTCGTAGCCAGTTTGGAAAACCCGTATTTTAGTAACACCTAACCTAACATACAAAAATCACGTTTGGATAACTCGGACCGAGTTTTATGTGTTAGGTTAGGTTATTGTTAAAGAAATATACTCACCATTTCTGTTGTCACAATTGAGACGTGATAAATGAATTCGGAACCAAACTGCTACTTCATTATCGCGACGGTAAACACAACGATTTTAATTTTTAGGTACTTTTCTTATAACTAAATGTATAAATTTTACCAAAAATTAATTGACAATTGGATCATTTTATTATATTTAAGTTTAAATTGAAATTATAAACAACTTTTCTTATTTAAAAAAACATGAATTTTTAAAATTAATGTATTTTACTTGAAGCTATGAATTTTTAAAATTAATTTATTTTACTTGAAGCTTGAAACTTGAAATATAAACATGTGCATATTTAGTAGTTTAAGAACATTTGACATTTGACATGACCACTTTACTCAATAACTAGCGAAATGAATGGGATATTCCGGTGATATAGAATTAATGCAAAATCGTATTTTTTCTATAGTTTACAACTTTTAATATGGTAGGAAAATATAATAAACATGTTTAATAAAATGTTTTAATTCATTATTTAATGTTCGAAAATTGGAATTTTTATAAATCTAGAAACATCCTTGAAATTTGTGACGTCAGGTCGATATAAATATATCCGTTTTAAAACACAGATGGTGCTAGTAGTTAACACGCGCCATGGCGAACTTCATTGAATTAGGCTGCACTTATTATGGCCGGCTCAAATGTCACTAAAATCACTCAAACCAAAATTACAGATCTAGAACGTCAAAAGGCACGGAGGAACAAAGTACTATTTAGGCAAATAATCTATCAAAATAAATATTGAATTTTAATATTTAAATTTTGAAGTATTATATTTACTTTTAATAAAATGACAACACATTTGGCACATCTAAATTTCATTGACAGGGTCCAAGGAGAAGCAGGGATACCGACACTATCCTAATTGAAATAAAAATAAATAGATGTCGCTACTATCTGTACCAAATCTGTAAAAAACTGATTGCGGACAAATAAAACAAATTTTAACAGAGTCAAATGGAGAATTCGTGTTTATATTTCATAAAATGTTAAATAATTATTTATGTGAACGTTTGTGTAAATTTTATATGCAATTATAACGGCTAAATACTGTCAAGAGTAGTACGCTGCTGAAGTGAAATGAGAAAAAATCTGTTGTGGCCAGCACAAGACCTTCCGTCAATTCCATGTATTTTGTACAAATCCCATACCAAAAGGTCCTTGGAACAGATTCTATATAATATCATGTAAAAACACATACTATTTTTTACAAATTCCATACCAAAAGTTCATTTGAAAAGGTTCTATAAATCCAATAAAATTATAACATAAACTACACTAAGTAATGTCCTTCCATCTTCTCTTTGGCCTTTCTCTGCGTGTCACTTGCGAGCAACACTATGACATACCAATTTTAGATCCTATACTTTTTTTCCATATTTGGTTTTGCACTTGCAACTGACATCTGTCAATTAATTTTTTTTGAATAATTATGTCAGCTGTTTCCATGATAAACAGCAAAGCTGACTTATTTTTTGAAAATTAATTTCTTTATAATGCTTTAAATTTACATATATTGAATATGAAGGAAAATGTATAATCAAACTGTATAGAGAAGAGTATTTTCTTTAATATATATAATAACAAAATGTCAAAAAATAATATTTAACTGCGTTTTTTTAAGAAAAACTGTTAAAAACTTCAAATAAGGGTACTTCCGGTGGATCAATTATAACCAAAATCTAATCAACTCTTCATATGGATGTACAGAAGAGGAATACGAAAGAATTATAATTTTTAGAATTGTAGTATTGGAGTTATCGTCGGAGAAAAATTTGTCACACACGGACACACACACACACGGACACACACACGCACACACGGACACACACACGCACACACGGACACACACACACACACGGACACACACACACACATACAGACATCATCTTAAAAATGGTATATTCGTATTGTAGGGACCTTAAAACGTGTTTATTCATTAAAAACTCACCACCGAATTTTTTGACCAAAGACAATACCTTCCTTACCTAAAGGTGACGGAAGGTAAAAAAGTCACACACATAATCACAGTAATGTTTTGAAATCAAAACAAGAATTATATATCACTTGTTTGCGTACTGAATTCATTTTGTATTACGTTCTATTGTCTCTAGTGGATGTACAAGTAGTAATAAAGTAATAATCATTATATTTTAAATGGAGTGCTATAAATTTAAGTAAATATAGACAAGCCTTTAAGAGCGAAATGAAAGATATTTGGAAATTATAATACTTATTAATAATATTGATCCTTACTGGCTAGAATAGGCAGAATTTGATGAATATTATAAAAATATACAAAAAATTGTTTCTGCTGTAATAATAGACCACAGAACAGAACTGTGGCATTAAAAATTATACATATTTTATTTATTTAAGTACATATATTAAAAAGCTGCTGTTTTATAATATTCCTCAAAATTTACATATTTTACTTACATTATAAAATGTTTTTAAATTGTATGAACGAAAAGATTCCAAAACAATAGCAATAGCACCTTCGAAAAAAAAAAAAATACCGTTACTCATTTTTTACATTTATTATAAATAGGATTATCTGTTACTCTTCTACACTTGGTTTGAAAGTAATGCACATAAAATCCAAAGAAAACGTTATATATAATTTTGGGGTTGCAACATCCCATAAAACGTAATGAGCTATAGGCGTTTGCTTGCCCGCAATCAGCTGTTAAACTAACATATCCGCCATATTGTAACGTCACGTGCAAGTACCTCATTGAATGAAGCTGGCCATGGCACGCGCGTATATGGTGTATTTGACGTTTCCTATATTTTGTTTGCATTTACAAATAAATATAACCTCTAGATTCTAAAACAAAACCTTCGACTTTTAGCATTACGTATTTCTGCACTCGCATATGGTGACTTATGAAGAAAATTTTTTGGTTAAAAAATTATCCAATTGAATCCCTTTATTGCTGACCACGTGTGCGAAAGTAACCAATCAAAACAAACTTATACACTGATAATTATCCTAAGACAATTATAACTTATGTCACTAAGTTGCTAAGTAACAAACAGTTTTTGACATATAATTAAAGAGTAATTGTTTTAAATTAAAAATGTCATTTTCACGCTGTCAATGAAAATGATGATTTAATCAACAAAATTATAAAAGAAAACACATCAAAAAATACTGTATTAAATAAAAAAACTAAATGTGGAGAATATTTATGGACTTTTGTATGTCTTATCTTCTTTTCTTTGGTCTTAAAGAAGTCTCATTCCCATTGCACACTTCACACTGAACATATTCATAGCCATATTCACGGTCATAGCTACTAGTTTTGGGTTATGTTAGACACAAAAATTCTGTCAAATACAAATTTTAACCAAATTTAATGTTAAAACTGCAAAAAAAATTCTCACCGAATACCCCTCTATCATTGATAAATACTTATAATTTTATCACACTTCCTCAAGCACGTTGCTTTTAGGTAACTGTCATAAAATTATTTCGTAATTATCAATGTCCTCGGGATATTATAGCTGAAAATAACGTTTGCTATGGCAGAATTCACAACTGGTAAATTATCAGAATCAGCTTTTTTATAACCAGATTCCATAATTATTAACTAATACTCCTATTTTTACCAAAACAACACTGAAATACTCGCTTTTACTAAAACCATACAAATGGCTATCATGTACACGTGGATTTAGGCGCTGAATTTCGTTGCACAGATGATATCAAGATCACGTCACAAGCACACCACGATAGAAAAATTTGGATTTCAATGAAATTTTTAGAAATTCGTATCTCACATGATATATACATTTTCTTACTCAAAATTATATATTCATAGTTCTACAGTACAGTACTAACGAAAAAAAAAAAAAAAAAAAAAATAGCAGGAATACCCCATTGATATTAAATACTAGAATTCATCTAATTCATCTAACAATATTTTCTTTTTTCAGATGTAAACCTGGATACCTTATTATTGGTGATACCTCATTTGTTAAAAGAAGATTCGGAAAAATTAATTATTGTGTCCGAAACCGTTCCGTCTGAACCGTCCATTCTAGGAGTAAAGACGAAAAATGGTCCATTTTTAACTAATTCTTTTCATATATGGGTGGATCAAATAAAAATATGCCATTCTGAGACTATAAAAGATGCCATTGTTAATTTAATAGCAGCGACATATTTATTTCAATTACAGTATCCGTCAAGCTTACGGAAAACATTTATGTTTCTCAGTGAATTTGTATTAAAATTAAAGGTACCTAAGAAAAATGTAGCTATTCAGCGTTTAATAAATTCATTTAATTAAATGCAATTCATATTGTTCGGAAATGTATATTTTTTGTATTTATATACCTACTGTATAATTAGTTATGATGTTTTGACAGGCGCCATAGTGAAACGTTACACCATTATAAAGAGAAATTGTAACGTCTCGATGTTTATTAGTTTTAAACAGTAAAAGTGCAACAATTATTTAGTATATGGATTAAAAACAATGGTAGAACAATGAAATCATGGGTTAAATCCACTACTTTTTTTAACTGTTAGCTAGGAAATTATCAGCTGCGTGTGTTATCCTTAAAATACTTGGCATTCATCTTAATAGTACATTCATACAATAGTACATTAAAATACAAGTATTTTAATGTACTATTTTTTTTTTTTTTTTGTCAAAGAATATTTATAAAGATTCGTTATTTCATTGTCTAATTTATGAACAATGATTGAGAATATTTAATTTTTGATATGATTGTTGATAACAGTGATTGACATTTATTTATATTACTTCTCCATTTCAATAGTAGGTCTTCTAGAACCTAACGGAAATTAAGTTTGAGTTCTTTAAAGAAGTACTTCATGACATCCAAATGAGTACATATTAAACAACCAAAATAGAAAAAATCATTTTCGTACTCACTGCCTAGAAACTAATGTTTCCCGCAGCCAACTCACAATCCGAAAGGTCGTATTCCCGCGCTATTGTTTTACTTCCCGCACTAGTGTTTCAATGGAAACTACTTTGATCGAGTAGCTTAAAAGACCTATTTTATTTTTAATTTTTTTGTACATTACATCAAATTTAATATAAGAACATAATAATTTAGGAAAATTAGTTGAAAGAATAAAAATTATTTAAATAAAATCAGAATTATTGCTAATTTTGACATTTTAATAATACTAACGCCATCTATTAGAAACTAATGTAACAAGAATCGAGAATGAACATGGCGGCCATACTGTATGCTGCACACAATATTAAATATAATTATATTAGTAGGTAGACAATAAAAACAACATTATTATTAATAATAGGTATAAGAATATATTTTATTTAAAGATAATTTAATATGTATTCATACTTTTATTTGTTTTAGGTAGTGGTATGTTCCTAAATTTATAACCATACTACTATATGTACTATCAAAATAAAATAAGATCTTAAATTTAAGAAATTGTATTTGAATCGATTATATACAGTTTTAATAATGCTCCTTGGTATTGCAATAATTATTATACATATATTTATATTTTGTATCTGACAGTTAATGAAATTGATGGCTCTATTTGAGGCGACAACATGTTCTGCGTAACATTTATCGAAGGTAGAACAGTTTTATAATTAATTCGTTCGTTACAAAAAATCTTGTACAATACTTATGCGGAAATATCTTCCGTGCATTCGCCTAAATGAAATACTCGCTCGCGTTTCTCGCTCGTACTTCAAACAAAGGCTCATGCACGGAAGTTCATGTTTCCGCATTTGTATTGTAAATAACTATTAACGCTTTGTATGTGCACTGCAAAAGTTTTTTTCTACTCCTGCTCCGAAATAGTATATTAAAAAACGAATGTCCTTATTGCCATTTTATTTTGCGAGAAGGAAGTTTGGATCACGACACCCAGCGGAGTTATCCAACCCTTCGAATAAAATAACCGACAATTATGACAGAGTTCTTTATACTTTTTTTTCTATTTTGCATTTTCTATGCCTTTTTTAAATGAAAAATAGTAATATCAAAATTTAGGGAATTTTGTCAGTTGGCGGTATTAATATGACGTTTGATATAGTAATTAACGTATCAAGGGTGTTATAAGGACAATAACGCCTGAGGTCAACAGTGTACTCTCCGAGGGCCTCTGGCCCGAGGTGGGTTCGTTGACCGAAGGGGTTATTGTCCGTTTAACACCCGTGGTGCGTACAACGTTTAACGTCCGACCGATATATTATTTTAATAAAGTTTTTTATCGATTTATGTCTTGTCATTGTGATTTGTGTTAGAGATATTTTTATTTGTTTACAATACCGATTTCATAGCAACAATTTTATAACAACCCTAGGGTGTTATTTGGTATATAACATACCAGTAGGACGTTAATTTATTTAACAACCCTGACCTTATTTTTGTAACACCATATGATATTTTTTACTTCATGCTAAATTTACTACTTCTTTTCTTCTTAGTTTTAATTCAAAATTATTTAAAAAATAAATTCTTAACAGTCGTTTGTGTTCGTTTATTTAACGAGATTTGACATTTGATATTTTTGAAATTCTTGCCACCAACCTTATAAAAATAAATTGTACTAGTCTATTACATCACTCGAATGAGCTATGCTATGAACGAACTCCTTTGGGTGCTGTAATAGCTTTATTATAGATGCAAAATAGAAAAATACAATTTTCGAGTTTGTTTTTAACGCTGAAAGCGACTTTTTGCAGCACGCGTCGGTATCCTAACAACGAATTTTACTTATGAATGAGCCTTAAGACTCATTCACAGCTACGAAAATAAGAAATATAAATAAAATTATAAATAAGACTTTATCGTTGGTGTTCACAGCTTCGAAAATAAAACGTAAATTAACATCAACTGTCATTTAATACATTCATGATTAACAAGCAATAATAACAGCTTCATACCTTTTAAAACACTGTACGCAATCATATATGCGAACCTTTGCCTTAAGACAGCTTTTTAAAATTATATTTAAATTGAAATCCTTTTGCCAGAACGTACATTGACAGCTCAAATGACAGTTGTTATGAATGTGCTTATGTTTGTGTAAAATATTTAACATTTGCAAATCCTTGTGTTTATGTCTTATGTTTAATTTTATTTTCGAGAGCTGTGAACACTTTCATAAGAATCTATTGTTTATATCGTTATTTTTATTTTTATGTATAATTTTATTTTTACTTTCGGAGCTGTGAATGAGGCTTTAATGTTTGTTGTTGTCATAAATACGCGTCACAAATTAAAAAATCTGTTGTGGCCAGCACAAAACCTTCCGTCAATTCGATGTATTTTGTACATATCCTATATCAAAAGTTACTTGAAAAAGATTCTATATATCCTGTATAATTGTAACAAGAACACACTATTTTTTACATATCCATACTGAAAGTTCCTTTGAAAAGATTCTAAAATCTAATAAAATTTTAATACGAATACGAACGTACATTATGTATTGCACTTATCACTTCCTCCTGCTTCAACTTTGCCCTATTTTATTAGAAGTCGCTGTTTCTTACTCTTCTCTTCTACTCATTCCTGTCCAAAGCACCTTCGTGACACAGTTCTTCCTCTCTCAAATCTTCTGCTATACAGTCCTTCCATCTTCTCTTTTGCCTTTCTCGTACTTCTGGCATTATAAGTTCCTATCTTGAGGCGAGGCCGCAAATACAAGTCACTTCCATTTGGTTTTGCACTTGCCACTGACATCTGTCAATTAGATTTTTTTGAATATATTTGTTTTTATAATTTTTGCAATGCTGACTGATTTTCGAAAGTTAATCTCTCTTAATCTCTCTATAACTCTATATCTATTGAATATGAAGGAAAATGTATAATCGAACCGTATAGAGAATAAGATATTCTTTCTATTGATAATCACATAAAATGTCGAAAATGATATTTAGCTGCGATTTTTCAAGAAAAACTGTTAAGAACTTCAAATAAGGGTACTTCCGGTTGACCAATTATAACCAAAATCTAATCAGCTCTTCATATGGTTGTAAAGAAGAGGAATATGAAAGAATCATAATTTTTAGAATTGTAGTTTTGGAGTTATCGTCGGCGAAAAATTTGTCACACACACACACACACACACGGACACACACACAGACACACACACGGACACACACACACACATATACAGACATCTTAAAAATAGTGCATTCGTATTGTAGGGACCCTAAAACGTGCTTATTCATTAAAAACTCATCACTGAATTTTTTGACCAAAAACAATACCTTCCTTTTGACGGAAGGTAAAAATTGACAATGTCAAATCGTTTAAAAAAATAATTCTTTATATATAATGTGTATAACACGCGTTGAAAGTTCTGTGACGATGGTCACTGGATTTGAATTTATTCTTCATGTTTAACGTTGTAGCCTTGTGGTTAGCATGTCAGTTTTTTGCTAAAGTTTCATTATTTAAATCAAAGTTCAAATCCCACAAGTAAAAATATTATTTTTGCATTTTTTATTGGTTTGTATTGTTTTGAATTACGCATACAGTATAATTGTCTGGTTATATTGTATGTCGTTTATTGTAAAATGTATTGTTGTATTTTGGTTATAGCTGCTAATGTTTATAAAATTGTTGTTTATCTGTCAGCTATTGTGTGGTCGAGTGGCTAGTGCGCTTGACCAGCACGCTAGAGATCGTCGGTTCGATCCTACATGAAATTGTATTTTTTATATTTTTATTCAAACTTAGCGAGAATTTGCAGGATGACTAAAAACGTGTTTGAACCTTTTTTGATATTTTTAACGGTTTTTCGGGGTATAAATAGAAGCTCGAGCATTAGCTACAGGCAGAAAGTGTGTGCTTTCTCAAGAGAGAGTGTGTGCTCTCTCAAGGGAGCGTTAGCTCTCCAACGAGCCTAAGATGGTGTGTGCCGTCTTCTGCGAACCTGGTGAGGGCCAGGTGTGCGGGTTGTGGATGACCTTGGCTGCCTCTGACTCAGTGCTGTTGGTGTGTGCCGGCAGCTCGTGAGAGAGTGCAGCAGGTGGACCGTACCGGTGTAGCCGGTTGTTTTGTGCAGTGGTGTTGGCCGCTGTACGCCGTAATCGCGATTGTCAATGAGTGTTGGTGTGTGCCAACATTGTTAGATTGACATCGCGATTGTTAATGAGTGTTGTCAAAGTGACAACACTGTAACCGTACCGTGTTCCCGTAACCTTGGTGTGTGCCATTGTTACTCGTTCATAGCGTGTTCCCGCAACCTTGGTGTGTGCCATTGTTGCCCGTGCATTGTTGATCGTGCGTAGTAGAGAAAATATCCTGCAAGTATCGCGGGTTCATTGTTACTTTGCTTTGTTACATTTATTATTTTCTCGTTTTAATATATTTTAATAAAATATTAAAAATGATTACAATTGATTTCATTGTCAAAAGCCGAACTCTGTCTCCACTAAGCTACCCGAGCACTTTTTGGCGTTCCAGCCATCCTTTTCAGCGACGCTATGAGAGCGTCCTTTACAGGATCCACCATCTCTCCTTATGCTGTGTTTCCGAATTATTGGCGCCCGAGCAAACCCTTTGACAGCATGGAGAACGAGCAGGGACGTCATTACAAAATGGCGACCGAATAGGGACAACAGCGTTCTTCATTCTTTTCGCCGTTACAGTTCTCTGTCGAACTTTCGTTTTGGTTCGCCAAAGAAACACTTTCAGCACTTGATGTACAAATAACTATAATTTTTTACGATGTACAAATTAACCAGCTGACAATTATTATTTGATAGGCAAACAGCTGTCAATTCTTTAGTTGTCTCAGAAAACGATTTAATTTACAAAATGTTAGTTTTCTTCGATTGATAAACACAAAAGTTACAATTAGTGCTTAGCTGTTAGTCAAATTTACCTTAGGGCCGTTTCCATAATAAATTTTATCTTCACTTTAACACTTTAAATTAAATTTCAGCTGTGTTCGTTTTCATAATACAACTTTAGCACTTTAACGGTACATTAAAATAAAGTGAAATCATTCATCAATTTAGGTGTACTTTTAAGACTTTAACTCTTTTCTTAGTTAGGTTAGTTTACTTTATGAATTTCGAAATAAATTTATTTTTCTCTTCTTCCAAAAGTGAATATTTTATTTTAAGAAAATCAATAATTCATGAAAATTTTGTTACTAATTTTGATAGGTATATGGATGAACCAAGAATTTTATTAAATATATTGTAGATTATAAGATCATAATATGAATGAATTAGTTAAATTACAAATAGATTCTGATCATAATTTCGAGATAAATTAATTTTAATGGAAGTACTCAGTTATCACACAAAAACAAGAACAACCTATTCTACCTACTAAACTTTATACTAAAATTGCACATATTTATTATATCAGTAATTTTTTATATAAATTAAAAGAAAATATAATCATTTTTTATTGTATTAATATTTGATTATTGTAATCAATTCTTGTCAATGTTGGTTTGAAATAATGAAATGAAGTATCAAAAATAGTTTTCATTGGAATGATTATGCAGATATATCACTGAATTATTCTGCTAATATGCGAAAAATTCTCTGCCCATTTTCGCGCCTTTTTTCACTAAGATTAGGATATGGAATTTTCTCTTTATTTGTTATAAAGGTGTTTGTATTGTTTAATTCTGTCATGGTGTCCATGCTTTTTCCTTTAAATGAAACGTGATATTATATTGGCATATTCCAATGATTTAAATAACTTACCCGCTCATGTGGTAAAATAGAATAACAAGTATTTGATTATATATTATATTTTTATTTTGAAAATTATAATAATTTTTAATATTTCTCTGATTTTGTAAAGTTTGCAGCTATAAGTCTTTTGTACACATTATTGAAGACAAAAAACTCGAAAAGTCCAGATGTCAAACGTCAAACTTTGAATTTTTATTCGTTCAGGTATACCAACATACTTAAAAAAACTTAAAATTTTACTTTTGTTAAAGTAACTATGGATGTCGATTATGAAAACCGAAAACTTTAAATTAAGATAAAGTCTTAAAGTAATTTTAATTAAAGTCTTAAAGTAAGCCTGATTATGAAAACGGCCCTTAACTGAGCATTGGTGAACCGACTCTTAACATTGAAACATTTTTTAAAATATGCCATTGCTTAATATGATGTCGATATAAACATATTAAAATAAATTGATATATACAAGACTTTGTAACGACTGGATGAAGATAAAAATTTATGAAACTCAAATTCACATTTGATGCTTACACATTGAGAGTGAAAACATTAGTAAATGTTTATTTATTTTTCCGTCGTTAAGTACCGATAACAATCCCCAAACCTCACTTGATAATTCCCATTCAAGGATATCGGGATGCATGTTATAACTTTATAAAATTTTGAGAACTAAATAAGGCAATTAGCGATATAAATAACCATATCATTATCTTTAATTTCGTTTTTCATTGCTACAACCATTGTTTTAAGCTATAAATGTAATAGTTGTTACATTTTTGCTGTTTGAAACAAATGAATATACAGTGTGTCCCATTTAGAGGTGCCACCATTGGGATCTCGAGAACTATAAGAGATACGATGTCGGTTAAATGGAACTTTTTATGCGCCTTTGGGAGGCCATCTCAGATGTGCTTTTGTTTTTCCAAAAATTCTCATAGGACACTAGATAATGACGAAAAACTGAATATTGTTGATCTTTTCTTCCTCAAATAACTTCTAAACTATTAGTAATTGAGAAAAACGTATCAAATATAAAAGATAGATATTTTTATGAGCTAACCAGTGGCGTTCGAAATAAATTTTTATATCCGTAAATTTTCGAGATATAACACAAACTTATATTTTTTTAAATGGAACCCATATCTGATTTTAATCTCAAAAAAAATTATATTTTTTTCTCTTTTCAATGATGTAAGGGTTATTATGTTTTATATTTGTTTTGCTCCTAAAATTTAATTTTTCTCTTCATTTTCCTGAATTTTCTTATTATTTCGCAAAAAAACATTATTATTTTTATTAATTATATTGTATTTGATCAAAATAATTTGTTTTATGCCTTTATTACTTAATATTTTCATTCTAGATTCATAATTACAAATTACACTATGATGTGCCAAGGCGACCTGATACAAAATATTATAAAAATTAATTTGATACGAATTTTGAGCAAATTTTTTTACCGAAATAAATTATTTAAATACAAGAAGTATTTCCAAATAGAAATCTACCAATATTTTCAAAATAATTGTAAATTTAATACAAAAAAACGAAAAAAAATAATAATTTTGAAGGCAAAACAAATATAAAACATAATAACCCTTACATCGTTGAAAAGAGAAAAAAATATTTAATTTTTTGAGACTAAAATCAGATATAGGTTCCATTTAAAAAAATATAAGTTTGTGTTATATCTCAAAAATTTACGGATATAAAAATTTATTTCGGTCGCCACTGGTTAGATAATAAAAATATCTATCTTTTATATTTGAAACTTTTTTCTCAATTATTAATAGTTTAGAAGTTATTTGAAAAAGAAAAAATCAACAATATTCTGTTTTTCGTCATTATCTAGTGCCCTATGAGAATTTTTGGAAAAATAAAAGCACATCTGAGATGGCCTCCCAAAGGCGCATAAAAAGTTCCATTTAACCGACATTGTATCTCTTATAGTTCTCGAGATCCCAATGGTGGCACCTCTAAATGGGACACACTGTATACATATTCAGTAAAAATAAAAAACTGCAAATTTACATTTTCGCTTATATTTAGTGCCGTAGGTACTCTTCTTTTTTTCATGAGACAATACATAATACCTGCCAATAATTCGAGATTTTCATGTAGGACGTAATGTTTGGGATAATTGTAAATTTGTGTATTTTATTATATTGTTCTTATAAGAATGTTATTTTGTACATATGTTGTAAATAATGTATATTTTTTTTATTGTATACAGTACATTTAAATAAATTTTTGTTTACCTTTTTTACATATTTTAACATTTTCAAAAATGAAAGTTATTTGTGTACCTCTGCTTAAAAATTCATCTGATTTGCTGGCCTCGGTTTTCGCCTCTGCTGTAAACTTCAGATTCGGCTAAAAAGGAACTTTTTTATAGCAGGTTTTAAAGTGTGCTATTTTCCACTCAAAAAAAGTGAGTAATGACACCGGAGGACCAATCACAATCATCCATTACTCAAATTTACAATATTATCGAGTGTGTTTTCGCTCAGAACAATGTTCATATGTTATAATTGTTTTTCCAATGTCAAAATTCTGAATCTATGTGAGTTATTAACTGAATTAAAAAAAAATGAATTCAGATAGTGAGAATGCATAAATATGTATGCTGCCAAAAATTATAGAATATAGAAAATTATTCAAAACTGCGCGAAAATCTGAAGGTTATGGTCAAAACAATTCATACAAAATTATAAACTTTTAAATATTAATAATAATTACGATTTTTTTAATTGTACTTATTCAGACAGAATAGTTCAAATGGGGTATTCCACTCAATTTTTTTATTATTTTAAATAAAACAATTCAGTTTTTAAGCAATTCATAGTATTAAAAAATCTTAATTGTTCCTAGTTTAACAGTATTTATTTTCGAGAAATCAGTGTAACGTCACATTTCCCCTATACTTGTCTTTCTCACACACACTGCTCTGAGTACGCTGCGAGAGAAAGATAACAATTGTATGACGTCAATTTTCCCTTTTAGCAAATGTGAAATATCTGGTAAAATAATTAATTAAAAAATGTTTTTATTGTTTTAACTATTATTTATTGAGCCATACTTTATGTTAAATTGAATTATTTAATTTTTTTTTGTTATGGTGGAATACCCCATTCGTATTGAATAGTCGCAGAAAAGTATATTTACAACATTCGCCTTTGGCTCGCGTTACAAACTTCATTCTCATTGAATAATATTCTATTATCCAACACAGCCTAATAATATTACTTGTTACTACCCGACAGAGCCAATTTTTCTCTATACTATATGTCAATCTGTAACTGACATGGATCAATAAACTATAAAAATTTATAACTTTTTGTGATAGTTGCCTAAAAATTTTGTATGCACCTAGGCTTAAAATTATTTAAACTAATTATATTTATATAAGTATTTATTTCCATAAAACTACCCTTTCTAGAGGAATTTGTATTTTTTGTATATCACGGGACAAGGTAAAAAATCAATCATTTATAGTAGGTATTTTTCAAATGAAATGAACACATTGCTATAAAACAATTAAGCTATCAGCATTTTCGAAGCTTCAACTTTTTAAAAAATGCACTGCATACCAATTTTAGCTTTAAGGGTCAAATTCAATAATTATTGATGCATTTTTTGCCGTTTGAATGGACAAATTATATATCGTTAAAAGAAAAAAAATTCATTTCAATGGTGACACTTTCTAATATGACGCCCATATAAAAATTGTAACTGTGACATCATTACTCACAGCATAAAGCCTGGTTCATGCAACTTTTCATAAAGATTAAAACATAAAATATAAATGTGCACTTATATGTATGTCGCACCGTTTACTAATGACAAAATTTTATTCCTGAGTGAAACAGGTTAGTGTGATATTGTTTTCGACATGTATTCTTAATTATTACTTATAATATATTTACATAATATATGCCTGGCTTGCAAAATAAGAAAGATAAATTAGCGGAATATTTTTTTTTTAGAGTGATATTCGTTATTATATTTTAGCCGGCCAATAAATCCTTATGAAATGTATAAACCATATACCTATTAACTAATATATTGCTAATGCTCGTATCTTTCCCATAAGAGAAGAGTAGTTGAAGGAAACACTGTAAAATGGAAATATCATTTCTGCATAAGTCTATCTCTCACAAACACCCAACCTGCAATTATGCGCATGCTCGGAAATCTTGACTACTATTGGCTAACGCTGACAGCGTCGCTGGCTGGGCTGCGTTCCAAAATCCTACTCTTAGAGTACGAAATTATTCAAAGTCGTTTCAAAACTAATAACCTTACTCTCGGAGATTACTAAACCTGTTCCAAAACAGCCAGAGTTTACTCCAAAGTGATGTTCTACTTACTCTACTAACGAGGAGGGTATAGAAATTACTCCACAATATTTTCAAACGTAGATGCTCACGATTCTCTACATATGAAAGTAATTTGCCTTCTTGAGGAATAAAACATGCTTTTGATTGAAAATAAACATAAGTAAATACGTTGGCTTGTATTACGAGCATCTTTTATAATAAAAGCTCTTTTATGGAGCGTACTTTCACATTATATTGAGGAGAGTGCTCCATAAAAGCGCTTTTATTACAAAAGTGCGCTTTTGATACGGGCTTGACATTAATGTTATAATTATAAGTAGTTTTGTTAGTTTTATAAAATTATTTTTAATTTAGTTGCAATTGCTTATTTCAACAAAACTCTCATTCGTTCCAAAACACAACACATCATACTCTACGCCAAAACTCGGTATTCTTGGTTTTGGAACGCTGCCCTGGTGATGCAGCGAGCACATGGTTTGACTTTGACGTTTGATTTCATTTCTGATTGTATTCCTATTATTTTTACAGTACAACAAAGCAAATTATTTAATTCAAATTTACCACTAGAATATGTCAATGTTTTTTTATTATTACTAATATTTATATTCAAGAATTTACATACAAAATAAATAGTAGGTACATTGTTTAATTTCTCAAATTTAAATTTAAAATTTCTCGCGCTAGTCGTTAATAAACAGAACTCTGTGATTCGCAAAAAGTGATCATGATTTCCTCGTTAGCCAATAGTAGTCGCGGTTTCCAAGCATGCGCATAATTCGCGGTTGGGTGTTTGTGTGAGATAGACTTATGCAGAAATGATATTTCCATTTCACAGTGTTTCCTTCAAGAAAAGCAAAGGATCCGCAATATATTAGTTAATAGGTATATGGTATAAACCAGACTTGAGTGGGTAGTACACTGTAATAAAAAAAAACTTACTCAGACTGGGCTATGAACAGAAAAACGTATGCCTGATCATTATTCGATTCAAAAACCTTTGGCGCGAGTTGAATTCCCTAGTATAAATTTCATATGGGAGTTCTATTTTTCAAACAAAAAAAGGTATTTTGTAAAACAAATTAAACAGCTCTTGTTAAGAATTCAATAGTTTGTTTATGCAGTAATAGATTGCAACAGTTTAAACCCACAGAAAAGGCACAGTAAGAAAATTATTAAAAATTAAAATGCTAGTTTTAAGTCAAAATAACTTATGTCGTTGATCGAGACATACGTTCATTGAATTTTGTAGTGTTGCATTTCTGTTTCAATAATAATAAAATGTGCACAGTTTTGTGAATATTTTTGTACGAATCTGGAAATAAAGAATCGGTCTACATTCTACATAGGAGATTTAATTTTATTTGATATCTCGGCCTTTGAAGTTGATCAAACATTTCTCCCGTAAGCAATACAAGGGGATTAAAATGATGTTCTCATGAACTGAGTTTGAATTTAGCGCCTATGTTTGACCATTACACTTTTTTTGGTCTATTGATATTGAAATGTACATACGACCTACATAGGTAGGTACATGTAAACATTAACAAGCAGCAAAGAATATTGCCATTCGCAGTTTTCTAATTTATTTCCATTTCTAAAACATAATGGGGGATTACGGCTCAATCGAATTAAAGGAAAATAGTAAAAAAATACGAATGTATATGCTGAGTAACGAATATCAATAAAAAAATGAAATGGTATAATTGAGATATTTCGGAAATAAAGGGTTTTTTGTTTTAACGCTTCGACACTAATATGAAAATATTTTGATTGGCGACAGAGAAACCGCCTATACATGCATTACAAATAGCGTGTTAGGAGGTGGGACTACTACCAATGGAAGTTAAGAAATTCAAATTCGAAAGGAGGGGCTAACATTCCTGTACTACAGTTTCCAAACAGTTTTTATTTTAACATAATTTTCTTGCATTAAACTTAATAATTTAAATACACCTGTAATTATATAGTATGTATACTTATACAGTGTTATAATATTCATTTATTTTTATGTAAATATAACTTAAAATAGCATATATTTCAAGAACATTTAGGTCCATGATGAAAACAGTTTGATATAAAAACACATAAATGTGACGTCACGTCAATCTTTTCAAAATTCCGGAGACCATAACTCGCTTATTAATAGGAATTTTTTCACCGGATTTTCATCAATAGTCTTAGTTTTCCTAATATTTTCAGATGAAATTATAAAAAAAATGGTGTAATCCCCCATTCAAGAAGAAAAGCTTTGACTTTTTTAGAACACATTTTCGATAATATCTCGTGTCACACTGACATTTTATTAAATACATAAATACATTTAAGGTAGTTCATCTGTGACATCCCTAATCAAGTGAGTCATTATATTTAAACTCATTGAAAAAATTGTATTACTGTAAAAATTGATAAAATAATTTTTAGTTTCAATTGATGAAAACCAATATCCTCAAAGTACTACTAGATAAATAACGATTAAGATAAAAAAAAATTAATAATTACTTTGCGAGATATTTGAATTTATTTCAGGGCCACAGAAGACGTCACACTATTGGTATCTTTCTCGCGCAGCCTACTACAGAAACTGGTGTGAGAAAGATAACTATAGGTTTCTTTAAAAATCAAATGAAGCTATACAAAAAACAATTATGACTTTTTGATGCCACGAATTGTTTCAAAATTAAACGAACTTTCATTTAAAAATATTTAAAGAAATTGGTTTATGGGCCCATTTACCATATTTCGACTGAAATAAATTAGTAATTATTTTTCTGATCGCGAGTGAATTAAATCTCACGCTGAATTGTTCATTGCAACGTTGCCAGTTCACTTAACACTTTATTGCACATTTGCGAAATAGAGTCAAAAATAGAATTTTTCTGTTTTTATTTTTTTCATAAATATTAATTTTTTAAACATCCTTTAAAACCGGGCCGTTTTAAAGTATTTTCGGGCCTGAGGCGCTAACAATTTTCGGGCCCCTAAAATAAAACATAAAACCCCAAAAATATAATTTATTTCATAAATTAAACAGAAAAACAATTACAACATAAATAAACTCATAAAGTAAATAAAATACAACTCTAAAAAAATAAATACTCGACAAAATGGTGCCGTAGCCGGGCCCTGAGGTGTCAGTCTCATGCGCCTCATGGTTAATTTGGCACTGCTTTAGAACGTCTTAATACATCTTATTAGCTGCATTCTTTTTACCAATATCTCACCTCACTTGTTCTCAAAATGAGATGAGATTGAAGTGAGGTGAGCTGAGTTAGTTGCTTAACAAATAGAACGCAATTTAGAGAAAGAACGGAATACCTGTTTATCATATGTTTTATTTATCAGTATCTTGACATTTTCATTTTGTTTTCGAATTTATTTTAAATATCTGACAAGGTGGACCTGCTAAGACGATGAAATGTCAAAGAATATATCTACATCACTACATCGTACGAATTTTCATTGCAAATAACATCATAAAACAATTCAATTTATTTATTAAATTTATAATTAAAGAAATACAATTTCACTTATTAATATTAAATCATCAACATTAACACTTTCTTAAATATTCATTTTTAAATAAAAAATAATATTGAAAAAAGACCCTCCACTCTTCAACTGATTCGAGACACTCAACAAGCATCACCCCGCTAGGTAGCTCAGTATCGGCAAGGGGGGAGGAATCCGCCTCACTTCATCTAATCTCAGTTGGGACAAATAGAACTGTCAAAATTACTGAGACAACTGAGGTGAGCTGAGATGAACTGAGATTGTGTGTAAAAAGAATGCACCTATTGCCTACATTATCTATAGTACATTTGCTCGTTTGAAGATAATCGCTATCTCTCTCAATAAAGGAGAATAGAAGATATTCTTGCATATACAAGGGTCACGCTAGAATTATTGAAAAAAAGACACAAGGTTAATATTTTTTAGAATTTTATTTTAAATGTGGTCAAAGTAGTTCTCCAAGAATAATACATTTTACCATTATTTTCTTCCACTTCTTAAAAGCTCTCAACCAATTTTCCTTTGAAATGCTTTCAAAATTACTCGCACAATAATTTCTGGGTGACTTACAAACTGCCAACACAGACTTTACAATTATATCAACTCCCCATTTTATAATTTACTTCCATAGTAAGCTTCGAGCATACCGTGAGTATTTTTTAACGTGAAACATTGGGTTTGTCATTTCTATGGTTACGACTCGATATTTGATTGACAGCAATGTATTTGCGTGTCCCATTTAAAATGAAACATAGGAAACGAATTTGACAGAAGTATTATATATTTAAATATTGCAAGAAATTTAGCTAAGTCAGAAAACCACTCGAGAGCACTAAACATACTTCGGGCACAAGGTGCACACAATATTTTTTTACATCTAAATTTAATTTTTTGGAAACGTATAATTATTTAAACAAAATTAACTTCTCATGACATCTTGTCAATATGACAGATAACCGTTGAATTTTCCTATAAGTTACGACTTCACATTTGGTTGACAGAAATGTATTTGTCTGTCTCATTTAAAATGACACATGGGGAATGAATTTGATAGAAGTATTATATTTAAATATTGTAAGATATTTGACCGTCAGAACAAAAAAATTTAATTTAGAAAGCAGGTATAATTATTTTAAACAAAATTAACCTCTATTGACGTCTTGTCAAAGTCAAATTCATTCCCTATGTTTCATTTTAAATGGGACACACAAATACATTGCTGTCAATCAAATGACATGTCGTAACCATGTATATAACAAATCCTATGTTTCACGTTAAAAAATACTCACGGTATACTGACTAGACGCCGCCTTACGGTGTTTGTTGTGATTGGAAGATATGCGGTGGGGAGATTTGCGAGGATGGAAGCCATGGTGTATTGCGGGCTGGGTATTATCGTAATATTTGTACTATCTTTTTACTAAGTAATGCCTACTTGTTGCTTTTGAAATATTTAAATTATCTTTATTTTCACTAAATTTCAGTCTCTTTTCTCTTACCTCATTATTAACAGGAAACCTAAAAGTTACATTTTGTTTATTATATTAATGTAAAAACAATTCCAATTACTTGAAACGAAACTTCCATACTTTCTTTATATTTTTCATTGAAATTTGACACAAAACCATATTGCAATATGAAAAAAGATATAAAAATCACAAAATAAATATATACTTGGAGATACACGCAAAAATTTATTAGGTTACAGTAAAATGACAAAAAGTGACATATAACACAACAAAACACTGGCCGCCCAGACCACATACACTGGCCGCAATTCACCATGACTTCCAGCCCCTCACAATGCTCACAAACTACACGCAAAAATAGGGTTAGGTTATAGGAAAATGACAAGTAGTGACATAACACCATATACCTATTAACTAATATATTGCTAATGCTCGTATCTTTCCCATAAGAGTAGGTGAAGGAAACACTGTGAAATGGAAATATCATTTCTGCATAAGTCTATCTCTCACAAACACCCAACCGGCAATTATGCGCATGCTCGGAAATCTTGACTACTATTGGCTAACGCTGATAGCGTGGCTGGCTGGGCTGCGTTCCAAAATCTAAAACAGCCAGAGTTTACTCCAAAGTGATGTTCTCTACTACTCTACTAACAAGGAGGGTATAGAAATTACTCCACAATATTTTAAAACGTAGATGCTCCCGATTCTCAACATATGAAAGTAATTTGCCTTCTTGAGGAAGAAAACATGCTTTTGGTTGAAAATAAACATAAGTAAATACGTTGGTGTGTATTACGAGCATACTTTTATAATAAAAACGCTTTTATGGAGCGTACTTTCACATTATATTGAGGAGAGTGCTCCATAAAAGCGCTTTTATTACGGGCTTGACATTAATGTTGTAATTATAAGTAGTTTTGTTAGTTTTTTAAAATTATTTTTAATTTAGTTTCAATTTTTTACTTCAACAAAACTCTCATTCGTTCCAAAACACACTTCATACTCTACGCCAAAACTCGGTATTCCTGGTTTTGGAACGCTGCCCTGATGATGCAGCGAGCACATGGTTTGACTTTGACGTTTGATTTCATTTCTGTTTGTAGTTGCACTTCGAAAGGATTTGCTTTGTGTTTCATACAGTAATTTATTGTCACCTAAATAAATTAATCCTGACCAGATTGTATTCCTATTATTTTTACAGTACAACAAAGTAAATTATTTAATTCAAATTTAGCACTAGAATATGTCAATGTTTTTTATTATTACTAATA
The DNA here is from genome assembly GCA_943142095.1 of Ophonus ardosiacus. Taxonomy (NCBI): domain Eukaryota; kingdom Metazoa; phylum Arthropoda; class Insecta; order Coleoptera; family Carabidae; genus Ophonus; species Ophonus ardosiacus. The sequence goes on along the minus strand of OW964837.1, from coordinate 27,375,103 downwards.
TTTATATTCAAGATTTTACATACAAAATAAATAATAGGTACATTGTTTAATTTCTCAAATTTATATTTAAAATTTCTCGCGCTAGTCGTTAATAATAATAATAATAATAATAATAATAATATACTTTATTGATTGCAATAACCAAAGGCGAGGTTCAGCCATAGGCTGTTCTTCCACCTAACCTAATCATACAGAAAATATGCCAAAATGAACAAAAAACATACCAAAAAATTATTAACAACATCCAAAATAATTGAGAAAAAAAAAAACACACACAGGTCACAGAATTCTAGCAGCAAACATAGAAATGTACATTTATGTAATATTAACTAGACAATAATAGTTTTAATCCGGGTTTTAAAAGAACTTATACACAATGATTTTAAATTACCAGGTATACTGTTATATAAAGTTGGCGCCAGATACGAGAATGAGGCCTTGAATTTTGATTTTCTATAAGCTGGAACGATGTATAAGTCTGTGATTCTAAGGGTATAATTGTATTGCTTCTGTACTAGTTTGTCAAGCAAATAATATGGAGTACCAGTACTTATAATTTTATGCACTAAACAAAGATACATAGTCTTAACACGATTTGTTATAGTGGGCATATTCGCAAGTTGACGGTATTTAGTTATATGTTCGTGTTTGCGGACACCATATGCAAAACGCAAACAGGAGTTCTGTACTAGAGTAATTCTATTCTTATCCGAATCAGTTAAATTAGGAATGTAAGTGCAAGCACAGTAGTCAAAAAGTGGTAAGATAAGTGAATTAACAAGTTGTAATTTTAAAAATGTACTAAGATCATGTCTAAATTGATATAGATGACGTAGTCTGAGTCTTGCTGCAGTAAGTTTTCTATTCAAATGGTTTTTAAAAGATAAATTTTCCTCCAACAAGAGACCTAAAATATTAATGCAAGTGCATCGTTGAAGTACAGAGCCGTCTAAAATTACATTTGGTTGTAAGTCAGTATTACCAACAACAAGAAAAGAAGATTTTGTAGCATTCAATTTGAGACCATTATTTTTTATCCAAAGAGATAGTATTTCTAAATCACTATTTAACATGGATAGTTGTTCATTTAGATTTGAAGGGTTTAAAGTTGCAAGAAGTGTTGTGTCGTCTGCATATGAATGAGCAGAAGAAAAATTTAAAACAGATTGCATATCTGCAACATATAAAAGAAATAATAATGGTCCCAAAATTGAACCCTGCGGGACACCACATTGGAGATTAAAATTTGATGAATTATTTTGTAACATGGACACCTGAAACTGTCTATTATTTAAATAATTTTTACACAACTCAAGAGCTTTATTTGAAAAATTATAGAATTTGAGTTTAGCTAACAGCATATTATGATTAATCATATCGAACGCTTTCGAGAAATCTATCTGGACCAACAAAGAGATATTTGATTTGTCAAAATTATTTAATAAAACATCAACAATATTCAGAAGACACGTGTTGTAATAACCAGAACTCTATGATTCGCAAAAAGTGATCATGATTTCCCCGTTAGCCAATAGTAGTCAAGGTTTCCAAGCATGCGCATAATTGGCGGTTGGGTGTTTGTGTGAGATAGACTTATGCAGAAATGATATTTCCATTTCACAGTGTTTCCTTCAAGAAAAGCAAAGGATCCGCAATATATTAGTTAATAGGTATATGCACACATACTTATAACACAATAAAATGCTGCCCGCAATACACCATGACATAGGGAATTACGTCAGTATATGCTCGAAGATAATAAATTTATCAAACTAACAAATTCAAAACAATTTTACTCATTTTATAACATGCTATCAAAAATTTGAAGGAATAAATTTTATTTACTTTGGAAAAAAAAATATCTGCCGTTTATAAAATCGGCTACAAGTAAAATTATTTTAAACGGCTGTGAATAGTTTTAAAATGTGTGGATAAAGAACTACTTTGTGTAAAAAATTTGTTGCATATTGTACATTTGTACTCTTTTACGTCACTATGCGTCTTCATATGCCTCATGAGAGAATAATTTTGCGTAAACAGTTTTTTACACACTGCACATTGATATTTCTTAGTCCTAGAATGGAGTTTCATATGTTTGGATAGAGCAATAGTATTTGTAAATATATTATTGCAGACACTACACTTGTTGTCTTCTAGGGAATGGATCTTCAAATGGAGTCTTAAATAAGTGATACATGTATATGATTTATAACACAAATGGCACTTGAATTCCTTTATTCCAGCATGCGGCTCAATATTTTTCGTTTTCCGAATAACATTATCTGTAATACTTAGACTGTTATCATCATATTCTTTGTCAATCTGTTTATCATTGTCAGCGATACACTCTTCCTTCTTTACACTTTGCAATACATTTTCATATAATTCAACATCCTCTAAATTAATTTCCAACGGTTCTTCTTTAATATTAACTTCTTCAAATTTTTGCATATTTATTATTGTTGCATATTCGTCGTTCGCATCAGCGCTAACCGTGTGCAGATGTGTGTCCATGGGTACCTACTTCTTGATATTAATTAATTGATAAATGAAGGTTCGTTTCACAAATGGAACAGATGCAGAGAAGAATTACCAGCTTGATAACTAATTATCTGAAACATAAATTTTTATTCTTATGAGACATACATAAAAAAAATTAAAATTATTTATAACATTTTCGCAGTTTAATTTTTTAAAGATGTCGAATTAATAAGTTGGCATACATACATCTCTCATATTTAGGACGATTCTCGTTGTTGGCAATACTGTCGCTGTAACGTATGTAAGTTCATTTATTATTTCGGACATATTAAGGGTATATTCCAAAAATAAAATATAATAACCAAAACCATGGTTTCGGTTACCGATTGGCAAGAGCCAACAAAGTGTCTGACATCTGGTGGCAAAATAAAACATATAAGTTGTAGGGAAAACGTTGTGCTGCCATATAGGGTTATAAGTAAATAGCAACCAAAAATGAGCAGCAAATCGAAGAAATATTGTTCTGTACCGCAGTGCAATAATTATACAAGTGCTGACATTTCCGTTAATTATTTCCCAAAAAGAGAAATATTAAAAAATAAGTGGAAAATCGCGTTAAAAATCGGAAAGGACATATCACCGTTCATGAACGTGTGTTCACAACATTTTTTACCTAAGCGATTTTATTCCATATAAGTATTTATAAAAATTTATGCTTCAAAATATTATTAGATTGTTTTTGTAGTTATTAATAGAAAAATATTAAAAAGAAATGGTAAACCAAGCTAAAAATTACCTAAAGAAAATTCGACAAAATCCCTGTACAGAGAAGAATAATAGAGAGACGTTACCTGCAAATAGTAACTATTATTCTTTAATATTATATATTTATTTTAAATTGTTTATAGAGAAGAAGAATAAACTATAAAAATATCAGAAGTTGAGCAACAGCAAGAGAAGAAGACGTGCAAAACAAAGAACTTGATGTGCATTTGTATTTAATGTTATTACGATTGAATGATGAGCCCCTTTCAAATTAGATGTTTGAACACACAGTCCATTTATTTCTATATTATTCTGTTTATCTGTATTATATCCGCACAAGTATGTCCAGCTAAAAATAATTAAATAAGTAGTTAACATGCAGATAACTTCAATTTTGAATCTTATTTTACCTTTATATACTGCTTCTCCTTCGACCATAGGCCGCACAGCACCATTTAAATAAATGTATATGTCTGACATTATGATAAACATATTTAATTTCAATTAAAAATAACAAAATATCCTCAAAACAAAGCATCAAAATACAACTAGCACAAACGTAAAATATAATGTTTTCCCTATAAGTCGGTCATTAGTGCTGCCATCTCTAGGATGTGGCTCTCCCGGATAGTCACGTGACTATTATTTTTGGAACAGTTCGTTTTCTTTCGCGGGAACCCAAAAGTTTTCTATCAAAACATTACGTCTATTGTTTGTCATAAACCTAAATTAGTGAAAAAAAAAGTGGAAAATTACAATGCAAACCGTAGAAAATAGATGCAAACATCAAAGACTCAATAAATAGTATCTAACCTCACTTATATATAAAATCTGACATCTTATGAAAAAGGACAGAAGATGTATCCGACAAAACCGAGGAAAAATCACGGTTGCATTGGTGCGCTTCGGTTGCAACCATTTTAACCGGTACCATGTTTTATAAATGTACAATTTTTACCATTTGATATTACTGGAACACTTTTGGTTAACCACGGTTAAAATTTGTTATTTTTGGAATATACCCTAACTTGATTCATTGCCATGCGTATAGCGTTACTTTATTATACCAGTACCAGTGTCAAAGACAGTGACAATCGCCGCGTTAAGCACGTCCCAACGCTTTAATGTAGTAAAATTTAAGGTAAAAAATGTTATTGTGGATTATGATAAAAAAATTCTAACATGAGTTTTCTTGTAATTTATTTTGGCGCTAAAAAGTATCACTTGGTTTGTGACGTAGGAGTGACTGATAACATTTCTAACAAATTTTGTACAATATAACTGTCCTTTTAACAGGGATCGGTTTTTCTTCCACTGAAGCGATGTCAACTGTCTTGTTCTAGTTTTATTACATTTTGTGGATATGTTTTCTATTTCTATTATATTTGTTATACATCATCAGCTTCAGCTTGTCCTGGAGATATACATGGTGTTATGCAAGTAATCGTACAACCCTTAACCGCTGATAGTTCTAACCATATAGATAGTAAATCTGGCAATAATTTTTGTTTTACATACTTTCTATATAAGGAATAGAGCCCTTAAAACTGAGCAATTACATCATGGTTCAAAATTTTGTAAAAAAAATAAACTAAAAATCAATTTGTTCTCTGGGAAAAATAATGATAGGCCCATAAACCATAACAAAAAATCTGTTGTGGCCAGCACAAGACCTCTCGCCATTTCCATATTAGGCTATATAAGTATTGTACTGCACTTCGCTTTCGAACCGTCGTTTTATAACAAAATATTACAGAACTTTAACCAAATATTGTTTTTTATTGTATTTAACATGTCTTCGGCACACATATAATTCTAATTATATATATTTTTCATTGTATGAGGAAGTTTCTAAATGTCACAGATTGTTCCAATTCATTAACCAGATTGGCGGTATTTCTGATGGATATATGCATTTTACCACAATTTTACCTATAATTTCAAATATTTAATTAATAAAACAATATGAAAAATTATATATACTTCCCAGAAAAAGCTATCAGAATGTCACTAAAACTGTTGATATTTGACAATGACATGTGTCATGTTATAAACATTGGAATTTGTCAACTGGATTCCTTAGTGCCTTAGCCTCTGCGATTAGTGTACTTTATAAATTATAGTGTCTTTATCTCTAAATCTATGCAAGATATAATAAAAATTTTAAGTGTATTAGATGGAGAATTTTATGTTCTTCAATATTTAATAAAAAAAACTCCCAAAAAATTATATTTAGAAGAATTTTTCTAAGAAACTACTACTTCCGGTTGTTCAATTGTTACCAAAACCTTTTCAGCTCTTCCCAGGAATGTCAGATTGAGGAAACTGCAGTTAAATATTTTTTAAGTCTTATAGTTTTTGAGGAATCGTGTCTACAACATCCAGACATACATACACACACACATCCACACACACAGACATCATTTTAAAAATGTTATAATCGGATTCTAGGGACCTTAAATCGTACTTATTCAATAAAATCTGGATATGCGAATTTTAGCATGAATCCAATACCTCTCTTAGCGAGAGGGAAAAATAATAAAATGTACACTTTATCCTTAAAGTACTACTCAATAAATAACGATTAAGACAAAAAATAGTATATTATGTGGCAAGTGTGTGAAGTTGAAATTTTTACCATGAGGGTGGAGATTGCGACACGAGCCGAAGGCGAGTGTTGCAAACCACCCGAATGTAAAATAGGCTTCACACACGTGTTACATACTATACTTTTTCTACGACCTTGCAATAAAATATATTTTTTCTTCACATTATCATTCTTTTAGCGTAAAGCCTCTGTATACTTATGTAACCATGGTTACCAACGTTACGGGTGTTTAACAGCTTTGTTTTATTAAAAAACAATTCAGTTTGTAATATTTAAAATAATGAACGGTGCGTGATATGTTACTTCACGCACTGTGTGCAAAAAATCAAATAAAAATTGATACGTGAAGTACTTCACGCATGGGAGTAGAGAAAACAATTATGACTTTTTCATACCACGAATTGCTTCAAAATTAAACGAACTTTCATTTAAAAATATTTTTAAAAAATTGGTTTATGGGCCTATTATAAACTAATTAGTAACTGGTTTTTTTTTTTTTTTGCAGCATTAATTATTTTGTGGTCAGAGTAATTATACTTGTACTTAATTACATTTTGAAAGTAATTTTCCCAGCTCTAATGATGTACAACCTGTTGGCCTTAACCTATTCCGCTGTATAGTAGAACGGGCGATGTTCTGAAACGCTCAGGATTTGGACGAAGGTGTTTCTTTACTTTTATTAAGGTCGCGAGAGTTACGATGTACTTACTTTTTGTGTTCGTTTTTTACCTCCCGCTACCCTAGATAAGGGAGGTATAGGGATCGTGCTAAAAATCACATATAGAGATTTTAGTGAATAAGCACGTTTTGAAGTCCCCAGAACCCGATTTTAACATTTTTACAATGATGTCTGTGGGTATGTATGTATGTGTGTGTGTGGAAGTATCACTTATACAAGTTTTTAACAGTTTTTCTTGAAAAAAATACATTGAATATAATTTTTCAGCAACTTTTACTAATAATAATGAAATATAATGGTACAATCTTCAATTCTACGATAATAGCATTTAGTAAATAACTCTAAATAACTTTAAATATAAATTTATAATATAATTTATTTTCATATATCATTTTGCCTATGCCTCAAACAAAAACAATATTTCAATAACAATTTTGACATATTTAAACAAATGTCACTGTCAGGTTGAAATTAAATTAAAATTAATAATGAAACCGTGTTAAGAAGAATGTAGTAATAATATATGTATTTGAATCTAATAAAATTAAGGTTAGTAATTACTACTGATTTCCTTCATTGTCTTCCAGAATACGGGTTTGAAAAGACTTTGTGTCAAGATGCGAGTACTATTTTGATTTTTGTTCAATGATTCTATTAGTTTTATCAATATTTGTGAAATTAATTTTGTGTATGATCTATTTGTTAAATGTAAAATAAAAATTGTTATGAGTGAATGTAAAAATATTTGAACAGCGGGAGGTTATGGGCTGGCCACATCAGATTTTTTTTTTCGAAATCGGTGAATATTTTGGAAAAAAATTCCAAAAAAAAAAACACTTCTTTAATTCATTAACTACAACTTGTCGATGTATATTAGGGTATATCTTGTTACGACGAAAAGTTTCTCGCTTAGGGTATTTTGTGCTGCAAAATCGAAAACAAACGTGTTCGAATATTAGTTTTTATTATTTTTCTTATCAATTTAGAAGCAAATATATTTTTATTACATAACCACATTCTCAAATCAAAAATAAATCATAATATGAAAAAGATCAGAACGATATCTTCATTAACAAAAAAGATATGACCAGCTAAAGTTAAAAATAGTGAAGAAATTTAAGAGGTGATTTTTTTGAAAAATGTGAATTATGGACTGTTCGCAATGAAATAGAACATTGCGATAACAACATCAAATTTATCGGAAAATTTCCTACAAGATTATATAACTTTTAACCAGAGCTGTACACAAGTACAAGAAAAAAGGATTTAAGTACAAGTACTTTGCTGAAAAATGTACTTAAGTACAATTACTTTCATTTTAAAAGTATTTAAGTACAAGTACAAGTACAGTACTAGTACTTGTAATTTCAGGTATAAGTACAAGTACATATAAAAAATACGAAAATTGAAATAAAAACATTTAGCTATTTTTCTTTGACTTTCTTTATAAAACATAAATAAATGGTTTATTATTTAAATGTTTTCGTTATCGTTATCCTTTAGTCATGATATTATGAATACTTTCAATGTTTACCCCATAAACTAAATAAAATAACTACATTATTTGTTTATTTTTTATTTATATTAAAGTAACATAATGCTTTTCATTTTGGATTAAAAGAAAATTTAATATATTGGATTTTAGAAAGCTATTTTTCCTAAAATATATTGAAACTATTGTCGTACAGAGACTAACTTTAAACACAAATTGTTAATTAATTTTTATAGATATTTATAGATAGTACAAGTACATTATACACCACATTTAGTAAAACTTTTTTTTTTAATTTACGAAAAAAATAAACTGCTAAGAACAACTAATAGCAACGAATGCAACGAATACACCCGCAGTTTGAACTGCAAATGAATTGAATTTATAACTTAAAAAATAGAGGGCATTGCTTAGTTCGAGAATACGAGACAAACTGGATATATATTTTGTCTGCTGCGTAATTTTGCAGGTTGAAACGTGCAAAGCAAAAGTACTTGTCCATGTACTTGTGAACACAAGTACAATTCCAAAAATATTGGACTTAAGTACAAGTACAATTACACATTAAAAAATTGTACTTAAATACAAGTACAAGTACAATAAAAATGTATTTAAGTACAGTTTAAAGTACATGACTTAAGTACATGCACAGCTCTGCTTTTAACTTTAGGCAAAAAGTATGTTGTATAGTGCATGATGCGGAAGACTGGCTCTTCCACTAAATGGTAAATTTTTCATATTTCTGTATATGCTGCACCATTAATATTAGAACTAAAGTGTAAGTACAAAAAATGTTCGGAATTAAAAATTGTATCAAATAAGCCTCAATTTATTGATATAATACGTTCTTGTTATAATATCCATCTTAAAGGGTTTTACAGAGTGCCATGTAAGACAAAACATACAATTCGAATAAACGTATTGTTTGACTTTAAAAATCCATTAAAAATTTTCCTAACGAATAATTTAATGAATTTTTGAATATTGCTAAAACACTTTTTATCAGATTCACTGAATAAATAATATACTTACAAACAACAAAGATGATTCCATTCTATTCTTTCCAATCAAATTGGACTCGTGTTCGTTGACGTACTATTTCCTATTTCAAGCGATCGACATAAATATTCTGATGTCTTCCTAAACAGAAGTCAAATAATATAATTCATAACGAAAATGCTACTATCTGTGACAGAATATTTGAAACATATTCTATTCTAAAAATTGTATTAAATATCTGTAGAGGTTAGAATGTTGATATTACAATTTATATCCTAGATGGCACTGTAAAGCATAAAGCTTGATTTACATGTATAAGTTATGTTTCGTAGATTCGATGAAGGGTTTTTGAAAACAATTTTTATTTGATTTACAAAAATGTCGTTTAACTATAAGAAATAATGTCGTTGACTAATAAGTGAATGAGAAAGGGTAAAGAAAGATAGAACTAATGATTCTAAATTTACACAAAGCTTTAGTATAAGAAGTGTATACTTGCAGGGCCGACTTGACGGATGTGCGAACTGTTCTCCAGAACAAAGTTTGCAGCATTAGTAAATACGTAGATATGTATTCAAATTAATAAAAATTAAATAGCGCGAGGTTTTGTGTTTGGCCAAATTAGATTTTTCTCAAAATGATTTGGACAAGCAAATACTTATTTTATATTTGGACTTAAATTTTATCATTCTTTTCATCTTTCATCCTTTGGTAAACTATAAGAACATAACAAGAAGGCATTATTTTAAAGAATAATTCAAATACAAGATAGTTTTAACAACTAACTATGTATCTTTTAATACCGGATTATTTAATTATGAGTACTTTGGGCCAGCGCGCGCATTCTAAAGTGCATAAATAAGTTCCAGAAAGTTCATAGCTCAGGAGGTCTATTCTAAATTCATAGCCACATGTGCTATCCGCTATATAAGTTCCACTACTAGCCAATAGATGGATTAATGTCGGATAGCCACATGTGCTATCCGCTGTATAAGTTCCACTACTAGCCAATAGATGGATTTAAGTCGGATAGCCACATTATTATAATTTAAATAGGTACTTACAATATATAGATATTAATCAAATATTATTGATATAAAACACGAACACAAGTATTTGATCACAAAATTGAAAAGCCAAACTACTTGTCAACTTGACATCTGGCAATATTAATAAGTTCCACTACTAGCCAACAGATGGATTCAAGTCAGATAGCGGGTTGGGGACCTCCATCTGTTGGCTAGTAGTAGAACTTATATAGCGGATAGCACATGTGGCTATGAATTAGAATAAACCCCCTGGTGGCGCAATAGTTACTCTATATTACCACCGCCAGCTCCCATTGAAAAATTAGTACCTGTCATATATATCCCTTATATTTTTAGAAATGTTAATATAAAATACGAATTTGTACGACTCACTTAGTACTGATGAGAGTACCAAATTCAAATTACATAGTACAGTACTGAGTAGCTTGTTTCACAGCTTATTATCAGAATGGTTAAATGACCAACAATATTTGGAGTATTTTCGAATATCTGAAGAGGAGATGGAGCAAATGTATGATAGGTACGAGATAAAGTCCAGTTTATATTAGAAATACATGAAGTAGAAGTAGAATAGGTACTTCGCAAGGATATGGACGTTGCTTATATGCTTTTTGAAGAGATAAATATGTATACAGGTTAGTTTTAATTTTTCATTTAATTTTCGATCATTTATTTTTTACAAGTGGAATTATTTACAGGGAAATGAACGTTGCTTATATGCTTTTTGAACTTAAAATTTTCTATAAACGATTCTTTACAGATAAAACAGTGTTATTCCCTAGTACCACTATGAATCATTTTCAAGAGTTATAGACCCTACAAAAGTGAGTGGAATCTCAAAGTACTATATTTAGAACGAAATGTAAATTTGAAAACATAACTTTTTTTTTATATTGTAATTTCTAAATGTTTAAAATAGATGGAAAGAATAACCTGCGAATATTTGTACAGAAACAAACAATTTGTACCTATAGTTATTAAAATAAAACTAACTGAAATGTAATTATTAAGCTTTCTTTAATTTTTTATGTACGCTAGTTTGATTTTTTGGGAATGTAATAGAACAATTTAAATTCAATATTACTGATATTTTATAAAATAGTTTATAAAAAAAAGTTCTCTCTTGATAAGTACTCTCAATGCATTTTTTAAAATTTATTCAATGATGAATGAACAATAATTATTTCAATGGGGGATTACGGCTCAATCGAATTAAAGGAAAATAGTAAAAAAAATACGAATGTATATGCTGAATAACGAATATTAATAAAAAAAAATGAAATGGTATAATTGAGATATTTCAGAAATAAAGGGTTTTTTGTTATAGCTCTTCGACACTAATATGAAAATATTTTGATTGGCGACCGAGAAACCGCCTATACATGCATTACAAATAGCGTGTTAGAAGGTGGGGATTACTACCAATCTAAGTTAAGAAATTCAAATTCGAAAGGAGGGGCTAACATTCCTGTACTACAGTTTCCAAACAGTTTTTATTTTAACATAAATTTCTTGCATTAAATTCAATAATTTAAATACACCTGTAATTATAAAGCATGTAGACTTATAGTGTTATAATATTCATTTATTTTTATGTAAATATAACTTAAAATAGCATATATTTCAAGAACATTTAGGTCCATAATGAAAACAGTTTGATATAAAAACACATAAATGTGACGTCACGTCAATCTTTTCAAAATTCGGGAGACCATAACTCGCTTATTAATAGGATTTTTTTCACCGGATTTTCATCAATAGTCTTAGTTTTCCTAATATTTTCAGATGAAATTATAAAAAAAAAATGTGTAATCCCCCATTTTAGAAGTTCTAGTTTCTAGTACATCATGTGGTTATCACTAATATGAAATTAAATATAATAAATTCTGTTTCATTAACAAGAATCAGCATTTTGTGTTTAATTCAAAATGCAACTTGAGGCAAAAGCTATGTTTTGAATTTCTGTTCCTCAATTGAAGATATAATTCGTCATCCAATCCCTCCAACTGAATTGTATCATCATTATTAACAATGAAAAATAAATTATTCTTTTGAATTTCCATTTTTAGGTTAATAAACTGACAAATTGGTAACTGTACTCAATTTTGCTCGCGATTTCAGCTTAGTGCGCACTGAAAACGAGAAAAGTCAACACTACCTCAGTGCATGACGTCACACACTGTCCTTTCAGCAAGTGGAAACGCTATTAAATTTATGGCCAAGACTGTAAGGCTTGCAGATCTGTAAAAAAATGATAAAAAAAACATTTATTTTTATTGATATAAAATATGTTGCAACTACTCACTCATAACCTTACATTCTCAACTTTTTTTCTCAATCTTAACACATAGTTACAATATTAGCATATAATATTTTTAAATAATTTATTAAAAAATCTAACTTTTTCTACAATATCAAAATACTTTTACTGTTTACTAAAACAAATATTTTACATGTAAAAAATTTATAATAAAACAATTTTTCAGCATTGACCTGAAGATGCCGTAAAAAACGGCGAAATCGATCGTCAATAAGCCATTTTATTAAAAAATAAAAACACAGTGTGCTTTATTCATACAAACTACCCTCTATATCATGCATACTGAGCTGGAGCCTTTCATCAACTTCATATATATATTTATCTTCGAGTTCATTTTTCTTATTGTCATATTGTGTATTTTTATTGTATATAAATGAGCTTATTGAGTTTATACGTTAAAAATTTATCTTTGGAAGCCAAAGTACGTTAAATCGATAAATTTAAGTGGATACATAATGTGGATCCTTATACATTGACATTTTTTTGACGAGGATTATAAATGCCTTTTAAAAATCAATATGAAATCAATAATAACCTATCTAATTTTTAAACCTTTGTGAGAAACAGACACAAATATATATTTTTTTTTCTGTTACTAAAAAAAAAAAATCATTCAAAATTTGTAATTCTGTCATTTAAAAAATATTTTTTCATGTTTTTTATACATATTATTAAAGAAAATTACATATAATTAAACATTCATATAATATGTTCCTATCCGATTATGTTTAAATTATTTTATATGCAATAAAAGTATACACAAAAAATAGGATTGGGTTAGTTTTAATTTAATAACCTGGTACTCATTAAATAATAAGAATGTACTGACTTATTTTTTACGGAAAACATTCCTCATATACTCACTTTTACACACTCTAATCAGTTTTTTCCAAATAAAACAATAAGTGCCGTAAAAACACAATAAAAGCTTACGGCACGATATTTCTCCGTAAGATACAATGCAAACTGAAGGTTTGGTTGACCAAGATCAGCTGGTGGCCGCCATGTTGAAACGTCACGTGCAGGTGCCCTATAGTTTTTTGAGTCACTATGAATTCTTATATATTCAGATAGATTACCACTTATCGTGTATGAGAAATATTATATTAATAATTCTCACGCCACTATGAATTTTCATATAGATTCTTAGACTTTCCCTTTGCGTAAATGATTTGCTGCATATTTCACATTCAAAGTCTTTAGTTTCTTTATGCGTTTTTAAATGATCTTGCAAATTTCGCCTAATTTTAAACAATTTATTGCATATATAACATTGAAAATCTTCTTCGCTGAAATGTAAGAGCATACAATTTATTGTATATATAACATTGAAAATCTTCTTCGCTGATATGTAATAGCATACAATTTATTGTATATATAACATTGAAAATCTTCTTCGTCGCTATGTAATAAATAGCATGCAGTTTGGTGACTCGAACACCCGAACATAGGATTTTAACATGTAAAATCATATTTTTATAATTTCCTGCTTCCCTAATTATTTTCTAAAAAAGCATCAAATAAAAGTTGCAGGGCTTAAAAGTCTACATCTGAAACAAAAAGCACAATTTATTTTGATTGCTTTGTAACGGCAGAAATTAGGAATGAAAATGTCGAAAAACCAAAAATTTTACAAGTGTTCAACAGCTTATCTGTCAAGTTAGATTTATTTATTTTTTATTTGTGATTTATGTTCATATTTAAATTAATAGATAATTGTTCACTAGAAAAAAAAAATGATAATACCTAATAAAAATATACTAACCTAAAACGACAGATAAATGATTAAACATTTGTTACTTTATTTGTTTCAAATCCATGGCTAATGCTATTTTAAGGAAATTTTCGACATTTTTATACCTAATTTGTTGTTACACAGTACGCAAAATTAATTATGCCTATTGATTCATGTGCAGAATTTTGAGCTCTACTGATTTTATTTGAAACTTTTTTCCTAAAATAATTAGAGAAGCAGGAAATTATAAAAAATTGACTTTACATGCTAAAGCCCTTTATTCGGGTGCTCGAGTCACCCCCCTGTATGTGTTCTCAAGCTTTGCTTCATCGTAAAAATCATATTACACACTGCACAACACAAACTGTTTGAATTAGTGTTTTCAGTTTCCTGGGTATCATTATTTATAGTAAACGAGTTGTCATATTCTTTGTCAATTTGTTCATCATTATCACTTATATATTCTTCCCTCGATTCTTCCTTCTTTACACTTTGCAAAACATTTTCGGAAGATTCACAGTCTTGGAAATTTTCTTCCAGAAGTTCTTCTTTAATACAAATTTCTTCAAATTTAGGATAAATTTTTGCTGCTGTATCCTCTTCCTTCGCATCAGTGATAAGTGGATGTAGCTGAGTGTCCATGGATGCTTCTTGATTAATAATTAACGAGTGCACAGACAAGACTTTTTCCCAATTTGATAATTATCTGAAACATAAATTTTCTTCGATAAAGGTAGTTCTCTTACAGCCAGTATCATAAAGCAGATTAGTTATGAACTTTATTTTTAAAGTAGCGAGCACGCGACCGACGCCACTGGTCGGACAAGTTTAGAGCTGTCAGTGGGTTAATTTTTACCTCCCGCTACCCTAGGTAAGGGAGGTATAGGGATCGTGCTAAAAATAGCATATAGAGATTTTATATAATAAGCACGTTTTGATGTCCCCAGAATCCGATTTTAACATTTTTACAATAATGTCTGTAGGTATGTATGTGTGTGTGTCTGTGTGTGTCATGTGGACACGATTACTCAAATACTATCAATCAGAAAAATTTGAAATTTTGTATACCCATTCTATACTAATATGGGAAGAGCTCATTAGTTTTTAGTGTATATCGGATAACCGGAAGTATCATTTATACAAGCTTTTAACAGTTTTTCTTGTAAAAAATTCATTGAATATAATTTTTTAGCAACTTTTACTAATTAAAATGGAATATAATGGTTTAATCTTCAATTCTACGATAATAACATTTAGTAAATAACTCTAAATAACTTTAAATATGAATATATAATATAATTTATTTCCATGTATCACCTAGCCTATGCGTCAAACAAAATCATAATTTTAATGACAGATTTGACATATTTAAACAAATGTCACTGACAGGCAGCAATTATATTAAAATTAATAATGAAACCGTGTTAATGAGAATATAATAGTAAAATATTTTATTAAGGTTTGTAAAAATAATATATTTTCCATCATACATAAATGTTAGATGAACAGGATGATCTGATTTAAATTTGCTAATTGCTATTTTTGCAGCACTATAAATTAATATTAATTTACAACTACACATTTACGAAATGGATTATGTATGGCGAAGAATTTACAAAGATTGCGTTTTAGAGCACCTAGAAGATGATGCTGATTTTTATAAGAATGTACGGGTGTGACGATTTTTCCTTAAAGCCTATTAAAATATGATCCAAAACTTCTCAAATTTGGTATTTAAAACTCATATATAATTTGAAACAACATATTAGATTTTAACCATATATGATAAATCGGATGTAGTACTTAATTTGGAGCTCTAACAAATTTTTGAGGAAAAACAATAAAACAATCCAAAATTTCGTATTACAGACTTTTCTA